>OW121858.1:15363658-16613658 GCA_933228895.1 Platycnemis pennipes | reverse complement strand
GATGACGGCGTTTACGCTCCGGAGCCATGGATGCCCCAAGATCATGTCTTCGGAGATATCATCCGTGATGGCCAGGGTGATGGGTGCTCGCAGCTGCTGTATGGTGAGATTTGTACTCAGGGTCCCTTGGGCGTGGAACGTGTCCCCTCTCCGGACGGTGTGTAGGAGTGTGGGGTCAGGGGTAACCTTGGCTAAGAGAGCGTCTGGGATGCAGCGGCTGGCGAGGAGGTTTATTCCAGCTCCGGTATCAATAAGGGCGGTGACTTCCTCCCCTTCGCCCTCATGGAGGGCGGGAAGCGACCGAGACTCCTCTGTCCCATGGCCTCGGAGCTTCATTCTGATGGAGAGGGCGGCGAGGACTACCAAGTAAATAAAAAAATAACAAATGCTCCAAAGGAACGGAGTTTATTTTTCCTTAGTGAAAACTGGGATACAGGGGAGAAAGGCGAGCCTTTCTCCCACAAAAAAATTAAGTGGCGGGGTACGCCTTAGTTCTGCGCCCTCTTCTGCGGCGTCTCCGGGCCGAACAGCGACCGGCAGACTCGGGGGGCGCGCCTATTGACCGGCCCTGGTGAGGCGGCAGTAGGGGGTGACCGGAGAGTCCAGCGGCCGAAGCTAGTACTGCGGCGGCGTCCGGAGAGGGCTGAGCGGCGGTCCCACTGCAAGGCTTGCGAGCCACGCAGCGTCCGGGGACGATGCCGGGGAGGCTGGGGCACCCTTCTCCGGCGAAGGCAGCGGGCTGAGGAGCGGGATGGCCCAGGAAGCGGCCTCCTTGATCCACGCCTGGAGGCGCCGCCAATGTCGTCGCTCCTCTGCGACGATCTGGCGTTGGCGCTGGCCTCGGCGGCGGTTCCGGCGAGGTAACTGGTCCGAATCGGACCGCTTCCTCATGGATGCGAGAGTCCTCGAGGAGCAGTCGGGAAATAGGTACGCCGGCACTAGCTCAAAGGCGGAGCCCGAACTGTAGCGTGCGGCGTACCCTGGGTGGTGGAGGAGGGAGCTCGAAGGCAGAGCCTGAACTGTGTTCCTTCCACCCGGTGGACTCTGATTTTCCCTGGCCGGGACCCTGGCTTATATTCCGTCCGGAGATGGGGGTGTGGCCAGGGTCGGCCCAATCAGGGTGCGTTGGCGGAGCGCAGGGAGGGAGAGCGCGCGCGGGGGAGGGGAAAAAGTGAAAGGCGCCCTGGCGTACTTCGGAGGCGGGGGCGAGGCGACGGGAAAACCCGTGACGTCGCCTGGCGTGGGAGGGGAGCGTTTCTTCCACGTGGCTCGGTGTCCGGGCGCACTCCGGAGGCGGGGGCGAGGCGGTGGAAAAATCCGTGACGTCGCCTGGCGTGGGGAGGGGAGCGCTTCTTCTACGTGGCTAGGTTGCTTGGCGGGAGGGTAGTTCCTGCGGGAGACGCGAGGGGCCGGCGGCCGCGCGGCGTCCGGAAACGGCGCGTATTTCGGACTACTGTCGCAGGCGCATCAAGATCTCAAAACCATTAAAGGTTACACGATTGGAATATCTTAAAAGTGAAAATTTTAGATATTACTTGATGTTATACGAATATCGTGATTATTAAGAATGATATAAATAAAAAAGCAATATATACGAAGAAACAATCATTTAAAATTGTACAAAAATTTCCAAACTTACCCTTCCACCTTAAAAACATCCGTCGCAATTGCATTGTGCAGGTCCACTGTAATGACCACAATTCCTACACCTGATGTCGGAATAGATAAAAAATACATAAATCACCTATAATTTATAACCAAGACGAAAAATAACCAAAGAATACAATGATATATACATACCAGTGAACCCATGTCCCATCCTCTGACTCCGAGGATTGCTTGCAGTGTCCACAACTGACTCTCTCCATGTTTCACTGTGAAATGATATTTTCGGATGATGGAACGTACAAGCTCGCGAAGGGGATGAGAATACATGTGCGAGTCTAATCATTCATGCCTTTTTTACTTAGCGAGCCTACATTTTTGCTCAAGATCTTTCTTGCGATGTAGCATGCGACTCTAGATGCGCTCCCCCTCTCTCAAAAGCGAGCCTACATTTCTGCGCGATTATAAGAGCGTCCCCCCACCTCAGAATCTCATAACCTGCTTGAGATCTGACCGTTCGAGACCATCGTTTTATTTTTGAAAATGGAGCAGCTGACCCTTTGCAACACCTGCTTTGTATACTTTGACAGGCGATTTATCGCAGGTCATGAAATGTCCGACGTGCATCGTACACATACCATACGCCAGACAGGAGGAGGAAATTCCAAACCAACCGCTGTTGAGATGGAGTCGGCAGTGAGGAATCGTTTGAAAACATACTGGGTGAGTGGTGGGGGAGTGCATACAGACCTCATTAGTTTTTTGGACAGCGTTCTGAATTTAGTTACGACTAAAGTGCGCGAGCAGATAAACATGACCGCACTGAAAATAAATGTTCTAGTGAATGTTACGTATGTGAAAGGTGATGAAACGAGTGATCGATGGTACAAAACAAAAAATGAAAGGGTGTTCCAAGCGTCTGATATCCATTCTCTAGTTAAAACTTTGTTCGCTAAGTTGCTAAAAGAGCAGTCCGAAAGCCAGGCAAAGGGTTCCGGATGGGCGGATGGGCATTGAGTGAGGTCCTCGGTTTAGAGCTAAGAGTTAATCGCTACCAACCTTTGAGGGGCACATCGTTTGTTGAACTACCAGATAATATAAAACGTACTGTGGCCGTCATTAATGTAGCAAATCGTGATATCTATTGTTTTAAGTACGCCATCTGGGCTAAAAATATTCAAAGGAATGCTCAAAGAATACAGAAATATGATACGCCAGAATTTCACAGTGGATATGACTGGGGTGGTATTAGTTATCCCGTGGAACTTTCGCAAATATCAAAATTTGAAAGAATGAATAATATTTCCATCAACTTTTTCGGACTTGATGAAAAAAATAATGTGTACCCCCTCAAAGTTGTGGATAGTGAACTTTAAGATCATCGAGACCTCTTATACGTTGTTGATGGGGGAAATTCCCATTATTGTTTCATAAAAAATTTTAGTAGATTAGTTCATAAGCAAATGAGTAAACACCGTGCGGAAGTGCACGTATGCAAACGTTGTTTTCTCTCATTTAAGACGCAAAACAGATTGATACAACACAAGGTAGATTGCAACAAAAATTTACCAACCAAGATAATCCTCCCAAGCGAAAATGATAAATGGTTAAAATTTAAAAATTTTCCTAATACTACTAGAGTTCCATATATAGTGTATGCCGACTTCGAATGCATCCTATCGAATATATCGAGTTGTGGCCCCAACGAAAATCATTCATATACAAGGAATGTGCATAATCATGAGGTTATGTCATTCTGCCTTCAGCTGGTAGCTTCAACTGGGGAACACTTTCAACCTGTTCTCTACCGAGGAACCGATGCTGTGAAAGTGTTTCTTTTAAAATTGAAGGAATTATCAGCTTTTGTTTTGAATAAATATAAGAATACCAGACCTATGACGCCAATGACTTATGACGAGATCCAATCATTTAACACATCAACAGTCTGTCATATATGTAAGAATAGTTTGGGGGAGGAACGAGTTAGAGACCATGATCATCGGACAGGGAAATTTCGTGGAGCGGCTCATGGAGAATGCAATGTAAATTTCCAGGTCCCCAAGTTTCTTCCAGTTTTCATTCATAATCTTTCCTACTACGATTCTCATCTGATTGTTCCCCACCTTGGAGATGATAATTTGAAAATTGACATTATCCCAAACACGGAAGAAATATATATTTCTTTTTCAAAGTATGTCGATTCAAAATTTTCACTCCGTTTTTTGGATAGATTTAGATTCTTGAGCACATCTATCGCAAAATTGACATCTACAATCCCCAAGGATAAGTTCAAAGAAACAACGCGGATTTTTGGCTCTAAAGCTGATATGATCACACGCAAGGGTGTTTTCCCATATGAGTATGTTGACAGCTGGAACAAACTTGATGACAAACGCTTACCTCCCAAGCGTTGTTTCTTCAGTTCTTTGACAGGTGACACCGTCAGTGACTCTGAGTATGAATTTGCTAAGAGAGTGTGGGCTGAATTTGGTTGCGAAACTCTTGGTAAACACTCAGATCTGTATCTCAAGACTGATGTGACAATTCTTGCCGATATTTTTGAAAATTTCCGTGACGTTTGCATGAACACTTACGGATCAGACCCTGCATGGTATTTTACCGCACCAGGGCTAGGCTTTGATGCTATGCTTAAGCACACAGGTATCACGCTGGAACTCATGACGGATTATGACATGATCCTCATGATGGAGAGGGGCATACGGGGTGGCATCAGTCAGTGCGTTAAGCGATATAGCGAGGCTAATAACAAGTACATGATGGAGTACAACCCAGAAATTGAGTCTCGTTATCTCGCCTACTTTGACGCAAATAATTTATATGGATGGGCACTCAGTGCTTCTCTCCCCAGCGGCGGATTCCGGTGGGTTGATGCATTGGATGTGTATACTATCCCTGACGATTGGCACAAGGGGTACATCCTCGAAGTCGACCTGGAATATCCCCAGGATCTTCACGACTTGCATTCAGATCTGCCCTTGTGTCCTGAGACAAAAACGCCACCGGGAGGTAAGCATACAAAATTGCTTACAACTTTAGAAAATAAAATTCGTTACGTCATCCACTACCGCAACCTCAAACGGGCTCTATCCATGGGGCTTCGATTGAAAACTGTGCACAGAGTGTTAGAATTTGATCAATCTCCATGGATGAGATCATACATCAGCCTGAATTCTGAAAAGCGGAAATTGGCAATTACAGAGATACAGAGCCTAATCCTTTTCCTGATAGTATAAACCCATCATCTATCGTCTTGCATTTTATTAAGAGATCGCAATAAATATACGGTTGAGATGAATATGTGTCATTTATCTACGGGATGTCGAAGGATGTAGATCGTTACCTGCGGTATTTTTCTCAGATTGGTGGCGAAATTGGTCCCGTGTACCGATCGAGTCATTATAGACAGCGAGGTAGAGGATTGGGAAATTTTTTCAGAGGACTTTGGAAATTCGTCAAACCATTGGCTTCAAAGGGGATAAAGGCAGTGGGTAGTGGGGTGCGGGATTCGGGTATACGAGCTCTATCAGATATAGGCACTGGTAAATCGGTCAAGGAAATTTTGCAAACGCGTTCATCACAGGCAATTGATAATTTGAAAAGAAAAGCGGAAGATAAGATGGCTCAAGATGTATGGAGCAGGTTTACGAGCTCCTAAGCGAGCTAGGATAGGTCGCTTCCGTAGGAAAATAAAAACAAGAAAGAATAAGAATTCTAAGCAAGTAGGTGGTGGGCCAAAACGAAAGCAAAATCGACGTCTCCAAAAAAAAGACGTCTCCAAGAAAGCGTAGCGTACGCATAAGAGATTTATTTACATAAATAGTTCATCGTGGGTAGCGATGGGTTTATTGAAGCATTTGACACCAAAGTGAAAGCATCATGGAAATGGAGGAGTACGTACCTGATTCTCTTAACCTCTTTAATCGTCCAAGGCTACAATCGAGCGTGAACGGATGTACAATCGTTCCCTATAGACCGATGGCATCCATCGATAATGCCACCGAATTGCGATTTACGATTAAGGATAACGGTGATCGATACAGGGATTTGAATGGGATAGTTTTGAACCTAAAGGTTAAATTATGCAAGTCGGGAGGTGAAGATTATAAATCATCTGACAATGATCAGCCTGTAGTGGTTAATAACCTGCTCCATTCAATGTTTGAACAGTGTCAGGTTTATTTCAATGGGACCCGAATGACTTCCTCCGATAATTACCATTATCGATCGTACTTGGAAAACTTGCTAAATTACGGCGCTGATGCTTCGCGCACCCACCTTGAGTGCGATGGATGGGCTTTGGATACCGGTAAGGATTTAGACAAACAAACGGAGGGAAACGCTGGATTTGAGAAGAGAAAAAAGTGGTTCGCGAATAGTAATGTGGTGGAATTGGAAGGAAAACTTCACGTTGATTTATTCAATCAATCACGTTATCTTATTAATGGTGTAGACGTAGACCTCGTTCTAACGTTGGCCAAACCTTCTTTTTTTATCAAGGAGGCAGTGGCTGGCGCATCCATTCTTAAAATTATGCAGGATACACTCTTTGTTCCATATTATGAAATCAATCCTTCAGTATTACTATCACATGCTCAATTGTTAAAAAAGAGGGATGCTATATATCCGTATAAACGAACGGAAGTTAAAACCTTTACCGTTTCCCACAACATAACTATGATCAGTAATGACAACTTAATAGTCGGTCAGATTCCCACCAATTTATTGGTGGTTATGGTGGACGATGAAGCATTTCAGGGTAAGAACCTGAAAAATCCCTTGAGTATGAAGCATTATTCGATGCATTATTGCTGTATATACGTTAATAGCTCCCCCAATTGGTGGGCGGAATGGAGAATAATTTTGAGAGTGAAAGAAATAGTTTTGCATCGCGCGCCTACCGCCAGGTTTATTCCGCATTAGGAGCACACCACAGTGATTGGGGTAATCAAATCACGTTGGATTGTTTCAAACATGGCTATACTGTGTTAGCGTGGGATCTCACTCCAGATGAAAGCGGAGATGATAGTTACGTGTCCAAATCGTCTGCAGGTAATGTGAGATTTGAGGCTAAATTTAAATATCCTCTTCTAAGTGCTGCAACAGTCATAACATATGCCGAATATAATTCAAAATTTACGATTGATTTTAATAGAGCTGCAGACTTAGATAGAGTTAAGTAGTAATTCAGCGTACAAACTAATGGTATCGATAACATTAAATCGCGTGATACACGCACACAACGTATATTTAGAGGTGCGTTTCCCCTTGACCAACTTCTCAAACGACCCAAACTAGGTATTACATAATTAATTTCCACCCTTCACATAAGTCTGGAACTCATTGGGTTTCAGTATGGGTGATGTACTATAAGCGTGTAGATTATATCGACTCCTATGCTATTCCACCGATGTTAGAGGACATTATCACCTTTCTGAAACCTTTCGCAGTGAATGTAAATGCCTTTCTATTGCAAAATCATCAATCTGATCTTTGTGTGGAATACTGTTGCCTGTACGCACTCTTCAAATCCATCACTCGGAAACCTCTTTCCTGATTCACCTCTCTATTTCACCGACCCACATTCAAGGACTGCATCGCTGCAATCTTCCAATATTTAACTTGCTTGTGGAAATATTCGTCAATAGGTAATGATCCTCCTTGGAAACGTATTTCAAACACGATCGTTCAGTTCGACAAGGCTGAATATCGAGGTTAACTCCTGGAAACAGTGATTCCAATACTTCTCGTAACTCACAAAGATGAACAGGTTCCCGGAACTTCAAATAACAATGTAAATGGTAGTCAACAGTATGCGATGAAACACGAGTCTCCGCTGCAACACAGTAACTAACTAAGTCAGGTTCAAACGCGTCTTTTATATCGCTCCTTTCAAGGACACCAGATGGATCACTTAAGATCAAGAAAAACACGTGACCAGGCTTCAGCCGGCGCTGCACTATCTTATCAACAGAGTGACCTTTGGCGGCGGCAGCTGTAGTTGACCTTTGCCCTCCGGACTTAGACGCCGAGACTGCAAAGAAAGACGGTTATCCCGTACGCGTTGAGGTTATTCTAGTATAGGAGAAGGTGGCGCACAGTGTAACAGAAAAAATGTTTTTCTCGATTTTGGGAAATATTCAGAATTAATATTGATTTTTTAAATTTGTACACACAATATAATCATTACAAAACACTATAATAATCATGAAATCACCATAGCAGTACGTAAAATATGGTAATTTATAGCATTTCTCTGAGTGGGTAAATCGTTACAGTGTGCCCCAGCGTGGGGCAATGTGTAACAGAGCTTGGGGTACACTGTAATATAAATTAATCCTTTCATTTATTTTTGTATACATTAATTTATTTGCCTTTTATAGCAACTGACATTACTAGCCTTAACGACAAGGCAATAGTATTAAATATCAGGCCAAAATTTACTGATCTTTCACAGTTGATCTGGCATTAAAGTTTTGAAAATTTATTTCAAATTTGAAGCACGCATTTGGTCATTTTTTGTACCACGGAAATAGGTGTAGGCAAAACCATTTTTGCATTTTCTCCTGATGCAGATGCTATATCAGCTACTTGAGAATAAACAAAAGCTTTTGTGTCTTTTGTACTCATGCGCAGAAATGTAACTTCATAGTCTCCTTCGTCATTTTTATCCTTCAGTATTTTACCAGTATTATGCTCTGGTTTTTTTCCATGGAACTCTATCAAGACATAATCTTCTGTTATACTCTTTTATTCTTTTTTCTTGCCTCAGCTTTAAGATATCCTCTAAAAGTTTCTGGATCAGCTAAATTCTGGGCTGATGTTCCTCTGGTTGAAGTATAAACTCGCATAGGCCTGTTAGAGGTTGAAGGTTCAGGAACAGGATAATTAGTAATTCTCTTCTGGTTGACTTAACAAGAGTATGTCCTTACTGGTACCAGAAGTTCGGTCTACATTTTCCAAATGACGATCTGTCATGGAGCTGCATATAAAATCATCTTCTATAAAACTCCTCTGTCATCCCTGGGAAAAGGAAAAATCCCTGTTTTCTTGAAACCTACTGTGATGTTGGTAGGGGCCATAGAACACATGAAGCTTGTGCCAACCCATCCAGCAACATCATAAATAGTCATAGGATTTCCTTGATGGTGCATCATCCTTGAATCAACATCGGCATTGTAGTGCAATTGAAAGGAACTGAACACACTAACATCCAAGTGATTCTGGCTACAGTGTGGTGGAATTGTAAGCATAGTTAGTCCATTTTCCTTGGCAATTTCCAGTGCCTCAACTGCAAGATGCCTCTTATGGTTTTCAAGAAATAGAAGTGATGGATTCTCTTTTGAAGACTGTGTATTTTTCACAAAATGTTCCATGACTCATTGGAGTATCTCACTATTCATCCAACCAGATGATGTAGCAAGTCCTAATGAGCCTGGAGGAGCACCTGTTAGCATATGCTCCTTGAAATGCACTCTTGAGACTATCATTACTGGGGGAAGAGTGGTAACAGATGCACTTATTATGCATACTGTAGTAACAAGCGTACCTCTCTCCCCACTAGTAACTTTATTTAATTGCTTAATTCCTTTTTGGGTGAGCACTTTTATTGTTGTCTTCACAGTAGATGTTCTAGTCTCATCCAGGTTTTAAATTCTGGTTCCATCACTGCCATTGTTCTGGTTCCATGACATTGTGTATGTGGATGGCTATTATTTGTAGGCACTAGTAACATTGGGGTACAGTTTAACACTGTTACACTGTGCCCCATATTACATTGTTACACTGTGCCCCGTACAACAATTTTGTTTTGTTTTGGCAGCTACATAAAAATTACTATCAGCTGAGAATTCGGTAAGCTTCGAATAGCACCCAAAATATATGAGTATTTTTAAAATGGTTAGAATTAAAACATCTATGTTGTACCGGAAACAACAATGAAAACAAAATAAAGGTGCAAAAATTTAGTTTGCTTATCATAAAAGCATCTTTTCTTCACACCAACCACAGAACTTCTGATAACACTTTCAGGTTACGCCGGAAGAAACTATGACAAAAGATGATCGTAAACAGGTTAGAAGTAGGATTGCAAAGGTATTATTTGGCCCGAAATGCAAATTGTTACACAGTGCCCCATGTTACACTATACCCCACCTTCCCCTACGCGTACGGAAATTTTCTAAGTCCTACATGACGTCATCAGGACATACCACATGACCGTCAACCCATTGCATTCTACTTATATAACGGACTGTGGGATAGTGATTGACTCTCCTTTTGGTAACACCATTCACCATTGATTTTTTTCGTAAATTATAATAGTGCCTATTTTTCAAATGTTGTGCAATGGATATCATGAAGTAAACAAATCTATTCATGGATTACTCCTTTCGCCTGTACCTTATTATATAAGCAAAGAACATATTCATTGGAATTCCATTTCCTCTTGCAAATAGGTATACTTTTTCAGTCCATTTGAAACCTGTCTTTACAACACAACAGTTCGTGTGTACTGGGGCCATAATCCAACTTCAAGACCACATCTTAAAGATATTAATCTTAATAGACTAATTTTTGGAATAGAGATCAAACGTGCAACAGAAGACGGTTGCAAACCAAGATGTTTCTCTGCTTGCACCAACACATTCACAGGTAGCGCAGCCAAGTTCAAAAATTGGTCCATACCCTCTGGTGTTGTTCTCGAGGTCCCAGCAGCTTGATTGGATGATAGGGTATACAAGTCCTTAATAAAACACATAAATTCCTTTCAAAAATGTATCTCAACTCCTCTTCCAGCAAATATTAAGTCCATTTTAACACATATTTTATATCTTATAGACACTTAAAAAATTGCTTGCATTCAATGCATCAACCTCATCAGGAGGAAAACAAGAAACAAAAAGCAGGAAGACATCGAACAGAACCAGAATCTAATAACCATTTATATACATTATACACGGTAGAGTCACCAGACAAAATATAATCTTTACAATTCAAATATTTTTTACATCCAGGATAAAATAACAATTTATGATTTATTTTCCTAATAGTTCGAGCATTATCCAGAACATTACTATTTCCAACAGGCAAAACGGGTGGTACCTTATTTTCAACATAATCTGAAGCACTGTAACTGCGACTAACATATTTTGTAAATATCGGTTTCGCATCCTTCTCCGTAAGACTAATTGGAACTTCATTTATTTATAGAATCCACAATCGGAATAGCGGATCCAGTTGCAAGCTTCTCAACATAGTCTTTACAAATTGTATCAGAATTTTCTCCATAGAAGTCATACTCCTCAACGGACTGATTTAACTGCTGATTATAAACAACAATTCTTTAACCATAAATTTTGAATAATTTTCGCACATAGATTTCAAAAAGTGTGAAGGAACAGGAAATAACCCAGACCAGCCAATTCTTCCTTGATCAATATTCCAAACAGAGCCAACAAGATGATAATACCAATTTCTTTGAAAAATATCATGCATATAATGAGAAACTATAGCAATCTTCTTTGGTTTGAGGTAGCTAATACTACGTTTCAGTTTCATCATTCTCTTCGCCCGACGAAAGTTGTATCTCCTCCGCTTCATATTCCTCAACCTCTGGAGATGATACCTCTTCCTCAAGTCTTCCGCCGAGATTTCGGTCGTGGTCCCGAGAATGCAACTGAGGAGGATGTCCTGCAATTTGAAAATCGTCGGGAATGTCACGCCGTCCATGAAAAAGTATCTGTTGAAATGGAGAATTTATTTCCTCCATTACACGCCTTAAAGTACCAGTAACTGTCGCCAACCATGGTGATTCTACAGTGGTATGTAAACTTACCAGGGTTAGCGTCAACTTGCGTTCACACGGCCAATTTTTAACCATGGTAAGGCTACCTGGCTAAAGCCTTACCATTCGAAAAAGGTAGTAGTGTAAACGGGGAATTCCAGAAGGGGAGGGGGACGGCTACAGGCGCCCGTCGAGCCGCGCCGCGTGGCGCCACCCTCGGCTCCAGGCCGTGAAGCCTACATGGTGCAAGATACGCAAAAATCAACGACATTAAGGCCCAAGGGCCAGAACATAGCGTCTTTACCCCGAAATTCACAGCTTTCATGAATATCTAGGGAAAAGTAAGGGTGTTGGTGTTTAGGACCCTATCGCTACCTGACTTTAATATTTTTCAAAAATCTTTTTTTTCCTTTCCTTGTACACTCGAGAATCATCGGAAGCCGAGTGACGTTTTTGAAATTTAAAAAATAAATATTTTTTGGAACAGCCTCCTGGCCAATGCTAAATAATTTTAAAAACCTAGACTTACACATTTTTAACCGGCGGACCAGAGCGACTAAGCCTCTCAGCGTGCGTTTTAATGATTTTATGGTAGACAATTGTAATTTCACTGACACGTACAATATGGGATTCACTAAGACTCCCCCATGGCTAATACCTAAGCCGGAGTCTGTGACTCGTCTGGCTAATCGTCATAAATGGTGCACCACGGACACGGAATACCAGGTTCTTTTCAACGACATGCTTGACGAGCTCGGGGCCTACGAGCCTATTTACACCGATGGTTCTACGGACAGGTCAGGCTGTGCCTTCGCGGTATATTCTTCCATTCATGGAGTAATGAAGGGAAGGCTTAGTCCGCTTTGTAGCGCTTACACAGCGGAGCTCTTTGCAATTGAAACAGCCCTATCTGAGATTCGGTGAAGTAAAAGTTCGTTCCTCATCTGTTCCGACACTCTAAGCCTCCTCCAATGAGTATGAGTTCTCTCCGTTCCACCCATTCGATCAAAATATTCAGTCTATCCTTTCTCATAGTGCCAAAGGAACCAACATAGGCGGTGGAAAGGAGCATCGCTTGGTTGTGACATGCACGAGTGATCCGTAAGCGTGGGAGAGACCAGCGCGGTAGAGGCTGATGAAAGCGGTCGTGGGAATTTTATTTTAGACGTACGGCGAATCCCTCTGCCACATCACCCCTTGGCAAAGCAAATCCGGGGGAGGTTTGGGAGTAGAGGGTCGAGGAGGTGCCCACATGCCAATGAGGTCTTGATTAAATGAATGGAATAACAGAACAAAATAAAAAATAGGATTATAAAATATTCCAGATGCCAACGCTGCCATGGTTAAATGAAAAAAAGAATAAAAGCAAATAGAAAATGAAAATAAAAACATTCATTATAAAAGCAAAAGGAAGCATTTGAAATTAGAAGTAGGCTGGATTCAATACGTAGCACAAGGTTCACTCAGTTCACTTACTAACAGGCTGCCTACTAACGGAAAGGAATTTGAATGTAGCATCTTAACTTCCCAAGTAATGTTTTTGTCTCTTTTGGGAATTGCATTATTACCTATAACCTTTAAGTTATTTTCCACCATCACTTGTACATGGCTTCACCATACGTTGTTCACACTCGTCGCAAGTGGCAGTGATGGTGGGAGGCCGGAACCGTGTGTGGGGTCGGATGGTACTTCTGCCGAGCGAGGAATCTAGCGTTGATGGCCAGTTGAAGGGTGTAGACAGGAAGGAATTTGACGCGTCTAGTTCCATGCTTTAATTTTCCTAATCCGCTGCTTTGCTGTCTATAACCTTTGTCTCTGGTTGTACTTTTTCCTTGATGCTGTCACTGGTGTGCTATGGGGTTGGGTAAAAGCTGGAGGATGACCGATGAACGATAGGTTCGGCATGGGGGTATGGCGCAATTGTTGAGACAACAGGGTAGGGGTAGATGGTTGGGAGCAAGGAACCTGGCTCAGTATTGGCGGTGGCCGAGCCATCCCTTGGAAAAATAGTAATTTCCAGTGTTTCGCCTAAGTCGACCACTGTCCCGTCATAGGTCGTGTTTTCCCTGACCCGATCACCTCCAGTTCCCGTCCGGGCGTGGGTGGTCGGTCGTGCGTTGGTACTCCTCCGTTACTAAGTTGACAGCCGGGTGTAGAGGTGAGTTGCCTAAAGGCGGGTGTGCCTTGGCTAGTGGAGATGGTAGGTCGGAACTCCGCCAGGCACAATAAGTCACAGCCAAAAATGGGTGGTCGGTTATTCGATGGTACTTCCCCATTACTAAGTGGACAGTCGGGTGTAGAGGTGAGTTGCCTAAAGGCGGGTGTGCCTTGGCTAGTGGAGATGGTAGGTCGGAACTCCGCCAGGCACAATAAGTCACAGCCAAAAATGGGTGGTCGGTTATTCGATGGTACTTCCCCATTACTAAGTGGACAGTCGGGTGTAGAGGTGAGCTGCACAGAGGCGGGTGTGCCTTTGCTAGTGGAGATTGTAGTCCGGAACTCCTCCAGATCCGATAAGTCCCAGCCGAATAGGGCCATCAGCTGCTTTCTCTTCTTGGACCTGGGAGGTGGATTCAGGGCGGCCTTTACAGAGGGCAGAGCCATCTTCCAGGTAGCGCCCTAAGATGATAACGGTGCCTGGCCGCTGGTGTAGTTGGTGCCGGTAGTAGGAGCTGCAACCGGTGGGCTCGAGCTACTACTACCCTGTGTTGCGGCTAATGCTGGACTCGTATCTGCTGTAGGGGATGATATACATTTAAAAACATCGTCTGGAAGGCAGGGGGAATTCGGGAGGTGGGGTTCTGGGTCTGGTGGCGAAGGTAAGAGATTACCTAAAGGGGCAACAAAGCTCCTGCCATTTTCCGTGTGCCGGATGTCAAAAGTGCCTGCACTTCTTGCCTTTGTGATTTTGTATGGCCCAACTCAACGAACTTTGAAGTTCGTAGTTTGGCCAGGTGCTAAATGCCTACTCATGAATAATACCAACTGGCCGATAGCTAGCGAAGGTAGGGTCAAACCATTGTAGTACGCACGGTGCCCGGTCTCTATATTGTGTTTGTTTTACTCTGAAGCCTGCTCGTGCGCCGTTTTCATTCGGCGCTGGAGCTCGTATTCCTAAATCGGGTCTTCTGAATACGATACGGGCTGCGGGGCTAGCACTGTGTCCCAAGGCATACAAAGGTCTCTTCCGTGCATCAGGTAATCCGGAGAGCAGCCAGTTGTACGGTGTTTGCTATTGCGATAGGCAAATAATGCGAAAGGCAATTGGTCGTCCCAGTCAGCATGGTCTTGGGATATGTAATGAGAGATAACGGCTGCGAACGTTTGGTGCGCCCTCTCAAGGCACCCGTTAGTGGCCAGGTAATATGGGGAGGTGAATTTTGAAGTTATTTTCAGTGTTGTAAAGAGTCGTCGCATTAGATCTGACTTAAAGTTGGCACCTCGGTCAGTCAAGAGATATTTTGTAGTGTCGTGACGGCAAATAATGTTTTCTACAAAGGCCTTAGCGACGGTCACTGCAGTTTGGTGCGGTATAGCGACAGCCTCCGGGTAGGAAGTGAAGTAGTCCTGACATGTCAGGATGTACCGGATCCCCCTGAAAGATCTACTCATTGGCTCCACAATGTCCAGCGCCAGTTTTTCTAGCGGATACGAGGCCTCTTTCACCGGTTGTAACGGAATCTTGGGCCTTCCTCATTTATTTCTTTTACATTGAAGACTAATTTGTACGTATTCGCGTGTATCCGTGTAATAACCTTCCCAGTTAAAATAGCTCTCCACGAGGCCTGTTTTATCGAAACCCAGGTGGCCGGCTAGGGGATTATTGTGGCATCGTTCCAGAATATGTTGTATACCACATGTCCTTCGGTGCACGTATGGTGAATTTCAGGTATGGGGTCCCAGCGTGTACATTATATAGAACGTGATCTTCGTCTAGAAGGGGTAGGGATCGTGCTCGGATGCCAGATCATGTACTGGCTTTAGTTCTTCACAGTGCGACTGAGCTATCGTGATTCTTTTCTTATCCCGCACGAGTACGTATTTTACATTCTCGTCGTGTATCGAGTTAACTAAAGGGTCTAATCTAGATAGGGCGTCAACGTGTACTATTTCCTTTCCTGGTCGATGCCTAAAATCAAAGGAATACTGTCAATACCATTATCCATCTCGCCATTTTTGGCTTCGGCTCCCTCAAGGTCATAATACCTTTTAATGGCTTGTGATCTGTACACAAGACTAAATGGCGACCGAGGAGGTGAACTCTAAATTTCTTAACCATCTCGACAACTATTAAGCATTCTAGTTCAGTGGCAGGAAACGATTGTATGGCCTTTCGCAGCTGTCTGCTAGACAAGTTGGTTGCCATTTTGGTATTCCTAGGACAAAATGCCTCCAATAGAATGCTGGGAAACGTCAGTCGTGAGCAGAAAGAGTCTAGGGAAATCAGGAAATTTTAGAACTGGCTGGGTTATTAAACAAGTACGTTATTGCTCAAAAGCTTGCTCTTACTCTGGGCCACATAAGAGTTCAGATCCCTTTTTAAGCAACGGAGTGAGCGGGCAAGATAGTTTACCGAAGTCCGGTAAATATTCCTTAATATCGCACGAGCCCGAGGAAAGACTGAAGTGTTGGCACGTTCGAGGGCGGCGTGCACCTTGCTATCGCATGAACCATTCTTCGTCAGGGCGTATACCGTATGTTGAGATACATGGCCTAGAAAGTGTACTTGTCCCCTGAAGAATTTGCATTTCTACGGCCTCAGCCTTAAGGTGGCGCTCCTCAGCCTAAGGAATAATTCCCGAAGACCAGTTATATGTTCTTCCCAAGTAGAATCGTATCAAAGGTTGTCATCCATATAGCAGATGCAGCCGTGGTTAATTACGCCGCTCATTACCTTCGTCATGAGACGCACAATTGCCGATGGGACGTTCACCAGGCCGAAGCTCTGTCTGTTACACTGAAAATGTCCTCAGCTGTAAAGAATACGGGTTTTCCTGACTTTTTCGTCAATTTCGACTTGCCAAAACCCTCTACACAGATCTAGTGTAGAAAAAACCTAGGTCCACTCAACTGATCGAAAACCTCGTCCAATTTGGGCAGGGCAATTACTTTCTTCTTCGTCACACTATTCAATGCTTGGTAGTCAATTCAGGGTCTGCATTCTATGGGGGCTCTATCACCTGATTTCTTTCTCAACAAAATAATTGACGCAGACCAGGGGCTTCTCGAATGAGAGCTTATGCCCTATTTCAGTATCTCACTGATTACGTTGTTCAATATAGGTCTTAAGGAATGTGGTACTCGTAATGGCTACTTGTTTATTGGTCCAGCGTCGTTGGTAAATAACCATAATTAACAAGTCTAATACTTTTCTCTGGTATTACTTGACGTGGTCTTCCCTTTTTGCACTTATTTTCATTTGAGGTTCCAGCCATTGATGGTTGCCCTCTTAAATTTCCTACAGTTTTCCTTCTTTCATCAGTGCCAATGCCAGCCGAATTTTGAATTGTGCTAGTACAAGGATTTCAGATTTGGTAACTTCAGATTGCCCGCATCTTGACTATATAGCAGCCAGCAATTGACAATGACCATATCAATCATATGAAAGATTGTACGGTGATAATATTTTTTGATCTAATGTTTATGAGGTAAAGTGCTATTAGGCAATCAGCTAAGGCAACGCCTCCCATTTAGCTGTTTCAAATTTTTATAATACTTGGGCATTCAACTTCCACCTTGCACTTTTGTTTTTGGTCAAATCTTGGCACTAATGACAAAGAAAGGATTTGCATTATCAAGTGTTGACATAATATTTACTATTCTGTTGTCGTACCATATTACATAAGTTATATCATGTTTGTCCACTACAGTATTTATTTCTTCAGAGGAACCCCGGCCTTTTTATTAGTTCTTTTTCGGACATCTTGCCCATTGAAATGTCTCGTAAACGTGGTACACGCACTGTTCCACATCACCAAATTCCTCAATCAGAAAGATGAAGCGAAAGTGGCGAGGAGGTGAACTAGTTATCAAATTAGGTTAGATGATTCTGATGAGAGGGAATCGCTCGTGCTAAATGTAAAACATTATTTGAACTGGCTTTGAGATTAGATACAGAAGGATCGTTCCCAGGTTCTATCTTTCCTGTGTATGGGATAAAGTCATATGTCATGCCCCTGCTGTCCGCCAGCACGAATAAATTATACCCCCACTTATGTGGCTTACTAGGTACATACTGCTTTATATCACTGTGGCCTTAGAACGGCAAAATCTGTTCATCTTTACGCAAATATTGTATCCTAGGAATTTGCTGAAACTTTTTCCTCAGATTCCTATTATTGGCCCAACTATGAAGAGTTTATCATTTTCATTGCTTTCAATGGTTTTATTGTCCACCAAATGCAGTTTAGATTTGATGTCCCCAAATCTATTGTCACTCATTACATCAGCTACAATGTCTCTGAGAGCACCCAATTGATTGGACCAATGCATGCGAGTATTGGGCAATTTACTAATTGCGAAATATATTCATAAGCCGAACCATTGCTCTAATACCTTTTTTATCCACATTTAAAGGTTTATTTGGATTACTTTGCACCTCATAAAAATTACTATTGGTCAAAAAAACATCTAGTAATTCATCTGTAAAAACCTAGTCGCCATAAAACACGAGAGATATATTTCGTGGAGTGTGCTGCTCTTGTGGCTGTTCATTTTCTACAGAATTCTCAGGAAAATTTCTACGGCAGTCCGGTCAATAATTTCCAATTGTCTGGGGACTGATTGAACTCCATGACACGCTTAATTGTTTTAAGCTTTAATCATGATGAAAGTGCCTGCTTCAAATTTATGTAATGAATAACATAATTTTCTTTAGTGTTGTTAGAAGTTTTTTATATTTAACACCTGGTGGAATTTTATTTTATGGGCATAGTGGTCGCTCTGAAAGTGAATCATGCAATATTTCAGGGTAATTGAAATCCACTTCCAAAATATAACCTTTAGGATTATCATCAGCTATGTTCCAATTAAAACCTTCTATTTCGGCTGTGGTCAGCCACTTAAATCCACCTTTTGGAAGCGGCTGAGATAATGCCCATCCATACAAATTATTTGCATGTAAATGCATTATATTGCTGGGTTTTGCCCTACTTTCTAATCAAAGACTCGTCGCAAAACCAAATGGTTGAAAGAACTATGGGAACGTCCGACGAAACGGACGCCGAGCGGGCATAGGGAGGTAGGATGGTCCGGGAAGGACGGTCGGCGGAGGCGATATACTGCCAGGTCTAATTTTTTTTCATAATTCACTAACCCGAAAGTCAGTGATCCGGCAATCATGACGACTGGAGCCCTGTATCCGAAGAGATAAGCAGCTCCAGCCACCATCGCGACACGTGTGATCCGCATTTTGAAGTCGTCAGTCCATGTGGTCGGGTCAGGGTTCAGGCTAGAAGTGTCAAATTTCCAAACTTTGGAAATGTCACTTCCATTTGCACTTATTTCCAGGGCTAAGATGTGCAGCCCCATTAAAAAAAAGCATTCACCTTGACCGGGACTCGAACCCGGACCCCCTGATTTCCGGCCTGGTGCTCTACCAGTTGAACTAACATGACGTCTATCCACTAATCGTATCTATAACAATAATAGAATTTTGTGGGGAATAAATTATGAAAAATAAAATGCTGAAATTAACGAATGAAACTGTAAATAACACTGATATGTTGATAAATCACATAATTACGTATCAATAGAACACTTTCCACAATAGAGCATTTTCTTTTCATTTGTCATTTGTTTTTTCCCCCTCCCCTATTCTTGGAATAGAACTGTATTGGGTGAAATGAGAATAAAAGCCATGCATTTTTCAAATCACTTAATTCGCTTACGTCATTCTCGATTGACAATCGTATTTTAGTTCCTAGACTATTTTCAGTTTTCCATTTAAAATAATATTTATAATTAAAAGTTAATGTGATAGCTTGTAATACACCTTCGATCACATCGTAACAGTTTCGTTTCACAGCTCGAATCACAGCACTCCAATTGATGAACTGAGAATAATGACATCGTAAAGCATTTACAACACCAACTATTTACACTTTTAACATTAATAATCGGATCAGTTGTATCCGTGCTGCGATATTGTTTCGTAAAATAATGATTTCGATATCTTTCCTCGAAATCACAATCATTTTTACCTTTTCTAATATTTCTCCAAAACAAACGTTACACATGTTCTCTCGTTCCCCGTTTGTTTTTCGATGTTGCAATTATTTCAGTTTTAAATGGTACGGAAACTTTCCTCGAATACCTGCGATGACCGCCCAGTCTATGTGATCTTTTAGATCGAAATATTCACTGAAATTAAATCATTTTCGAAATAATACCCTCGAGTGTATTTTTCCACGCTGCATTAAATAAGCGAACTCTAACACAGCACTTTTATTACAACTCGAATGATAGTTTCTCATTTTCTTCAAACACTCGTATAAATGTGGGAAGTATTTTTTTAGAATGTCAGCTACACGGTATAATTCATCACGTCGTAGCGGATCACTGTTCCAATTTCGCAACGTTTGTAGGCACAACACTTGAAGAGTTTGCATTGCTCGTAAGGAGTAGGACACTGTGGGGAAAATAACACTCGCGGTCGCGGCTCACGATGGTTGTTCCCGTGAATCCTCTCGGGGAACTTATTCACCCGCACACAGTCGCCAGTCGCGTTACGGGCATCGGGAGTTATATACATGCCGGCATCGAACGTTTTGGAGACCCAATAACCAGCAGCAGCAACAGCGTTCTGCACACTCTTAGGCATGGTGAGCGACTGATATACGTACGAACGATAGTTCACCTATATAAGGAAATCGAACGTAGCAACTACCCAAAACAAACCAATTCAAATAACTTCCTTTGAAGACCATGGAACTGCTCAAAGCCTCATCGTTACGATAACCCTAGTTCATGACTATCCCATTGCGCATCCTGTGCAACATCGCTGATGCAATTCGTATCATAGCCCCCAGCAGTACCCGTCTCCAGCCGTGCCGTCCTCAGCCGGTCCGTAACAAATATATATAATATATTTTATTGACACAAACACTTATGTCCATATTCCTTTTCGTAGCACTCATTCCAGTAGACACAGTCAGATAGCGACGGGAGTAAGGGCGTCTCACTTAGAGTCACGGCAGTCGAGTTTTGATTAATCGCTTGGGGAGCGTTGAAAATTTGAATTGGGTGCACTTCTGTGGGACTAGATGCAGGTTTGGCGGAATCTTCCGCTACGTGTTTTCCAAAACACGAACAGGATATGAACATTATCACAACAAGGATATGGACATTATCACGAAGGGGGGACAAAACCCTAATATGACGAGCGACTTCTTGCAAGGAAATGGTCGGTACTATATGGGTGTTGATCTTCTTGATGGATAAAATCGTTTGAACGAGGTCATCCGCGAACTGAATAGTACTGGTATCATTAGTCTCAGACGGTAAATCAAGTTCAGCAAGTGGATCTATTGACACTTCAATATCGATTGAGAAATTACTGATGAATCCGACGAAGGAGATTTGAGGGAAATGTCTTCACTCTCCGCACATATCGCAGTTTCGCAGTTCTACAGCCCAGAGAATGAATGTTCCTCAGGGTTCTGTTCTAGTGCAACGCTGTTCACCATAGCGATTAACGATATTTGCGTATTTACATCAGTAAAAGTGTCATTGTTTATGGATGACTTAGCGATTTTTGCAGGTCATCCCAACTTGCTACCGTGGCCAGTCTTCTCCAAGTCACTCTGAACAAATTGTACAAGTGGGCTCAAGATAATGGGTTTAAGTTCTCCTCTGAGAAAAGCAAATGGGCGCATGTCCGCCGGTATAGGGGACATCACATCACCCAGCGTTACGCTTGGGCGGTATAAACCTTACATTTGTCGCCTCTATTCGTTTTTTAGGCCTGACGTTTGACTACCGCCTCAACTGGCGTTATCCCATAGAGTTTTTGAAAATGAAATGTCACAAGGCATGACGCATCTTAAAGTACCGAAGTCACTCGAGATAGGGAGCTGATCCCTCTTCTCTAATGTTATTGTATCGTGCTTTAGTAAGGGCGATACTTGACCATGGTTCCTTCGTGTACTCTTCCGGTCGAGAGTCGTACGTTCGTCCACTGACCGTATTACACAATACCGGTTCACAACTATGTACGGGGGCGTTTCGGACCGGCCCAATCCTGAGTATCTACTCTGATTCAGGGGAACCACCTTTGTGCTACCGAAGGAACCTGCTAATATGCAATTACGTTTCCAAGGTTTTAGCTACGAAGACGCACCCATGTTTTACCTTGTTTTTATAACCCGGTTTTTAGATGTTGTTAACCGAAAGAAAAATGCCACACGACCTGGTAATGTGCGTTTTAACTGTTTTTTTATCTAAAAATAACTACATTTTCTACGTTTCAAATCACAACTACCTAATTTTTTAGACTGACATTCCTCAAAATAACTTTTTACAAACTCATAAATATTTTTATGTTCAACAACAAATGGATCCATAAAACTAAACTCACTAACACTATTTGCCCAATGATAGTCTATAATTAATATTTAACTTACTTTGCGAGATGTTTGTTAGTAGGAAATGGTCCTACTTGCTTATATATTTAAGACAGCTACGTTCAGAACGACAAACTTGTACGTCCAGATGGATTCTGGGGAAACAACTGTCAAGTACTGAACGTAACTCAGTCAAACATATGTTCTCTCTAAACTTAAGGAAAGCGTGAATGTGACATTCGACACGTTCAGACGTTCTACTGACTTCACTGGCAATACAGTAACTGACTAAATCATCTAGAAACAAGTCTTTATATCGGACCACTCAAGGTCACCATTGACGTCACTTAGCGTCACAAAAGTAACATGTCCGGGCTTGCAACGTGACGCCGGTTGCTTATCTCCTTGTCCGCCTGCACGGCGCCGACAGTGCTTATCAGTAGATGTTGAACTTTGCCCTGATGTTGAACTTTGACCTCGGGACTTAGTCTCTGAAAGATGAGAAAATGCTGCTATCCCGTACGCGTATAGGTTATTCTAGTATACGCCTACGGGTGAAAATTTTCCAAGTCCCTACTCGTCATCCGGACATGTTATATCATCACCATTGAACACCATTCTTGAAATATAACGTCTGGATGGATACCAATTCACTCGTTTTATATTTTTTCCATTTACCATTCCACTTTTCCTTAAGTCATAATAAAACCAATACTTCCGTTTTGGTAAATGAATATCAATATATATAATATAATGCATCATTCGAGTAATTGAAATATAATGTTTTCTATACCTTAGAAGATAGGCCATCATTAAGTTCATAGATATACCAGTTCCTTTACAAAATAACAAATACTTTTCATCCCAAATTAATGAAAATTCCCGACAACAAAAACGTTAATGGGTATACGATGGCCATAACCCAACTTCTACTCCCCTTCTTGAACTGAGTAGTCTCAGAAACGATTCATGAGGAATGTTCATAAGACGTGCAACAACATAAGGCTTCAAACCTAGCACCCTTTCAGCTAATGACAATACACTTTCTGACATTGATGCAAAGTCCAGAAATCCTCTCATACCAATTGGTCCAGGTTCAGGCCATTGGTCCAGTTGGAACAGGAGTCAAATTGGATATTGACATGTCTTGAAATAAAAGAATAAATCCTTTCAAAAATGTATTTCAACACTTCTTCCAGCAAATACAAGATCAAGTTTTACAGATATTTTATATTTAACAGCAACTTTCAAGAAATTTGAAGCATTCAATGCATCAACATCATCAGGTGATATACAAGATATATAAAACGCAGGAACACTTCGTTTTGATCCAGAATCAAATAACCACTTATAAACATTACTATAATTTTTTGAATCACCAGATAGAAGATAATCTTAAGGTTTTCAGGTATTGCTGACATCCTGGGTAAATAACTAATTTATGACTAATGCTTTTAGAAGTTCGAACATTATCAAGTCCAGAAGTATTTGCAACTGGTAATATAATTGGAACTTTATTATTAATATAATCCTCACAAGTATTATCACGGCTAACATATTTTGTAAAAACTGGCCGCGCGTCTTCCTCCGTGAGTTGAATTGGGTTTTTGATATCAGGTACCGGAATGGCCGCACCAGAAGCAAGTTCTCCACATAATTTCCACAAGTAATATCAGAACCTTCTCCATAAAAATCAAACTCTTCAGCAGAACGGCTTAACTGTTTAATATAAACATGAATACGTTTCACCATAAATTTTGAATAATTTTTGAAAAATAGCTTTCAACATATGAGAAGGATCGGGCAACATTCCACTCCAACCAATACGAGTCTGGTCGACTTGCCAAACTTTGCCATGAAGATAAAAGTAAAAATTTGTTTGAAAATAACCATGCATCATATGAGATACAACTGCAACCTTCTTAGGGCTCAAATAAGATATAATTCGTCGTAATTTAGAATTCCTCCTCATCCGAAAAAAGGTATATCGTCTCCGCTTCATGGCTCGAAGACGACTGACATGAAACCTCCTCCTTCGGAACAAGGCATTTCTCCTTAATCCAAAACGGCGAGTCCGCCTCCACGAACGTACGCCGATTGCAAATCGCTTCATCATCTAAATCATTATAATTGGACACAAAAATAACAAGCCCATGTAAATATTATAAAGATTCGCATTTGACGGGGGCAAGAAACTCTTTTCCTTCTAACAAACGCTGCTTCTAAAAGCCTGCGATCTTTTTTCAAACGCTTTAACATGCTCTTTACATGAGATTTTGAATCAAACCCTTCAAACAATACAATTTTATGAATACTCGGAAACAATCCTTGATATGCAAATTTTCCAACATCCGGACAGTATACAAAGGGCATGTTTTTCTATAACTATATTTCTTATAACTAGATTTACCTACATTAGAACTACCCCATTGATATAACTGTTTTTTATGTGTAACATTGTTAATAGATTTATTCCACCACATGCAAACTTCTAAAGGCATTCCAAAATAACTACATTCCCTACGTTTCAATTCACAACTAACTAATTTTTTAGACTCACAAATCACAACTAACTAATTTAGAGCGAGGAGTTGGTCTACCAGATTTATACCCTGTCGGGTCGTCTAACCACCCACCATGGCGAACTCCTACGCCTATAATCAAGATGCTCCTAAGTGAACGTCCAAAGGCTTCCACCACTGCTGCCGAGTGCCTTCTCTATGTTCCTGGGCTACCACCTCAATTTTGTCACCGTGTTCACAGACGGGTCGAAGTCTCCTACCGCCTGTGTTTGTGCTGTTGTTTCATCTTATCACGGTGCCATAAAGGCTAAACTCAGTCCACGGTGGAGCTGTTCGCTGTAAAGATTGCTCTGATTGCAATAGATAGTAGTGGAGGATCCTTCGCAGTCTGCACTGATTCCCTAAGTTCCCTAAACTCTATTTCCTCCTGTAAATCTACGAACCCAATATGTCAGCAGATTCATGAGTCGCTGCTCTCCCTTCAAAGGAAGGGGGTCACCATCATCTTTATTTGGGTTCCCAGCCACATGGGAATTGTCGGGAATGAATGTGTCGATGAAACTGCGAAAGATGCCCTAAAAGAAGATAATTACACGTCGACTCTGGTACCTTTCGAAGACCGTCGGTCCCATTTGAGGGCTTCTGTTTTCGAGCAGTGGAAGGAACGATGGATCGATTTCCAAAATAATAAATCACGCAGCTTAAAACCGGTAACGTCAGCAGAGCCCACGTCCGTCAGGAGTTGTCGCAGAGAGGAACTCAGGACCGTAAGTATTAATGTGAATACACCCATATGAAATCGTTGTGTACCATGGCGGATAGCTAGTTGATCACTATGGACACATAAATTAGTGAGCGCACCCTAGGGTTGGTATTGTATGTCATGCTTCCACGTTGGGATTTAGATGTCAATATAATATGCCAAAGATAGTGGTTAAAATATGTTCCGTCGTCTGGTGAGACCTGCTGCAAAAGAAAATAATGGAATAAATGAAAATAAACGAAATAGAGATGAATATAAATTTCGGTGACGGGGCCTACGACCCTCGACACTGGAGTCTAGGACCGTAACCACTGCACCAACGGTGGTTCATCTGCTTCATCTTCTTCCTCCTGGACCACTCTCTCGAAGATTCCCACCGCTGCAACAACGGTGGAAATAAGCTTTATTCAGATATTGTACTTTGAAGTTACAGGGCATTACACATGCGTATCTTTCATTCAGGTATTTGAGAGGAGGTATTGGTGAGGAGAGAGATGTTCCTATTGTTCTGCTACTGCTGCTTCATCTTCTTCCTCCTGGACCACTCTCTCGGAGATTCCCACCAGCCAAGGTCTCACCGTCCCGGGCGCCCCATGTAGACTAACAGTCCTCGCAAAGTTCACCATACCCTTGCTGACTTCGCGTTTTTTGTATTTATGCAGGAGTAAGAATTTAGAGATTAAAACCGAGTGTTTGGTTTTTGAAATTTGGGAATAATCGGAACTTAAGTTTCAACAGCGATTCATCCTCAATATAACCCCCACCAAAAGTATCCCAGGTTTTATAGATTTTTTTCAGGGCCTCCCACACTCGTACTTTCTCCTCGCAGCCAAGAATTTGATGCACAACTGTGTCAACCATTTTGCGCTGGGGGCAACGAGATTAAAGCGATATTTGGCCTCTTCTGTGGGGGCAGATCTGCTATTATGGAGAACAAGACTCCATGTCTCTCCGTGTTACACGCCGCCCCATTGCGCCACGAAAACGACGCAGTATCCTGGGTGCGGTGCGCGATGACCCGTCTGCAAATGATTTTATTACCACAAATCGCTCGTTTGGGAGCACGCTCTAGTTTTAAGTATCTGAGGCGTTGTTCACCTGAGAACTACGTTATTATCGGCGTGGCACCAAGCATCCTTTTAGAAAGGCCTTCCGACGCATATCCTCGCCGCTTAATATCTTTACATATAGTTTTGTTAGTGTAACATTCGCATTAAGTGGCGTGTCTGTTAGGTTTAAACCACCCAGTTCGGGCGGTCGGTAAAGCTGTTCCCGGGGCACCTTCCTGGCATACCCATTCCAGATCATATATTCTTTGTGGTCTTTATTATCCCCGCATTGATACGGGGTGGGAGGGCCCGGATGTGGGCTACGTACCAAAGCTTGGGCAGGACGATCTGTTCAAGGAGGCGGACCCGGGCCGTGAGCGGCAGCGACGGGAGAGTGTATTTCCCCGCGCACCACTGAACGTGCCCGTCAACCTCTGCCCAGTTTTGGTCCAGGGACTTTTCGAGGGACGTGTCCCACCAGGGACCCAATATCTTGACGGGGTCGCAGCCACGACCCTGCCCGCAACATCAGTGGGCAGCTCACCTTTGAGGAGGAGGAGTTTTGACTTTCTCTCGTTCAGAGACACGCACCCGGGTCCGTACACCATGATGACGGCCGCTAGCTGCGATGGATGGCCCACGAAGAGAGTAATGCCATCCACATACAGCACTCCTGAACAGGGAGAACCATGACAGGGGAATCCCACGCCGGCCTTTTCTAATGATCTAAACATTGGGTCCATGGCAAAAGCAAATAGGAGAAACGATAGGGGGCAGCCTTGCGGACGGAATTTTTCACTTCGAATGATGTTGACAAAAGACGACGATGTTTTATGCACGCGGTTATATGTTTATAAAAAGTTTTAATAATGTGGATAAAATCTTCGGGAAAAGCCATTCTACGGAAGATGAGTAGGATAATAATAAATAAATAATAGACTCGGAGGTGGAAGTTACTAAGTGTAACAATAATTATAATAATAATAAACTTTATTGCTCTAGAAGTAGCTCTTCTTTTAAGCAGAAACATTTAATACAATACAATACAGATTATATGACTAAGAATTTCAGTTATAACACAATTTGCAAAATAAACAGTAAATACATCTAAAAATATATTACTTAAAATACATTATAAGCAAGCATATGAGTTCAGGGTGGTATTGACAGATACAACAATTTGCAATATACAGTATACAAATATGCAATTTGCAATGAATATAATACAGCAGTTACTTATAATATACTTATGCAATACAATATATTAAATACTTACACAATAATTACATAGGCAGCATACAGTTATGCAATATATACTTTTACTTTACTGCCGTAAAGAAACATGCTCCAGATGTACGTCCTGATGAATTGTTTCCTTACTTCTACGCTTGTATTTTCAGATGTAAGTAGGTTCTTCTTTTGAAAGAATACCCTCTCTGCCTGAGCTATTCTACTGACTATTTCTTTCTTGCTTCGTCCATCGCTGGTTACTCGGCTCACTAGGTAGCAGAACTCGTTCACCTCTTCCAGTTTTTGCTTCCCTAGTTTAATTATGCTGAAATTATTCACCGACCGGTTTCAGCCTTCTCAGGTCATCATCAGGGGTTGAACAAGTAAAAGACGGGCAAGGCGACATATATACACACAGTCTCACACTAGTGGAAAGAGAGGGGGAGAGAATGAGGCGGCCATGAAAGGAAGGTGAGCAAACGACTGGTGGCGAGGGGACAAGAACAGCTTATTTGACTATAGGGGTGGTGGGACCGGCACTGAGTAGAATGGGGAGAGGTTGGATGGGAATAGGTCATTTAAACCACACTTTTATGTACATTAAAATATAAAACAATTTCAAAGTTCTCCATAAAATCAGGTCTCCTCCCCTTCTCACAAACATGTAAAATCTTAGAGTGAAAATCTGAAGAGTGGTCATTTTCAATTGAATGCGTGGCAAGCACAGACTTGTTATTGCCATTCATAAAAGAATTAAAATGTTCGGCTTTACGTCTTCTTAGCTTTCGACGAGTTTGTCCGACATGAAAACAATTGCAGCCACGGGTATTCCAATTTAACGTATACACTCCAATTTTATTACAGTTAGGTTATCTGTCTTTCGAGTTGAACAACAATTTGTCGAGTGTCATAGGGTTATAAAAAAACACTTGGTACATATTACTAGGGATTAAAGCGTAAAGATCCGGTTCCCGTGGTGTTGTGGGTAATTCGTCGAAAACAATTGAAGGCGCGATTGTTTAACTTTACGTTCGAAGGTTTTTCGGCTCACGATCGAAGGAAAGACGTCGGCTGCTATGTACTTGACGTTACGGCCATTTTAAATCGTTATAAGGTTGGTTTTTGTTTGCATTTTAAATTATAATTAACAAATAATCGTTGTGAAGATCTTTGTTTGAGATTTTAGGGATTAGGAATGTAATTTAAAGTGTCAAATTGCTTAAAAAGCTGTGTATGATGTGACAGAGTGAATTAATTGGAATAATTATAGCAACATTGAGTGGGTCGATGTTTTCCATGGTATAGCAATGAATAGGGATGATATCAACGCGCCTTGTTATTCAATGAGTAGCAACTTAAAACAAACTAAAGGACTGTTACATATAATTTCAACTTTTAATTACAGAATTGGCATCAACAGTTTCACTTGAGCAATGCCACTTACGATGAGAATATTAAGTACATAGTGAAGAGCTAGCGTGTGTTGTGACTATTCATTATGGCAATTCAGCGATTAACAATGTTTTTAATGAACTGTGATGGATTGCATGTCTGCTTATAATATAGAAGGATTTGGTGCTTTTCCGGCGAATAGACTGTATGAAGAGCTCTCGGGATCTCCACCGGGCCAGGAACTTAAAGTTTGCCGACGTTTCGATGTCCGACTCGGCCATCGTCTTCAGGGCTGATGATGTCGAACGAGACTCCTAAACTCTCCGCGCCGGTAGGCGCGATTCATCATATCGTGCCGGTGAGCGGTGCTCACCCTAACCGATATTTTCACATATTGAGAGCGCATGACGGGTGAATGTACTGTTGACGTGTCAGTGTGGTTTGCGAGAAGTGAAACTTACAAGCTAAGCCATACAGTGGCGGCAGTCGTCCGACATGGACATAAGATTAATGAATACGGACGACCGCCGAATACATGGGCGGCCGCCGTCGGAAGAAGTTCCGGTAAAACTAGAAAACATATTTTTTTTTACAATTATCAATGGATTGGGACAGCCCAGATAATTATTTTTTTGATCTTTTGTAGTTTTTCTTTTATTTTTTGTCATTTTTTGGCTGCACCATCGGATACATTGATGGTGCAGAACGATAATCACCTTACACGGTGATTTTAATGTGCGTATGGAGATCTTTTTGCATCAGGATTGCGTCAAACAGGCGCAATTGCTTATATTTTTGTTAATGCTCCACGCACGGGCGTCCATCTTTTCAACAGAATACAACAGAAACAATAAATGAATGATAACCCTCGTGACAAAACATAAAAGGCGATAATCGGTGAGGCCGAATACGCCGCCGAATTCAAACTCCCGGGAGAGAAAGTTGGTTCCGAACTGGTACGATAGCCAGGGCGGCTATCTTGCCAGAATCCGGGATTCGGCTTTAACGCCGGCTGAAGGCCGGCGAGAGCGAGCAAAACAAAGGAAATGAATAACATTATTAAAATTAACTAACATTAGAAGAAACTTATGATTAAAGAATGACAGGAAAGACTCATAGAAGAGTAATTTGAAGAGGCATACGGTGTTTTGTCGGGATTTGCGGATCGTAATCCCAAATGTCTGTAAGGAGTGTATTGTCAGTCCCCTTGAGTCTGGCTTTGAAATTGCGTAATAGTTTACGGATGAAGTCCGTGATTGTGGGAAGGCCGTGGGCCTTGCGGACATCCTGCATGGGTGTTAGGCGACTAAGGTGGAGTAATCGTCTGAGGGACGCATTCTGAAAGGTTTCCAGGCGACGGCGGATGACAGCAGAGTTTGCAAAAATCTCGGCGCCGTACAGCAATACGGGCCGGACGGTTGAAACATAGAGACGCACGCTCGCCTGATGGGAGAGAGGCGACGTCGGAATGCTAAGACGCGCAACCGCGGAACGAGCGGCGACTGCTTTGGCCAGGCAATGGGAAAGGTGCGGTTTGTAGGAGAGCGTGTGATCAAAGATGATGCCTAGAAAGCGATGTGACGTTGCCCTTGGAATTTTCACGCCGCTGAGTGTGGTGTGGAGCTGCGGAAAACGGTGTTTGTTGCGGTGGAAATGGACGTGTGTGGATTTTGCGGCGTTAATCCGCAATTTCCACATCTCCGTCCATTTCTGTATTTTCTGTAGATGGTGGTTGAGCTTCCGAACGTTCGCATCTCCGGTCCAGGAGGACGCGGAGATCGCCGTATCGTCCGCGTACATGTATAACTCGGTTTGTGGTGTGGTTGGCATGTCATTGACGAACAATGTGAATAGTAATGGGCTGACGAGGGAACCCTGAGGGACGCCTGCCTCTGCGGGACGGAGTGACGAAAGAGCCTGTCCTTCTGCAACGCGGAAGGACCGGCTCTCGAGGTAACTACGTAAGATGCGCAAAATGGGCGCCGGGAGCCCGAGAAGGTGAAGTTTGAAAAGAAGACCGTGGTGCCATACACGGTCGAACGCACGCGCGACGTCGAGAAACACAGCGTCGGTCTTTTGGAGAGATTGAAGCCGCGGGTAATTTTCTCAGCCAGGCGAAGTGCCTGCTGGACCGCGGACATCTTAGGTCGAAATCCAAGCTGCTCCGGGCGAAGGATATGGTTTGACAGGACAAAGGTTTGCATCTGATCAAGGATAAGGCGTTCGTAGATTTTGGATAGGTTGGACAATAAGGTGATTGGTCTGGAATTTCCCGGGATTGCTGGATCCTTTCCCGGCTTGGGAAGGAGAATTACTTTACCAACTTTCCACGGAGAAGGATAGTGGGAGAGACGGAAACTATGATTGATCAGGTCAGCAAGGAGAGACGGGAATTTGGGCACGCGCGAAGCGAACTTCAAGGCCAGATTCGGAATGGAATCAATGCCCGGTGCCTTCCGGGAAGGGAGTGCGGAAAGATGTTGGGAAATATCCGCCGCCGATGTGAGCGGCGGAGTATCAGTCGGCTGGTCGGGAAAGGATGACAGGAAAGACCGAATCTTTTTGTCGGCTTTTGAAGGTGAAGGATCGGAAGCCATGACTGATTGTAAGAAGTCAGCTTGGATTTCCGTTTTTCTCTTTGGGTCGAAAATAACGTCGTCTCCAACTCGAAGCGGGGGAAAAGAAATTTTGTTTGTCCGTTTCAATGAACGGACGCATCGCCAAATCGATTGGTCGTCGAATTTGAGACTTTCGATGTGATTCTCCCACTGGGATTGGGAGAAGCATCGAACGGCTTTTTTCACGGCGTTGGAGAGACGATTATACCGCGCTCTGTCGTCGTCATCGCGCGTGCGCTGCCAAAGGCGGCGGGCTGCATTGCGGCACTTAATTTGTTCGGCAAGAATACGCGGAAAGGGCGTCCGGCCGGCCGGACGCCGAGGAAAAGATTTGGTTGCCGTGCGTTGCGCCGATTGCAGACAAACAGTCAACAATTCCGCGCGAACGTCGACATCCGCGGGCGTCGGCTCTGTCAAAGGAGAAATGGTCTCCAGATTCAGAGCCAGCGCTTCGGGAAAAAGGTTCCAGTCCGTGACTGGCAAGGAAGGAGGAAGGAGCGCTTTCGGAGAAAGCGGAACTTCGAATTTAATCGGAAGGTGGTCCGATGAAAATTCATGGACCACCTCCAAATCGAAATAATAGGGCAAATTTTGAAAAAGGGCGATATCCAGGATATCACCGGAGAAAGAGCGCCGCATAGGGCGGAAAGTGGGCTCCACCGGGGAGACGACAGAAATCGGCCGCTCGGAGACGAAATTCAAAAGCATCCGACCGTTGGGATTGCTAGCAAGGCAATTCCAAGATCGGTGCTTGCAATTCCAATCACCGGCGTAGATTCCGGAGGGAAAGGCAGAAAACAGACGCGTCAGATCTCCCTCGATCAGCGGTTTTGGTGGGTGATACACTGAGAAGATGTTTAATGTGCCGGTGGTGGTGTGGACGGAAATTCCAAGGGCTTCCGTGCGTTCCAATGCTGGCATGTTGAGAAGAGAATAATCGACGGATTTGTGGACCAGAATGGCCACGCCTCCGCCGCGAGTGAGCCTGTCAAGTCGGTGAACTGTGTAATCATCTGTATGAAAAGAAACAGGTGCCGAAAGATGTGTTTCCTGGAGCAAAACGAGATCGATTGTATGTTTTTTGAGATAATCAAGAAGTTCGAATTTTCGTGTAACGATCCCATTGCAGTTCCAGGAAAGAATGGATAGATGTTGTCTGTGTCGGGTTTGGTGTGCACTCATACTAGGTTTTCCAACATTTGCCCGATCAAGTATGCCTTCATCTCAGGCACGGATTTCAGCGTCAAAAAATGAGGCGCCATGGAAGCGAACCATTTACTAACGTCCGCGAGCATCGCTGAACGTGAGCGACAATCAGCATCCGTGGAAGGAGCCGGAACGGACGTCGGCGCTGACGGCGCCGGCGACTGAGATGCTGTCGGCGTCGTCCCTGAAGGGGGTAACGCAGACGGAGCCGGAGGGGCCACAGGCGGCGCCTCAGAAGGAGGCGCCGTTGGAGGCGAAGGCGCAATACTCGGGCCGGCAGCTGCGGAAAATGAGTGCGTGAGAGGCGCCGGCGGAGGCGCCGGAGCGACATTACCAGATCGCTTATTGCGCGCGGCAACAAGAGCGGCTTTCGCTTTGCGGTGGACCTCGCAACCGCGGTAATTCGCCGTATGCGCCTCCTTGCACAGCCAGCATGTAGCGGGCGCTTCACGGGCCTTTGGACAGTCGGAGGACAAATGGTTTTGTGAGCACTTGACGCAATTGGGCGCCCGCTCACAATTATTCTTTGTGTGGCCAATGCGTTGGCATTTATGACATTGTATGGTATCAAGCGCGGAACGCCATTTCTGGATTTTGACGGCCAGGCCGCAAACGGAACGCACCTGAAGCAATTCCTGAACATTGACGCCGGGATCACAGCTCACCTTAACTGTTTGGGTCGGATAAGGGGCGACGGATTTCACCGATTTGCGTGCATCGTCAGAGGGACGAGTTGACATGACGCGATGGCAATGGCGAACAGGGAATCCCTTTCGCCGCAATTCGGATGTGATGTCATCGGTGTCCATCGAGGGAAACGTACCAAATAATGAGAAGTCTTTCTGCTTCTCCTCGGGAAGGGTATAGGTAGTGAACTCGATATTGAGTTCCTTTAGTATGGCACGTGATTGCCGGTAGGCCTCCACAGTCGCGCATTTAATGACTGCGGCTTTGGGTCCCGTTGAGTGTGTCACGGGAACGGGAAAAATCTTACGGAGGCGCGCATAAAGTGCCGTCCATTTACTAGTATCGTGTAATTTCAGCGGCGGGATTTTTCCCTTACGCGTTGCCGCTTCAACGTCCATTTCGGTGGAAACAACGCTATCCGATGTCACCTGGGAAACCAGAGCGGCGTCTGAAGTGCCGCTCGCTTGCGTAGGGGCATCCCGTGAAGCGGGCAAAACCTGTCGCGGTTCTGAAGGAGCCGCGGATTGCAATGTTGGTCGCGGCGACTCAGAAGGAGGCGCGGATTTCTTTTTGCCTCGCATGGAGACATGAACGGGCGGGTCCTGAATTACCGAAAAAGGATTCGGCGCAATTGGGAAAGGCTTTGGAAGGCCCTTCGTATGACCAAATATAGGAATCATGCGCTTGACGCGCTTGCGTTTGACGGTAATGAAGCCGTCACTAACGTCGGAGCCAGACTCATTACACTGAGGGGACGCGCTCTCAAAAATATCGGCAGGGCAAGCACCTACCGGATCAGACACCGGGGCGGTGAGAGAAGGGGCGGAGTCCGAAGACGTCGACGCCTGGGGGATGAGCGCAGGCGCTGAGGTGGATGGCAGGGGCTGTGAAGGCGATGGCTGAAGGCAGGCCAGCACGGCTGCCTTTTCCTCGGGGGAAAGGTCCCGCAGTTGCTTAAGGAGCTCCGAGAAGGGCTGCTTTTCCGCCATGTTGCTGTGGAACACACGCAAACACGCGAAGCGGCAAAGCCGCTTTAATCGGACTGTGCGCAACTATTAATTCGGTTGTTATTTACCGTTGTAAGCGCCCACGGTAGGTGGGTTTATTCAGATTGGGAAGAATCGGCGCCGCTCTCATGCGGCACCGAAGGAAAAGGGAAAAGGGGAAGGATAAAGGGACCAGTGCGGCCACGGGCCACTTAGGTTAGGCGCTTTATTATCACAAAGTTGCGCTGCGTACGAAAATCGATCGCAAAAAATCCGCCACTCAATCGATCCGCTCTCGCGCTCGCTCGCTGCTCGCTCGATGTCGAACGAGTGTCTTTATTTGTGACCAATAATAAACATTTACAAAACTTAACAAAAACGTAACAACAGGTATAAAAACAATAAAACAACAATGGTCACGGCCCCGTTTGGGATTTCTCCCCTTCAGGGCTCTGAAAAGTCGAACGACACCGTTCCAATATTGATCGCGCCGAAGGCGCGGAAATAAACTGTGCCGGTGAGCGTTGCTCACCCTAACCAGTAGCATGACAAAAACTTTGAGCGCTGACGGATGAATGTTTGCGTTTGTGTGTGTAAATGTGTGTTTGCGAGAAATAGAAACTTAAAGATAAGGCCATACAGTGGCGAAAGGTGGCGTCCAACATGGACGTAATTTAGGTTCAATTAAGATTAGTGCCATACAGCGGCGGATAAAATGTCCTACATGGACCTATAGTAATTATAAGAAAAAACTAAAGCTAAGAGTGCGTAAGCACAACAGTAAATTATTTTTTTTGTGGGAGTTGCCCAAATCTTTTTCCTTTTTTCTTATTTTTTTAATCTTTTTGGAATTATAATGGATTTAACATCATAGAAGTCTGGTCGTAAACCAGCACAAAACGTGGCGTTATGAGAGGCGCCACTTGGAAACGGAGATTAATTTCATTTTTTATGGAAGAAAAGTTCTCCCAGGAGCGGCAAACAGTGCCGCAGTTCTCCGTGTTGGGACTCCATCTTTTCAATAATAGGTTCACCAGAAGGTGAGCGTACAAAATGCACACTGTTAGCAACATAAAACAGAATATAAACAATAATATGGCAACGGGCACAACCGAAAAGCGGCTCCGAGCGTGCCGGTGGCCGAGCGGAGTTTGCTCCGATCCGGTCCGACAGCCCGGGGGTCACTCCGGCGTTTTTTTGGCCGCGCGAGAAAAAGGCGCTTGCTGAAGGCAAGCGCAATGACAAAACACGAAATAAATTAATTCTAAGAAGAAAATAATATTAAAAGACATAGGATAGACTCATAGAAGAGTAATTTGATGAGGCCGTCTGTATGTAGTCGGGATACTTGGGTCGTAATCCCAAATGTGTTCCAATAATGTATTACCTGATCCCCGTAGTCTGGATTTAAAATTAAAAATGATCTTTTTAAGGAATGCATTGATGGTAGGAATGTGATGCGCTGCCAGCACTTCCTGGATGGGAATGAGTCGCGAGAGATTCAGAAGAATCCTCAGCGAAACATTCTGAATTGTTTCCAGGCTGCGACGTATGGAGACAGAATTCGCGAAAACTTCGGCGCCGTATAGTAGCGTTGGACGGATAACGGAGACGTAAAGTCGCGCCCTCGCTGAATGCGAAAGGGGCGACGATTTACTGCTCAAGTGAGCAACGGCGTTACGGGCCAGAAGGGCCCTTGTTTTGCAATGCGCAAGGTGCGGTTTGAAATTTAAAAGTTTATCAAAGACAATGCCTAAAAAGCGATGTGAGTCGGCTCTCGGAATGCGCTCGCCGCTGAGTGTGGGTGTGAGCAAAGGCGCAAATTTACGTCTTCTTGTGAAGTGTACATGCGTAGATTTGGAAGCGTTTATTTGAAGTTTCCACTGGACGGTCCAGCGGTGTATTTTGGCAAGGTGAGCGTTCAGTTTACGAATGTTGGTGTCGCCCGCGTACGACGTGGCGGAAATCGCCGTGTCGTCCGCATACATGTATATGTTTGTCTTGGGCGTGGTCGGAATGTCGTTGACGAAAAGTGTAAACAACAAAGGGCTGATAAGGGAACCCTGTGGAACGCCAGCTTCCGCTGGGCGAAGTGACGAGAGAGCCGTTCCTTCCGCAACGCAGAAAGAGCGGCTCTCCAGATAGCTTCGTACAATGCGCAAAAGAGGCGCCGGGAAATCTAACTCGCGGAGTTTGAAGAGCAAACCACGATGCCATACGCGATCGAAGGCGCGCGCGACATCGAGGAAGACAGTATCGGTGGTTCGTTTAAGGACGAAGCCGCGGGAAATTGACTCAGCCAGGCGAAGTGCCTGCTGGACCGCTGACATCTTCGGACGGAATCCGAGCTGCTCAGGGCGAAGGATATTGTGAGAAATGACATGCTTCTGTAAACGGTTCAGAAGGAGCCGTTCAAAAATTTTGGAAATGTTGGAAAGAAGGGTGATGGGACGGGAATTGCCAGGGATCGACGGATCTTTCCCCGGCTTCGGGAGAAGGATTACCTTGCCGACTTTCCATGAGGATGGGTAATGAGATGAATGAAATGAATGATTAATGAGGTCGGCAAGGAGGGCTGGGAATTTCGGAACGCGGGACGCGAACCGGAGTGACATGTTGGGAATGGCATCGATTCCCGGCGCTTTATGCGCCGGCAAGGACGCCAGTAAGGAACGGACTTCAGAAGCAGAGGTCAAGGGATCCCGATCACCAGGGTCATCGGGAAAAGAGGAAAAGAAACGATCCACTGCGGGATCCATTGGTGAGGGATGCGGGTCCGCAGCCATGACGGACTGCAGGTGAGCAGCTTGGATTTCGGCCTTCCTTCGCGGGTCGAAAATAACGTCTCCGTCAACGCGAAGCGGAGGGAGCCGAATTTTATTGGTCCGTTTCAATGATCGGACCGTCTTCCAGATGGAAAGATCTTCAAAATTTAAAGTATCGAGATGGTTTTCCCATTGAGTTTGGGAGAAACATCGTACCGCTTTCTTAACAGCGTTGCAGAGACGGTGATAACGCGCCTTGTCCTCGTCGTGTCGCGTCCGCTGCCAAAGGCGGCGAGCGGCATTACGACATTTGATTTGCTCCGCAAGAAGTCGCGGAAATTTGCGATGTCCGACCGGCCGCGCGGGAAAGGATTTGGTAGCCGTACGTTGAGCAGATTGCAAGCAATTTGCGAGCAATTCTGCGCGGCTGTCAATTTGGGCAGGCGAAGGATTAATTAAAGTTGGAATAGATTCCAATTTTAATTCCAGCGCAGCTGGGAAAATATTCCAGTCGGTAACCGAAACGATAGGAGGGAGAAGAGCTTTAGTCGAAAGAGGAAACATAAATTTAATCGGAAGATGATCCGAAGTAAATTCATGCAGTACTTCCGGAACGACGTCAAACGGAAGGTTTTTTAAAAGAGCGATGTCCAAAATATCGCCCTGAAAATCTCTCCGGTTCGATCGGAACGTCGGCTCGACGGGTGCTGACACGGAAATCGGTCGCGCAGAGATGAAATCCAAAAGCAAACGGCCGTTGGGATTGCTCACAAAGTCGAACGAGAATTTTGTCCTGCTTATATACCGTTGCTCAGGAGGTCAAAAGACTCCTGATTGGTCCTCGTCAATGCTCCGATTGGTAGTGGGCTCTAATTGGCTGTCGTGCGAGTGGCGGCTCCGACTGGTCTCCTGAATATTTTTCAAAACAGGATTCCATGTATTACTCAAAGAGTAACCCGAATCCCGATTGAAATTATTTTTAGCCAGTCTGATTTCAATGGATTCTTTAATGAGCCGATCCCAAAAGCCGGTGGACCGACAAAGTAACTTGGTGTCGTCAAACCGCACCGAGTTTTGGCATTCCGTCCAATGCTCTGCTATGGCTGACTTTTCTGGCTGACCCAGGCGGAGGTGGCGCTTATGTTCTTTGAGCCGCTTTTCTATGGTGCGGCCCGTTTCCCCAACATAAACCTTCCCGCATCCACAGGGAACTTGGTAGACGCCAGGTGTTTTTAGTCCAATTGGATCTTTCGCCCGTACAAGCATATCCCGGATTTTTGCTGGTGGTTTGTGGATGGCCTTGATGTCATACCTCTTTAGTATTCTCGCCACTTTCCCGGAAATCGAAGAGACGTATGGCAGGCACGCCTTGGCTCTTCTTCTTCTTCGCTGTCTTTGCCCTGGGGTCGCGTTGTGGTGAGGCCCTTTTCAGGGCCTTCGAAATTTGCCTCTCTTCGTATCCGTTCTGGAGGAAGGTTTTTCTCAGGCGTTTTAATTCTGGTGCCAAGCTCGAACTAGGACACCATTTGCACCAACCACAGATGCGAGTAATCACTCGTCGGGAGCAGTACACAGTACCGTTTTTTCACAGGCAAACCTGTTTGAGTGTCTAGTGAAGGGCATTTTTGGTTCGGTACTCCGTCCGTCGGAAAGGACGTTGAAATTTGTAACCCCTAGGCGCCTGTCGTTACATAGAATAGAAAAAACATTTATTAACCTAGTAGAAATTACTCCTATGGGGCAGTAGTTTCCATCATAACGCGATTTTCTTGCAAGGAAAAAAATATAATACACAATATTTTAAATGCATAAATAAAAAATAGTTGTTTCAGTTTTATATGTTACAAATTAATATACAAGGTTCATGTAAGGAGATTTTTAATTGTGAGCCGATTTGCGTAATTTATAGACAAAACAAAACAGGATGTAAGTACAATGGATCTTACGATACCTTAACATATTACAACAATCTTATTATCTCAACTTATTACATACCTTAGATTTAATTACAATCATACCTTAAACATAAACATTTCAAATCATAGCATAACATCCAGACTAAAATACAAGTGATTAGCAATATTTTTTTTTTAATTTTTGGTTATTAAATTCAATTTTCATTTCCAGTATTTAATTTATTATACAATGTATCATGTATTATGGTTATTTATGTCTGATTCCTATTCTATGTTTTCATTTTCTTTTACATAGTTAAATAGTAGGTTTTTGAATACATTGAATGAGGTAGTGTTTTTTTATATTTTCTGGTAATTTATTGTTTTCTGTGTTTAATTGGTGTAGAAATTTAAAGAGTGTCGTGGCAAAGATTATGGAGTTTACTTGATATTTAATTACTCTATAAAGAGGACCTTTTGCGATAAAAAATGGCTTTCTAGCTTTGTAAATGTAACTTTAAAATCTATTTTTAGGTTTTTTTATGCCGAGGGCAAAATATTTTTCAGGGTATTGGGTTGGTGAGGTGTTTAAAGTACTGTCCTCCCATTGCGAGGACCCAGGTTCGGTTCCCGAAAGTGAATAATTTTTTTTCAGCGGCAAACCGGCCCATATTTGAGTCTACAATGCTTTATTATAGGTTCAGTACTGCGCCCGTCGGATGGGACGTAGCCTTAAAGAAGTTAATGAGTATTCTTTTAAATAGCTATTCTGGGAAAATACTCGAACAAGCGAACGTAGGTAATTGAATTTTAGCTCTAAATTGATTGCTGCCAATAACTCTTCATAGAAAAAGCATAAAAAATAATGAAATCGAAACTCCGTTCGGTGTTGTTAATTCTGAAAGTGAGATAAATAAACATTTTGTGATAGAAATAAGAAATATATAAAGAAGAGGTCGTTCACCAACAAGGTCCGGTTCATCAAGTCATTCCCTTCTTATACGATGACCGGGTCTCGTGATCCGATCACCCACGAGCGGCTCTTTAGTGATAAGTCGAGCTACACGTCACCTTCAGTGCATTGTGCATCGAGGCGGCCAATGCGACGGTGATCCGTCTGAATTGGCCACGAAGATACAGGACACCCATTGCGGGTCTTTCTGGCGATTGCACAGGCCTCTTCTTTGTGATTTCTACTTTACGGAAGCTTGCAGTTGGTGCCGAACTATCTAAATAAAAGGTAAGTCATTCATTTTTACAGCCATTGTCGATTGCCACGTACGAGATTGCGAGTTATGCTTGTATAGTGTAGGTGAGGACAAGAAAGGCAGAGCATAGACATCATGCGAATAAGGTGCTAGAATTTACTCCATTTGAAACGAGAATTATCGTAGAGGTGTTGCCGATAGATGAATGGAAAACAAAGTAGATTTTGGGCACACATTGAAACCTATGCAAACCGTAGGAAATGGAACAATTAATCCATATTATCTAATTCTATCACTATCTATAATTGTAATTACTTCCTTGGATGATGATATTTAGCTTTTCATCGTATAGTAAAGTTTTTGATTTAGAATCCCTACTCTCCATTGAATTTTCCTAAAGAGTACCTTAGGGCACATTAGTTCTCCAAAATACATTAATTTTCATGCATGTTCCTCGTTAATTTCATCTGGATTCTTTAGTTCCCCATTATGCTTAGTGACAGAGCAAATGATCTGTTGAGATCCAATGGACCAAAGTCCAGGATGTGATCCTTAGCTGCTTCTGGTGTAATGATCTGGTGAGGATCTATGGACCGATGTTCAGGATGTGATGCTTTCAATGCGACGCTATTTATTCAAACCACCGCGCGACCAGCGTCTAAGCTTGGTGAGAGTGTAGGAAATTTATTTATTTTCTTTCTGGACAGAGAATATGTGAGAGTAATTACGTTAGTTGGAGGCATATCCAACAGCGTGTTGTGAGACGGAGGAGATTAGGAAATTTATTGGTTTTTTCTTTATACAGAGAACATAGAAGAGTGATCGCCTTAGTTGAAGCTATATTCAGCGACGTGTTGTGAGGCAGAGGAGATTATACAGCGTACGAACGCAGTGGGGGAGTGATATCGCCTGCGCGAAGGCAGAGGAGATAATAGGAAGCGGTCGGGTAGCGATTGGGCTGGTGGTGACTCATATATCCGGTGACTCGTCGTGTCGACGCCGCGTGGGGAGAATATCGGGGCGGAGACTTGCTTTCGTAAGCGAGAACGCGTGATGATGTGTGAGTGTGCAGTTCGCAGACGGAGCGCTAGTTTTAACGTGTGTGTGAATCGAGGCGCGATCGCAGAATAAAACGACTTGTTGAAGGTAAGATGTATTGTTATATACGAATTGTATTACTGCTGTTTGGTTATCTCGGATTCCATGTACGCCTATCGCTGGAGAATAATGGGGAACATGCACTATTTTTCAAAACTCTTTGAATGTGAAGTTTATTAGCTAAAATGTGCTTGGCGAAAGTTTCACTGAAGAATTAAGTTGTTTTACAAAGATATTACTCTTTGAAAATAGTACTTTTTCGGCAGCTTAAAAACACGACGTCATCGCATGACGTCACGGCACGGTATCACTATGGGCGTTGTTTATCTGTTGTTATGCGTGGAGGTAAGTTGTTAAATAAATACTTGGCAATAACGTATGTATTTATCTCATTTCTTTAATGCAATAAACGATTGTATTTTCAATTTTTATTTACGTACTATGGATTGTAACGAGCTAATCGTCCATTAATTATATAATGTCTGTTTAGTGCCCAAGAATGTCTACTACGCCTATTCAATCGCTGTTTTTTTTAAGAAGAACGCCGCCATAAGGGAGTCAACCAAACGAAATTGTCGGAATGTGCTTTTTTAAGTATTTTTTCAGTCATTGTTTCGTTCGAGAAACGGCTAAAACCCTCAAAACAATATATTCACTTCGTTTTCTGTCAAAAATAAATGTCTATCTCTGTAGCAATATGGAACCTATACCGTGCAGTGACGTCAGAAGGCGTTTTAGGTCACGTACCTTTCGTCAATTTCCGGGTACGTTTTGAATTCATCTTTGTGATGGGCGTAGAAAAATTTGGCTTATATATTTAAATTGGTGAGAAAATTTCGCATAAAGTATATAATTAATCTTTGAGAAACAAATTTCATGCGTATTCCCCATTATGTGAGGGTGAAAAATTGGATTTTAACGACAGGTGATAAATGGATTGGGTTATTGCGTTAGGAATTGTTGTATCACTTCATTACCATTGTTAGGTTAGCTTGGGTTCCATGTATGCCTATCGCTTGAGAATAATTATGTGAGGGTGAAAAATTGGGTTTTATCGACAGGTGATAAATGGGTTGGGTAGGAGCGTTGGGATCGGGGTGGGGGGGTTCCATTGATAAGATAAAAGAGGTCATTTTTGGGGTAATGGCTGTCTTGAAACACTCATGCCGGTACTGCTGTGGTAGAGGTTTTAGGGTTGTTATTTAGTTTAAGAATAACACTTGAGTTAGGTATGAACCATGGAGGATGGACAAGGATCCCAGATGGATGTACAATAAAATTCCGCACTGTAATAAAATCATTAAAACTCCATGTGGCTTGAAAAGTGTCCAAAAATGACACACGATCAATGGGACACTCTTTATTAGCTATGTACAATTGTATTATTCGTACATCAGTCGATTTAGACAATTTGTTACCGTAATAATTTGTGTTTTTATAATATTACAATAAGAATTTTAAATAACTTTACATTGCACAGATAAGGTGCAAGCATAGGTTTCCAATGTAATAATTAAAATTATGAGCTCGTTTGGATTTTTTTAATAGGCACAGTCGGTCACAGATATTCCGGATAAAAAATATTATATGTCTTCAATACGTATTTTATCATGATATGACGTAATATGTGCTAAGGTGTATGTGGAATGTGAAAATAAGATGTTAGAAATTTAAATCGAGTAAAATTCCTGTAGAAATTTTGTATTTCATGAGCTGTATGTAGCTCAGTATTTTTTAAATCCAGACGTGAAAAACCACCAAGAGGCGTATTCACTCATGCAATGGGTATTAATTAAAACACAAGAGGAACGCAAATGAACAAACAGATATATTTGGCGAGGAATATGGAAATAAGCCAGATTTCAACCGAAAAAAAATTCGTCTTTGCCGAGAATATTATACGGACGGACACTTTGCGGGCTCTGAACCTTTAAATCATTAATCCAAAGCATTATGTTTGTTTAAATCAGTAGGCTATATCGTGTCCATATGTTTTCCGAGTCATATAATCTGGAAGAGCTATTCGTTCGTACACGACTCAGTTCCACAGTCAACGTCTCTTTTACGAGAACTGGGTCTATATGATTCGATCACTCACAGCAGACTCCAGCGATGTGTCGTGGGCTAGTGCTTTCCTCACGAGAACAGATTCCTGTCAAAATAGCAGTGGTTGGCAAATATAAGTTCTCATTTCTTTGAACCAGTTTTGATAATCCAGAAAGAGGTCGTTCACTTATAAAATCCAGTTCATCAACTCATCCATTCATTTTACGATAACCGGGTCTCGTGATCCGATCACCCACGAGCGGCTCCTTTGTGATAAGTCGATGCACAGTACGCGTTCAGTGCATTGTGAATCGTGGCGGACATTACGACGGAGGTGTCTGTGTTGGTGTCAGGCCACGAAAAGGCAGTAGAACCATTGCCAGTCGTTCTGGCTAATGAGGCATTTTCTTTGTGATTTCCACTCATCGGAAGCTGGTATTAGTCGGCATCTAAAGAAAAGGTAAGTCATTGATTTCTTCCGCCATGTCGAGCGCCACGTACAAGATTGCGAGACATGTCTGCCCACGACCGTTCAACAATACGGAACGGGATCATGTCATTTGCTTTCCAGTAGTAACAATGATATGTTAGGTATGAACTATTTCGATGGAGTGTTAGTGATAGATTCCGCACCGTGTATCAAGTTTATTCCGTACCTCAAGTTGTTCAATGGCCAATTGTATTTAAGTCATATCTCACATTCTGGTTTCCTGGCGTATTTGTTAATATTGTTCGCTTTAATGAGGAATGGTTAAAGTTTAATTCTTTAAACTCTCTTTCATTTTCTGCTAAAGCTGGGAATAGCAGCTGTTTGAACGACAAAGCATTTTATCGACCTAGGACGGAGGCTTATGTTCTAGTTTTATTTGTAAAAGCGAACATATTGCTAACGTGCTTCCGATTGCTTCTCCAGAATCTTAATTAAATTCGCGGCGTTAGTGGTTTGTCATAGTTTGTAGGTCTTGGAGGTCAGTTTCTGAGGGAGAAACTTGTAGAAAGTGATGACGCCAGCACAAATCGAAAGCCGCCATTTTGCAAGTCGCTTGAAAAAGAAACCGCAGTGACGATTTGCACACCGCTGCCTCCAGGTAGGAGGATTGTTTTTAGTAGCTATGTAGTTGATGTTGCCTTGATTGTGAAAATAATATGCACATCTTGTTGGCGATTAAATTAATCCTCTTAGAGGAACACTACTTAGCTACCTTGACAAGAATATCCAATAGAATTTTACAAGCTGGAACACTGCAGAAAATGCAATACTCTGGAACATGTCATCCACGTAAGCAGGGTAACAGTTTGTCTGATGCAATTTGCTTTATGGTGTTAAGCTCTTTTTCAAAATTAGACAGATAGATGCTGTGCTGAATAGATTCATATGCTGTGCGGAATAGAATCCATACTATGCTGAATAGATCTAGCCATCTATTCAACATAGCGTGGAACGCATAAAGATTTCAAAAGAAGCCAAAGTGGGTGTATATAGGCCCATGGTACTTGAAGGATGAATTGATCACATGTATAGCAGCATTAGATTAATCTTGGATGGTGCTGTTGCTTCTGATAGCTGTTCATTAAAATCATTCCTTATTGTTTTTCAGTTGTCTGAGCTTTGAAGGGTCAGTAGTTCAGATAGACAAGTGCAGTCCCGTTGGCAGGAGAGATGGCAGTCTTCATGACATATGTGGTTTTGCCAGCGTGGTCGAGGCATCACCGAGTCTCCCAACGGCAGTCCATTGAGCCCCGACTCTGTGCTGTTGCTGGCATTGTCTCCAGAGGACATTGTCGCCCACCGCTGAGAGAGATAGAAGGTCCAGGGGTGGGGTAGGAAGGCAGCTTTGGTGTGGCAACGGGCTGACCATGAACTATGGAGATGTTGCTGTCCATGACGACGAAATGCTGCTCGCTGTACCATAATAGGATGCATGCTTCCATCTACAGGTGGTAGCGGGACATGCAGAACCTAATCTAATCGGTGAGTGACAATGCCTTCATACCGCTTCTCTTGCAGCATTCATCTACATCTACACGATGTACACGATACCCTGCAAGCCACCGCGAGGGTGCGTGGCAGGGGGTGAAGATCACCAAGTATGCACTATAAACATGCAATTATGCTACTATAGGGTCTTAGGCAACTAGTATTTAAGGGATTGGTTGTTAATACATGCATCTTGCATTACAGACTACTCTAAAATATTTCCCCTACCTATCCCTTTGCTATGCTACCTATTCTGTCCTCTTATAATACGGGGAAAAATGACAACCCGAATCTATCAGTACGACAATCTATTTCTCTAATCTTATTTCTCTGGTTGAATCTAGCATAATACACTGGTGTTTTTAATATATGCCTAACATCTTCAGTAAAGCTATCCCGTTGAAATTTCTGTAAGAGATTTAATCTGTACATTAACCTACGCTCTGATAATGATTTCCACCCTAATTCTTGTATTAATTCTGTTACACTACTAAACCTATCGTAACACCTTTTAACGAACCTAGCTGCTCTACGCTACACACTGTCTAGTTCTCTGATCAAACCTATTTCATTAGGATCCCATCTAAACTGGCTACATACTCAAGGTGGGGCCTAACTGGTGAAAAGTAGGATTGCACTTTTATTCGTTGATTGTTGCGCCTTTGTTCTCATCTCGCTGGTTTCCTTCAAAGATGTTTACGAAGAACAGTATACTGTAGATCAGTATCCTATAGGAGACATTGCACCTGATTTGAGATAAAGAGATCTTGGATGAAGGGACATAGGTATGGACTTGCTACAGGTGATATTCGTGTGGATGAAGTTGTTTGCTCGCGGTAAAGTTTGGAGTAGTTATATAAATAATGCAATTCATTTGTTAAAAATATAAAAATGTTGGAATGTGCACAGAAACATCAACAATTGTCAACTATGTAGTATAAACAAGAGCCCATATGTTCCACATATCTAATGCAGGAAAGGCCACATCATCATCATCAAGGGTCAACAATCCTAGGATTGGTTTGACACAGCCCTCCACTCGATTCTTCTCTTGGCCAACCTTTCATATTAATGTAGCTCCTCTCTTTCACGTCCTTCACGACCTGTTCCCCAATATCTCATACTGCTTTTTCCATTCTTCCCGTTCACTTTTCCCTCGACGATTGTCTTCATCAGGCCATCGTGTCTTAGGATGTGGCCGATTAAGTTGTCCCATCTTCTTTTTATATTTTGCAGTAGACTTCTCTTTTCTCCCACTCTTCTTAGGACTTCTTCATTTGTCACTCGGTCAATCTGTTTTATTTTCATCATTCTCTGATAGCACCATATTTCGAATGCTTCCACCCTTTTCTTCTCCACTGCTGTCATTGTCCATGCCTCACTGCCGTAAAGAAACATGCTCCAGATATACGTTTTGATGAATTGCTTCCTTACTTCCAAGCTTGTATTTCCAGCTGCAAGTAGATTCTTCTTTTGATAGAATGCCCTCTTTGCCTGGGCTATTCTACCTTCAACTATTTCTTTCTTGATTCGTCCATCATTGATTACTCTGCTTCCCAGGTATCAGAACTCTTTCACCTCTTCCAGTTTCTGTTTTCCTAGTATAACATTGGTTTTGGCCTCTTCTCTTTTGCTGCACACCAATATCTTAGTTTTCTTCTTATTGATCTTCAGCTGATGTCTGGCCGTTGTCCTTTCCATGGTTGTTAGCATCTTATTCAGCTCCTTCTCTGAGTCTGCTATGAGAGCTATGTCATCAGCAAATCATAGCATACTGATTGTTTCTCCGTGGATGTTCACTCCAGAGCACTTCTCCTTGACTTCATTGATGGCTCTCTCGATGTAAACATTAAAAATTATGGGAGACAGTGCACAGCCTTGTCTCACTCCTTTCCCTATTCTTGCTTCTTCACAGCTAGGTCCAGATTTTATTACTGCTACTTGGTTTTTATACAAACTGTGGATGATCCTTCGGTCATTGTATGACACTCCAATTCCTTTCAGCGTTCCAAGGATTAAATTACAATTCACATTGTCAAAAGCCTTCTCTAAATCCACAAATGCAATGAAGGTAGGTTTGTTCTTCTCCATTCTATTCTGTATGAGCAGTCTAAGGGCCAGTATTGCTTCTCTGGTTCCCTTACTTTTCCTGAATCCAAATTGATCTTCATCCCGGAACTCCTCTCCTTATCGTTCTATTCTTCTGTAGATTATCCTCATCAATATCTTCGATGCATGTGTTGTCAGGCTTACAGTCCTAAAATTTTCACATTTCTCTGCTCTCTTCTTTTTGGGAATTATGATGTTTTTCTCCAAGTCCCTGGGTATGTCTCGCAGTATTTGAGTACATGTCGCAGATGGAAGGCCTCACGTGAGATGTATAAATAACAACTGATGAAGGATGTGAAAGGGAGGAAACACGTAAATATGAAGAGATTAACCGATTGAAGAATTCAGTACAGAGATGCACTAAACCAATCGCAGGATTGCTGACTAATGATGATGATAAAGTTACTTACACTACCAGTTCCCAATCAGGTTTCAATTCCATTTCGAGTTCCCGTTATTAGTTCGTATTATAGTTGGTGCCTATAGGCCGCTCTACACGATACAATTTTTTGTACAATTTCTTGTACAAACGCTTTTGTAAACTGAACGAAATTGTATGTTTGTCTGAATGGAATTAGAACAGGTTCTATTTCCCATTCAGTCATTCATACAATCACACAAGCGTTTGTGCAATTTGAAGCTTTACACTGTTCAATTTCCCCATACAAGAGTTTGTACAAGAAATTGTACAAAAAATTGTATCGTGTTAAGCGGTCTTGTTACATACCAACTATCGTTACTGTTATCGTTCCTGTTTCATATTCAGTTCCAGTTTTTTAACTGTTCCATTGACAGTTACTTTATTTTCCACTGTCCTTCAGTTCCAGTTCCGTTAACAGTTACTTTATGTTCCACCATCCTTTCAGTTCCAGTTCCACTATCAGTTCCATTAACAGTTACTTTATGTTCCACCGTCCTTTCAGTTCCAGTTCCATTAACAGTTACTTTATGTTCCACCTGTTCAGGTTTCACGAACAGTTACTTTATGTTCCACTGACCTTTCGGTTCCAGTTGTATTATTAGTTCCATCGACAGTTACTTTCTGTCCTTTCAGTTCCAGTTCCATTAACAGTTACTTTATGTTCCACCTGTTCAAGTTTCACGAACAGTTACTTTATGTTCCACTGACCTTTCGGTTCCAGTTGTATTATTAGTTCCATCGACAGTTACTTTCTGTCCTCTGTCCTTTCTGTTGCAGTTCCACTTGGCTGCTTGGTCTGCTCATCCATTATTCTGTTTTTGAATTTTGTTGGGAATATGTTACTTCCTGGAGAAAGTAAATTTTACTTCACAATATAGTACCTTTCTGCAGTTTTCCACCAAATGTCTATAGACGACTGCTTTGCTATTGATAAGAAATTTTAAAAATTGGGACTGGACATCAGGGAAAAGTCAGGGAAATTGAAAATGGAAAGTTTAATATGTACCCTGATTATGGCATTCAATTGATTATATTGATAAAATTCATGTCTGCAGCTGTGTACCTCCAAGAGAGGCCTGAAAGTGTTGACATTCATTGGTCATCGTGTACCTTCGTATTTAACGGCACCTGTACATTTAGATTTCTCAGAGAAATGTCACTGTTGTGTCCTGTTACATTGTTATTATATACATTGTAACCCTGCTGCCCGTTACCTTAGCAGGGTGGCGATTGTCAGGGATAACCTGGAATACTCAGGGAATTTTGGATATCTGGAATAGTCAGGGAATTCTCGTAACAGTCGGGGAGAAATTGGGATAGGAAATTCTCGTTACTTTTCTACCATTATGTTTACCGGGCAGTCTTTCCCGCCCTTTATTTCACCAACTAAAACTAATGTCCGTCACCGCAAAGAAGTGCATAGAGTAAGTCCCGTCAATTCGTTGAATATTCAGTTGTGAATCTTAGTTATGTAGTTGTGAATCAGTCGTACAATGTATCCCTTTTGTATATCCTTAATGCGATATTGGCCAAGTAGTGTTAAAATTCATGATCACCCTGTATTCTGCACATCACAAGGAATCCGAGGCTATGTTTTTCGAAAGATTTTGCCTCGCCTTTTTTTTTAATTCTGAGACTTGGGTTGAGAGGTAGTTGGAGCACACTAGCTTGTAGTAAATACGTGCTTGCAGTTCTAAAAATACGAGACAATGATTATTAAAACGGTAATACAAATACGATCACACGTGCAAACAAAATCTTACGTGAGATCATCTTCGATTTCCATACCCCCCTTCGCGAGACCATAAGAAAAGTTCTCCTCCCCTCCCCACCTTTCACGCTCGACGTAATTATTGAATGGCCCCCCTAGTTCAGTGTCCAAGCAATTTAGTCAGATCACAAACCACCTCAAATATGACATTCCTAAATATGACGCTTCCGTTGCTAATTGCCTCCTGTTTTCGATCGCAGTGGTGCGATTACGTTTTGTATGTTCATAAAAATGTTTTAATAATTTTGGTTCCCTCTTACAATCAAGGGTTTATGACCACGTTAATCAAGTTGATATTGGCTTTTAAAACTCATGCCATCCGATTTTGATCCAGTCCAAGTACTTGGCTTTGGTTTGTATTTTTCGCGTAGCTTAGTGATACCTGTGCCGGAGTCCACCAGTAAATTGGTCATTAACTTTCCCATTGATTCCTTTTCAGTAATCTACTACTCCTCAGAACTACCACGACACTCCACCTCTTTCTTGAAGAATTAGACATTGTTAATTTGTAATTTTAAGGAAACATACACAGCCACGGAAATACGATACACGGAAAATTGCTTATCATTAGCCACCCTGCTTAGTTATTCTTACCTTCAACAAAATCTTTCAACTACGCCAAATACACACAAATCATAGGCAAGAAATTTCAGTTTAAAAAAAATAAATGTTTTGAATGAATTGTTATTCATTCAAAATAAATGACTGGGCCCAATTTACAACATTTGCATAAAATATATATGTTAAGAAATTGAAATATTCTTGGATAATTTGAGAAGAGTGGGTGTGATTTAAGCCGATGGTTGGTTTGGATAGATGAGGGTAGAGCTCACCCTGATCTAAGCCATAGGCGTGTGAATTTCACACATTCAGGGTACAGGGGAGGGGGGGCAGTTCCTTTCCCTGGGCCACCTCGCACTCCGAGGATTTTCTCCTTCAGGGTAGTCCAAAGGCTTCACCCGGATTTGAACCCAGGACCCCTCGATCAGTAGCCAAATGCTCTACCCACTAGGCCGCCATGCTCCCCCACAAGTGGACGTAAGTTCTTTTAAATTTGATGTAAAATTTCCCTGTTCCTTTTGCACTTGCATCATGATCTGGTATTATCGGTGTGGATGTTCTGGTCGGCCTCCTTGCGCGAAGCCGGGCTGGAGTTCGCGTTCACGTATCACAGATTTCCCTGTGCGCCTTCTCATCTGCACCTGTACTGTCTGCATGCCTGCACCCTACCATCTACACACCACCAACCTCTTTTCCTCATCTTCATCTTCGATTCCTGATCTACCGGATACGTCAGAATGCTCTCATTCTCAGTCTGACTCTGTCATTTTTCGTAACCCACGTAATTAACCACACTCGGCTCGCCCATGTTCTTGTCTTTTCTTTCAGTGGAGCCAAGGCCAACCGACTGCAGGTTTACAACATATTGATAAACGAATGATAATCTTGATTCCTGAAGTTCATGTATTGATTTCGTGATGGCACACTGCATTTCAGGTATAATGTGACGACAATCCCTTGTGCTGATTCAGTGAATCTTTTCTTTTATTTCAGGAAAATTCTGAATTCAACACTAAGATTACAATGTCTGCAAACAACGGAGGAGAGGTATCGGCCCCAACTTTAAACCGCAATCCAATATCAGCATGGCGGTGGTATGGGGCATACCGAAACTCGTCAACATCTCAAGCGCTCCTGTGCCAAAACCAGAAGAGCAAAGATCCCCATTTTAAAAAGAAGTCTCTGAAGTTGTCTCCTTTCTCCAAATCTATTGCATGTGTCACTATTGGCTGTGCCTAGTTGTCAAGCATTGCTTCCAAGGGTGTGACAACTTACCATTACCTTGTTAGAGACTTGTGGCGTGCCTGAAGTTCTAATGTTTCTGAAATGGAAAAAATGCCAGAATTGGCTTGGCAGTGATGAGTCACCACACCAAAATACTGTTGGTCGATTCATGTAAATGCATCATTGTAACTGAACTGCGATAAGATCCTTATTTGAGCATATTGTCTCTGTTTCAGAACCAGTTTTGGTGCATAACAGCCATCAATTCTGAGTGCTGTAGTCAAGTATAGTCATGAGGTGGTGATGTATGCAAATAGTTAGTGCCCGATAGCAAATTGTAATGATAATTGTGATGTGGTGGATTGAATTTCCTTTCTGTAAACACAGTTGCATCTTCTGAGAGAGGAATGTTTCTTACGTGGAAATTGTCCAAAGATCATATGTAACTTTAATCAAATGATTTTGCCTTTGAAATGATTCCCATGCTATTCTACTTGGGGTCAACACAACAACATCAGTGTTGGCCCTTACATTAAGAACCTTTGAAAAAGAATTTGGCCATGTTGGCGTTAGATAACAGCATGAGGTGAATGCAAGATATTCAATGGCATTAAAAGTGGTTGCTTTCAGGTGATTGAAGATGAAAAACTTTGAAAAATATCTATTGAAGCCATATATGTAATGTAGTGGAGTCTTCAGTACTTCAGATGGTTTCTAACGTCAATGGGCTATAATAATTACCGATAGGGTATCTGATTCAGTATTTGAACTGATTCCCATGCTTTTCTACATAACACAATAACATGAGCATTGGACCATGTATTAAGAACCATGGAAAAGGAAGTTAAACATATGGGATACGGTAATCATATGATGAGGAAGCAGCAATGCCATACTTGAATATATCTAATGGATATTAAATGTAAAGTTGGGTGGAGCTGCTTGGTACAAAAAATGTGAAAAAATGTCCGTTGAAATTGTATCTGTAATGGAGTGGAGTCATGAGTACTTCAGATTGTTTCTAATGTCATTGGAGCACCATTTTGCCATAGTCTTATTGGCGTGATAAGTAACCCCTCTGAATACTGTTGCCTGATTCATTTGCATCAATCGTGGTAATGTAGCTGCCAGAAGATTTTGGCATATTGCCTCTTGATGTGGAAGTAGTTTTAGTCACATAGCAGCCATCATTTCTCAGCTCTCTGACCAGCACAGTTGTGATTCTGGTGTTTATATGCACAGACAAGTTTGGTGCCAGATTGTAAATTGTAATGATAATTTGAATGTGGTGGTCTCATGTGGTTTCTATATAATTTCTGATCTGATTAGGTATTTGAAATGGTTTCCATGCTATTTTACTCAGGATCGAGGTTATAAAACATTGGTCATTGTATTAAGAACCGCGGAAAAGGAAGTTGGACATTGGGAATAAGGTAGTGGTATGTAAAGAATGCTGTACTTGAAGATATCTTAGAGTATTAAACGTAAGGTTGGGTTGAGCTGCTTGGTACAGGAACTGGAAAATGTGTATAAAAGCAGAATTTGTGATGGAGTGAAGTCATTAGTACATCAGATGAATCATGATGTCATTGGGCCATATTCATTTCAGATATGGTTTCATATTTATTCAGAGGCAGTGTTTCTAGTGGTAGTCTCATTAAGATCCTCTTAAAAAGCTCGAAGTGGCAGGGAACTGATGCATCCAACTCTATCCCTTATCCCTGGTGATTGTCCCTTAGTGGGTCTCTGGGGCTTCCTTTGGAGAGGTGGGGGCAGACCGTCCTGGGAGTGAACCGCTTGCCACCGAGACGCGGGCGGAGCTCTTGGGGGGCCATTGCACGCTCTCCCCTCTTTCTTGTGAGGGGCGTGGCTAACTCAGACCCACGTTCTCACCCTCTCGCTCTTTCCGTCTGTCTCGCCATTAGGTGGTAGTTGGTAGGCTTCTACGAGGTCCCCATCAAAACTGGATGAATCAGTTCCCTGGCATTTTAAGCAAAATGGTTAAAAGAAGAAATGAAAGACATACCTCCATTTACCCACTGTCTAAATTATTTATTATGTAGTTCTGCAGCTACTCTCTTACTATGATCACATAAAATGTTTTAGCCCTTGGTATTAAATTTTAGTGGCTCAATCACAGAAATGTTTAAAGATCCGATGGGGGTATGTTGTGTGCCTTCTACTCTGCTATTCACAGCCTGTAAGACTCTCCACTTGAACTAAGCATAACCGGATTACTCTAACCAGAATAATATTTTGTATACAAAGCCTGATGCACCAGTTGAAGCATCGTAAAGGGCTAGTGATGAATGGTCTTGACAGAAACAGAGTGATAACATACCGTTACCTTGTCAAGAATTTCATTTTCATCAGACTCTTTAAAATTAGAGAGTTATTTACTGTCCCATGGTCAATAATCCAAATTTAAATTAATTGTGGGTATGAGAACTATGCGAAATCATTAGGTACCTCTGATTGTGTGATATTTACATAACTGTGTCCGGAAGGACGTAGTGGGATGGTATCATAATGAAAAAACGCAAGAGATAGCACTTATTCCACAGTTTTAATGGTGGACATATACGTTTCAGGTGCTATGCCATCATCAGGTGCAAAGAATATTCGGTCAAGAGAGCGGTATACATACATACAAAGCTAAGAGGTGTTAGGTTGGTGGCACTTTTGGCGAGTCAATGCGTGGTTCAGGGAATGGAATGGCTTGGAGTGACATTTGAACTGCTGATCATTCAAGAGGGACTCCTCCCCTTGCTGAACGATTTCAAATTGTTCCAGAGCGTCCATTCTCCGGCCTTACCACGTTGAGTCCCTCCGGGTCAAACAGGCAGTCGTGTGCTGGTCCAAAAGGTGTTGGGACACGAGGGAAAATGAATCCCCTTTCTCCCAACATTTCCGGTGCTCAGTCATACGGATGGCAAAATTCCTAACCGTCTGCCCAATAGATATAGCACGCGCAATCAATGCCCCTTATCATACCTCACATTAGAGCAGTGGCCGAGTGAAGTTCATTGTAATTTTTACTGATGTATTTTCTACTAAAGGGAATAATATCTTCTGTATCAAGTGAAAAAGTATAGTTCAGAGATGTAATATGCTTGGATACTCAACACAAGAATAAAAAAAATTGTCTAGGACGAACTGTTTCTGCTATAGTTGGGCTGAACTCGAATGCCGTAATTGTGAATAATTGAAATTTGCCCCCTATTCTTTTCATGAGAAAATTTGAAATACAATATTTTGTGTAATATTTATCAGCCACTGTATGAGATATATGGATTACACTGAATTCGTATTCATATATGAACTCTGCCCAGCTGAAACTGCCGGGTTTGATAGCTGTAACCAATTCACCCCTCCGTATGGCTCTTCAGCGGAATAGGGAGCTGGTCTTAAGTCCTTGGGGTTCTCCGACGGGTGGCGGCTTAAACGGAAGAGTCGACAAATAAAAAAGAGAAACACGAATCTCAATAGTAGTTTCTTTTAATTGCTAAAGGTCACACACACACAGTCACAAATATGGTGTAACTGTTCGAAGGAACTTTAGGGTAAGCACCGAGCTCCCGTTCGGTCCCTCCCTCTTTCTGCCTGATAGCTTCCACTTCTAAATCTTGAACTATTGCCTGCAACAAGTGAAGATTACGGGAGCATATTCACGAATTATTACAAGGGTGCTAGTATTCGCAGGTCCTATTCCAAAGAAACGCCTCGATTATCATAAGGGGGAAGAGGAGTAGACACTCCTTGCACCCCACTTTAATCACCTCCAAACAAATTTTGACGTTGCACAATGAATAACCACATTAAGAATAGTCGAAAACATGGGTACACTCTCAACACTAAACGACTCGCCTTTTCGCCTAGCACAACTCGTCATAACACACAATTAACGCGAGCCCTTTTTTTGTCCTACACATACTTTCCTAATATTATTTAAATTAACCACCAACCATTGTTTATGACTTCTTTCTGCAATCTCCGCCTCGGTTCAGGAACGGGACTTTTTTTGGTTATAAACAAAGAAAGGAAACACTCAATAACCTTTTCCATTTTATTTCTCTCTAAATGTATTAAAAATATTTCTTCCTTCCTTCCTGGGGGCGGCACGAGGCGGGCGGGACATGTGGAGCTTGAAAGAAAAAGGAATGTTGGAAATATGCATATATACAAATAAATAATTCAGAACTAAGTGTATGCAATTCAAGAAAAAGTAATTATAATTACCTTCATTTTCCAATCATCTCCAGCCTTTGCCCATCCCAGACCAGCTTGAACTGCTTCTCCGCAGGGGCCTTGTTGTTATTTATCACGTCATTTGTTTGGTTGAAAATAGCTGTGTATCTTTTCGGCAAGAACAACTTCCTCTCACCCTGGTGGTAGATGGTACCCACCAGGGTCTCACCAAATTTTGTATTTATTTTTTCCATCTTTCGAATCTTGTATGGGTGCCCCACCTCCAATTCCTCCTTTCGGAGGAATGGAGGGCTGCTCGCATTCACAGTCTGCAATCTCTTGTACAGACTCTCCATCTGAAAATGAAAATATCGTATCAATTCAAGAAAATAATGGTTCAATACGGAAATATTGTCACCCACGTACATAATAGTACTTACGTCTGCTTACGTGGAGCTTGAAATAAAGAAAAAAAGGAATATTGTAAATATGCATATATACGAATAAATAATTCAAAACTAAGTGTATTTAATTCAAGAATAATGTAATTAATAATTACCTTTATTTTCCAATCATCTCCAGCCTTTGCCCATCCCAGATCAGCTTGAACAGCTGCTCCACCGGGGCCTTGTTGTAGTTCATGAGGTCGACATTTTCAGTAAAAATAGCCGTATATCGCTTTGGGAGAAAAATCTTTCTCTCTCCCTGGTGGTAAATTGACCCCACCAGGGTCTCCCCGTATTTCGTGTTTATTTTCTCCAATTTAACAACTCTATACGAGTGTCCTACCTCCAATTCCTCCTTTCGGAGGAATGGAGGGCTGCTCGCGTTCACAGTCTGCAATCTCTTGTATAGACTCTCCATCTGAAAATGAAAATATCGTATCAATTCAAGAAAATAATGGTTCAATACGGAAATATTGTCACCCACGCACATAATAGTACTTACGTCTGCTTACGTGGAGCTTGAAATAAAGAAAAAAAGGAATATTGTAAATATGCATATATATACGAATAAATAATTCAAAACTAAGTGTATTTAATTCAAGAATAATGTAATTAATAATTACCTTTATTTTCCAATCATCTCCAGCCTTTGCCCATCCCAGAGCAGCTTGAACTGCTGCTCCGCAGGAGTCTTGTTATAATTTAACACGTCAGCTGTCTGGTTAAATATGCTGGTGTATCTTTTGGGTAAAAACAATTTCCTCTCACCCTGGTGGTATATAGTACCCACCAGGGTCTCACCATATTTCGTATTAATCCTTTCAATCTTCTGAATCCTATAATGGTGCCTCACCTCCAATTCCTCCTTTCGGAGGAATGGAGGGCTGCTCGCATTTACCGCACTCAACCTCTTGTACAGACTCTCCATCTGAAAATGAAAATATCGTATCAATTCAAGAAAATAATTGTTCAATACGGAAATATTGTCAGCCACGTACATAATAGCACTTACGTCGGCTTACGTCTCACCGGCTTCCGACTCGAAATGACCACTGAATTGTGGCTTGAGATATAAAGATGAATAATTTGCTAATTCACTAGGTTTTTCGCATTCACTTATAATATCGATATAAACTTCTTTGACGAAGTGGTGTTGAATGCAACAGGATTCGGTGTCTTTAACGTTTTCTATCATTCGTTTTCTCAGCCATGTTTCGTTGATTTTCGGACGACTCTTCGTACCAGCAATTTCTCTCTCGCGAACGAACGACAACACGTTCGTTCTGTTCACGCGACTGGAATTAGGGCACGGAAAAAATTGTCGCCCTCCCACATCATACTTCCCCTCTTTCCTTCGATTCAATGTTTCGTCTTACCAATAAATCAAAAAAATTATATATCCCTCTAAAATGAGTTTATTTGAAAAATATGAAAAAAATTATTTTTAATAAAAGTTAACCGATAACCATAAGGTCCTACTATAAAAATAATAGTATATAACGGATGCTATGACTAGAAATAATCAATACCTATCAATGGTCGATACCTTCAGAAAATTAATAAAGTTTTTTTAACATACAATAAAAAAATAGTATATGGCACATGCCATGAATAGAAATGAACAGAACGCGTCAATCATCGATAATTTCAGAAAATAAATTATAATTTAGTGGAAATAGAGTTTTTTAATAGTATAAAAATGTTTTTCTTCCTGAGATGTAAAATTCGCAATAACTTCGTTACCTGTAGGGGTACGAAGATGGTTCAAATTCTAAAATACATAGCATTAATGTGCGCACTTATTGATTTGCTAGTTATGGCTATAAATGAAAAATAAAAATATTTTCCTTGTGGAGTTATGAATATGCTCCACAATAGGAAATTAAAGAAATTCTTGCTCATATTTCAAAGTCCACCTGAAGGTATGGGAGATGTGGAAATAATAAAAAGTAATACAAATAAATACATAATTCTGCCAATGTTTTGGTGTTTACTATACAGAATGTATCTTCGCGATTATAGTTATACATTAATATGCGGTAATTGGACAGTTTAAAATGGCGCAGTCAATATATGTTTCTGTTAACCCCTCAGTATTCAATGGAGGAGATAAAACCTCCTTGCTATCTCTTATACACGGAAAATTTTGTATTAAAATAATTGTAATGCAATACTTCTTGAGGAGTTAGATTTAAATATTTTGGGAGTAATATTTTCCTCTTCCTCCCATTCACATCGAGATTTCCTGCCAAACATTCCCCATACGTTGTGAAGACTATCTCCAAAGTATTGATCACTTATCTCTCTCCCTCCGCCAGTTGTTCTTTCTTGATTGAGGTGAATGGAGATCAATACCTCGATCTAAGCGATATTAAGCTCAAACTTAAATTGAGGTTAATTAAAAAGGTAGCTTGTTGTTAAATTGAGGTTAATTAAAAAGCTTGTTGAAATTCTTTATCCAACAATAGTGACTCTTTTCGGTTGTCGTCAGGAATAGTAAATCGCGATGATCTTCCTGCTCTCGTTCAACTACCTTCAAGGGATACACATTTGCCTTCTCGTCCAAGCCGAAAACATTTATCGAAATGTTATTAACTCTTTCGAATTTTGAAATTATGGCAATTTCCACAGGATAATCAATGCAGTCCCAATCGTAACCATTTCGAAATTGGGCATTATTGTAACTTGTGACTCTCTGAGGATTATTTCTAATATTATTTGCCCAAATCGCGTACTTGAAACAAAAAGAGTCTGTATTTTCGACATTAATTACGGCTTTTCTGTTCTTAATTTTCGGCGAATGTTCAACTAATGTGGAACCCCTTAAAGGTCGGTACTTGTTAATTCGAAGTTCTAAGCCTTCAATCATCGCCAAAACCCATCCCGAACCTTTCGCTTGATGTTCCGATTTTTCTCTCAAAAGTTTTCCGAAAAACGTATCTAACATTTCGTCAACGTCATCGGCTTGCAACACACGCTCGTTTTTCGTCTTGAAACAACGTTCATCCGATTCCTCACCTTTCGCAAACCTACATTTCAAAATCAAATTAACTTTCAATGCCGTGTTTTCTAACTGTTCACTGATTTTTGCGGAGAGTAAAGGTTTTATGCTGCCTAAAAATAACACAACATCGCTCGATTCCTCGTAACCACTTACCCAAAAAGTACGTAATCTGTTTCGGATTGCAGACTCGAGTTCCACTATCGGTCGAATCACACCTCCCTGCTGATTTAGTAAATGTCGGCGGTGAACGTTGCTCGATTCGTGGCTGATTCTATGTCGGTAGTAGGTGTGGCACACATCACACAATGTTTCCTCAGTATCACTCATCGCGGAAAATCAATGGTTGAATGGGTGGGAACCATTTTACACACACACGCGCACACCCAAGGTACCGCCCAATGTGAACACTCAATGGAAACTGAGGCGCGCGAAAGGAAACGAGGACTTATATACACTCACACTGTGCTTTTTCTCCCGCCAAAAAATTATCGTCTTTTCTATATATATTTTCCCTTGACACATATGCTTTTCCTGCCCAACTTTGATTGAGAACAGAAACACACTCCTATTTTTTCCCGACCTAAATACGCGCATTTAAGAATTGTGAAAAAACATACCATCACGTTCAACAGTGAAAAAGACCGCCACGCCGTTTTAAAACATAAACTGAACATAAGCACTGTTTTCCCGCGAGAGACAAACGATTTTCCCTAAATGACCGCATTAAGAAAACTAACCACACTAAACGACACGCCTTTTCGCCTAGCACAACTTGTCATAACACACACTTATTTTCCTAACGTTATTTAAATTAACCACCAACCTTTATTTTTTTGGACTTCTTTCTGCAAACTCCGCACTGCATCTCAGGAACGGGACTTTTTTGGGTATAAACATAGAAAGGAAACACACAATACCCTTTTCCGTGTTTTTATTTTCTTTCCGTCTACATATTGAGAAGGGCTGGGACGGGCTGGCTGGTTGGCACGGAGAGGGCTGGCTGGTTGGCACGGAGCGGGCTGGCTGGTTGGCACGGAGCGGGCTGGAGATGTGGAGCTTGAAAGAAAGAAAGAAAAAAAGGAATATTTTAAATATGCATATATACGAATAAATAATTCATAACTAAGTGTATTTAATTCAAGAATAATGTAATTAATAATTACCTTTATTTTCCAATCATCTCCAGCCTTTGCCCATCCCAGATCAGCTTGAACAGCTGCTCCGCCGGGGCCTTGTTGTAGTTCATGAGGTCTACATTTTCAGTAAAAATAGCCGTATATCGCTTTGGGAGAAAAATCTTTCTCTCTCCCTGGTGGTAAATTGACCCCACCAGGGTCTCCCCGTATTTCGTGTTTATTTTCTCCAATTTAACAACTCTATACGAGTGTCCTACCTCCAATTCCTCCTTTCGGAGGAATGGAGGGCTGCTCGCGTTCACAGTCTGCAATCTCTTGTATAGACTCTCCATCTGAAAATGAAAATATCGTATCAATTCAAGAAAATAATGGGTCAATACGGAAATATTGTCACCCACGTACATAATAGTACTTACGTCGTTAACTGCTGGCGAACGAATGACAGTTCACGACAACTCCCTTTATGTACCCTCGATTTGTTGCAACCGCACGATCATATCATACACGCACGCGCTGCTTATTGCTCAACTTGGAAGCTCGCAGGATGACACCATCTTGCATGTGCGCTGCTTATTGCTCAACCACCAACCTTTATTTTTGGACTTCTTTCTGCAAACTCCGCGCTGCATCTCAGGAACGAGACTTTTTTGGGTATAAACACACAAAGGAAACACTCAATACCCTTTTCCGTGTTTTTTATTTTATTTCTGCTACATATTGAAAAGGGCTGGCTGGTTGGCACGGAGCGGGCTGGCTGGTTGGTACGGGGCGGGCTGGAGATGTGGAGCTTGAAAGAAAGAAAGAAAAAAAGGAATATTATAAATATGCATGTATATACAAATAAATAATTCAAAACTAAGTGTATTTAATTCAAGAATAATGTAATTAATAATTACCTTTATTTTGTAATCATCTCCAGCCTTTGCCCATTCCAGAGCAGCTTGAACTGCTGCTCCATGGGGGCCAAGTTGTAATTATCTATCTCTGCTGCCTGTTTGAATATGCTGGTGTATCTCTTTGGGAGGAATATCTTCCTCTCACCCGTGTTATATATTTTGCCCACCAGGGTCTCACCATATTTCGTATTTATTTTTTCCATCTTTCGAATCTTGTATGGGTGTCCCACCTCCAATTCCTCCTTTCGGAGGAATGGAGGGCTGCTCGCGTTCACAGTTTGTAATTTTTTGTACAGACTCTCCATCTGAAAATGAAAATATCGTATCAATTCAAGAAAATAATGGTTCAATACGGAAATATTGTCACCCACGTACATAATAGTACTTACGTCGTTAACTGCCGGCGAACGAATGACAGTTCACGACAACTCCCTTTATGTACCCTCGATTTGTTGCACACGCACGAGAATATCATACACGCGCGCGCAGCTTATCGCTCAACTGCGAAGCTCGCACGGTGGCACCATTTTGCATGTGCGCTGCTTATCGCTCAACTGGGAAGCTCGCAGAATGACACCATCTCGTATGTGCGCAGCTTATCGCTCGACAGGTGGAGCGCGTGTGCCAGCGATAAGTCGTCCGTGAGGCGAGCCGAGTTTCTCTAGAGCGACTCGTGTGCGATAAGACGCCAGTGAAGCGAAGCGAGTGCGCGTTTCTAGAGTGACTCGGAGTTATCTTTAACACATTACATATTTATTATTTTAGAAAACTTTCCATACTGCCTCGCTTTCCATTATTTCTTAATGGTTTGCTTATTTAGTCTTTAAATAAGACCGTGTGGGTTGATTAGGTTTTTCGGAAGGAATTTTTCGGCTGGTTTAATGTTTTTTTCGGTTATTTTCGATTGATTTAATGAGGGTTTTTTAAAATTCGATTCAATCTACGCAATAGTGTGCGTGATATCTTCACCTCTGGTATTGCATGATTGACCAAACCCGAAAATCGTTGGCGCAACATACATTATCCCCTGGCTACATTAAAACCTGTCACCTTCCACTGAATCGTCCAAGTTCGACCACCATCACCAATTAATTCGTAATTTTCCCATTTTGTTTCCGACGTAATTAATGCATTCAGTGTGTCAGTCATCTGTTGGGTTGATAATGGCGGTTCATTTGGTGGGACACGTAAATTTAATGACACCGTGTATTCCACGTCGTCATATTCGCTTTCCTCTTCCTCATATTCGCTTTCCTCTTCCTCATATTCGCTTTCCTCTTCTTCATATTCGCTTTCCTCTTCTTCTTCGAAGTCATATTCATCGACAACTTTTCGGACAAGACTTGCAACGTCGAGAAAGTGTGCTCGTTGCTGTGGAGCTATTGCAAGCAATGGCAATCACTCGTGCCGCCAAATAATCAGCGGAATGCTTTCTGCTTGCTCGTAGGAGATAGAGAGAGACAAGCAGACTCCAATTGGTTATAAAAAAAAGGCCTTGGAAAAGGCCATACTTCGGTTATATTTCGGTGTTTATTTCGGTTTTTTTTAATTTTGGTTTTAGTCTCTTTATTACATAACTTTTTCTTCTTTCGTTTCATTCATGATCGATTTCTCGTATTCATCACAAAAGTACGTGAAGTTCTCTTTAGTAGTGATCATTTGGGCGTTCTGGCGCAAGGTCACCCTTGAAAATATACTAATCTATCACTGTAATTAATTACCTAATTAACGAACTGACACCTGTCCTTGACACAAATTTAACGTGAGAGCAAATCACTTAGCCGGAGATGAAAGGTAAACAAATCCTTACCATAAAAATCATCACCAGAGTTAGATGCGAGTGAAAGCTAACTAGCAAATAGTAATCAACTCCGCGCGCGTTTTGAAAGAACGTTCAGCGCGCGAGCTTACGTCGAGATGTGTTCGTCGAGTTGAAAGGGAAAGCGGTTTGGCAACCCGACCACCTCAGCCCCGCTCGCTCGTTGACTCTGAAGAAAAGAGGCCTCGCAACCTCCGCCTACCCCCACCATGTCTGGCGCTCGTTCGTTGACCCCGAAGAAAGCAGGTCACGCGTGACCTCCTCGCGCCGAGGCCCCCGCTCCAACCAGGAAACATCCAGGTGTATTGAACCCAGTTTGGAAAGGGAGAGTGTCAACATCCACCCGAACCGATGGTAGGAAGGTGTCTCGCTCGGTACATAAGGACATCGAATTTCTGTGAAATATGCATCACACAGCAGAAGCCGACTGAGCTGTAATAGACCTCGGAGGGAAATGCTGAATGCTGATGAAGTATACCCGTTGAGATCCGATTGACCTCTTCGTGGATTGTATTAGTAACAAATATTTTCTCAGAGCTTCTCTCTTGAAAGCAATCAATGTCTAATTAAAACCATAGTCGCTGAGATCCGATTCCGCCGTTCGGGGATATTGTTTTAATAAACACAAGCCATATCAGATTAATGAAGAGCCCTACAGCTGGCTCCCTGAAGCCGTCAGTTGATGAGTGGATAAACATTGAATGAGCTATTCAAAGCCTATAACAGGAAATAACATAAGCTCACCAGCACGACTCTTCAAAAGGAAACACGACTCTTGGAATCAATCAATGTCTAATTAAAAGCATACCTGTCGAAATCTAATTGAACTCTTTGAAAATATTGTATCTAAACTTTACTCCTGGAATCAATCAGTGTCTAATTAAAAGCATAATCATTGAGATCCCATTGAGTTCCGGGAAGTAACTTACTAGGTAATATTGACTGAAGCCGACAGTTGATAAGTGGATAAACAGTGAATGATCTAATCAAAGCCTATATTCAGGAAATAACGCAGGTTCATCGTCAGAACCTCACTATAATGAGTCAATTAAAAAAACAATTATATTACCATATTTCTAATATAAAGTTCACTAATCAATAACCATAAGGTTATACTATAAGAAAATAATTGTATGAAACGCGAGCTGTGCCTAGAAATGTGTAAAACCTATCAATCATAGATAACATCGGAAATGGAATAATATAAAAAATAGGTTTTTTTTAAATATTAAAAAGTTTTTCTTTCCTTAAATTTTTTTCCCATGTGATATTGAAAATTCTCAATAACTTCGTTATTTGAAGAGATACGAAGCCCGTTGAAATTCTAAAATGATGATACAACCGTACGCAACTACTTAATAGGAGAAATTCAATACAGAACTGCTAGTTGATGCTGTAAAAATCATAGAATTTCTTATGATATGTGAAACCCTCAATAACTTCGTTATTTGAAAAGATACAAAGCTCGTTTAAATTTTAAAATGTACGGTATATAACTGTGAGCAACTGTGCAATAGCAGAAATCTAATGTAAACGTTCTTACTTAGAGGATGAGGGTAGGTATAGAAAAGGAAAACAGATATTTACATTAACTCCAGATAGTTTTTTAATTTTATCAACATACATTTTATATCCCCTCTGTTATATTCCTCTATCTCCCCAACAGAGAGTTTAAACACTCGGGGGAGATAGATATTTCTTATTTCCCCCCCGAATTTTACGGAGTCGACAATAACCTCCCCGTATCTAGTGTTTGTCAGCTCCATTTTTTCCACTTTGTATTTCACACCCTCCTCCAAGTCCTCCTTTTTCAAAAAGGAGGACTCCCTCTGCATTCGCATCAACTTCTCGCGAACGGAGGGGGAGGAGGTGGAGGGGGTAACTGAGGAGGTAGAGGGGGTGTTGATGGGGATGTCTCCAATGTTGTTCGTCGTTGAAGTCATCCTAAAAGAGAAAAAAGAACTTAATAAATACACACATAAGTAAGATGAATTAGATGTATGGGGGAAAAAGCAGTGTACTAACCAGGTCCAAATGATTGTTCCATCTCATACCAATTTACGAGAGGGGCCGAAGGGGGATTGGAACTACCAAACCCTTTTAGACCACGGTCAGTAACGGGACCAACCGCGTCAGTCACTAAAAATTTGACATCTATAGCTATCTGCTCAAAAATTATTTGGCATATCCTATCCCCCTTCATCACATGGAAATCATAATCGCTATGATTATAAAGGAGAACTCGAATTTCTCCTCTAAAATTGCTATCGATTACGCCCGCGCCCGTCTCGATTCCGAACTTGAGGGAATGGCCTGAACGAGAAGCAAGCCTACCGTAACAACCATTTGGGATTTCCATAGAAATCCCGGTTCTTACGAGACGACGTCCTCGCTTAGGTACCATATCCCGTTCGAGAGCATGCATATCGTACCCGGCTGAGTGGTCATAACATCTTACGGGTACAATAGCGGAAGGGTGTAACTTCTTCATTGGAACAATCATTCTGCAGTAAGCAGTTTCATAAAATGAGAAAGAGAGAGGAGTCATAATCGTTAAAGATAATCATAAAAAAAGATAGGTGGAAAATGGATGGATTATTAGAACGAGTTGATACTTACGTAAAAGGTAGGCTGGTGTCTAAGAAGATACTGGAGTCGAAATTCACTGCGGTGCAGGAGTCGATGGTGCAGGAGTCGGAGACGGCGATTTAGATAGTTCAGGTGTTGATGGTGCAGGAATCAGTGTAGTAATCGAAGTCGATGGTGAAGGAGTCGGAGACGGTGATGTACATGGTGCAGGAATCAGTGCAGGAGTCGAAGTCGATGGTGCAGGAGTCGGAGACGACGATGTAGATAGGCTCAGGAGTCGAAATTCACTGTGGTGCAAGAGTCGCTGAAGTGAGTAACCACCTTAGCGCGAAACCCCCTTTATATACCCGCAGCGAGTCATACCTCCACAGGAAAGTGAAAACTCACATCATGACAGAAAAGGAGGGAGGTGGGAAAAAAAATCGTCCAAAGCTAATGCCGAAAATCAGTCTGTGTATTGGAAACGTATGCTATCAAGCACTTGCGATAAAACACGTTTACGAAGCTCCCTAGGTTGCAAGTTTTTTCTTCGGTGTGTATTAAAGGCGTGTGAAAAAGAGGTATAAGTAATATTTATTGTTCTGTAGTTAGGGGATGCACGTCTCGCGTTTTTAAATGAAGATGAAGGCTGGGCTGGGAGGTTGTTATCCATCTCGAAAAGTGAAGTGCAATTACAATTGGAGCACCAAAACTTTTTATTTCCTATTACCTCGATCATATTATCGAGATATAATTTACAGTTGCGTTGTTCTAAATAAACATCCCACGACTTATATTGCCGGATATTAAATGCGCACTTATCGCAGAAAAACAGAGAATCGTTGTGATCGAAGGTAAACCTATATATTTAAACATGGAAATGTGCTATACAGTTTTCTAGATCGCGTACAAAATAGAGAGCCTCATCTAGAAACACTGATATGCTATTGGTGGGAATCGCACACCGACATTGTTGGCAATAATGGAACGAACCACCAGCCTCCAGTTTCTACTTTGCTCGCTCGTTAAAGATTTCAAAAACGTCATCCATAGTAAAGTTCTCGATTTATCCATGAAGTGAACAATACTTGTGCTTATAGTAGTAGGTATAGATAACGTGTAGACATCAGTTTTTCTAACTAAACATGATGCTACAACGTTTAAACAGAGGCTATCGAGAGTGGGGAAGCCAGTTATAGACTGCTGAGTATTTCTATACTCCTGACCACGTATTTCGCCAAATTTCCTGCGATTCAAAATGATCGAATTTATAATTGCTTTTTTGAGAAAGGATGAACGTAGCACATTTAGTGAGGTGTATATATACCCCCTTCCGCTAAAACCTCTAAAGGGAAAGGTGAACTGTTTTTACCTCAAACTTTTCACCACACCCAGAGATTAATATACAATGGAGTGGAGTCATCAATACTTCATATGATTTCTAATGTCAATGGGCTATAATAATTTCCAAGATGGTATCCGATTCAATATTTGAAACGATTCCCTAGCTATTCTACTTATCACAATAACATCAGCATTGTACCATGTATTAAGAACCTCGGAAAAGGAAGTTGAACATTTGGAATAAGGTAGTGGTATGTAAAGAATGCTGTACTTGAAGATATCTTAGAACATTAAACGTAAGGTTGGGTTGAGCTGGTTGGTACAGGAACTGGAAAATGTGTATTAAGGCAGAATTTGTGATGGAGTGAAGTCATGAGTACAACAGAAGGTTTCTGTTGCTGTTTGGCCATCTTCATTTAAGATCTGGTTTCATATTTATTTAGAGCTAGTGTTTCTGGTGGTAGTCTTATTTAGAATCCTTACACAGCTGGAAGTGGCAGGGAACTGATGCATCACACTCTATCCCGTATAATCCCCAGTGAACGTGTCCCCTTGTTGGGGCTCTGTGGCTGGGAGTGCTTCCTTTGGAGAGGTGGGGGCAGGCCTTCCTGGGAGTGAACCGCTTGCCACCGAGACGCGGGCGGAGCTCTTGGGGGCCATTGCACGCTCTCCCCTCTTTCTTGTGAGGGGCGTGGCTAACTCAGACCCACGTTCTCACCCTCTCGCTCTTTCCGTCTGTCTCGCCATTAGGTGGTAGTTGGTATGATTATAAGAGGTCCCCATCAAAACTGGATAAATCAGTTCCCTGCCACTTAAAGCGAAATGGTTAAAAGAAGAAATGAAAGATACCTCCATTTTCCCACTGTCTCAATTATTCATTATGTAGATCTCCTCTACTATGTAGATCTCCTCTACTCTCTTACTATGATCACATAAATTATGGTTTAGTCCGCACCAGATCCTCCTCGAACAATGTATGTTTTGCCGTATCATCTTTCCTGTAAAGAAGAGCTTGAAAGTCGAAAGAAGACTTTTTTTTCCCTTTTTTCGCCACATCGCTGGTGGTGCCTGAGTGAGAGATGTTTTGCTCGGACTGCTGCTGCGATCGCAGTCTTGCAAAGAGAGCGTATAATAACAATAATAAAAGGTCTTTATTTGGGCGAGAATAAGACGAAACAGTCCCTTCTGACATCTAACCCCGCAGTCAAAATATATATATTTAAATCATATAATGGTCAATACCTAAAACAATTAGTATCTGAGATTTAAGAAATCATTAAAGAACATACTTCTAGGAATTTAAAAATGATAAATGTATACGAAAGCTATATATACTAACACAATATATCAATATTATGGAACGAATGTTGTGTGAAAGAATTTACACGAGTGATAATATATTGAGTCCACTACACAGTTAAGTGAAAGGTTGAGGACACCTCGGAGTGCAGGGAAGGAAATTGGATGAGGGGAATATCAATCGCTACCAGACTGGGATTCTGAGCATAAGGTGGAGTTGAGACGTCTTCGCCGTCGGGCTTGACTGTGCTCTCTAGTGGGGGTGAGGCGTCTTTTCCTCCGATGTGATTTATAAGAGAAATTGTAGGAGTAGTATTCATCCTCCGAAGGTGTTTCATCTTTCGAATCACCATGCTCACGAAACCTGTAAGAGCAGTCAAACCTTACATTAGGGTAAACAGAGGTGTCCTAATGCAGTTGGAGCACCAATACTCCCTCCTCATGTGAATAAATTGCACCAATAATTTTATTTTAAGAAAATTGTATTATTTTTTAATTACATGGAGGTGTTCTCCCAAACTAAATTCATTAATTTTTTTAATTTCCTCGGGGGTGGCTTGGAACATCTTCGGTAGGAACATGCTCCCACGCCTACCCCCGAAGATGATCTCTGCCACCAAATACTTCCCGTATTTGGTGTTAAATTTTGGTGGTGCCTGAGGTGAGAGATGTTTTGCTCGGACTGCTGCTGTGACCGCAGTCTAGCAAAGAGAGCGTATATATGATTATAACAATAAAAGGTCTTTATGGGACCATATGTGTAGAAAATAATGACCATGTGAATCGTATCCCTAATAAAATCCCCCAACTCCGATATGAAATCCAAAGGTCTATCGAGGAAAAGTTGATATGCACAGCGAGAAAGACGTGTATGAAAATCAATACTAGTTACATTAACCTCCAATTCACATCGTGTAAGCGCGGAATCGGATAGAGCACTTAGCCACAATCTCCACTGGACGCTCCTATTACATTCAATATAGTAAACTAAATCTGTGTAGATTGAGCGTGGTAAAGATAGCTTGTATACGATCGTTTTTTTATCCAAGAATGCTGAGACGATTGCAAGGCAAAGGTGGCACAGAGATGGAAAACTAACTCCAGGGAAATAAATAATTTTACGAATGATTCTTGAAGAAGTGTTTACCTCACCAAACTGAAATCGGTTTAAATACGCGAAACCCGACATATTGCGACGAGAAGATTGCAAGAGAACGCGTACTAATCCCTGTATGGACGAATGCGAATTTAGGAGAAGAGCGCTTCATTCATTGGCTTTAAAACCGTTCCATTTTACTTAGATGCCTATCACGTGATTAGACATTGCTATATTATGTTTTCCTCCATCTAGCACACCTAAAATACGCAAATGGACCAAGCCACTGGTGAAAGTTGGAGTTGGTCAGGTATACGCGTCGACTTTTTGTTCCGTGTTCCTTGGAGTGATGGAGTCAGAAGTGGAAAGCAATCTGACTGCATTCCCCCTGGGAACAATTCCAGAAGCGCCTGGTACACAGCACCTTGTTTTCCTAACGTTATTTAAATTAACCACCAACCTTTATTTTTGGACTTCTTTCTGCAAACTCCGCGCTGCATCTCAGGAACGAGACTTTTTTGGGTATAAACATAGAAAGGAAACACTCAATACCCTTTTCCGTGTTTTTATTTTATTTCTGCTACATATTGAGATGGGCTGGGACGGGCTGGCTGGTTGGCACGGAGCTGGCTGGCTGGTTGGTACGGGGCGGGCTGGTTGGTACGGGGCGGGCTGGAGATGTGGAGCTTGAAAGAAAGAAAAAAAAGGAATATTATAAATATGCATGTATATACGAATAAATAATTCAAAACTAAGTGTATTTAATTCAAGAATAATGTAATTAATAATTACCTTTATTTTCCAATCATCTCCAGCCTTTGCCCATCCCAGAGCAGCCTGAACAGCTGCTCCGTTGGGGCCTTGATGTAGTTCATGAGGTCGACATTTTCAGTAAAAATAGCCGTATATCTCAAAATTTTATTTTGAGGAAAAAAAAACTTTTTTTTGAAAAAAAAACTTATTTCTTATATTTTTCTTTTGGGAAAATACTATTTTTATTTAAAAAAAACTTATTTTTATATCTCTGTCGTTTATGGATGTAGAGGAATTAATGAAACAATAATTTTATTTCAACACAATCATGTTATTTTTCTTTAGAATACATAGTGTCTCCCCCCAACTGTTTTCGTTAAATTTTTGTAGTTCTTCGGGGGTAGCCTGGAACTTTTTAGGCAAAAATATGCTCCTGCGCCTCCCCCCGAAGATAATTTCAGCCACCAAGTATTTTCCATACTTGGTGTTCTGCTCCCTCATACGCTCCACCATGTACTCAACTCCCTCATCCAGCTCGTCCTTCCTTAAATAAGTCGTCTCCTCCTGCACGTTAAGGAAACGTGACTTTAAAGCTGCCATCTGTAACAAAAGGTAACTTAGAATGCATACAATAGTGATAATATAAAAATATTACTTGATATTCATAGCTATAAGAATATTCCATACCAATATGGTGGCTTTAATATAGGTGGCTGAAGGTACCAAAAAAAACCGATTCACCTTGTCTGTGAACTGGCATTATCGGTAACAACAAAATTAATATCTGTGGCAATCTTTTTAAATATAATCTGCCATATTCGATCACCTCTGTATATATTAAAATCTGCATCGCTATGCAATGAGTACTTACTTTCAACTTTGGTGAGGTAGATCTGGATATTTAATAGGCACGAGCTGAGAGGTTGGAGAGGTTGAAGCGGTGGAGAGTGATGCGGTGACAACTGCGGTGACTTTGGCGAGGTAGAGCTGACAGCTAACAGAGTTCAAGATTACAAGCACGCTGGAACACTGGTTGTAGTGATGAGCACGTTGGAGCACTGGTTGTAGTGATGAGCACGTTGGAGCTAACACTGGTGAGAGAGTGAAGTGGTAACTCCTTCTTCGGTCTATTTATACTAAGATTTACCTCAAGAATTGAAGCAGGTTTGAACCTGTTTGAAGCAAACACAGTATAGGAACAAAAAATTCTCAATACACGAAGCAGCACGAAGCATATAAAATAAAAATCTCAGAATTCCAATCCACGGACCTCGACTCCCGACTCCAACCAACTAAAGGTTATCCAGATTGATAAGCAGAGTTCTGGCGCAGTTCATTGTTCCACGGACCTCGACTCCCGACTCCGTGACTTGACGTGAATTGACTTCGATAAACGGTTTCATCCACGGTGACTGATCAAATTCAATGACTCGATGAATCTTTTTCAATTTCAAGCCGGAGGATAATGCTTGTTTAAGAGCCCTGTAATGAATGACGTATTTTTCTTTATCGTCCAGCGTCGTCAGTAACTTTTTATGCTTTCCATTCGGAGGTGTTTTACTCTCGGCACAAAACGGCAAGTCGCTGTGTAAGTCGTGGAGTTCCTTGGGATATTCGAGGTCGACTTCTAAAACATAACCTTTGGGCGAGTCATCGGGAATCGTGCTTACATCTAGATCACAATCAACCCATCGAAATCCTGACTTTGGAAGAGGCTGCGATAAGGCATAACCATAAAGATTATTTGCGTCCAAGTAAATTAAATATGTCGACTTTTGGGCTGGGTGAAACTGATCAGTGTATTTATTGTTGGCTTCGGCATATCGTTTGCAACACTGACTAATTCCGCCCCGTATCCCTTTTTCCATCATCAGTACCATATCGTAATCGGTTAATAATTCAATCGTAACATCGGTATATATCAACATGGCATCGAACGACAGCCCAGGCATAGTATAATACCATGCTGGGTCCAATCCATAAGTCGACCTGCTAACGTTTCTGAAATTTTCGAAAACATCAGCCAATAGGAGAACATCGGTTATTAAATATAAATCGGAATATTCACCGAGAGACTTGCACTGGAATTCGTCCCACACTTTTTTATCAAAGTCATTATTGGCGTCACTTACATTGCCTTCTGTCAGTGAGCTATAAAATTCTGTATTCGGTGGTAACGATTTTTCATCTAGTTTATCCCAAGTCGACATATTCGTACGGAAATACCCCCTTTCGTTTGACAAGCTCGGTTTTTTCACCAAAGATGTGGGTTGTACGATGAAACTTTTCGAGTGGTGTAGCGTCGACCAATTTTGATACTGAAGAACCAAGAAATCGGAAGCTATCGATAAATCGGTAGGAGAAATACGAATCCACGTATTTGGAAAACGAAAAACAATTCCTCCGTGTTCGGTACGCAAGTAATCTTGGCATCGTCACATCCCAAATGAGGTACGATTAGGTGTGCGTCGTAATTGGAGAGGTTGTGGATGAAAACCGGAAGAAAAGTCGGTACCCTAAAATTTAAATTACAATCTGAATGAGCTGCACCGCGAAATTTGCCCGTGATATGATTGTGGTCACGCACCCGTTCTTCACCAAGTTCACGACCGCAAATATGGCAAAGGGTTGCTGTTTCGAAAGCGGCAATCGCCTTCTTGCTCAATTCCTCCATCGGTATTATGTTTTTGTACACACGTCGGACGAAAAGCGCCATCTCCTTAAGTTTTTCTAAGAAAACTTGAACCGCGTCTTTCCCACGGTGCAAGATTGGCTCGAAATGCTGGCCCGTCTCCGACACTAGCAACAAACAAAACGACATCACTTCGTGTTGCTGTCTCACTTTGGTGTACGAATGATCTCTCGCAGGTGTGCAACTCGAAACCTTGGTCAGTACACACTCAAAGTCGGCGAAGGCGACAAAGGGTATCCTAGCCGTGTGTGAAAAGTTTATGAATTTTAAATAGGCTTCGTCATCGGTAGGAAGAATTATCTTTGACGGAGAATTTCGATTACAATCTATCTTATGGTTTTCGAAAGATTCCATCGAATAACAAGTTTTGAAACAACGTTTGCAAACCTTTGCACCATGATCTTTGGTCATCTGACTTCGTACCTGCTTGTTGAAATTCTTTATCCTACAATAGTGACTCTTTTCGGATGTCGTCAGGAATAGTAAATTGCGATGATCTTCCTGCTCTCGTTCAACTACCTTCAAGGGATACACATTTGGTTTCTCGTCCAAGCCGAAAACATTTATCGAAATGTTATTAACTCTTTCGAATTTTGAAATTTTGGCAATTTCCACAGGATAATCAATGCAGTCCCAATCGTAACCATTTCGAAATTGTGCATTATTGTAACTTGTGACTCTCTGTGGATCATTTCTAATATTCTTTGCCCAAATCGCGTACTTGAAACAAAAAGAGTCTGTATTTTCGACATTAATAACGGCTTTTCTGTTCTTAATTTTCGGTGGAAGTTCAATAAATGTGGATCCCCTTAAAGGTCGGTACTTGTTAATTCGGAGTTCTAAGCCTTCAATCATCGCCAAAACCCATCCCGAACCTTTCGCTTGATGTTCCGATTTTTCTCTCAAAAGTTTTCCGAAAAACGTATCTAAAATTTCGTCAATGTCATCGGCTTGCAACACACGCTCGTTTTTCGTCTTGAAACAACGTTCATCCGATTCCTCACCTTTCGCAAACCTACATTTCAAAATCAAATTAACTTTCAATGCCGTGTTTTCTAACTGTTCACTGATTTTTGCGGAGATTAAAGGTTTTATGCTGCCTAAAAATAACACAACATCGCTCGATTCCTCGTAACCACTTACCCAAAAAGTACGTAATCTGTTTCGGATTGCAGACTCGAGTTCCACCATCGGTCGAATCACAACTCCCTGCTGATTTAGTAAATGTCGGCGGTGAACGTTGCTCGATTCGTGACTGATTCTATGTCGGTAGTAGGTGTGGCACACATCACAAAATGTTTCCTCTGTATCACTCATCGCCGAAAATCAATGATTGAATGGGTGGGAACCATTTTACACACACACGCACATCCAAGGTACCGCCCAATGTGAACACGCAATGGAAACTGAGGCGCGCGAAAGGAAACGTGGACTTATATACACTCACACTGTGCTTTTTCTCCCGCCAAAAAATTATCGTCTTTTCTATATATTTTTTTTCCCTTGACACATATGCTTTTCCTCCCCAGCTTTGATTGAGAACAGAAACACACTCCTATTTTTTCCCGACCTAAATACGCGCATTTAAGAATTGTGAAAAAACATACCATCACTTTCAACAGTGAAAAAGACCGCCACGCCGTTTTAAAACATAAACTGAACATAAGCACTGTTTTCCCGCGAGAGACAAACGATTTTCCCTAAATGAACGCATTAAGAAACTAACCACACTAAACGACACGCCTTTTCGCCTAGCACAACTTGACATAACACACACTTATTTTCCTAACGTTATTTAAATTAACCAGCAACCTTTATTTTTTGGACTTCTTTCTGCAAACTCCGCGCCGCGGCTCAGGAACGGAATTTTTTTTTGGGTATAAACATAGAAAGGAAACACACACAATACCCTTTTCCGTGTTTTTAATTTTCTTTCCGTCTACATTTTTTTTGTTCATTCCTGGACTTGCACGAGGCGGGCTGGCTGGATGGCACGAGGTGGGCTGGCTAGCTGGCACGAGGTGGGCTGGCTGGCTGGCACGAGGTGGGTTGGGGATGTTGAGCTTGAAAGAAAGAAAGAAAAAAAGGAATATTTTAAATATGCATATATACGAATAAATAATTCAAAACTAAGTGTATTTAATTCAAGAATAATGTAATTAATAATTACCTTTATTTTCCAATCATCTCCAGCCTTTGCCCATCCCAGATCAGCTTGAACAGCTGCTCCACCGGGGCCTTGTTGTAGTTCAATAAGTCGACATTTTCGGTAAAAATAGCTGTGTATCTCTTTGGAAGAAAAATCTTCCTCTCACCCTGGTGGTAAATTGACCCCACCAGGGTCTCCCCGTATTTTGTGTTTATTTTCTCGATCTTCTGTACTCTATACGATTGTCCTACCTCCAATTCCTCCTTTCGGAGGAATGGAGGTCTGCTCGCGTTCACAGTTTGCAATTTTTTGTACAGACTCTCCATCTGAAAATGAAAATATCGTATCAATTCAAGAAAATATTGGGTCAATACGGAAATATTGTCACCCACGTACATAATAGTACTTACTTCGTTAACTGCCGGCGAATGAATGACAGTTCACGACAACTGTCTTTAAATACCCTCAATTTTGCTGCACACACACGATCATATCGTACACGCGCGCGCACGCGCTCAACTGGAAAGCACGCAGGATGACATCATTTGCATGTGCGCTGCTTATCGCTCAACTGGGAGGCACGCAGGATGACAGCATTTGCATGTGCGCTGCTTATCGCTCAACGCACGCAGGATGACATCATTTGCATGTGCGATGCTTATAGCTCAACTGCGAAGCACGCAGGATGACAGCATTTGCATGTGCGCTGCTTATCGCACAACAGATGGAGCGCGTGTGCGCGCGATAAGTCGGGGCGAGCGACACGTGTGCGATAAGACGTCAGTGAAGCGAAGCGAGTGCGCGTTTCTAGAGCGACTCGGAGATATTTTTTTAACACATTACATATTTATTATTTTTGGGAAACTTTCCATACTGCCTCGCTTTCCATTATTTCTTAATGGTTTGCTTATTTGGTCTTTAAATAAGACCGTGCGGGTTGATTTGGTTTTTCGGAAGGATTTTTTTTTCGGCTGGTGTTTTTTCCGGTTATTTTCGGTTGATTTAATGTGGGTTTTTTTTAATTCGATTCAATCTACGCAATAGAGTGTGTGAAATCATCACCTCTGGTAATGCATGATTGACCAAACCCGAAAATCGTTGGCGCATCATACATCATCTCCTCGGCTACATTAAAACCGGTCACCTTCCACCGAATCGTCCAAGTTCGACCACCACCAATTAATTCGTAATTTTCCCATTTTGTTTCCGACGTAATTAATGCATTCAGTGTGTCAGTCATCTGTTGGGTTGATAATGGCGTTTCATTTGGTGGGAACCGTAAATTTAATGACACCGTGTATTCCACGTCGTCATATTCGCTTTCTTCTTCCTCATATTCGCTTTCCTCTTCTTCATATTCGGTTCCTCTACTTCTTCGAAGTCATATTCATCGACAACTTTTCGGACAAGACTTGCAACGTCGAGAAAGTGTGCTCGTTGCTGTGGAGCTATTGCAAGCCATGGCAATCACTCGTGCCGCCAAATAATCAGCGGAATGCTTTCTGCTTGCTCGTAGGAGATAGAGAGAGACAAGCAGACTCCAATTGGTTATAAAAAAAGGCCTTGGAAAAGGCCATACTTCGGTTATATTTCGGTGTTTATTTCGGTTTTTTTTAATTTTGGTTTTAGTCTCTTTATTACATAACTTTTTCTTCTTTCGTTTCATTCATGATCGATTTCTCGTATTCTTCACAAAAGTACGTGAAGTTCTCTTTAGTAGTGATCATTTGGGCGTTCTGGCGCAAGGTCACCCTTGAAAATATACTAATCTATCACTGTAATTAATTACCTAATTAACGAACTGACACCTGTCCTTGACACAAATTTAACGTGAGAGCAAATGACTTAGCCGGAGATGAAAGGTAAACAAATCCTTACCATAAAAATCATCACCAGAGTTAGATGCGAGTGAAAGCTAACTAGCAAATAGTAATCAACTCCGCGCGCGTTTTGAAAGAACGTTCAGCGCGCGACCTTACGCCGAGATGTGTTCGTCGAGTTGAAAGGGAAAGCGGTTTGGCAACCCGATCACCTCAGCCCCGCTCGCTCGTTGACTCTGAAGAAAAGAGGCCTCGCAACCTCCGCCTACCCCCACCATGTCTGGCGCACGTTCGTTGACTTCGAAGAAAGCAGGTCACGCGTGACCTCCTCGCGCCGAGGCCCCCGGTCCAACCAGGAAACATCCAGGTGTATTGAACCCAGTTTGGAAAGGGAGAGTGTCAACATCCACCCGAACCGATGGTGGGGAGGTGTCTCGCTCGGTATATAAGGACATCGAATTTTTTGTGAAATATGCATCACACAGCAGAAGCCGACTCAGCTGTAATAGACCTCGGAGGGAAATGCTGAATGCTGATGAAGTATACCCGTTGAGATCCGAATGACCTCTCCGTGGATTGTATTAGTAACAAATATTTTCTCAGAGCGTCTCTCTTGAAAGCAATCAATGTCTAATTAAAAGCATAGTCGCTGACATCTGATTCCGCCGTTCGGGGATATTGTTTTAATAAACACAAGCCATATCAGATTAATGAAGAGCCCTACAGCTGGCTCCCTGAAGCCGTCAGTTGATGAGTGGATAAACAGTGAATGAGCTATTCAAAGCCTATAACAGGAAATAACATAAGCTCACCAGCACGAGACTCTTCAAAAGGAAACACGACTCTTGGAATCAATCAATGTCCAATTAAAAGCATACCAATTAAACTCTGGGAAGAAACTTACTAGAAAATGTTATCTCAGAGAATCACTCTTGAAATCAATCAATGTCTAATTAAAAGCATACCCGTCGAGATTCAATTGAACTCTTTGGGAATATTGTATCTAAACATTACTCCTGGAATCAATCAAGGTCTAATTAAAAGCATACTCGTTGAATTCCAATTGAACTCCGGGAAGTAACTTACTAGGTAATATTGACTGAAGCCGACAGTTGATAAGTGGATAAACAGTGAATGATCTAATCAAGCCTATATTCAGGAAATAACACAGGTTGATCGTCAGAACCTCATTTTAATGAGTCAATTAAAAAAACAATTATATTACCATATTTCTAATATAAAGTTCACTAATCAATAACCATAAGGTTATACTATAAGAAAATAATTGTATGAAACGCGAGCTGTGCCTAGAAATGTGTAAAACCTATCAATCATAGATAACATCGGAAATGGAATAATATAAAAAATAGGTTTTTTTTAAATATTAAAAAGTTTTTCTTTCCTTAAATTTTTTTCCCATGTGATATTGAAAATTCTCAATTACTTCGTTATTTGAAGAGATCCGAAGCCCGTTCAAATTCTAAAATGTATCGTACAACCAGGCGCAACTACCCAATAGGAAAAATTCAATGCCGAACTGCTAGTTGATGGTATAAAAATCATAGCAATTTCTTATGATATGTGAAACCCTCAATAACGTCGTTATTTGAAGAGATACGAAGCCCGTTCAAATTCTAAAATGTATGATACAACCGTACGCAACTACTTAATAGGAGAAATTCAATACAGAACTGCTAGTTGATGCTGTAAAAATCATAGAATTTCTTATGATATGTGAAACCCTCAATAACTTCGTTATTTGAAAAGATACAAAGCTCGTTTAAATTTTAAAATGTACGGTATATAACTGTGAGCAACTGTGCAGTAGCAGAAATCTAATGTAAACGTTCTTACTTAGAGGATGAGGGTAGGTATAGAAAAGGAAAACAGATATTTACATTAACTCCAGATAGTTTTTTAATTTTATCAACATACATTTTATATCCCCTCTGTTATATTCCTCTATCTCCCCAACAGAGAGTTTAAACACTCGTGGGAGATAGATATTTCTTATTTCCCCCCCGAATCTTACGGAGTCGACAATAACCTCCCCGTATCTAGTGGTTGTCAGCTCCATTTTTTCCACTTTGTATTTCACACCCTCCTCCAAGTCCTCCTTTTTCAAAAAGGAGGACTCCCTCTGCATTCGCATCAACTTCTCGCGAACGGAGGGGGAGGAGGTGGAGGGGGTAACGGAGGAAGTAGAGGGGGTGTTGAGGGGGGTGTCTCCAATGTTGTTCGTTGTTGAAGTCATCCTAAAAGAGAAAAAAGAACTTAATAAATACACACATAAGTAAGATGAATTAGATGTATGGCGGAAAAAAGCAGTGCACTAACCAGGTCCAAATGATTGTTCCATCTCATACCAATTTACGAGAGGGGCCGAAGGGGGGTTGGAACTACCAAACCCTTTTAGACCGCGGTTAGTTACGGGACCAACCGCGTCAGTCACTAAAAATTTAACATTAATAGCGATCTGCTCAAAAAATATTTGGCATATCCTATCCCCTTTCATCACATGGAAATCATAATCGCTATGATTATAAAGGAGAACTCGAATTTCTCCTCTAAAATTGCTATCGATTACGCCCGCGCCCGTCTCGATTCCGAACTTGAGGGAATGGCCTGAACGAGAAGCAAGCCTCCCGTAATAACCATTTAAGATTTCCATAGAAATCCCGGTTCTTACGAGACGACGTCCTCGCTTAGGTACCATATCCCGTTCGAGAACGTGCATATCGTACCCGGCTGAGTGGTCATAACATCTTACGGGTACAATAGCGGAAGGGTGTAACGTCTTCATTGGAACAATCATTCTGCAGTAAGCAGTTTCATAAAATGAGAAAGAGAGAGGAGTCAAATCGTTAACGATAATCATAAAAAAAGATAGGTGGAAAATGGATGGATTATTAGAACGAGTTGATACTTACGTAAAAGGTAGGCTGGTGTCTAAGAAGATACTGGAGTCGAAATTCACTGCGGTGCAGGAGTCGATGGTGCAGGAGTCGGAGACGGCGATTTAGATAGTTCAGGTGTTGATGGTGCAGGAATCAGTGCAGTAATCGAAGTCGATGGTGAAGGAGTCGGAGACGGTGATGTACATGGTGCAGGAATCAGTGCAGGAGTCGAAGTCGATGGTGCAGGAGTCGGAGACGACGATGTAGATAGGCTCAGGAGTCGAAATTCACTGTGGTGCAGGAGTCGAAATTCACTGTGGTGCAGGAGTCGAAATTCACTGTGATGCAAGAGTCGCTGAAGTGAGTAACCACCTTAGCGCGAAACCCCCTTTATATACCCGCAGCGAGTCATACCTCCACAGCAAAGTGAAAACTCACATCATGACAGAAAAGGAGGGAGGTAGAAAAAAAAATCCTCCAAAGCTAATGCCGAAAATCAGTCTGTGTATTGGAAACGTATGCTATCAAGCACTTGCGATAAGACACGTTTACGAAGCTCCCTAGGTTGCAAGTTTTTTCTTCGGTGTGTATTAAAGGCGTGTGAAAAAGAGGTATAAGTAATATTTATTGTTCTGTAGTTAGGGGATGCACGTCTCGCGTTTTTAAATGAAGATGAAGGGTGGGCTGGGAGGTTGTTATCCATCTCGAAAAGTGAAGTGCAATTACAATTGGAGCACCAAAACTTTTTATTTCCTATTACCTCGATCATATTATCGAGATATAATTTACAGTTGCGTTGTTCTAAATAAACATCCCACGACTTATATCGCCGAGCTTTGACGCAAGGGCTTCGCGATAGCGAGATTGCCGCTTCCGCCCAAGTGTTCAAGAGATCGCGAGAAGGTGACTTTGAGGTGCCTCGTGCGCTCCGGTGTCCTTCGACGTTCGTCTGCACTCGCGGGTGCAGGCGAACTGAGATCGCGCGCACTCGTGCCCGCGTGCAGGTAAACTGCGTCTGACAGCCCGTGGACACAACATCACTCCCTCCTTAAACTTCGACCTCCCGGGCGAAGTATCCCCAGAGAGTTTGAGAGACTCGTATACATTTCAAGCGTAATTCAACGTTCCAACGCCATCAATCAACTTTCATAATGCAAAAACGCTATCCGTAAACATTCACAAAATCGTCACAGTTCAAACACTGTCACTAAACACAATTTAAACATTGTCAATAAATTCAATTAACTTACATAATTCAATACGTTGTCAATAACTCAATAAACTTGTTCCTACTGTCCATTACTTACACAAGGAATTACAACATTACCAAAAAATCTATTCCTTAACATACGCTTTCATTGGCAAAAAGGAATTGCAACACTACAAAAATCTATTCCTTAACATGATGGTAATCTATTCCCTAACATCATGGCTTCATCGGTAAAACACTACAAAAATCTATTTCCTAACCAAACGGCTTCATCAGCAAATATTGAGGTTCTTCGATTTCACTATACACTGGTCTTGGCGTCACAGTAGGCGGGCGTCTTCATGGTAATGTCTCTATCGATGGCGGTTTCGGAGCTACTGTTCGTAGGCACTGGGGTCTTTTAAATGAAGTGCACACATTTTGTCCTTTCGGCGTAGATGTTATAAGAGGGTCCGTTCTAACTTTCTGTTTCATCAACGCCTTGTACATAAGGTGTGTCGGGTGCCGCGATCCCCACCCATTTCTGTAGGGACCCGAAACCCGAACTGACAGGGTTCTTGCCCTTGGGGTCAGGAATCAGACAATAGACGCCGGATGCATTTACGGAAAAAAGGGAAAGAACACTTTACCTTTTTGCCGGAGTCGCTCGAAGTAGCTGGCGGGAAGAGGTCGGGCGGCGATGGTGGACGGGCAGCGATGGTCTCCTAGGCGAGGACGGCTGGAGGTGCGAGCGGGCGGTCGGACCGTCGATTATTCACTGTTCACTTCGGTCGCGCGTGCCACTGGAATCGGCAAGAGTTTGTTAGTGCCTGAAGGGCAAACAGTCTTTCCGACTGGGATCGAACTTTTGGATTCGTGGCTGAGAGCCTCGGTGCGCTCACGGGCAGCGTCACGGTCTGACTTTTGCGAAACGGGAGAGAGCGGGGTCCTAATATCTCGGGAATATATAGAGAGACACCCCCCGCTCTCTTCGTGTAAAAACATCCAAACTTAGCTCCGGAATTCCCGGAAGCCGAAACAGTCCCGGACAAAACCCAGCGTCGAAAATATTCCCGTGGACGCGCGAAAAACACCTCCAAGCCGTCCTTGTCTCACCCCCGACCTTTTCCGCCTGCCTAGCGAGCGCAAATGTCAAAATAAATTCAAAATAAGTTGCGCTCACTACATTACTCCCTCCTGTGGCGAAATTGAGCGGTCTCTAATCGGGACCGCTCATATTTCCATTCCCTGTTGGAATGTGCTCCGAGCGACTGCCGTTGGTCAGGCAAAGGGCCATTCCCATTTATTGAAATTAAACAGTGCAAGAAGACAGAAAGATAAAATACAATATCGATTACATGCAATGGGTCGGCCGGTGGTTACGTAAACATGTGAAAGAGAGGGGAAAGAAAAACGGGCGCCCAGCAAATGATATTGCTCCATCATCCTATATACCCACTACACTACTGTATTGTGGCATGCATATCCAACATGCTGTGATCCGTGGCGGCATGCAATCTCTTTATTCGCTCACCACGGGACACAGGTACATCACGGTAGGGTGTTCATGGCACACAAGGAGAAAGAAAGATTTAGCTACACCCTGTTTTGCAATTATTTTTCCTTTTTTTAGTTGCCCTAAAATAATGCCCAAAATATGAAAATATGTAAATAACAACAATGACAACAAAAACGGAGAGTATAGAGTTTGGTGGCGACGACGTCCTCTTTACGCGAAGCGTCGGCGCGGCACCAGGTCCTCCCTCCAGGGCCGCAGCGCCAACTCCTCTGTTATGCTGCCGAAAAGGCAAGCCGCTGCGGCCTCCTCGGCGTTGCGGAAGCGCAGGTACCCTGTGAAGGTCCTCGTGGCGGGTTGGAATATCCATTGTTCCTCTGTTACGTAGCCCGCCACCTCGACATCACGCCGCCACTGTCGCCGGATCTCTGCCGTCAGGCCGTCCACCCTGACCCACGAGCTGGTGAACATCTGCAAGAGATCCGTGCGTCCGTACCCGATGGAGGGGGTGTAAGGAAGTTAAGGGGGGGGAGGGGGGGTACATTCGGGAGTGTGTGGATCCGAGATTAATAGGGTTCGGAGGGGGGGGTGAGGGATGTGGGTGTAAGGTGGTGTTCGGAGGTCGACTTAGCTTTTAGGTTTTAGTTGGCTAAAATTATTTCCTCCCCCGTCTTTGAATTTCCCGTCTGCGTCGGTCTCTCCTACGTGGGTACACGTAGCATCTCGATCTCCTCCGGTGCGGTCGGTTCCGGTCGAGGTCGGGACGTCTCCCTCCTCTTCCGGTAACGATGGCACGCCCATGCACCTGGTAGTATGACTGCCAGGCACGCTACGATGGCCCCTCCCAGGTACGGAAGATGGTGGTGTGGTACAACCCACGTCGCCTCCTCCAAGGCTTCGGCCTCCTCCAGCATCCCCTGTAGCTGTTTCACGGGGACGCCCTTGCCGGGGTTTCTTGCCTTGGCCTGCTCCACGATCTTACTCAGCCGCCTCGCCCTCTGCTCCGTGAGGTTGGTTAGGTACGGGCGAAGTCCTCCTCCGAACACCCGGGTGATGTCCGGTATGTACACCTCGTCCTCCGCCGTCTTCATCGCTTGGCTCCGGTGCAGATAGGGAGTGAGCACCTGGCCTTCGATGTACGCTGAGCATCCCGGCTGCAGTTCCAGGATCCTCGTGCCGGTCAGGAAGCTCTCGGTGACATTCATGGTTTCACCACCGTCCCGGCATCGCTGGAGGACCTTGCTTCGGCGCGGCACGCTAAACACCCAACGATTTGTCGCCCTCGTCCGATAGTATAGTGCTCGGGGAAAGGTAATTAGTCGCGTGTTGCAGTCTTGAGCCGAGTCAACGCCCGAAAAAATTTGGTATAAGCAAGAAGAGTAAGGATACTCTGTCACTTGCTGTCGGGGAGGGCAAACCGTCAATGGTCCGAAGGTGCAGTCCCTAAGATCTCCCTCGGCCAACAACATATGCCGCAGGCGATTCTCGGAGACCGCTAGATAGGGTGCCTCCGGAATGATGGTGAGGGAGCCGTTAACTCCTGGCATGCTGACGGGCAGTGCCACCACCCGGAATAGGCTAAACAGGTGATTTTCTGATTGCAAAGGTATTTCCAGAGCCAACCTGATTTTATTTTCGCCAAGGGTATATGATACCCTTGCCATGGCATAATAAGCATATATCTGGGTAGCGGTTAAAGGAAATGGGAACCGCACCCCCGGGGTTAAAATTCGTTGTACCTGGAGAAGGGTTTGCAGTAAGTCTGCAGGGGTTACAAAGAACGGGCTTAACCTTTGATGTAAAGTCTCTTCCCAGGCATCGGCAAATTGTGCCAACTCTATCTTAATCTCGGCAAGCATTGCCTCTAGCTGCCGGAAACCCGAAGAGATAGAGAGCGTTGTTTTTACTCTCGCCGATATAACCCTTAGAGTCTCCCCTAACTCGACGTTCATGAAGGCTACCTCCCTTGCCAGCCGGGTCGTAACGTTACTAACCTTCGCGACGGTTATCTCGTTCCTAGCGGCCAGCGTGTACGTACTATTGATTAAAGTCGCCTGCAACTTTATCAAATGCACGTTCTTCTGGTTAGCCCCCCTGACTTGGTCTATCTCCTGCGTAAGGGGGGCCAGATCGGACTCAGTCATGGTCCCGAAAATAAATTTGAGGGCCTCCCCTCCCACGTTCAACAGACCTCTCCTGTGCCTTTTAAGGGAAGACTCAAACTTCCACAATTTTGCTAGGGTGGTGGACGCCTCTCTCTCTAGCCGTTTACCCTCCGTCTGCATAATCTCCTGCACCAGCCCTTTAAAGTCCTCTGTCAAAAGAGTTTGGTTGGTTGACTCGGTTCCTGCTTGTCTTTGTCCCTCCGTGACCAAGTACGATAACTCAGTCAGCAAGTGTCCCGTTAATCGGATGTAGTGTTCTACGTCCAGATCGGCGACAATCACCCAACTCTCTCCCGCGAGCAAAAATTTTCCTTCTTTTAAGAAGGCCACTCCTCGTCCCACGAATTCGGAGTCATCCGTCATCGTCGCAGGGCAAGTGCTTAGGGTGCCGAGCACCAAGAGGGCTACGAATGTCGGGGTCATGTTTAAAAATGCGTGCGGGGGTGGGGGTTATGTTCCACGTGGAGCAGAAAAAGGGGGAAAAAGGGGAAGGCGGATATTTCCTCCTTTTGGGAAAAGAACAATGAAAGAGTCCAGATTAATGCATGATACATACAGCGTGTTCCTTCCCAAAACAAAAGAATATTCTTCGATCCAAATAACAAACAAACAAAAGAAGGAAAACGGAAAGGAGCGAAAGAAAAGAGAAGAGTGAAGAAAGCAAAATAAAATCTATATACCCTTGAAAAAGATACTACCCATAACTTTAAATTTAAATTTCCCATCAAAGATAAGCGGAAAACAACACGTTGTTTCCTCAGGTCTTTCACCCTCGGTATTGTTGTGCTCCGCCCGAGAATGTTTAGATCCCCACACTCTCTTCACTCGTGATGGGTCCTCGGCTGCGGAGTGGGTATCGGTGGACAGGGGCGGGGGTAGGGAGTGTTGGGGTTCCCGGTGGAGGGGGCTGCTGTTCCCAGACTTCGTTTGTGGGAGAAATTAGGGGTGGGGGTGGATGGTCGTCACCGCACTTCACACGTGGGCCTCCTTTCACTTTTCTCCCCGGAGAGGGAGGGGGTAAAGGGGCTTTCTCACCGTTACCACACGCTTGGGCTCCCTTGAGGCGGTTAGCATGCACTATTTGAGTGTTTTTGCGATTCTGTGTGTGGCGTATCTTAAAATTGACTGGCCCCGTTTGAGCTGTTATGTCATAGGGTCCTTCCCACCGTTGGTCTAACTTTTTAGTGTTCCCTGGGCGGGTGGCCTCTTTCCTTAAGTACACACGATCACCTACACGAAACAAAACTTCACTTGCATTTTTGTCGTACTGCTTCGCCATTGCTTTCTGCCCTTCTCGCAACCTTTCAGTCACTAACTGAAATGCCGTTTTCAGTCGCGCTTCGAGCTCGGCTGCGTAGTTGCAGTCCACGTCATACCTTATAACGTTAGGCGAAGTAATGACATCAAATGGCAACTCTATATTGCGTCCGTGCATGAGGAAGTATGGGGTCTCTTTCGTCACCGAATGTGGCGAGCTCCTATATGCCAACATGGCGAAACACAACCAATCATCCCAGTCCCTATGGTACTTATTCACAAAATGGGACAACACGTCAAATAGGGTCCTATGGCTGCGTTCTACCAACCCATTCCCCGCAGGGTGGTATGCCGTTGTTTGCAACTTCCTAACCCCTAACAGTCTGCACACCTCGCGCATGAGTTGTGAGGTGAAGTTAGCTCCTCGGTCCGTCAATAATTGTTGTGGTATCCCGTGACGCGTCACTATCGTTTCCACAAATGCTTTCGCCACCGTTTCTGCCTTCTGGTCAGGGATGGCTATCGCTTCCGGATACTTAGTAAAGTAATCCTGAAAGGTAAGGATATACGCATTCCCTCTGGCACTTCTACTAAGAGGCCCCACGATGTCCAACGCGCAGCGTTGCAGAGGCGCATTCACCTCCGGCAATGTTTGAAGTGGCGCTCTTCCCGTTTTTTGGGGGTTCTTCCTTAGTTGGCATGACACACATTGTGCACAATACCTTGCGACCTCCCGATGCATCTTTGGCCACCAAAATCTCTCCTTTATTAGTCCAAGGGTGCGTCTCACACCCATGTGGCCAGCACAAGGAGAATCATGGAAGGCTTTACAGATCCTCCCGCGCATTCCCCGTGGAGCCACTAGTTGCTGCTCCCCTCTGGGGCCTTTCCTATAGAGAATTCCTTCCGAATCCTTGTATAAATTTCCCTTTTCCTTTTGTTTTTCTTCTCCTTCCGACTCTTCGTCTTTTCCATCCCTCCGTCTCGCACTCTTACACCACGGATCGCTGTCCTGCTCCTCTTTAATGAGCTGGCGATCCCACACGGGCTCGAAAGGTGGCTGCAGAGTTGCCACCGGCGTGCGGGATAATGCGTCTGCATTTTGATGCGTTTTCCCGGGTCGGTGCTGTGTTTCAAACTCGTACTCGCTCAAAAGAAGGCTCCACCTTATCAATCTTGATGACCCTCCGGCCTTCAACGAGTACATCCACTGCAGCGCTCGACAGTCGGTTACCACCTTGAATGGTCTGCCATATAAATAGCACCTGAAGAGCTTGATGGCCCAAACCACTGCCAGACATTCCCTTTCCACCGCGCTATAATTCCGCTCGGCCGTATTAAATTGGCGGCTGGCGTAGGCAACCACATATTCGCCGTTTGCATTCTGCTGCGACAATATCGCTCCCAATGCCTCTCCGGACGCATCCGTATGTAAAATAAAGGAGCGAGTAAATTCCGGATATCATAATATCGGTTCGTGGCAGAGGAAATTCCTTAACGTCGCGAAGGCGGCGGCGGTATCCTGTGTCCACTCGAATTTCATTCCCTTTTTCGTGAGCTCCGTTAAATGCTTCGCGATTTGTGCAAATTGTGGGATAAAACGGCGATAGTAGCCTACCAGGCCCAAAAATCCTCGAAGGGTCCTCAGGTTATGCGGGGCGGGGAAATCCTTTTCTGGGTCGGGTGCCACTCCTCTCGACGAGATAATATGGCCCAAGTACTTAACTGCCTGCTGGAGGAATTTACATTTCGATGATTTTAATGTGAGACCGGATTCTCGTAATCGTTGAAATACTTCCTTCAATCGGGCGAGGTGCTCCTCGACATTTCGTCCGAAAACGATAATGTCATCCAGGTAGACCAAACATTTGTTACCGTTCAGCCCAGATAGGACAGCGTTGAGTAATCGTTGAAAAGTCCTCGGGCTATTAGCCATGCCGAAAGGGAGACGGAGGTACTCCCAGTGCCCCCCTAGGGCGGAGAATGCACTCTTCTCTCGGTCCCTTGGGTCCATTTCAATCTGCCAAAATCCGCTCGCAAGATCAAGCGTCGAAAAAAATCTTGCTCCGCCAAGTTGGTCGAGAGTATCCTGAATGTTAGGCAACGGATACTCATAGCGGCGCGTGATTTTATTCAGCGCTCGGAAGTCGGTGCAAAAACGAAGCTTTCGCTCCCCATTCTCCGACTTCTTCTCCACCAAAATAACGGGTGCGCTCCATGGCGACGTGGACTCGCAGATGATTCCCTGCTCCAGCATAGTAGAAGTGAAAACGGACTTCTGGCACAATGATGACGTCACATTACGTCATTAACAGCCACGCCCAACATGAACTGGCACATTGATGACGTCATTAACTGCCCCACACAACCCAAGCTGATCCAGATTGAGCAGCAGAGTTCTAGCACAGTTAATTTTTCGACTCCACCCAACCCAACCCAAAACGAAAGTAATTGGAGTGTAATTATTTCCTTTAATTACTCATTAATATTAAATTTGATAATTGCACTCGAAAGACAATTTTATTTAAGGTAAATTGAGTTCTTAACGTTTTAGCAATTTAAGTGATATTAAGCGTATAAATAAATGATTTATGATTGTATCTTTAATTTCAAATCTGGCGGTGAATATACAACGACATCTGTTGTTCAATCCCCGAACCATCACGACTTACGATGGCTTCCGACCTCTGTCGTTCAATTCTCGTACCATTACGACTTATGACTTTAATTTTAAATCTGGCGGTGGTTAACCAACGACCTCTGTTGTTCAATCCTCGAACTATCTCAACTTACGATTGCTTACTGATTGATCACGAACCGCCACGACTTTAATTTTAAATCTGGCAGTGATTGAAATCCTCGTTGAGATCTCTGTTGCAGAATCCTTCATGGTTTAGCTATTTAAGTGATATTTTAGCTATTTAAGTGATATTTTAGCTATTTGATTGATATTAAGCTGGTAAATAAATGATTTATGAATGAATATTTAATTGACAACTTTTGTTACATAATTCTCAAACAACTAAAGATTCTATATTCAACTTCTCGGATTTTCAAGGCCCTCGATGGGTATATAAGGCCGATCCTCCAGCCATTTGGTACCAGCGGCTGAGGAACTATTTCTCAGTCAACGGTCCATCTAATACACCGTGTAGGCTACTTCAAGAGATCTTCGAACGTGAGAATGCTGAAACCAGGTGACTATAACCGTTCGCTCTTCCTATGAGCATTCGGATTTTTTGTAATTTTCATATTATAATCTTCGAACGTGAGAATGCTGAAACCAGGTGACTATAACCGTTCTCTCTCCCTATGAGCATTCGGATTTTTTTATAATTCTCAATAGTAACTTAGTATCTTCAAGCAAACACATAGGTTCTTAGGCTTAGGTGTTTAAGTTTTTAAAATTATACTATTTCTATAAGAGAACCTTATGAATCTATCGATAGCATTATAGATGATATTACCTTAAGACCACGTACAAATACCCTTACCTATTTGACTAATAGCTAAGTTAACTATTAGCAAAAATTTTATTGCACCAAAACAAAAATATAAAAAATTTTTATTTTGAGAAAAAAAAACCCTTTTTTTGAAAAAAAAACTTATTTTTTATATTTTTCTTTTGGGAAAATACTATTTTTATTTAAAAAAACTTATTTTTTATATCTCTGTCGTTTATGGATGTAGATGAATAAATGAAACAATAATTTTATTTTAACACAATCATGTTATTTTTCTTTAGAATACATAGTGTCTCCCCCCAACTGTTTTCGTTAAATTTATATAGTTCTTCGGGGGTGGCCTGGAACTTTTTAGGCAAAAATATGCTCCTGCGCCTCCCCCCGAAGATAATTTCAGCCACCAAGTATTTTCCGTACTTGGTGTTCTGCTCCCTCATACGCTCCACCTGGTACTCAACTCCCTCATCCAGCTCTTCCTTCCTTAAATAGGTCGTCTCCTCCTGCACGTTAAGGAAACGCGACTTTAAAGCTGCCATCTGTAACAAAAGGTAACTTAGAATGCATACAATAGTGATAATATAAAAATATTACTTGATATTCATAGCTATAAGAATATTCCATACCAATATGGAATATCTTTAATATTGGTGGCTGAAGGTACCAAAAAAAAACCGATTCACCTCGTCTGTGAACTGGCATTATCGGTAACAACAAAATTAATATCTGTGGCAATCTTTTTAAATATAATCTGCCATATTCGATCACCTATGTATATATTAAAATCTGCATCGCTATGCAATGAGTACTTACTTTCAACTTTGGTGAGGTAGATCTGGATATTTAATAGGCACGAGCTGAGAGGTTGGAGAGGTTGAAGCGGTGGAGAGTGATGCGGTGACAACTGCGGTGACTTTGGCGAGGTAGAGCTGACAGCTAACAGAGTTCAAGATTTCAAGCACGCTGGAGCACTGGTTGTAGTGATGAGCACGTTGGAGCACTGGTTGTAGTGATGAGCACGTTGGAGCTAACACTGGTGAGAGAGTGAAGTGGTAACTCCTTCTTCGGTCTATTTATACTAAGATTTACCTCAAGAATTGAAGCAGGTTTGAACCTGTGTGAAGCAAACACAGTATAGGAACAAAAAATTCTCAATACACGAAGCAGCACGAAGTATATAAAATAAAAATCTCAGAATTCCAATCCACGGACCTCGACTCCCGACTCCAACCAACTCAAGGTTATCCAGATTGAGAAGCAGAGTTCTGACGCAGTTCATTGTTCCGCCGACCTCGACTCCTGACTCCACCCAACTAAAGGTTATCCAGATTGATAAGCACAGTTCTGGCGCAGTTCATTGTTCCACGGACCTCGACTCCTGACTCCACCCAACTCAAGGTTATCCAGATTGATAAGCAGAGTTCTGGCGCAGTTCATTGTTCCACAAACCTCGACTCCTGACTCCGTGACTTGACGTGAATTGACTTCGATAAACGGTTTCATCCACGGTGACTGATCAAATTCAATGACTCGATGAATCTTTTTCAATTTCAAGCCGGAGGATAATGCTTGTTTAAGAGCCCTGTAATGAATGACGTATTTTTCTTTATCGTCCAGCGTCGTCAGTAACTTTTTATGCTTTCCATTCGGAGGTGTTTTACTCTCGGCACAAAACGGCAAGTCGCTGTGTAAGTCGTGGAGTTCCTTGGGATATTCGAGGTCGACTTCTAAAACATAACCTTTGGGCGAGTCATCGGGAATCGTGCTTACATCTAGATCACAATCAGGCCATCGAAATCCTGACTTTGGAAGAGGCTGAGATAAGGCATAACCATAAAGATTATTTGCGTCCAAGTAAATTAAATATGTCGACTTTTGGGCTGGGTCAAACTGATCAGTGTATTTATTGTTGGCTTCGGCATATCGTTTGCAACACTGACTAATTCCGCCCCGTATCCCTTTTTCCATCATCAGTACCATATCGTAATCGGTTAATAATTCAATCGTAACATCGGTATATTTCAACATGGCATCGAACGACAGCCCAGGCATAGTATAATACCATGCTGGGTCCAATCCATAACTCGACATGCTAACGTTTCTGAAATTTTCGAAAACATCAGCCAATAGGAGAACATCGGTTATTAAATATAAATCGGAATATTCACCGAGAGACTTGCACTGAAATTCGTCCCACACTTTTTTAGCAAAGTCATAATCTGCGTCACTTACATCGCCTTCTGTCAGTGAGCTATAAAATTCCGTTTTCGGTGGTAACGATTCATCATCTAGTTTATCCCAAGAGTCGACATATTCGTACGGAAATACCCCCTTTCGTTTGACAAGCTCGGTTTTTTCACCAAAGACGTGCGCTGTACGATGAAACTTTTCGAGTGGTGTAGCGTCGACCAATTTGGAAAGTGAAGGACCAAGAAATCGGAAGCTATCGATAAATCGGTAGGAGAAATACGCATCCACGTATTTGGAAAACGAAATGTATTTCTCCTCCGTGTTCGGTATGCAAGTAATCCTGGCATCGTCGCACCCCAAATAAGGTACGATTAGGTGTGCGTCGTAATTGGAGAGGTTGTGGATGAAAACCGGAAGAAAAGTTGGTACTCTAAAATTTAAATTACAATGTGAATGAGCCGCACCGCGAAATTTACCCGTGATATGATTGTGGTCACGCACCCGTTCTTCACCAAGTTCACGACCGCAAATATGGCAAAGGGTTGCTGTTTCGAAAGCGGCAATCGCCTCCTTGCTCAATTCCTCCATCGGTATTATGTTTTTGTACACACCTCGGACGAAAAGCGCCATCTCCTTAAGTTTTTCTAAGAAAACTTGAACCGCGTCTTTCCCACGGTACAAGATTGGCTCGCAATGCTAGCCAGTCTACGACACTAGCAACAAACAAAACGACATCACTTCGTGTTGCTGTCTCACTTTGGTGTACGAATGATCTCTCGCAGGTATGCAACTCGAAACCTTGGTCAGTACACACTCAAAGTCGGCGAAGGCGACAAAGGGTATCCTAGCCGTGTGTGAAAAGTTTTTGAATTTTAAATAGGCTTCGTCATCGGTAGGAAGAACTATCTGTGACGGAGAATTTTGATTACAATCTATCTTATGGTTTTCGAAAGATTCCATCGAATAACAAGTTTTGAAACAACGTTTGCAAACCTTTGCACCATGATCTTTGGTCATCTGACTTCGTACCTGCTTGTTGAAATTCTTTATCCTACAATAGTGACTCTTTTCGGATGTCGTCAGGAATAGTAAATCGCGATGATCTTCCTGCTCTCGTTCAACTACCTTCAAGGGATACACATTTGCCTTCTCGTCCAAGCCGAAAACATTTTTCGAAATGTTATTAACTCTTTCGAATTTTGAAATTTTGGCAATTTCCACAGGATAATCAATGCAGTCCCAATCGTAACCATTTCGAAATTGGGCATTATTGTAACTTGTGACTCTCTGTGGATCATTTCTAATATTCTTTGCCCAAATCGCGTACTTGAAACAAAAAGAGTCTGTATTTTCGACATTAATAACGGCTTTTCTGTTCTTAATTTTCGGTGGAAGTTCAATAAATGTGGATCCCCTTAAAGGTCGGTACTTGTTAATTCGGAGTTCTAAGCCTTCAATCATCGCCAAAACCCATCCCGAACCTTTCGCTTGATGTTCCGATTTTTCTCTCAAAAGTTTTTCGAAAAACGTATCTAAAATTTCGTCAACGTCATCGGCTTGCAACACACGCTCGTTTTTCGTCTTGAAACAACGTTCATCCGATTCCTCACCTTTCGCAAACCTACATTTCAAAATCAAATTAACTTTCAATGCCGTGTTTTCTAACTGTTCACTGATTTTTGCGGAGAGTAAAGGTTTTATGCTGCCTAAAAATAACACAACATCGCTCGATTCCTCGTAACCACTTACCCAAAAAGTACGTAATCTGTTTCGGATTGCAGACTCGAGTTCCACTATCGGTCGAATCACAACTCCCTGCTGATTTAGTAAATGTCGGCGGTGAACGTTGCTCGATTCGTGACTGATTCTATGTCGGTAGTAGGTGTGGCACACATCACACAATGTTTCCTCAGTATCACTCATCGCGGAAAATCAATGGTTGAATGGGTGGGAACCATTTTACACACACACACGCGCACACCCAAGGTACCGCCCAATGTGAACACTCAATGGAAACTGAGGCGCGCGAAAGGAAACGAGGACTTATATACACTCACACTGTGCTTTTTCTCCCGCCAAAAAATTATCGTCTTTTCTATATATTTTTTCCCTTGACACATATGCTTTTCCTGCCCAACTTTGATTGAGAACAGAAACACACACTCCTATTTTTTCCCGACCTAAATACGCGCATTTAAGAATTGTGAAAAAACATACCATCACTTTCAACAGTGAAAAAGACCGCCATGCCGTTTTAAAACATAAACTGAACATAAGCACTGTTTTCCCGCGAGAGACAAACGATTTTCCCTAAATGACCGCATTAAGAAACTAACCACACTAAACGACACGCCTTTTCGCCTAGCACAACTTGTCATAACACACACTTATTTTCCTAACGTTATTTAAATTAACCACCAACCTTTATATTTTTGGACTTCTCTCTGCAAACTCCGCACTGCATCTCAGGAACGGGACTTTTTTCGGTATAAACATAGAAAGGAAACACACAATACCCTTTTCCGTGTTTTTATTTTTTTTCCGTCTACATATTGAGAAGGGGTGGGACGGGCTGGCTGGTTGGCACGGAGCGGGCTGGCTGGTTGGCACGAAGCGGGCTGGAGATGTGGAGCTTGAAAGAAAGAAAGAAAAAAAGGAATATTTTAAATATGCATATATACGAATAAATAATTCAAAACTAAGTGTATTTAATTCGAGAATAATGTCATTAATAATTACCTTTATTTTCCAATCATCTCCAGCCTTTGCCCATCCCAGATCAGCTTGAACAGCTGCTCCACCGGGGCCTTGTTGTAGTTCATGAGGTGGACATTTTCAGTAAAAATAGCCGTATATCGCTTTGGGAGAAAAATCTTTCTCTCTCCCTGGTGGTAAATTGACCCCACCAGGGTCTCCCCGTATTTCGTGTTTATTTTCTCCAATTTAACAACTCTATACGAGTGTCCTACCTCCAATTCCTCCTTTCGGAGGAATGGAGGGCTGCTCGCGTTCACAGTCTGCAATCTCTTGTATAGACTCTCCATCTGAAAATGAAAATATCGTATCAATTCAAGAAAATAATGGGTCAATACGGAAATATTGTCACCCACGTACATAATAGTACTTACGTCGTTAACTGCTGGCGAACGAATGACAGTTCACGACAACTCCCTTTATGTACCCTCGATTTGTTGCAACCGCACGATCATATCATACACGCACGCGCTGCTTATTGCTCAACTTGGAAGCTCGCAGGATGACACCATCTTGCATGTGCGCTGCTTATTGCTCAACAGGTGGAGCGCGTGTGCGTGGGATAGGTCGAGGGCGAGCCGAGTTTCTCTAGAGCGACTCGTGTGCGATAAGACGCCAGTTAAGCGAATCGAGTGCGCGTTTCTAGAGCAACTCTGAAATATTTTTTAACACATTACATATTTATTATTTTAGAAAACTTTCCATACTGCCTCGCTTTCCATTATTTCTTAATGGTTTGCTTATTTAGTCTTTAAATAAGACCGTGTGGGTTGATTAGGTTTTTTCGGAAGGATTTTTTCGTTTGGTTTAATGTTTTTTTTCGGTTATTTTCGGTTGATTTAATGTGGTTTTTTAAAATTCGATTCAATCTACGCAATAGAGTGTGTGATATCTTCACCTCTGGTAATACATGATTGTCCAAACCCGAAAATCGTTGGCGCAGCATACATCATCTTCTCGGCTACATTAAAACCGGTCACCTTCCACCACCCCCACCAATTAATTCGTAATTTTCCCATTTTGTTTCCAACGTAATTAATGCATTCAGTGTGTCAGTCATCTGTTGGGTTGATAATGGCGGTTCATTTGGTGGGACACGTAAATTTAATGACACCGTGTATTCTGCGTCGTCATATTCGCTATCCTCTTCTTCTTCCTCGCTCTCATATTCATGACATGCGACGTTGAGAAAGTGTGCTAGTTGCCGTGGAGCCATTACAAAAAATGCCTCGTGTCGTTCAACGAATGACAGTTCACGACAACTCCCTTTATGCACCCTCGATTTGTTGCAACCGCACGAGCTTATTGCTCAACTTGGAAGCTCGCAGGATGACACCATCATGCATGTGCGCTGCTTATTGCTCAACAGGTGGAGCGCGTGTGCGTGCGATAGGTCGAGGGCGAGCCGAGTTTCTCTAGAGCGACTCGTGTGCGATAAGACGCCAGTTAAGCCGTTGAATAATCAGAGGAATGCTTTCTGCTTGCTCGCGGGAAAGAGAGAGACAAGCATACGCCAATTGGTTAGAAAAAAAGGCCTTGGAAAAGGCCATGCTTCGTTTATATTTCGGTTTTATTTCGATTTTATTTCGGTGTTTATTTCGTTTTTTAATTTTTGGTTTGTGTCTCTTTATTACATAAACTTCTTTCTTTCGTTTCATTCGTGATCGATTTCTCGTATTCGTCACACAAGTACATGAACTTCTCTTTCTCGTAACCGGAATAAACGCCGTTTTGAAAGAAATATTTCGGTTTATAATGATGTGGGTTAAAATCGTCGGATGTTTGAGTGAAGTTGTTCATCGTCTTGTAAATCGTGAATTCTAAGGAGTCGATCATTCTCCAGAAAATCGTATTGGGAGGATAACCGTAAAGAACTCGGAGCTGCAGTGGATGAAATGGTGAATTTGTCGTCTGGAAAAAGAAATTATGGGTGGCTAATCGGAATATATAAAGATAGTTAATTAGACACCTCGGTATTAACGTGTCCAAATCCCTATATATGTCTTTTGGTCGTCGACATAGCCACCCCCCATCATTCGTTCTCACCATCTCCTTCCTTGCTTTTATCATCTTAAGATTTATGCATACCGCAGCCAATATCTTTAAGCTCAGTGGATGGTATCTCAACTCTTCCGTTTCCATCGTGAGAATGAATGTTTCCGCGAGCGCGAGTGGTGGGGGTTTCGAAATGAAAGAGGGGAAGGATGATGATAAGGGAGAGCGATAATTTTTTTTCCGTGCTCCCCACCCCGTGTTCACTCACAAACCAGAAGCATGAACAGAGCGAACGTGTTGTCGTTCGTTCGCGAGAGAGAAATTTCCGGCACGAAGAGTCGTACTAAAATCAACGAAACATGGCTGAGAAAACGAATGATAGAATACTATAAAGACACCAAAGACTGTTGCTGAGGGGAGGGGGAGCGAAAAAAATAAATTTCAAATTCCCGCCAAAACGAACGCATTTCGTTCGTCTTTTGTTTTAATTAAGCACGCGATTGCAGCGCCGCGTAGCGGATGGCATAGCTGGTACATATCCTTTCTACTCTAATAAGATCTCAAAACCATTAAAGGTTACTCGATTGGAATGTCTTAAAAGAGAAATTTTGGATATTACTTGTAGCTATACGGATATCGTGATTATTACGAATGATATAAATCAAAAAAGCAAATATAACTAAGAAATAATCATTTAAGATTTTATAATAAATTCCACACTTACCCTTTCACCGTAAAACATTTATCGCAATTGCATTGCGCAGGTCCGCTGTAATGACCGCAATGTGTACAGCTGATGTGTGAATAGATAAAAATATATAAATCATCGATAATTTATAACCAAGAAGAAAAGTAAGCAATGAATACAATGATATATTTACATACCAGTGAACCCATAGGTCATCCTCTGACTCGGATGATTGCTTACAGTGCACACAACTGGCCCTCTGCATGTTTCACTGTGCAATGCAATGTAAACTCTGCCGCGGCTAGGAACGGGACTTTTTTTGTTATAAGCAAAGAAAGGAAACACTCAATAACCTTTTTTTGCTTTTTATTTTCTCTTTCTCTACATTTTTTCTCCTTCGTTTTTTTATACATTTTTTTCTTCCTTCCTTCCGGGGGGCACGAGGCGGGCGGGACATGTGGAGCTTGAAGGAAAAAGGAATGTTGTAAATATGCATATATACAAAAAAATAATTCATACTAAGCGTAATTAATTCAAGGAAAAAGTAATTAATAATTACCTTCATTTTCCAATCATCTCCAGCCTTCGCCCATCCCAGAGCAACCTAAACCGCTGCTCCGCAAGGGCCGAGTTATAATTCTCCAATTCGGTTTGGTTGGTGAATAATGTCCTATATCTTTTCGGGAGGAATAATTTCCTCAGATTTTCACCCTGGTGGTGAAATGAGCCCACCAGGGTCTCCCTATATTTCGAGTTTATGAGTTCTATTTTTATCACCCTGTAAGGGTGGCCTACCTCCAATTCCTCTTTTCGGAGGTAAGGAGGGCTGCTCGCATTCACAAGGACAACTTTTAATAACCTATAAGGGTGCTGAGCCTTTGTTCGCATTGGCTAGCGATAATTTTTTATACAGACTCTCCATCCTAAAATGAAAATATCGTATCAATTATCGTTCCATCTGACGCACACACGGTGCCCGCAGAGGGATTTCCGTAGAAATCCAGGTTCTTTCGCGACGACGTCCTCGCTTCGGTACCATATACCGTTCGAGAACGCGCATATCGTACCCGGCTGAATGATCATAACATCTTTCGGGTAAAATATCGAAAGGTTGTAATTTCTTCATTGGAACAATCATTCTGCAGTAAGCAGTTTCATTTAAAAGAGAAAGAGAGGAGTCATAGTCATTAACTATAGTTACAACCAAAAAGGAAAATGAATGGCTTATCAGAAAGAGTTGATACTAGTAAAAGGGCGGCTGGTGTCGAAGAAGATACTGGAGACGGAGACGGACATTCGCTGCGGTGCAGGAGTGGACAGTGCAGGAATAAGTGATGGAGACAGTGCAGTAGTCGGTGATGAGGACGGCGTGGTACACAGATAGATAGATCGGAGTCGCTGAAGTGAGTGAACACCTTAGCGCGAAACCCCCTTTATAAACCCGTAGCGAGTCATACCTCCGCATCAAAGTGAAAGCTCACCTCATGAGAGAAAAGGAGGGAGGGAGGAAAAAAATAATCCTCCAAAGCTAATTCCGAGAGTCAGTCTGTGTATTGAAAACGTATGCTATCAAGCACTTGTGATAACACACGATTACGAAGCTCCCTAGGTTGTAAGTTTTTTCTTCCTTGTGTATAAAAGGCGTGTAAAGAAGAGGTATAAGTAATATTTATTGTTCTGTAGTTAGGGGATGCACGTCTCGCGTTTTGAAATGAAGATAATGGGTGGGCTGGGAGGTTGTTATCCATCTCGAAAAGTCGGGTGCAAATGCAATTGCAGCGCCAAAACTTTTTATTTCCTATTACCTCGATCATATTATCGAGATATAATTTACAGTTACGATGTTCTAAATAACCATCCACAATTTGTATTGTCGGATATTAAATGCGCACTTATCGCAGAAAAACAGAATCGTTGTGATCAAAGATAAACCTATATATATCGACATGAAAATGTCGTATGCAGTTTTCTAGATCGCGGACAAAATAGAGCTCCATCTAGAAGCAGCTGATATGCTATTGGTGGTAATCACACACCGAAATTTTTGGCAATAATGGAACGAACCACCAGCCTCCACTTTCTAGTTTGCTCGCTCGTTAAAGATTTCAAAAACGTCATCCATAGTATAGTTCTCGATTTCTCCATGAAGTTAACAATAGTTGTGCTTATACAAGACATCAGTTTTTCTAACTAAACGCGATGCTACAATGTTTAAACAAAGGCTATAGAGAGTGGGGAAGCCAGTAATAGACTGCTGAGTATTTCTATCCTCCCGACCACGTATTTCGCTAAATTGCTTGCGATTCAAAATGATCGACATTATGATTGCAATAGTAATAACTCTGCTTCCTTGAGAAAGGATGAACATAGCACATTCGGGTATGTGTATATATAACCCCCTCCCGCTAAAACCTCTAAAGGGAAAGGTGACTTGGTTTTTCTCTACCTCTTCACCACACCCAGATATTTTCTTACCGGTGACACCATTTAACATTTCGTTGCCCAGTTTCTCTAAAGAGCTAAATGCTGGCGAATCCGGCAAGGGCAGGTTCTTTTCGTGTCTCAAACACTGCCATAAAAGGGGAGTTTCGACAGAGGAGCCTCAAAAATTGGCCAGTTGAAAATGGACGTGTCAATATATTTTTCTGTTAACACCACAGTATTCATCGGAGGGGAAAATAACCTCCTTGATATCTTTTTAAAACGGAAAATTTGGTATTAAAATAATTGTAATGCAATACTTCTTAAGGAGTTAGATTTAAATATTTTGGGAGTAATATTTTCCTTTTCCTCCCATTCACATCGAAAATTCCAACCAAAATTCCCCATACCTTGTGATCACCATCTCCAGAGAATTAATCACGTATCTCTCTCCCTCCGCCAGTTGTTCTTTCTTGATGCAGATGCATTCCCCTTGTTCTTCGAGATGTTATTTAATATACTGTTCAGCGTTAACCGTAGATGGTCCAGCATCGATAGATGGAATATTATCTGAGGGATTCATTCTATATGTAAAACAAAAGATTGAACACACTTTTCATACCCTTCGTCATTTTATTCTTCCTTTTCTCTTTTTTTGATCATGCTGTTCTAATATTACACAAAATACAGAAATGTCGTTTTTGTCAACACAAGAAAAACCTTCTCACTCCTGCTCCAGAAGCTTTATTTGTCATTTCAATTGGAACAAAAAAACAAAATAAAAAATAAGCAGTGAAAGTGATAGTTCAACAGCCCCGGTGTTCTAGTCTCTCCTGCGGTCCCATTGCCTGAGTCCCGCCTCACATCCTCCTATCGCGCCTGTCCTGTTACTGTAGTCTGGGCGTTTGCTCCTCCGGAATGGTCCCGAACAGAAAGGAGTCCCTCGCCTCTTTCGCCGTCGCGTACCACAAGGCATCCCCACAGGTCTCCCTCTCTGCCGGGGTACGAGAACACGTCCTGCAGGTCCCCGGCATATCCCATGTTGGAGACGCATCTTCCTATAGCCATCTCTCGTCGGAGGCACTCCAACCTTATCCATGGGACCATCTTCAGAGTCCACACCCATCCGTCGGCACAAGTGGTGCGATCGCAAAGGAGGGGATGGCGGGTTGAGGGAGGGGTACCCGAAAGAAGGGAGGGGTGGGTAGTCAAGGTGGGAAGGAGTGGAGCGAAGCACGATATCGACAGTAGGGAGGATAGGATCACAAGTGGAATGAAGGGCACGGAAAGACGAGAGGGAGAGAGTGAAGGGAGATGGAAGAGAGAAAAACTCTCTTAATATCAGCTTGTGCCTCCATGTCTATTTTATTAACTTCCTCCCCTCCCCCTTTAGTGCCCCTTCTTTTCGTCTACGCCGGGAGGTTCAGCATCTCCCCATCTCTTCTGGTACGAAGAGGGTGGGGTACAGGTTTCCCCTTGCAGATACCGCCTCCGGAAGAATATCCCGCCCCCTGCAGCGGTGGCTACCAGCACAAACGTCCCCGACAAGTAGGGCGTGCCTATGTGGTTACAAATTACACCATTCGAATCAGTTTATTTCTCTTTTCAACGTAGCATTTATCGTGATCTAGTCCTCTGTTACACATAATTATCTCTTCAATACACAGCGTTAAATACCGTGGAAGATAAAAGTTTCTACCATCGCCGCCGTATTCAATGGAGGCAACAATAACCTTCCCGTATCGGGTGTTGGTCAGCTCCATCGTAACGTCTCCATTTTTAAAAAGGAGCTCTTCTGCATTCGCAGCAACTTCTCGTGAACGCAGTTGGAGGTGGTAGAGGGGGTGACGGAGGTGTTGATGGAGGTATCGGGGATGTTGATGGTGTCAGTGATAGTGGTGCCCAAAGTCATACTGAAAGAGAAAAAAAACTCGAATAAATACTCCATTGGGTATAATGAATTAGGTGTACGAAAAAAACGTAACTTATGCATACTAACCAGATCGTAATGATTGCTTCAGCTCATACCAATTTACCTGAGGGGTCGAAGGGGGATAGGAACTACCAAACATTTTTTGATTGCGGTTAGTAAGAGGACCAACCGAGTCAGTCACTACGAACGATACATCCAAAGATATTTCTTCAAAATTACTTTCAATTTTATTTTATTTTTCATTTAGGAAGACGTTTTTACCGTCCCACATTACAATGAAAATTTCTTCATTGGCATTGTTCTAAAGAGTGATCTCATCTAATGTGAAAGTATTATAGGATTTAGGGAGGTAAACACTCCCTAAAGTCGTCCACTCGTCCCTTTTAATATCCGCCGTGACGCTGTCCCCGTATTTGGTGGCTAGTAGGTGCAGCCGTTAATGGCTTCAATTCCTCCCTCCGGCGATACGTAACTCTACAGTCATTCGCCTCCCGCTGAGCTTCCTTTAATGCTTCCGTCTGAAAATACGGATCAAAAAATTGATTCCGAACAGTTGCACTATTTCATCGATTAATTTTACTGCATAATTAGCAGCAAATTATGCTTTCCAAAATTGTCAGCAATAATGGAACGAACCACCAGCAACCAATATTTACTTTGATCATTCGTAAAGATTTCAACAACGTCATCCATAGTCTATTTCTCGGATTCTCCACGAAATACACAATACTTATGGCTTTAGTCCGGGGTCTGGGTAACTTGTAAGCATCGGTTTTTATAAATATACACGATGTTATGGGTAGGGGTGTAAAGGGGGTTCCAGCACAGCCGCCATCTTGTATTTGTTCGTCATTTTTTTTCGATATACCGACACAAAAGCCGCACGAAATGCCCATATATGGTGTGATAAATGACTGTCGTAGTTGATGACGTATGGACAAATGACGATCGCGCGACCCAAAAGACGATCACGATGCCCATATATGGCCGGACAAGTGACTGTCGCAGTTGCTGACGTCAGGACAAAAGGCGATCGCGATGCCCATTTATGGCGTGTGACAAGTGAGTGTCGCATTTGATAACGTCGGGAAGACAAGTGAATAACGCCACGCAGGGTTGCCAACTGTGACAGTGTAGTGACGTCACGAGTGTTGCTACTGTCTTGACAATGTCGCTGTGTTACGTGGGGTGGGAGGGTGAACAAATGAGAGTCGCTGTGCGGTGGAGAGTGACGTGGTGCGAGCGCGGTTGGGAAAACATATGAATGTTGCTGTACGCAATTAGAATCAAGATGGCGGCTGTGTTGGAGAATTAATGAGAGAGGTGATGTGCACGTAATTGTAATCAAACGGAGTAAATGAATAGGGACATGGCTACTGGTAGCTGGCGGGGAGACAAGTCTCTCACACACACTACCTCTTTTCGCTGGCGGATGACCGCGGTCTTTCCATCGCCGTCGTGAGGAGATGGCTCTTTCCTTCCGGTGTGACTATCTCCCCCTTGGATGTCTCCGCGGCGAGCATGCGTGGGTGGGGGGAGGAGAACAATGCGCGGAACGAATGCGCGTGGAGTTGGTATTTTTTCGCATTGGGATGGAGAGGATTCGTGAAAGAAAACACATCACCTTGGATGTGTATACATATTTTTATTTCTTTATATCCCATTGCAATTTATATATAGATGCTTACAATGCATTGGTAATATTGGCAATAGTTTGATTATTATAATTGCCATTGTTAATTACATTTTTTATTTTAATTCCCACATATGCCAAGGAAATAATACAAATGATGCCTTCTAAAAACTGTATGAACTCACAAAATAATGACACAATAGCTATTCCAACATCCGCTATTCGATCCATATTGTCACAAACACATTTATGACAGCAGCAGGGTTCCACAGTGGAGTTTCTCCAGGTGTAGTCTCTCTCCGCCTACCTCCGCATTGTAGGAGTCCGCTTGCTTAGCATTGATGGCTCGGTGATATCTCCGCGGCAGGAATAACCTTCCCAAGACCGTCCCAGTTTTATCAGCCACATTAGCCACCGGAGCACGTCCTATCTTGATGTTTATATACTCCAATTTCAAAAGTGCATATTTAGTATTCTCCTCCAATGCACTTTCATCCACCCAGCGGTGGCAGTTGAGTTCTTCCAAGTTAGCACGGATGGATTCCATGGCCACATTTCTCTCTCTCACTCACGTTGTGTCACGACTGAGCCGATGGTGTAGCGACTGGGGTTAAAATACATTTTTGAATTGGTCACGTGTACTAGCAGCTGCTCATATTCCCCCTCCGTTAAAAGAAGCGTGAGTGTGGCGACAGCTGCCGAGTGACTCGGTGGAAAAAAAATGGTCCTCCTTAAAGGAAGCGTTAGAGCGCCGCCAGCTGCAAAAATTGACCCTCCTTGAAGGAAGCGAAAATATTATACGATTTAGGGAGGTAAGCCCGCCCTAAAGTCGTCCACTCCTCCCTTTTAATATCCGCCGCGACGCTGTCCCCGTAATCGGTGGCTGGTTTGTGCAGCCGCACTACTGGATATGACGTTAATGGCTTCAATTCCTCCCTCCGGCGATACGCAACTCTGCAGTCGCCTCCCGAAGAGCTTTCTTTAATTCTTCAATCTGAAGATACGGACCAAAAAAATTGATTCCGAACAGCTGCACTATTTCATCGAGCAATTTGACTCCATAATTCGCAGCAAATTATGCTTTCCAAAATTGTCAGCAATAATGGAACGAACCACCAGCAGTCAATATTTACTTTGATCATTCGTAAATATTTCAACAACGTCATCCATAGTCTATTTCTCGAATTATCCATGAAATACACAATACTTGTTGCTTTAGTCCGGGGTATGGGTATTATGTAAGCATCGGTTTTTCTCACTATATACGATGTTACAACGCTTAAACAAAGGCTTTATAGAGTAGGAAAACCTGTAAAATGATTTAACGTGACCTGCTGCCGTATTTCGCTAAATTGATTGTGATTTAAAATGATCGACATCATGATAACAATCTTACAATAGTAATAACTGTGCCACCTTGAGACAGGATGAAGATAGCACATTTGGTGAGGTGCATATACCCCCTTGCGCTAGAACCTCTAAAGGGAAAGGTGACCTGTTTCCCGTACAACCTTTAACACTTTGTGTGCCGGCCACTAATTAAGATACCTTTCCAGAAAAACCAGTCATTTTTGATAAATTCACATTTTTTTACTATAACATAGGGGAAATAAAATACGATACAAAATTTGTTTTTTAAATGTATAATCTTTACTCTTCAATTTCTCATATTTTGAAAAAAATGTTATCATTTAAATGTCTCATGACAATTAGTACCTCTTGTTTACACATAATAAAAAACTTGAAACAACTGCATGGCAATTACCATATGTATTATAAAATTTTCTGTTCTAATCCACGTGGATTATTTTATATAAAATGTCTACCGCAATTATTATTGGAGAAACCTATATTAGACAATAAGGTTCTGTAATTTTTCTCCGCATGTTATGCATAAAAAAACTTGGAACGCAAAATCCCACTTTACGCACAGTACACCGAAGTGAAGTGTCCTTCCAGATGGGTTTTCCTGTCTCCTTCTTTCCTCTATCAACTCACACTTTACACTTTTTTGAGCGTTCCTCTGTCCATGTGGAAATGAAATTCTTTCAAGAAAGTGCACAGCCGATAATCTTGACATTTGTCCTCCACTTGTACTGGGTAATTCATCCGGATCTTCCTCAAATACTGCCAAGTCACTGGACAGATCTTGTAGGAATTCTGTCATTGAGACTTTTTATCCTGTTAATTTGTTGTGCATGAGTCATGCCTTTCATACACAGATCAGGAGAATGTGAAACGCCAACTTGCGCCATCACGTTGTTCAAATATCCCGTAGGATATTCTCTGATCGGAGAAGTCAACACCAATTTTTTTCTTGTTGTAATTTGCAACAACTGCGGGTTTTGTGTTCTCTCCCTGCCTCTCCGGTCAGTGAATACGATCATCTCTGCTGTATGACGTTTGCTAAGCAAGTACACATCCCTCTTATATTTCCAGCAGAGAGCCAGAACCATTACCTTTGCGGCGAAATGTCATATTTCCTCGTTGCAGTTGAGGATTTCAAAGTGGCAATGGCATTTCTCGTCGGTTCCTTCGCACAGTTCTCACTAATCCTGTTTGTAATAACTCCAATTCTGTGGCAAGGAGAGGTATGGTAGAGTATCTGTCTTTAAACACTGCATGGCCCTTCTCAGATAAAATATCCTGATAACAATATCTTTGACGATGTTCTCTTTCCCAAAAAATATGAGAAAATCCATATGTAACCAGGATCAGATTCTGACAACATATACAGTTTTATACCATATCTGCTTGGTTTTTGTGGCATATACTCTTTGAAGGTAAGTCTTCCTCTAAATGCACACCTGACCTCTTCAATTGTGATATCTGTTGAGAGATAATATGCCAGTTTAAATCGTCGATAAATGGTTTCAAACATTGGCCGGACTTTGTGTTAGGGATCAAAACCAGATTCGCCTTTTCACTTCATGAGCCTTTACTTCATTGAGATGATAGTTGGCTAGTATTGACAAGTCTATTTCTACTCCTCAAGTTTGGACAAAAGTTGCAAGGAATCACTGTTTTTTGCTCCAATGATCGGTCTTTCACTACTATTCATGTGTAAAGTAATAGCCATAAATTTTCTAACATCACTGTGGTTACAGTTTTCCACTGAGCAAGTCCTCTATTTCGTGAGATCTCGTTCATTCTCATTTTAAGATTTACGTTTTGCCTAGCATTTGTTTTCTGTTTGGTATGGTTGAATACATCCTAATGGACAAAGTAATAGAACAAATCAACTGAACGACTGTTTTCATTGAGATCCGTTTCTTCAGTTATAGCAACGATTTCATGCGTATATTTGATGTCCACGTTTCGTAATTTGTGAGCCTGTCATTTTTAAAAATTCTTTATCCAGCAATAATGTGGTGAAAGCTCATTATTAATATAAAAGAGATCAGTATCATCGTTCAGATTGGTCGGGAGTACTAGAAAAACCTGCTGCCGTTGTCATTGCTTATGGGCTGATAATATCCTCACCGTCCTTGCACTATACCTCTTTTTCAAACGCGAAACATTGTTGGAACTACTCCAGGTATCAAAGTTGTGAAGTGAAGAAAGCTTATTGACTAATGCAATCCACACCACCCTTGCCCCATTACTGTGTCTCAAACATGTAAGCTTGTTGGAACTACTCCAGTAAGATGGTTGACGAAAAATAAACCTTGGAAATTTCAGTACCCCCCCTCAGTTGCAGTTTATAATTCCCGAGAGGGTTTACCATGTAGGGTATACCTACATGTCCTGTATACGTTTGAATCGCAAGCAGTTTGAAGAAATTCGTACTTCATCAACTCCTATTCAAACTTTGAACCGTTTTCCCAAAGTTGGGATTCCTTCCCTGTACCATCTTTGTCTAAGAATCCTGGTGTTATGTTTGATTCAAAAAACAGATGCGTTTAACTTAGCCTAACTCTTCAGATAGATCTTATATACTTTATCGAGTTGACGAGATTTACCTTATGGAGACCCTGGTCGAAAGCATTAACCCCGGACTGTGTTGTATATTGGGAGTAGTTGTCAGACCCGATAGATGGTTTGTATTTTGATACGTCACTTCTCCCAATGGTACATCAAGTGTTCAATGCACTCGATGTAATGCAGGGCCTGGAAAATAATGTAGGATCGCTTAATTTTTTAATCCTCGCATACTCCTACGATACAAGCATTCATTCCCCCTATTTTGGCCAAATTTGTGTGCTGAGTATGCGACCATACAGACAATGCAGCGTGTATCTTTATCGTGATCACATTGTTACGTGCAGTGAGGGTGCTGCAGAGTTGGCTCAGCAAAAAAAGTTTTGGTGCTCCAATTGTATTCGAACTCCTCTTTTCACCATAAAAGAGAAGAGGGACTGCTCTCACGAGTTTGGTGGTCACGGAAGCTCCTCATACGATACATCCTCCGATGATTATTCTTGTTATAATCCATTTACATCTTTTAATACTCGTCGAAGGAGAAGATACCTAAATCCTGGCAAGGAGTGTCTTCGCGCCCGCCGACGAAGGCTTATCAAGTCAATTAACTCATCCGATACATATTTAGAATCTGACAATGAGTAATTGAACTTCTGCCTCACTTGAGATGGGTATGGGACCTCATTCCTTACACTCGAGTTCAGTAAGAGGCTCCTTCTCCCATTTTTAGTGACCTTTCACTTTACTGGGGTGGAAGTATCGCCTTGGTCAGTACCTATAGTCGGTCTTGACAGCGGGCCAGTCTCTTACCACTGCCAGGGTAGTCGCAACCGTTCTCCATCGCTGTCACCGCCGTCGTCAGGTCTCTCCATCACCGTCGCCAGCTATCTCCATCGCCAGCTCTATCCACCGCCAGCTTTATCCACCGCCAGCTTTATCCACCGCCAGCTTTATCCACCGCCAGCTCTACCCATCGCCAGCTCTACCCATCGCCAGCTCTAGCCATCGCCAGCTCTAGCCATCGCCAGCTCTACCCATCGCCAGCTCTACCCATCGCCAGCTCTACCCATCGCCAGCCCTACCCATCGCCAGCCCTATCCACCGCCAGCTTTATCCACCGCCAGCTTTATCCACCGCCAGCTTTATCCACCGCCAGCTTTATCCACCGCCAGCTTTATCCACCGCCAGCTTTATCCACCGCCAGCTTTATCCACAGCCAGCTTTATCCACCGCCAGCTTTATCCACCGCCAGCTTTATCCACCGCCAGCTCTACCCACCGCCAGCTCTACCCATCGCCAGCTCTAGCCACCGCCAGCACTACCCGTCGCCAGCTCTACCCGTCGCCAGCTCTACCCGTCGCCAGCTCTACCCGTCGCCAGCTCTACCCGTCGCCAGCTCTACCCGTCGCCAGCTCTACCCGTCGCCAGCTCTACCCGTCGCCAGCTCTACCCGTCGCCAGCTCTACCCGTCGCCAGCTCTACCCGTCGCCAGCTCTACCCGTCGCCAGCTCTACCCGTCGCCAGCTCTACCCGTCGCCAGCTCTACCCGTCGCCAGCTCTACCCGTCGCCAGCTCTACCCGTCGCCAGCTCTACCCGTCGCCAGCTCTACCCGTCGCCAGCTCTACCCGTCGCCAGCTCTACCCGTCGCCAGCTCTACCCGTCGCCAGCTCTACCCGTCGCCAGCTCTACCCGTCGCCAGCTCAACCCGTCGCCAGCTCTACCCGTCGCCAGCTCTACCCGTCGCCAGCTCTACCCGTCGCCAGCTCTACCCGTCGCCAGCTCTACCCGTCGCCAGCTCTACCCGTCGCCAGCTCTACCCGTCGCCAGCTCTACCCGTCGCGAGCTCTATCCACCGCCAGCTCTTTCCACTTTCGCCATCAGCTCTCTTTCCTCCATCAAGTGAGTATACTTTTCGGTTAACATTCATTGCTTATTGTATTGAATATTATCGTCAATATTATAACTAACATGGACTAAATTCTCATTTCTTCTGTTTTCCTTTGGCATTACTCCCGTAAAATTTTCATTGATATCAAGAAATTACACCCATCCGCTATCGTCCCCCATTTTAGTTATGACTGTCCGGCCGGATATGATATTACTGCTATCCAGCAGGATATAATCCCAAAGCGGGGACGATGTTAAGTAAGGACAGGGTTCTCTCTTGAGATTCGTGATGGTTTTTACGGTAGGCTTGCTTCTCGCTCTGGAATATCTGTTAAGTTTGGGATCGAGTTGGAGGGGCTGGGTTGATAGATCCAGATTTACGAGGAGAAATCAAAGTACTCCTCTATAATCATGGCAATGAAGATTTTATGGTAAACAGGGGTGATTGGATATGCCAAATTATATTTGAACATATTGCTACAAACGTCAACTTTGTAGCAGTCGATGATCACTGTTCACCAACTAGTTGAGGTTCAAGAGGCTTTGGCAGTTCCGATCTTTCTAACATTAATGGTATGATAAAATACCTTAGGACTCTAGTTAGCAGACCAAATATTCTATTTGATATTGATATATTTGTTTCTCTTTTCTTTTAGATGGCTCATATCAAGTGTTTGCTGATAAATCAGCAGAGGGAGCGAGAGTTCCTGAAGAAGGAGGAAATGGAGGAGGGGGTTAAGAATCTGTATCTGATCTGATAAGTATCTGATTGAGAATTTGGAGGAGGTGAAGACCAGATTTGGGGTCGCTCTGGTGGCGATCATCCTTTTCAACGGAGGGAGAAGGAAAATCTTCCTCCCTAATCATTTCATGTTAGGGAGGGATGATATTAAAGAATTTAATCAGGGTAGTTGGGGGGGGGGGGAGAACTGTATTTGAAAAAAAAATAAATTCTTATTTTTATAATAAAGAACATATTAGCTTCTAATGTAAGTAGTTTTTAATTAATGTTAGTAATAGTAGAAATGGTTTCATTTCTACTATTACTAACCTTTGTTCTCAGACTACAAGGCAGTGATTACACAGGAATGAACTAAGCAAATTTTAATTTAAAACCATATTCCTATCTCTTCAAATTCCAGAAAATTCCCGGTTGTGTTCAGTTTATGTTTTTTGTTCGAGAAAATAATGTGTGGGATGGTTTACAAGCAATCGATGATTACCAAACCTGTAGTCGTTTTCACCCATTCTTGTATGTTTTTGGGCATATATGTACTTTGATGATACCTTATGACCTAATGTCAATGTGCCCCCTGCGGGTAGGGGGATTGAGAATACTCCCGCAGTATCTCTGCTTGTCGTAAGAGGCGACTAAAAGGGCGGGGAGATAACCCCGATAAAAAACCCAGAGCCAACAAGGGTTGAGCCCGGACAGTCTTGTGGGTCAACTGTCTGTGTGCGGCCATACCACCTGGCCTGCGATCCACCCGCATGTTTGCCGTGTGCGGAGACCCGTAAAGAGGAGAAGGGGAACCTGGAGGGTGAGGTCCGTGGTTCCCAGCCGGGTGTCGGATGCCCGGTATGGACAACGGGCCAATACCCCTCTTTGGCCCCGGATTCTGTGTAAACGGGCGGCCGGGAGCTAGCCACTCCCGGTCAATCGGCTTCCGATACGTTCGGTGGCGAGTGCCAGGGAGGTGGGGGTCTGCGTAGGGCGGTCGGAGATGTACGGGTTTGGTGGGCCCGTGCATTAAAGACCCAACCCGAAACAGACAACCACCTCTAGGGTGCTATATCCCTCGGGTAGCCCTGGCGACCGCACCGGTTTGCGGTGCGGCGTCCCAAATGTGTGGCTCCATGGTGGGTGGGGAGCTCGGGGGATGAAGTTTTATTTGGCATGGAGGATATCAACCTACCACCAACTAAAAAATCCCGCCCAGACATGGGTGGAGGAGTTAACGGTTTCTGCGCCTCTCGGCGCTTTTTGATTATGAGGTGTACAAGGGAAGGCGAGACCCTCAAGAAGGTGTCTCCCTTCCTAATAAAGAGAGTTTTGTCTGCCAAAATACCCGGCGAATTAAAGTCCGCCAAGAAACTGCGCGATGGTTCCTTGTTAATCGAAACAAGCAACCCAAATCAGGCTGAAAAACTACTTGGCATGAAGGCACTCCACGACATTCCCGTCTCGGTAGAGGTGCACCGCACCCTGAACACCAGTCGGGGAGTCATAAGTCATTACGACTTCTTATACGTGGAGGCCGAAGAAATAAAATCTGAGATGTCATCTCAAGGCGTCACAGACGTTCGTCGGCTTACCACAAGACGTAATGGGGAGGTAGTGAACACTACGTCCGTCGTACTGACTTTTGCCAGGGATAGGCTCCCCGATAAGGTGTTCGTGGGGTACGAATCGGTCCCCGTGCGGCCATTCGTACCGGCTCCTATGCGCTGCTTCCAGTGCCAAAAGTTCGGCCACATTGCTACTCGATGTGAAGGCAAGGCCACCTGCCCACGCTGCGGCCTGGAAAACCACGAGGGTGCGGAATGCAAAAATAGCCCACACTGCGTTAATTGCGAGGGTACACACCCAGTCTATTCTCGTCAATGCCCAAAAGTAAAGGAAGAGCGTAAAATCATGGAAATAAAAACTTTAGAAAAGATCACCTATTTCGAGGCGAGAAAGAAGTATAGGGCAATGGAGGCCCCTACCTTCTCCAAATCCTTCGCTGCAGTTGCTACAAAACAAGTAACCAAGGCCACTATCGCAACACAGACGGAAAGTACGCAAACAACCACACCAGAACGAAAAGAGAAATCGGCCACGCCGGCTAAGGCCTCTAAACCGGCACAAAAAACAGAAAATAAAAATGCGAGTCCTGGTAAAACGAACCCACCTACGACTACCACTGGGACTACTAATGCGAGGCGTGAGAAGACGCCTTCCCCCGGTCCCTCCGGTCCGGTCGGACTGAACCGACCGGAATCGATGGAAGAGGACGAGAGTCTCTCGGAGACAGAAGTCCTCCTGGCGAAGCAGAAGGCGAAGAAGCACCGCCGTATTAAGCGGTGATTCTCCCACCGGATAGTGCTCGAGTTTTAACCTTTATACCTTTATGGCTTTTATCCTGCAGTGGAACTGCAATGGTTTTTATAGGCATAAGGAGGAGCTGGCCGTTTTAATTCGAGATCTTAACCCCTCTTGCATATGTCTGCAAGAAACTCATTTTAAAACAACTGACAACGGTATTTTAAAAGGTTTTAATGTTTTTAGACTGGACGACACCAGTGGCCAACGTGCCCAGGGTGGAGTGTGGGTTGCCACTCGGGAGGCCCTTTACACCTCCCGAGTGCAGCTGAACACGCCTTTTCAGGCGGTCGCTGTAACGGTGCATGCCCCAGAGGCTGTGACAGTATGTAATGTTTACTTACCAGAGGCGGCTCCGGTCACCCGATTTAATCTTGAAACCCTTCTTCATCAGCTACCGAAACCTTACATTTTATTAGGGGATTTTAACGCTCACGAAACCCTTTGGGGTAGCTCTCGGGAGCAGTGCAACCGTAGAGGCCGGGTGTTATCTAGTTTTATTAAAGATTTTAACTTAGTTTTAATGAATAACGGTGAACACACACGTTTTAACTCTTTTAATGGTCAGTTTTCTACAATTGATCTTTGCCTCACGTCGAGTACTTTGATGAACAAGCTTCATTTGACTGTTCACAATGACCTGTGTGGGAGCGATCATTTTCCCATTCTAATAAATAGAGAAAATAATTTTAATCCAGATTTTATCAGACCGGGCAACTGGATCGTCCGGAAAGCCAATTGGCCTGTTTTTAAGGACACATTTAATTTTAAGCATGACGAAAGCCAAAACGGAGTTTTGAACATTGATAAATTAACGCGCAGCATCATTCATGCAGCCAACTGCAGCGTTCCTAAGTCAGTGCGAACCATTCTCAGGCCTGCAGTCCCGTGGTGGAACGAGGAATGCGCAAGAGCCATTCGTCAACGCAAGAAAGCGTTACGGATTTTTAATAAATTTCCTACGGAGACAAACCTAGCTTCCTTCAGGTACCTCCGAGCCAAAGCTCGAAGGATCGTTAAGGAAGCAAAAAAGGCCTCCTGGATGGAATACGTATCCAGTATTAACTACAGAACACCCTTGGCACATGTCTGGGACAAGGTAAAACGCATTTCGGGAAACCACCATCAACGCAGCGTCCCGTTCCTCAACGTAGGCGGCAATGTATTGACATCTCCATCTGCTATCGGCGAGGTCTTCGGCCAGTTACTCACCACAACATGCAGCGACGACACGTATGAGGAAACCTTCCTTTCTATTAAGAGACGCTCAGAATCCTGCCCACTCATCTTGACTGAAAAGCATACAATGGCCGAGTACAATATCCCGTTCTCCCTCTGGGAACTACGTTCTGCCATTGAAGACTCCCGAGACACGGCCGCAGGAATGGACGAAATCCACAATGCGTTTCTCCGGAATATTCCGGAGAGGGCACTGCTGGAGGTCCTGCGATCCCTCAACCAACTTTGGGCTGAGGGTAGCTTCCCTAACTCCTGGCGGGAGTCTATCGTTGTACCCATCCTTAAGCAGGGTAAAGATAGAGCTGACCCGAACAATTACAGGCCTATTTCTCTCACCAGTTGCCTGTGTAAGGTAACGGAGAGAATGGTGAATCGGCGGCTTGTTTGGTGGTTGGAGCGTCGAAACCTTCTCTCAACTATCCAATGTGGTTTTAGACGTGGTCGATCGACCGTTGACCACCTAGTCAGGGTCGACAATTATATCCAGGAGGCCTTTCTTCTCCGCCAACACGTCGTAGGTGTCTTCTTCGACATGGAGAAGGCATACGACAGAGTTTGGCGGCGGAAAATCTTAACGACGCTGCACGAGTGGGGTATGAGGGGAAATTTACTTGTTTTTATACATAACTTTTTAAGTGACCGTGTTTTTAAAGTTAAGGTAGGCAACCACCTATCTGATTTTTACCCACAAGAGAATGGTGTGCCCCAAGGGTCCGTTTTAAGCGTGACATTATTCGCCATTGCTATTAATGATATAGCAAGATGTATCAAACCTCCTCTCTTGGGATCACTGTTTGTGGACGACCTAGCAATATTTTGCAGGTCGTCGAAACTTAACAGCGCTGCTAGAGTAACCCAGCTGGCTCTGAACAGACTCGGGAGCTGGTCCCAGAGAAATGGATTTAAGTTTTCGACGGAAAAGTGCAAATGCGTTCATTTTTATCGTGTAAGAGGAGCCTATATTCCACCAGCACTTTTACTTGATGGTAGACATTTACCTTACGTGGACTCAGTTCGGTTCCTTGGCATGACGTTGGACTACCGACTCAGCTACCGTGATCACATACGGAGTTTAAGGGATAAAAGTCTACGGACTCTAAATATTTTAAAGTTTTTAAATCACTCATCTTGGGGTGCCGACCGCAGGTCATTGCTTTTATTGTACCGCTCACTCGTACGTTCCAAGCTGGACTATGGGTCATTTGTTTACGCCTCCAGTCGCGATACGTATTTGAGATCTCTGACACCAGTGCACAACGCAGGGCTTCGGATATCCACTGGTGCTTTCCGGACCAGTCCGGTCCTCAGCATCTATGCTGATGCCGGCGAACCGCCGTTGTCGCACCGCAGAAACATTTTAATGTGCTCCTATGCGGCCAAAATTTTAGCGACACGGAACCATCCTTGTTTTAACGTGATTTTTAACCCTCGTTTTTTAGAACTTTTTAGTAGACGGACAAGAGCCACCAAGCCGCTTGGTGTTCGCTTTAATTTATTTATTCAAGCAGCCAGGTTAAGGCTCCCAGATTTGTATCCGGTCGGGTACTCTAGTTACCCACCGTGGATAATTCCGCCCCCTGAAATCCACATGGGTCTCAGTAGCCGCCCGAAAGCCAACACCACTGATCTAGAGTACCAGCGGATTTTCAATGAATTTCTTGGTCGCCACCCCGAATACATCCCCGTATTCACTGATGGTTCTAAATCGGATTCAGCTTGCGCATGCGCGGTTACCTCTTCTCACCACGGCGTCGTCAAGGCCAGGCTCAGCCCACTGTGTAGCATATACACAGCCGAGCTGCTGGCCATTAAGATGGCTCTTGATGGGATAGGGAAGAGTGCTAAGGCGTTCGCCATTTGTACGGACTCTATGAGTGCTCTTCAATCCATTTCCGTCTTCTGCTCCTATCACCCCATTGTCCAGAGCATACACTCCAGGCTCCTATGCCTTAATAGAAGGGGAATTACCATAACATTCCTCTGGGTCCCTGGACATGTGGGAATTGCCGGTAATGAGACGGCCGATGCAGCTGCGAAGAGGGCTCTAAGGATCCCTGAACAGACGGTGACGCTGGTCCCTTGCCAGGACCTAAAGGCTACTCTTCGTAAAGTAGTGCTAGAGCAGTGGAGTGTCTCTTGGAGAGACGTGCGTAATAACAAACTACGCAGCGTAAAACCGGTAACGTCAGTGTGGCCCACTTCCGTCAGGAACAGTCGCAGAGAGGAAGTCGTCCTCACACGTTTAAGAATTGGGCATTGCGCCTTGACCCACTCCTTCCTCTTTACAGAAGAGAAGATTACACCTCGTTGTGACGACTGCGACTCTCCTCTCAGTGTCCGCCACCTACTGACTGAGTGTGACAAATTCCGGACTATGCGCGAAAAGCTGGGTATAAGGGGAGACCTAGAACAAATTCTAGGAGACGATCTTGATCGCCTAAGCCGAATTATATCTTTTTTAAAAGCAACTGGCCTTCTAAATAAGATTTAATATAGAGTCGTTTATTTTTTTATTTTTTTTTCTATCGCCGACATATCTTATTTTTATTTTAGAACACCAAATAGACTGCGTGGTGCAAATGACCTTAGTCGTCGACGCACCCATAAAAACATAAACCTACCTACCTAAACCTACCTAATGTCAATGTTTTTACATTAAAAGATAATGGTTAAGTAATGGATCACTTTTAAATTCAAACCATATTCCTATCTCTTCAACTAAAGAAGTTATTGAAGAAAATGTCCGAAGAATATCGGGTGTTTGACGCATAGGACCTAAACCAGTTAACTTTTCGTCAATTTGATTGAATCTAATCGTGCATATTGATGAGATGACAAACTTTATAATTTAAACAATATTTTTATGTCTTCAAATTATAGAGTTATGGAAGAAAATTCCCGAAAATTTTGGAAAAATGGCCCATAGCGCCAAAACCGTTGGCCCAATCGTTTTGAAAATGTGGGAAATCACTCAGTAGTACTGAGTGACGTAGTACTGAGTGCCCCCTCCCCTTCTCAACCCCTCTAAGGGGTATGTAGGGAGTATCCAGACCATGAGACAAAAACAGCATTCACAGAACACAAATGAACACAGCCACTTCCTTGAAAAATTGCAAGTCGACTGCGCAGGCGCAATTAGGGAGGTACTGAACGTCACGCGGATGATTCACCTGCCGTCTGTTGACAATTCAAAGAAATACGTACACATGGGTCCCACAGACCCAATCTTGCACTGGCGGGAACGGTTCACATGCACTGCACGAGTGTCCCTGCTACACCACGTGTGTCGGATCCGAAAGTTAACGGGTCAGTCTGACTTTAATTTCGTACGGCTCTTCCCAATGTTTCTCTAATTTCTTCGAGTTCCCGAGGAGAACCCACCCGCGGTGTGATGACGGCGACTGTCCGACACGTCCTGACAGAGTGCGACAATCCTATATCCCTTGAATATAGTGCGACTTAGATGCCTTAGCCTTGGATATAGTGCGGCTATAAGTAGAAGTGAAAACGGACTTCTGGCACAATGATGACGCCACATTACGTCATTAACAGCCACGCCCAACCCAACCACGCCCAACATGAACTGGCACATTGATGACGTCATTAACTGCCCCACCCAACCCAAGGTGATCCAGATTGAGCAGCAGAGTTCTAGCACAGTTAATTTTTCGCCTCCACCCAACCCAAGGCGAAAACAAAATGTGTTTGCTTCAAACAGGTTCAAACCTGCTTCAATTCTTGAGGTAAATCTTAGTATAAATGGACCGAAGAAGGAGTTACCACTTCACTCTCTCACCAGTGTTAGCTCCAACGTGCTCATCACTCTACAACCAGTGCTCCAGCGTGCTTGTAATCTCAACCTCTCCAGTGATAGCTGTCAGCACTACCTCACCAAAGTCACCGCAGTTGTCATTGCATCACTCTACCACCGCTTCAACCTCTCCAACCTCTCAGCTCGTGCCTATTAAATATCCAGATCTACCTCACCAAAGTTGAAAGTAAGTACTCATTGCATAGCGATGCAGATTTTAATATATACAGAGGTGATCGAATATGGCAGATTATATTTGAAAAGATTGCCACAGATATTAATTTTGGTGTTACCGATAATGCCAGTTCATAGACAAGGTGAATCGGTTTTTTTTGGTACCTTCAGCCACCAATATTAAAGATATTCCATATTGGTATGGAATATTCTTATAGCTATGGATATCAAGTAATATTTTTATATTATCACTATTGTATGCATTCTAAGTTACCTTTTGTTACAGATGGCAGCTTTAAAGTCACGTTTCCTTAACGTGCAGGAAGAGACGACTTATTTAAGGAAGGACGAGCTGGATGAGGGAGTTGAGTACATGGTGGAGCGTATGAGGGAGCAGAACACCAAGTAAGGAAAATACTTGGTGGCTGAAATTATCTTCGGGGGGAGGCGCAGGAACATATTTTTGCCTAAAAAGTTCCAGGCCACCCCCGAAGAACTACATAAATGTAATGAAAACAGTTGGGGGGAGACTTTATGTATTCTGAAGAAAAATAATATTATTGTTTTAAAATAAAATTATTGTTTCATTTATTCCTCTACATCCATAAACGACAGAGATATAAAAAATATGTTTTTTTTACTAAAAATAGTTTTTTCCCAAAAGAAAAATATAAAAAAAGTTTTTTTTTCAAAAGAAAAATATAAAAAAATATTTTTTTCCCAAAAGAAAAATATAAAAAAGTTTTTTAAGGTTTTTTTTCCAAAAAAAATTTTTTTTATATTTTTGTTTTGGTGCAATAAAATTTTTGCTAATAGTTAACTTTGCTATTAGTCAAATAGGTAACGGTCTTTGTACGTGGTCTTAAGGTAATATCATCTATAATGCTATCGATAGATTTATAAGGTTCTCTTATAGAAATAGTATAATTTTAAAAACTTAAACACCTAAGCCTAAGAACCTATGTGTTTGCTTGAAGATACTAAGTTACTATTGAGAATTATAAAAACATCCGAATGCTCATAGGGAGAGCGAACGGTTAGTCACCTGGTTTCAGCATTCTCACGTTCGAAGATTGTGATATGAAAATTATAAAAAATCTGAATGCACATAGGGAGAGCGAACGGTTATAGTCACCTGGTTTCAGCATTCTCACGTTCGAAGATTGTAATATGAAAATAATAAAAAATCCGAATGCTCATAGGGAGAGCGAACGGTTATAGTCACCTGGTTTCAGCATTCTCACGTTCGAAGATCTCTTGAAGTATCCTACACGGTGTATTAGAGGGACCGTTGACTGAGAAATAGTTCCTCAGCCGCTGGTACCAAATGGCTGGAGGATCGGCCTTATATACCCATCGAGGGCCTTGTAAATCCGAGAAGTTGAATATAGAATCTTTAGTTGTTTGAGAATTATATAACAAAAGTTGTCAATTAAATATTCATTCATAAATCATTTATTTACCAGCTTAATATCAATCAAATAGCTAAAATGTCATTTAAATAGCTAAACCATGAAGGATTCTGCAACAGAGGTCTCAACGAGGATTTCAATCACTGCCAGATTTAAAATTAAAGTCGTGGCGGTTCGTGAATTGTACGATGGAGGTCGTAAGCAATCGTAAGTTGAGATAGGTAGAGGATTGAATAACAGAGGTCGTTGGATAACCACCGCCAGATTTAAAATTAAAGTCATAAGTCGTAATGGTACGAGAATTGAACGACAGAGGTCGGAAGCCATCGTAAGTCGTGATGGTTCGGTGATTGAACAACAGATGTCGTTGTATAATCACAGCCAGATTTGAAATTAAAGATACAATCATAAATCATTTATTTACACGCTTAATATCATTTATATTGCTAAAACGTTAAGAACTTAATTTACCTTAAATAAAATTGTCTTTCGAGTGCAATAATCAAATTTAATATTAATGAGTAATTAATAGAAATAATTGCACTCTAATTACTTTCGTTTTGGGTTGGGTTGGGTGGAGTCGAAAAATTAACTGTGCTAGAACCCTGCTGCTCAATTTGGATCACCTTGGGTGGTGTGGGGCAGTTAATGACGTCATCAATGTGCCAGTTCATGTGGGGCGTGGTTGGGTTGGGCGTGGCTGTTAATGACGTAATGTGACGTCATCATTGTGCCAGAAGTCCGTTTTCACTTCTACTACTATATCCCTTAAATACTATAGATGCTAGCAATCTAGTTGCATGAGACCCTATAGTTGAATGTTTACATGTCGGTGGTGCATGTTTGGTGATCTTCACCCCCTGCCACACACCCTCGCGGTGGCTTGCAGGGTATCGTGTAGATGTAGATGACAAGCCCCGGGATGCACGCGAGCGGCTAGGCATCAGAGGAGGCCTAGAGCAAATCCTAGGTAATGACTCCGAATGCCTATCCCGAGTCACATCTTTTATGAAAGCAACTGGCCTTTTTAATAAAATCTAAGTTACCACTGTCTATGTACAAATTTAGTGTTTTAATTCTTGTAAGTATAAAGGCCGCTTTACACGATACAATTTTTTGTACAATTTCTTGTACAAACTCTTGCATGAGGAAATTGTACCGTGTAAAGCGGCAAATTGTACGAAAACTTGTGCGATTGTCTGAATGACTGAACGGGAAATAGAACGTGTTCTAATTCCATTCAGACAAACATACAATTTCGTTCAGTCTATACAAGAGTTTGTACAAGAAATAGTGCAAAAAATTGTATCGTGTAAAGCGGCCTTAATGATATAGCATTGCACTCTTACTGACATTGAACGTAGGACAGTATAAATTAGATTGTGGGTGGTGCAAAATGACTACGGCCGTCGAAGCACCCAATAAACATCCGAAACTACTACTACTTCTTCTAGTTCCCTGGCCTGGTGACCTCTTTCCGCAAATACACTTTATCCCCCGTTCGAAACAACACTTCACACTGGCGCGTTTGTTGTATTTCCCTCACCGTAGCTTCCTGTCCCACACGCAACAGCTCAGTTACCATTTTGAAACGCGATTCTCTGTCGCGCTCGAAGCTCTACGACGTAGTTACAATCTGTATCGTAGAGTACCGATTGTGGCGAGGTAATATCATCAAACGGTAACTCAATATGGCGTCCGAGCGTGAGGAAGCAAGGAGTTTCTTTCGTAATGGAATGCGGCGAGATGTGTTATCTTCATCCTTTCTCAAGGAACAGTTTCAGTCAGTTGGGTTGTATTGGCACTATATCCAAAGCTAAGGCATCTAAGTCGCAGTATATTTAAGGGTATAGGATTGTCGCACTCTGTCAGGACGTGTCGGACGCTAAGAGAACAGTCGCAGTCATCACTCAAGTTCAGGCCAGTTGCTTTCATAAAAGATGTGACTCGGGATAGACCACCGGAATCATTGCCTAGGATTTGTTGTAGGCCTACTCTGATGCCCATTGCTATTCTTAAAGATTGTAATTATAATGTCGACTTATACCATTTTAAATCGTAAACAATTTAGTGAAATACGTAGTACTCAGAAGGCTATGTCCACTTTAAATCACTTTCTTAACGCTGGGTTTCTTCCTCTATGTAATTAGTGTCTGCTTAAGCGTTGTTCACGCACGCTCACACACGTACAGAGATTGGGAAAGTAATAGGGAAAACGGCGAAAACAAAATTAGACGAACGGTATTTCTCAAAGCACTTTCCTCTTTAAGGGGGAAGGAATGGTACACTGACTTGGCTTTAGCTGTGGATTTGGTGGGACTGGAGCACTTGATTACCAGTTCGAGCTTTGTTGCAGCATGTATGACGAGAAAATGCGATGTTTACATATTACCCATACCTCAGACATCAGAGTTTGCAAATTTCTGTTTCTGAATCTTTCGTTTCCATAACATTAATTGGAATGCAGTTTGCAAGTTAGAATTAAACTTTAAGAAATGTCTTGTAATGAATTTTTGGAAAAAGAATAGCTCTCCTCCTACCACTTACAAAATAAGTAATAATGAATTAAGAAACGTGGAATCCATTAAATATCTTGGAATAAGGCTGACAAATGATCTTTCCTGGGGTAAACACATTCGTGAAATAATGGGTCAAGCGAATCGCAAACTGGGTTTCATTAAAAGAGTATTGGGTAAATGTGACGATCATGTACGAGAAATCAGCTACTTTTCCCTTGTTAGACCTCATTTGGAATATGCTGCCAGTGTATGGGATCCCTACGAAATCGGTCTAAGTAATGAACTTGAACGTGTGCAGCGAAGATCGGCAAGATTTGTAAAGGGACGATACGATAATTATATTAGCGTAACCAGTCTATTAAATGAATTGAAATGGGAATCATTGTCAGATCGCAGGTTGAAATTTAGACTTAATCTCTTAAACAAATTCCAAGGCAATATTTTCAGTGATGATGTTAAAAATATTTTACGAACCCCAACTTACTATGGCAGACTGGACCATGATCATAAAGTTAGAGAAATTGATTGCCGAACTGACCAATTCAAAATGTCCTTTTTCCCTCGCACAATAAGAGATACGAATAACGGTAAATATGTCCTATCGGAGAGTAGCAATGAATAGCATTGGTAGCTGCATGTTGGTATGAGTACTTAAAGCTAACCCTACTAACAGAATGTTTTTGCATGTTTGCTTTGCAATTTCTATCTTTTTTAGATAGTGTAGTTCTGACTACTATATTAATACTATTCCTTTTTTATGCATGATATGTAGTGCATGTTTGGTGAGCAATCACCCCCTGCCACACACCCTTGTGGTGGCTTGCAGGGTATTATGTAGATGTAGATGAATTGTTTTTACTCGAGTTTTCCCAATCCATGATATGCAGTCCCCCGATTAGGTAAAACTCGTGTAAAAAAACGTGGAAAGTATTGTAATGGGCGATTCAAAAATACCATATTTGTGTAACATTCTATGTGTTTGTACAGCGTGAGTTCTTGGTTACCCCTTCGAGATAATCCCGATGATTCCGTTCAAAACTCCCATGATGGGGACGTGTTTGAAACCGTCGGGATCATCTGGAATACGTAACCAAGGAGTCGCGTGGTACAAACGGATGGTTTTGCTGCTTTACCGCTTGGTACAATATCATTAAATGTTTTCACTTGAGTTTATCGCATCTGTCTCGGCTATAGAGCCCCTAGGTGAGATGAAACAGAAGTGCAAGCAATGAATGAGGTTTCAATGGATGCATTTTTTCAAAAATTATTTCATTTATATTCCCCATTCCCCCATTCATTTCAATTGGAACGCATACAAATGCTCAAGTATAATCAGAGTGGTAAACCTTAAGTTCATCATGCATTTGTCTAAAATTATATTTCTGGATATGGACGGGAATGGTGGAGGGAAACCCGGCGCCTGTTTTAGCCTGCACTTTAGGAAATGGCTTTATGTCCCATCTACGGACGGAGTACTGTGCCCAAATTCTCTGAACAAAACACTGACGTAGGGGACGACGGTTTACCAGTGAAAAATATCTTCCCCCGCCTGGAATCGAATCCGGGCTCCTCCGGTGAGAGGCCAGTACTCTAACCATTACATCAACCTGACCCCCCCACCTTTCATCTCTCCTACAGAACCACATCAGACGATCAACGTGAATCTCAGGTGAGTACACTTTGAATTTGTAAATATAGAGTATTAGATTACGAGAGTCAAATTCAGGACTATATTCCTACTCAGCATTTCTTAACAATTTCTCTTAAAGTGTTCATTGATACGAAATAATTACATACCCTTTCACTATCGTTCTCTATCCTACCTACGGTTTTCCTGATGTATACGAATTTTCTAGTCAGACGTCATACTTAAGTAATTGTCGCGTAATTAAATAAAAACACAGCACTTTGTAGAAGTCCATTTGTTTTTTTATTGGCCTCTGCCGGGTACGACTAAGAGATCATTTCCAAAGGATATAGCCGAGGAAAGGAGGTAACTGTAACTTCGTAAACGGTTGAAGCCGATAAAAAAAACAAGTGGAATTTTAGAAAGTGCTGTGTTTTCAGTTATCATGTCGCAGTTCCACAATCCGCCAACGATTCCAGACATTCGTGATGTGATATCGCGGAAGAACTGGATTCTCTCGTGAGATCTCTTATCATCAAGGTCCCTTCCCAGCCAGCACAAGGTTGTAAATAGAACCAACATATACAGAAACCTTCCATATAAAACGGAGAAATCATATACGGAAAGGGAAATGGTTTCTGTATATGGCAGTAGCAAGTTAGCGAAATGCTGGAGAAATCAAAGCGAAAGGTTTCCGAAATGCGATGGAAATCATTTCTCTAACAGTGAGAAGGGCGCTCCCTAGCGGACTTAGGAGGAACTAACAGCGATCTTTTAGGCACGCTACCGCCACCTGACGGCTATTATTTGTACCACGTTCGCTTCCTACACTCGCCCTTTATGAGGTCTACTCTTTGTAACGTCATACATTTATTAATGAATATATATTCCACTCTGCTACTAAAGATATGCTACAGAAAAGTTCATTCATTCGACCATTAAGTTGCCGAAATTAGGGAAATAAAAAGACTCACCTCGCAACAAACTTACAACCAAAGGATCTAGTGGTTAGATTAGTTAAAAATCCACAAACTGAACATCAACGATAATAATAACACGTCCATACAGTAATCAACATGCCTACAATTTGCTCTTGTTACTATTGCTAACTCTGAACAAAAAAAGGATTTCTCACAATGGGGCACTTGTACACAAAATAAATTCGAAAGTCTATAACAAATGATCTTTATTCAGGCATATCTGCTGCACCATCATTTACATTTAACTTGTTAACCCTCCTTGCTAGGCGAAACAATTCGCCCGTGTACCGTCCCACTGTAAGGAGCTCCATCTGGGGCCGTGTTCCCCTTTCTTTTCAGCACCTCTGCAAAAAACAGTGGGACATTAGCTAAATATAAAATAAGCGACCGAAAAATTTCTCGGTTAGTTACATTATTTGTAATAATTTATACAATAATTACTCGCGGAAGTGAAATTCATTGGTTCTATTTTGACGACAATTATGTATTTTGGTGTCCATATACTCTTATTACTACACTAATAAAAATGATTTTGACTTTACTCAGTATATTAGAGATGTTTTTACTGCTCTGCTATTGTTCAAGCAATTTTACAAATATTTATTTCAATGCATTCCAGTATTCAGCGCTTTACTTGTAAAGTAAAAACCCGCAACAATGCTTTCCATGTTAATAATAAAAGCCGACATGATTCACGTTACAATATTTTGTGGACAGCCATTCTAAGTAAAATAAGTGGTAATTATGTATGCCCGTTGGGGTAGTCAACCTTTCCCACTGGACTTTGTGTTCAGTTTTTTGTATGGCCAGAACATGTTGAATAAATTCCTATTCTATTAAGTTTTAGCTAAGAAAGTGAATCACGCCTCAATCATTTCGCAACAAATAGACTAAAATGTAATGGAAACACGTTAAACCGCCATATGACCGAAGAGTTGAACCACCATACGACTGAATGAGTGTACTGCAAACAAACAACTCCGCTCTAATAACGAAATAACGAGAAAGGAATGATACTCACGTCTCATGCTGAGGAATAGACACCAACACCAACAATATCGAGTTCCAGTCGCGTGATTCCCCTGGGACATATTTAAGAAATGCACATTTCATACGTTAATATAAACGAACATGTAATTAAATATGATTATAGAATACGTCATTCCAGTACATAATGTATTAGTAATCGACACGGCGTGGTCACAAAGTCCTCGATAACCACACTAATGTGCAGAGGATAATAACGAAAGAGAGATAAATGGTACTGACTTGAAATACAGATCCAATTGCTACACTACTCGTCCATGTAAAATTCAGGGCGTGAGATACGGTTCCGATGGTATAGCATACTTTGTCCACTTCAATCACTTCTACATATTTCGCTCATTGTCAGAGAGCACGAGAATATAACAGATTTGTGGTGTTTGTGGTTGCTAGCGGAAGGGCATTTCGATTGCAAGCATATCGATAATATCGATAGTCTTTTCGGTCTTCTCTTCCGGTTAGCAGACAGGGAACGTCTCAAAAAGGGTATAAGGGATATCTCGTCCTCTAAAACGTGCCAGATAAATGCAGCTGAGTTGTTATAAAGTTGCTTTTATATCAAAATTAAATGTAATTCCTCCATAGACCTAAGCGAACAATGTCCTTCTTCAAATTGAAGTTGTAGTACTCACACAATAACAACTTTTCGTGCACAGACGTCCACCTCAAGATTTCCAAATGCTTGAGAGTATCTTAAAATTGTTTCTCGCATGGTGGAGCAAGAAAAATCAATTATCTATCCAACCGCGTTAGTCCTCCGAATATAATTTAAAAGTAAATTCACAGCATTATTAGCATTAGACTCAAAGGATCTTACGGGCTCTCTACGAACCGAAAAGGAAGGGAAATTCTTACCCTGTAATTTCTCTAGCGATATATTCGCCCCATTTTTTCGCTTTCATTTCTGTAAGGAATATCTGCTGTGCTGGCTGGGTTATGATTATGGTCCCTTATAATGATGGTCCTCGAGGCATCGCTTCTGGTTAGGGATCGTCGGTTAGGTATGGGGTTGTAATTTTTCCCTTTATGCATTATAAATCACACACGTTTATTAGATAAAACATGCCCTCACGAAATGCGCTTTAAAATTAACCAAACACCAGCAAACAACATACACTTCTCTTCAGGCTCGCACTTAACAGGCCATACACTTGTACACTTTATTTTCTTTCGAGCCACTTCTTAAATCAAATCAGTTACAACACAGCAACACCAATAATCTCACTCTTTCCTCGCGAATGCTTATTCACCCACACAGACACCAACTAGCTCACAAATAATTTCCCTTTCTTAAGCACGCGTCACTTTTGCGTCTCCACACCACCGCGTCCAACACACAACTCCCCGATTCTCCCTCTCCCCTACTGGTCCTTAATTAGGAAACAACTCTTGTTTACTTCCATTATTACACTTTGAATTGTTGATCTCGGCGGCTCAATTGTTATGTTACAGGGTCAAGTAGTAGGCAGCATTAATAGGTCCGCATCAAGGAGGGGAAATCAGGAACTAATTTTTAAACCATAGCGATGAAGATTGAAATATATCCAGGGGCATGATGGGATATGTCAAATTACACTTGGAAATAATGTAACGGATGTCAATTTCAACGGTGACTAAAAATGTCATTTTGGCGACTAACTTAAGTGAATTCGGTCTCGATAGAGACAGTATGCCTGCAAAAATGGTTTTTACGAAATCTTCCAGCTCTCTGAAGCTGCAATAATTTCTAACTTCAAGTTTTTCATTTCAATTACTCCTCAACCTATACGCAATTCTTGTAACCAGATTAATGCACTTTATAGCACCTTCATATCTCTCACGTTCGTCCATTAATTGATCAAATTTCTTTATAAAATTGATGAGTTTCGGTGAACCTTTGAGAAAAAGAATGAAAAACGCCTTGTAAGATACCGCAGTAATTTAATAAAATCTGTTCGCTTTCGACGACTATAGAATCGTTGCCAAGGGTAGGACAAAGATAACTTATCTTTGACAATGGTGACATAGTCGTTGAAATCTACTGAATTTTTATATTTTTTAAAATTTATAATGTGTTGGTGGTTTAAGGCTGCCGAGAACATTTTGAATTGAAGATGAAGAAAACCTCAGTAGCGTTATTGTTATGCAGTGCTACACGCTTAGAACCAAATGAAGTTTCCGACTTAATTGAACAGGTAACTTTGACTGACGACAATTTTCATGTTCCACGCTTGTTCCGGTTTTCGGTATATAAACATGTCAGTGGACTGATGAAATTTAATTAAGCGCTAGTTTTATAGACGAAGCCGGAAAAAATGTCGGCGAAAGCTGCCCATGCGAGAAAGTTATCTATCCAAGCATTTGTATGAATAAAGTATATTCTATTAGGTACGTAGGTACCTTACACATTTTATTTGAACGAGTTCGAGATGGAAAAATAGTCTGCAAAATTTAGGTGAATCAAAACCAATTTTAATGGTCTCCTTAAGTAAATTATTAGTTTCGTAATTGTCGTAAAATAAAATTATTCACTCTATTGGGTGCTTTTAAAATATTAAAAGGTGAGTAAAAAGTATTCTTACTAATATCAGATGAGGAGGAAAGCTGTGTGCCGTATGTGTTTGTGTCAGAGCGGTTTGTATTTGAGTGTCACTTGCAATGCTGATGATCAATATAAATTTGGGAAATTAGCAACATTATTTTGAATAATTATTGTAAATATAAAAGTGATGCAACAAAACGGCAATATATTACAACACGCAGCAAAAGTTGTATTCCGAAAACACCTAAATTATAATCAACTTTAGGTTGTTTTATTCAAATTGAGAATGAGGGTGGTAAGTGTATAGCTGGTAAGCGATGGAATATTATTAGTAGAATTAACACCAGATCGATTTACCACGTTAAATGAATCAACATATTCAAAATACAACTCGCATTTCTCCGCGCTACGAATTCTCGTCGGATCATTCTTGTGACGTCATAGGAGTGAGTGTCAGTTGTAAACAATATGGAAATTCGTTCTATAGATTCAAGTTTACCGTCCATTCAAGCAGACTGACATGAAGAGAATTAAGGTGTGATTAGCTTTTCTGGAGATGAAGCTGTTAATTTGTTGTTCGTATTCAAAACAGAGTGCACATAATTCCTGCGCCGACAGTCGTCGTAGTTCCGCTGGGAACTAGTTGATTCGGTTCGGTCCTTCCGTTCATCTCGTTGTTCCTTTCGTGGGTCCTCCCATACATCTTAAATAGGCCCATATTTCATATTTAAAATCTATGGGTCCTCCTGGTCTTTTCATTACATTTGCTGTTCCTGACGTTATTTAGTTCCTCGACTTGAGTCATCTGGAGGAATGAAAATTTGGCTCGCAGTCTCTACGACCCTTGGCTCCGACGCATTCTTCAAGCGGACCCGTTCTTTTGGATCGAATCGTTCCGGAACATTCTAGCACGATTCATTCTGGAACGACCCTTCTCGGGCATTTTGCATGATGGTGCATCGAGGCACTCATTTCTATATACGTTGGTGCAGGATCACGTGAGCGATCTTATTTGGTGTTACACCACGAAGGTAAGCAGTAGGTATACCTTCATCGCCGATGGATGGCTAACGAACTATTGTCATTTTCGTGGGTTGGAACCGTTGGAACTTTCGTAAAACTCACTTCGTTGGAAAGTGCTGAATTTCTGAAATGCCTGGGGAAAAGGTAAAGTTGATCATTTCTTACGGCGTTCTCTTAGTGTTATGCCAAATAAAGTGGTTCGTGTGGGGTTTTTCCAATAATCGAGATGATTTAAAATTAAACATGTTTAATGAAAATCTTGGGTGCCATTTGGTGAGGGATTGGAATACAGAAATCATTGTTTCAAATACATATAATTGTCATTTCCGCATAAGTATATTGCGTTTTTGGGTCTGGAAGAGTCATGCGCCGTCTCTTCGGAGAGAACAAGGTTATGATTCGATCACTCATGACCCTCATGACCGACTGATGATTTAAGACCGACTCCTTTTCGTCAGTGGCATTACGTTTTTCATTTGTCTTCCAGTGGAACGGCAGCCGGCTGTGATAAGATTGCGGGATGGTGCTGTCTGATTTGGACGTTAGCCTCTAAAACGCAAGAAACTTGTATGATCTACATTGTATTGACCGTACAAGTTCTACGTGATTTCGACTTTCCGGAGGCATACACGCCGAGTGGCCTGCAGTGTGCATCTTGCATAAAGGTACTCATTCCTATCTTGCATTCAAGTGACGCCTATGGCAGACGCCATTGCCGTTAGGGTCTATGCGATGAAAGATTACGGGTTAGTTTGTTTATGGTGCTGAAATATCGAAAATAGGACAATAGTTTTATTTCCTATGTTAGCGATGAGCTGTTAGGTACGAATTATTTCTGTTTTAGAGTCGGTAGGGTATACTCCTTTTGGCGTGGTCATGTATATTTTGCTTATATTACTCGACGTTTTTAATTTTGGTAACTGAAAATGCTTTTGCCCGGTGTGATATTTCGACAAATTTATACATTTCTGCATTCGGGTTTCCAAAGAGGGAAATGGAAGCTGTAATTAGAGGTTTTGGTGATGCGCAATGGATTGCGATTGACAATGACAGCCGCATCTTCCGAAATTCACCGCGTCGTCGTTGGTGGGGGCAACAGTCGTACCAACTTATAATCGTTAAATTCATTAAACATGTTTTCCGTTTGCTGTCATCGCTGTTTTATAATTTTGGATCCAATTCCTTTAATAGTTCAACCAGTTTCATTATTTAACATTATAATATTCGTTACGTAGATGTGGAATCCATGTAATAAGATCTGGTGTCAGTGGCGTTGTTGTGGGTGTGAAACAAGTAGGGCACATTACTCTCATTTTAATGAGTTTATTCGTGCCTGACGAACAATTAACGTTCGTGCTCTGTTGCGCGATTAATTTAATGGCCATAAACTGCAATTTGGGCGTGTGAAAGTAATTAAATAATGTTGAACTTTACTTCTTTTCGTATTGAAACCGGTTCTTAGCGGCTGAAGTTCTAAATATTTCTATAGACGCTTATATATTTCATTCTGTTATTGATTGAAAGATAGTGGCATAAGTGTATTTATTGTTTGCTTAATAGTGAATTATTTATACATGAAAATGGTCATGAATTTTAATGGTTGAGACAATTTTATTTTTGCGGAGTAGTGCAGGAAGAAAGCCTGTGTAAATTCTTGCAATCAAAGTTGGCGTAACAGAGTACCTGAAGTAATTGAAGACCTGAGTGCAAGAACAAGGTAATAAACAAAAGTGAAGTTTCGAGAAAACTCCGGCTATTATCTGGTTCTTGCACTCATAGAGCAGAATGTAAAATTCCAACAATGTCTGCTGAACTTATTTAGAACTTACCATCAAAAATGACTATGTCTACTGGTAAAGGTCAGGAAGGGCTTCATGTGTATGTGGAAATCTCATTTTCGCAAAACGTGGTCATTATCTGATTCTTGCACTAAGGTCTTCAATTAATATCAGTATTAAATATCTTAGGTGAACAATGTGAGAGAATACATTCATGTATGGGATAAGAGAAAGAAATTTCTCATCGTTATTTCGTTTTTCTGGGACGTCATTTGTCCAATCTCTTTAGCTCTTATTCATTAATTACTTCCCATACCCAATGTATCTCAGTAATTATTATGCACTACACCAAATGTGGCCAAGCAGTGGATGTGGATGCCTTAGTACTCCTTGAACTGAATTCCTTTCCTGCCCTTGCTCTTTCTCCATCCATGTCTCAACGCAAAATTGCGTATTGCACCAACATATTGAACCCTGCTTCACTTCATTCCATCTATCTCCGCCAGTAGCCATCGGTGGTCTGTAGTTGATGTCGCCTTGATTGTTAAATTCATCTGCCCATCTTGTAGGTGATTAAACTATCCCTCTCAGAGTAGCCAATTTAGATTCTTGGGCAAGAATATTCACTAGAATTCTAGCCATATTGAATGCGGCAAAATATATAATACTCAGGAAAATGTTATTAGTATATATCAGATTCAATTTCCTGTTATCTTCCACATTTATGTATTTATTGGCAAGGAAATACTTGTTTTTGAATGCAAAGAAAATCATATATCAATATTAGTTATGAATATTTCATTTTTGAGTATACTAAATAGCTGGAATCACAGCCTGTGGCACTTGTCGTCCACGGAGCATAAGTGGATGTATTTCGGCCCATGATACTAGAAGGGTTGATTGATCACGTATGATCTCTAATGGCAAGGTTAGATAAATCTCGGGTGATGCTGCTGCTTCTGATTTGCTGTTCACCTAAATCGTTCCTAATTGTTTTCAGTTTGCCTGTGAAGGGTGAGGGGTTGTGACGATTGCACTCCCGTTGGCAGGAGAGATGGCTGTCTGTTTGAGAGGTGTGTTTTTGCCAGTGTGGTATCGCAGAGTCTTCCGATGGCAGCCAACGGAGTCTTGTCTCTGTGCTGTTGCTGGCTTTGTCTCGAGAGGACATTATTGCCCTCCGCTGGGAGATTTGGAAGGTCCAGGGGTGGAGTAGGCAGGCAGCTGTGGTGTGGTTGCCGTGGCAATAGGCTGACCGTGAACTGTGCAGATGTTGCTGTCCACGACGACGGGATGCTGCTCGCTGTACCCTAAGAGGATGCTTGCTGCCATCTGCAGGTGGTGGTGGGACATGCAGAACCTCCGTTTCTAATCGGTAAGAGACAATGCCTTCATAACACTTCTCTTGCAGCATTGATTGTTGTGCCCTGGTTCTCATCTCGCTGGTTTCATCCAAAGAAGGTTAGGATTTATTTTAGGAAGCATCCGAACTGATTTAATAAGTAAGAGTAGCAGTGTTGGCATGAATAATTAATGTTAAATAGGATAAATTTGAACCAGATAGATTCCTTTTTTTCTTTGCTTCTTAATTATATTGTTGCTGTATGGTATATCAAGAATGAATTATGGTCTGATAAGAAACAGTATTTTTGTCGATTTTGTTCATAGGTATTTTGAGGAGCCAATCTGGAGACATTCAAATTCCCGTTCCAACATCAGTTCCCAGGTCCCGAATTGAGTATCCAGTTCCCTTATCAGTTCTAGCGTAACAGTTCCCTTAAAAGTTCCAGTCCCGATATCAGTTCCAGTCCCGATATCAGTTCCAGTTCCAATATCAGCTCCAGTTCCAATATCAGTTCCAGTTCCAATATCAGTTCCCACTCCAATATCAGTTCCAGTTGCAATGTCAGTTCCAGTTCCAATATCAGTTACTATGTCCCCAAATGAGTTTCCAGTTCCCTTATCAGTTCCAGTTCCATTATCATTTTCCATGTTCGTAATTTTGTGTCCCGGAACCCTATTTTTGTGGGCACGGAAAGATTCGTAGTTCTGAGACACTAATTTACTTTTATAACTGTCTTTACAGTATTATTATTGGTAAAAGGGTCTCAGACACCGAATAGTTTATGAAGGGAGTTATTATTGAGGCACTGATTTAAAGAAAAGGAACTGAGATATAAGCCAATTTTGGTCACAAAAGAGTTGTTCCAGGATGTGTACTGTCTGCCAAAGCGGATTGTTAGGGACCTTATAAATTCATTGGAGTGAAAAGTGCACTAAAGCCACTTGAATCTGTTGTGTTGCATTATTTTTTGGTAAGGACCAGGACACGAAAAGTGTGTCTATGTGCGTTGCACTTCTCGGTGAAGGAGGTTACCCAGAAGTCAGCTGAAAGTGACAGCCACTGTGGGCCAAGTTAAACCTGTGCCTAGTGTGCTATCCAAGTCTGAATAAACCAGCCAAGTGGATGCATTCCCCTTGAAAGGAGCTAACTAACGTATAAGTTCACCTTCTACTATTGTGGTCACGTAGATACAGTAGACTCTCACTAATCCGGCAGATATCGGACCAGGGTACTGCCGGATTAGTGAAAACGCCGGATTACTGGAAGCTCATTAATAAAAACATTTAAATGCACAAAATACGTGTTTTATTGGACTTGTACAATTCCAAACTGTTGTTTAATATATAAAAGAATCAACATAGTTCATAGTCCTAGTTCATTAATGATTTCTTTGAACTTTTCTTTGTATGGGTCGACTGCAGCAACATCACAAGAAAGTTTTTCACCTGTCATACTTAGCAAACGAATTCCAAACAGTTTTTTGAATTTTTCAAGTCATCCTTCACTAGCGTTAAAATCGTCTTTCCTTATTATTTTTTCGTAAAGTATCTTTGCTTTTTCTTTAAGAATTTCCCCATGATATTGGTGTGTGCCTATTCCTTTCCTGAATGAACCAAGCATATAGGCTATCCTCAACCTGAGGGAACTCACCCTTTTTCAACGTTTTCCGGACACTTTTTACATTGTCACTGCTTTCACAGGAAGACTTAATTTTTGACCCGGTTCTTACGTATGTCATGTAGCACGGCATTGTAGCACGGCCGACTTCATATTCATTTGCTAGGTTGGTAAGCTTGTCACCCTTATCAAGTCTATTTAAAATCTCGTTTATCTGAATCAGTGTTAAAGTTTTGTGCTTCCGTTTACACTGAGACATTTTCACTCATCAATATCTTGAAATATAAATTAATCTAGACTATAAAATGTCACCGCACTCGACACCACACTGGACACCACGAATAAAACTGGTAAATATGTATGCCGGCGGGTAAACCACGAGATGGCGAGGCAACTGAGTGATCGCTTGTTGTTTGTTTACAATAGTTTCAGTAACGTGTCTCCACTTAAAACCCCCACCACGCCCGTAAAAATACGCCGGATTACTGGAGTGCCGGACTGGCGCAGTGCCGGATTATAGAGGGTCTACTGTACATTAGTTAAAATGAATACAGTTGGTCAGTGGATATTTATCTCAAAAACACCCCATCAATCTAAATATATTAAAGTTATCGTTGACACTACTCTATGAACAGAGTTTCACATGAACAATAGCATTCAGAACAGTGGTTAACATGCATAAGAGTATTCAACATATTCATTATTACCTATTTTCTGCTTCAAATGTAATGAAATTGTTTTAAAAGAACAATAATAGAACCAAGTTGTGGACCAACTTTCAACTGAGTGAACTTGATCACAAAAGGCCATTTGAATTGAATAAACCGAGAGAAAAAAGACTAAAGCAAGAAACAAAAGAAACCCTGGAATACAGAAAGCAAGTTTACACATCATATTACCATATTTACTCGTGTAAGCCGCGCCCTCGTGTATCCCGTGCAACCCTATTTTCGGGCAGGTTCGTGAGGAAAAAATTATTTCTATCGAAAAAAAAAAATGTTTCCCTTGAGTCTGCATCATTTTGTCATAACATGAATGCACGTTCTTTAATAGAAATACTGTGCCTAAATTACCTGTACGTCTTTCTCATTAATTGATTGAATTACGTGTTATTATCGTCACGATCGTCATCAATGCACGGCCTCTTTTACTGTGCATCTGTTTCTCGTAGCATCTCACAGTAATCACAGTTTCATACGATCACATCATCCAGCTATAAAAACTGCATTTGTTCAAAATAACATCCAACTGAAATAATTGCAAAAATATATACAATTTCAACCCATGATTACTTTATTATTACGGAAATCGTTGGCGGTGATCTCGTCTGCTCTCTGCGTAGTAGCTGTGGACTGGGACGATTTAACAACACCGATAAGTCTTGGGAACACACGGAAACAACTAAGCTCAATTATAATTCTTATAAAACTAAAGAAAAACACATTCCCGGAAATATAATCATAAATCACTAATGAATATTCATATCATAACAGTTCTCATTCTTAGTTTTCGTCACTGCTAGATTCAGATGCACCATATTTCCTTCATGGAGCTCGATTTCCTATTTTTTCAGCATCATTTATAATATGTAGCTTTATACTCACAGGAAACTATCGAAATTTCACATCAGAATTCATTTTAGGGTGATAATAGCAAATTATTTTAAAATGCTAAATGATCGATTCGAATCCGTTTACTACTCTCACGCTTGGAGCGGATAGCACGGATAGCAAGAAGGTATATTTCTCTGAGCATACGACTATTGCCACCACGTAACAAATTTTTTGTTGTGTCTTTGCAATGTAGCTTTAACGTGTACGCAAAAGGAGCTATCTATTAGTATGTAAAAAATGTTGCTACAGATACGTGATACCGAAACAAACTCCGCTTACGATTTTGAAAAAACATAACTCCTTGCGGCAGCTTACAGTATATTTAAATATATATCAGTGCTGCAATGTGTTGTCCTACTTACGATCTATACACGATAAATCTATTGCTTTGACAAATGGTGTTTCTGATCTAGCGTTTCTTCCAGTACCGTTGTACGCTCAGACTTTGTTAAACGCGGATTTTTATTTTTCATTACATACTTCAAAATTTCAGAATACTTTACAATGTACGATTTAGTACTAAACCATGCTGCGAAGACTAGTATACCACTACTACTAGACAGAATGCGAAACTTAGGAGAGAAAACAACAGGAATCTGAGGAAAAATGGTTCGCGGCTAACACGAAATCTGGAGGATTCGTATAAGCCGCGCACCCCCATTTTTTCTCCGGCGTTTCGGGAAAAAAGGTTCGCGGCTTACACACATAAATATGGTAACATCTTTAAACATTTAGTGTGATATTTGTAATGTATGTAACAATTTTTAACGTTAATAACAAGTAAGGTATTATGAAGGCACCACAAGAATGTAATCCTCCTCATCATTAGTCCGCAATCCTGAGATTGGTTTGATGCAGCGCCATGCTATTAAGTGAGGGTGTACCTATCTACAACCTCAGGTGGGAATCGTGGGTTTGTCGAGTGACCTTCAACTTCCCACTTCCCTAATGTCCACACCCTCTTGGGGAGTTGAGAAAGACGTCAGGGAATACCCTCCACACGTATCTTGGGTACGAGCCTTAATATTCCCTGCCTTCCATTTACATTATCTGTGCCAATTTTGCCAAAACTATGAGGAATTGGAATGAGCATCATAATTACTCATCACTTATGAAAAGCCATGTCATTCTGTTGCTTACCTTATCTCACCTCGCAGGTTTTTTATTTCCTTCTCTTGCGCATGCCGTCATTGCGTATTAGCTAACTCAGTCCACAGCTTTGTAGTTTTATTTCCTATAATTTGATCGGTTGCCAAACCATGTTCCCAACTTAAAATTGGTCATCTCTTCCTTTTACTTTTTGTGGCACTCCGGGATGATAAATATCTGATATTGATCTGAAATGAACATAAAATATTAACAACTATTCATATTCATCCTATCCACAAGCATTAATCTGATCACAATATCCATGCGATCCAAGAGCAATTGCGTCTGATTAAAAACGTAGACATGTAATTTACCGTAAAGTTCCACTTCGGCGCTATCTTTGAACCATGCTTTCCACTTAAGGTAACCGGCATTACTCGCGTCAGTTTTGTTGATATCCTCGCCCGTATCCAATTCCCACCCAACACTACGCAAATGCATTCTGCTGGCGTCCACTCCATAGTTAACCGAGTTTTCCAAATAACTTCGAAAATGGTAATTATCTTTCGAGGGTGTGACTAATATACCGTTGAAATATACGTCAAACTGCTCGAATAAAGAGTGGAGAATATTGTTCACGACTCCGGGTTGATTGCTATCACTAGCAGCATAATCTGTTAAATTTTAGGTAAATCATGCTCACGTCCTTGTAGGCATCCCCAGAAAAATCTTTATTAGAAAATGAGGTCAAATGTTTGTGTACTGTTGTATGCCTATTTGTTTTATATTGCATAGTACACCTGATAAATATTTTTATGGAGACAGCTAGTATATTCCTTGAATCGTCCCAAAAATCATTGTGAAACACAAACAATGTACAGTGTTTCATGATTTGTTTACTTATGTTGTGCAGCCTTCTCTAGAAAGTTTGTTCTGCCTCCTGTGATCGTCATGCTCTACCCACATCACAAACGAATAGCAATATGTTTCACAGACATTTGTAATAATGGATAAAAAAACTGATATTTGTACTGCTTCGTGCATTCCACATGCCAATTGTTAAATGCATTTCAGACTGGTCACAAGTTAACTGGTGTTTTGCATGCAATCAGTTAAGTACGGGTCTCGGGTATACTCGTGTATACCTATATGCTTTGCAATTGTATTGCAGTTGTAGTTTGGAAAAATAATTTTTGAATGTCTTGGAAATTATTAATTAACCATGAAGCTCATGCTTTATTTCACAGATTCTGAATCTTCAAGCCGAATGTCTTATACAGTTGATGAGGTAGAAATTATTTAATAGCTGGGTGAAAAAAGTTAGAAAAATGCATGGCCGCTGGGGAAAGATATGAAAAAAATGTCTGTTCTCCAATGTGTTAAAAAGTGGTGAGCTCTACCCTTACCTATCAAAAACCAACCTTGAGCAAAAATGTTTTAACAATCTTTTCAATGGGTTGAAACCGATTCATAATTTTGAGTTATGCGTCCCAATATCGGCGAGCAATCTATTTTTGGATTCTTCTCCTGAATTGTCTTCAAGAGCGAAAGGAGTTTCAATTTCAAGTTCCCCTTCCTATTTCAGTTCTTAGGTCCGCAGTTGAGGTTCCCGTTCCCATATCAATTCCAGTTCCCTCGTCAGTTTTCCCGACCCTTATCTGTTCCAGTTTCAATATCAGTTCCATCACCAGTTCCAAGATTAATACAAGTTCCTCATCTAATTTCAAATCCAGCTTCATTTTGGTCTATTCACTCCCAGGTCCATTGCCCTACTAGCAGTTTCTGTTTGCTGCCCCGGGCATTGGTTTGTGGAAAAATGTCTCTGATTTAAGCCCAAATTTTAGCATAATATTGAAATGGTACAATGTTTGTTCAGTTGTTAAATAAATTCATCAACCTTACTCAATTTTTGTTTGTTGAGACACTTTGAATTTTGTAATTCCCTAGCTCATTGTTCATTTGCAATCAGTGTTCAACCTGGTGGTTGGTTTTGGTAGGCAAGGGCAGAGCTCGCCCTGTACAAAGCCGTAGGCGTGTGAAATTCACACATTCATGGTATGGAGGCCAGTTCCTTTCCCTGGACCAGCTGAAATTTTCTACGAAGTTTTGACACCAATATAGAATCGTGGGGATATTTAGGCAGGACTGTTCAGAAACCTTTGTCATTTTTCATTATTATTTTCATTATTTTTGTCATTGTCAACAATATTGGGCAATGTATATATGTACCTTTACAATGAATCGCTATGAAGTATTTCCAGTTGTGCCCTCTAACCTTCTTACCTTGGTACTTCTGCATTGCCAAATTGTAGTTGTTTCCCCTTCTATTTATCAGTGTGATATTTTACATTCTATTGTAACCTAGTTTGCTGAAAGTTCTTTTTGTAATCCAATATAAATATGTCAGTGAATCATCAAATGTACTAGGTATCAGTAAAGCTCAGGTTTGTAGCTGAGTATATCTTTGTGAGGCCTGAAATATTTGATTTTCGTCTGATATTGTGGACTTTACGTTAAGCAACCTAAACACATTTGCTGTACATGTAAACTGCTCTGAGAAATGTTCATTAGTCTGCCAAATTATACAATGTGATGAACGAATAAGAATCTCTATTCTTGAGGTTCATGACTTGATTTGATGAAGGCATCCTACGTGGCAGATATCTTGTGATGGCAATATTGTGTTCTCATTCACTGAATCATTCTTCTTATTTCAGGAGCAGTCTGAATTCTATGCCATGACTGTGAAAGCAGCAACCCACAGAGGAGACATCTCTACCCCAAGCTTAGAACCACAAGCCGTTGACTGGAGTGCAGTGGTATGGCAGCTCCTCCTGTATGCAAACCAATTGGGTGGAGATCCGCATTTCAAGATGTCTATGAAGGCAACGCCTCTTCTTCAAATCAGTGGCATGTTGTCAGTGCCGAATCATCATGTATCATTCGCAAGTGTGTGCAAGACACAGCATTACTTCTGTTAGAACTTATGGAATGCTTCACATCCTGATTTTTACCAATTTGGGAAAAATTGTTGTCACCAGTGGCTTAACACATGCCGTGGTGGTCTTGTAAGAATGCCATGATACTGTTGACTGATTCATTTGTATGAATCATGGTAACACACATAAGATTTGGTTAATATTCTCTTGATGCAGACGTAGTATGTCACAGCAGCCATCATTTCTCAGCTCTTTATGTGTGCACATACATTTTGGTGCCAGCTTGTGAATTGTAATAATGATTTAAATATGGTTGGAATTTCTTTTTGCAACACAATTGTAACCTCTGAGAGAGGAATAGTTATTGCCAGAAAATCGGTGTAAGATGATTGTAATTGTAGGTAGTCAGATACTATTGGATTTGAAATGACTTACATGTTATTCTACTCAGTATGAACACAGTAAAATCATCATTGGCCCTTGTGGGTACAACCTGAGAAAAGAAGGTTGATGGTGTGGGATAGGGCCTTAGTATTAGGAGAGTGCAGCAATTCAATGCCTGAATACTAAATAATAATTGTTCAATTTGTCCATACCTGAAGATCTTCAAAGGCATTAATTAGGAAATGGTTGTTTGAGGTCACTGATGCTAAAATTGTGAAACATATCTATTGAAGCTGCATTAGTAATGGAGTGGAGTAATAAGCACTTGAAATGGTTTCTAATGCCATTGGGCTATCATAGTTTCTCATCTGATATAGTATCCTCTCTCTTTATGAGTATTGATAAGTAACCCCTCGGAATACTGTTGCCTGATTCATATGTATGAATGGTGGTAATGTAGCTGCCAGAATATTTTGGCATATTGTCTCTTGATGCAGAAGTAGTTTTAGTCATGTAGCAGCCATCATTTCTCAGCACTGATCAATATAGTTGTGATCATGGTGTTTATATGCACACACAAGTTTGGTGCCAGATTGTAAATTGTAATGATAATTTGAATGTGGTGGTTTCATGTGGTTTCTATATAATTTCTGATCTGATTAGGCATTTGAAATGGTTTCCATGCTATTTTACTCAGGGTCAAGGTTATAACACCAGCATTGGCCATTGTATTAAGAACCGCGGAAAAGGAAGTTGGACATTGGGAATAAGGTAGTGGTATGTAAAGAATGCTGTACTTGAAGATATCTTAGAGTATTAAACGTAAGGTTGGGTTGAGCTGCTTGGTACAGGAACTGGAAAATGTTTATTAAAGCAGAATTTGTGATGGAGTGAAGTCATGAGTACATCAGATGGTTTCTGATGTCATTGGGCCATCTTCATTTCAGATATGGTTTCATATTTATTCAGAGCCAGTGTTTCTGGTGGTAGTCTCATTAAGATCCTCTTAAAAAGCTCGAAGTGGCAGGGAACTGATGCATCCAACTGTCCCGTATCAGACCCCCCCCGGTGAACGTGTCCCCTCGTGGGGCTCTGGGGCTTCCTTTGGAGAGGTGGGGGCAGGCCTTCCTGGGAGTGAACCGCTTGCCACCGAGACGCGGGCGGAGCTCTTGGGGGGCCATTGCACGCTCTCCCCTCTTTCTTGTGAGGGGCGTGGCTAACTCAGACCCACGTTCTCACCCTCTCGCTCTTTCCGTCTGTCTCGCCATTAGGTGGTAGTCGGTAGGCTTATAAGAGGTCCCCATCAAAAATGGATAAATCAGTTCCCTGCCACTTTATGCTGTCTGGTCAAGAGAAGAAATAAAAGACATCTCCATTTCTCTACTCTATGAATAACCCATTTTTGTCTGCAACTCTCTTTATTTGTACGATGTTCAATAAATTGAGTTCTGAGTCCTTGGCATCAATTATCCATTGCCCAATTGGCATAGGAGTCTTTGCACAACGTGGAGAAATCTATCTCCTGTATCCTGCAGTGGAAAGAATGCAAATCAGAATTAACATTCCTGTTCACATTAGTCCCTTACTATGTTGGTTCTAACGGTACCCATATGGAGCTTCAATCAAAAAATGGACATGCTCCTAAGAGTCTGGTAATATGATAAGAATCCAAAGTAGATTTCTGGTCCTATCATTAAATCATTCATATAGTGGGTTACTTTCTAATAATTCAGAAAAGTTGGAATGTATGATGAGATGGAGGGACGACTATTATTAGCAAGCGATTCCAATTTAAAATGTTACCACTGTTGCTCCTCTTTAAATTAAAAAACCCACCACGTATGAAACACGTAATATACTCGTGAATATCTAAAGGTCTTTATCCAACTTCCTAAATTGAAAAGAGCAGCAAACTGTGTCCTTCGAGGCTATAATTGCAGCCTATCTCTCAAATTTGAAGTTTAAAACGTCACTTAATTGCACTTTCAAATGCATTGGCATCAGCGTTACCAATGACTTACGTTGACGACCTCGTTCTCGACCAGCGACATCATTCCTGGCTGACGTTCTAAAATTTGAGAAACAATTCAATAGCTATTCCATTGCTCATTTGCTTTTATTCCACGGTTCAAATTTTATATAATCACGTCTTCTATAATTCATCTTCGTTAACATGGCTGACATATTATTAGTTCTACTAATGGGAGGACACTTCTCAACACGCATACGAAGGTATGGCATTGCAACTTGCCCTGCTTACATGTTACTCATTGACGTCAATGGGTCCTTTCCTGAAGTCGAGGAAAATACCTTAGCGTTGTTTTCGTAGGGGTTAATTTCCGAAATTTCACACGCACAGAATCACCATAATCGTCTGTTTTCGTGTCCGTTGGTCCAGTATCCAACTGGGGACATCTATGGAATATCCAAAACTTTGCGATGGAACTCTATGTATCAAATATTCGATGGCCGACTTCCTCTTGTCCGACAGAGCCGTGAAGGGGGGAGGTCGGGCCCCGCTAGTGACGTGGTGAAGGAAAGGCTTGTCTAACACTTGACCGACAGGGCCGAGGTATAGGACAAGGACGAACTTCCCCACTCCCATTCTTTCCAGCGAGGGTGCTTTCCTCTTTGACCGGCCGACGGAACGCGCCCAAACAACCAAATTTGACAAATAACAGAAATCCAAGGCATATTTTCCGAAATATTTAGATCCTAATACCTTCATGGTTAATTCCTTAGCTATCAAAAATATCTGAAAGTAAAATACAGCAATGTAGAAAAAGTAAATGAGTTAGTAAAATAATTTACAAATTGTTCGTAACATATTTACACATTTATGTACACTTGTATACAGGGTACATCATAAAAATGTATATTACATACAATGTTTAAAATATGCAATATTTTTAATGTTTACAATATTAAAATATTTACAGTAAACATATATTTAATGTATACACGATTTACAATATTAATATCTACATTTTTGGCAATGGAGAGGGGATTACCGATGGAAGCATTTATCCAAGCAGAGGCCAGGTTCTTTCAGGGCAAAATGTAGTCACCGCAGACTTCTTACCCAGCTTGGGGGCACTGCCTGCACCGTTTCTGGACCCTTCTGTCATTCCTCTTTCCGCAGTACTTCGGAAAATGGGAATCTATGAATGTCATGCAAGGGCACCGTGAAACGTGCAAACTCCCTCGTTTGGCAATGGCATCCCTGATGGACGACCTGTATGAGTACAGGCTCAGTTTCTGCGAGCTGAACTTGTGGTACAGGAGATAGGAATTCAGAAGCATTATAGGCATCACGTTAATCCCTAATCTCTCGAACGATTTTTAAGTTTTGTGATCACCGGGATAGTATGCCATGAGTTGGTCGACACGGTCAACGCCCCCCATGCATTGTTGTATTCGGCAACTGCCTTGGGCTTTTGGACAATGTTACCCCTGGATGTGGTAACATTGACCATGTCGTTGCCGAATTCAATGCTAAGTAAGAGGACATCCCGTTTGCTTTCCATGTCACCGGGGGGTGCCTCGCGGCAAAAACGTAAAAATACGCATAACTTCATTAAAATGGCATGGAATGTAATAGTATGAACAACATTGTAAAGCGGAGCAAAAAGTGCATCCGATTCGTACCAGGAAAGCGCCGTTTGCGACAAAAAGTAACATAAGTTATAATTGACGGACAGCTGGCGTTGACAGGAGGAAAATTTTTAAAATACGATAACTTGGGCTCCAAGGCCTGTGGATCACTCCGGTTTGCACTGATACACTAAGATATAGAAGGACGGACTGATACGAAAAAGGGCCCTTAGAGGGCACAACCCCGTAACGACAGATGACGCTTATTAACTTGACAAACTTCTGAAAATTCAGTAAATTTTGTAAATTCAATTCCTCGGCCCCCGGGGCTGGTAGGACCTTCCGATTTGGAACAGAAAGTACAGAACACGTTTAAGAGAAATAATATAGCATTGAATAGTGACCCTAAGAGGGCACAACCGGTGACAGAAACAAAAGACGAGCGATTGTTCACGGGAGTAACGTCGAAAAAATACACACAACTTCGTTAGTATAGAACGGAATTTAACCATATAGGTAAATTTGGGAAGTGGAGCAAAAACTGTATCCGAATCATGGTAAGAAAGAGCCCTTAACGGCAAAAAGTGACATAATTTACAATTGACAAACAGCTGGCCGATGACAAGAAATGAACAAATAAAAAACAACTAAACAAGCACTTCACAAAAATCATTAACTGACCACGAAGTGGCCGAAGTTGCACAGAAAGGTCCGTCTCTGGCAGCCAAATTCTCAGGTGAGTGAAGGGTAAATTCTAATTTAAATTGAAAACCAGCGATGATATTCCTGTCTTGAGTTAATTTTAAAAAAAAAGTGAAGTGATTGGTGGCGTGGAATAGGATGAGGCAAAGTTATTTTATAGAGAAACCTAAATAGCTTAGAAAGGAAACGCACATTTTATCTCATCTTTATCTTTTGTTCGAAAAATTAATTTATTATGATCATATTTTTATTTCGCTTTACATACATATCCTCCCCCCAAGCATTGCTATTAAATGCATTTATCTCTGTATCTTCCAGCTTTAGATATTTGGGGAGGAAGATTTTCCTATTCTGTCAATTTTAAATATTTGGGTAGGAAGAGCTTCCTCCTCGCCCCCATGAATATCAGTTCTATTACTTTTCTCTTCCACACCTTGTCTCCATATTCTCGATGTGCTCCACCATGTATAACTCCTCTTCCCTCTTCAAAATGAGGGCACCATTCTGAGAAGGCAGCAGTGAAGACAACGTAGATCTAAAAGAAATAGTATTGATTATAAATATGATTCATATATATATATATAAAGAGCATCGGAGAGTTAACTCAAGGTATATAAAACGCTGATTAATCCGTCAAATATTCTTCTGCTGTACCATCGTACGCAGTCATGGCTCCTCTTTGCTTCTCGCACTATTACGTCTGCGATCCTATCGTCTAATTGGAGGGGAATATCACATCTTCTGCTACAAAATTCTAATTGGTGAAGATCAAACAAGCTCCGGGTAAAACAATTCCCGCACCTTTTCTGATTATCCTGAATGAGGCGTATTGCATCATGTGTGAGTAAACATTTACTAATTTCCGTGAAAGAATGGTTGCCAAAGCGATGTTGAAATTCACTCGCACTATTACATAGTCTTAACGTTCTCCAGAAACAATTAAAGCTTATATTTCCAAACATCGCGTTTGCTAGTATATGTTGCATGTACGACACCTCGATATGATATGGATGGCTACTGCGAACTGAATTAATAATTTCAGAATGCAAAAAATGTAAATTATGTAAAGTGAAATATTCAGTGAATGTGAAGCCTTTTCGAAAAATTATCTGGTCAGTACCAACATCGACATTTTAAGTCGTGTAAGGTCTTTGTCAATCAGTGTCCTTTCAACATATGTGATACAAGTAATAGGCTTTTCTGAGTGGGGAAGGCAGAATTTCAATATTACTGGCGTCGCACTCGATTGGTGTAATATACGCAAGTAAATGTGCCTAGGCAAATACTGTACCTGGCCATTGATCGAAGCATGGATATAGTGGTGACCTAGTGTATCCTCTTTCACCACTTTTTCTGCGGAACACTTTGAAATCAGTATGGTATTGTAGTAACGCATTTTCAAGAATTCCAATAAAATACAATAGATATTGCGCACTCTCGCAATTTCTTGATAGATTCCTTCCGGTAGTTAGTCTTAATGTCGTTCAAATGTCATAAGTAAGGGGATGAAGTGGGCCAGCGCAGTCTTGAAACTAAAACGTTATTAATAATTCACCGGTTCCAAACATTAGACATTTGAGTTATTAATTTCGTTTCGCCAACCCAATCTGAACCCCATTTCAAATTAAACAATACACCTTTACCTCTGTACTTCTGCAGCTTCATCTTGCCTGCACCGCTGAGCTTCGGCTCTGTGAATAGCCATTGTATCTTTGTTGAGATACTACCCAGAGTAATGTTGGAGGCGCTACAGTCTGACTCCAACTCCACGGGTGAACCTGGTGCCTCTTTCATGGTAGACTCCAAGGAGTCAGAAGAATGCCTCCCTCCTCTTCCCCCAAAGGGTTTGAGGGGTGGCGAGGGAGAGTGGGGTTCCCAGAAGGGCCCGCCAAAGGTAAAGTAAGGGACGACGAGGAGGAGCTCCCGCTGGGTTCCCTTGAGCTTCCCAGCAGTGCTTCCTCCTCCACTGAATGCGGGGCACCACCGGGGGCAGACGCTGTCCCCACACTCCCAGCACCTGCCACAAAACCCACCATAATGTTGCCAATCACATGGCGGATACACCCATGCCCTGAGATGGTATCTCGCCCGCCTTCGGCATGAACCTGGTGAACCGAGTCAACACTGGATCATAGAGCATGGCAAGCACCAGGATCTATGATCCAGGCAGTGAATACATGCCATCCTAGAGTTTCCCGTCTCCCTCCTTGTCCTCATCAGCCTTGGCTTCCGAGGGTTTGGAGGGCTTGTCGGAGCCCGTCTCTTTACCTAGAAAGGTTATATCGAGTCTTCTCATGCCTATATAGGCATTGAAGTCTGGCCCCAAGATGAAGCTGGCAGATGGTTCGTCCACCCTACGATGAATCTCGTCCCATGCGCAGCTTCACTCCTTTCATAGGGTCTCGAGAGGTCAGTGTGAAGCCCTAAGTTGACTTTCCTTGTCCTTTCAAGGATGACTTTGATATCAGATTTGTTGGGCCCTGGGACCCACATCATCATTCTTCTCCTTTTAATAAGGTTGACGGCATCTACAACCTGTAAGGTGGTATCCCCAATGGGTCTCATCTTATTGACTTCCTCTATCACCCATGTGGCTGAGCATTCATTGCCAAAGGCAATTTCCACCGCATCATTGATTAGTCTGGTGCCTTCATATCTCGGATGCTCCTGACCCTCCGGGATTTCATCCTAGAATTCATCGAGCCGTCTATCGATGTCGGCATACATCTCCTCCGGGTATCCAACTGGCACTATGATTATCTTTATGAGGTCCCTTGTTATCTGAGTATAGGTTTGCTTGGGTATTATTTTGGGCCTCTTGTCCCTTGAATCGTTGCACGGGTTATCTCCAGGAGCCCGTCCCCTTTTCTGTGGTACTGCAGTTGGGGGCGTAGCGCTATGCCTACCGAGCCTAGGGCTTTTGTCGGTTACTTTGTCCCCGGCATTGCCCATGGCATGGGGATGTGCAGAGACCCCAGCTACACCTTTACCTCTGTGCTTCTGCAGCTTCCTCCTGCCTGCGCCGCTGAGCTTGGGCTCTGTGAATAGCCTTTGTAACTTTGTTGAGATACTACCCAGAGTAATGTTGGAGGCCCCCGAGTCCGACTCCATCTCCACGGGTGAACCTGGTGTCTCTTTCATGGTAGAATCCAAGGAGTCGGAAGGAATACCTCCCTCCTCTTCCCTCAAAGAGTTTGAGGGTTGGCTAGGGAGAATGAGGTTCCCAGAAGGGCCCCCCAAAGGTAAAGTAAATGATGAAGAGGAGGAGCTCCCGCTGAGTTCCCTTGGGCTTCCCAGCAGTTCTTCCTCCTCCACTGAATGCGGGGCATCACCGGGGATAGACGCTGTCCCCACACTCCCAGCACCTGCCACAAACCCCACCGTAATGTCGCCAATCTCCTGGACCAATCACATGGCGGATACACATATGCCCTGAGATGGTATCTCGCCCGCCTCCGGCATGAACCTGGTGAACCGAGTCAACACCGGATCATAGAGCCTGGCTAGCACCTCCCTCCTTGCGTCCAAACCATAGAATGTCATCCGGATTTTTGAATTTGGACTACAAGAGTCCTAGGTGAAAGTTCGTCCAGCATCCTCCCCAAAAGTTTTGCTTTTATTATTCTGGTCCATAATTGTTCCCACGAGTAGCTAGGGAAATAAAGGATTCACCCACTCCGAGCCCCGCATGTTTGGGTAAGGCTAAATAAAACCGGAGGTCACCCTGTATCCGGAGTTTCTCTGTTAGCGATTTCTTACCCTCCACCCCGCAGATGCGGTCACCCTTGGCACAGAGACGCACGGTGGTGACGGGAGTTGTTTATTGACCGCCAGGTCTATATCCGTCATGTTCAGTGAAAACCAGGGGCACCTCGAGGAGGATGTGGCTCTTCACCACGCATGACCGTCTTGGTGGTTCATGGGCATGTTCTGCCCTCCCCCCAACCTGGAGTCCCTTACTCCTTACCTCCATGAATCCCTTTATAAACTAAATGAAATTCTCTCAAAAATGCAAAAATAAAGTACCCTTTCTAAAGTTAAATCATAATATATACATAGAGGCCAAAAATAATAACATCCATCTCCTCAATAAGAAAAATAAAAAAAGGAAAAGTTTTTTTTTTTTCACGCTAAGCATTGTATCTCCTATTGTCCCTCATTCGGCCAGGGTTAGGGAGACGAGGGACAAGACGCAAGTCTGTTGGTCCGCCTTGGCCCGGAGTGATCCCTTCTTCCGTTTATTGACGTCTCGTCGCCTCCGATTCATCCTCGCAGCCGTCAACCGCTTTGGAGGCGTCGATAGTTGGCAACGGGAAATTAGGGCAGCCAAGATGAGAGGGAGTGGTCGAGGCTCTCCTCCCGTCGGTGGTACAAAGAGGGGAGATCTCGGAAGAAGAGGCTCTCCTTCCGAATCCTTCCGGTCCCCCACGTCGCCACCAGGGTTTCGAACATGCCGTCCAGCGTCGGTAGCCTTTCCGAAGTGCGGGGAGGGCCATTGTCTTCCCCTCGGAAACCGCCCACGGTGGAGGGTGGGTCCAGTTCCCAGATTGGGTCTTCCAGTAACTGATCCCAATCCAGCGTGTCGTCGCAACGATCCGAGGCGGGGGTGTGGCCCGCTCGCCAACATATGTCCATATCTCGCCCCGGGGTGGGCAGTCGTTCCTGGGCACTCGGCTTCTCGAGGTCCTCCAGGGTGTCCCCAAATGGCTCAAGGAAGCGCTTAACGGAGCGACCTGCCTCCATCTATAGAATGTTTTAATGGTGATGGTTAAAACGTCCGGCGAGAGGTCTGAGATTGAACTGATGGCCAACTCAGGGATATTGGGAGGGTGTGGCGAGGTCGTAGTTGCCTCAGGAACAGAGTCGGGCGGAAAGTTAAAAGGAAAATCGGAAAACTGGGGAAGGTTTGGGTGGGGGATGAGGAGGGAGTGGCAAAACATTCCGTAAGTGGGCAGTGAACCTTCGGCCATTCTGGAGGTTTTCAATATCCACGGTTACGGGGCTGCGAATTCTGATCACCTTATAAGGACCAATCCACTTGGAAAGTAGATTTCGGGAACGGCCAGGAGATGGAGCCATATTGCGCAGTAGGACCAATTGGGCGACTTCGAGTTGAGGAAAAGAAAGGCCTTGATTATGGCGGCTGCGTTCCCTCTCTATATTATGTGTTCAGTTCCGTGGTTGTGCATGCGCCATTTTTACTCGGTATAGAAATTCATGCTCATGCGTGGGATAATCTTCGAACTGGGCGAGGTTGGGTGAAAGAATGAAATCCCATGGCATAGTCGATTCCCGCCCGTAAAGTGAGTATGCGGGACGATAACTAGTAATCCGGTGCGTCGTGTAGCGAAAGACAAATACGGCAAAGCTCAGGTGCTCACACCAGTCGCTGTGGTCCTGGGAAACAGTGTGAAATTACGTTTGCGAAAGATTGATATGCCCTTTCTTATCTCCCATTCGCGGTCGGATTATACGGGGAAGTAGTAATAGTTGTTATTTTCAAAATTTGGCAGATATTTTTCATGAGATTGGAGGTAAAATTTGATCCTCTATCTATAGGTAAGTATCTCGGCACACCATGGTGGCAAATCACATTCTCCGCAAATGCACGCGCAACTGTCTTTGCAGGCTGATCTGGGATGGCAACAGATTCGGGGAAGCGTGTAAAATAATCTTGACACGTCAGTATGTATTTTCGAGCCTGGATGTACGCAGTGGTCCGATTACATGCAATGCTAGCTTCTCCCAAGTGTAAGTGGCTTCTGAAACGGGTTGAATGGGAATTGACTGTTGTGGAGCCTTGCGCTTCTTGCATTCTAGGCATCTTTGCACATATAGACGTGTGTCAGAATAACATCCGTTCCAATCGAAGTGTCTTTGAACGACGTCTTAAGTCTTATCCAGTCCACAATGTCCAGCTAACGGAGCATCATGACAACGCTTTAAAATGTGACTTCTCATCGATCGAGGACAGTGGGAATGAAAGGGTGTCTTTGACTTTGCTTTATTTAACATGGGTGGGTTAGAACGAGCTCGTCCTCTCTACCACCCACCCAGGGTTCTGTAATGGTACAAAGTATTAGGCAAATAAAAACATATATAATCAGGTATTTAACACAATAGCCTTGGGCTCAAATCTCAACAGTATTGTATTCCCGTATTCTCGTGTATAAAGTTCTTTGGTTGAAATCATTTTTACACAGTTTAAAATTTCTTTCGTTGGACAGAGTAGTTGATAGTCTCCCCGGTAGTTCAGTTTCTAACTCGCTGCGCAGCAGGTAATAGTACTGGGCCGCACGGAACTCGAGTCATAAAAAGATAAAAGAGATGGATTAAGTAGAATAATAGGTATGAAAAACATATCAGGTTACAGATTTGGTGCCGTGACATGGTTGACTAATAAGAACAAGAGAACGTATGTAGCCCGTATATCAGACGGGTTGAGAGAAATCATATTCTGAATCGTATCATACTCAGTTTTGAAATGTAGTAGGGCTGGATAGTTGAGACCATATCGATTGCTCATGTTATTGGCATCATACAGGATAATTGTGATTAATATTAGAGCCCAATTCATTCTGTGTGCAATATGGCTACTACTAGTAGCGAGGAAATTATTAAACGTCGTGGCAGCATAGAGAAAAACATTTGCGGATACATTTGCACCGTAGGGGGAATAAGTGACTGAGTAAAAACTAATAGAATTGGGTAATTGACTCATAGATAAATGAGACAAGCAATAAAACATGATACTAAGTTGGGGATAAAATCCACCATTATTCACGGTGATGTAACGATACTTTACTTTTACGTCTCATCTCCGATTGGAGCATTTCTATCACGAAGTGTAGGTCCTGTGACCTCCTTTTGTTGCGGGCCTTTTTTGAAAGAGCATCCCATTCTGCTTCAGCCCTACTTAGGTAGAGTACAGGGTCTATCCCCAGAGACCTGAGGTGCGGACTATAACCGCCAGGGCTGTCAACGGCGTTCATGAGTTGTCTGTAAGTTATGTCGGGGCTATCGGCATTGTCGTCCGTTGGTGACGGGGGATGTTCTGCAGAGTCAGATTCCGCAGAGGAAGTAGAGGGGGTATACACATGCGACTCGTCCGCCGGCCGCTTGCCACCGTCCCTGGGGGCTGCCTCGCGACGCCGCTCCTCCGTTCGGTGGATCTCGAGGTCGGACTCCGTGAGAACTGCGTCTTCCTCCACTGCGTCGGGGTTCTCCGGTTGAGGCCCACTTTGTGTGATGTTTACTTTTCTGCAGAATGCCAAATGCGTCGTATAAATATTTAAGATCATGTTGCTTCGCCAAAACGTGAAATTTTTCGAGCTCTGGGCGGCTGGCTTGTTCTTTAACTATCCTATTTATATCCCAAATGAGCTCCATGTTTTCGCACTCGGCGGCGTTATCGACATCCTTGAAAGCGCATCACTGTGGAATTTCCTTCCCCGCGTGGTTTGTGACATCAAACGAATATTCACTTAATTCCAAAACCCACCTAGCTAATCTAGGTTTTAGTTCCCGAAGTCGAAGCAACCATTTTAAAGGTTCATGGTCAACTCAGAGGAGGAAATACCGGACAAATAAGTACACGCAAAATTTTCTAAGCATGTAGACCGCGGCTATGCATTCTTATTCCGTGGCTGAATATGATTTCTCGAGTTTATGCAATTGTCTACTTGCATAACCAATAGGATGCTCTCCATCCTCGAATTCTTGCGACAGTACTCCGCCAAGAGCGCAATTTGAGGCATCCGTAGTTAAAATGGAGTTAAAGTTGAGAGGACTAGAAATTCGTGCAAAATTAGAAATGAATTTCCTATAATATCCAGCAAGACCTAGGAAGGATTGAATAGTTTGCACATCATTGGTTTGGGAAATTCCTTGAGAGCTCTAATTTTGTCGTCATCCGGTTGTAATCCTTTAGCAGAGATTACGTGGCCTAAAAACTTGACCCTTTTTTGGAATATGGGTAGAAAAAACAGACTGGTTGGCCTTAGGGGAGTTTTATCGCTCATGCTCATTTTACATACAAGATTATCGGCACTTCATGGTACAAGGCGGCGTCGGGTCGGAGGGGAAGGAGCTGGTGGCAGTCTTGCGTTCTCGCCGACTAGGCCGGGTGCGGAGGGTGCAGGGTGGATGGCAGTCGCCCTCTTGCCGGCTAGACCGGGTGCGGAGATTTATCCACACGTCGAGATTTATCCACTCGTCCGGGAAACTCGGTACTCTCGACACTCACTGATATCTGAATAATGTGGTCCCGCAATGGTGGACTCGTCACTGGGTAATGGACTTTGATGAGAGTCCTCAGAAAGATAGGGTATATCACTTGGAACTGGGGAATTAACAGGCGTACTTTTAATATCCACACTTACTTCCTCTTCATCCTCAGAGTTTAAAGGGCTGTTCAGGAGACTGTTGTATGCCTCCATATCCCTTGATGTTGGTTCTGCAACCGACGGTTTATCTTCCTCTCCCCGATGGTCTCGTGATATTAGCTGCATGGGTGCTGCTGTGTATCCAGCCTACTGATTGAAATATTTTTCCATAGTTTCCTTTTTTGGAGACCAAAATGAAGGCGGAAACACCTTATCCTCAGGTGGAGACACTCTTTTCCTTTTTCGTGGTGTTGGTTCCTCAAAATCTGAGTCATCAGAGTAGATGGTGATTATCTCGATCTAAAAAATAAAAAAAAATAAAATGAAAGGGAGGTTCTATTGAACTAGGAGCTATTATTGGAACCACGTCCTCCTCCTTAGCGCCGCCAGGCCGAACTGGCCCCCCGGCGGCGCTCCCCGACTATATACCCGGCCAACCAAGGTGGCGGCGGGGGTTAACCAGGGAGCACCGCCCGAGAGGGCCCGTCGGCGAGGTTGGCCTGCGACCTTCCAACTTTATTAGGTTAGATAGATACATTTTTCGTAGGAGCGGGTATTCAAACATCCTTCCGCGTCCTTTATTGTATGAGTGCACAACAGTATTATTATCTGTTCTTAAATCTAAGGTTTCCTTGCTCAATAGGGGCAAGTTATCCAGTACAAATTGCATTGCAGTCAGTGAGGCAAGCATCTCCATGAAATTTATTTCAAATTGACCCTTTACCTTGTATGCTCTACATATTTTATAACTAGGGATAACAAATGCTGTTGACCAAGGGGTTGCATCTGAATATCCAATCAAGTTTCCGGTACTAGGACCTAAGTAAACTGGCCGTTCTAAGTCTATTCGGTCCACCAAGAACCGTAACCATCTTATTTCTCACCTGAACACATGTTTTATGAAAAATCTAGGCAGATTTAAAACGAAACAAATCCACGAGGTATACCCCGCGATTCTCTGTAAGTCTTTTACAGAACACCTTGTCACATAGTTGATATAACGTTTAAATTTCACGGCCGTGTCTTGTAATAGGGTGATAGTGTGCTGGCCCGTGTCAATTAATACTCCTAAATAAACCAGTCGTCGCTGAGGACGAATGACAGATTTCTTATAATTTACAGATATACCTAGGTCCTGTTCAATAAAAGTTAATACCAGCTGGAACATATTAAAATCAAAGATTCCATAAAACAGCTAGTGATCCAAATACTGGATCATATGGATCCCATTAAATTTAGTCTCAATTTCATCCCTTACACAGAGAGCCCACCTCTGTATCACATAAGGGGCCATAGCATGCCCCATTGGGAGGCGTTTAAAGGTGCTATAATGGTTATTAACATACATTCCATAGAAATTTGAACACTTATCAGAGATTTTCAATTGCAAAAACCCTGACCTAAGATCTATTTTGCACAACATGTCCCCTTGTGGGATATATCTCATGGCTTCAACCGCGGAGTATAATGAGATCTTGGGGAATTCGAAGTAGTCTGTCCAGGCACTTAAGTCGTGTATGAAGCGGTATGAGCCTCATTGCTACATGCTATAGAACAGTTCCTAGTGAAAAATAAAAGCCAATACATATACAATGACTTACCTCATCTTGATGTTCTACGTCGCTTCTCCGTACTTCACCGCTTGCTGGCGACATTCGAAATATTCTGATTCGTCGTAAGGAGTTGAAAGGTGGTTGGTTCCTGTTGAACTGCTACTTTGCTCGGTGACAGCGAGGTTATTTATTGGACACCGTGCTCCTTTCGAAAGTGGCATACCCAATCCCCGTCTTAGCAAGCGCAGTGACCACGTGGGGGTGGAGGGGGGAAAAGTGAAAGTATTCTTGAAATTTGGAATTTCCTGCCTTGGCTCACTCCCTTATTCTGCTTTATTTCCGCAACTCGGTGACTTCGTGGCTTTTGTGCGTGGTTCGTAGCAGGCCACAGAGTTCCTAGGTGTGGTAGATCCTGTGTACTTGTCAACGGTGTTTTCGGCTGCGGAAATACTCAGTTTCCTTACCGGAGCTTAGTGGCGTCTAAAAACCAACATCTACATCTACATAATACCCTGCAAGCCACCACAAGGGTGTGTGGCAGGGGGTGATTGCTCACCAAACATGCACTACATATCATGTATAAAAAAGGAATAGTATTAATATAGTAGTCAGAACTACACTATTTAAAAAAGATAGAAATTGCTAAGCAAACATGCAAAAACATTCTGTTAGTAGGGTTAGCTTTAAGTACTCATACCAACATGCAGCTACCAATGCTATTCATTGCTACTCTCCGATAGGACATATTTACCGTTATTCGTATCTCTTATTGTGCGAGGGAAAAAGGACATTTTGAATCGGTCAGTTCGGCAATCAATTTCTCTAACTTTATGATCATGGTCCAGTCTGCCATGGTAAGTTGGGGTTCGTAAAATATTTTTAACATCATCACTGAAAATATTGCCTTGGAATTTGTGGAAGAGATTAAGTCTAAATTTCAACCTGCGATCTGACAATGATTCCCATTTCAATTCATTTAATAGACTGGTTACGCTAATATAATTATCGTATCGTCCCTTTACAAATCTTGCCGATCTTCGCTGCACACGTTCAAGTTCATTACTTAGACCGATTTCGTAGGGATCCCATACACTGGCAGCATATTCCAAATGAGGTCTAACAAGGGAAAAGTAGCTGATTTCTTTTTTTATTTTTTTTTCTCCCTCCAACTACACTAAGGTTAGTATGATTATTTTAAAATAAAATTAAAATTAAAACTAATGGAAACTATTATGAATTATTAGCAACATAGTTTAAGGAAAAGACATATAAATAAGTTCAGACCCAACCTTTGATATGTAAGGACCAAGATTTACAATGATGGCATCATACAATGGATCTGTGTCTCCAGTAACACTAGCAAGATCTACTAACACATTTAGCAGTTTCTTTGCTTGTTCACCATTCATCCTATCTGGTTTCTTCAACATTGTCAAAGTCAACCAGTCAGCTTGACCTTCTGCTATACACTCCCATAGTTTTAAAATGTCAAGAGAGCCAGGTGTTTCATCGATGCCAATCATAGCAGAGTAAACTGATTGAGAGAAATCTGGTAAGTACTTAATCACTTTAAGGAAAGTGTCTCCAGTTACTGTATTGTTCTTATCCTCAAGACCAAAGATAGCATCCAGTAACTCCTTATACTTAGTATTATCTCTGATGGCTGAAGGATTTTTCAAATCTTCGTCAGTTACCCAATCCTGTACATTGCTGGGAAGTAATTCTATTAATTTTATATAGATCATTTTGCCCCGGACTTTGTGTTTTTAACAAACAACTGAACCGGTCTTCATATTTTCCCTTATTTGGCCTTGTCATTCTCCACTTCCTCCCCTAGTGAAGATGTAGAATTTGTGCAAGGTGTAGGTTCACATGTATGAACTTGTTAGCGTTAATTCTTATCAAGTTCGTTCAAAGTAGTCTCCTTCACCAGTAACCTTTTTTGTATCTTACCGGAGAGGTTAATATTCTCCTTGTAAGACGGTTGTGACTTCAGAAGCGTAAATATATTGTATTTCTGTGTTGCTCCTTCCGTAAGAGTATAAATCCAAGTTCCCTGCGACGAGCACTTGAATTCTGTGGGTGGTATTTTAATTGTATTTACTCATTTGTTTGATAGGTGTAACAATAATTATTAGGTAGTGGCCATTTGTTATTACCGCGAGGTAATTGTGTACTCAATTTTTGTTAAATTTAATTTTTCATTAGGTAGCGTCCATTTGTTATTACCGTGAGATAATTGTGTACTCTATCGCTTGCTAGATGTAATAATTTTTATTAGGCAGTGCCCATTTACTATTGCCGCGAGGTAATTGTGTACTAAATTTTGCTAGATTTAATTTTTTATTAGGTAGTGTCCATTTGTTATTACCGCGAGGTAATTGTGTTATTATTGGGTCCTGATAGACACTGTACACATTATTGCTGAAGTTTAATCTGTTAAACTCCATAGCAGACATTGTAAATAATCATTTCCCTGAAAAATTCACCCGTGAAGGCTAATTTTTATTTTTGTGCACGTCAAGTTTTCTCATTTCTCTGTAGATATGGATAACATATTCATGTTTGTCCCTGCAATGGATGATTCCGCAGTTGAAGGTCTATAGTGGCGCCATCGGGAGTAGCTGTAACTATTGGGACAAACAAACTGTGTTAGAGGCGGTTAGGCGTATGTTTACCGGATTTGATTCCAGCATGAATAATTCGTGGTGATTTTTAAGATATCTTAAAATGTATGTAGACTTGGTTTCTGGAGTAGTTTGGTCGATATATGAGAAAACACCAATTTAGCCGACGTTTCGCCTCTTTATTGCGGCATCATCAGGGCTTTTGGTGACAATTTTTTATAAACAACTAAATTGGCTAAATTGGTGTTTTCTCATATATCGACCAAACTACTCCAGAAACCAAGTCTACATAAAAATATAGTGGTCAATAATATACATCTTGATATCTTAAAATGGTAAAAAGGTGTGCGTATGGTTTGTGTCGAAGTGACACAAGATATCTGCATAAGCCATATATGGAGGGAGTGGAGTTTATTTTATTCCCGAAACCCACAGAGAATCTGAATAAGTGTAAGATTTGGGCTTTTGCATGTGGACGAAAAGACTTCACTCATTCCAATGTCACGCTGAATACTTACATATGTACGAAACATTTCGTTGGCGGAAGAGGACCATCCAGAGAAAAACCTCATCCCATTCCTCAATCCCACGTAAGTGAATGTTTTGGAATGCAAAGTGATGTTTTCATCTCGAACCTAAAAATTATTAGTTTAAAGATAACAGGCCATTTTCCTGAGCTTACGAGTACCCTTCTAATAGCTGATATATAATGTAAATCTTATTGTAGGAAAATCATTGCAGTAGGAAGAGGAAAGCCCCTTCTGCTCGGTATCGTCCTGCGAAAAAAGTTTCCTCTTCGGAACTTGTTTGTTCAGGGGAACAGGACACTTGAGGTTAATCGCGAAGAGAATCCTGGGCAAGAGAAATCTGCGTTGAAAGATGCAGCCGTTTCCGTGACTCCAGAAGTGTCGTGCAAAAGCATTCAAACCCTCAACAGAGATTATGTGCGACAACTATTCTCCAAGATAAATGTCCAGCGATCTGTTGGTGTGAAAACGTCGTTTTCTTAGGACGGTTACAGATGTGATACTGGTAATTTTAAATATTTGACTGGTTTATCAGTTGAATCATTTAATTCACTGTTTGATTTTCTTGGGCCATAAAATATGCGTTATTTAAAGTACAAATCATGTAAAAATACGCCGAAAAAATCCGGGAGTATAGAGAGCAAAATCACATTAAAGATAGACTGTTTCTTACTCTCGTAAAATTTCGAAGAGGATTTACACTTAGGGATACATCGTGTTTTGTAAATGTTAGTGTGACTACTGTCTTCCATAATTTATACGTGGACTCAGTTCCTGTATTTTGAGCTCACGGACCTGAGGTCAGCCATGTTCATGGGCAGGGAAAGGCAGCAACGGAAGCCGAAGTGTTGTAGGAAATTCAAAAATCTCAGGGTCATTATTGACTGCACAGAAGTGAAAATACAGACGCCAAGAAATGTTCAGGAGCAAGGGAATACTTTTTCCCAATACAAACATTCTAACACAGTGAAATTCCTCGTGGGCATATCTGTCTATGGTGGCATTATGTATGTCAGTGAGGACTACGAGGGCTCAATTTCGGACCAAGAATTATTTCTCAAATGTGGAATCCTCGATCCACTAACACTAGGTGACGAAATTATGGTTGACCGAGGTTTTAATATTCAACATATTTTGGATCCCTATCGAGTTATGTGCATAATTCCTCCTTTTTTAAATGGCCGCAACTGCTTAACAGCAGAAGAGGAGTCACTCACAAAAACTATTGCAAAATCAAGGATTCATGTTGAAAGATAAATTGGGAAGATGAAAGATTTTAGAATTCTTCAACGTGTTTTTCCGAATACTCTTTTGCCAGTGATTTCAAATATAGTGTACATAATTTGTTGCTTGGTAAATTATGAGTCACCTTCGCTGGTTTTGAACCTCGATTAATTAATTGATAAAAATGTTATTTGTGCCTTTTACTTTTTTGTCCCACGCCTGTTACATCACATGCTATTTTACATTGTTAATTTCTTGACCTTAAAAGAGTAATTGGGGTAATGGAAAGAAGGAACAAATAAACAAGTTCTCAGGCCAAAGAAGGATAAGGTGGGAGAAAATCATTGTGTAAAAATTAGTATTGTTTTCAACAAAATAATTTACTCTAGGAAAAGGAACAGAAATCATTTCTAAGTAAATGCATTGAATATAGCCCAACGTGTCAATCGTTAACAAACATGAGCAGGAGGCAAATTTCTGGGACAATTCTGCAGGAAATATTCTGGGGCAACAACATTTTTCTGAAAAGCAATCAACTTCTGACTCACATTAGTGGAAAACATTTCATCATAATCTATTTCTATGACATAAAATCCTACTTTGGACCATACTAGAAGGTGGCAAAACCCAGTCCTAGTTATCATCATGCTAACTTGTACTTGGTAGAAATAGGAATGGCTACCGCTGATACGCAGTTCTCCATGCTCATTCGGAACCATGAAGAATGTTTTCTACTGATCAGCTGCAAGAGTAGTGTCCAACATTTCAGGATGACAATCCTTTAGCAAAAAAGGGCACTTAATTTCAAGTAATCCTTTTACCCCTCCTAGTCCAGATGAAACCATCTGGACTACACCCAAGACCAGGAAAATTCCTATTTATCCATAGACTAGTAGTGTTCACCTCATCAGTTCCATGGACACTGAATAAATAGAGCAGGCCATACTCTTCCCGAGCCCTACCTTCAAAATGCCTCCCATAATTCATTTCTTTCGAATGCGGTGGGTCAAAACCCCACACATGCCTCCGAATGAAGGTCTTCTCAGCCTCGGGCGATTTAAGAGAATACGCTCTTTTTGCATTGGATGCAGTGACTAAAATAGACCTCCAACGAAACCATGACTCTGTTCCACTCTGCCCTTCAGTCCCACCAATCACAGAGCACACTTTCCACACCTTGGTTTATTGCATTCCTTATAAGTCCGTCACGTTGCTTCTTAATGACTTCCATTTCACTGTCATCTAAAATTAAATCCTCATATCCGTATTGAAGAAGAGTTTGCCACAGACTTGGTCCATTATTCCTGGCCTCCAATGTACGGAGGAATCGATTGACTTTATCCTCCTCGCTCTCATGGTCCACTAAGGAAAGGCGTGGATCATGTATGGCACGTTTACTCCTTCGGGATGTTGAACTGTAGTCCAATACAGAAACCTGGAGAAATGATTAATGGTTAATTGACGCCAATAATGAAGGTTCTACGTATTTTTACAAGGTAAAATAGGATGCTTACCTTATCAAGGTTCTTATTTTTACATCCAAGACCCCACATTCTAGGTCTACTGGTGCATGAAATAGCTCCATAGCCATTAGACTGAACATGCTCGAGCAGCATCAATAAAACTGCCATGATGTGACTGCAACGCCCTAAAGCAGATTGCTTGCATTTGCAAGTTGCAGAGTATGTGCGACGATTTCTTGAATAACATGCATTGAACAGAATAATTATTCTGTCTGAAAGATGACTTAACAACACCTTTTAAGAAATATATATCCTCAAATTCACAGTCCATTACTTTAGTCACGTAGCCACTCTCACAATACTGCTTTCTTCTCCTGAATAGTTTTTCACTGTATCACCTTCATCTGAAGATGCAGGAGCCAAGGCACTTTCCACAAAGTAGAAATAGATATGCCCTCTATTGAAATACTCCGGGATGTTGACTGAGGGAACATCTCTGAACATTTCCCCTGGTACTGACTCTGGTGGCATGTCAGTGATTTTCTTCTCTCTGTTGAATCTCTTGTCATACCAATGACCTCCATCGACACTGACATCAATTTCTTGACCTCTTCCGGCGTTTATGCAGTGAATGCACCTTTAAAGAGTAGTTGTCAAGATTAATTCTTGTAGAGTTTCTAACACCATTGTAACACAACATGAAGTAGATATTCTCAAAATGGGGTCACTATTTATACTTCCTAATCAAAATTAATTTCCACTGCTACATTCTCAATTCCTATGAAAATTTGCAATTTTATTAAGGAATCAATGGTTTCATAAAAAATATTAATCATAACCTCAAAAATATCATTAATTCTCAAAACACTTTAGTTTCACAGGCATTAACGAAATTTCTAGCGAAAACATGGTTTTATAAAACATTAATTATCTACCAACTTACCTTCGTTTGGCATATTTCACATTTTTAATCTCAGGAAGCACACAAAATAACGAGACTTGAACACACAAGAAAAATAATCAACCAAGTCACTTAGAAACCATGTATCAACTGTTCTCATATGAACATGAGAAAGCAAACCAGAGCGTCCGTCTTTCTCGGCTGCCACGAGCCAAGTGTCATAATGGGGAAGTGATCCAAAAACATCCTCCCGAAACTGAGGATAAAAAGCTGGGGGGGGGGTAATTCGGACCATAAAAACGTTAGAAGCACGTCTGCGAGAGGGACGCCGACCGGCTGCCGTCGTGGGAGGTGCCACGGCACGCGCGGCGTCAGCAGACATGTTGGGACGCGTCAGAGTATTTATAGAATTGACTGGACTCGCGCATCGCAAAGGGTCCTCTGCCTAACCCGTACGCGCTAGGAAGGTGTTCTAGTTCCTTAGCGCGCGTACGGGTTTAGCATGGGTACTGGTACAGGAGACCGCCGATGAGGGCGCGGTTCATGATGTCACACTGGAACTTAACATGGGAAGCCAATTCACCGGCAATGGCTGAAGTGCTTTCCATCTTTTGAAAAAGCCGCCTTAGCTCCATGGTCTCCTCTAAAAGGACGAGACACCTTTTCAAGTCCGGAAAAATGGTAACTTTTTCCCAACATTATGTCGTAATAATAATACTTATTACGCTGCAAGTTGTTAATGTCACTAAGCCAGCGATACAAATCTATAACTTTGGAAATATCAAATATATGGCCATATAACCTTAATAACAGAACTAAAATAACTGGCAAAGAACACCCATTACCCACAAAAAATGAAACAACAAGCATACGTTCATGATAAGACATTTGACGACAATAAATAATATTTTTTATATATTGAGGCCATTTGAAGAACGGGAAAAAGAAATCTTCCAGTTGACGGTCAGCAACAAACTTACTGGTGAGTCTTCAAAGAAGATCCATGACACGTATTACCTCTTCTCTGGTTAGCTTGTGCATAGGGAGTCCATTGGGGTAATTAAACGTAAGATTTGGGTTGGATATCTTTATTTCCCTGCATGAATGACATGGGCAGGATTAGCTTGCATTCGTGAACAAAGAGTATATCGAGTATACAATGTTTTTCTATATCTTAATTGAACAATAACACAAGAAAAAGGATTATCATAATCTGCAGAATCCCGTCTTAAAACACCAAAATATTGTTCAGGGATAATACGCTTACTTCCCTGATCGCACATATATTGCTTTAAATTATTCTTAACATCAGTGACATGTGTAGCATTTCTACAACCAGGATAAATACGCAAAAGAACCTTTTTTGGCAATCTAGAAAACACTTTAACATTGTCAATTTCCTTAAGTGTCGCAGGTAAATGGGAATCTGGCCCAAGAATGTCCCGCCTACGCCTCTCCCCCTGCCTGCCCCTGCGGCAAGGACTGTATGGGGGGGAAGGGTTGTAGAGTTGAATTTGTTACCTGAAAAATAGTTAAATATTAGCAAAATCATGATGAAATAGAAAATATTCCATATTATATGTGAAATACACATGTGAGATTCCTTTGGTGCCTTGGATGAATAGGAAAAACATTCAATTTTAACAAAATAAATTATATATTATTTATTTTGCATCCTTGCATGGAGATCAAGTTGTTGAATACTGTTGGGGGAAATAAGTTTTCTGTTCTGGGCACCTTGGGCTTTTTACCTCACGGGGTCTATTCATATAACCCTCATTCTGGAAATAATTCCTGATCCTAAACGGGCTCTTTTAATTTGCCGACAAGAAATCCCATAATGCAAAAGGTCCATGGTTAGATTCACTGATCAGGAAAACTTTTCCCACGAGCTTTTTTAAAAATCATGCATTTTAAAATTAAACTATTATGTTTCAACTTATCAGCAGGTAGTTAAAAGTTTCATATTGCATTAGAAAACCATTACTCGTGGAGGACCTGGGTGCAGTGCACCAACCAATGATACATTATTCTTACATGCACAGTTTTCTTATCTTTACCTGTTTTTAGTTATCCTTTGGAGGAAGGGCAGAAAAGGGTCTCTGAAGGATGACATTTTTCTAACTTTTCTGATGCATTGGAGATTAATACTTTCTTTCTTAAATTTTGGGTTGCGGAAACCTCTGGGCCAAACCACTGTATTCTATTGTTTCATCGAATCTCTTTAATTTACACTGCTTTTTCCTGAAACATTTTTAAAAAATCATGCATTTTTAAATTAATCTACTGTATTTCAACTTATCAGTAGTTAATCAACAGTTTTATATGGCATTAGAAAACCATTACTCGTGGAGGATCTGGGTGCAGTGCACCACCAATGATACATTATTCTTACATGAACATTTTTCAAAATTTTACCTGTTTCTCATTTTCTGTTGCAGGGAGGGCACAAGAGGGCTCCTCAAGCACAATGAATTTTTCCAAATAATCTACAGCATTCGAAAGAGGACTTTTTTAATCAATTTCTCAGCAGGAGAAAACCGACGGGCAATAGCCCCATATTGTTTTGTATCTTCTGAACGTGTCAATTTTGCCTAGATGAAAACATAATGGTTTGAATATGATTAAATTCAAATCTAAATTTATTGTAATATAAATCTAAGGCACAATAGCATATGCATGATAGAAGTACACACTGACACAAAGAATATATAAATATCAGATTACCACTGATTGGATAGGGTATCATCCAGATGCACACAAATGTTGTAAACGAAATGCAAATACTTACAACTACCAGTGATGGCAGTATTCTAACACGCCACGCCAAATTTCTTGTCCTTTTTTCCAGTCTCCCAGCCAATTTGGCTGTCTAACCGGCGTTTCTATATTTCTCGTTTCTGGTGGGTTTTTTCCAGTCATAGCATGGCAGGTTTAGTTACAGGTGGGGATATGGGTTGGGTGAAGGGCATATTGGGGATATCGGTGGGTTGTTGGGGAAAAGGCATAATCCCAAAGATGCATTATGAGGTCATTTTTGGTTTTTGCAAGGCTCAATTTGAAATTATTTAATGATTCTTTTATGAAATGAAGAAGTGGCTCCAGTTTTAGGTCTTTTCTGATGTCTTTGTTTCTAACGAACCAGGGTGCGCCGATTATTTTTCTGAGGATTTTGTGTTCACAGGATTGAATTCGGTTTAGATGAGTTTTTGCTGCGTGATGCCATACCGGGGATGCATAAGTCAGGATTGGCCTGATCATTGTTTTATGCAGCGTCACCTTTGTTGCCAGTGAAACTGGGGCGGTGCTCTTCAGTATTGGGTGAAGGGCCTTTCTGGCTCCTGTTGCTTTCTGGATTGACGATTTTATGTGAGCGGCCCAGGTGAGGCGTTTGTCCAGAATTTCTCCTAAGTATTTCGCTTCGGAGGATTTCGGAATCTGGATGTTTCCATAAAATGCAGGAGGTCCTTCGCTTGCTCGGGGACGTCTTGAGTACACGACGTGCTGGCATTTCTTTGCATTGACGTTCAATTTCCATCTTTCCGCCCAATCCTCATATTCGTCTAGGTGGTGCGTCGTTTGACCACACCCCCAGGCACAAGTGAGGGTGGGAGCGGGCCACGTTGCGAACCGTGAAGCACAGGTCCATGGAACTGACGGCGTCCGCGTGCCCGTACAGTAGCCGAGGGATTTCTATATTGCCCCCGTCTACATCAACTCCGCCCAGCAGCCCCGCCAGCCCGGGGGGCAAGCCGAAAGTGTGCTTACGGGTCAACCCCTCTTCCCCCCAGCCACTGCAATCGTACCTGACCCTCCGGTTGGTGTCACCCCAGGGCCGCGCTCCTCCACCTTCCCCTCCTCCTCGGTCACGGCTGGCGGGGCAGGAGATGGAGCAGATGCCGGCCCCGCACTCCGGGCACCTGCTGCTAACCCCCCCGTAATACCGGTGATCGACCGAGGAAGCCCCAGCTGACTAGCGGCCAGACTCTTACTGGGCGTGTCTCCAACGTCTGGCAGGTACCAGGTCCAGGTATTGGCGGTGGTATCCCCCAACCTGGCCATTATCGCCTCTGATATGTCTAGGCCGTAGAACCGCAACCTCCCCCACTCCTTCGAATGGGTTACCGCACCCCACCCAATCGTGACGTTGCCGCTGCTGGCAGTAGCTGCGCACCTCCATCCATTGTTACGCCATAACCTCCCGAAAGCGGTAGACACTGCCCGGTAAGTTTGCTCGGCCGCCTTTTGGCGTTCACACCTTGCGCAACACCTTTGTTGCCAGTGAAACTGGGGCGGTGCTCTTCAGTATTGGGTGAAGGGCCTTTCTGGCTCCTGTTGCTTTCTGGATTGACGATTTTATGTGAGCGGCCCAGGTGAGGCGTTTGTCCAGAATTTCTCCTAAGTATTTCGCTTCGGAGGATTTCGGAATCTGGATGTTTCCATAAAATGCAGGAGGTCCTTCGCTTGCTCGGGGACGTCTTGAGTACACGACGTGCTGGCATTTCTTTGCATTGACGTTCAATTTCCATCTTTCCGCCCAATCCTCATATTCGTCTAGGTGGTGCGTCGTTTGACCACACCCCCAGGCACAAGTGAGGGTGGGAGCGGGCCACGTTGCGAACCGTGAAGCACAGGTCCATGGAACTGACGGTGTCCGCGTGCCCGTACAGTAGCCGAGGGATTTCTATATTGCCCCCGTCTACATCAACTCCGCCCAGCAGCCCCGCCAGCCCGGGGGGCAAGCCGAAAGTGTGCTTACGGGTCAACCCCTCTTCCCCCCAGCCACTGCAATCGTACCTGACCCTCCGGTTGGTGTCACCCCAGGGCCGCGCTCCTCCACCTTCCCCTCCTCCTCGGTCACGGCTGGCGGGGCAGGAGATGGAGCAGATGCCGGCCCCGCACTCCGGGCACCTGCTGCTAACCCCCCCGTAATACCGGTGATCGACCGAGGAAGCCCCAGCTGACTAGCGGCCAGACTCTTACTGGGCGTGTCTCCAACGTCTGGCAGGTACCAGGTCCAGGTATTGGCGGTGGTATCCCCCAACCTGGCCATTATCGCCTCTGATATGTCTAGGCCGTAGAACCGCAACCTCCCCCACTCCTTCGAATGGGTTACCGCACCCCACCCAATCGTGACGTTGCCGCTGCTGGCAGTAGCTGCGCACCTCCATCCATTGTTACGCCATAACCTCCCGAAAGCGGTAGACACTGCCCGGTAAGTTTGCTCGGCCGCCTTTTGGCGTTCACACCTTGCGCAACACCTTTGTTGCCAGTGAAACTGGGGCGGTGCTCTTCAGTATTGGGTGAAGGGCCTTTCTGGCTCCTGTTGCTTTCTGGATTGACGATTTTATGTGAGCGGCCCAGGTGAGGCGTTTGTCCAGAATTTCTCCTAAGTATTTCGCTTCGGAGGATTTCGGAATCTGGATGTTTCCATAAAATGCAGGAGGTCCTTCGCTTGCTCGGGGACGTCTTGAGTACACGACGTGCTGGCATTTCTTTGCATTGACGTTCAATTTCCATCTTTCCGCCCAATCCTCATATTCGTCTAGGTGGTGCGTCGTTTGACCACACCCCCAGGCACAAGTGAGGGTGGGAGCGGGCCACGTTGCGAACCGTGAAGCACAGGTCCATGGAACTGACGGCGTCCGCGTGCCCGTACAGTAGCCGAGGGATTTCTATATTGCCCCCGTCTACATCAACTCCGCCCAGCAGCCCCGCCAGCCCGGGGGGCAAGCCGAAAGTGTGCTTACGGGTCAACCCCTCTTCCCCCCAGCCACTGCAATCGTACCTGACCCTCCGGTTGGTGTCACCCCAGGGCCGCGCTCCTCCACCTTCCCCTCCTCCTCGGTCACGGCTGGCGGGGCAGGAGATGGAGCAGATGCCGGCCCCGCACTCCGGGCACCTGCTGCTAACCCCCCCGTAATACCGGTGATCGACCGAGGAAGCCCCAGCTGACTAGCGGCCAGACTCTTACTGGGCGTGTCTCCAACGTCTGGCAGGTACCAGGTCCAGGTATTGGCGGTGGTATCCCCCAACCTGGCCATTATCGCCTCTGATATGTCTAGGCCGTAGAACCGCAACCTCCCCCACTCCTTCGAATGGGTTACCGCACCCCACCCAATCGTGACGTTGCCGCTGCTGGCAGTAGCTGCGCACCTCCATCCATTGTTACGCCATAACCTCCCGAAAGCGGTAGACACTGCCCGGTAAGTTTGCTCGGCCGCCTTTTGGCGTTCACACCTTGCGCAACACCTTTGTTGCCAGTGAAACTGGGGCGGTGCTCTTCAGTATTGGGTGAAGGGCCTTTCTGGCTCCTGTTGCTTTCTGGATTGACGATTTTATGTGAGCGGCCCAGGTGAGGCGTTTGTCCAGAATTTCTCCTAAGTATTTCGCTTCGGAGGATTTCGGAATCTGGATGTTTCCATAAAATGCAGGAGGTCCTTCGCTTGCTCGGGGACGTCTTGAGTACACGACGTGCTGGCATTTCTTTGCATTGACGTTCAATTTCCATCTTTCCGCCCAATCCTCATATTCGTCTAGGTGGTGCGTCGTTTGACCACACCCCCAGGCACAAGTGAGGGTGGGAGCGGGCCACGTTGCGAACCGTGAAGCACAGGTCCATGGAACTGACGGCGTCCGCGTGCCCGTACAGTAGCCGAGGGATTTCTATATTGCCCCCGTCTACATCAACTCCGCCCAGCAGCCCCGCCAGCCCGGGGGGCAAGCCGAAAGTGTGCTTACGGGTCAACCCCTCTTCCCCCCAGCCACTGCAATCGTACCTGACCCTCCGGTTGGTGTCACCCCAGGGCCGCGCTCCTCCACCTTCCCCTCCTCCTCGGTCACGGCTGGCGGGGCAGGAGATGGAGCAGATGCCGGCCCCGCACTCCGGGCACCTGCTGCTAACCCCCCCGTAATACCGGTGATCGACCGAGGAAGCCCCAGCTGACTAGCGGCCAGACTCTTACTGGGCGTGTCTCCAACGTCTGGCAGGTACCAGGTCCAGGTATTGGCGGTGGTATCCCCCAACCTGGCCATTATCGCCTCTGATATGTCTAGGCCGTAGAACCGCAACCTCCCCCACTCCTTCGAATGGGTTACCGCACCCCACCCAATCGTGACGTTGCCGCTGCTGGCAGTAGCTGCGCACCTCCATCCATTGTTACGCCATAACCTCCCGAAAGCGGTAGACACTGCCCGGTAAGTTTGCTCGGCCGCCTTTTGGCGTTCACACCTTGCGCAACACCTTTGTTGCCAGTGAAACTGGGGCGGTGCTCTTCAGTATTGGGTGAAGGGCCTTTCTGGCTCCTGTTGCTTTCTGGATTGACGATTTTATGTGAGCGGCCCAGGTGAGGCGTTTGTCCAGAAATTCTCCTAAGTATTTCGCTTCGGAGGATTTCGGAATCTGGATGTTTCCATAAAATGCAGGAGGTCCTTCGCTTGCTCGGGGACGTCTTGAGTACACGACGTGCTGGCATTTCTTTGCATTGACGTTCAATTTCCATCTTTCCGCCCAATCCTCATATTCGTCTAGGTGGTGCGTCGTTTGACCACACCCCCAGGCACAAGTGAGGGTGGGAGCGGGCCACGTTGCGAACCGTGAAGCACAGGTCCATGGAACTGACGGCGTCCGCGTGCCCGTACAGTAGCCGAGGGATTTCTATATTGCCCCCGTCTACATCAACTCCGCCCAGCAGCCCCGCCAGCCCGGGGGGCAAGCCGAAAGTGTGCTTACGGGTCAACCCCTCTTCCCCCCAGCCACTGCAATCGTACCTGACCCTCCGGTTGGTGTCACCCCAGGGCCGCGCTCCTCCACCTTCCCCTCCTCCTCGGTCACGGCTGGCGGGGCAGGAGATGGAGCAGATGCCGGCCCCGCACTCCGGGCACCTGCTGCTAACCCCCCCGTAATACCGGTGATCGACCGAGGAAGCCCCAGCTGACTAGCGGCCAGACTCTTACTGGGCGTGTCTCCAACGTCTGGCAGGTACCAGGTCCAGGTATTGGCGGTGGTATCCCCCAACCTGGCCATTATCGCCTCTGATATGTCTAGGCCGTAGAACCGCAACCTCCCCCACTCCTTCGAATGGGTTACCGCACCCCACCCAATCGTGACGTTGCCGCTGCTGGCAGTAGCTGCGCACCTCCATCCATTGTTACGCCATAACCTCCCGAAAGCGGTAGACACTGCCCGGTAAGTTTGCTCGGCCGCCTTTTGGCGTTCACACCTTGCGCAACACCTTTGTTGCCAGTGAAACTGGGGCGGTGCTCTTCAGTATTGGGTGAAGGGCCTTTCTGGCTCCTGTTGCTTTCTGGATTGACGATTTTATGTGAGCGGCCCAGGTGAGGCGTTTGTCCAGAATTTCTCCTAAGTATTTCGCTTCGGAGGATTTCGGAATCTGGATGTTTCCATAAAATGCAGGAGGTCCTTCGCTTGCTCGGGGACGTCTTGAGTACACGACGTGCTGGCATTTCTTTGCATTGACGTTCAATTTCCATCTTTCCGCCCAATCCTCATATTCGTCTAGGTGGTGCGTCGTTTGACCACACCCCCAGGCACAAGTGAGGGTGGGAGCGGGCCACGTTGCGAACCGTGAAGCACAGGTCCATGGAACTGACGGTGTCCGCGTGCCCGTACAGTAGCCGAGGGATTTCTATATTGCCCCCGTCTACATCAACTCCGCCCAGCAGCCCCGCCAGCCCGGGGGGCAAGCCGAAAGTGTGCTTACGGGTCAACCCCTCTTCCCCCCAGCCACTGCAATCGTACCTGACCCTCCGGTTGGTGTCACCCCAGGGCCGCGCTCCTCCACCTTCCCCTCCTCCTCGGTCACGGCTGGCGGGGCAGGAGATGGAGCAGATGCCGGCCCCGCACTCCGGGCACCTGCTGCTAACCCCCCCGTAATACCGGTGATCGACCGAGGAAGCCCCAGCTGACTAGCGGCCAGACTCTTACTGGGCGTGTCTCCAACGTCTGGCAGGTACCAGGTCCAGGTATTGGCGGTGGTATCCCCCAACCTGGCCATTATCGCCTCTGATATGTCTAGGCCGTAGAACCGCAACCTCCCCCACTCCTTCGAATGGGTTACCGCACCCCACCCAATCGTGACGTTGCCGCTGCTGGCAGTAGCTGCGCACCTCCATCCATTGTTACGCCATAACCTCCCGAAAGCGGTAGACACTGCCCGGTAAGTTTGCTCGGCCGCCTTTTGGCGTTCACACCTTGCGCAACACCTTTGTTGCCAGTGAAACTGGGGCGGTGCTCTTCAGTATTGGGTGAAGGGCCTTTCTGGCTCCTGTTGCTTTCTGGATTGACGATTTTATGTGAGCGGCCCAGGTGAGGCGTTTGTCCAGAATTTCTCCTAAGTATTTCGCTTCGGAGGATTTCGGAATCTGGATGTTTCCATAAAATGCAGGAGGTCCTTCGCTTGCTCGGGGACGTCTTGAGTACACGACGTGCTGGCATTTCTTTGCATTGACGTTCAATTTCCATCTTTCCGCCCAATCCTCATATTCGTCTAGGTGGTGCGTCGTTTGACCACACCCCCAGGCACAAGTGAGGGTGGGAGCGGGCCACGTTGCGAACCGTGAAGCACAGGTCCATGGAACTGACGGCGTCCGCGTGCCCGTACAGTAGCCGAGGGATTTCTATATTGCCCCCGTCTACATCAACTCCGCCCAGCAGCCCCGCCAGCCCGGGGGGCAAGCCGAAAGTGTGCTTACGGGTCAACCCCTCTTCCCCCCAGCCACTGCAATCGTACCTGACCCTCCGGTTGGTGTCACCCCAGGGCCGCGCTCCTCCACCTTCCCCTCCTCCTCGGTCACGGCTGGCGGGGCAGGAGATGGAGCAGATGCCGGCCCCGCACTCCGGGCACCTGCTGCTAACCCCCCCGTAATACCGGTGATCGACCGAGGAAGCCCCAGCTGACTAGCGGCCAGACTCTTACTGGGCGTGTCTCCAACGTCTGGCAGGTACCAGGTCCAGGTATTGGCGGTGGTATCCCCCAACCTGGCCATTATCGCCTCTGATATGTCTAGGCCGTAGAACCGCAACCTCCCCCACTCCTTCGAATGGGTTACCGCACCCCACCCAATCGTGACGTTGCCGCTGCTGGCAGTAGCTGCGCACCTCCATCCATTGTTACGCCATAACCTCCCGAAAGCGGTAGACACTGCCCGGTAAGTTTGCTCGGCCGCCTTTTGGCGTTCACACCTTGCGCAAGGATGGTGGTGTCATCGGCATATAGGAAGAGTTGAGTGGATGGAAAGGAAGGGGTGTCATTTATATAAAGGTTAAAGAGGGTAGGTGATAAAATTGCGCCTTGAGGGACGCCAGAGGTGATAGGACGGATGGAGGAGACGGAAGAATTGGCTTTAACGAAAAAGGTGCGGTCGGAGGTAAAGGAATGAATCAGTTTTTGAAGGTGAAGAGGGATGTTTAAATTTTGCAGTTTTTGCGCAAGGCCGATCGTCCACACTCTGTCGAAAGAATATCAAAGTTCAGCGCCTGCTGGAGGTTGCTAAGTATTTTTCCTGCACAGTTTTTTGTCAGGCATCCCCATTCTATATGCTTAGCATTTAGATCACCTCCGATCAGCGACCTTCGTCCCAGCATGCGGGAAAGGCCGGAGAAATGGGATTTCTTTGGAGAATGAGGAGGTCGATATACGGACCAGATGTCGAGATCGCCGATGTTGGTGCGGATTTGGACGCCCACTGATTCTATTTCTGTAGAGGCAACTGAAGCCAATTGACTGCATGATATGGAGTTTTTTGCCAGAATAAGAACGCCGCCGCCGCTTTGATTTTGTCTGTCGCGTCGAAATATTTTGTATCCCGGCATGTAAATGGATTTATCTGGTGACAGCCAAGTTTCCTGGAGAAGACATATGTTAATGGAATGGGCACTTAATAGGTGTCTTACTTCTTCCGTTTTTCCGGCGACGCTTGCTATGTTCCACTGCAGTACTCGTAATTGTTGGGCTGGTTGTCTAGCCATCTTGAAGCAGAAGAAGCACTCCTTGGAGGACTTCTTGAATAATGATGTCTGATTTTGGAATGTCTGAGGGGATGAGTAGTTTCTTGAATAAGTCAGAAAGCCAGGAGACGAATTTTTTCTTGATTGACGGAGTAAGGAAGGAGGTGATGATGGATGGCAAGGATTGGTCGGGAACTGTGGCCGTTGCTTCTGTTGGTGAGGAGGTTTGTTGAGCCGGGGTTGTTGGTAAACTTCCGCATAGCTGCGGTAAGCAGAGCAGCCTCGGAAATTTGCCGGATGTGGTCCCCCGCAGTTAGCGCATTTTGGCGGTTCTGGTTTAAATAACTGGCAGTCTGTGTGTGAGTGATTATTATCCCCACATCGGACACAACGCACGGAACGGCCACAGTTTTTGTTCGTATGACCGAATCGTTGGCATTTTGTACATTGCGGTGGACCAGCAGTTGGTTTGTACGGCTCAATGGTGACTTTTAAGCCGCAAAGATGCGTGACGTCATCCAGTTTTGCTTTATCGGCGGTGTTCTTTAGTTTGAGTTGAAAAAGTGGCAGCATCCGGGTAGGAAGTTGTGGTAGAATTGCATTTGGATCCTCTCGCAGGATGGCTTCACGTCTTTCTTTTTCCGCACGTAGAGGACGGGTGGTGCGCATTTGAATAACATTGTCTACATTGATGTGGAGTTCTGCGAGTGAAGCTTTTATGTCTTCCAGTGTTGTGTCGTGGAGGAGGCCTCTAATAGGTAGGAAGGTTTTCCTGTCTTCTGGAAGCTGGTAGGTGTGGTATTCCCATTTTCTCTCAGTGAAAAGCTTTACCAGGGCGCGAAAGTCATCTGATGATTGGGGTTGCACGCGAATCTGTGTTCCCGTGTAGTTGCAGATGGGTGGTTTTTTGGTGGCAGCAAGTATTGCTCGGTGTTTGATTGACCAACCGTCCGCATCTTTGAGAAAGACTGGTGGAATTTTGCTGGTGGGCGGCTGGCTTGTCGTAGGGCGAACCGCTTGTCCTTGGACTTGAGAAGGGCGGTTTTGCTGTATGCGAGGTTCCCGTGGAGGAGCAGGCGGCTTTGGAGAAGCTGGACGTATCGAGGAAGGATGGTCCGGCGGAAGTTGTTGACTGAAAGGATTGGTCTTGGGTGAGCGACGCGATAGCCGAGAAGGCGTTGCTGACTTCAATGGGCGGAGGAGTTACACAAGGCGTTGTTCTTGCACGTTTTCTGTAATTTACCTTACGAAAAGGAGCTTCCGTAGATGTTGGAACAGCGGAATGCGATGGTTGTAGGAGCTCAGAGGGAGCGTTATTATCAGAATTTTGCGGTAGACCAGCAAGGGAGCGAAAATATGGGTTTGAGGCTACACTTTCGGGAACCTGAATTGTAATGAGCCAACAGGGATTGCCATTTGGGAGGATGGGAGCACTCGGGGAAAAGGAAGCCATGTTACGACTTACCGATTCAGGAACTGGGTTGAGAAAATTCCATTGCTGATCGCCGGGGGCTGAGGCGTTTGTTGTCTGCTGCTGGGCTGTACGTCCTGGTTCGTTGTCCGGAGGGATGTGCAGGTCAGGTGAGAGTTGCTCGCCCAAGGTGGCAAGAATTTCCTCGTCCGATAGGGCGATGTCTTCGTCCGGGGACGTAGGAGAGACGGTCGCCATTGCGCCGAGAATGGCGCCTTTTGTTGGAGACGCTTCTTATTAACACGTTTGAAAAACACACACTTCAGAAAGATAGACTGAATGCAAGTCGTAACACGTAGCACAGTAAACGATGAGAAAGGCACTAATAGGTACCAAGCTCCAATTCCACTGTGGGTGGCAGTATTCTACCACATTTGCAGTGGAATATAACCGCATTTTGTACATTTTGGGCGGCTTCAAGTTTTACACTAACTCTCTGTGGATATAAATGCGCGTATAGTTGGCACTGGTTTATATTCTTGTCCACATTATTGGCGTTGTTTCCTCTATCTTGTCTGTTGCGATTTCTAAGGTTGTATCTGTTTGTAGAACTGTCCTCCATCAGAACAAATGAGAAATAAGCAATCATATTAAAACAGATGCAGTTTTTTATCCCATAAGTTGAAGGTGGGCACACATTAAGGGAATGTTTATCTCAGAAATGCTTAAATTTATGAGTACATATTTATGAAGGAAAATCTATATCTAAGGTGTAGAGATGTATGCTTTTTGAAGAAGGAAAACACTGATGTCAACACTCTTGAGTCAGTAAATGGTATAGGAGTAAAAGTAGATTGGATGTTTATTGGATGCATTCATAGTGAATGTAAGTAAGTTTAACATGGAAATCCTTAAGTGCAGTTCACATTCCCATCTCAAGGAAAGCGCAATGTTGTGAGGATAGTTGGACCATAAGTCTAATATCTCTTGCTCCATTACAAAACATAAATATAGGGTTTCCGTAGTTAACAACAACCTTAAATCATCATATAGTGTATGAGCGAGGAGTGGGGCTATGACATAAAAATGTCTCGGGTGGTGATGGTGGCTTTGGTTATTGTTTCTTCTATAGACCTCAAGGTTGCTTACATCATAATAATAACTCTTGAATGTACTTACACCTGGAGAAAATAATGTTGTAGTGATGGGAATTGGTGGTAACGTAAATGAAACTATTAGGCTAAATGTTGATCAACATGTAATAATACATGGCCCGATGTGACAGGGCATTTGGAAATGTAGAAGAACAGGTACGAGTCATGAGGATATTATTTCAGAGATATTATTTGTAAGGGTGATTATATATAGGTGATTGCCAATTTTGATATCGTGTTAATCCATGAGATTTATAGATGTATCTTAATGCCAGCTGTAGCTGTACCACGGGGAAATACCTACTTACAAAATCGTCACCCCTGAATTGTTTTTAAAAGTGGATTAATTGCTTTCAAAATCACAGCACGAAAAAGGACGTATTAATGCTTAGCCTCTTCGTGTATCCGTTTAGCGTTGCGCACTCATTTTCCATATTTACGTCAAGTTTTATGACTTAACATTCAAATTTCATCGGTACGTGTTGTTTTCTACCCCGCAACATCCCGGAATATTAACTACCTACCACAAATTTCCTGACGTATTGTGTTAATTCGGCGGAGTTTGATAAGCAATATTATTAAAGCAATGGTTATATTAGGTATAGGTACGACGCCTGTATTTTGAGTCATCATGAAGCGGTGAATGGAAAATAGAGAAAGTCATGTACATACCATCGTTGTCACCTATTTTCTTCCAGGCAGTGAGCTTCAAAAGGTATTTCCGTTCGTAATTGGCTCCTATTTAATCCACATGTTTGAGAGGAACAGAAACAAGTGTAAATAAAACATCTTTTCTTCAAGTTGCGTAATCCAACGTTAGTTTGTAGGCGTGCAATAAACATGCAGCCGGTGTATCGAAGTAAATCAACTATTTGTTATGATTCGTACTCTTTGTAAATGTACGACACATGCACGGGTCACACTATGAAATGACCATTTCTTGAATGAGAAAATAACTCGGAAAGAACATGGTCATATTACTTACCCAAAACTATGCGGAGGGATTGGCCCTGTTTTAAATGATGTATTAGATTACTTTGCAGTTCAAGAACTTTAGCTGTTTCTAGATTAGTTTCGTGCTGATGACAACTCCCTTACACGCGAGCGACTGCATCTGACGCGAGTGATGTAATGAATCAGTTATTGCTTGCTTAGTTGACGTTGCGTCAAAACGAACACTGTTGACAGACGCAACAATGCGAAGATGTTCATTGGCTCAACTCGCGTATGAAGTCCCAAATCGCTAAATTTGAATCGAAAAGCAAATTTTTATCGTTCACAGTCCATAATGGACTGCATTTACGTACATTTGTTAATGCTGTGTATTTCTGCATAACCTTCATTTCTTGCAACCATGATTTTCGCAGGGTTTCCAGGCTCTGTGCACGATTCAAGGGTGCTAAAGCATAGCTCCCTATATGTGGAGGCGCGGTACCCACCAGAGGGTTTTTTTCTGGTTGGAGATGGTGGCTATCCCTGCCGTCGGGCACCAATAACACTGTTTACACCATATCGTGCACCAACAAATGCCACCCAAACCTTGTTCAATCACAAGCTTTCCAAAGCTCGGATAGTGATTGAACGAGTGTTTGGGATGATGAAGACACGTTGGCGCACCATTTTTACAAAAGTGTTGGAAGTTAAAATGGAGAAAGCAGTCAAGATCATCGTGTCATGTGCTGTGCTGCATAATGTGTGCCTGACGTCTGAATCCCGATTGTATAGGAGGCCCTTCGCTGGTCCATTCAGAATCGGCCAGTGACTGGATAGTCCAAGGATCAGGGATACCTTATGGAGGTCACGCCTTGTCAGTTTTGCCCCATGCTGTGTGTTCAGGAGTAGGAGTTCGAAGCATTCGAAGCAAAGGAGTCTGATGGCAATTCTAAAGAGCCAGGAGGCTTTTCAGGAGCAAGGTCGGCGAAGCGTTGGATCACCTGAACCGGCTGAGACGCTACCGACGAGCTTTGGCTAATCGATGGCTGTGAGGCTGGAAAACTTATCAAGGGCTGGGTCCCGAATCCAACCTGCGTAAGGCTGGGAGCGGTCTGGGACGTACTGGGGCCCGGGTCCACCAGGGCCGCCGGCTGCATGCGCGCAATGGCGCCGAGTATCGTATTGAGCCATTCTGGAGGAGGCGTAGGGGCCTTGGTTATGCCTTCTGCAGGAGGAGATGCCGTAAACAGGCTCCCACAGGATCCAGCCTGTAAGGTGGTGGGCGACGATGGCGGAATGACCACTGGAGACCCGCTCCTTGTGCGGGAACGGGAACGCTCCCTGTTCCTGTCCGGGGACTGGGATCTCCGCGGGTCCCCCTTCTTCCTCACTCTCTTAGGTGCCATCCTTCGTGTGAAAGGGGTTCAAACGTCTGTCCGCTACGCTAGGCAGCGGGCCAGGGTAATGCACGAGAGGAAATGAAAGAGACTGGGCGCACGCCCCTACTGTGACCAACCCTCAACTCAACGGGATCATTTTCAATAGGGCCCAAGGGGTTTCCGAGGGTGGATGATTCCATTAAAAAATAGTGCTAAAGACAGGTGCCGATGGCAGAGAGGCCAAGAAAGAGAATGTTGGGAGAAATCATTGACAAGCCGGTCTTCCCCCTTGACTGTATATTACAATGGCACATGGACCATCCACACTGAAAGGCTTTACTGATAGTCCTTATCCAAAAAATCTTGCAGTGTAGTGGATCTACTTACCGGACCATCCGAAGGTAATATCTAACTTTCCTCTGCACAAACTGTCCTATGCATATCAAAAACCATTTCAGCGAACAGGAATACTGCTTTCATGCCTTTTAAGCTACACTCTAAATCCACAGATAATTAGGCAGTTCCTATGGAAGTTACTTAATTCTAGAGTAAACCAGCTGCCTCATTCTGATAGCAAGACAGCATATAACCTGTCGAAGGTTGTTCCGGTTTCCCACCGGGTTAAACTCTCCATCGCTCCTGACGTTCCCAAGTACTCGCCGTCCAAAAGGCAATGACAATGGGGAGAGTTAAACTCTGTGGGAAGCCCAAACAACCTAGAGCATCATCATGCATGTAACCTGCAAGTGACTACTGCCTTGGCCATATTTTAAAATACGAATCAGCGATGCATGCATAGGAGAAGTAAAATGGGAATAAATAGGCGAGTTAGCAAAATAACAATTGTAATGAAAAAAATCTTATTGAAATTTAATATTGAATGAAAAAATGTAAATGAAAATTATTATTTTTTGGCAATAGATTTCAACACTGCCAGCATTTCTCTTTGCAGTGCCTGGCGCTCTTCATGCCGCCCCTGCCTTGCCACCTCCTCTTCCTGCTTCCTCCTCTCCTTCCTCAGCACCTCCCTCTCTCCTGCATCCTTTCCTCCGCCCGATCCTTAGCATTCTTAATCTCTCCCACCAATTCCTCCATCTTCACCTCCACTTTTTTCTTCTTCGAAATACCTGCAAGGAAAATGTTTCATTCAACTTCTACATCACTATTCATATCCCTAACCAGCTTGCCTCCATGTAACACATTAGAAAACAGACAGGCCCAACAATTATGGTCAAGGGCTCTGCTCCAAAATTTAAGGACAACTGGATGGGGCAGCCTTTACATGGACAATCGTATTAACTCCAACCAAGATGTATGGCATGGCTGCTTGACAGAGACTGTACAACAGAGTAATACTAGAATGGTTGAGGAAGTGAATCGCAATTATCTTTCACAAATGCAGCAAATCATTGCGCAGTGTAACTTATTCAATAACAACAAAATTAGAAGCACCTTTATAGACACATCACCCACTAACCTCCATTTGGAGAGCCAACTGGTGGCGGCATGGGGCCATCACTGGATGCAGATGATGGTGGCTGCACCCACGCCTTTTTAGAGAAAATGGAGTCCATGACCTGCAACAAAGTTAGGTGTAAGACAACACATAAGACAATATCACTTAGCAAATAAACCAGCTCATGAAATTCATATTACCTCCATATGTGGCCAAGTAATAGCCCCATTGCCTGACTTGGCCTTCTTTGCCTTTATTTCCCCGTATGTACGCTTGAGGCCACTTATTTTTGTTTGCCACTCACCTCAAGCGCACGTCTCCCTTATTATTTTCGCAATGTCTTCCCACACCTTGCTGTGGCGGCCTGAGGAGAACAACTCCTCCTCCTCCCTGTAAGTTTCGAGGAGGAGGAGTGTATGCTCCTGCCTCCACTGGTGATTTTTCTCCTGTTCTGTAGAAAGAATAACAACATGAGTTCCATTTATAAAGAAAGCACAGGTGACTATGTATGCCAAGGAACAAGAATTCCATTACGCATTTACACAACTATTCAACTACTCACCTTTCCCCGTCACACTCAAAGTCTCACTCTCGTTCGGAGCACACTTCCTCCTGCTTAGTTTAGCCGTCACTATCCCTTCTAAATATTTGAAATATGTAAAATTTGTTTATATTTTAGTTTCCTTCCATCGGAAACATTAGCGCCACATAGGATTTACTTTGCATGAAAAAACAGAACATGTAAAAATGGGATAAAGTTACAAGTAAAATTAGGAATCATGAACTGAATTTTGACGCATTTCTTCGTGTTTCACGACAACAATGATGCGTGAGCAGCACGAAAGTAACATTTAATAGTACCTTATACAACTTCAAGGGTGTGCGCTGAGTTCTCATTAATGTGCACTACACTATCCCACAAAATGATAGATATCCTACAAATAGGATTGGCCGCCTCCGCCGACAATGTCGTCGTAGCCCACCTCTAATGCAGTGTCTGAGCAATATATTTCTGAAAAAGCAAACCAGAAATTCGATTTCTAAATAATTTACTGTATTCATTATGTCGTTGGGCCATGTAGCAATACAATTCAAGACACCAAGCCCGAAATATTTAAATACGCTACCACATTTTTGTATGTTTGAAAATAATGCTACTATATAGGCATATATACTTGAACGTGCTTCGAGCTCCAATTATGCACCCAAAAATTATAGTCCGTCGAGATTACACCTTCATTGTACTTATAGCGCGGATATCCTATATTCTTTAATTACTTTTCAATTTACTTTCAAGCTAACGGTTTATTCGCCTTGCTGTGCAGCCACAGTAGCGTGGTTAATCCTATTTTCAAATTCTTTGGCATCCTAACTGGGGTTACGCTATAATGCAATTCGTTGACAAAGAAGCAGATTATGTGAATTTATACTTCATTTCACAGTTATTTATCAATTTCAGAGAAGCATGGAACACGCGGCCAAATCCAGTGAATCATAGTAGTAAGTACTAACTTCCATGCAGAGAATTATTATTAATGGAGATGGTTTAATTAATTACTTGTTAAATTAACCTGTTATCGCCTTATGCGCTTCCTCTGTCGTTAATGAAAATTGGAGAGGCGTCTCATGGCCGTCCAGCATCACCTCGACTGTCTCCATGTCAACTTCGACTTCCGCGGGCTACAGGGTCTACGCATAAACTACACCAGAAATTTTTGATGCCTTGATGCGCGCTTCAGTTGGCCGGAAATGCTCGTCCCGGGCCGATTTAAATCGCTCCAAAGCGCGATTCGGAACGACCTGAAGCGCATCATGCGTGATTCGGAACGCACCCTAAGAAACGCATATGTAAATCTAAAATTTGAATGAAATGAAATAACATATTCATGAGCCCCAAGAAATACTTAAATCCCCGACTCTCATAATTTGAGCCCAAACGTATTATAATTAACACATTGGATCCTGGGATAATTTCATCTCGCATCCTTCTGTGAACTGGCCATTTTTTATGTTTTTCACAATTTTGCAATAATCTTATATTATACAATAATATTTGATGTTATATACTGGCGGAAAGATCTTTTTTTGGACTTTATATACCTTTTTAAAAATTTTTTTAATACCAACATAAATAGTTTCATTAAATTGTTTAAGTTCTATTTTTTAAACTGAAAAAAAGTTCGAATAAAAGAGGAATTCTGTAATTTTATACTTTCTTTTTATTTATACACGTAAATGTTGCAGGAGAAATGTTGAATATTACAAAGAGCAATCATAAAAATCAAGGACAAATATTTGCATACATTATTCACAAAAATTTGATTTTATGTGATACTTTTCAAAGCATTGAGGAAAACATAATCCTACGTTACAAGTTTTACAGTAGTACCTTGTTTCTTTTCGTACTCTTTTTCCGGATTTAGCTTTACCTCTATCAGAGCATACTTTACAATATCTGGTAGCGTTTTTTTTCTGTCTGTGGGTGGAACCTTGTCTGCAAAATGATGGCCTGAAAGTCTGGTGCTGGATTGACCATTAGCAGCAGAAGCAACCAACTCCTCTCCACCTTTGTTCACAAGTTTTTCAGCAATTTTTTGTATATACATGCAAAGCCTTACGCTCTTGTTGTTTTGCCTTGATCTTTTCAGTAATATAAAACTATTCACCGCTATCAACATAAAAAGGTGGAAAAATGCTTTTTTCCACCACTTCAGAGTCTTGCGCTCAAGTGGATAATAACTTAGCAATTGATCACTGTGATCTACTCCAGTTTTGTTTTTGTTGTAGTCTAAAATCAAGTCGGGCTTGCTTACTTGAATAAAACCTTTCTTTGTAGGGGTATCTGTACAAGTCATTGTTGCTTTATGCTTTGTTGACAATGCATAAACATCCCGTTTATCATTCCACTTCACAGCTAGTGTGTGACCATGACGCCTAAATAATACTTCCCCCTTCTTCAATTTTTGCTTGAACGCAGCTGGTAAAGCTTTCCTATTCTTCTGCACTGTGCCAACTGCCAGCGTCTTTTGTTTCCACAGTAAATCAAGTAATGAAGGACTTTTGTAGTAGCGATCCATATATATGACATGACAGTAGGGGTGTAAAGGGGGTTCCAGCACAGCCGCAATTTTGTTTTTTTCGATATATCGAAACAAAAGCCGCACGAAATGCCCATATATGGCGGGACAAGTGACTGTCGCAGTTGATGACGTCATGACAAATGACGATCGCGCGCCCCAAAAGACGATCGCTATGTCCATATGTGGCGGGGCAAGTGACTATCGCCGTTGATGACGTCACGACAAAAGGCGATCGCGATGCCCATATATGGTCGACGGTGATGGACAAGTGAATGTCGATGACGTCGCGGGAAGACAAGTGAAGAACGCCGCCACGCAGGGTTGCCAACTGTGACTTCACGAGTGTAGCTACTACCTTGACAGTGTGTGTGTGTGTGTGTGTGTGAACAAATGAGAGTCGCTGAGCGCGCACGCGTTCGGGAAAACGAATGAATGTCGCTGTGCGAAAATAGAATCAAGAAACAAATGAGAGTGCGAGGGTGCGCGCGCACGCGGTTGGGAATCCCTTCCCCCTCCCTCCTGCGATCCACCGCGTAAGATCTGGTTCATATATGAAGGAGGTAAGCAATTACGTTCAGTTTGTGGTGGAATATCTTCAAGTGAAGTTGTATATCCACACGCTAGCAGATCTTCAACCACACCGCAGGAGCTGCTATTCACCGCGGAAGAAACGTACCTGATTGTCGCTTATTTCCCTTGAAAGAACTTGTTTAAACCGGAGAAGCATCACAGCAGGAACTAGTGTGTGAACATGGCGACTAATATAAATACAACCGCCAAACTCGGTGGGGACCATGTTCTCAAGGTTGTTCCCGCGGGATCGGAAAGTTATAATATACAAGTTCCCGAAATCTTACTTGAAAGTGATTGCGACAAAGACCTCATTCTGTATTTGAACTTTGATAAGAGTTACGTTGTTCAATTTGAATACAAAGGTTGCACAGTTAATCTCTACGGACAGAATGTTATTTTCTCAGGTCTTTATAATTCTAGATTTAAAACATTTATCCGTTTCAACGTAGATGAGAGAGCAAGACGAGGGATGCCTATCAACGTAAACGTATACGAAGTAGGTTACCTCGAAGTAGACGTATTTATTAATACATCAGAAGGATGTGAGCACATTGCACAAGAAAATCCTTGTTTCACACACTTAAGTGATGGTGAACAACCGTCTATAGAACCTTCTCGTTTAGGCAAAGGGGTAGATCCATCAGATATATCAAGAATCAAATACAAATTTACAGAATACGGGAGGAAGCACGGTGGTCCCATCGCTCATTTTTGTTTTTGGGTGCGTGAAGAAGAATCTGATGATGAGGACGAAGATTCTGACACAGATATAGACTACCAGTACCTCTTTTGCTGCTAGATGACCGCGTTCTTTCTATCATCTTCCTAGGGTTGGTATCGAACGGTTCAGTGAGGGTTGGATGAGGCAGAGGAATTAGTCAAAGAAAGTCAAAAACTATTTTTTAAAATTTTTTAATCTAAAATTTCTATGTCACTGTCATCCTCCACCACCATTTTCGCCGCAGCCTCCATCGCATTTAATATTTCACACATGTTGTCGTCTAAAATAATGACTTCTGGAGACGGCGGCGGTGAGTCCTCAATCGTGACGATCTCTGGTGGTGGAGGCGGCATCGACCCCGGCACCATCATCAGCGGTGACGGCGGAGTTGAATCCCGCGGTGACGGCGGTGTTGAATCCCGCGGTGGCGGTGGAGTTGATTTCCAAAGCATCCGTCCCAGCTCCATCAGCGGTGGTGGTGGAGTTGATTCCCGCGGTGGAGGCGGCATCGACCCCGGCACCACCATCATCAGCGGTGGCGGCGGAGTTGAATCCAGCGGAATCCATCCCGGCTCCATCAGCGCTGGTGGTGGAGTTGATTCCCGCGGTGGAGGTGACATCGACCCCGGCACCATCATCAGTGGCGGCGGTGGTGGAGTTGAATCCCGCGGTGGAGGCGGCATCGACCCCGGCACCATCATCAGCGGCGGTGGCATCGGAGTTGAATCCCGCGGCGGTGGCGGAGTTGAATCCCGCGACATCCATCCCGACTCCATCAGCGGTGGCGGTGGAGTTGATTCCCGTGATGGAGGCGGCATCGACCCCGACATCATCATCGGCGGCGGTGGTGGAGTAGGGTCTCGCAGTGGAGGCGGCGACGGAGACTGCAAAGATGAATTGCTTGACTCAGTCAGTCAGGACGTGGGACTGGACGGTGGCGGCGTCCTTCTCAATGGACGGAGAGGTCCATCGACAAACCATCCGGCACCGATGGCGAATTGACATTGAGAACATGTCTCAAAATCGGTGAACCGGATGGGTAGGCTATCGTGACATATGTCACAATAGCCTGGTACAAATGTCGACTGCCTGCGTTTTTCCACGCAGCAGTGACGGACCTCCACGCCAGCCACCGTCAACACGTCTCTCCGTACACAGCTCCGACACGCCGCAATTGCCCGCCTCCAACAGCCTTCCGGAATAACTGCGAATACCTCCGTCTCCACACACTGTTATGCCATTGTGTTATGCTTGTGGAAGAATCGCGAGGTCTTTTATATGCTGAGAAGCTTGGTCACGTGTACTAACAACTGCCCATTCACCCTCCTCGAAAGAAGCGTGAGAATCCGGCTGTTCATACACCCTGTAGGATTTGCAGCTGCCGATACACCCCTTCGTTAAAAGGAACGTGGGAAAGAAGAAGCGGCAGCTGCTAATTCACCCTCCTTGAAAGAGGCGTGGGATAGTGCGGCAGCTGCGAAGTGACTCGGTGGAAAAAATTTACATTCCTTAAAAGAAAAGGGGGGTGGGAGAGCCAGCTACGCTTCTCGTTAGATGAAACGTGAGAGCGGAAACAGGATTTGCAGCTGCTCATACACCCTCGTGAAAAGGAACGTGGGAAAGAAGAAGCGGCAGCTGCTAATTCACCCTCCTTGAAAGAGGCGTGGGAAAGGACGGCAGCTGCGAAGTGACTCGGTGGAAAAAATTTACATTCCTCCCCCCTGCGGGTAGGGGGATTAAGAATACTCCCGCAGTATCCCTGCTTGTCGTAAGAGGCGACTAAAAGGGCGGGGAGAAAACCCCGAAAACAAACCCAGAGCCAACAAGGGTTGAGCCCGGACAGTCTTGTGGGTCAACTGTCTGTGTGCGGCCATACCACCTGGCCTGCGATCCACCCGCATGTTTGCCGTGTGCGGAAACCCGTAAGGAGGAGAAGGGGATCCTGGAGGGTGAGACCCGTGGTTCCCAGCATGGTGTCAGATGCCCGGTATGGACTGGGGGCCAATACCCCTCTTCGGCCCCGGATTCTGTGTAAACGGGCGGCCGGGAGCTAGCCACTCCCGGTCAATCGGCTTCCGTGGCGTTTTGCTTAACGGTGGCGAGTACCAGGGAGGAGGGGGTCTGCGTAGGGCGGTCGGAGATGTACGGGTTTGGTGGGCCCGTGCATTAAAGACCCAACCCGAAACAGACAGCCACATCTAGGGTGCTATATCCCCTCGGGTAGCCCTGGCGACCGCATCGGTTTGCGGTGCGGCGTCCCGAATGTGTGGCTCCATGGTGGGTGGGGAGCCCGGGGGATGAAGTAATATTTGGAATGGCAGATTCAATTTTTCCACCCTCCAAAAGATCCCGCCCGGTTACGGGCGGGGGAGATAAGTGTTTTTCCGCTTGCCAGCGGTTTCTGATAATGAAGTGCGTTAAAGAAGGGGAGACGCTTAAGCGGGTGTCCCCCTTTTTCATTCGTAAAGTTCTGTCGTCTGCAATACCAGGAGAGCTGAAATCCGCTGATATGTGACATTATGTCCTCATCGATATATTTATGGATAGAACTACCTTGGGAGTCAATGTCTCTTCCTATGAATTTGTGTGTAATAATTTTTGTTAGAGCAGTCTGACTTGACGCTAACAATAGAGTCTGCTGCCAGGACTCGACATTTTCTTGTGTGTAAATTCCAGCCTTAGCTAATTCATTAGGACTTTTATAGTTCCATTCCCTTTCTCGGTTAGGGTTTAAAATTATAGGGCTAGGCACCGAGACCGGAGTAGGATACACATTATACCATTTGCCTTGAAGTTCATATAAAACCGGGGTTAACTGTGAGCACTCTACTTCTTCACTGAAGTCTTGGATGATATTTGTTTTAGAAGCAAGGAATTTAGTTTGATTATTAAAATTGATTACCACATCGTTATAGCATCTGGATGATGTTTGAACTGATACATACACAGGAACACATTTGATGAGGTAGGATACTTCCCCTCGACGTACAGACGTATATCCGGGTTTATTCATGTACGCGTATGCAAATTCATCCTCATTAATGGAAGCTAGAGACAGAAGATTAATTAATGTTTGTCTAGTTACTCGACATCGAAATTTGAGAACATCCTCATAAAGAGTCTCTATATTAGTTCTTAAATGCCTCTCAACATAAACAAATTTTGCATTAATATATGTTGAAAGATCTAGGCTATCTGCTACCTTTCGGAAAAAGAAAAGATTGTTGGCTGATGTGATAACCTTAAGCTGTTCATGTTCTGTATTATACGCATGTTGTGAGCAGAGTAATGTAGGATCTTTAAGTTGTAAGGAAAATGTGGTAGACTGTTGTTCAACAACAATTATTGTTCTATTGTCTCGCCCGGATATTAACTTTTCTGCAGGACCTTCGTATAATACAACGTAACTCCTCACATTGGAACAATTTTCATCAAGCTTGGTTGACCAAAAAATATATCCGTAATTACAATCCAAGAGAGCACCTTCTTTATAAGGTCCTGTACTTCCTAGACCTGTTACCATTAGTCCTCCTTCTGCATCATGAGTTCCGTGTCCAGTTTTCAGAATGATCTCATACGAAACTTGCATCACACTTTGACTGTAGTAATTACCGTTGAATAAAAAACCGGATCCTGAACACCTCGCGTCACCACCCCACATAGAGCCGTGTGGCACAACAGATCCTGTCACAGTAGCATTCAACATAGGGATATCAACAGGAATTCCTAGAACATTAACTATCTTCGTTGCAATCGCTTTTTTACAGGATTCCGGAGTGAACGACTCTATTCGTTGCATGAATCCACCATTCACCATTGATGAATGGCTATGCATGCCACAGTGAGTTATCAGAACATTCAGATGGACATAACATGCTACATAAAAAACTTTTGATAAACGTCTTTTCTGCAAGAGTTGAATGTTCACAGATGATTGGGAGGCAGATGTTTTGATCTCCTCCCATTGCTCGACATTCTTAATCGAAACAGCCGAATATTGAACATCTTTATTCTTACAATCATAGCCTATAAGACCATTAATATAAAAGGGCATTAACACATTAACGAATAATATCTTCCACATTACGGTATTGTTATCCACTAGGTCTCCTGGAATGAATAAGAGAAATGACATGTAGTTAGTATGTTGCATATCTGACATTATTTGAATATGATGTTGCATTAAGGAATTGTCTACTATAGTCTCGAGATACTCACCGAAGACAAAAATTCTTTTAAACCAAGAGTTTCCGATATGTTCGGTGGCGAGTGCCAGGGAGGTGGGGGTCTGCGTAGGGCGGTCGGAGATGTACGGGTTTGGTGGGCCCGTGCATCGAAGATTCAACCCGAAACAGACAACCACCTCTAGGGTGCTATATCCCCTCGGGTAGCCCTGGCGACCGCACCGGTTCGCGGTGCGGCGTCCCGAATGTGTGGCTCCATGGTGGGTGGGGAGCCCGGGGGATGAAGTAATATTTGGCATGGCAGATTCAATTCTTCCACCCTCCAAAAGATCCCGCCCGGATACGGGCGGGGGAGATAAGTGTTTTTCCGCTTGCAAGCGGTTTTTGATAATGAAGTGCGTTAAAGAAGGGGAGACGCTTAAGCGGGTGTCCCCCTTTCTCATTCGTAAAGTTCTGTCGTCTGCAATACCAGGAGAGCTGAAATCCGCTAAAAAGCTGCGTGACGGAAGCTTGCTAATCGAAGCAGCAAATAATGTACAAAGTGTGAAGCTCTTGTCACTCACGAAGCTGCACGACATTCCAGTGAAAGTGGAGTTGCACCGTACTCTTAATACCTGTCGGGGAGTAATATCACATTACGACCTACTGTACGTGGAAGTCGACGAGATATAAAGTGAAATGGCATCTCAAGGAGTCACTGATGCTCGTCGGCTTACCACTAAGCGCAATGGCGAAGTCGTAAACTCTACTTCTGTCGTATTAACCTTTGCGCGTGATAGTCTCCCCGACAAGGTATTCGTCGGCTATGAATCAGTTCCAGTGCGACCATTCATACCGGCGCCCATGCGCTGCTTCCAGTGCCAGCGCTTCGGCCACATCGCCCCGCGATGTGAGGGCAAGGCCACCTGCCCGCGCTGCGGCCTGGAAGACCATGAGAGTGCGGACTGCAACAAGGAACCACGTTGTGTGAACTGCGAGGGTACGCATCCGGCGTATTCTCGCAAGTGCCCAAAAATGATAGAAGAGCGCAAAGTCATGGAAATTAAAACAATAGAGAAAATCCCATACTTCGAGGCGAGGAAAAGGTACAGGGCAATGGCAGCACCCATATTTTCGAAATCTTTTGCCTCCGTTGCGTCCCCAAATATACCAAAGGCCTCCCAAGGAACGCAGACTGAGTTAAATGCAAATGTAGATATCGCTGAAGTAAAAGAAGTAGCCAAGCCGGCTAAGGCACCAAATCCGGCACCGAAAAACACCACCACCATCACTGGTTCTCCTAAAAAGAACCAGAAAAACACAGCTACCGGGGTAGCGCTGACCCAGCGCGAAAAACCCCATCCCCTGACCCCTCCGGACTAGCCAAGCTAGTCCCCCCGGTGGAGTCAATGGAGGAGGACGACAGTCCCTCAGAGATTGAAGTCCTCCCTGCGAAACAAAAGGGGAAAAAGCACCGTATTCGGCGCTGAACCCCCTTTTTATATATTCGAGCGTATTTATTTATTTATTTATTTTAAAATATATTTATGGCTTTTATTTTGCAGTGGAACTGCAATGGTTTTTATCGGCGTAAGGAGGAGCTGACCGTTTTAATTCGTGATTTTAACCCGTCTTGCATATGCCTGCAGGAAACTCATTTTAAAACAACGGACAAGGGAATTTTAAAAGGTTTTAATGTTTTTAGACTGGACGACACCAGTGGCCAACGTGCCCAGGGTGGAGTGGCAGTTGCCACTCGGGAGGCCCTTTACACCTCCCGAGTGCAGCTGAACACGCCTTTTCAGGCGGTCGCTGTGACTGTGCATGCCCCAGAGGCATTGACGTTATGCAACGTCTACTTGCCTGAGGGGGCACCGGTGACTCGTTTTAATCTGGAATCCCTTGTCCGTCAACTACCGAGACCTTTCTTTTTAGTAGGTGATTTTAATGCCCACGATACCCTTTGGGGTAACACTAGGGCACAGAGCGACCGAAGGGGTCGTATCCTAGCTAATTTTATCACGGATTTTAACCTAATTTTAATGAATAACGGGGAACACACACGTTTTAACTCCTTCAGTGGTCAATTCTCCTCAATAGACATATGCATTACATCGAGCACCTTGCTTAGTAAATTTCACTTGTCCGTACACGATGATTTATGTGGGAGCGACCACTTTCCCCTTTTAATTAGTAGGGAGGAGAATTTTAACATAGATTTTATCCGCCCGGGAAATTGGATTATTCGGAGAGCCAATTGGCCAGATTTTAAGAAGACTTATAATTTTACCTTTGACGAAAGCCGCGACGGGATTTTTAACATTGCAAAACTGACCAGAAGTATTCTTGAGTCCGCCAATGGTAGTGTACCGCGATCAGTGCGAAGCACCTCCAGACCTGCAGTGCCATGGTGGAATGAAGACTGTGCTAACGCTATTCGCCAACGCAAGAAGGCATTACGAATATTTAACAAATTCCCCACAGCGTTTAATCTGGCCGCATTTAGACGCCTTCGAGCGAAAGCTCGAAAGGTAGTGAGGGAAGCTAAAAAGGTCTCCTGGATGGAGTACGTATCTAGCATCAACTCCAGAACACCCGTTGCACAGGTGTGGAACAAGGTGAAACGTATCTCGGGAATTCACCATCAGCCCGGCGTCTCGTTCCTAAATGTTGACGGTGATGTGTTGACGTCTCAAGCCGATATTGGCGAAGTTTTCGGCGAGCTATTCGCCAGCACATGCAGCGACGACACATACGCCGATCACTTCCTTTCTGTTAAGAGACGAGCCGAATCTCATCCGCCTATCTTCTCCGAAAAACAGACGGTGGCAGACTACAATATCCCGTTCACTCTATCTTTCACACGTTCTGCTATTGCAGACTCGCGTGACACGGCCGCAGGAATGGACGAAATCCATAATGCTTTTCTCCGGAATATTCCGGACAGAGCATTGTTGGACGTCCTTCGCTCCCTCAACCAGCTGTGGAGTGAGGGTAGCTTTCCATCTTCCTGGCGGGAGTCTCTCGTAGTTCCTATTCCAAAACAGGGTAAGGACAGAGCTGACCCGAAAAACTACAGACCCATCTCCCTCACCAGCTGCCTGTGTAAACTAATGGAGAGGATGGTGAATAAACGTCTCGTTTGGTGGTTGGAGCGCCGAAACCTTCTCTCCACCATCCAATGTGGTTTCAGACGTGGTCGCTCGACTGTCGACCACCTGGTCAGAGTTGATAACTTCATCCAGGAGGCCTTTCTTCTACGCCAACACGTCGTGGGTTTGTTCTTCGACATGGAGAAGGCATACGATCGGGTCTGGCGGCTGAAGATTTTAAATACGTTGCATGAGTGGGGACTAAGGGGGAACTTACCGGTATTTATCAAGAACTTTTTAACAAATCGTGTTTTTAGAGTAAAGATAGGCAAACACCTATCAGAATTTCACACCCAGGAAAATGGAGTGCCTCAAGGATCGGTCTTAAGCGTTACACTCTTTGCTATCGCCATAAACGATATCGCAAAATGTATCAAACCTCCTCTTCTGGGATCGCTGTTCGTGGACGACCTTGCAATATTTTGCAGGTCAGCGAAACTTACCAGCGCTACCAGAGTTATCCAGCTAGCTGTAAATAGACTGGAGGATTGGTCTTTGAGGAACGGGTTTAAGTTTTCAGTAGAGAAGTGTAAATGTATTCATTTTTACCGGGTGAGGGGAGAGTACGTTCCGCCAGCGCTGTCACTTGATGGCAGAATCCTCCCATATGTCGAGTCGGTCAGGTTCCTCGGTATGACCCTGGACTACCGACTAAACTGGCGGGAGCATATTCGCCTTTTAAGGCAAAAAAGTCTCCAGACTCTAAACATTTTAAAATATTTAAGCCACTCATCTTGGGGTGCTGATCGAAAATCCATGCTTAATTTGCACCGCGCACTCGTGAGATCTAAACTTGACTACGGGTCATTCGTTTATGCGTCCGCCCGGGATTCGTACGTGAAGCCTCTGACAACAGTACACAACGCAGGGCTCCGGATATCCACTGGCGCCTTCAGGACAAGTCCGGTCCTCAGCATTTACGCTGAGGCCGGGGAGCCGCCGTTGTCGTACCGCAGAAATATTTTAATGTGCTCATATGTGGCCAAGGTTTTATCTTCGAAGAGCCACCCTTGTTTTAATGTAATTTTTAACCCTAGATTTTTAGAACTTTTTAACAGACGGACAAGAGCCACCAAGCCGCTCAGCGTTCGTTTTCAAATTTTTATTCGGGACAGTGGACTTATGCTCCCAGACGTTTATTCTGTTAGGTACTCCAGTAACCCACCTTGGATAATTCCGCCCCCTGAAATCTATATGAAACTTGCCTCACGACACAAAGCCTATACTACTGCTCAGGAGTACCAGTGTCTATACAATGAATTTATCTTTCGCCACCCCGGATTCATCCCCGTATTCACGGATGGATCGAAGTCGGATGTAGGTTGTTCATGCGCGGTTACATCGTCCCATCATGGTGTCATTCGGGCTCGGCTCAGCTCCCTGTGTAGCATATACACTGCCGAGCTGCTGGCCATTAAGATGGCTCTTGATGGGATTGGGGAGGCTGCCAAGTCCTTTGCCATCTGCACAGACTCCATGAGCGCATTGCAATCTATTTCTGTATTCTCTCCCATGCATCCTATTGTCCAGAACATACACAATACCCTTCTATCCCTCTACAAGAAGGGAATCAAAGTTATCTTCATCTGGGTGCCTGGACATATGGGAATCGCTGGGAACGAAAGAGCAGACGCAGCAGCGAAAGAAGCTCTCCAAATGCGTGAATTGACAACGACTCTGGTACCTTATCAGAATCTGCAGGCTCACCTCCGGAGAGTAGCCCTAGAGCAGTGGAACAAATGTTGGGCAGATGTGACCGACAATAAGCTGCGTTGCATAAAACCGGTAACGTCAGTGTGGCCCACTTCCGTCAGGAACAGTCGCAGAGAGGAAGTAGTCATCACCCGGCTGAGAATTGGGCATTGCGCCTTAACCCAATCTTACCTCTTCTCAGAAGATAAGAACCCACCTCGGTGTGATGACTGCGACTGTCTTCTTAGCATTCGACACGTCCTGACGGAGTGCGACAAGCATCGGGATGCACGCGAGCAACTAGGCATCAGAGGAGGCCTAGAGCATATCTTAGGTAATAACTCCGAATGTCTATCCCGAGTCACATCGTTTATGAAAGCAACTGTCTTTATAATAAAATCTAAGTCACCACTGTCTGTGTAGATATATAGTCTTTTAATTCATGTAAGTATAATAATATCAGCATTACACTCCTACTGACATTAAACCTAGGACAGTACAAATTAGACTGTGGGTGGTGCAAAATGACCTTAAGCCGTCGACGCACCCAATAAACACCCAATACTACTACCACTACCAAAGAAATAAACTCACCCACTTCAACAAAGCACACTATTTTTGAAATAAGATCAATTGCTAGTAAGCAGACTCGTCTAGCTGAATGTAGGTGGTTATGTTTAAGTGGTTATGATATAAGGGTATAAACAGAAATACATCAAACAAGATCACTGGAATTTACAGATTTGATCAGAGGGTACACCGTTGAGGTACACAACAATGGAGCTGAAGGGTTAGGATTAGAGGGATCAGTAGTTGCCTCGCTTTGCTCTGACTGAATTACATCTCCATCTGAGGACTTTTGTTTTCTGAATGAGATTAGCAAATGAGCCACATTATCCCACGTGCATCCAAGTAGGGCAATACTGAACCCATAGACACGATACAATGCTACACCATTCATAATAGAGTCAATCACAAGTTTCATAATTTTTTTTCCAATGATAACAAATCCTAAAATACCTGACATAATTTGACCGAAATGAGAGAATATACCCAGGCTTTTACAAAGAAATTCTTTGTGATATGTGACATTATGTCCTCATCGATATATTTATGGATAGAACTACCTTGGGAGTCAATGTCTCTTCCTATGAATTTGTGTGTAATAATTTTTGTTAGAGCAGTCTGACTTGACGCTAACAATAGAGTCTGCTGCCAGGACTCGACATTTTCTTGTGTGTAAATTCCAGCCTTAGCTAATTCATTAGGACTTTTATAGTTCCATTCCCTTTCTCGGTTAGGGTTTAAAATTATAGGGCTAGGCACCGAGACCGGAGTAGGATACACATTATACCATTTGCCTTGAAGTTCATATAAAACCGGGGTTAACTGTGAGCACTCTACTTCTTCACTGAAGTCTTGGATGATATTTGTTTTAGAAGCAAGGAATTTAGTTTGATTATTAAAATTGATTACCACATCGTTATAGCATCTGGATGATGTTTGAACTGATACATACACAGGAACACATTTGATGAGGTAGGATACTTCCCCTCGACGTACAGACGTATATCCGGGTTTATTCATGTACGCGTATGCAAATTCATCCTCATTAATGGAAGCTAGAGACAGAAGATTAATTAATGTTTGTCTAGTTACTCGACATCGAAATTTGAGAACATCCTCATAAAGAGTCTCTATATTAGTTCTTAAATGCCTCTCAACATAAACAAATTTTGCATTAATATATGTTGAAAGATCTAGGCTATCTGCTACCTTTCGGAAAAAGAAAAGATTGTTGGCTGATGTGATAACCTTAAGCTGTTCATGTTCTGTATTATACGCATGTTGTGAGCAGAGTAATGTAGGATCTTTAAGTTGTAAGGAAAATGTGGTAGACTGTTGTTCAACAACAATTATTGTTCTATTGTCTCGCCCGGATATTAACTTTTCTGCAGGACCTTCGTATAATACAACGTAACTCCTCACATTGGAACAATTTTCATCAAGCTTGGTTGACCAAAAAATATATCCGTAATTACAATCCAAGAGAGCACCTTCTTTATAAGGTCCTGTACTTCCTAGACCTGTTACCATTAGTCCTCCTTCTGCATCATGAGTTCCGTGTCCAGTTTTCAGAATGATCTCATACGAAACTTGCATCACACTTTGACTGTAGTAATTACCGTTGAATGAAAAACCGGATCCTGAACACCTCACGTCACCACCCCACATAGAGCCGTGTGGCACAACAGATCCTGTCACAGTAGCATTCAACATAGGGATATCAACAGGAATTCCTAGAACATTAACTATCTTCGTTGCAATCGCTTTTTTACAGGATTCCGGAGTGAACGACTCTATTCGTTGCATGAATCCACCATTCACCATTGATGAATGGCTATGCATGCCACAGTGAGTTATCAGAACATTCAGATGGACATAACATGCTACATAAAAAACTTTTGATAAACGTCTTTTCTGCAAGAGTTGAATGTTCACAGATGATTGGGAGGCAGATGTTTTGATCTCCTCCCATTGCTCGACATTCTTAATCGAAACAGCCGAATATTGAACATCTTTATTCTTACAATCATAGCCTATAAGACCATTAATATAAAAGGGCATTAACACATTAACGAATAATATCTTCCACATTACGGTATTGTTATCCACTAGGTCTCCTGGAATGAATAAGAGAAATGACATGTAGTTAGTATGTTGCATATCTGACATTATTTGAATATGATGTTGCATTAAGGAATTGTCTACTATAGTCTCGAGATACTCACCGAAGACAAAAATTCTTTTAAACCAAGAGTTTCCGATATGTTCGGTGGCGAGTGCCAGGGAGGTGGGGGTCTGCGTAGGGCGGTCGGAGATGTACGGGTTTGGTGGGCCCGTGCATCGAAGATTCAACCCGAAACAGACAACCACCTCTAGGGTGCTATATCCCCTCGGGTAGCCCTGGCGACCGCACCGGTTCGCGGTGCGGCATCCCGAATGTGTGGCTCCATGGTGGGTGGGGAGCCCGGGGGACGAAATTTAGAATTGGTATGGCGGATAGCATCCTTCCACCAATTAAGAGATCCCGCCCAGATATGGGCGAGGGAGATAAATATTTTTGTGGAAGCAAGCGCTTCCTTGTTATGAGATGTGAGAAGGAAGGCGAGACCTTTGCCAAGGTTTCCCCTTTTCTTATAAGAAAAGTTTTGTCGGCAATGGTGTCTGGCGACAGAAAATCTGCGAAAAGGCTTCGAGATGGCACTTTACTTTTAGAAACGGCAAACAGCTCAGAGCGAAAAGCTCTTAGCTACGAATGCCATGAATTTCCTGTGAAAGTAGAGGCGCACCGCACATTGAATACTTGTCGGGGAGTAATTAGTCACTTTGATCTCCTGCATATAGAAGTCGACGAGATAAAGAGAGAGATGTCATCTCAAGGGGTAAGCGATGCTCGACGACTTACTACCAGGCGCAACGGTGTGGTAACTAATACTACGTCTGTGGTTCTTACCTTTGCGTTGGACAAGCTCCCCGACAAAGTATTCATTGGCTACGAGTCTGTGCCGGCGAGACCTTTGATTCCAGCAGCCATGCGCTGCTTTCAGTGCCAGCGTTTCGGCCACATCGCCACGCGATGTGAGGGCAAGGCCACCTGCCCACGCTGCGGCCTGGATTCGCATGAGGGAGAGGAATGTGTGACAGACTGCATGAACTATGAGGGAACACACCCTGTGTGTGCCCCCGTCTTTTCTCGATCATTTGCCTCCGTTGCCGTAGTACAAAAAGCCACCATGGGTACGCAGACCGAAGATATGGATAAGAAAAATAAAGTAGCGACAAAAGAATTAGCGAAGCCGGCGAAAACCTTGGCACCGGCTACTAAAGTGAGGCCTCGCACTTTCCCTTGGGAATCAAATGAGTTTTTAGGCAATGATCCCCATAAAAATAGCGCAAGCAGTGCTGCATTGTTTGGATTGGCAAGGAGTGCATGGTGGAGACCCAAGACATTTTTCACATTCTGATTTGCACCTGTGACTATTCAGATGACTGTAGGGAGCTCGGCACGGTCTACAGTAATAGGAGCAATTGAACGCACCAGTAAGGGATGTGATCACATTATAGTGACCGTCACCATAATTCAAATCAATAAATTGTCGCTGTGTCTCAGAGGAGCTGTCTGGACCCTCAAAGAGAATCTCCTTCCCTTTTCGGTCCCCAAACACGGCGATTTTGAAGTCTGAGAGAAAATTCTGAAATTTTTGTATCTCACGAACCCCACCTCCCTTATCGGAGAAATCCACGGCTGCCTCCTTACACAAAATATTGGCTCCCTCGCCCTGAATTTTCCTCCCTTCCTTCATTGATTACTAAACTGAGAGCGAATCTACATGGCGAGATATTCCCACACAAATAGCCCTGGCGAGACACATGTTATAATTATTTTTTATAACAACAATGTATTTTTTCCAGCGACAGTAAGTAGCAAAACTTGAAGCTTGCTGCTGTTTCGGACGCCCACCCTCTGGTACTTGAACATATTGAAATGACACATTCATTTTTCCATCGGTCAAGAAATTTTCATTAGATTGAACAACCTTTTCAATCCCTTGAAGTAAAATTTCTGTAGATAATTGATCTGCCCTCCGGTAGGATATGTTAATGGGCCTGTCAGGGTTTCCCTCACTGGTGATACTCATTCCTACCCTCGTGTTATCTCCAATGTCAGACTTTAACTTTTGGATCAATTCCTCCACACCTCGTTGAAACCACAATATAGAATGTTCCCCTTCAGTTAGTGGTAGAAACTCGTATCATAACCTCTCTACCCCAAAGTCGAATATTTCTTAGGTAGCACCTATTTTCATTCACAATTCGAAAGAATTTCGGTCCACCCCCAACCTGATATAGAAGCGGACTGGCATTTAAAATATCGTCGGGTAATAAATCTTGTGCATCCTCGGCCAGATCATGCAGAGGATTATCTCCCGCCGAATAATGACACGGGTACATTGTCAATGACTTGACTAGCTACCAAGGATTCGTTTTCATGGCCTCTTTCTACCTCATCAACAAAAGGTTGACCAGTTTCTCTACCATTAAAAGTATTCAAATCATCATCATTTGCCATTTGAGGATTACCGTTCCCGATTTCCATTCCGTCGCCACCCAAGTGACCGATCTGGTCAACACCCAAACAATCGAGCACCTGACTCATGACAAGACCCATCTCATCATGACAGTGAACTCGCCCCTCCAATCCCAAGACAGCGACATCCGCCGGTTGAGCGGCGATGTCAGGCAACGGAAAGGAATCGGGAAAATTGCAGTCACGACCCTCGCCCTCAAAAATTTCCCCCGCATTATTATCTGGCCTGGGGCAAATACCATTTGGTGCGTCAATGGGGAATTGCGGCCCTGGGACATCAACATTGTTATTTAGCGTATCATTCCTGTTACCCTCATTTACCCTTCGAATGAACTGATTAAATACGCCTATGTCTACCTCTTCCCTCATTTGAAATATCCTATGATTTAAACCTCTAAAAGCGGCAAGCAGTAGTTGAGAAGTAAAAACTCCAGAGGAAAAGGCAGCAATAATTTCAGCAGCTGGCACATGGTTAAATAGTTAACCATTTTAAATATTAAAATAATAAAACACAATTGTATAATTTCAAATTGAAATCGTCAAAATTACAAAAAAAATATCAAATGAAAAATCAGTAGTGAAGAAAATACTAACAACTCTGAATACAAAGTATCGTAGACATGAAATCGTCTACTGGTTTAAACTAAAAATAGTGTAGCAATGTTAACACTTCAAGAAAAAAGTCGTCACAAATACAGAAATTTAAAAAAAACGGGCCATGAACAAAGACACTTAACTACTCAAAATAAAAGGCATCGTAGACATGAAATAGTCTCGAATCGTCACACGAATTCAAAGGATAAATACACTCACATGAAAAGAGGGTGAATCGTCTACTCGTACAAAATTAAATTAGCGAAGCAATGTTACCACTTCAAAAAAGTCGTCACAAGTACAATAATGTCAAATAAAAAATGGGCAGTGAACAAAAAATGGGCAGTGAACAAAAAATACTAACTACTCATAATACTTGGCATCGTAAACATGTAATAGCCTCTTTTCATCACTTAAATAAAATGATAAATACACTCACACGAAAAAAGTATGAGTTTCATGAGTAGAAAAGTTTATCAACCTATAAATATCGGACAACTTTAATACGATCTCCGAATAGTTAAACGGTAATGCGACACCAGTACACCTACACTACTTTATATGTACCGAATTTAACAAAACAAAATCGTGTTCGAATGAATCCGTTCTCACTGAAACACCTTTAGCATTTGTTTTCTGATTATAATAAAAAAAACATCTGCAACATTCCTCGTGCGCTCTCGGACAGGATCCGCAAAAACTCTGCGCTGGGGTATTCACAAATTTTCCAAGTGACCAGGACAGCTCCGTGGGCAATAACGATGGCACCGCGCGTGCAGACGCCGTGCGTGTTCGGACAGGACACTCAACAACTCAGCGCTAGGAGAGTAGAGAACAGTTCTTTTCGCACTTATAAGGCAGTTTCCACAGGATAATCAATGCAGTCCCAATCGTAACCATTTCGAAATTGGGCATTATTGTAACTTGTGACTCTCTGTGGTTTATTTCTAATATTCTTTGCCCAAATCGCGTACTTGAAACAAAAAGAGTCTGTATTTTCGACATTAATTACGGCTTTTCTGTTCTTAATTTTCGGTGGAAGATCAATAAATGTGGATCACCTTAAAGGTCGGTACTTGTTAATTCGGAGTTCTAAGCCTTCAATCATCGCCAAAACCCATCCCGAACCTTTCGCTTGATGTTCCGATTTTTCTCTCAAAAGTTTTCCGAAAAACGTATCTAAAATTTCGTCAACGTCATCGGCTTGCAACACACGCTCGTTTTTCGTCTTGAAACAACGTTCATCCGATTCCTCACCTTTCGCAAACCTACATTTCAAAATCAAATTAACTTTCAATGCCGTGTTTTCTAACTGTTCACTGATTTTTGCGGAGAGTAAAGGTTTTATGCTGCCTAAAAATAACACAACATCGCTCGATTCTTCGTAACCACTTATCCAAAAAGTGCGTAATCTGTTTCGGATTGCAGACTCGAGTTCCACTATCGGTCGAATCACACCTCCCTGCTGATTTAGTAAATGTCGGCGGTGAACGTTGCTCGATTCGTGACTGATTCTATGTCGGTAGTAGGTGTGGCACACATCACAAAATGTTTCCTCTGTATCACTCATCGCTGAAAATCACTGATTGAATGGGTGGGAACCATTTTACACACACACACGCACATCCAAGGTACCGCCCAATGTGAACACTCAATGGAAACTGAGGCGCGCGAAAGGAAACGAGGACTTATATACACTCACACTGTGCTTTTTCTCCCGCCAAAAATTATCGTCTTTTCTATATATTTTTTTCCCTTGACACACATGCTTTTCCTGCCCAGCTTTGATTGAGAACAGAAACACACTCCATTTTTTCCCGACCTAAATACGCGCATTTAAGAATTGTGAAAAAACATACCATCACTTTCAACAGTGAAAAAGACCGCCACGCCGTTTTAAAACATAAACTGAACATAAGCACTGTTTTCCCGCGAGAGACAAACGATTTTCCCTAAATGACCGCATTAAGAAACTAACCACACTAAACGACACGCCTTTTCGCCTAGCACAACTTGTCATAACACACACTTATTTTCCTAACGTTATTTAAATTAACCACCAACCTTTATTTTTGGACTTCTTTCTGCAAACTCCGCGCTGCATCTCAGGAACGGGACTTTTTTGGGTATAAACATAGAAAGGAAACACACACAATACCCTTTTCCGTGTTTTTAATTTTCTTTCCGTCTACATTTTTTTGTTCATTCCTGGACTTGCACGAGGCGGGCTGGCTGGCTGGCACGAGGTGGGCTGGCTGGCTGGCACGAGGTGGGCTGGCTGGCTGGCACGAGGTGGGCTGGCTGGCTGGCACGAGGTGGGCTGGCTGGCTGGCTGGCTGGCACGAGGTGGGCTGGCTGGCTGGCTGGCTGGCACGAGGTGGGTTGGGGATGTGGAGCTTGAAAGAAAGAAAGAAAAAAAGGAATATTTTAAATATGCATATATACGAATAAATAATTCAAAACTAAGTGTATTTAATTCAAGAATAATGTAATTAATAATTACCTTTATTTTCCAATCATCTCCAGCCTTTGCCCATCCCAGTTCAGCTTGAACAGCTGCTCCACCGGGGCCTTGTTGTAGTTCATGAGGTCGACATTTTCGGTAAAAATAGCTGTATATCTCTTTGGGAGAAAAATCTTCCTCTCACCCTGGTGGTAAATTGTCGCCACCAGGGTCTCGCCGTATTTCGTGTTAATTTTCTCAATCTTCTGTACTCTATACGAGTGTCCTACCTCCAATTCCTCCTTTCGGAGGAATGGAGGGCTGCTCGCGTTCACAGTTTGCAATTTCTTGTACAGACTCTCCATCTGAAAATGAAAATATCGTATCAATTCAAGAAAATAATGGGTCAATACTGAAATATTGTCACCCACGTACATAATAGTACTTACTTCGTTAACTGCCGGCGAATGAATGACAGTTCACGACAACTCTCTTTAAGTACCCTCAATTTTGATGCACACACACGATCATATCGTACACGCGCGCGCAGCTTATCGCTCAACTGGGAAGCACGCAGGATGACACCATTTGCATGTGCGCTGCTTATCGCTCAACTGGGAAGCACGCAGGATGACACCATTTGCATGTGCGATGCTTATCGCTCAACAGGTGGAGCGCGTGTGCGCGCGATAAGTCGGGGCGAGCGACACGTGTGCGAAAAGACGTCAGTGTAGCGAAGCGAGTGCGCGTTTCTAGAGCGACTCGGAGATATTTTTTTAACACATTACATATTTATTATTTTTGGAAAACTTTCCATACTGCCTCGCTTTCCATTATTTCTTAATGGTTTGCTTATTTGGTCTTTAAATAAGACCGTGCGGGTTGATTTGGTTTTTCGGAAGGATTTTTTTCGGCTGGTGTTTTTTTCCGGTTATTTTCGGTTGATTTAATGTGGGTTTTTTTTAATTCGATTCAATCTACGCAGTAGAGTGTGTGAAATGATCACCTCTGGTAATGCATGATTGACCAAACCCGAAAATCGTTGGCGCAGCATACATCATCTCCTCGGCTACATTAAAACCGGTCACCTTCCACCGAATCGTCCAAGTTCGTCCACCACCAATTAATTCGTAATTTTCCCATTTTGTTTCCAACGTAATTAATGCATTCAGTGTGTCAGTCAACTGTTGGGTTGATAATGGCGGTTCATTTGGTGGGACACGTAAATTTAATGACACCGTGTATTCTGCGTCATCGTATTCGCTATCCTCTTCTTCTTCCACGCTCTGATCTTCATCGTCATCTTCCCGCACAAGACTTTCGACGTGTTGTGCTGAAAAGGAGCCATTGCAAGAATGACTCGTGTCGCTGAATAATCAGCGGAATGCTTTCTGCTTGTTAGCGCGGGAAAGAGAGAGACAAGCAGACGCCAATTGGTTAGAAAAAAAGGCCTTGGAAAAGGCCATGCTTCGTTTATATTTCGGTTTTATTTCGATTTTATTTCGGTGTTTATTTCGTTTTTTTTTTAATTTTTGGTTTGTGTCTCTTTATTACATAAACTTTTTCTTTCTTTCGTTTCATTCGTGATTGATTTCTCGTATTCGTCACACAAGTACATGAACTTCTCTTTCTCGTAACCGGAATAAACGCCGTTTTGAAAGAAATATTTCGGTTTATAATGACGTGGGTTAAAATCGTCGGATGTTTGAGTGAAGTTGTTCATCGTCTTGTAAATCGTGAATTCTAAGGAGTCGATCATTCTCCAGAAAATCGTATTGGGAGGATAACCGTAAAGAACACGGAGCTGCAGTGGATGAAATGGTGAATTTGTCGTCTGGAAAAAGAAATGATGGGTGGCTAATCGGAATATATAAAGGTAGTTAATTAGACACCTCGGTATTAACGTGTCCAAATCCCTATATATGTCTTTCGTTCGTCGACATAGCCACCCCCCATCACTAGTTCTCACCATCTCCTTCCTTGCTTTTATCATCTTAAGATTTATGCATACCGCAGCCAATATCTTTAAGCTCAGTGGATGGTATCTCAACTCTTCCGTTTCCATCGTGAGAATGAATGTTTCCGCGCGAGTTGGGTGGAGGTTTCGAAATGAAAGAGGGGAAGGATGTTGTGGGAGAGCGATAATTTTTTTCCGTGCTCCCCACCACCTCGTGTTCACTCACAAACCAGAAGCATGAACAGAGCGAACGTGTTGTCGTTCGTTCGCGAGAGAGAAATTGCCGGCACGAAGAGTCGTACTAAAATCAACGAAACAGGGCTGAGAAAACGAATGATAGAATACTATAAAGACACCGAAGACTGTTGCTCTCTACACGAATTCGTCAAAGACGTTTATATCGAAGCTATAAGTGAATGCGAAAAACCTAGTAAATTAGAAAATTATTCATCTTTTTATCTCGACCCACAATTCAGTGATTATTTCGAGTCAATGGCCGGTGAGAAATGTAGAAACTTGATGGAAAAAAGAATGCAATTGTGTCGTGAAGGAAAGCCACCATACATTTTCGACACATGACGAAGCGAAATAATTACCGCCATTCTTCCCGATATAATGATAAAACGATAAAATAAACCGATGATATAAATCGATGAAATAAACCGATATATAAATATGATACGATATATATATGACCTGCATTCAGGTCGCATATTCTGTCCACGCGAAGCATAATCGCGAAGAGAGATGGACCGCGAGCGAGAATTTTATTTTTTCAAAGCACTAGCGACTTATTTTTTTTCACTGCAGCTGCCGAAAGAGTGAGTGAGGTGGGGGAAGGATGATGATAAGGGAGAGCGATAATTTTTTTCCGCGCTCCCCACCACCACCTCGTGTTCACTCACAAACCAGAAGCATGAGCAGAGCGAACGTGTTGTCGTTCGTTCGCGAGAGAGAAATTGCCGGTACGAAGAATCTTACGAAAATCAACGAAACATGGCTGAGAAAACGAATGATAGAAATCGTTAAAGACACCGAAGACTGTTGTATTCAACACCAATTAGTCAAAGAAGTTTATATCGATATTATAAGTGTTTGCGAAAAACCTAGTGAATTAGCGAATTATTCTTCCTTATATCTAAACCCGCAATTCAGTGGTCATTTTGAGACACTAGCCGGTGAGAAATGCAAACACTTAAAGAAACAAAAAATAATGCTATTGTGTCGTGAACGAATGCCACCACACATTTTCGACACATGACGAAACGAAATAATTACCGACATTCTTCCCGATATAATGATAAAACGATATAATAAACCGATGAAATAAACCGATATATATATGACCTGCATTCAGGTCGCATATTCTGTCCACGCTAAGCATAATCGCGAAGAGAGATGGACCGCGAGCGAGAATTTTATTTTTTCAAAGCACTAGCGAATTATTTTTTTCACCCACGACGACGACGACGACGAACCTTTACCCACTCCGCACCCAAACACTCGGAAAGGACGCGGGAAGGCACTGAGGCGCTGGGCTGCGGCGGCGGCGGATGCTGCTCGCGTTCGAGACCACCCGACGGAGAATTTTTTCCAGACTTTAATAATAATTATAATATTATTATTCATCATCCTCACATCGCGCGCACGCGCGAAGCGCGTGCGCGCCCACGCTGTGTGACGTATGTATCGATATCGTTAATCAATCGATATTGAGGGGAGGGGGTGGAGGGGAGGGGGCGCGAAATTCAAACGAACGCATTTCGTTCGTCTTTTGTTTTACGATCTGGCAACGCCTGCACGATCTGGCAACGTCTGGCCCAGGTGTCACTTTTCCTCTCTACTTACATGGAAGAGTTCAAAAAAGAGGAAAGGAATGAGACCCTTCATGAGAAAAGAAAAAAGTGATACTTACCTTAGGTGCTTTGAACAGGCTGGCATTTCTCTCGCCTTTTTCGTTATTGGCCTTGAATTGACTCCTATAGCCACTGGAACATCCAGGCACAAAACAATTCTTGCTCATTTTCACAAAAATTTGATTGTAATAAGGTTTTACTTCCAGAAATTGCTTGATATATACTAGACGCACCTTGCTCCACCATGCAAACGCTCAGTAAAAGACTGCTAATGTGGCATGGAGATCTGCAACAGCGCCTCTTGCGGTCGTGAAAAAATCTCTTCCCGTTACCGAACCTTGCCGAGGATCCGGACCGGTTTTCCACCCCTTCCATCTATTCCGTTCGGCCTCCTGTTCTCTACTCTCCTTTGCTAGGGTATTCGCAAATTTTTTCCAAGTGACCAGGACAGCGTCGCGGACAATAGTGATGGTCCCTTGCCGACGCCTTTCACTTCGCTCTCTCGAGTACCAAGCTCCTCCCCCGCGCCTCCCTCGCCTGTTACTCGCACAAGGAGAGAGGAAGTGACTGGACGGCAGGGAGCCAATAACTCGCACAAAAAAAAGTAATCTTGGTTGGCTATTGAAGCATAGTGACTCTAGGTCCATCATTGGCGCATATTTTGGACGATAGACGACACTGGTAGGTACGGCTTGTAGCACTTGTCCTATCTTGAGACGCTGTCTCTTCGGTATCATCGTCTTCTTGGAGACTGTCACAGTACACGAAGGCACCATGTGTGAGATGGTCATCCACTACCACGAGTGGAACAATAAGTGCTAACAATTCTCGAGCCTTCCAAGTTCTCAGTTTGTTGAGGAAAATCGTCGTCAGCAGGGGTTCACACAGCTTTCTCCGCTCGGGGTCTCTAGTTTCAGAGAAACTCTTGACCTCTCTCGCTTAGCCGAGTAAACGTTCCCACGCCTCTTGGGCTCTTATTCCGTGACCTGTCGCATCTACTTGTAAGGCGTCCAGCTCTGCTAGTAGTTAAACCGAACCATTATGTTCTCGAACCATGAAGATGGCAATGACTCTGGCGGTGTCATCGCCTCTTGCTTAGCAAGCTTATGACTATGTTTAGATTGTAGCTTAAAAAGCATTACACTTTCCGTGTTTGTATCACGAGCAGAGAGGTGAAGTCGAATCGTATAACTCAAAATGGAGAAAAGTAAATTATGTTGATCTAAGGATATTGGATCATAAGTCCCATCAAGTGATAAGATATGTAAGAAGCTGTACTGAGCGCAAAAATGGATATTAGGATTTGGGTTACGAGCGAAGGCAGAACTGCCACCCTTCCACCCACAACGTATCACGACGTGCTGGCGTGCCCAAGTCGGGAACTACGCCAAAGCTGCTACGGGGCAATTCTGACGTACGAGGAAGTTCTACACTTAGTGTTTGCTTCACAGGACGAACAAAGCTACCATTGTCCCAGTCGTAAATTTCAAGTTTCCACAAGTGGCGATGCGGTATATCACTTCACATGCAGTTACTTCTCATGTGGCTCAAGAGTTATTATCACTGCGTTACGAGAGACGACCACTGAACACCGAGACAACTTGGCTACCCAAGTCCACAAGTGTCACAATGCGTGCGGAACCTGCTGACCGCCATAATGGCGTGGAGACCACGTCCTTGATAGCTAGCACAGCTCAAGGCGTTGGCTTACGTGAGTGAAAATGGCGACACTCCTCGTCGTATCATTTATCAGTCTGCTCGCAGACGCAATCTCGGTCATAACCAGGCTGATGCTGCCTCCACTACATCAGCACAGAACTCATTCAGAATTCCTTTTCCTTGTTTGCTTCAAAGGCAGGAACATGAAGTGGTAATCCCTCTGGTTCCGGAGAAAATGAGTGAAGACATGAGGAGGCGGGTTTTGAATGTACCTTGATAATTGTTATAGAAGTGCCTAGGAACATGCCTGCAATCTCCGATGGGGAATTGAGGGAAATTTGTGGACAAATATGTCAAGTGGGTGAATCTTACGAAATAGTTAGAGATGAGAGGGAGTGGATGATTTTGGCGTTGATACTTTGGACAGGGCGCGCGAAGATCATGAAATGATACCAGAGTTGTTGGGTTTTGGCTCCGGTGTATAATATAATACAAATGTACAATATAAATATGGTACAATATAAATATGGTACAATATAGTTTGCAGTGAATAAATAACAGCAATAAATGCAGTTTTGAAGACGGACTTCATCAACCATCCTCAACATCACCATCACTCGGGATGTACTTCCGACCTCCCACGCCGACTTTAACCGAGGAGTGTAATGGATTATCTTTTCATATTCCGACTAGCCACCTATCATAACTTGTTCGCGACAGTTCATCCACCATTTCATCCACCGCAGCTGAAAGTATTTATGCGGACTTTGCCCTGGATCGATTTTCATGAGAATGATCGACTCATTTGAGTTCACCATTCATAAGACGATGGACAATTACACGCAAACATCCGACGAATATCGCCCCCTTAATTGTCAACCCGAACTTTTCTTTCGAACTGCCAGTTATCCTACATATGGAAAAAAGAAATTCTTGTATTTATGTGAGGAATTTGAGAAATCGATCATGAGGGAAACGAAAGAGGTCCCGCTGGTGGACAAATTTAATTTGGTGTGGGACGGGAGGAGGCTGGAGTTGCGTGGGAATTAAAGGTAATTGTTAATTACTTTATTCTTCGCTTTGAAAAATTTATCTGTATATTCATATTTACATCAATTCCCTTTTTTTCTTTCAAGCTCCACTCCAACCAGAGTCACCATCGCCTCCCCAAGGAAGACCCAGCACCAGAGATACCACCACCTCCCCAAGGAAGGACCCAGCACCAGAGATACCACCACCTCCTCAAAAAATGACCCAGCACCAGTGTCACCACCACGCAAGGAAGGAATTTAAAATGTAAAGAGAGAAAATAAAATTGGAAAGGTGGACATAAGTGCTTTCTTTGTTAATATCCTAAAAAATCCCTGTTCCTGAGCCGGAGCAAAGACTGCAGTTGCAGTTTCGTAAATAAAGGTGAATGGCTGCAGATGGAATTCTCAAAAAAGGTAAGTGATTAATTTAATTAACGTGAGGAAAGTGTGTAGGTAGGCGCCAAAGGACTAGTGTTAGTTTTCATGTGCCGTGTTCAGCTTGGCAAAAGGTCGAGTCGTATAGTGTTGAGAGTGTACTCATGTTTTCACAATTCTTAATGTGGTTAGTGTGTTTCATTTCTTAAAGTTTTGTGGGAAATCGTAGGGAACATAGTGGCTACGTTCTGTTTATGTTTTAAAATGGTGTGGTGGTCTTGTTTAGTCACCTATCGTTACTTGTTCGCGACAGTTCGCGAGGTTCACGGCGGTAAAGGAAAACTAGACAAGTAAGTAACACTCTTTTTTCATTCTTTACCATGGCGTCCTAGGTTGCTAGTTAAATTCCTTTCAGTTTTTTCATAGCCGTTGTAATTTACTGAAACTTTATTTGTGTACTTACAAGGAGACGTCGCGAGAATGATGCTATGGATCCAAATGAAGCAATTAATTTCTGAAACTATAGGGGGAATGTTGGGAAAGTGTCACGGCTTTCTTTCATGCAGACCCGGGTTCGATAAAAAACGCTCGGTCACGGCTACCGTTAATAAAATAGTGCATTACGAAGAATTAATAGGGAGGAATGTTCTATAGTTGCGTATTTTCCGCAAAAACGGGCCTGAGTGGAAGAAAGCCGAGATACTCTTCCTGGAATCCGTCTGTAGTTTCAGAAAATAATTGTGTCATTGGGATCCCGAGCATTTGTTTCGTGATATCTCCTTGTGTTAGTTTTTTTGTGTTCTAAGTATTCTTTACCTTAGAGTAACCTTGACTGCTAAATTTCGTTTCGTTTCTCATTGCCTTTCACTTTCTATTCGTGGTTTAATGCATGTCGAAAAACTTAAAATGAATACATCCTTGTTTACGCCGTTACTATACAGCGTTGCTCACCTATAACGAAATGATATTCCCAATCCCCTTCCCCATGGACTACGCCTTGTCGTGGTGGGATTGGGGCTGGCGTGTTCCCGTGACCCCTAGAGCTACACTGGCGGGAGTAACTAATATTGCTCCTGGTAGGGTTACCCATGCCAGACAGGTCTAAGGTTAGGAGCCTGGCGAAAGGTAGTCCACGTGCCGTACTCGCAGCGTCTGTTCCTCAGTGTGGCGGCTGTGAGAAGGCGTCTGACCCCAGTGGGGCGGCGGTAGTGATGGTGATGAAAAAAGGTATAGCAGTATTGAAGTGAGAAAGAGAATTGCATTGGCAAAAGAAGCTTTTACTCGTAGGCGTGAGCTAATGACAGGGGCGTTGAGTAGGGAAGTGAAGAAAAGACTAGTGAAAAGTTTAATATGCAGCGTTGCACTATATGGGGCGGAAACGTGAGCTTTGCGAAAAGAAGATGAAAATAGACTTAGGGCTTTTGAAATGTGGGTGTGGAGAAGGATGGTGAAAGTAAAGTGGGTCGAAAGGAAGACGAACGATGAAGTGCTGGAATTGGTAGGAGAGGAAAGAAATTTGATAGATGAAATTAGGAGAAGGCAGAAGGCGTGGATGGACAAGGTAATAAAAGGGGATGGTGTTTTGAAGGGGGCGATTGAGGGAAGAGCGTTGGGTAAGCAGGGAAGAGGGAGGAGAAGAACGGGTAGCTTGGATGGAATGATGGGTGGCAGGGGGTATGAGGGGCTGAAGAGGGATGTCGTGTGAAATTTAGGGGGTGAGAAGAATTAAATGTCCATTTAAACCTACCTTCACCAGTTAAATACTTATAATGATAATAATAATTCCCAATTCAATTGAGCATATGTACTTATATTGCAAAACAAATTGTTTCGCTCTTCTCCTGCTTTTCATTAGCCCTCATGTCAATTTATGCTATTCTACATATAAAGCGCGAAAAAAACTTTTATATAAAGTGCTTTTTTATACTTGTTTTAAAGTAAGCTCTTTTTGTAGTTTTTCAATATTTTTTATAAAAACTTAATATAAAGCGCGAAATTTTTACGTAATGAAGTCGGCAGAAGGGTCAGCGAAAATTACACTCGAATAAATTGTGTATCCAAGCATTTGTGTGAATAATGCATATTGTGTAAAATAACGAATTTTAGCAGAGCAAGTTTGAAATTGAACAATACGCGCCACAATTTAAATTTAAAAAACAATTTTCATGGTCTACTTAAAATAATTTTACTTTCCATTGTCAAAAAATAAAATTATTGACTGTATTGCATGCTTTTAAATCAATAAAAGGCATGTGAAAATTAGTTCTTATGTATTTCTGATGGGGAGGAAAGCTGTGAGCCGTTTGTTTTTGTCTCGGAGAGGTTTGTATTTGAGTGTCGATTACAATGACGATGAGAAAAATATTGTAAATATAATCGACATTCTTTTCAATGTTGATTGTAAAAATAATAGTTGTGTAAAAAAACTGCAAAAGGTTACTAAACGTAGCAAAACTTGTCTACCTTAAACTTGTGAGTCATAATGATATGTAGGTTGTTTCATTCAAATGGGGTTGAGGATGGTAAGTGAGGGATGGAATATATATATTCGTGGAGTTAACACCAGATCAAGTTTCCACGTTGAATGAGTCAAAGTATTCGAAACACATCTCGAATTTCTCCGCGCTACGACTACTTCTCGTCAGATCTCTCTCGTGACGTCATAGGAGTGAGTGTCAGGCCTGTATATAGAGAGGGACTTGCCTAGTCCATGTAACCTTTTAGATTTTTTTAAAATTTGGATCGTAGACTATTACAGACAGAACTTATTTAAGGCATAAACAGTAGCCACGCTGCCGCTCCTGGTGCTTCAACTGTTTTCAACACGTTGCCACCGTTTACTTTCTCCTCTAGTCCCGTCTGAACTTATGAACTGCACTCTGGTATTTCTCTCACATTTTTTGAAATAAGTGATACAGCAATTTGAATACCGACGTCATTTTTACCACGAGGAATCTCTGTCGTCATTAATTTCCGGTTGCAGAATCATTGAAGAGAAACGAGAAAGTTAAAAGTGGACGATTAATAAGTTTCTAGCACTCTCAGAATCGTTTGATTTCATTTACGGCCCCTTATTCATAAAATACGAATGGTTCGCGGAAAACTGAGTTTTGAATCACAACGCCATGATGGTGGTTGCAAGAGGTTTGTTTGTTGGCCGCTAGTCGCAGCACTCTCGCTGCGGTGCATACGAGGTTAATGGCAAACATCGCCAGTGTCGTTTTAGCGAACTTCCGGCAGGCAACCGAGTCCCCCACGAGAATCAAATCCCCGCTCATCAGTTATTCATTGTTAATATTGAAATAGCAATATACTCAACAATGGTTCAATGAATTGACTAGTATCTTTTGTACGATACATCTTTTCCGGACACAGCGGAGATAATACAGTGAGTATTCAATCTCTTCCTGAGTACCTTAACCCTTTACTGCCCACGTCGACTAATTCGTTCACTAATATTTGCATATCGTAAATGCCTTTCTTATTCCACAAATGACGACTTATTCCGCCAATACCTTCATTGGAATATTGCTGAATATGTGATTGAAGGATTTTTTTAAAAATGCACGCATGCTTTCTAAATGCCAAAATGAATATAAGGGAGTGGAGATAGAGTGTATTAATTATCCTTTGAACCAAATGGGGCAGAAGGGGTTAAAGGAGGTTACTTAGAGGTCAGTGCTCTGTCCGTCGGAGGGGACGTTGAGTCTTGGTCACCTTGACGTCTTTCGCGGTGCTCATGGCGGGGAAAATTCCCCATTGCCAAATCCCTATCGGAAATTCACAACAAGGTACCGTTCAACCTTTATTCTTGATCCTTAAGGAACAGATTCATCACGTTCAGAGTCAACAGTTGAGAAGAAACGAAAAAAATCTTAAAAGGCGATAGATTTCAGTTTACACTTTTTGCGTTGGTTAAATCGGATCACAAATAATAAAACGATACTATACGTGAGATTCATGTCGAGAGGTGATTTTTATCTAAACGATTTAGAGAAACCATTGTTGTTAACAAGAAAACATATGCTTTCAATTTATCGACGGTTAATAGCTGCCAACAATAGCTGGTGGTTGGAGTAGTAGGTTCTCTCATTGTTTGAACCAGTTTTAAAATATCAGAAGAGCTTGTTCACCTATGAGTGATCCAATTCACCAACCCATTCATTCCTTGCACGAAAACCGGGTCTCGTGAATCGATCACCCACGACCGGCTCCATTGTGATGTCAGTGACCTAATTACACGTCACCTAGGTGAAGCTTCGATGCATTGTGCATCGGGGCGGCCATTGCGACGCTGGTGCATCGGAGCACCTGTAGCAATGTCATTCGATGATGGACCACGAATGTAAGGCCCCGTTTCCACTACTGACATTCTACCACGGTTATTTCAGCCCTCATAACCTACCTGCGTTCCAGTTAGCTGCAATGTTACCCTTGTAATCACTGCTTTCGTCAAATAGCGGTTACCAGTATTCCAGTTCAAAAGAAAATCGACGATCGTTATAGAAATGCGCAAAGATGGTAGCACATTGAAGTGTGTAAGCACTTGAAGTTTTATTCAAGAATCTATATTGATTGTTATAATAAAATGTCGTCGGGATTATCGCGTATGCCTAAGGAGCAAGTCCGTCTCCTCGTGAGCAAAGTTTTTGCAATTCTTTTGTTCGGTCATTGCTGGGAAAATATAATTAAATTATGTAAACCATAGGTAATAACAACTCTGGAGCATCATTGAGCATAGACAAAAATCAAGTATTAAGCCAAACAAAGACACCACACCAACTACGTTTTCCTAGATCCACACTCCGCGATCCTTCACCGCTATCCGTGATTCAACTGTTTTCCCATAATTCTTACCAGGATTTTGACTAACTTGCGTTCCAATTTACAAAAGAGACGCAACGGTAACCACTATTCCCTGATCTAACAAGGGTAACTCAATGCTAGTAGGACTATCTACCATGGTAGGCGTTTTCGAGCGTTTCCATTACTAGTATTGCGCGGGTAGAGAGTTACCGTCGTAGAAATGTCAGTAGTGGAAACGGGGCCTAAGCAGTACGTTCATTGCCGAAGACCTGGGAGGTTTTATAAACCCGTCTAATTTTCGTGTGATGGAATTTTCTGACAACTCACTCCACTGGAGAATGCTGTATTCGTCAAGTAACTAATACGTGGGGAATTGGTAAGTTTGATTATTTATTCCGCCATTTTCCTAGTAGGTATTATGCCACGTAATGCGATTCGGGTAGTGCTTATAGAATAATCTAGAGTGTTTCATTAAACTCCATGTGTCATGAAAATATATTTTGTCCCTTTGAGTGAGTCCTTGATGCAAAGAAATAGATTTGACTCAAATATAAATTTTCAATTTCCGCACAAGTATACTTGGATCGGTGATTTAGCATTTCGAACGAATTCGATGCAGATATTAATTTTTATTGAAGGAATTATGTTATGATTGTTTGCGAGATAAGTAGCTTTTACCATTCTATTCTGGGAATCCTCCAAAATACCCTTATGAAAATCTCAGAGTCCTAGGGACTCGCATGGATTCCAACATGGAGGATTCACTGGGAATCGTATTTCTTGTCAAAGGTTTGAGATTCCTTGCGAATCACAGCAAATTCTGACGAGTCCCTGCGAATCACAGGGACTGTAGAGGACTGAGAAGGATTCAAATTAAAAATTACTACATAATACATACATACTGAATAGTTTATTAACATAAACAATAAAAACATACAATACAAAGCTTTACAAAATACACTGGGGTTCTTGAAGGACTCTGGCCCTAATATTATGAGCTTCCCTCAATTTACTCAATTTTGATCCCAATGCATGATTATAATTTTTTACGGTCACCACCGGAAAATTATTGGCTGTACCAATAATATCGTTAGCATCTGAAATAACATTAGTAATATTTTATTAGCACAGAAGGTACATTGCAGTGACAATAGAGTATTTAATTCAAGTATGCAGGTAAGTTACATTGCAAACAATATTTTTAATAAATTGGACATTTTCACATTCTCATTGTCCCAAAAATATTCACTGTATGGCAACATGCCATTTTAAAAATTAAGTAACATTTTCATTAAGTGTTTGTTGGGATTTGATGGTTGAAATATACTGGTAAATTAAAAACTTTTGTTCTTATAACAGTTGGGCTAAGGTAAGAAATCTTTGATCTGTGGTAATGGATGTGTAAGTTATCACTATTCCTCATACCACGATCATTCATGCAATTGTTAATACTGGAAAGTTAGGCTGGAAAGGAGATTATTTACGAGATTTGTAGTGCTATATGAATACTCAACATACTGTAAATAAATTAAGTTTTCGAAGAAGTGGCCTACATGGCAATGGAAATGATACTCCCATTATGCATTTAATAGTTAAGATTTTTAATACAGTGAAAATTGTCCAAATGCATACACAACGTTATAATCAACAACAAAAACTCACCTAAAATGGCCTTATATACTGGGGCATATAATGCAGGGCGCCGAGGTCCACTCCCTGAGTTAGTGCCCAATGGTGAACAAGAGAGAAGTGCGTCCTCAGAAAATACTTCCTCTAGTAGTGCCTTTGCCACTGTAAGCCTACTTGTATGCTTCACTCCAGACTTAATTCCCAAGAACGAAGTCCTGCTCAAATATATTTTTGAGCCCGGGATCAATTCCTGCAACTACCATTTAAAACATTATTAAACAGAAATTCATGAATAAAAGAAATCATCGACATCAAAATTATTGCTATGATTGCCACCCAAGAAAACTTAACAGTACTTAGAAATCAGCTTAATAAACAACTGCAGTAGTTTGCACTAACTGACATTCACGTTACAAGTGTAAAAAGTTACATCTCAGGGTTGCTGCACGATACATATTTTACAAGTTTTTAAATTTCCTGACTTTATCCTGACCAGTTTCGTTTTCTACTGACTTTTGGAATTAATATAAAGAGAGAAAGTCTGCAATTCTACATGGTGAAATTCTAAGGGGGTGAAATATTGGCATAAATGCAATACTAGGAGTATTTATCATTATCTTACAAAGAAATATTCATGTACATCCAAAATACAGGAGTTTAAATAAAAATTAAATTAAAAATAAAATAAAATGCAGTAAATTGCCCATACCAATACTGTAGATCAACAATCAAACAGGATGATTCATTGCAGGATAATGTTCTACACAAGAAAATACCCATTAACAAAAATAACCCAAATTGAACCCATGTAACCATGTTGAAAAAAGGTTGGTTACTGACTAGTTTTAAATTTCCTGACTTCATTGATTTTAATGACCTGTAGCAACCCTGTTTCTCAGGCTCAGGAAAGGAAAAGAAATCATAATTGTACAAATAGACTTAAGAAGGCCCTCACAGACACAACATACAATGAGAACAGGATAAACAAGAATTTGGGAGAATCATGTTTCAGCACCAGTAAAGCATCAAGCAAACAAAATTAAGCCATATACATATGTATGGTTTCCAAATGCCATAAAGTGCAAGTGCAGTATCATCTAATAAAATATCTGTGATACAACATGGCAACATTACTTTAGCATAAAATGCAACAAAGTGAACTGCAATATTTATGCCATTGCAGTGATACCATTTTACAGCATGTGAAAAGTCACAATCAAATGTTTAAAAAATGAAACACCTCTGGCGGATTTTGTTGTGCAGCCAAATATTCTTGATTATGAAATCTCTCTAATTTTTCCTAGGCAAAATCCATACCTTTTACTCTAAAAATCTTAAATAAATTTGTGAAGAAAGACTTCCTCGCAGTCATATTTTCTCGAATCCAAAATTTTAGGAGTGTGATGCTTAAAATTATATAAAACTCTATCAAACCCAAAGAATGATTTCAAATCGTGCCATTTATCTTTCCCCAAGGATATTCACGAAAGTTATACGCTCATCCATGATCACTACACTGGCAAGTTATTACAAATCATTAACATCCTCATCTTTCTCCAAGTTTAACTTACGTTTTTGGACATGCACTTGTACTTTAACTGAATAGTATCGTGTCCGTCTCCTGCCGATTCCCCATCCGGAGTGGATTCATCCCGCTCTGGAGTTGGCACATCCACTGCTGAGACGCTGGGGAGCTTAACTGGAGACACTGGCCTCTCTGATTCGCAAGCATTGTGTAAAGGATTACGCTCAGGAGCACTCTGCCTATTTGCGTCTTTCTTCATACGAGTGTAGAGACTCCGGCACTCCTTTACGTAGTCACCAGCTCTCACCAATTCTGGAAACAAATAACAGTCGTATTAATAAATTAAGTACGGTGGCTTGAACCTTTGGTAAACGATCAGAATATTTAAATACCAGTTAGAGCCTTTGTTTCTCCTTTCAGCGCCACGATTTGATCCTCCAAATCTTGGATCCTTTGTTTAAGGCGCCGTATTTCTCCATCCTTCCGATCGCCTTCCCCGCTTACCCGTTCTACTTGACTCTCGCTTGGATTTATAATCCCAAGCCATTCCTCCTCCTGCGCTCCTGCTTGCTCGATTCTGCCACTTGAGATGCACATTTTTTTCGAGCGGCCCTTTAACTGCATTGGGAGAACATTAATGATTAATTGCCCGTAAAATTTTACAGTGATTGGAGACCGATTTCTCGGTATTCCTTTAGTTACCTTCTGGACGTCAACATCTTCCCCCCACGAGTCATTATCACTGTCTGAATGTAGGGATTTGGGAATGACTCCACGTCGGTTTCTCCCCATTTTCCTTTCCTCATCCAAAAACCACACCTTCCCAGTGCTCTCCATTGATGAGCAGGCACTTGTTAATTGAGGTTTACAACCTATTAAATATAAAGTCGCATATAACATTGCAATAGCTTAAGAACATTAAAATGCTGTTTCACAAGAAGCAAATATATGGAAACTTACCTGATATCCCGAGAATTATGGCTTCAAAAAACTGGGGACCACGACCTTTTCTAGAGAAATCATAGGATTTTACTCTGACTTCATCCCTCAATTTTAGGCAGGCTTCGTTGGCCGAACTTATCAAATCGTCATTTTCAATCACTCCCAAAGTGTCATCTGCCTTGTACTTAACAAGGAGATATTTGTTTTCAGAGGCTTTTTTACTATTCATAATGTAGGACCACAGGGCACTATCCTCGCGGTTACAATTCACGCCGACTCAGCGATATTCTAACGTGTTTCAACGTTCCGCCGCTGTACTCACCAAAGATTATAATACACAGGTACTCACCGCTGCACAACAATAATGGCGTCGCCCGTGGCAAGAACGAAGCGCGGCATGGAGACGACTGCAGAGCACCCGATAGTTATCAATATCACCCAAGATATTTCACATTAAGAAATTTTTTCGGAATTTTTTCTGTAGATATTTTACTTAATAGTTGATAACTCTTCATCCTCACATTTATATATAAGATATATTATACATACCTCTTCCTCTTCGAGATTATATAGATCACTGGGTTTGAGAGTAAACAATTGAATATTGTATTTGTATAACCAAATCATCGGGTGCGTAACGTATCTTCGCAGTGTCTTTCGTGGTTATTTTTCGGCTTTCCGGTAGACCGTATCGACCGTATGAATGATATTTTATGCCTGTTTAAGAATTTATCTTGAACCTCGTTGAACTGTTTTACAAGGAGTGTACACCATGCCTAACGAAAGGGATAGCGATTATTTGAAGACTTATTTGAATGAGGTACGTATTAACTTTTTTCAATTGCATTTGTGCTGTACCTCATTGACCGAAAATCTTCTAATGATCTATTCTACTAGGTTTCCTTGTTCAAATTGAAGAAATATGCTAAGCGTAAGTTTGTTCCAAGTGACACTGATGGAAGCAGCTCTGAAGAAGAAGTAGCGACTCCCATAGATCAATTTCCCGGTAAGAACTTTCGTCGTGCCGTAACCAAACTCACGGCATTTTAGGATGTATTTAGATCTGGTCATAAATTAATAATTTTATTTACATTATATGTCAGCGTGCAAAAATAATTGTAGTATATTAAAATCTCTTGCGATAGTGGATCAGACACCGGAAGGAGACCACCTGCCAGAGACATCAGAATTCGGAGCTAATTTTTCATTGACTGGCCACTCTTCCCCTGAGAGTGCAACAAGGAATGAAGTACGCAATCGTGATAAGTGCGGAAGTGATACCAGTGCAAGTTCAGAGTGGAGTGACATGAGCTCGGAGTCGAGTGACCAGTCCGACAACGAGGGTGACGGACAAACCTTTCAATCCGGTGAGCTATTGTATTGTAATAGCCCATTGTGTACGGACGAATATGTCCTCATGATTTTAAAGGTTTATTTTGAGAACAAGATGTCGAAGAAATGTTTGTCTGATGTTTTAATGTTAATCAACAAGGCATTGCCCCAGCCTAACAATCTCCCTTGCACAAAACATAAACTAAATAAGTTTATTGATGAATTCCTTGGTAGCACTATATCGAAAATTCACAGGTATTGTGAAAATCAAAATTGTAATGCATATATTGGGTTGTGGGATGATACGGATGGGGATAATGCATGTAGCACTTGTGGCACGCGTCATAACTATGGTTTGTTTGTAGAAAATATGCTGCCTGATTTGATAAAGCATTTCCTTGAGAAACGCAAAATGTATAAGTATTTGCAAAGCTCTAGTGGCTCTGATTGTGACGTGATATGTGATATCACGGATGGCAGGTTTTATAAAGATGTAAACATGCACAGACGTCAGTATGACCTGACACTAATGTGGAACACTGATGGGGTTCCTGTTTTTAAAAGCTCTAATGCACAGTTGTGGCCTCTGTTGTTTACAGTGGCTGAGCTGAAGCCACTGGTCAGGAATTGCAATGTTGTTGTGGCTGGTTTATGGTTTGGGAAACGCAAACCAAATATGACCGCGTTTCTAAAGCCATTTGTTGAGTCATTGATTCTCCTAGGGGTTAATGGTGTCTCATGGACTCATCCAGAGACTGAAGAGACAATATTGAGTAGAGTAATTGCCCCACTATGTACAGTTGATTCCCAAGCTCGTGCCCCACTTCAAAATATTTCTCAATGGAATGGAGAATATGGCTGTTTTCGGTGCGAGCAAAATGGGGAGGGCTTTCCCAAGACGTACCCGCACAAGGCATGCTTGCCTAAACTTAGAAACGATTCAAATATGAGATATCAGGCCATAAAAGCTAACAACAGGTCTAGGGTGTTTGGTGTAAGAGGACCATCATGTGTGGCATCTGTGCCCCATCTGGACTTGGCTCGGTCTTTTGTGCCTGATTATATGCATTGTGTTTTGCTTGGGGTCACAAGGCAATTTCTCTTCTTGTGGTTTGACTCATCAAACCACAATGAAGAATGGTATATAGGTGGAAAATCCAAAGAAATTGATAAAGTTTTGCTAGGGATTTGTCCACCAAATCAACTTAGCAGGGTACCACGTAGTATTGTTAGTCGTGCTATGTGGAAAGCCAGTGAATTTCGGAATTGGCTTCTTTATTATTCCCTCGTCTGCATAAAAGGTTTTATGCCAGAGAAGTTCATTGGACATTGGATTTGCTTGGTTGGTGCCATATGGATCATGCTGAAAGAGCAAATTTCTATTCCAGACCTTAAGGTATCATTTGAACTGCTGAGAGAATTTTTAAAAAGGATTGGACCTTTGTATGGGCCCCGGCAATACAAGTACAATGTTCACTTGCTTCTGCATTTGCCAGAGGCTGTAATGAATTGGGGACCTTTGTGGGCTCATTCATGTTTCATGTTTGAAAAAGTAAATGGGCAGCTTTTACGATTAATACATGGCACTCAAGAGGTTGCTAAGCAACTGACAAATACCAACAGATTTGTCATGGGATATGAAGTGCTGAGAGGGCAATATGATGGACATGAAACACAAGATTTGGGACTAGGGGGTGGGTGTTCTCGCTCATGTGTGGTGAATCATACCTCTCTTTCTCGTGCTGTGCAGGAGTTAATTTCCAGGTTCCTGGATGATCGCCCCGAAAGCAGAAGACATACAGTGTACTCTAAAATTTTAGTTAAAAACTTGGGCCACATTACTTCAAGAATACATAAAAAAGAAAAGAGGAGAGATAGCTCTTATATATTCTATAGCCATAATGGTCTGGAGAAGAATGGACAGGTTGAATGTTTTATATTCTACGAAAATTTTGGAATGTGTTGTGTTGTTTCCGAGCTGGAGGTGGAAAGTGGCATTTTTGTTGATGAACAGACAAATTACAGTCTGAAGCATATTTACCAATATAAGAAGGGGAACTCTCTTGTGCAAATTACATCTAAATGCATTTTACAGACTCTCATTACTTTAAATAATACATATATTGCTAAGCAGCCCAATATTTATGAAAAAAATTTATAGTTGTTGAATTTTACTCTGTGTTAATTTATATATTCCAATTCAATTTTTATTGAATATGTATCAAAACTGACGTGTCCTATATTTGTATTTTGTGTACAAGCTACAGATCCTTGGACAAATAAAGAATATTATTATTATTAGTGTCTGTACAGTTTCACCATGCACTCCCACCTCATCATTAGTGCTCCCAATTCCCCCTGAAGTGTTCAGTGATAGAAGATTTCTTTTTCTCTTGTTTGTATCGGGTGGTCTATCCCTCACTTGCCCCCATTGCCCAACTGCTTTATCACCCAGGTCCCAGTGACACCCCTGACCCTCAACCACCAGACTGTACCCACAGTGTGAAGCCATTATCTTGCTTCTTTTTCTTCTCTCAGGTGACATGCAACTCAACCCTGGCCCTCCCTCGGACCATAAAGTGCATTCTAGATTTGACATACATACATACATACATACTAGATATATATGTAATGAGCACTATTTCAACTTGTTGTGTCTTGATATTCTCACATGCCATTTACCACATTTAAAAGTAGTACTATACTAAAATCTCTTCATTGTAAAATATATGATCATATAATTTGTATAGATTCCATTGAACTAAATTATTGACATTTTTAAATATTGATTATTTAAATAAATTGATTAAAAATTATTCAATATAATTTAGTTCCGTGGAATTCATGGGACTCACTGTTATTCTCTGGGATTCCACAGAATCTCCTTGGGAAAATCAGCGATTCCCTGCAAATCCTCTGGACTAACTGAATGAATCTCTGAGAGTCCTTGCGAGCCTCAGGGACTCCATGCGACTCTTAGTGATTCCTTAGGAATCATTAGGACTCCATGATTTTCATAAGGGTATCGTATGGAAGTATTGCTGTGAGTCGATTGCTAAAAGAAACAGAAATGTGAACTACGGTAGGAAATTTTATTAGGGAAGGACAGATTTGGAAATAAATTGTAAAAGTTAATAAGGAATATATGCTTTGACATGGGTATTACGATAATACACAGTTCACCAATACATTCATTCCTTGTAAGAAAACCGGATCTTGTGAACCGATCACCCACGAACGGCTCAATTGTGACCTCAGTGACCTACGTGCACGTCACCTTCAGTGCATCGTGCATCTATACTGCCATTGCTACGCAGGTGCATCACAATCTCATTTGATGATAGTGGACCACGATTGCGATCAGTACGTTCAATGCCGAAGACTCGGGAAGTTTTATAAACCCGTTTAATTTTCGTGTGTTGGAATTTTCTGATAGCTCACTCCACTGGAGAATGCTGAATTCGTGAAATAACTAATACCTGGGGAATAGGTGAGTTTGATAATTTCTTCCGCCATTTTCCTAGTATTTCGCCACGTAATGCGGTTCGGGATATCTCACTCGCACATTTCCATCGAATTGATTGCTGACAATTAATGTTTATCTTCTTATAGTGAAATAAACATTGAAATGTGAACTACGATAGGAAATTTTAACGGCGAAGGTCAGATTTAGTAACAATCTGTAACAGTAAATAACGAATATGTGCTTTGATAGGCGATGAGTTATATTAAGATGAGATATTATAAATTTTATCAAGACAAAATTCTCGAATTAATCATGGAGTTGAGATGTGGATACCTCTCTTCATTCTAGCGGTTTTGTGTCTGGAAGAGTTGCTCCGTCATCTACGACCGAATATCTCATTCACGAGAACCGGTTTTGTATGACTCGATCACCCATGACCGACTCTCACTTCAGTGTATAGTGGTAGGTCAGTGCCATAACGTTTGTCATTTGGTGCATTCTCTGGATGACGTTGAAACTGGATCGGATGACTTCGAGACGCTGTTGATGTCTGATTTGGTGTTTAGTAAATAAAAAGCAAGAAACCGTATGTCTATTTCTTCTGGCGATCGTAGAAGCCGAGGTACTGCGTGATTTTCTCTTTTCGGAGGCATACACGGAGTGCACATCATGATAAAAGGTAGGCATTCCTTCCGCCATTGCGGTAAGGATCTATACCATGAAAGATTACGGGTTATTTGTTGTTTGCTGTTCAGTTATCGGAAATAAGACGAAGTTTAATAGGGGATATCAAATTTGACAATAAATTGTAAAAATTAATAAGAAGTAATTGCTATTGACATGTGATGAGGTGGGGATCGGGTTGGTGTGGTGGCTAGAGTACTGGTCTCCCATCCCGAGGGCCCGGGTTCGATTCCCGGCAGTGGCGGATTTTTCAGTGCATGAGTGCCTAGTTGAGGGCATTTCAAGTTCAGTACTCCGTCCGTCGGATGGGACGTTAATCCGTGGTCCCCTAGGTTTTCCCCGCCGGGTTTCTCTCCACCCTTCTTCCTCCGTTCCCTGAAATGTTCCTAACATTATACCCTATTACCCACCTATCCTAAAAACGGCTGTCGGTCGCCTCCTCGGAATAACTAAGGTGATGAGGTATTAAGATTCAGTTCACCAACCCATTCATTCTTTGTAAGAAAACCGGGTCTCGTGAATCGATCACCCACGACCGGCTCCATTGTGATGTCAATGACCTATTTACACGTCACCTAGGTGAAGCTTCGATGCACTGTGCATCGGGGTGGCCATTGCGGCGCAAGTGCATCGGAGCACCTGTAGCAATCTCATTCGATGATGGACCACGAATGTAATCAGTACGTTCAATTCCGAAGATTTCGGAAGTTTTATAAACCCGTTTAATTTTCGTGTGTTGAAATTTTCTGATAACTCACTCCACTGGAAAGTGCTGAATTCGTGAAATGATACGTGATACGTGGGGAATAGGTAAGTTTAATCATTCTTCCGCCATTTTCCTAGTATTATGCCACGTAATGGGATTCGGGTAATGTTTGTAGAATAGTCTCGATTATTTCATGTAACTCCATGTGCCATGGAAATATATTATGCATTCTTGAGTGAATCATTGACCCAAAGAAATAGCCTTGATTCAAATATAAAATCTCAATTTCCGCAAAAGTATGCTTGGATCGGTGATGAAGCATTTCGAACAAATTCGATGCAGCTGTCAATTTTTATCGACGGAAATGTTGTGGTTGCAGGCGAGATGATTAAGTGACTTTTACCATTCTATTCTTGAAACCTTGAAACGGATTTTTAAAGGGAAATAAAACACTGAAATGTGAGCTGCGGTAATAAATTTCATTAGCGAAGGTCAGATTTGGAAATAAATTATAATAGTTAACAAGAAATATGAGCTTTGATAGGTGATAAGGTATTAAGATAATATCCAATTTTTTGCTCATCATTATCCCAACACATTCATTCCTTATAAGAAAATCGGGTCTCGTGAACCGATCACCCACGACCGGCTCCATTGTGACGTCAGTGACCCACTTTCACGTCACCTTCGGTGCACTGTGCATCGGGGCGGCCATTGCGACGCAAGTGCATCGATGCACCTGTTGCTATCTCATTCGATGATGGACCACCAATGTAAGCGGTACGTTCAATTCCGAAGAATTCGGAAGTTTTATAAACCCGTTTTATTTTCGTGGTTTAGAATTCACGGACTGTCTCCACTGGAAAGTGCTGAATTCATCAAATAACTATAATGTCTGGGAATAGGTGAGTTTGATAATTTCTTCCGCCATTTTCATATAAGTATTTGGCCACGTAATGTGGTTCGGGATATCTCACTCGAAGGTGCATTACATTTCCATCGAATCGATTGCTGACAATTAATTTTTATCTTCTTATAGTGAAATAAAAATTGAAATGTGAACTACGATAGGAAATTTTAACGGCGAAGGTCAGATTTAGTAACGATTTGTAACAGTAAATAACGAATATGTGCTTTGATAGGCGATGAGTTATATTAAGATGAGATATTATAAATTTTATCAAGACAAAATTCTCGTATTAATTATGGAGTTGAGCTGTGGATTCTTCATTCAAGCGGTTTTGTGTCTGGAAGAGTTGCTCCGTCATCTACGACGAATATCTCATTCATGAGAACCGGTTGTATGACTCGATCACCATGACCGACTCTCACTTCAGTGTTTAGGGGTAGGTCAGTGCCATAACGTTTGTCATTTGGTGCATTCCCTGGATGACGTTGAAACTGGATCGGATGACCTCGAGACGCTGTTGATGTCTGATTTGGTGTTTAGTAAATAAAAAGCAAGAAACCGTGTGTCTATTTCTTCTGGCGATCGTAGAAGCCGAGGTACTGCGTGATTTTCTCTTTTCGGAGGCATACACGGAGTGCACATCATGATAAAAGGTAGGCATTCCTTCCTCCATTACCGTATAAGGTGCTATGCCATGAAAGATTACGAGTTATTTTCTTTGGTGTTCAAGTATCGGAAATGAGTCGAAGACATTGTACTTACCGTGTCAGCAATTTGATATTAACTAAGAATTATTTCAGTTTTGGAGGCGGGTAGGGTACATTCTGTTTGGGCGTGGTCATATGTATCGTATATTTTATGTTTCTCGGTGTTATTTTTTTAAAGTTTAATCTCTTAAGACGCTCTTCCACGGTGTAATTTGTTGGAAAAGTTCCTGATTGCTGCTATCGTGTTACCAGATAGGGAAGTGGAAGTTGGAATTATGTTGGATATCTATCTCCACATCTCAGCTCATTAATGGCTGTCGAAGCATTATGAAAAATTTTCTCATCGTTTATTGGTGTTCGAGAGATTTCCTTTGTCCTTTCTCCCTGTCACTTTTTCTCTTCATAACTTAATTAATACTTGGAATTAATTACTTATTGCAATCAGTGTATATCTATAATTCTTCTGCATTGCAACAATTGTGACCAAGGAGTGTATACGATTCTTTTGGTACTTGTTGAACTGCATTGATATCCAGCCATTGCTCTTTCTCCATCCTTGTCTCAGCCTGAAATTGCATATTGCACCAATATTTGAGCCCAGATTCACACTATTTCTTCCATCTCTGCCAGTAGCATTAAGTGATGTTGCCTTGATTGCAAAAAATGTTTGCACATCTTGTTGACGATTAAATTATACCTTTCAGAACAACAATATTTAGATTCACTGGCAATAATATCCACTAGGATTTTTGCAAATGGGACACAGCAGAAATAATACGTTATTAAATAGATGTTGATTGACTAGTTTTTTAGTAGATATCAGATTCAATTACTTCGTATTTTAAAACAATTAGTAATTATTGCCGTTGACATCTTTGTTCTTGAAAGGAGTGAAAATCATTAAATTTAATTATGAATATATAATATTTGAGTATACGCAATAGATGGAATTTCATGCTGTGGAAATTTTTGTCCTAGCAGCAAAAGAGGATGTATTTCTTTACATGGTACTTCAAGTGTTGATTGATCACTAATGATATCTAATTAGATAAATCTTCGATGATGTTGTTGCTTCTGATAGCTGTTCATTAAAATCATTCCTTATTGTTTTTCAGTTCCCTGAGCTTTGAAGGGTCAGTAGTTCAGATAGACAAGTGCAGTCCCATTGGCAGGAGAGATGGCAGTATACTTGAGAGGTGTGGTTTTGCCAGTGTGGTATCGCAGAGTCTTCGGACGGCAGCCAATGGAGTCTCGTCTCTGTGCTGTCGCTGGCTTTGTCTCGGGAGGACATCATTGCCCTCCGTTGGGAGATTTGGAAGGTCCAGGGGTGGTGTAGGCAGGCAACTGTGGCTGCCGTGGCAATGGGCTGACCGTGAACTGTGCAGATGTTGCTGTCCATGACGACGGGATGCTGCTCGCTGTACCCTAAGAGGATGCATGCTGCCATCTACAGGTGGTAGATGGACATGCAGAACCTCCATTTCTAATCGGTGAGCGACAATGCCTTCATAACACTTCTCTTGCAGCATTGATTGTTGCGCCCTGGTTCCCATCTCGCTGGTTTCATCCAAAGGAGGATTGGATTTATTGTAGGAAGCATCTGAGCTGATTTTATTTATAAGAGTGGCCGAATGAATGAAGATACGTACTATTAATTCGTGATGTTTATGTGGGTCAAGTTGCATTTGCTCACTATACAACAAGATGAATGGTAAAATAAAAAATGGAATGTGTTATTTTAATTTTTCAAAATGGTGTATTAAAGCGCAAACAAGCACACAATTGCCAAGTGTGAAATTGAAATAGATTAAATTTGAACCAGCTTTCTACTCCCTTTTTCTATGCTTCTTATTTGTATTGTTTCTATAAAGTATATCAAGAATGAATTATGGAGGGGCAATAAAATGTACTTTTGTGGATTCTGTTCTCCATTGCTTTGATGAGACAGTCGAGATCTGTGGACGATTTCAAGTTCCCGTTCCAATATCAGTTCCCAGATCCCGAATTGAGTTTCCAGTTCCATTATCAGTTCCTGTTCCCTTATCCGTTCCGGTGTCTCACTCATTGTCAGTGCCCATTTATCAGTTCCAATATATCAGTTCCCTTACCAGTTCCAGTTCCTTGAAACCGTTTAAGTTCCATAACCAGTTCCGGATCCAGTTCCTTTAACAGTTCCAGTGAAATTATCAGTTCCTTTGTCAGTTCTCGTTCCTACATTTTTGCGAATCCTCATCCGAGCACCTTCCTTTTTGGAAATGAAATTTTTTGTGCACCGGAACTTTAAGTCAATATCTCGCCTCCAATCAAACAAGTGTAACATCTAGGATCAGGACCTGATTTTAACGAAAGCTGACAGGGCAAAACAGTATGGTTAATTTAGATAGACAGTTTTACATGGAAAAGTGTAAGAATTTTTTGAAAACAGAATCGGTTGGAGAAATAGTTGGATGTTATCAGGCAATGGGCTCATTTTCCTTAAATAAATTCTGAAATGTTCCAATTGATTCCCACTTATCGTGGCTAACGCATCTCGTCCTCCCTCAGTGACACTGGGCTGGAGTGCGCCTTCCCGTCTGGTATATTCTCGCCGACAACGCCTCCTCGATCCTGCTCCTTACTCTGCTGGAGTCCTTTTCTCGGGCGCCTGCCGCAGGATCAGCATTACTCCGCTGATGGGTCCTTCTCAAGGGTTCCCGGGCCTACTCTCCTGATGCGTGCACCTCGTTCACCTTCACTTCCGACTCTCCCCGAGCCCTTTCACTACTGTTCCGTGTCGCGTCCCTCTGACTATTCCCCCGTTCGTGTCCTCGTCACTACTGACGCTCTTTTTTCTCTATTCTTGCCCATTCTTACGCTCGTTTTTCCTAACCTATTATTTGGCCAAGTATACTGCCAACCTCCCAGCGTTTAACCAATACCCCTATTGTTGTCCGTGCCGCGGGTACAGCCAACCCGTGGTGTTTACCCCGTAGGTTTACAACGTTTGGGATGATTTCATTGAAAGGAGTCAATTATTTATAACAAAATATATTCGTTTGCCTATTACTAATTTAATTATTAAACAAGACACTTAGAATATCCTAATGATATGGTTTCTTAATTCAAAAAGTTGTTACTTAAAAGCATCGACTTTGCGCAGTGAGTGAAAATAACGGAAGCTAAGATTGGTGTGCATCATATAACTGCACATTTAAAAGTGTAATATTCTTGTTGCTGTTTGCACAGTCAACCTACTCCATCATCACTTTTTTATCCTCAGAAAATGAAAGCCTTTGAAATCCCCGCTTATTTTGTCTACATCAAACCTCAAAGCAGACCACAATTTAAACAACGTGTGTTTTAGAACTGACTGTGAATTACTATTCCATGCATATGAAATTTCCCACATCACGTCCTTTAAATTATATCTGTTTTTGAAATAGTTTAGCCTGCTCCATTAGCACTAGGCCAGGAATTCTAACTAAGCCCTTCACTTCGATGTAATCGAAACCATGCAATTTAAATCAGCACCTTAATCTTCTTTCATGGTTTTTCTCTCAGTCATCCATTTCTTCGTGTCACTTTAACAGTAAAATTTTGAGGATTTTCTCTCTATGCTTCTTCGTGTATTATATTGTCACAGATCCCACGCAGTGTGCTTCAGACAAATGATTTACTGATTGGTGCATTGATGTCAAGCTTTTTCACAACTTGCGCTTCTTCTGCAATCATGATCGTTTTGTACTGATGCTCACTTATCTGTTGTTGCCACAACTGCATGGATTAGACATGATTAGGGAGAATCATAAGTAGATAACAAATAATTTTAACAATTACATCCAGTGGTCAATCAAAAATTCACGTGCAATTGAAAGTGACCGATCTGTAAACTAGTCTTAATCCGTCTCGGCGATGTCTTCAATTTTGTATGTTTAGTTCAAGTTGCAGAATAAATCCAGTGTACCTGAAGTACCAGAAATTAATATGTTTACATTATTCTGATTTTTTGGAATGGGAGAATTAACATTAAGAATGGGATAATATCTCAGCAGGTTATGAAGAAATGTTTCGGTAAAAATTTTTTTGACATTTTCCACAAAGTACCGGGTAAGTTCATGGCAAAATTGCTGGACTATAGGTGTTCCGGGATTAAGGGTGCTCAACTGTATTATTGGCCAATGCATGTATTTACCTTTGGGGAGAATTGATGAATTGATATGAATTATTTGCAGTTTTGACATTTAACCTTAAAACCATGGTACGTCTATGTTGCCAATTGTAGTTGTTAACCCAGCTACTTATCTGTATGATAATTTGTATATTGTTGTCTCCCAGCATACTGAAAGGTCTTTAATTAATCCGTGATAAACAAGCCAATGAATCATCAATGTACTCATCAATAAAGCTCAAGTCTGTAGCTGTGTCTCACTAATTGAGGCCTGAAATATTTGATTTTTGTCTGATATTGCTGACCTTTCATAGAATAAGCTAAGCACCTTGGCTGTACACGTAGACTGCTCTGAGAAATGCCACAGTTGCTACTGCGGTCCTGTTATACTGCCAAGATATACACAGTGATGATTGAATACTAATGACTCTTCATTCGTGAGGTTCATAACTTGCTTTGATGATGGCATGTCAGATATCTTGTGATGACAATCTTATATGCTGATTCAGTGAATGTTATTTCAGGAGCAGTCTGAATTCTACGCCATGACTGAAATGGCAGCAACCTACGGAGGAGAGATCGCTGCCCCAAGTGTAGTACTGCAAGCCACTGACAGAAACACAGTGGTATGGCAGCTCTCCTGTGTGCAAACCGATTGGGTGGAGATCCGCATTTCAAGATGTCTCTGAAGATGAGGTCTCTTCTTCAAATCTATGGCACATATTCAGGATCAAATTGTCAAGAATCATTTGCAAGTGTGTGCCAAACACAGCATTATATTTATAGAGAGTAAAGGGATGCTTCACGTCCTGATGTTAAAAACAAGGAAAAAATGAAGGTCGGAAGTGGCTTCACACTTGCTATGGTGGTCCTGGAAGACTGCCACAGTACTGCTGTCGACTTATTAGGTTGATAAGTAAGCCCTCTGAATACCATTGATTGATGCATTTGTATGAATCTTGGTAACCCATCTTTCATAACATTTGGCATTTGTCTCTTGATGCAGAAGTAGTGTTAGTTACATAAATACCATCATTTCTCAGCTGTATGACCTGTATAGTTGTTATTCTGGTGTTTATGTATGCACACACAGTTTGATGCCAGATTGTTCTTTGTAACGATAATTTTAATATGGTGGTTGGAATTTCTTTTTGCAAACACAATGGCAACCTCTGGGAGAGTAATGTTTATTCCCGAAAATCATTCTTAGGTGATATGTATACATAATCAGATGATTGGGCAATTGAAATGATTCCCATACTTTTTACTCAGTATGAGCACGATAAAATTATAATTGGTCCTTGCTATAAGAACGTGGGAAAAGGAAGTGGATCATGTGGAATAAGGTAATGATAGTGTTACAAGAATGAGGCAATGCCATACCTGATGGTCTCCAAGGGCATTAGTAAATGGTTGGCTTGAGCCGGTTGAAACTAAAATTGTGAAAAATATCTGTTGAAGCTGTATTTGTAATGGAGTGGAGTCATGATCACTTTAGATTGGTCCTGTTGTTAGGTTTTAATAATTTCTGTTCTTGTATCACATTTTCTGTCTTGAATAAGAGCCAGTATTTCTGGTGGTCGTCTCATTAAGATCCTCTTACACAGCTTGAAGTGGCAGGGAACTGATGCATCCAACTGTCCAGTATCCAACCCCCAGTGACTCCCTTAGTGGGGCTCTGGGGCTTCCTTTGGAGAGGTGGGGGCAGGCCTTCCTGGGAGTGAACCGCTTGCCACCGAGACGCGGGCGGAGCTCTTTGGGGGCCATTGCACGCTCTCCCCTCTTTCTTGTGAGGGGCGTGGCTAACTCAGACCCACGTTCTCACCCTCTCGCTCTTTCCGTCTGTCTCGCCATTAGGTGGTAGTTGGTAGGTTTTTACGAGGTCCCCTCCAAAACTGGATAATTCAGTTCCCTGCCACTTTATGCTGCCTGGTCAAGAGAAGAAATAAAAGACATCCATTTACCTATTCTGTAACTAACCAATTTTTGTGTGCAACTCACCACCTAATTTTTTTAATGTACCATGTTCAATAAAATGAGTGCTGAGTCCTTGGCATCAAATTTCCATGGCCCAATTGATAAAGGAGTCATGACTGTATAGTGGATGTGATGTTGGACTTGTGGAAAAAGATCTGTACTGTACATAATACTTTGATCAGAAACAAGAGCTAAATGTTTGCTGGGATATTTATTTGAAACTCTGTCAGAGTAGTATTTGGACAATCCCGAGCATAGATTGTCCACCTATATCGACTTTGATAGAGCTAGGTTGGTCTTGCCAGAGAACATCACAGATGTTAGGATGCAAGAGAGGAAAGTATTTGGTGTGTACCGCCTGAAATGGTGCTTCTATTTTACTATGAGGTGGGATGCTGTCATGTTGGTATTCCTGAGGGTGTTGTTTGTTACAAATGGGATATTGGTATTTATTTATTTATAGAGTTTAACGTTTGCCCAACAAAATAATTACAGGGCAAACGAAACAAAAAAAATACAAAACACATTGGAATCAATTGAATTTTACAGAAATCCCGAAACATATCAAGAAACTATATCAAGAAACTATATCATTTATCCATTTACAAAAGACACTTCTTTGTTCACATATATCAAATTTTTCACAGAAGTCCAGGGACACGTTTCGGTGAATTGTGTTTATTTGGCTATAACAATGTTGTAAATTTAAAGCTGTGCCACTTGCTGCTTTAACTAAAGGACTCTCCGGGTTCGGACAGCTCCGTTCCCGCCTCCCTTTGCTTCAAGCCTGCAGATTCTGTAGCCTTCTCTCCAGTCTATTTTTCACTAGTTACCACGAGGATAGTTCCCGGAGGCGTGTCATCCCGAGGCGACTCGGCAGGTGTTGGAGTTTCCACCTGCAATGTCGTCTGTGAATGTTGAGGGGAACCCCTTCGTTCCTCCTCCACAGGACACGGACCCCAGATGTCTTCCTCACAGCCGCAAATCGCGAGGATGGCCTTGGGACCCTGCAGCGATGTTGTGGGGGCGTCCAAGGGGAACTCGCGTTCTCTGGTGGTGGGGGTCTCCGAAGATCGGAGTATCCCACCTTGTCGCACAACCCATCCCATCTGTTGCAGATCGGAGTATCCCACCTTGTCTCACAATGCATCCCATCTGTTGCAAATCGGAGTATCCCACCTTGTCTCTAAATGCATCCCATCTGTTGCAGATGAACTATTCCACCGCCTTGGTTCCTCCTCGTCCTCACCAGCAGGTGCACTGTCACTCTATCGTCAACATCAAGCCCATAATTAATATTTAACTTACTTGTTGAAATGTTGATCAAATATTTCATCCCTTAATAACATTAAAACTAAAAATTGCATCTGGTCCATATTTTGTTAAAAGACTCTTTAGGATCTTTTACATCTTTGTACTGAATTTCAGCCGTATCCATTGATAAAAAAAGTACTATCAAATATTTCATTCCTTAATAACATTGAAACTATTAAATATATATTGCTTATATCTGGTAAAAACACCTGTTAGGACCTCCTTCACCTAAATACCGACCAGCTTAATGCATTAACGAATACAATTATTTTTAATTACAAGAAGGCCTCGATAATATTTTCGTTACATTTATATCAAGCAATTGATTTCAGAGTTCCCCCATTTAAAAACGTAATTACTTTACGAAACGTCAATTCCAACAAAACTTTCAAAGAAAGATCATTCATTTCATCCGCTACTATTCACTAATATTAACAAAAGGAGTAACCGTAGGTAAAGCATTTGAACGAGTGTGGAGACAGGTTTCTTAAATTACAAACAAAAGTATTATTGATTTAATTTTTATTTATTATTACATTTTGCATAGTTAGGACTGAAGACATATAAATGTATACATATTTTTAGTGTAAAAAATTGCATTTTACGTTGTTAGGACTGAGGACACATAAGTGTTTACATACTTTTAGATTAAAAAAAATATTACAGTTTTGCATTGTTAGGACAGAGGACATAAGTGTCAACATGCTTTTAGTATAAAAAAATTTTAAACAGGTATTCCATTTTTATAAGATTGCGTTCTCTGTAAACAGAAAATTTTGTGTTCAAATGGTTGTAATTAATAACTTCTTGAGGAGTTAGGGTAAGGTATTTTGGGAGGAAAAGTTTTCTTTCCCTCCCATTCATTTTAAAACTACCCACCAAACATTCTCCATATCTAGTGGTCACCTTCTCAAGAGAATTAACTACGTATCTCTCTCCCTCTTTGAGCTCTTCTTTCTTTATGCAGGTATATGCCTCTTGTTCTTCAAGAAGTTTATTTGCGATGATATTTCCAACGTTGACCGTAGATGGTCCAGCTGAGGCTGAGGGATTCATTCTATATATATATATATATATATAAAGAAAATTAAAATAAGAAAATAATATTTCTTATTCAACTATCATTTTAAAATCTCGAGAGTGAATCTACCAATTTGAAATCGTAACCGACTGTTCTAAATTCACATCAAACAATTTCTAATATATATACATATATACCCACGTTTAGTTAGCTGGTTGGTTGGGTGACTGGTTAAATTCTAGTATCGTAGATAGTTGACAGTTTGCTCCTAGTTTAGCTTCTGGTTGAAGGTATACTGACTGCTTCCAGGCTTGCAGATGGTTGGTTGATTGGATGGCTTTTAGTATCGTAGATAGTTGACAGCCTGCTACTAGTTTAAATGCTGGTTGAAGGTGTACTGATGGCTTCCAGATGGTAAGTGAAGCATCCTCGAATCAACATGCTTTATATACAAAAACGTGAGGGTGGAATTCCTCCCTCCCGCGTAACACTCTTAGACGACTCTTGAGTTTATTACCTGGTTTTTTCTTTAACGAATGCGAGAAGGAATACACGTCAAGGGAGATTAAGTGTCACCTGCCTACAACCTTTGAGATAAATCAGAGACTATAACGAATGTGGAAAGGAAACATGTTCGAGCTAGATTAAGTACCTGTCACCCACCATCCACTCTTGAGCTAAAATCAGAGAGTAATAGTCGTCTCTCAAGCTCAATTCCTGATTTGTTCTTCTATGTTCCTCTATAAAAACGCAGACAGTGGTTGAACAATTATTGTTACGACTCCAACTTTCAGCCGAGAAACAATCGACTGTTTCCTATTGCAGCAAGATTCTGCACCACATCTATTCTACTTTAAGAAGCCGACGGTACCATACGGTACACCATCATCTCATCACTAATCTTAAGTACCAATGAAGACGCTTTTTATATTATGCGTTAACGAAATCGTGGATAATATAATATTGATTAGGAGAACTTATTCCAAACTTCTGTTAAGCTGTAGTCAAAGACCACATAATATCCTCCTAATGAAAAATACAGACTTAATTTAATTTAAATATTCAAAAGTTCTTCCAAAGCTAATATACAGATTAATCGAGAAAAGATTTTATTAAAAAGCAACTTATTAATAAAAATTAATATATACTTTTCTTGTTACAGTGAAACAAATCTATATATAAAATCAAATCACACTTATGTTTATAATGAATACGTTATTTGATATTTGTTTAGAGAACTTATAGATAGTTAGACAAGCATATATTATTGCAAATAATGCGAACACTGATGGATATGTTTTTCGTAGGGTTGTGCAGGATAACACAGAATTGTTTTAATTCTCTGCGAGTCTTTGCCAAGACACGTCATTGGATTAATTCGATATCATGTTATTTTGGAAGAGGAAGAGTAATCGAAATGGGTTTTGATTGTGATGATATACGCTATGAAATCAACCATAATGCACCTTACCATAAATATGAGTATTAATTTGAAAACGGTTGTTACAATCTTGTGATTCTCTTATTCCAGGTAGTTTCTACATCATTAACACGCATACTTACAACCATGCCAAATGTTAACCAATCAAGAAATTTTCAATCTATTCAAATCTGGGACGTATCGCACATAAGAAGAATTAGAACAAGTATACATAAATATTCATAATAATGTAATATTTAATAGCGTTACTATAGATGATAAAATATCTTATATAAATATGAAAATAATAATATACGAATCTAAAATAGACGATATTGTTATACTTGTGATCAATATTATACAATTAACGAATATATACCTCACGAAAATACAACTGAACATAGACCTACTGAATACCATTGATTGATGCATTTGTATGAATCTTGGTAACGCCTCTGCCATAACATTTGGCATATTGACTCTTGATGCAGAAGTAGGGTTCGTTACATAAATACCATCATTTCTCAGCTGTATGACCTGTATAGTTGTTATTCTGGTGTTTACGTATGCACAGTTTGATGCCAGATTGTTATTTGTAACGATAATTTTAATATGGTGGTTGAAATTTCTTTTTGCAAACACAATGGCAACCTCTGGGAGAGTAATGTTTATTGCTTGAAAATAATTCTTAGGTGATATGAGTACATAATCAGATGATTAGGCATTTGAAATGATTCCCATACTTTTTACTCAGTATGAGCACGATAAAATTGTAATTGGCCCTTGTATTGAGAACGTGGGAAAAGGAAATGGATCGTGTGGGATAAGGTAATAATAGTGTTACAGGAATGAGGCAATGATGGTCTCTGGTGGCCCTGATGGTCTCCAAGGGCATTAGTAAATGGTTGAAACTAAAATTGTGAAAAATATCTGTTGAAGCTCTATTTGTAATGGAGTGGAGTCATGATCACTTCAGATTGGTCCTGTTGTTAGGTTTTAATAATTTCTGATCTGGTATCACATTTTCTGTCGTGAATAAGAGCATTCCCTATTTCTGGTGGTAGTCTCATTTTGAACTCTTACACAGCTCAAAGTGGCAGGGAACTGATGCATCCAACTCTATCCCGTATAATCCCCGGTGAACGTGTCCCCTCGTTGGGGCTCTGGGGCTTCCTTTGGAGAGGTGGGGGCAGGCCTTCCTGGGAGTGAACCGCTTGCCACCGAGACGCGGGCGGAGCTCTTGGGGGGCCATTGCACGCTCTCCCCTCTTTCTTGTGAGGGGCGTGGCTAACTCAGACCCACGTTCTCACCCTCTCGCTCTTTCCGTCTGTCTCGCCATTAGGTGGTAGTTGGTAGGCTTTTACGAGGTCCCCATCAAAACTGGATACTTCAGTTCCCTGCCACTTTATACTACCTGGTTAAGAGAATAAATAAAAGATATCTCCTTTTCCCTATTCTATAATCAACTAATTGTTGTGTGCAACTCACCAGCTACTTTCTGTTTTGTACCATGTCCAATAAAATGAGAGCTGAGTCCTTGGCATCAAATTTCCATGGCCCAATTGATAAAGGAGTCATGACTGTATAGTGGATGTGCTGTGGGACTTGTGGAAAAAGATCTGTACTGTACATAATACTTTGATCAGAAACATAAGAGCTAAATGTTTGCTGGGATATTTATTTGAAACTCTGTCAGAGTAGTATTTGGACAATCCCGAGCATAGATTGTCCACCTATATCGACTTTGATAGAGCTAGGTTGGTCTTGCCAGAGAACATCACAGATGTTAGGATGCAAGAGAGGAAAGTATTTGGTATGTACCGCCCGAAATGGTGCTTCTATTTTACTGTGAGGTGGGATGCTGTCATGTTGGTATTCCTGAGGGTGTTGTTTGTTACAAATGGGATATTGGTATTTATTTATTTATAGAGTTTAACGTTTGCCCAACAAAATAATAACAGGGCAAACGAAACAAAAAAAAATACAACACATTGGAATCAATTAAATTTTACTGAAATCTCGAAACATATCTTTATCAATTTGCAGAAGACACTTCTTTGTTCACATAAATCAAATTTTTCGCAGAATACCAGGGACACGTTTCGGTGAATTATGTTTATTTGGCTATAACGATGGTGTAAATTTAAAGCTATGCCACTTCCTGCTTTTACTAAAGGACTCCTTATCTGTTACTGGTATCATTTTCTTAATGAATGAATAAGACTTGTATTTTCCTGGCGATGTAAGTTAAATGAGCCATGAATACCTTCGCTATCTTCGTGCCTTGGTATAAATACGAATCTTCTAGGATATCGTGGCAATCGATTGTACTCAAGAAGTAGGTGGAAGTACTGAAAGCCGGAGATATAGGGATGGAGTTAGGATGGGAAAAGTGCGCGACCAGGCGAAAGGAGAGATTTGGGATAACAAGGAAGATATCAAGATCATCTTGGTAGAACGAAGGGTGATTTATTCTTCCTATTTGACGGGACACAGTCCCAGTTCCCCCGCATCATGGTCCCGGTGCCCCACATCCCGGTGCAGCGGGACTATAGCCATTTTCTTTTCAAATTATAACGGAAAGAGAATGTTTCCATTTTGTTCTTGTAAATACGTCATAAAGAATTCTACATACGTTCCTGCTTTTTCCTTACCCGAAGAACCCTTTTGCCTCCGGTTGTGAAACATTCGGATCTCCAGCTCCTTTCCCGCCTCCCTTTGCTTGAAGCCGGCGGATTCTGAAGCCTTCTCTCCAGTCGCTTGTTCACCAGTTACCGCGAGGATAGGTCCCGGAGGGGTGTCATCCCGAGGCGACTCGGCAGGTGGTGAAGTTTCCACCGGCAGCGTCGTCTGTGAATGTTGAGGGGAACCCCTTCGTTCCTCCTCCACAGGACACGGACCCCAGATGTCTTCCTCACAGCCGCAAATCGCGAGGATGGTCTTGGGACCTTGTCTCACAACCCATCCCATCTGTTGCACATCGGAGTATCCCACCTTGTCTCACAACCCGTCCCATCTGTTGCGGATCGGAGTTTCCCACCTTGTCTCACAACCCGTCCCATCTGTTGCGGATCGGAGTTTCCCACCTTGTCTCACAATGTATCCCATCTGTCGCAGATGAACTATTCCATCACCTTGGTTCCTCCTCGTCCTCACCAGAAGGCGCACTGTCACTCCATCGTCAAAATCAAGCCCATAATTTATATTTAAATTACTTGCTCAAACGTTGATCAAAAGTTAATGGTCTTTTTTCGAAAAATAAATTAACAAGATGTATCAGATCCGCAAGGATGCACCCCTAGATTTACTTCCAGGAAAGCAGCTGTCAAGTATTCCACGTAATTTACACAAAAGAATTTCAGAAACTAATGAATTGACGGTCAAGTCTCTCCGAAATACGGCTCGACTCAATGTGCAAGCAGTATGTGACCAAAGTTCTGTGGAAACAGTTCTTTTATATCTGATCGCTCAAGATGTTCATTGGCTGCGGTCGAGTTTGCGAAAAAAAAATGACCCCGCTTCCGCCGAGAGCGCTCCACCTTTTCAGTTGGGGAGGAGGAGACGCCAGACCTTATATTTTCATTAGTAGGGTTGTTTTTTCTGTTTCCAGTGGTTCTGGACTCATTTATTTCCCCTTCATTTCGCCATCTTCAACAGAAGGGAAAATGTTGCTGTGTAAATATGTCGAGATCATTAAGAAGTTATGTTGTGACCGTTCGTAGTGGGGTGTGACGGACTCTGAATGCGAAAGTGGATTAAGGGAGGAGAGAGATGAAGACAAAATAGCTTGGTACCACACTTCGGTGAATGTAGTTTGCGTCTTGTTGGTCACGCGGAATGTGGAGCACGCGTCCTTGGCTGTTTCCATTTGGAGATAGTTCTCGAAGGGGTGTCGTCCCGATGCGCCGGGGAAGGTGGTGAAGTTTCGGCCTGTTCCTCCGCCCGACTTGGATGAAATCTAATTGGAACTGCGAGCATGAATAACGTTTAAGCCATGTTTGTAGTTGAACTCAGGAACGCACTGCGCCAATTGCCGGAAAAACTTACAATTAAGTGATAAAAAATCTATATGAATTAAATACAAATCGGGATAAATCCCTGGAATAGAAAAAGCAAGAGTACTCATTAATTAAATAAACACATCATTTAACAATTTATATATTTATGAAATAAATTACAGCGGATATTATGCAAAAACAGTACATACAACCCATGCATCATGTCAAAGCGTTGAAATGAGTAAATACGACTTATGGGGGACACGGTAGGTGAATTCCTTTTTGAATTGTGGCAGCGATGAGGAGTGTGATTGATTTGGGCTAGTAGTTCCAAGTGAGAGAGGCGGCAACGGTGAATAATTATTCGGATGTAGTGACTGAAAGTCGATTGCAAAAGTATTGACTGGGGTCCAAGTTAAAGGAACGTTTTCCAAAACGTGGATCGTTAAATAAATATCGGAATAATCGCCAAGTGTTTCACTTTCGAATAAACTCCAGGCATTTAATGCATGCCTGGAGACATCTGAAATCGCTTGCTCATTTGTTCTGTGTTAAAAGGATTTCTTTGTGGGTGTTGCTGAAGTTGTAGGCATCTCCGATTCATCTTTTGATGGTTGATCATTTGGCCTTTCCATCATCATTTTCATTTCGTATAAACTTTAAAGTTGATGCCGCATTACTTGTCACATCTGTCAGCCAACGTGATAACTCTCAAAAGAAATTAAATTTATTTTATGTCGCACAACACACCTGTTTAACGGCCTAGCAAAAACTTGGGTTAAGACCAAACTTTCAATGTGGTATTCCAACCATTAAAGAGGACGCTCCGCTTGGACTGACCAACGTGAAAATAAGCACCATGAAATAAATCCCGTAATATCATTGTGGTCCACTTCCCTCGGGAAAAATGCAGGGATGAGTTTACCGACACTCGTTCAAGAATAGGGCCTTGGCCCACTCTTATCATTTTACTGAAGAGAAGATCCCGCCACGTTGTGACGACTGCGACTCTCTCCCCTTACTCTGCGGTATCTCCTGTCGGAGTGTGATGTGTATCTGGTAGAACGGCAGAGGCTAGACATCCGGGAATGTATAAGACAAATCCTAGGAGATGACGCCGACTACATCACCAAGGTTTTCAAGTTCATAAATAACTATGGATATTACAGTAACGTAGTTGTAATACCTACGAGGGATTTACGTTAGCTCGTATACTTTTATGATATCATATTATCAGCTAGGAAAAAAATTTTGAGTGGTGCGAGATGACCTCATCCGTCGACGCACCCCAATCCAAACCACTAATACTACTTGCGTTTTTACAATGTACAACATCAGTTTATATCACTTCAGTTAGGGAAAACATGTTAAATATAATGTTTTTAGCCACCGATTATTTATACGGATTGAGAAAATGTCGTGAACTATAAACTTGTTCAGTATTAAAATCACAATGGTAATAAAATATTTAAAGGGATAGGAGCGAGAGACTTCGGAAATAAAACTCAGTTTTTTTATTCCATAACTATATATTTATTTTTTAGTTTAATCACCATCCCCTGATCCCAAGGATTCTGATTAAACTCCCTCACATCATCCCGACTCGCTTTCAAGTGGCGAGGAAGAAAAATCTTCCTGCTCATCCCCTTAAAAATATTCTCGGCCACCACCGAGCCCCCATACTTCGTCTCCAAGAACTCTAAACACTCCACTGGATATCGAACTTGAGCTCCTCCCTCCGGAGAAACTCCACACTCTTTTGGAGGGCGATGAATTTATTTTCTAGTCCGGCCATCTGTAACAGAAGAGAAATATTACAAAGCATTAACAATACCGAGAATCGTAAATGCATGCAAGTTAACGATGTTCTTTTACTATGAACGATGTTCTTTTAATAACAATCCATTACCGGGTGACTGCAACTACCAAAACCAAATTAACCCCGTGCAGTCGGCAAACTGGGATCGTCTTTCTCGACGAATTCTATATCAGCGGCAAGCCTTTCAAATATGATCTTGCATATTTAATATCTGGTAAAATCTTCATCACTATGATTATAAATGACATTAATTAACTCTAAGCAAATGGTTTTACGTTATTTCCACTTATATCGTAACCTCTTAATAGATCACACTATAATTTTTATGCTTCTTAGTTAGGTGGGAGTTACTGTTTAGTGTCTTCCACCTCCGAGTCTCCGGCTGGCATCTGGTTTCATTGCCGTCATAATGGACGGAGACTCGAGAGGGGTTGTGCCTACGGGTGGTCACGTCCGCCACCTTTGGATGAAAGGCTAACCACAAACTATTATTATTTACATCAGAGATTAAGTAAGGATATAGGGATGGAGTTGGGATTGGGCTAGTGTACGACATTCCATGTGGCGAAAGGAAAGATTTGGGATAACAAGGAAGATATCAAGATCATCTTAGTAGAATGAAGGGTGACTTTATTCTTCCCATTTGACGGGACACAGTCCCGGTTCCCCCACATCATGGTCCCGGTGCCCCCACATCCCGGTGTAGCGGGACTATTGTCATTTTCTTTCCAAATTATAACGGAAAGAGAATGTTTTTTTTGCCGCAAATATGTCATGAATATTGCTCCCTACGTTCCTGATTTTTCCTTACCCGAAGAACCCTTTCGCCCCCGGTAGTGAAACATTCGGATCACCTGCTCCGTTCCCGCCTCCCTTTGCTTCAAGCAAGCGGATTCTGAAGCCTTTTCTCCAGTCGCTTCTTCACCAGTTACCGCGAGCATAGTTCCCGGAGGGGTGTCATCCCGAGGCGACACTGCAGGTGGTGAAGTTTCCACCGGCCACGTCGTCTACGAGGGGTGTTCGTTCCCTAATGTTCTGCCTATGCTCATTCGAATTCTAGCGTGGTAAAGCTTCATCTATATTGTAGAAGACTTCACAAAAATTGCCACATTTTTCTATCTATTGCCTTGTAGAGGGCGTCCTTTATTCTGTTATACAAGTTTCTTCTGGGGTAGTTAACAAAGCTAAAGTTTTTATAATCGTCTAAAAAATCCAAAGGAAATATACCTTTTTTTCATAACAATTTCAATATTCGACGTAAATTCTTTAGCTGTTTAGCGGAAACTACTTTTATCCAGGCCTTCCATTAAGGAATTCAAATTATCTGGTAAAAACCGAATAATCTGTAAATCTAAGTAGTAACACATAAATTTTCCCTGGAATGTTTCATGTACGAATGTAAGTGGGTGTTTTTCATTTTTAATTGCAAATTTAACTATCCGGTCCATTATAGATAGACTATGCCTTTCACTTCGGAATTATTGCTTCTATTTCATTCTCATTCATCCATGTGTAGAGGAATTTAATAAAGAGTTCATTACCACTTGTAGTCATGTTGGCAAACACTTGACTAATTGCCTCCTCGATACAATTATTCGTTTTATCCTTACGTTATCGATACAATGGAGGCGGAATCAGTGGTGGGAGATACACACATACATTGGCATCTGTAAAAGAAGCAGTATGTCAGGTGAGCGTGGAACCGGTAACGTCAGCGTGGCCCATGTCCGTCAGGAACGGTCGCCGGGAAGAGGTCATCATCACACGGCTGAGGATAGGGCACAGTCCCCTGACTAACTCCTACCCCTTCACTGGAGAGAGAACTCCACCTCGGTGTGAAGAATGCGACTCTCTCAGCATTAGGCATATCCTGACAGAGTGTGATAAATACCGGGACGTTCGAAGGCTCCCCTAAAAATTAGGGGAGACTTAGGACATCTGATAAGGGATCACCCTGATGAACTTGATAGCATCATATTATTCTTAAAAGTCATTGAGCTCTTCTCGAAAGTTTAAATATAAGATGAAATGAAAAAAGTTCTTTAAAAAATAGTAGTGGATATTATATACACAATAACGTCAATTGAAGGGACAAGGGTGCAAAATGACCTGGACGTCGACGCACCCTTAAACAACAACACTACTACTACTTATTATCCGGCATAGCCATTTTCCCCCCGTATATATGGCAAATAACATGTTCACTGTTGTACTTGGTCTGCTCATGTCAGTGGAATCATTACTCTATTGGACGAATTACACTTTTGTATTTTGCCGGCGATATCAGCTAAAGTGAACTCCATCGCTACGTTCGCGCCATGACATAAATACGGCTCTTTTGCCAATATTGGGTCAATTAATTCTGCTTTTGACAGGTGCATAAACTGAAAGCAATATTTTTTTGATAGGGTTCGTAAAATGAACTTTCTGAATTGTTCGTGAAGCTGTGAATTGGAACTAGAATGGACTCATAATCAGCGTAAAATAGAAATGGTAATGGGATGATATAATTGGAATAAAAAACATTTCGGGTTTCTCACCCTTCTTAATTGCCGGCATCACATTTCTCACGGTTTTGTTTTGACCTCAAAATAGGATATGATCGGCGATAAGTTTTCTTCTGTTGGTCCCAGTACAATAGGCAAAACAGCGCTTGCATTAACTTTTAATTCCAGTTTCCTAGTCAGCTGCATGCCCACTAATTTTTCAAAATTTTTAATGTAAACGTAATGAGATACGCCTTTACCATTGGTTAGGAAAAGTAAATCTCTATCATCGGATGACTCAATGTCGACCACTTTGATTGGATTCATATTTTTATCATCATCCATGCCGAACACATTAACCTTGATGTTATTTACTAGCTCAAAGTTTCGTATGTGCGATAGAGGCGTAGAAAAGGAAACACACTTCAAGTCATATATGTGAATTGAACTGCGATATCGCGTCTCCCTATGCGTAATGTTTTATACGTATTTTGCTAGAAAAGCATACTGAAAGCCCAAAACTTCATTCTTTTTTACAATAACACAAGAATGTGAATTCTTAATTATGCGAGGATAGAAATAAAAATGACCTTCCTTTCAACGGGATGTAAATATTTGCTCTTAAAAGCAAGTATTTGATTGCAAATAAGGTACAACCGCTCTTTAAAATACACTTTGTCCATTTCCTTCGACAATTAAGAAAATGAATCGCTCAAATAGTCGTCTAGATCTGTTGTTTTATAAATGGGGAAGTTCTTTCTTTTGAAAGCTCTCTCGCTTTCTCATCGTGAACATTTACAAATGAACATTACAAAACTAAATTGGTTTTAATACTATGTTTTCAGCCGCTCGCCGCCGCTCGGACAAAGCAGATATTTTTTCATCGCAAAGATGATTCTTATATGGCGAAGCAACTCACGATCTTCCATCACATTTGTCTTGCACGCAATATACTAGAACATACGCATGTATTTTTTCATCAGGGAGATTACTTCCAGAAAGAAAAAATAACTCAGAAGTTAAATGCACGAGAGGTCTTACTTCATCTTAGAGCCGTGAAGATATATATTTTCTTTATTATTGTCTTACGTTGATTCCCCCCATAAGAAGCATTGAAATAAAAATGAGTGATAGATCTAAAAACATTGGGAACCCGCTTCGTTACACTAAGTTAACCAATAATGCACACCCATTACATAAGGGATATAAAAATGATGCGGGATTCGACCTAAGAAGTGCATACGGTTATACTATACCATCAAGAGGGAGTGGTCTGGTAAAAACAGATCTACAGATCGAACTTCCCAAAGAATGCTATGGAAGAATTGCACCAAGGTCTGGATTACCTTTGAAGCATGGAATACACGTGTGAACAGGATTCATTGACGGAGACTACCGGGGCAATATTGGAATAGTCATCTTTAACAATAGTTATCTTTAACAATAGTTCCGGGGATTTTGTCATAAAATCAGGAGATCGAGTGGCACAGCTTATTTGTGAATTGCGAATTCTCTATCCAGAAGTCGAAGAGGTCAATGAAATTACCAAAACTGAGAGAGTATTAAATGGATTTGGATCATCTGGGATTGAATAAATGAAATTCTTTATCCTTTGTATTTTATATTTATTTTAAAACAATATTCATATATTATAAAAATAATAGTTTCTAATTGAAAACAATAAAAGAAAAAAAGCAAATACACTTTTATGTGTTATAACACAAACTAATAAAAAATGGTATAAATAGCACCAAAATAAAAAACCACACAAACACACAATAAAACAAAAAAGGGAAAAAAATATTCACAAATGAAAAGCAATAAATAAAATCCAATGCGAAAAAAAACACACAAATTAAATTAAAAAATCCCCGTCTGCGTCACTAATGACCCCCACCCCAAAACCGAATAATGCAGCCATCATGGCAATCACATCCCTCGCTCTTTCCACACTGTCTACCCCCCACAAAATTTGCCACTCCCTGTCTGTCCCAAACACCTCGACACTTTCACTCTCGGTGACACACTCATTCAGGTGGAAGTCAATTTCTTCCCGTGTCATTGCGGGCATATCCCACGGCACGCTCAAGAAAAACATTGCACTAGCATTGAAGCTATCTTCAGTAGCAATGGCAAACATGTCCTCCTCCTCCAACTCGAACACTTCATTTACTTCCTGGTGTTCATCCATATACCAACAAGGTATACAACAATAGGTAACAAAAAAGTTATCCAAACAAGGTATACCAACAAGGTTTACAACATTACATAACAAACAAGGCGAACAAAACTCGCAAAGTATACAAAAATATACAACAAACAAGGTGTACAAAAATCCCAAACAATGTATATAACAAGAAACATAGCCCGCAAGGCGGGACTCGAACTCTAAAAACGTGCAAGAAATTCATCGTCCATACTATTCTTTAAAAGGGAGCGATATATCCATCTTGTGGATTCCTGGGCACATGGGAGTAGGAGCCAACGAAAAGAGCGATGCAGCTTCTAAGGAAGCTCTAAGCACCCCAGATCTGACAATTCATCTGGTACCCGTAGATGATCTCTAAACTAAGCTCAGGCACATGGCCTTGGGAAAGTGGAAGTAGCTATGGACTGACCAACGCTAAATCAAACTCCGTGAAATAAATCCAGAAATATCAGCGTGGCCCACTTCTATCGGGAAACATCGCAGGGATGAGTTCACCGTCACTCGTTCCAGAATGGAGCACTGTGCATTGACCCACTCTTTTTCTTTTTACTGAAAAAGAAAATTAGGCCGCGTGGTGACGACTGCGACTCTCTCTCTTTACTGATCGGCTTCTTCTGTTGGAGTGTGAAGTGTATCGGGTAGAACGGCAGAGGCTAGACATCCCGGAAGGTATAAGGCAAGTCCTAGGAGATGACGCCGACAACATCACCAAGGTTTTCAAGTTCATAAATAACTATGGATATTACAGTAACGTAGTTGTAATACCTACGAAGGATTTACGTTAGCTCGTATACTTTTATGATATCATATTATCAGCTTGAAAAAGATTTTGAGTGGTGCAAGATGACCTCATACGTCGACGTACGCCAATCTAAACCACTAATACTAGTTGCGTTTTTACGATGAACAACATCAGTTTATATCACTTCAGGTAGGGAACACATCTTAAATAGAATGTTTTTTAGCCACCGCTTATTTATACGGATTTAGAAAATATCTTGAACAGTAAACATGTTGAGTATTAAAATCACGATCGTAATAATCTATTAAAAGTAATAGGAGTGAGAGACTTCGAAAATAAAACTCAGTTTTTTTATTCTATAACTATATATTTATTTTTTATTTTTACTATCATCCCCTCACCCCAGGCATTTTCATTAAACTGCCTCACCTCATCTTCACTCGCTTTCAAGTGGCGAGGAAGAAAAATCTTCCTCCTCATCCCCTTAAAAATGATCTCGGCCACCACCGAGCCCCCATACTTCGTCTCCAAGAACTCTAAACACTCCACCGGATATCGAACTGAGCTCCTCCCTCCGGTGAAACTCCACATATTTTGGAGAGCGATGCATTTATTTTTTAGTCCGGCCATCGGTAACAGAAGAGGAATATTACAAAACATTAACAAAACCGAGTTCGAAAATGCATGCAGGTTGTTCTTTTAATAACAATCCATTACCGGGTGACTGCAACTACCAAAACCAAATTCACCCCGTGCAGTCGGCAAACTGGGATCATCTTTCTCGACGAATTCTATATCAGCGGCAATCCTTTCAAATATGATCTCGCAGATGCTGAGTCGAAAGATTCCCCATTTCGCCTCGTCTTTAGTCTACGGCTAAAGATGTCGCCCTGGGGGTCCATATCCTTTGTTATCTCCTCGACAGAGGCGTATAATATGTCGTAGCACGTTATAACACCACTGCATGTATTTTAGCTCCTGCGGGCCTCAACTTTTACGGGGATATTTAGTAACCGTTCCATGCTAAGGAGCTTTTCGCTTTGCTTATCATTCGCGGTCTGTATAAGCAGGATTCCATCGCGCAGCTTCTTTACGTTAAGTTACGTTATAATGTAAGCTTTACAAAAAATAGATAAAAGTAAAGCAAAAAAAGGGAATAATTTATAACTTTAAAAACTGTCTATTCAAGTAATAAACACTTTTTTACTCTTTTAATCCTTAAATCCTCTCCCCAAGAATTCTGGTTAAACGCTTCTATCTCCTCTCTGATTAATTTGAAATACTTAGGGAGGAATATTCCCCTCTTCACCCCGTTAAAAATCACCGTCGCCAGCAGTCCGCCAAAGTTACTACCCGACTCCCGTATCTCCTCCACGCAATACCCTTCCACTAGGTCTTCCTTCTTGAGGTACCTTGCTCTTTCCTGGGCAAGGAGTAGCTTGCATCGGATGGAAGACATCTTAGGGGTCGGTGGCGAACCTACTAACAACGTTCTGGCTGCTAAAAACGCTGGTAACGGAGGTTTCAGTGATGGCAGGGGCGACGCTATTAATCCTGGAAATCAGGAAAAGAGGAAAATAGTTGTTTTAGCTATTTACATTATCATTTATTGGATAAAGTTCCGCCTAATAAAAGTAATACAACCTGAATTACTATAAGAACTGCCCAATTCCACTGGCACCTCGACTAGTTAGTGAATAGTGGTCATTGGTAGTAGTATAGTTTTGGGGTGTCCAGTCCAGATAATTTATGCATACTGCTCCCGCATTCCGATAGCTCCCCCTCCTCCCCTCTCTATTGCATTATGATCCGAAACGTTTGATTTATAGCTACTAACTCGCTTAGTAATGTATGTAGAAAATAATTGATACCATAGTGTGACGGAAAATGAATTTTAAAGCAATTGTAGTTCTTATCATTTTTTCGCTCCGATCGATAATAAGCCTAAAGATAAAGGTAGTTTGTATAGACTCAAATTCAAATTTAGCGGTCATCACCATTCCTCCAATGCATACCATCATTTTCCCTACGCTATGTACCTAACACTTCCTGACTTCTTCCCTCATTCGGAATTTGGCATTTAAAGCGGAGATGGTTTCCGAATTTGACATTTAAAGCGGAGATGGTTAAAGAGACGACGCCCATGCTACGTAATCCTCACACCACATCTTTTCTCCCTACTCCCGCCCCTCTGAAGGGGAGGGGGCACTCGGTACTACGTACTGAGTGATTTCCCACATTTTGAGCACGATTGGACCAGCGATTTGGCCCTATGGGTCATTTTCCCAAAATTTTCGGGAATTTTCTTCTATAACTCCTTAATTTGAAGAGATAAAAATATCGTTTAAATTATAAAGTTTATCATTTCTTGACTACGCACCACGTGATTAAATAAAATGTCCGAAAAAGGAACCGGTTTCGGTCCTATGGGCCATTTTTCCAAAATTTTCGGGAATTTTCTTCTATAACTCCTTAATTTGAAGAGATGAAAATATCCTTTAATATAGAAAGTTAATCAGCTCGTCACTACGCACCACGTGATTAAATAAAATACGAAAAGTTAAGGTCCTATATACCAAACATAATTTTCTTCAACAAATTCTTTATTTGCAGAGATAGGAATATGGTTTAAATTTAAAAGTGATCCATTACGTAACCATTATCTTTTAAATATAAAAAAATGCTGGCAATAGGTCCTAAGGTATCATCAAAATACACCTTTACCCAAAAACATACAAGGATGGGTGAATATAAAGTTTGATAATCATGTCTTCATTGTAACCCATCCCGAGTATTATTTTTTTCCCGAACAAAACACTTTATTAAAAGCAAACCTGAATTTTCAGGAATTTGAAGAGATAGGAAAATGGGTTTTTTAATTAATATTTGCTTAGTTCATACCAACGCAATCTCCGTATTCTAGTCTGGGGACAATTGTGAGGAATAGTAGAAATAAAACCAACATTATTTACTCTAAATATATTAATTTATTAATTTTTTTTAAATTAAGGTTCTCCCCCCAACTATTTTCGTTGAATTTTTTTATTTCCTCCCTCCCTAACTTAAAATGGTTAGGGAGGAAGATTTTTCCTCTCACTCCTTGAAAAATAATGGTTGCCACCAGCGCCTTCCCATATTTAGTCGTCATCTCCCCCAAATGTTCAACCGCATACATCTTCCCCTCCTCCAGTTCCTCCCTCTTCACAAACTCCCTCTCCCTCTGCTGATCCAACAGGACAGTCTTGATATGAGCCATCTAAAACAAAAGAGAAACAAATATATCAATATCAAATAGAATTATTGGCCTGCTATCTAGAGTCCTAAGGTATTTTGTCATACCATTAATGCTAGAGATATCGGAACTGCCAAAGCCTCTTGAACCTCGACTAGTTGGTGAACAGTGATCATCGATTTCTACAAAGATGACGTTTGTAGCAATATGTTCAAATATAATTTGACATATCCGATCACCCCTGTTTACCATAAAATCTTCATTGCTATGATTATAGAGGAGCACCTTGATTTCTCCTCGGAAATCTGGGTCTATCGTCCCGGCCCCCACCTCAATCCCAAACTTTAGAGATATTCCAGAGCGAGAAGCAAGCCTACCGTAATAACCTTTAGGGATCTCAAGGGAGAACCCCGTCCTTACTAAACATCGCCCCCGCTTAGGAATTATATCCTGCTGGATAGCACTAATATCATATCCAGCCGGACAGTCATAACTAGAATGGGGGACGATAGCGGATGGGTGTAATTTCCTTATAGCAATGAACATTCTACAGCATTAATGTCAAGGGAAAAACGGATGAAATGAGGCTTTAGTCCATGTAAGTTATAATATTGATGATAATCTACTATAGAAGAATCACTGAATGTTAACCGAAAGTATACTTACTTCACGTGGGAGAGAGTAGGCGGTGGAATTTGGAGTTGACGGCGATGAGGGACAGAGAGTAACAGTAGATATCAATTTGGCGGAACGAGGCCGAGGTCATCCACGAAACTTTTCACTTTTGCGTACTCTAGCTGAGCTAGGCCGACGTCACACCTCTGCCCGGGACAACATACACCCCCATCCACCCAACTGCAGCAAGAGGTGACTATGAATAGGTCATACATCCACCCGGGAACATGAGCATGAGAGCACAGCTCTTCCACGAGGATAACATACCACCCAACTGCAACGTGTTAAAAAAAGGTCAGACGCGGTGAAGGGAATTATTCAGGTAATACGAGTGATATGATCTATAATAATAAAGACAATTTTATCAAATTTCATACCAATATCAATTGGTTATTTATTTTTTTAATTTTTAAATTCTCCCCCCAAGCATCTTCATTAAACAATTTAATTTCATCTTTGTTTAATTTGAAGTACTTGCGGAGGAATATTCCCCTCTTCACCCCACCGAATAAGATCGTCGCCAACAGTCCGCCAAAGCGACTACCCGACTCCAGGATCTCCTCCACAAAATACTCCTCCCCCTCCACTAGGTCCTCCTTCCTGAGGTACCTAGCTCTTTCCTGGGCAAGGAGTAACTTGCTTCGAATTGATGGAGTCCTAGGAGTCGCCAACAGTCCGCCAAAGCGACTACCCGACTCCAGGATCTCCTCCACACAATACTCCTCCCCCTCCACTAGGTCCTCCTTCCTGAGGTACCTAGCTCTTTCCTGGGCAAGGAGTAACTTGCTTCGAATTGATGGAGTCCTAGGAGTCGCGATTTTGGTGGTGAACCTACTGGCAACGCTGATCGTAGTTGCGGTGGCGGCAGAGACGGTGTTGTTAAGCGTAACGGAACTCATCCTAGAAAAGAATTAAAAATAGTTGTTTTACATATTTAAACTATCATTTATTGAATAAAGTTACATATAATAAAAAGTATCACTACCTTAATTAGTATCTGAACTGCCAAATCCACTCACACCTCGACTAGTTGGTGAAAAGTGGTCATTGGTCGGAACAAAAATGACGTCTGTAGCAATATGTTCAAATATAATTTGACATATCCGATCCCCCCTGTTTACCATAAAATCCTCGTTGCTATGATTAAAAGGGAGTACTTAATTTCCCCTCTATAATTTCTATCGATTACCCCAGCGCCCACCTCAATTCCAAATTTTAATGATAAACCCGGGCGAGACGCTAATCTTCCATAAAACCCCTTTGGGATCTCAAGAGATACTCCAGTTCTTACAAGACAAAGTCCCCTCTTAGGAATAACATCATCCTGAATAGCAGCAATATCATATCCAGCCGAACAGTCATAACTATATTCAAGAATGATTGCAAGCGGATGCAATTTCTTGATAGCAACAAGCATTCTGAAGCATTTATGTCGAAGGAAAACAGAAGAAATGAGATTTTAGTCCATGTTAGTTATAATATTAATGATAAAATTCTATAAGAAGCACTAAATTTTAGACGAAAAGTATAGTCACTTGATGGAGGAGAGAGAGCTGACAGCGAGAAGATCTGGTGAGCTAACGAAGAGAGTTGACGGCGAGAAAAGCTGGTGGACTAACTAAGAGAGTTGACGTTGAGAAGAGCTGGTGAGCTGACGACAGGAGTTGATGACGAGAAGAGCTGGTGAGCTGACGACAGGAGTTGATGACGAAAAGAGCTGGCGAAGACGGTGCGATGGTGCAGGAGACGAGCCGATCTGGAGATGCGAGTGAATATCTCCCAGCAAAACGAGCACTTATATATTGAATTAAGTGAAAGAAACCTTTGATTCACCAAGGAAGGTTAGTTTACTTACCAGCATTATCCTTCTGAATCTAGAAAGGTGTCCGAGGAAAAATAAGAACCCACTCGTTTCCGCTTCAAGGCACGGTGATACTACAGATAATTAGAATAATTCTTGCGCCTTTTATGAGTATTGAGGGCGAACGTATACGATTCCCTCGAGTCAGAGGACGAATCATCTTCTGACGATGAACTTTCATGTCTGGTAAATGTAGATGAACAGTCCGAGTTATCAATCAAGGCAAACAGAGGAGTCCTAACACAGTTAGAGCACCAGTAATCACTCCGCTGAATCATAGATTCCGTCTCGATTACATTTAAAACCGTGTGATGTATATATAGATATACGCTAAAAGGTTTGAACGGTCTAATTAATGATGCACACTTCAAACAAAATATAGCTGCTGTATACTTCGAACAAAACTATAGTGCATCAACACCATGTGAAATGGACTTCCTATATAAGACTGCATATCATAAAGAAAATGAAAAGGTCTATCCAGTAAAAGTTGATATGCGTATGGTGTTAGACGTGTATTAAAATTAAACTCAATATTATTAATCTCCAATTCATAATCTAACATGAAATCCTCTGACAAAGCCCCCAAACACCGTTTCCATAGGATTTTCCTATTACATTCTATATAATATACTAAATCGGTACACACTGTCTGCGGAAGACCGAGTTTATATGTATCCGTTTTTCTTTCCAAGCATGATGCCACGACTCTCAGACATAGAGTATAAAGGGGTGGTAAACCGATAAAACTAAAATATTTCTGAATATTATGGAGAGCATGTGCAGAAGCATTTACTTCAGTAAACTGTGATCGGTTTAAACGTATAAAACGAGTCATAGTAGAGCTTTCAAAGCACAAGGGAAAATGAAGTATAGGATTGAGTACATTTGGTGTATTTATATGAATAAGGAAATGGATGCCGACTTCATTGTAAGGTTTTTTTTAGTTCAATACAACACACCTCGTTGCGTGCGGCTGGTGATGGAGTGAAAGGATGGCTAACAGTCATCCAACTAAGGTTCACCTTTATCACCATAGCAATTGCATTTGAGTTCTCCCCCACACCACGACCTGCATACGTATGTCTAGGATAACTTCTATAGAGGTTACTAGAGAGGTCGTGTTCACCTTCGCTTCGTCAGCGCATATTTTTTCCCCCACCTTCGACCTCTACTGAAGCGAGAAGTGAAAGGCATTAGAACTAGATTTTTCTGCTAGGCAAGACCGCACACACCTCGATTAGTTCATAGTCGTCGTTCATGGGAACAAGTTCCAATCGCTACCCTTACGCGAGATACTGTGAGTAAACAAATTTATTTATAAAACACTTATCATTATCCAAGCCGAATGCATTAATCGTGATGTTATTTACTCGCCGAAACTTTGATATATCTGAGCGTCGTAGGAAAAGAAATGCGCTTAAAGTCACATCCGTGCGTTCACCTGCACTTCTGCGTCACTTCATGCGCTTATGATCGCACGTATATTGCTAGAATAGCGTACTTAAATCACAAGAGACTAAAAGAGACAATATTTCACAAGAGACTTTCTACGATCTGTATATCAAATCGGTTTACATCCATCCATAGCTATTGAACTACCACCCTTTGATATCACTCCTTATATTCTTCTGATGCTCCATCAACGTCGGTTCTCCTCGGTATATCACCTCCTTTGGGTAATGAGATTGGCTTGTTTTTCTCATAAACGTCCAACCAGATGACCGGGAACTGCTCTTCAGCCTTCCGCAGTTTCTCAGGGCAGCTGATGACTTCCTGCACGGTGATATTGAATCGCTCCACAACTCCGTTTCCATTTTGAAAGCCAGAAAATATTACTCCTTGACCAAAATCTCGAATTCTCGGTTTTGATGCCTGAAGACACAGTAATATGCTTTTTGAAAGTCTATAGTAAGCATAAGATCTGTGTTGGCAACCTTAAAGGATGTGTAGCACCACCAAGTTGAGGCAAAAGATGCCGTCGATGCACTTCACTTCCCTCGTGTGACGTTTCATTTCGATAATATGTGTAGCAAATATCGCACAAAACTTCATTTCTCATCATCTCAGGTGAAGGTTTAACTGAAAATAATGTAAATAGTTTGAGCACCCTGTATTTTATCACGGTGTGTCACTCCTATCACTTCAAGATCCCTGGTCTCTATCTACCACAAGTTCTAACTGAAAAAAATTGTAAATAGTTTGTACACCCTGGATTTTATCACTGTGTTTGTCACTTTTATCACTATCCCTGGTCTTTATCTAGCACTCTTAAAAAGTACACTTACTTGCATATAAAATTGGAATCCATGGGGCGTGTAATTTTTTTCAAAAAAAAACACAAGTCGGCGATTTCATCCAATTTATTCTATACCCTTACAGCCAAAAACAAAGCGAAAGAATGGAAAGCGGGAAAATCTGAAAATAAAGAATAAAGATTATTGTCATTGTATGATGAGTTATTTACAAAAGAAAAAAAATATGACAACCATTATCGTAACGAAATTCAGTACATATTTTCAATCGACGATGACCATCCTTATCCTATCCCATACGACGAAAAAATTTATTGGGGAAACGTTATAGTCTCGAATTTCTTCTTCAGAGAATACTCCTACACAACGCTTGGGAATGAATATTTTACCCGATAATTTTTCTCCTGCGATAAGGGCACTTATTAAGGTCCCAAATTTGAAATTTAATTTTTCCATATATAGAATTTTATACTTCGTATTCAATCCTAATATTCTTTTTTTAGAAATGCTGGCATCGATGCATTAAATTCCCTTAACTCTGTGGAAATTTTATCCATCTGCAACAAAAGAAATCCATTATTTTGGATAATATTCCCAAATTTCATATGTAATAAAGCAAAGAAATTATTTGAAATAGAACACTTACTTCTCTCTGTGTATGGGATGACTGTGTTGGTTGTGTTCGCTCCTTGTGCTGGACGAAAAGTGATGCAGGCAACTATGGAAGAAGAAGCGTTATGGGGGCGACGCATTTATCGTAAAAATCAGGAAAAGAAGGAAAAAAATAGTTGTTTTAGCTAATTACATTATCATTTATTGGATAAGGTTACACATAATAAAAGTATCACTACCTGAATTGTAATAAGAACTCCCAAATCGACATACACCTCGTCTAGTTGGTATATAGTGGTCATTGCTTGATGCAAAAATGACGCCTGTAATAGGTTCAAATAGAATTGTATACCCTGTTGGAAATTTCCCTACAAGATTTCCCTAGAACGTAGGGAAAAGCAAGGGAAAAATTGAAATTTCCCTAGAAAAAATGTGTTTTCTAGGGAAATCCCTCATAGTCTAGGGAATTTTTTTCCCTAGAACTTTTTTCCTTAGAAAATTTAGGCTTTGGGAAATTATTTCCCTAGAAAAAAACGCTGCTCTAGGGAAATTTTTTCCCTAGAACTTTTTTCCTTAGAAAATTTAGGCTTTGGGAAATTATTTCCCTAGAAAAAAACGCTGCTCTAGGGAAATTTTTTCCCTAGAACTTTTTTCCTTAGAAAATTTAGGCTTTGGGAAATTATTTCCCTAGAAAATACGCTGCTCTAGGGAAAATCTTCAGGCTTAGGGAAAACGTTATTAAGGAGAAATTTCCCATATTATTTGAATGATTCCCTTTCACTTTATCAATTTAGTGATTACATTTCACCATTTCTATGTTGTGTATACATTTATCACAGAGTTAACAGTCACAAATCACAATTAATAACATTTGTAACCAAACAAATATATGCTAACCCGCATCGTGCAGTGCTTGAAGCCAAGCGACTCAGCAGTATCAACAGTGATAATTTCGGAAGAACACCTTTTTATTCGAGGTTGGGAACATTTTCGGTAAGTTAATGAAGACATTTCTTATAATCATGAGCATTCCATAATTTTATGTTAATCATTGAAATTTGCAAATTCGGTCATTAAAAATTCTATCTTTGTTTATTACATTGTTGTCAACAGAATTGAAATGGCAACGGAGACTGCGTTTTCGCACGCATGGGTTCAGTATTGTGTAATTATGATCATAATTAGTTCAATTTTATAACCATAATCCTTGACCTCCTCTATATTTTCAGGTGCATTCATAAATGAATTAAAGAAGAGAATAAGATTTCATCCAGCAGAAGGCAAAAGAATAAACGTGTATGCTAATGAAAAATGTAAACATGCTGCTAAAAAAGGAATAAACATTGGTAACATTGATTTATTTTCAATCATTCATTGTGATATATGCCCTCCATTCCACTGATTTTTATCAAGTCTTCCCTATATTTATGCTTATGTTTTATGTTTTTTGGATAATCATGTTCATTATTGTTTATTGAGTGGAATATTTACGTAAGGAAAACTTTCCACGGTACCTAATTGCTAGGGAAATATTTTCCCTAGAAATATTTTCTAGGGAAAATGGGGGTTCAATTTTCTAGGGAAATATTTTCAAGGGAAATATTTTCTAGGGAAAATTATTCCCTAGAAATATTTCTAGGGAAAAAGGGGGTTCAATTTTCTAGGGAAAACCTTACACTTTTCTAGGGAAAATTGTAGGGAAAATTTGTAGGGAAATTTCCATCAGGGTATAATAATGTATATTATAATAATTAATCGGGTAGAACGGGAGAGACAAGACATCCGGGAAGGTATAAGACAAGTCCTAGGGGATGACGCCAATAACATCAAGGTTTTAATTTTTTTAATAACTATGGATATTACAATAAAGTATAGTTGTTATACCTACGAGACGTTTACGTTAGCTCTTTTACTTTCATGATGTCATAGTATCAGCTTGAATAAGATTTTGAGTGGTGCAAGATGACCTCATCCGTCGACGCACCCCAATCCAAATCGCTTATACTAGTTACGTTTTTACGATGAACAACATCAGTTTATATCATTTCAGGTTGGGAAAGCATCTTAAATGGAATGTTTTTAGCCACCGCTTATTTATACGGATTGACAAAATGTCGTGAAAAGTAAACTTGTTCAGTATTAAAATCACGATCGTAATAATCTATTAAAAGTAATAGGAGCGACAGACTTCGGAAATACAACTCACGGTTTTTTTTCTACATGATATATTTATTTTTTATTTTTACTATCATCCCCTCACCCCAGGCATTTTCATTAAACTGCCTCACCTCATCTTCACTCGCTTTCAAGTGGAGGGGAAGAAAAATCTTCCTCCTCATCCCCTTAAAAACGATCTCGGCCACGACCGAGCCCCCATACTTCGTCTCCAATAACTCTAAACAATCCACCGGATATCGAACTCAGGCTCCTCCCTCCGGAGAAACTCCACACTCTTCTGGAGGGCGATGAATTTATTTTCTAGTCCGGCCTTCTGTAACAGAAGAGAAATAGTACAAAACAATAACAAAACCGAGATCGAGAATGCATGCAAGTTAAATATGAACGATGTTCTTTTAATAACAATCCATTACCGGGTGACTGCAACTACCAAAACCAAATTAACCCCGTGCAGTCGGCAAACTGGGATCATCTTTCTCGACGAATTCTATATCAGCGGCAATCCTTTCAAATATGATCTCGCATATTTAAGTCCTGGTGAATTCTTCAATACTATGACTATAAATGACCTTAATTAACTCTAAGCAAATGGTTTTACGTTATTTCCACTTATATCGTAACCTCTTAATAGATCACACTATAATTTTTATGCTTCTTAGTTAGGTGGGAGTTACTGTTTAGTGTCTTCCACCTCCGAGTCTCCGGCTGGCATCTGGTTTCATTGCCGTCATAATGGACGGAGACTCGAGAGGGGTTGTGCCTACGGGTGGTCACGTCCGCCACCTTTGGATGAAAGGCTAACCACAAACTATTATTATTTACATCAGAGATTAAGTAAGGATATAGGGATGGAGTTGGGATTGGGCTAGTGTACGACATTCCATGTGGCGAAAGGAAAGATTTGGGATAACAAGGAAGATATCAAGATCATCTTAGTAGAATGAAGGGTGACTTTATTCTTCCCATTTGACGGGACACAGTCCCGGTTCCCCCACATCATGGTCCCGGTGCCCCCACATCCCGGTGTAGCGGGACTATTGTCATTTTCTTTCCAAATTATAGCGGAAAGAGAATGTTTTTTTCCTGCAAATATGTCATAAATATCGCTACCTTCGTTCCTGCTTATTCCTTACCCGAAGAACCCTTTCGCCCCCGGTTGTGAAACATTCGGATCTCCAGCTCCGTTCCCGCCTCCCTTTGCTTCAAGCAAGCGGATTCTGAAGCCTTTTCTCCAGTCGCTTTTTCACCAGTTACCGCGAAGATAGTTCCCGGAGGGGTGTCATCCCGAGGCGACACTGCAGGTGGTGAAGTTTCCACCGGCCACGTCGTCTACGAGGGGTGTTCGTTCCCTAATGTTCTGCCTATGCTCATTCGAATTCTAGCGTGGTAAAGCTTCATCTATATTGTAGAAGACTTCACAAAAATTGCCACATTTTCTATCTATTGCCTTGTAGAGGGCGTCCTTTATTCTGTTATACAAGTTTCTTCTGGGGTAGTTAACAAAGCTGAAGTTTTTATAATCGTGTAAAAAATCTAAAGGAAATATACCTTTTTTTCATAACAATTTCAATATTCGACGCTAAATTGCTTAGCTGTTTAGCGGAAATTACTTTTATCCAGGCCTTCCATTAAGGAATCCAAATTATCTGGTAAAAACCGAATAATCTGTAAATCTAAGTAGTATCACATAAATTTTCCCTGGAATGTTTCATGTAACGAATGTAAGTGGGTGTTTTTCATTTTTAATTGCAAATTTCATCATCATCACACGGCTTAGGATAGGGCCCAGTCCCGTGACTAACTCCTACCTCTTCACTGGAGAGAGAACTCCACCTCGGTGTGAAGAATGCAACTCTCCTCTCAGCATTAGTATTGACCCTATGGGTCATTTACCAAAATTTTCGGGAATTTTCTTCCATAACTCCTTAATTTGAAGAGATGAAAATATCGTTTAAATTAGAAAGTTTATCATCTCGTCACTCCGCACCACGTGATTAAATAAAATGTATGAAAAGGTATCCGGTATTGACCCTATGGGTCATTTACCAAAATTTTCGGGAATTTTCTTCCATAACTCCTTAATTTGAAGAGATGAAAATATCGTTTAAATTACAAAGTTTATTATCTCGTCACTACGCACTACGTGATTAAATAAAATTTACGAAAAGTTTAGGTCCTATACACCAAACATAATTTTCTTCAACAAATTCTTTATTTGCAGAGATAGGAATATGGTTTAAATTTAAAAGTGATCCATTACGTAACCATTATCTTTTAAATATAAAAAAATGCTGGCAAGAGGTCCTAATGTATCATCAAAATACACCTTTACCCATAACATACAAGGATGGGTGAATTCAAAGATTGATAATCATGTTTTCATTGTAACCCATCCCACGTATTATTTTTTTCCCGAACAAAACACTTTATTTAAAGCAACCCTGAATTTTCAGGAATTTGAAGAGATAGGAACATGGGTTTTTTAATTAATATTTGCTTAGTTCATACCAACGCAATCTCCGTATTATAGTCTGGGGACAAATGTGAGGAATAGTAGAAATGAAACCAACATTATTTACTCTAAATAAATTAATTTATTAATTTTTTTTAAATTTAAATTCTCCCCCCAACTATTTTCGTTGAATTTTTTTATTTCCTCCCTCCCTAACTTAAAATGGTTAGGGAGGAAGATTTTTCCTCTCACTCCTTGAAAAATAATGGTTGCCACCAGTGCCTTCCCATATTTAGTCGTCATCTCCTCTAAATTTTCCACCGCATACATCTTCCCCTCCTCCAGTTCCTCCCTCTTTACAAACTCCCTCTCCCTCTGCTGGTCTAACAGCACAGTCTTGATATGAGCCATCTAAAACAAAAGAGAAACAAATATAACAATATCAAATAGAATTATTGGCCTGCTATCTAGAGTCCTAAGGTATTTTGTCATACCATTAATGCTAGAGATATCGGAACTGCCAAAGCCTCTTGAACCTCGACTAGTTGGTGAACAGTGATCATCGACTGCTACAAAGATGACGTTTGTAGCAATATGTTCAAATATAATTTGACATATTGGATCCCCCCTGTTTACCATAAAATCCTCGTTGCTATGATTAAAAAGGAGTACTTTAATTTCCCCTCTATAATTTCTATCGACTACCCCGGCGCCCACCTCAATTCCATGCTTTAGAGATATTCCAGAGCGAGAAGCAAGCCTACCGTAATAACCTTTAGGGATCTCAAGAGAGAACCCCGTCCTTACTAAACATCGCCCCCGCTTAGGAATTATATCCTGCTGGATAGCACTAATATCATATCCAGCCGGACAGTCATAACTAGAATGGGGGACGATAGCGGATGGGTGTAATTTCCTTATAGCAATGAACATTCAACAGCATTAATGTCAAGGGAAAAACAGAAGAAATGAGACTTAAGTCCATGTAAGTTATAATATTGATGATAATCTATAGAAGAATCACTGAATGTTAACCGAAAGTATACTTACTTCACGGGGGAGAGAGTAGGCGGTGGAATTTGGAGTTGACGGCGATGAGGGACAGAGCTGGATGGAGAGAGGTAGAGACGAGTTGTACGGACGACGATGACGACGAGAGCCTCCGATGGATAGCTGTAACGGCAACGGAGAGAAGATAACTGGCGACGGTGACGACTGGCGTGTGAGGTGGTAACAGTGGTGAGTGACTAGGCTGCTGTAAAGACCGACTTTATATACTAACCAAGGCGATACTCCCACCCCAGTAAAGTGAAAGGTTGCATAGAAGGGGAGAAGGAGCCTCTTACTCAACTCGAGAGTAAGTAATGAGAACCCATACCCACCTCAAGGAAAGCCGAAGTTCTATCACTCAGTGCTAGATTCTAAGTATCTATCGGATGAATTAATTGCCTTCATAAGTCTCCGTCGACGGGCGCGGTGATATTCCTTACCAGGATTTAGATATCTTCTCCTTAGATGAGTATTGAAAGCATATGTTAATTGATTATAAGAAGAATCGCCATCGGAACATGTTTCGTATGAGGAACTTCCGTGACCACCAAACTCGTGAGAGCAGTCCCTCTTCTCTTTTATAGTGAAAAGAGGAGTTCGAATACAATTTGAGCACCAAAACTTTTTTTGTTGAACCAACTCTGCAGCACGTTCACTACACGCAACAATGTGATCACGATAAACATACACGCTACATTGTTTGTATGGACGCATACTCAGCACACAAATTTGGCAAAAATAGGGGGAATGAGTGCTAGTATCGTAACAATATGCGATGATTAAAAAATGAAGGGATCCAAAATCATTTTCCAGGTCCTGCATTTTATCGAGCGCATTTTCTATGAATAGTTGATGTGCCATTGGGGGAAGTGGCGTATCAAAATATAAACCATCTATCGGGTCTGACAACAATTCCCAATATGCAACACAGTCCGGGGTTATTGCTTTTAGCCAGGGTCTCCATAAAGTATTTCTCACCAACTCGATGAAGTATATAAGATCTGTCTGAACAGTGCGAGGTAAGTTAAATGTATCTGTTTTTTATCCAAACATACCGCCACGATTCTTAGACAAAGACGGTACAGGGAAGGAATCCTAAGTTTAGGAAAACGGTTCAAAGGTTGAATAGCAGTTGATGAAGTACGAATTTCTTCAAACTGCTTACGATTCAAACGTATAAAGGACATATTGCTATATCGTAAGACTAGGATGCATGGGAAACCCTCATGGGAATTATATACTGTAACTGAGGGGGGTACTCAAATTTCCAAGGTTTTCTTCAATCATCTTACTGGAATACTTCCAATACGCTTACATGTTTGAGGTGCATTAAGTGGGAGTGGTCTGGATTGCATTAGTCAATAAGCTTACACTTCACAACCTTGATACCTGGAGTAGTTCCAAGTATATTACGCGTTTGAAAAAGAGGAATGGTGCAAGGACGGTGAGCCATGCCAATAAGCCATGAGAACGCCAGCAGATTTTTCTAGTTATCTCGACCAATCCGGACAGATTTCTCCCTTTACCAATCTAGGAACTTCCACCTATCCTAAGCGCACTGTGTCCCCACCCCCTTCCTCCGCCTTCGTAGAAAAAACACATTCAGAATCAATTTAGCAACCGAAGTGGAAACATCTTAGCTGGAACAGTTCAAGAATATTCGCGTAGACGCGCCAAAGTTTTGCTGTTCTTCTCTGAAGAATCACGAGCTTTTACATATTGTGAGTACAATTTTTACATTTAAATTCTCATTACTATCCATATGGTTAAAGTTTAGCTTAGCTTAAAGCTTAAACATTTTAAAGTTTTTCCTTTCAAATATGTATTCTTTATTCCACCTATGCGCGGAACAAATCGCGAGGGATATGTTTCAAAAAGCAGCAAGAATAGTCAGTATTAAGTATGGTATTATTCAAAGTAAGCTTACGTGGATACAACTAGTAAATGAAGAAATAACATACATTTTGTGGGATTACCATTATATCGTCCCCAACGAAGTGTATCATAAGCTATGGGAAATTGTACGTTTGTTACTAATACAAATGAATTACTTTTTAAACGGAGGCAATTCACCATCATACACGCTATCATGACATCGATTTCTGATATTTTAAATAATTTTGATAACGACAGGTACAATACCGAGGCTGAACTAGAACACGCATTGAACGAGATACATAAGCGAATCGTGTTTGATGCTGAGAACATTCAAGACATAGATACTTATCATAAAATAAAAGATGAGTTAGACGATGCTAAAGGTAGGCGTTTTTGCATATATTGTGAAGAATATTACAACGTTAACAGTACATTAGCTCACGAAAATACTAATAAACATCGACAGAAGGTAACAGTAGATATCAATTTGGTGGAACGAGGCCGAGGTCATCCACGAAACTTTTCACTTTTGCGTACTCTAGCTGAGCTAGGCCGACGTCACACCTCTGCCCGGGACAACATACACCCCCATCCACCCAACTGCAGCAAGAGGTGACTATGAATAGATTATACATCCACCCGGGAACATGAGCATGAGAGCACAGCTCTTCCACGAGGATAACATACCACCCAACTGCAACGTGTTAAAAAAAGGTCAGACGCGGTGAAGGGAATTATTCAGGTAATACGAGTGATATGATCTATAATAATAAAGACAATTTTATCAAATTTCATACCAAAATCAATTGGTTATTTATTTTTTTAATTTTTAAATTCTCCCCCCAAGCATCTTCATTAAACAATTTAATTTCATCTTTGTTTAATTTGAAGTACTTGCGGAGGAATATTCCCCTCTTCACCCCACCGAATAAGATCGTCGCCAACAGTCCGCCAAAGCGACTACCCGACTCCAGGATCTCCTCCACAAAATACTCCTCCCCCTCCACTAGGTCCTCCTTCCTGAGGTACCTAGCTCTTTCCTGGGCAAGGAGTAACTTGCTTCGAATTGATGGAGTCCTAGGAGTCGCGATGTTGGCGGCGAACCCACTGGCAACGCTGGTCGTAGTTGCGGTGGCGGCAGAGACGGTGTTGTTAAAAGTAACGGAACTCATTCTAGAAAAGAATTAAAAATAGTTGTTTTACATATTTAAACTATCATTTATTGAATAAAGTTACATATCATAAAAAGTATCACTACCTTAATTAGTATCTGAACTGCCAAATCCACTCACACCTCGACTAGTTGGTGAAAAGTGGTCATTGGTCGGAACAAAAATGGCGTCTGTAGCAATATGTTCAAATATAATTTGACATATCCGATCCCCCCTGTTTACCATAAAATCCTCGTTGCTATGATTAAAAAGGAGTACTTAATTTCCCCTCTATAATTTCTATCGACTACCCCAGCGCCCACCTCATCTCCAAATTTTAATGATAAACCCGGGCGAGACGCTAATCTTCCATAAAACCCCTTTGGGATCTCAAGAGATACTCCAGTTCTTACAAGACAAAGTCCCCTCTTAGGAATAACATCATCCTGAATAGCAGCAATATCATATCCAGCCGAACAGTCATAACTATATTCAGGAATGATTGCAAGCGGATGCAATTTCTTGATAGCAACAAGCATTCTGAAGCATTTATGTCGAAGGAAAACAGAAGAAATGAGATTTTAGTCCATGTTAGTTATAATATTAATGATAAAATTCTATAAGAAGCACTAAATTTTAGACGAAAAGTATACTCACTTGATGGAGGAGAGAGAGAGCTGACAGCGAGAAGATCTGGTGAGCTAACGAAGAGAGTTGACGGCGGGAAAAGCTGGTGGACTAACTAAGAGAGTTGACGTTGAGAAGAGCTGGTGAGCTGACGACAGGAGTTGATGACGAGAAGAGCTGGTGAGCTGACGACAGGAGTTGATGACGAAAAGAGCTGGTGAGCTGACGACGTGAGTTAACGGCGGAAAGAGCTGGTGAAGACGGTGCGATGGTGCAGGAGGCGAGCCGATCTGCATATGCGAGTGAATATCTCCCAGCAAAACGAGCACTTATATGCTGAATTAAGTAAAAGAAACCTTTGATTCACCAAGGAAGGTTAGTTTACTTATCAGCATTATCCTTCAGAATCTAGAAAGGTGTCCGAGGAAAAATAAGAACCCACTCGTTTCCGCTTCAAGGCACGGTGATACTACAGATAATTAGAATAATTCTTGCGCCTTTTATGAGTATTGAGGGCGAACCTATACGATTCCCTCGAGTCAGAGGACGAATCATCTTCTGACGATGAACTTTCATGTCTGGTAAATGTAGATGAACAGTCCGAGTTATCAATCAAGGCAAACAGAGGAGTCCTAACACAGTTAGAGCACCAGTAATCACTCCGCTGAATCATAGATTCCGTCCCGATTACATTTAAAACCGTGTGATGTATATATAGATATACGCTAAAAGGTTTGAACGGTCTAATTAATGATGCACACTTCAAACAAAATATAGCTGCTGTATACTTCGAACAAAACTATAGTGCATCAACACCATGTGAAATGGACTTCCTATATAAGACTGCATATCATAAAGAAAATCAAAAGGTCTATCCAGTAAAAGTTGATATGCGTATGGTGTTAGACGTGTATTAAAATTAAACTCAATATTATTAATCTCCAATTCATAATCTAACATGAAATCCTCTGACAAAGCCCCCAAACACCGTTTCCATAGGATTTTCCTATTACATTCTATATAATATACTAAATCGGTACACACTGTCTGCGGAAGACCGAGTTTATATGTATCCGTTTTTCTTTCCAAGCATGATGCCACGACTCTCAGACATAGAGTATAAAGGGGTGGTAAACCGATAAAACTAAAATATTTCTGAATATTATGGAGAGCATGTGCAGAAGCATTTACTTCAGTAAACTGTGATCGGTTTAAACGTATAAAACGAGTCATAGTAGAGCTTTCAAAGCACAAGGGAAAATGAAGTATAGGATTGAGTACATTTGGTGTATTTATATGAATAAGGAAATGGATGCCGACTTCATTGTAAGGTTTTTTTTAGTTCAATACAACACACCTCGTTGCGTGCGGCTGGTGATGGAGTGAAAGGATGGCTAACAGTCATCCAACTAAGGTTCACCTTCATCACCATAGCAATTGCATTTGAGTTCTCCCCCACACCACGACCTGCATACGTATGTCTAGGATAACTTCTATAGAGGTTACTAGAGAGGTCGTGTTCACCTTCGCTTCGTCAGCGCATATTTTTCCCCCCACCTTCGACCTCTACTGAAGCGAGAAGTGAAAGGCATTAGAACTAGATTTTTCTGCTAGGCAAGACCGCACACACCTCGATTAGTTCATAGTCGTCGTTCATGGGAACAAGTTCCAATCGCTACCCTTACGCAAGATACACTGAGTAAACAAATTTATTTATAAAACTCTACGGTGGAGAGAACATTTTTCCATTTCCTATCCATATTTCGAGAGATTGGGAAGAAATCCACAGAAGCTTTAGAGTTCTATATAGAGTACAATGATAGGAAGGTCAATATACGTACCAGCATTTAATCTTCAGACTCTTAATCTAGAAAGGTGTCCGAGGAAAAAAAAGAACCCACTCGTTTCCGCTTCAAGGCACGGTGATACTTCAGATAATAAGAATAATTTTTACGCCTTTTATGGGTATTGAAGTCAAACGCATACGATTCTCTTTCGTCAGAGGACGAATCATCTTCTGACAATGAACTGTCATGTCTGGTAAATGTGGATGAACAGTCAGACTTATCAATTAAAGCAAAGAGAGGCGTCCTAAGGCAGTTAGAGCACCAATAATCACTCAGCTGAATCACAGATTCCGTTTCGATTACATTTAAAACCGGGTGATGTATTTATAGATATACACTAAAGGGTTTGTAAGATCTAATCGAAGCTGCACACTTCAGGCAAAATGTAGCCGCTGTATATTTCGAACTAAAACTATAGTGCATCAACGCCATGTGAAATGGACTACCTATATAAGACTGCATATCATAAAGAAAATCAAAAGGTCTATCTAAGAATAGTTGATATGCGTATGGAGATAGACGTGTATCAAAATGACACTCAATATTATTATTCTCCAACTCATAATCTGACATCAAATCCTCTGACAAAGCCTCCAAACACCGTTTCCATAGGATTCTCCTATTGCATTCCATATAATAAACTAAATCAGTACACTCAGTGTGCGGTAGACTGAGTCATTCGACTAAGGAAACCTTCGTCATTATAGCAATTGCATTTCAGTTCTCCCCCCGCATCACATAAGTAAATCTCTGTGGTCGGAGAACTCTTTGTCGAATACTTAAATTGGGAAAACATTTATATCATTATCCAAGCCGAATGCATTAATCGTGATGTTATTTACTCGCCGAAACTTTGATATATCTGAGCGTCGTAGGAAAAGAAATGCACTTAAAGTTACATCCGTGCGTTCACCTGCACTTCTGCGTCACTTCATGCGCTTATGATCGCACGTATATTGCTAGAATAGCGTACTTAAATCACAAGAGACTAAAAGAGACAATATTTCACAAGAGACTTTCTACGATCTGTATATCAAATCGGTTTACATCCATCCATAGCTATTGAACTACCACCCTTTGATATCACTCCTTATATTCTTCTGATGCTCCATCAACGTCGGTTCTCCTCGGTATATCACCTCCTTTGGGTAATGAGATTGGCTTGTTTTTCTCATAAACGTCCAACCAGATGACCGGGAACTGCTCTTCAGCCTTCCGCAGTTTCTCAGGGCAGCTGATGACTTCCTGCACGGTGATATTGAATCGCTCCACAACTCCGTTTCCATTTTGAAAGCCAGAAAATATTACTCCTTGACCAAAATCTCGAATTCTCGGTTTTGATGCCTGAAGACACAGTAATATGCTTTTTGAAAGTCTATAGTAAGCATAAGATCTGTGTTGGCAACCTTAAAGGATGTGTAGCACCACCAAGTTGAGGCAAAAGATGCCGTCGATGCACTTCACTTCCCTCGTGTGACGTTTCATTTCGATAATATGTGTAGCAAATATCGCACAAAACTTCATTTCTCATCATCTCAGGTGAAGGTTTAACTGAAAATAATGTAAATAGTTTGAGCACCCTGTATTTTATCACGGTGTGTCACTCCTATCACTTCACGATCCCTGGTCTCTATCTACCACAAGTTCTAACTGAAAAAAATTGTAAATAGTTTGTACACCCTGGATTTTATCACTGTGTTTGTCACTTTTATCACTATCCCTGGTCTTTATCTAGCACTCTTAAAAAGTACACTTACTTGCATATAAAATTGGAATCCATGGGGCGTGTAATTTTTTTCAAAAAAAAACACAAGTCGGCGATTTCATCCAATTTATTCTATACCCTTACAGCCAAAAACAAAGCGAAAGAAAGGAAAGCGGGAAAATCTGAAAATAAAGAATAAAGATTATTGTCATTGTATGATGAGTTATTTACAAAAGAAAAAAAATATGGCAACCATTATCGTAACGAAATTCAGTACATATTTTCAATCGACGATGACCATCCTTATCCTATCCCATACGACGAAACAATTTATAGGGGCAACGTTATAGTCTCGAATTTCTTCTTCAGAGAATACTCCTACACAACGCTTGGGAATGAATATTTTACCCGATAATTTTTCTCCTGCGATAAGGGCACTTATTAAGGTCCCAAATTTGAAATTTAATTTTTCCATATATAGAATTTTATACTTCGTATTCAATCCTAATATTCTTTTTTTAGAAATGCTGGCATCGATGCATTAAATTCCCTTAACTCTGTGGAAATTTTATCCATCTGCAACAAAAGAAATCGATTATTTTGGATAATATTCCCAAATTTCATATGTAATAAAGCAAAGAAATTATTTGAAATAGAACACTTACTTCTCTCTGTGTATGGGATGACTGTGTTGGTTGTGTTCGCTCCTTGTGCTGGACGAAAAGTGATGCAGGCAACTATGGAAGAAGAAGCGTTATGGGGGCGACGCATTTATCGTAAAAATCAGGAAAAGAAGGAAAAAAATAGTTGTTTTAGCTAATTACATTATCATTTATTGGATAAGGTTACACATAATAAAAGTATCACTACCTGAATTGAAATAAGAACTCCCAAATCGACATACACCTCGTCTAGTTGGTATATAGTGGTCATTGCTTGATGCAAAAATGACGCCTGTAATAGGTTTAAATAGAATTGTATATAATAATGTATATTATAATAATTAATCGGGTAGAACGGGAGAGACAAGACATCCGGGAAGGTATAAGACAAGTCCTAGGGGATGACGCCAATAACATCAAGGTTTTAATTTTTTTAATAACTATGGATATTACAATAAAGTATAGTTGTTATACCTACGAGACGTTTACGTTAGCTCTTTTACTTTCATGATGTCATAGTATCAGCTTGAATAAGATTTTGAGTGGTGCAAGATGACCTCATCCGTCGACGCACCTCAATCCATATCACTAATACTAGTTGCGTTTTTACGATGAACAACATCAGTTTATATCACTTCAGGTAGGGAAAACATCTAAATGGAATGTTTTTAGCCATCGCTTATTTATACGGATTAAGAAAATGTCGTGAACAGTAAACTTGTTCAGTATTAAAATCACGATCGTAATAATCTATTTAAAGAAATAGGAGCGTAGAGACTTTGGAAATAAAACTCACAGTTTTTCAATTCGATAATTATATATTTATATTTTAGTTTAATCCCCATCCCCTGACCTCAAGGATTATGATTAAACTGCCTCACCTCATCCCGAATCGCTTTCAAGTGGCGAGGAAGAAAAATCTTCCTCCTCACCCCCTTAAAAACTATCTCGGCCACCACCGAGCCCCCATACTTCGTCTCCAAGAACAATAAACACTTCTCCGGATATAGAATTCGAGCTCCTCCCTCCGGAGAAACTCCACACTCTTTTGGAGGGCGATGAATTTATTTTTTAGTCCGGCCATCTGTAACAGAAGAGAAATATTACAAAACATTAACAAAACCGAGATCGAAAATTCATGCAAGTTAAACATGTACGATGTTCTTTTCATACCAATCCATTACCGGGTGACTGCAACTACCAAAACCAAATTCACCCCGTGCAGTCGGCAAACTGGGATCATCTTTCTCGACGAATTCTATATCAGCGGCAATCCTTTCAAATATGATCTCGCATATTTAAGTCCTGGTGAATTCTTCAATACTATGATTATAAATGACCTTAATTAACTCTAAGCTAATGGTTTTACGTATTTTTCACTCATCTCGTAACTACTTAATAGATCAAATTGCCATTTTTAAGCTTCCTAGTTAGGTGGGAGTTTAGTGTCTTCCACCTCCGAGTCTCCGACTGGCATCTGGTTTCATTGCCGTCATAATGGACGGAGACTCGAGAGGGGTTGTGCCTACGGGTGGCCACGTCCGCCACCTTTGGATGAATGGCTACCCACTAATTATTATTATTTACATCGGAGATTAAGTAAGGATATAGGGATGGAGTTGGGATTGGGCTAGTGTACGACATTCCATGTGGCGAAAGGAATGATTTGGGATAACAAGGAAGATCATCTTAGTAGAATGAAGGGTGACTTTATTCTTTCCATTTGACGGGACACAGTCCCGGTTCCCCCACATCATGGTCCCGGTGCCCCCACATCATGGTCCCGGTGCCCCCACATCATGGTCCCGGTGCCCCCACATCCCGGTGTAGCGGGACTATTGTCATTTTCTTTCCAAATTATAACGGAAAGAGAATGTTTTTTTTGCGGCAAATATGTCATGAATATTGCTCCCTACGTTCCTGCTTTTTCCTTACCCGAAGAACCCTTTCGCCCCCGGTAGTGAAACATTCGGATCACCTGCTCCATCCCCGCCTTCCTTTGCTTCAAGCAAGCGGATTCTGAAGCCTTTTCTCCAGTCGCTTCTTCACCAGTTACCGCGAGCATAGTTCCCGGAGGGGTGTCATCCCGAGGCGACACTAAAGGTGGTGAAGTTTCACTGTCCACGTCGTCTACGAGGGGTGTTCGTTCCCTAATGCTCTGCCTATGCTCATTCGAATTCTAGTGTGGTAAAGCTTCATCTATATTATAGAAGACGTTACAAAAAAGGCCACATCTTTATATCCCTTGCCTTGTCTACGTCGTCTTTTAGTCGGTTATTAAAGATTCTTCGGGGGTTGTACGAAGCTGAAGTTTATTCTAATTGTCTAAAAATACTAAAGGAAATATACCTTTTTTTCACACCAATCTCAAATTTGGCGCTAAATTGGTAAGCTGTTTAGCGGAAATTAATTTTATCCAGGCCTTCCGTTAAGGAATCCATAGTATCTGGTAAAAACAGAATAATATGTAAATTTAAGTAGTACACATTGAGCGTGTTACGAGTAACATTTATTTTTACTCCAAATTGGGTATCACATTAATTTTCCCTGGAATGTTTCCTAATTTATGAATCAGGAAATAGCTCTCGTACCCGCTGAGCTTGTGAATTAAGATGAATGTAATTGGGGCCTTTTATTTTTTATTGCAAATTTAATTATCCGGTCCATTATAGATAGACGAAGCCTTTCACTTCGGCATTATTACTTCTATTTCATCTTCATTCATCCATGTGTATAAGAATTTGATAAAGAGTTCATTACCACATAAAGTCATGTTGGCAAAAACTTGACTCATTGCTTCCTCGATACAATTCATCGATTTATCCTTACGTTATCCATACAATGGAGGCGGAATCAGTGGTGGGAGAAAACACACATGCTTTGGCATCTGTAATCGAACCAGTATGTCAGGTGAGCGTGGCACCGGTAGCGTCAGCGTGGCCCACGTCCGTCAGGAACGGTCGCCGGGAGGAGGTCATCATCACACGCCTGAGGATAGGGCACAGTCCCCTGACTAACTCCTACCTCTTCACTGAAGAGAGAGAACTCCACCTCGGTGTGAAGAATGCGACTCTCTCAGCATTAGGCATATCCTGACAGAGTATGATAAATACCGGGACGTTCGAAGGCTCCCCTAAAAATTAGGGGAGACTTAGGACATCTGATAAGGGATCACCCTGATGAACTTGATAGCATCATATTATTCTTAAAAGTCATTGAGCTCTTCTCGAAAGTTTAAATATAAGATGAAATGAAAAAAGTTCTTTAAAAAATAGTAGTGGATATTATATACACAATAACGTCAATTGAAGGGACAAGGGTGCAAAATGACCTGGACGTCGACGCACCCTTAAACAACAACACTACCTACTACTACTTATTATCCGGCATGGCCATTTTACCCCGTATATATGGCAAATAACATGTTCACTGTTGTACTTGGTCTGCTCATGTCAGTGGAATCATTACTCTATTGGAGGAATTACACTTTTGTATTTTGCCGGCGATATCAGCTAAAGTGAACTCCATCGCTACGTTCGCGCCATGACATAAATACGGCTCTTTTGCAATATTGGGTCAATTAATTCTGCTTTTGACAGAGGTGCATAAACTGAAAGCAATATTTTTTTGATAGGGTTCGGAACATGAACTTTCTGGATTGTTCGTACAGCTGTGAATTGGAACATGAATGGATGTTTGATGGGTTTCACATCATTCTTAATTTCCGGCATCACAATTCTCACGGTTTTGTTTTGACCACAAAATAGCATATGATCGGCGCTAAGTTTTCTTCTATCGGTCCCAGTACAATAGGCAAATCAGCGCTTGCATTAACTTTTAATTCCAGTTTCCTAGTCAGCTGCATGCCCACTAATTTTTCAAATTTTTAATGTAAACGTAATGAGATACGCCTTTCCCATTGGTCAGGAAAAGTAAATCTCTATCATCGGATGACTCATTGTCGACCATTTTGATTGGATTCATATTTTTATCATCATCCATGCCGAACACATTAACCTTGATGTTATTTACTAGCTCAAAGTTTCGTATGTGCGATAGAGGCGTAGAAAAGGAAACACACTTCAAGTCATACATGTGAATTGAACTGCGATACCGCGTCCCCCTATGCGTAATGTTTGGTACGTATTTTGCTAGAAAAGCATACTTAAAGCCCAAATCTTCATTCTTTTTTACACTAACACAAGAATGTGAATTCTTAATTATGCGAGGATAGAAATAAAAATGATCTTCCTTTTAACGGGATGTAAATATTTACTCTTAAAAGCAGGTGTTTTATTGCAAATAAGGTACAACCGCTCTTTAAAATACACTTTGTCCATTTCCTTCGACAATTTAGAAAATGAATCGCTCAAAAAGTCGTCTAGATCTGTTGTTTTATAAATGGGGAAGTTCTTTCTTTTGAAAGCTCTCTCGCTTTCTCATCGTGAACATTTACAAATGAACATTACAAAACTAAATTGGTTTTAATACTATGTTTTCAGCCGCTCGGATGAAGCAGATTTTTTTTCATCGCAAAGATGATTCTTATATGGCGAAGCAACTCACGATCTTCCATCACATTCGTCTTCCACGCAATATGCTAGAACATACGCAGGTATTTTTTCATCAGGGAGATTACTTCCAGAAAGAAAAAATAACTCAGAAGTTAAATGCGCGAGAGGTCTTACTTCATCTTAGAGCCGTGAAGATATATATTGTCTTTAATATTCTACTACGTTGAATCCCCCCATAAGAAAAATCAAAATGAGAGATAGATCTAAAAACATTGGGAACACGATTCGATACACCAAGTTAACCAATAATGCACACCCATTACATAAGGGATCTAAAAATGCTGCGGGATTCGACCTAAGAAGTGCATACGATTATACTATACCATCAAGAGGGAAAGGTCTGGTAAAAACACATCTACAGATCGAACTACCCAAGGAATGCTATGGAAGAATTGCACCAGGGTCTGGATTAGCTTTGAAGCATGGGAGCAGGAGTCATTGACGGGGACTACCGTCACAATATTGGAATAGTCATCTTTAACAATACTTCCGAGGATTTTGTGATAAAGTCAGGAGATCGAGTGACACAGCTTATTTGTGAATTGATTCTCTATCCAGAAGTGGAAGACGTCAATGAAATTACCAAAACTGAGAGAAGATTAAATGGATTTGGATCATCTGGGATACAATAAATGAAATTCTTGTATGATGTAAATGTATTTTATATTTATTTTAAAACAATATTCATATATTATAAAAATAATACATTCTAATTGAAAACAATAAAAGAAAAAAAACACACTTTTATGTGTATAACACAAACAAATAAAAAATGGTATACATAGCACCAAAATCAAAAAACTACACAAACACACAATATAATAAAGAAGAGAAAAAAATATTCGCAAATGAAAAGCAACAAATAAAATCCAATGCGAAAAAAAACACACACACAAATTAAATGAAAAAATCCCCGTCTGCGTCACTAATGACCCCCACCCCAAAACCGAATAATGCAGCCATCATGGCAATCACCTCCCTCGCTCTTTCCACACTGTCTACCCCCCACAAAATTTGCCACTCCCTGTCTCTCCCAAACACCTCGACACTTTCACTCTCGGTGACACACTCATTCAGGTGGAAGTCAATTTCTTCCCGTGTCATTGCGGGCATATCCCACGGCACGCTCAAGAAAAACATTGCACTAGCATTGAAGCTATCTTCACTAGCAATGGCAAACATGTCCTCCTCCTCCAACTCGAACACTTCATTTAGTTGCTGGTGTTCATCCATATACCAACAAGGTTTACAACAATACATAACAAACAAGGCGAACAAAACTCGCAAAGTATACAAAAATATATAACAAACAAGGTGTAGAAAAATCCCAAACAATGTACATAACAAATAACATAGCCCGCAAGGCGGGACTCGAACGTGCAAGAAATTCATCGTCCCTACTATCCTTAAATAGGAGCGATATATCCTTCTTTTGGATTCCTGGACACATTGGAGTAGGAGCCAACGAAAAGAGCGATGTGCTTCTAAGGAAGCTCTAAGCACCCCAGATCTGACAATTCCTCTCGTACCCGTAGATGATCTCAAAACTAAGCTCAGGCACATGGCCTTGGGAAAGTGGAAGTAGCTATAGACTGACCAACGCTAAATCAAACTCCGTGAAATAAATCCAGAAATATCAGCGCGGCCCACTTCCCTCGGGAAAAATCGCAGAGATGAGTTCACCGTCACTCGTTCCAGAATGGAGTACTGTGCATTTACCCACTCTTTCTTTTTACTGAAAAAGAACATCACGCCGCGTGGTGACGACTGCGACTCTCTCTCTCTCTTTACTGTTCGGCTTCTCCTGTCGGAGTGTGAAGTGTATCGGGTAGAACGGGAGAGGCTAGACATCCGGGAGGGTATAAGACAAGTCCTAGGGGATGACACCGAAACATCACCAAGGTTTTTAAAGTTAACAAATAACTCTGGATATTACAATAAAATATAGTTTTTCCACCGGCAACGTCGTCTACGAAGGGTGAACGTTCCCTAATGTTCTTTTTTTCAATTTAATTTGTAAGCAATAGCAAAAAAAGACAAATAAAAGCTTTACAAAAAAGATTGAAACATAATATAAGCTTTACATAAAATAGATAGAAATAATATCAGAGTGGCCCTCTTCCCTCTGGAAAAATCGCAGGGATGAGTTCACCGTCACTCGTTCCAGAATAGGGCCTTGGCCCACTCTTATATTTTTACTGAAGAGAAGATCCTGCCACGTTGTGACGACTGCGACTCTCTCCCCTTACACTGCGGTGTCTCCTGTCGGAGTGTGATGTGTATCGGGTAGAACGGCAGATGCTAGAAATCCGGGAAAGTATAAGACAAATCCTTGGAGATGACGCAGACAACATCACCAAGGTTTTAAAGTTCATAAATAACTATGGATATTACAGTAAAGTATAGTTGTTTTACCTACGAGGCATTTACGTTAGCTCATTTACTTCTATGATATCATGGTATCAGCTTGAATAAGATTTTGAGTGGTGCAAGATGACCTCATTCGTCGACGCACCCCAATCCAAATCACTAATACTAGTTGCGTTTTTACGATGAACAACATCAGTTTATATCGCTTCAGGAAGGAAAAACATCTTAAATAGAATGCTTTTTAGCCACCGCTTATATATACGGATTGAAAAAATGTCGTGAACAGTAAACTTGTTCAGTATTAAAATCACGATCGTAATAATCTATTTAAAGGAATAGGAGCGTAGCGACTTCGGAAATAAAACTCAGTTTTTCTATTCGATAATTATATATTTATTTTTTATTTTAATCACCATCCCCTGACCCCAAGGATTCTGATTAAACTCCCTCACCTCATCCCGACTCGCTTTCAAGTGGCGAGGAAGAAAAATCTTCCTCCTCACCCCCTTAAAAACGATCTCGGCCACGACCGAGCCCCCATACTTCGTCTCCAAGAACTCTTAAGACTCCACTGGATATCGAACTCGAGCTTCTCCTTCCGGAGAAACTCCACACTCTTTTGGAGGGCGATGAATTTATTTTTTAGTCCGGCCATCAGTAACAGAAGAGAAATATTACAAAGCATTAACAATACCGAGAATCGTAAATGCATGCAAGTTAACGATGTTCTTTTACTATGAACGATGTTCTTTTAATAACAATCCATTACCGGGTGACTGCAACTACCAAAACCTAATTCACCCCGTGCAGTCGGCAAACTGGGATCGTCTTTCTCGACGAATTCTATATCAGCGGCAATCCTTTCAAATATGATCTCGCATATTTAATATCTGGTAAAATCTTCATCACTATGATTATAAATGACCTTAATTAACTCTAAGCTAATGGTTTTACGTTATTTTCACTTATCTCGTAACCACTTAATAGATCACACTATAATTTTTATGCTTCTTAGTTAGGTGGGAGTTACTGTTTAGTGTCTTACACCACCCAACTGCAACGTGTTAAAAAAAGATCAGACGCGGTGAAGGGAATTATTCAGGTAATACGAGTGATATGATCTGTAATAATAAAGACAATTTTATCAAATTGCATACCAAAATCAATTGGCCATTTATTCTTTTCATTTTTAAATTCTCCCCCAAGCATCTTCATTAAACAATGTAATTTCTTCTTTGTTTAATTTGAAGTACTTGCGGAGGAATATTCCCCTCTTCACCCCGCCGAATAAAATAGTCGCCAGCAGTCCGCCAAAGCGACTACACGACTCCCGGATCTCCTCCACACAATACTCCTCCCCCTCCACTCGGTCCTCCTTCCTGAGGTACCTAGCTCTTTCCTGGGCAAGGAGTAACTTACTTCGAATTGATGGAGTCCTAGGAGTCTGGATGTTGGCGGCGATCCCACTGGCAACGCTGGTCGTAGTTGCGGTGGCGGCAGAGACGGTGTTGTTAAGCGTAACGGAACTCATCCTAGAAAATAATTAAAAATAGTTTTTTTTACATATATACATTGTCATTTATTGAATAAAGTTACATATCATAAAAAGTATCACTACCTTAATTAGTATCCGAACTGCCAAATCCACTCACACCTCGACTAGTTTGAGATCTGACGTCATCAGTTAACATAAATTAACATGGGTTCCAATTTTTTCAAAAATAATTTGAGAAATACGGGCACGTATCTCCACATGGAAATCTTCGTCACTATGTTTATAGAGGAGGACTTTAATTTCCCCTCTATAATCCGCGTCTATTATGCCCGCCCCGACTTCAATCCCATATTTTAATGATAAACCTATCAGAGACGCTAATCTTCCATAAAACCCCTTAGGGATCTCAAGACATATTCCAGTTCTTACAAGACAACGTCCTCGCTTAGGGATAACATATTTCTGAATACAACTGATATCGTACCCAGCTGAACATTGATAATGAGATTCAGGAATGCTTGCAAGGGGATGTAATTTCTTGATTGCAACAAGCATTCTACAGCGTTAGAATGAAAAAGAGTAATTTAAGATAAATATGTTACATATAAATACATTGACGTAAAAAGTACATTTAAAAAAAACTTAAGCACAAAAAACTTAACGTGTGATGAAAGTGTGCGATGGTGCAGGCGACGAGATGGTGCAGGAGACGAGATGGTGCAGGAGACGAGATGGTGCAGGAGACGAGATGGTGCAGGATACGAGATGGTGCAGGATACGAGATAGTGCAGGATACGAGATGGTGTCAGCCGATCTGCAGATGCGAGTAATATCTCCCAGCAAAACGAGCATTTATATACTGAATTAAGTGAAAGAAACCTTTGATTCACCAAGGAAGGTTAGTATACTTACCAGCATTATCCTTCAGAATCTGAATCTAGAAAGGTGTCCGAGGAAAAATAAGAACCCTCTCGTTTCCGCTTCAAGGCACGGTGATACTCGAGATAATTAGAATAATTTTTGAGCCTTTTATGAGTATTGAAGGCGAACGTATACGATTCCCTTGAGTCAGAGGACGAATCATCTTCTGACGATGAGCTTTCATGTCTGGTAAATGTAGATGAACAATGCAACTTATCAATTAAGGCAAACAGAGGCGTCCTAAGGCAGCTAGAGCACAAATAATCACTCAGCTGAATCACAGATTCCGTTTCGATTACATTTAAAACCTCGTGAGTAGATATCAATTTAGCGGAACGAAAACAAGGTCATCCTTGAAACTTTTATCCCTTTGCTTTTGCGTACTCTAGCTGAGCTAGGCCGACGTCACACCCCGAGACAATTACAACATACACCTCCATCCACCCAACTGCAGCAAGAGGTGACTATGAATAGGTCATACACCCGCCCGGGAACATGAGCATGAGAGCACAGCTCTTCCACGAGGATAACATACCACCCAACTGCAACGTGTTAAAAAAAGGTCAGACGCGGTGAAGGGAATTATTCAGGTAATACACACATGCGAGTGACATGATCTATAATAATAAAGACAATTATATCAAATTTCAATGTTTTCAATTTTTTTCATTCCAAAGTCAATTGGTTATTTATTTTTTAATTTTCAAATTCTCTCCCCAAGCATCTTCATTAAATAATTTAATTTCATCTTTGTTTAACTTAAAATACTTGGGGAGGAATATTCCCCTCTTCACCCCGCCGAATAAGATCGTCGCCAGCAGTCCGCCAAAGCGACTACCCGACTCCCGTATCTCCTCCACACAATATTCCTCCCCCTCCACTAAGTCCTCCTTCCTGAGGTACCTAGCTCTTTCCTGGGCAAGGAGTAACTTGCTTCGAGTTGATGGAGTCCTAGGAGTCGCGATTTTGGTGGTGAACCTACTGGCAACGCTGATCGTAGTTGCGGTGGCGGCAGAGACGGTGTTGTTAAGCGTAACGGAACTCATCCTAGAAAAGAATTAAAAATAGTAGTTTTACATATTTAAATTACCATTTATTGAATAAAGTTACATATCATAAAAAGTATCACTACCTTAATTATTATCGGAACTGCCAAATCCACTAACACCTCGACTAGTTGGTGAAAAGTGGTCATTCGTCGGAACAAAAATGACGTCTGTAGCAATATGTTCAAATATAATTTGACATATCCGATCCCCCCTGTTTACCATAAAATCCTCGTTGCTATCATTAAATAGGAGTACTTTAATTTCCCCTCTATAATTTCTATCGACTACCCCAGCGCCCACCTCAATTCCAAATTTTAATGATAAACCCGACCGAGACGCTAATCTTCCATAAAACCCCTTGGGGATCTCAAGAGATAATCCAGTTCTTACAAGACAACGTCCCCTCTTAGGAATAACATCATCCTGAATAGCAGCAATATCATATCCAGCCGAACAGTCATAACTAGATTCAGGAATGATTGCAAGCGGATGCAATTTCTTGATAGCAACAAGCATTCTAGAGCGTTGGCATGAAAAAGAATAATTTAAGATAAATAAGTTACCTTTAAATACTTTGACGTAAAAAGTGCATTTAAAAAAATAAAACTTAGGCACACTCACCTGATTTAGAAAAGATATGAAAAGAGGCTGAGTAAACGGAGGATCAGTTGTCGAGCTGTTGAGTACACGGAGAAGCAGATGTCAAGCTGTTGAGTAAAAAGTGTAGCAGATTTCGAGATCTTGAGTAGACCTAGAAGCAGTTGTCGAGCTGTTGAGTAGACGGGAACAGCATATGTGAAGCTGTTGATTATATGGAGAAACAGGTGGTGTGATTATGTGCAACGATGTCATAGTAGATCAGGGCCTAGGATGAAGGTGTGCGATTGCAGGAGACAAGATGCAATACTGGAGCTAGATAAGTGAATGAATATCTCCCAGCAAAACGAGCATTTATATACTGAATGAAGTGAGAGAAACCTTAGATTTACCAAGGAAGTCAATATACGTACCAGCAATAAATCTTCAGGCTCAGAATCTAGAAAGGTGTCCAGGGAAAAAAAACATATACGTTTCCGCTTCAAGGCACGGTGATACTCTACATAATTGGAAAACATTTTACGCCTTAAATGGGTATTGAAGGGAAACCTATACGATTCACTATCATCAGAGGATGAATCTTCATCTGACGATGAACTGTCATGTCTGGTGAATGCAGTAGAACAGTCTAACTTATCAATTAAGATAAATAGAGGCGTTCTAATGCAGTTAGAGCACCAATAAACACTCCGCTGAATCACAGATTCCGTTTCGATTGTATTTAAAACCGCGTGATGTATATATAGATATACACTAAGTAGAAGTCAATTTGGGGTTTCTGTAACGAGGTCATCCACGAATCTAAACTTCCTTTCACTTTTACGTACTCTAGCTGAGCTAGGCCGACGTCACACCTCTGACCGGGAGAACATACTCCCATGAACCCAACTGCAGCACGAGGTCTCTGCCCGGGAACATGAGCATGAGAGCACAGCTCTGCCCGAGCATAACATACCACCTAACTGCAACGTGTTAAAAAAAAGGTCAGACGCGATGAAGGGAATTATTCAGGTAATACGAGTGATATGATCTATAATAATAAAGACAATTTTATCAAATTTCATACCAAAATCTATTGGTTATTTATTTTTTTAATTATCAAATTCTCCCCCCAAGCATCTTCATTAAACAATTTAATTTCATCTTTGTTTAATTTGAAGTACTTGCGGAGGAATATTCCCCTCTTCACCCCACCGAATAAGATCGTCGCCAACAGTCCGCCAAAGCGACTACACGACTCCCGGATCTCCTCCACACAATACTCCTCCCCCTCCACTAGGTCCTCCTTTCTGAGGTACCTAGCTATTTCCTGGGCAAGGAGTAACTTGCTTCGAATTGATGGAGTCCTAGGAGTCGCGATGTTGGCGGCAAACCTACTGGCAACGCTGGTCGTAGTTGCGGTGGCGGCAGAGACGGTGTTGTTAAGCGTAACGGAACTCATCCTAGAAAATAATTAAAAATAGTTTTTTTTACATATATACATTGTCATTTATTGAATAAAGTTACATATCATAAAAAGTATCACTACCTTAATTAGTATCCGAACTGCCAAATCCACTCACACCTCGACTAGTTTGAGATCTGACGTCATCAGTTAACATAAATTAACATGGGTTCCAATTTTTTCAAAAATAATTTGAGAAATACGGGCACGTATCTCCACATGGAAATCTTCGTCACTATGTTTATAGAGGAGGACTTTAATTTCCCCTCTATAATCCGCGTCTATTATGCCCGCCCCGACTTCAATCCCATATTTTAATGATAAACCTATCAGAGACGCTAATCTTCCATAAAACCCCTTAGGGATCTCAAGACATATTCCAGTTCTTACAAGACAACGTCCTCGCTTAGGGATAACATATTTCTGAATACAACTGATATCGTACCCAGCTGAACATTGATAATGAGATTCAGGAATGCTTGCAAGGGGATGTAATTTCTTGATTGCAACAAGCATTCTACAGCGTTAGAATGAAAAAGAGTAATTTAAGATAAATATGTTACATATAAATACATTGACGTAAAAAGTACATTTAAAAAAAACTTAAGCACAAAAAACTTAACGTGTGATGAAAGTGTGCGATGGTGCAGGCGACGAGATGGTGCAGGAGACGAGATGGTGCAGGAGACGAGATGGTGCATGGTGCAGGAGACGAGATGGTGCAGGATACGAGATGGTGCAGGATACGAGATAGTGCAGGATACGAGATGGTGTCAGCCGATCTGCAGATGCGAGTAATATCTCCCAGCAAAACGAGCATTTATATACTGAATTAAGTGAAAGAAACCTTTGATTCACCAAGGAAGGTTAGTATACTTACCAGCATTATCCTTCAGAATCTGAATCTAGAAAGGTGTCCGAGGAAAAATAAGAACCCTCTCGTTTCCGCTTCAAGGCACGGTGATACTCGAGATAATTAGAATAATTTTTGAGCCTTTTATGAGTATTGAAGGCGAACGTATACGATTCCCTTGAGTCAGAGGACGAATCATCTTCTGACGATGAGCTTTCATGTCTGGTAAATGTAGATGAACAATGCAACTTATCAATTAAGGCAAACAGAGGCGTCCTAAGGCAGCTAGAGCACAAATAATCACTCAGCTGAATCACAGATTCCGTTTCGATTACATTTAAAACCTCGTGAGTAGATATCAATTTAGCGGAACGAAAACAAGGTCATCCTTGAAACTTTTATCCCTTTGCTTTTGCGTACTCTAGCTGAGCTAGGCCGACGTCACACCCCGAGACAATTACAACATACACCTCCATCCACCCAACTGCAGCAAGAGGTGACTATGAATAGGTCATACACCCGCCCGGGAACATGAGCATGAGAGCACAGCTCTTCCACGAGGATAACATACCACCCAACTGCAACGTGTTAAAAAAAGGTCAGACGCGGTGAAGGGAATTATTCAGGTAATACACACATGCGAGTGACATGATCTATAATAATAAAGACAATTATATCAAATTTCAATGTTTTCAATTTTTTTCATTCCAAAGTCAATTGGTTATTTATTTTTTAATTTTCAAATTCTCTCCCCAAGCATCTTCATTAAATAATTTAATTTCATCTTTGTTTAACTTAAAATACTTGGGGAGGAATATTCCCCTCTTCACCCCGCCGAATAAGATCGTCGCCAGCAGTCCGCCAAAGCGACTACCCGACTCCCGTATCTCCTCCACACAATATTCCTCCCCCTCCACTAAGTCCTCCTTCCTGAGGTACCTAGCTCTTTCCTGGGCAAGGAGTAACTTGCTTCGAATTGATGGAGTCCTAGGAGTCGCGATGTTGGCGGCGAAACAACTGGCTACGCTGGTCGTAGTTGCGGTGGCGGCAGAGACGGTGTTGTTAAGCGTAACGGAAGTCATCCTAGAAAAGAATTAAAAATAGTAGTTTTACATATTTAAATTACCATTTATTGAATAAAGTTACATATCATAAAAAGTATCACTACCTTAATTATTATCTGAACTGCCAAATCCACTAACACCTCGACTAGTTGGTGAAAAGTGGTCATTCGTCGGAACAAAAATGACGTCTGTAGCAATATGTTCAAATATAATTTGACATATCCGATCCCCCCTGTTTACCATAAAATCCTCGTTGCTATCATTAAATAGGAGTACTTTAATTTCCCCTCTATAATTTCTATCGACTACCCCAGCGCCCACCTCAATTCCAAATTTTAATGATAAACCCGACCGAGACGCTAATCTTCCATAAAACCCCTTTGGGATCTCAAGAGATAATCCAGTTCTTACAAGACAACGTCCCCTCTTAGGAATAACATCATCCTGAATAGCAGCAATATCATATCCAGCCGAACAGTCATAACTAGATTCAGGAATGATTGCAAGCGGATGCAATTTCTTGATAGCAACAAGCATTCTAGAGCGTTGGCATGAAAAAGAATAATTTAAGATAAATAAGTTACCTTTAAATACTTTGACGTAAAAAGTGCATTTAAAAAAATAAAACTTAGGCACACTCACCTGATTTAGAAAAGATATGAAAAGCGGCTGAGTAAACGGAGGATCAGTTGTCGAGCTGTTGAGTACACGGAGAAGCAGATGTCAAGCTGTTGAGTAAAAAGTGTAGCAGATTTCGAGATCTTGAGTAGACCTAGAAGCAGTTGTCGAGCTGTTGAGTAGACGGGAACAGCATATGTGAAGCTGTTGATTATATGGAGAAACAGGTGGTGTGATTATGTGCAACGATGTCATAGTAGATCAGGGCCTAGGATGAAGGTGTGCGATTGCAGGAGACAAGATGCAATACTGGAGCTAGATAAGTGAATGAATATCTCCCAGCAAAACGAGCATTTATATACTGAATGAAGTGAGAGAAACCTTAGATTTACCAAGGAAGTCAATATACGTACCAGCAATAAATCTTCAGGCTCAGAATCTAGAAAGGTGTCCAGGGAAAAAAAACATATACGTTTCCGCTTCAAGGCACGGTGATACTCTACATAATTGGAAAACATTTTACGCCTTAAATGGGTATTGAAGGGAAACCTATACGATTCACTATCATCAGAGGATGAATCTTCATCTGACGATGAACTGTCATGTCTGGTGAATGCAGTAGAACAGTCTAACTTATCAATTAAGATAAATAGAGGCGTTCTAATGCAGTTAGAGCACCAATAAACACTCCGCTGAATCACAGATTCCGTTTCGATTGTATTTAAAACCGCGTGATGTATATATAGATATACACTAAGTAGAAGTCAATTTGGGGTTTCTGTAACGAGGTCATCCACGAATCTAAACTTCCTTTCACTTTTACGTACTCTAGCTGAGCTAGGCCGACGTCACACCTCTGACCGGGAGAACATACCCCCATGAACCCAACTGCAGCACGAGGTCTCTGCCCGGGAACATGAGCATGAGAGCACAGCTCTGCCCGAGCATAACATACCACCTAACTGCAACGTGTTAAAAAAAAGGTCAGACGCGATGAAGGGAATTATTCAGGTAATACGAGTGATATGATCTATAATAATAAAGACAATTTTATCAAATTTCATACCAAAATCTATTGGTTATTTATTTTTTTAATTATCAAATTCTCCCCCCAAGCATCTTCATTAAACAATTTAATTTCATCTTTGTTTAATTTGAAGTACTTGCGGAGGAATATTCCCCTCTTCACCCCACCGAATAAGATCGTCGCCAACAGTCCGCCAAAGCGACTACACGACTCCCGGATCTCCTCCACACAATACTCCTCCCCCTCCACTAGGTCCTCCTTTCTGAGGTACCTAGCTATTTCCTGGGCAAGGAGTAACTTGCTTCGAATTGATGGAGTCCTAGGAGTCGCGATGTTGGCGGCAAACCTACTGGCAACGCTGGTCGTAGTTGCGGTGGCGGCAGAGACGGTGTTGTTAAGCGTAACGGAACTCATCCTAGAAAAGAATTAAAAATAGTAGTTTTACATATTTAAATTATCATTTATTGGATAAAGTTACATATCATAAAAAGTATCACTACCTTAATTAGTATCTGAACTGCCAAATCCACTCACACCTCGACTAGTTGGTGAAAAGTGGTCATTGGTCGGAACAAAAATGACGTCTGTAGCGATATGTTCAAATATAATTTGACATATCCGATAGCTCCTGTTTACTATAAAATCCTAGTTGCTCTGATTAAAAAGGAGTACTTTAATTTCCCCTCTATAATTTCTATCGACTACCCCAGCTCCCACCTCAATTCCAAATTTTAATGATAAACCCGACCGAGACGCTAATCTTCCATAAAACCCCTTTGGGATCTCAAGAGATAATCCAGTTCTTACAAGACCAAGTCCCCTCTTAGGAATAACATCATCCTGAATAGCAGCAATATCATATCCAGCCGAACAGTCATAACTAGATTCAGGAATGATTGCAAGCGGATGCAATTTCTTGATAGCAACAAGCATTCTACAGCATTTATGTCGAAGGATAACAGAAGAAATGAGATTTTAGTCCATGTTAATTATAGTATTAATGATAAAATGCTATAAGAAGCACTAAATTTTAGACAAAAGTATACTCACTTCATGGAGGAGAGAGAGAGTTGACGGTGAGAAGAGCTGGTGAGCTGACGACAGGATTTGATGACGAGAAGAGCTGGTGAGCTGACGACAGGAGTTGATGACGAAAAGAGCTGGTGAGCTGACGACGTGAATTAACGGCGGAAAGAGCTGGTGAAGACGGTGCGATGGGTCAGGAGACGAGCCGATCTGGAGATACGAGTGACTATCTCCCAGCAAAACGAGCACTTATATACTGAATTAAGTGAAAGAAACCCAATAATCACTCAGCTTAATCACAGATTCCGTTTCGATTACATTTAAAACCGCGTGATGTATATATAGATATACAATAAAGTGTTTATACGGTCTAATTGATGATTCACACCTCAAGCAAAATGTAGCCGCTGTACACTTCGAACTAAAACTATAGTGCAACAACACCATGTGAAATGATCTACCTATGTAAGACTGCATATCATAAAGAAAATCAAAAGGTCCATCCAGTTATGGTTGATATGCGTATGGTGTTAGACGTGTATCAAAATTAAACTCAATATTATTATTCTCCAAATCATAATCTGACATCGAATCCTCTGACAAAGCCTCCAAACACCGTTTCCATAGGATTCTCCTATTACATTCCATATAATAAACTAAATCAGTACATACAGAGTGCGGTAGACTGAGTCATTCGACTAAGGTTGACCTTCGTCCATATAACAATTGCATTTCAGTTCTCCCCCACACCACGTAAGTTAATCTCTGTGATCGGAGAACTCTTTGTCGAATACTTAAATTGTGAAAACATTTATATCATCATCCAAGCCGAATGCATTAATCGTGATGTTATTTACTCGCTGAAACTTTGATATGTCTGAATGACGTAGGAAAAGAAATGCACTTAAAGTTACATCCGTGCGTTCACCTGCGCTTCTGCGTCACTTCATGCGCATATTATGGCATGTATATTGCTAGAATAGTGTACTTAAATCACATGAGTCTTACAAGAGACAATATTTCACAAGAGACTTTTTATGATCTGTATAACAAATCGGTTTACATCCATCCATAGCTATTTAACTACCACCGTTTGATATTACTTATATATTTTTTTGATGCTCCATCAACGTCGGTTCTCCTCGGTATATCACCTCCTTTGGGTAATGAAATTGGCTTTTTTTTCTCATAAACGTCCAACCAGATGACCGGGAGCTGCTCTTAAGCCTTCCGTCGTTTCTCAGGGCAGCTGATAACTTCCTGCACGGTGATATTGAATCGCTCCACATCTACTTTTCCATTTTGAAAGCCAGAAAATGTTACTCCTTGACCAACAATGTTGAATTCTCGGTTTTGATGCCCGAGGACACAGTAATATGCCCTTTGAAAGTCTATATTAAGCATAAAATCTGTGTTGGCAACCTTTAGACGATCATTGGGAGTATAAATCTCATAGATGTCCCCATCTCTCCTCCGCTCCACTCGCAAGTATGTGCTTCCCAAGCAGGCTCTCGGGATGTGCTGCAAGGCGGCAGGTTGGTGCTGCTTCTGGTGGTGGTGGTTGAGGTGGGGTTGTTTTTAGCTGCTGGTGCTGGTAATGCAGTGGTGCCTCTGGTGGTGATGCATTTCTGCTTCTGGTGTTGGTGTTTGAGGTTAGAGACTACTTGTAGTTGCTCGGAAGAGAGTAGTTCAGACTGCTGCTATGAGTGACTTTTCTAGCGAACATAGCGTATATATACAGAGTGCACTAGCTAGAAAAGTATAAGGGTGAGGGTAAATCGGGGTGGAGGGGAGGATTGGATAGGGGAGGAAATTAGGTGAGGAGGGGTATCAATCGCTGTCGGACGGGCTTTATAAAAACGTATCTGAAGAGAAATTGGAGTCGATACGTCTCCGCTGCCGGGCACGAAAGTACTCTCTAGTGGGGGCGAGGTGTTCTTTTCTCCGATGTGTATTAAAAGAGAAATTATAGGAGAAGTATTCATCCCCCGAGGATGTATCATCTCCCGAATCAATATGTTCACAAAACCTTAGAAAACAGTCAAACTTATCCATTAGGGTGAACAGGGGCGTCCTAATACAGTTTGAGCGCCAATACTTCTTCCTCCGAATCATAGTCGCCACGGTCGAAACATTCAGAGCAAGGTGTTCACACAGTGGACGTAAACGCTCCATGGTTTTTACGGTCTTATTGTTACTGCACACGTTTGACAAAAATGGAGAGTGGAATAATTATAACCGTATAATTACTGCTATCGATCTTAGTTTGACCTGGCCCTTGCGCCATAGGCATAGGAACACTATTAGTAATCGCAATGTTGAGATGCCGCCCTCAGCAGTGCCCGGCTCCCCAGCTGTGCCGTCCTCAGCCGGTCCGAAACAATTATATATTTATTTCTTCTGCAAGGTCTTTTATCAGCCAGTATTTCTGGTGGTAGTCTCATATTGAATCCTTGCACATCTCAGAGTGGCAGGGAACTGATGCATCCAACTGTCCCCCGTATCCCACCCCCAGGTGAACGTGTCCCCTCGTGGGGCTCTGGGGCTTCCTTTGGAGAGGTGGGGGCAGGCCTTCCTGGGAGTTAACCGCTTGCCACCGAGACGCGGGCGGAGCTCTTGGGGGGCCATTGCACGCTCTCCCCTCTTCCTTTGAGGGGCGTGGCTAACTCAGACCCACGTTCTCACCCTCTCGCTCTTTCCGTCTGTCTCGCCATTAGGTGGTAGTTGGTAGGCTTATAAAAGGTCCCCATCCAAACCGGATGAATCAGTTCCCTGCAACTTAAGTCCTAGTCCTATAGTCCTAGGCGTTCAATTTTCGTTGCACCATTAAAGGAATGATGGAATATCTGATTAAGATTTACTGGTGGTTTTATGCTTATAATTCTCCATTCTGTATTCACAGCCTGTCAGACCCTATCCACTTCTGCTTGGTATATCCAGATTTACCTGATGTAAAAAGACAAGCATTTTCGTTAAATTATTGAATTTCTTCCTTATTCAACTTAAAATGCGTGGGGAGGTAAGTAGGGTCAATTTTTTCATTCGGGGAAGAGGTCGCTCTTGAAATTTTACTTCCGCGAACGTAATAAACTATTAAAAAGTGAAATATGCAAAATTGTTTAAGCAATAAGCGTTTCTCGCTTATTAAGTAATGTAGACAAAAACAAAGGAAACCATCCGATAGATAATTAAATTATAAGGAATAAAAGTTCTATTCATTTTTCATCGAAGTCTTCAAATAAGCTAACTATGGCCAATAAAAAACACTAAACATTCAAACAATAGCAGTTATCTCGTCTGTTATGAAACTTAGGAAAACGTGGATGGCCTCGTTCGATGCCTATTAGGAATATAAATCGACAATGTCCTTTGCAATTTTTCACTGCGACTAATATTAAGCCCGAAAAATGCATTTTCATAAGTTGGGAAAAATTTCCAAAAAAATTTTTATTCGAGACAAATTTCAAAATTTCACCGCGGATTCATATTTAAAGAGTTGTGATCGGTACCGATCCAATCGGTTTCTATGTTACAAGTTGATAGTAAAAAAGTTATTGTTATAAAAAGTAAGAAACAATAAAATCACCAAATGTGACGATGTATTAAGAACTGTAACAATATAAATGAGGAAACTGTTTTTACTCCACCTTGATAAGACAATCTGTTACCGAAACATGACGATTTCAATTTCCAAAGACATAAGCTAATGTACCCGGCATGTTATTTTTCCGCTGCGGTTTGCTCTGTGTAAGCGTCACAAAGAGATCAGAATGGTTCGATGGTCACGGAGGTCTCTGGAATAGAAACGCCCCACCCCCTTCGCACAACCTCGACATCATGACCTTACAACCTAGATGGGTGTCTCTGACATAGAGACGTTCCACCCTCTTTGAGCAACCCCGACACCATGACCTAACAAATTAGATGGAGGTCTATGACATAGAAACGTTCCACCCTCGATATCAAGTTCATGGAGATGGAGGTATCTGAAATAGAAACTCCCTATTCAATTCGCGCGACCTCAAACGCGGGGTTTAGAGTGGGGGTCTTTTCCACTGTATATAAGGCGAGCGTGGAGTTAGCTATTCACCAACGCACTGGGGTTAGCCCAGCTGCAAAGGTCCAACTGAAATCACCGTGTAGACCCACAATCATCTGATCCTGTGCTGCGATCCACAACAATCTGTGCTGAGAAGGTGATCACCTGTCAGTCTCCTAAGTCTATTCTGATTTTCTAAAGAGCCCTTGGGGAGCTATCAATCTCCGATAGCTCTCCGAGCACTGGGGGTGATACTCCGACCATGGTATCATCAATGACCCTAACGAAAATCCATCATTTAATATATTTAGTTTCACCGCTACCAATAAGAAATGCTATCTTATTTAGCTTTATTTTATCTTGGTTATTGTATTGGATAGGGCTAAGGTGTGAACTATTTACGATGAGCATCATTTATACGGATAGCCGTTCATTTATACGGATTTAAAAAAAATCATAAACAGTAAACTTCTTCAGTATTAAAATCACAATGGTAATAAAATATTTAAAGGGATAGGAGCGAGAGACTTCGGAAATAAAACTCAGTTTTTTAATTCTATAACTATATATTTATTTTTTATTTTTACTGTCATCCCCTCACCCCAGGCATTTTCATTAAACTGCCTCACCTCATCTTCACTCGCCTTCAAGTGGTGAGGAAGAAAAATCTTCCTTGTCACCCCCTTGAAAATGATCTCGGCCACCACCGAGCCCCCATATCTGGTCTCCAGGTATTATAACACCTCCACCGGATACCCTACGCCCTCCTCGAGCTCCTCCCTCCGGAGAAACTCCACACTCTTCTGGAGGGCGATAAACTTATTTTTCAATCCGCTCATCTGTAACAGAAGAGAAAAACATTAACAAAACATTATTACAAAACATTAACGAAACCGAGAATCGAAAATGCATGCAATTCGAATGTCTATGATGTTTTTCTTCATACCAATCGATCACCAGGTGACTGGAACTACCGAAACCAAATTCACCCCGTTTAGTAGGTAAACTGGGATCTTTGTCAACGAACTCTATATCAACAGCAATCCTTTCAAATATGATCTGACACATTCGATCCCCCCTTTTCACCACAAAATCTTCATCACTATGATTATAAAGAAGAACTTTAATTTCTCCTCGATAATCTGGGTCGATTATTCCGGCGCCAACTTCAATTCCAAATTTTACGGATAATCCCGAGCGAGAGGCAAGTCGACCGTATAAACCTTTCGGGATCTCGAGAGAGAATCCGGTTCTTATTAGACAGCGTCCACGTTTAGCTATAACGTCCGACTGGATAGCAGTAATGTCATACCCAGCGGGGCAGTCATAGCATGGAAAGGGGATTACTGCAAGTGGATGTACTTTTTTGATAGTGATGAACATTCTAGAACGTTAATATGTAAAAGGAGAAAAGTAAATCAGTATGTATTGGATATATTGATTTTATTATAAAAGGAGCATTGGTTGCTAAGTAAAGTATACTCACTTTAAAGGTGGGTGAGTGCTGCTTCTGGTGGTGGTTCAGGTGAGGGTTAGCTGTTGGTGCTGGTAATGCAGTGGTGCTTTTCTGGTGGTGGTGCAGTGGTGCTTCTTCTGGTGGTGGTCGTTGAGGTGAGGGTTAGCTGTTGGTGCTGGTAATGCAGTGGTGCTTATTCTGGTGGTGGTTGTTGAGGTGAGGGTTAGCTGCTGGTGCTGGTATTGAGTGGTGCTCCTGGTGGTGGTGATGATTGTGATGAGAGACCGCTTGTAGTTGCCCGGACGTTGCTCGTAAGAGAGTAGGTCAGACTGCTGCTATGAGTGACTTGTCTAGCAAACATAGCGTATATATATATACAGATTGCACTTGCTAGTAAAGTGAAAGGGTGAGGGTAAATCGAGGCTGAGGGAGGGGGATTAGGTGAGGGGGGCATCAATCGCTGTCGGACGGGCTTTCTAACAACGTATTTGAAGAGAAATTAGAGTCGAGACGTCTCCGCCGCCTTGCACGAAAGTGCTCTAGTGGGGGTGAGGTGTTCTTTTCTCCGATGTGTATTAAAAGAGAAATTATATGAGAAGTATTCATCCCCCGAGGATGTATCATCTCCCGAACCAATATGTTCACAAAACCTTAGAAAACAGTCCAACTTATCCATTAGGGTGAACAGGGACATCCTAGTACAGTTCGAGCACCAATCCTCCCCCCTCCAAATCATAGTCGAAACATTCAGAGCAAGGTATTCCTCAAGAAAAGGTTCCTCTATTACTATAAATGATTCATTTTAAGAGTTTTCGTATGCAAACTTACTCAGTAAATGGAAACTGGATGCATAACCGGATACAAAATGACGTGAAATACTTTGAGCTACAAAACTCTTTCCACTGTTACTTCTTTCACAGACGTACAAGCAATTGATCTTTCTCTCCTCTTCATTAACTATTGTCTTAAGCCAGTTAACAGAAAAATTAGGAGACATTTCCAAGAAACAGTTCAGATGTTGCACTTCTGCTGTCGCTACAGCCATCTTCGCCACACGATAATAAATAATGAAATATGGCTTTTCTTTCACTCACAAGTCTGTAGTCAATTGCACAAGTCAAACTATATCTATAAGTCTATAATAAATATATAAGTCAATTGCATAGCGAGACTACATTCTCGCATTAAATTGGAAGCGTAAACGACCAACAAATCCTCCCATTCGTAAAATCATGCAACTCAATCCAAGTAGTGGCCTTGTATTTCCAGATCAGCTCACTGAAAAGACTTGAAGTGCTTGGAGGGTCCCGTCTCGCCATCCGCAGGTTTTGGTGAGGCGGTGGACACAGCACGTAATCCGCGTCAGCTCCAATAACTGCCGACTACTCTAAAAATAAAAATGTATTCATTTTTTTTAAATACAGATTCTCCCCCCAACTATCCTCGTTAAATTTTTTTATATCTTCCCTCCCTAACTTGAAATGGTTAGGGATGAAGATTTTCCTTCTCCCTCCTTGGAATATGATTGTCGCCACCAGTGCGTTGCCAAATCTTGTCGTCATCTCCTTCAAAAGCTCAATCCCATACTTCACCCCCTCCTCCAATTCCTCCCTCTTCACGAACTCTCGCTCCCTCTGCTGATTCAGCAGCAAACTCTTGACATGAGCCATCTAAAACAAAAGAGAAACAAATATATCAATATCAAATAGAATTATTGGCCTGCTATCTAGAGTCCTAAGGTATTTTCTCATACCATTAATGCTAGGAATATCGGAACTGCCAAAGCCTCTTGAACCTCGACTTAGTTGGTGAACAGTGATCATCGTCTGCTACAAAGATGACGTTTGTAGCAATATGTTCAAATATAATTTGACATATCCGATCACCCCTGTTTACCATAAAATCTTCATTGCTATGATTATAGAGGAGCACCTTGATTTCTCCTCGGAAATCTGGGTCTATCGTCCCGGCCCCCACCTCAATCCCATGCTTTAGAGATATTCCAGAGCGAGAAGCAAGCCTACCGTAATAACCTTTAGGGATCTCAAGAGAGAACCCCGTCCTTACTAAACATCGCCCCCGCTTAGGAATTATATCCTGCTGGATAGCACTAATATCATATCCAGCCGGACAGTCATAACTAGAATGGGGGACGATAGCGGATGGGTGTAATTTCCTTATAGCAATGAACATTCTACAGCATTAATGTCAAGGGAAAAACAGAAGAAATGAGACTTTAGTCCATGTAAGTTATAATATTGATGATAACCTACTATAGAAGAATCACTGAATGTTAACCGAAAGTATACTTACTTCACGGGGGAGAGAGTAAGCGGTGGAATTTGGAGTTTACGGCGATGAGGGACAGAGCTGGATGGAGAGAGGTAGAGACGGATGGATTGTACTGGCGACGATGACGACGAGCGCCTGCGATGCACAGCTGCAACGGCAACTGAGAGAAGATAACTGGCGACGGTGATGACTGGCGACGACGGTGACGGCGATAGAGAACGGGTGAACGGCTACGCTGGCAGTGGTGAGTCACTAGCCTGCTGTAAAGACCGACTTTATATACTAACCAAGGCGATACTCCCACCCCAGTAAAGTGAAAGGTTGCATAGAAGGGGAGAAGGAGCCTCTTACTCAACTCGAGAGTAAGTAATGAGAACCCATACCCACCTCAAGGAAAGCCGAAGTTCTATCACTCAGTGCTAGATTCTAAGTATCTATCGGATGAATTAATTGCCTTCATAAGTCTCCGTCGACGGGCGCGGTGATATTCCTTACCAGGATTTAGATATCTTCTCCTTAGATGAGTATTGAAAGCATATGTTAATTGATTATAAGAAGAATCGCCATCGGAACATGTTTCGTATGAGGAACTTCCGTGACCACCAAACTCGTGAGAGCAGTCCCTCTTCTCTTTTATAGTGAAAAGAGGAGTTCGAATACAATTTGAGCACCAAAACTTTTTTTGTTGAACCAACTCTGCAGCACGTTCACTACACGCAACAATGTGATCACGATAAACATACACGCTACATTGTTTGTATGGTCGCATACTCAGCACACAAATTTGGCAAAAATAGGGGGAATGAGTGCTAGTATCGTAACAATATGCGATGATTAAAAAATGAAGGGATCCAAAATCATTTTCCAGGTCCTGCATTTTATCGAGCGCATTTTCTATGAATAGTTGATGTGCCATTGGGGGAAGTGGCGTATCAAAATATAAACCATCTATCGGGTCTGACAACAATTCCCAATATGCAACACAGTCCGGGGTTATTGCTTTTAGCCAGGGTCTCCATAAAGTATTTCTCACCAACTCGATGAAGTATATAAGATCTGTCTGAACAGTGCGAGGTAAGTTAAATGTATCTGTTTTTTATCCAAACATACCGCCACGATTCTTAGACAAAGACGGTACAGGGAAGGAATCCTAAGTTTAGGAAAACGGTTCAAAGATTGAATAGCAGTTGATGAAGTACGAATTTCTTCAAACTGCTTACGATTCAAACGTATAAAGGACATATTGCTATATCGTAAGACTAGGATGCATGGGAAACCCTCATGGGAATTATATACTGTAACTGAGGGGGGTACTCAAATTTCCAAGGTTTTCTTCAATCATCTTACTGGAATACTTCCAATACGCTTACATGTTTGAGGTGCATTAAGTGGGAGTGGTCTGGATTGCATTAGTCAATAAGCTTACACTTCACAACCTTGATACCTGGAGTAGTTCCAAGTATATTACGCGTTTGAAAAAGAGGAATGGTGCAAGGACGGTGAGCCATGCCAATAAGCCATGAGAACGCCAGCAGATTTTTCTAGTTATCTCGACCAATCCGGACAGATTTCTCCCTTTACCAATCTAGGAACTTCCACCTATCCTAAGCGCACTGTGTCCCCACCCCCTTCCTCCGCCTTCGTAGAAAAAACACATTCAGAATCAATTTAGCAACCGAAGTGGAAACATCTTAGCTGGAACAGTTCAAGAATATTCGCGTAGACGCGCCAAAGTTTTGCTGTTCTTCTCTGAAGAATCACGAGCTTTTACATATTGTGAGTACAATTTTTACATTTAAATTCTCATTACTATCCATATGGTTAAAGTTTAGCTTAGCTTAAAGCTTAAACATTTTAAAGTTTTTCCTTTCAAATATGTATTCTTTATTCCACCTACGCGCGGAACAAATCGCGAGGGATATGTTTCAAAAAGCAGCAAGAATAGTCAGTATTAAGTATGGTATTATTCAAAGTAAGCTTACGTGGATACAACTAGTAAATGAAGAAATAACATACATTTTGTGGGATTACCATTATATCGTCCCCAACGAAGTGTATCATAAGCTATGGGAAATTGTACGTTTGTTACTAATACAAATGAATTACTTTTTAAACGGAGGCAATTCACCATCATACACGCTATCATGACATCGATTTCTGATATTTTAAATAATTTTGATAACGACAGGTACAATACCGAGGCTGAACTAGAACACGCATTGAACGAGATACATAAGCGAATCGTGTTTGATGCTGAGAACATTCAAGACATAGATACTTATCATAAAATAAAAGATGCGTTAGACGATGCTAAAGGTAGGCGTTTTTGCATATATTGTGAAGAATATTACAACGATAACAGTACATTAGCTCACGAAAATACTAATAAACATCGACAGAAGGTAACAGTAGATATCAATTTGGCGGAACGAGGCCGAGGTCATCCACGAAACTTTTCACTTTTGCGTACTCTAGCTGAGCTAGGCCGACGTCACACCTCTGCCCGGGACAACATACACCCCCATCCACCCAACTGCAGCAAGAGGTGACTATGAATAGGTCATACATCCACCCGGGAACATGAGCATGAGAGCACAGCTCTTCCACGAGGATAACATACCACCCAACTGCAACGTGTTAAAAAAAGGTCAGACAGGTGAAGGGAATTATTCAGGTAATACGAGTGATATGATGCGTGATAATAAAGACAATTTTATCAAATTTCATACCAAAATCAATTGGTTATTTATTTTTTTAATTTTTAAATTCTCCCCCCAAGCATCTTCATTAAACAATTTAATTTCATCTTTGTTTAATTTGAAGTACTTGCGGAGGAATATTCCCCTCTTCACCCCACCGAATAAGATCGTCGCCAACAGTCCGCCAAAGCGACTACCCGACTCCAGGATCTCCTCCACACAATACTCCTCCCCCTCCACCAGGTCCTCCTTCCTGAGGTACCTAGCTCTTTCCTGGGCAAGGAGTAACTTGCTTCGAGTTGATGGAGTCCTAGGAGTCGCGATTTTGGTGGTGAACCTACTGGCAACGCTGATCGTAGTTGCGGTGGCGGCAGAGACGGTGTTGTTAAGCGTAACGGAACTCATCCTAGAAAAGAATTAAAAATAGTTGTTTTACATATTTAAACTATCATTTATTGAAGAAAGTTACATATCATAAAAAGTATCACTACCTTAATTAGTACCCGAACTGCCAAATCCACTCACACCTCGACTAGTTGGTGAAAAGTGGTCATTGGTCGGAACAAAAATGGCGTCTGTAGCAATATGTTCAAATATAATTTGACATATCCGATCCCCCCTGTTTACCATAAAATCCTCGTTGCTATGATTAAAAAGGAGTACTTAATTTCCCCTCTATAATTTCTATCGACTACCCCAGCGCCCACCTCAATTCCAAATTTTAATGATAAACCCGGGCGAGACGCTAATCTTCCATAAAACCCCTTTGGGATCTCAAGAGATAATCCAGTTCTTACAAGACAACGTCCCCTCTTAGGAATAACATCATCCTGAATAGCAGCAATATCATATCCAGCCGAACATTCATAACTATATTCAGGAATGATTGCAAGCGGATGCAATTTCTTGATAGCAACAAGCATTCTGAAGCATTTATGTCGAAGGAAAACAGAAGAAATGAGATTTTAGTCCATGTTAGTTACATTATTAATGATAAAATTCTATAAGAAGCACTAAATTTTAGACGAAAAGTATACTCACTTGATGGAGGAGAGAGAGAGCTGACAGCGAGAAGATCTGGTGAGCTAACGAAGAGAGTTGACGGCGGGAAAAGCTGGTGGACTAACTAAGAGAGTTGACGTTGAGAAGAGCTGGTGAGCTGACGACAGGAGTTCATGACGAGAAGAGCTGGAGAGCTGACGACAGGAGTTGATGACGAAAAGAGCTGGCGAAGACGGTGCGATGGTGCAGGAGACGAGCCGATCTGGAGATGCGAGTGAATATCTCCCAGCAAAACGAGCACTTATATATTGAATTAAGTGAAAGAAACCTTTGATTCACCAAGGAAGGTTAGTTTACTTACCAGCATTATCCTTCTGAATCTAGAAAGGTGTCCGAGGAAAAATAAGAACCCACTCGTTTCCGCTTCAAGGCACGGTGATACTACAGATAATTAGAATAATTCTTGCGCCTTTTATGAGTATTGAGGGCGAACGTATACGATTCCCTCGAGTCAGAGGACGAATCATCTTCTGACGATGAACTTTCATGTCTGGTAAATGTAGATGAACAGTCCGAGTTATCAATCAAGGCAAACAGAGGAGTCCTAACACAGTTAGAGCACCAGTAATCACTCCGCTGAATCATAGATTCCGTCTCGATTACATTTAAAACCGTGTGATGTATATATAGATATACGCTAAAAGGTTTGAACGGTCTAATTAATGATGCACACTTCAAACAAAATATAGCTGCTGTATACTTCGAACAAAACTATAGTGCATCAACACCATGTGAAATGGACTTCCTATATAAGACTGCATATCATAAAGAAAATGAAAAGGTCTATCCAGTAAAAGTTGATATGCGTATGGTGTTAGACGTGTATTAAAATTAAACTCAATATTATTAATCTCCAATTCATAATCTAACATGAAATCCTCTGACAAAGCCCCCAAACACCGTTTCCATAGGATTTTCCTATTACATTCTATATAATATACTAAATCGGTACACACTGTCTGCGGAAGACCGAGTTTATATGTGTCCGTTTTTCTTTCCAAGCATGATGCCACGACTCTCAGACATAGAGTATAAAGGGGTGGTAAACCGATAAAACTAAAATATTTCTGAATATTATGGAGAGCATGTGCAGAAGCATTTACTTCAGTAAACTGTGATCGGTTTAAACGTATAAAACGAGTCATAGTAGAGCTTTCAAAGCACAAGGGAAAATGAAGTATAGGATTGAGTACATTTGGTGTATTTATATGAATAAGGAAATGGATGCCGACTTCATTGTAAGGTTTTTTTTAGTTCAATACAACACACCTCGTTGCGTGCGGCTGGTGATGGAGTGAAAGGATGGCTAACAGTCATCCAACTAAGGTTCACCTTTATCACCATAGCAATTGCATTTGAGTTCTCCCCCACACCACGACCTGCATACGTATGTCTAGGATAACTTCTATAGAGGTTACTAGAGAGGTCGTGTTCACCTTCGCTTCGTCAGCGCATATTTTTTCCCCCACCTTCGACCTCTACTGAAGCGAGAAGTGAAAGGCATTAAACCTAGATTTTTCTGCTAGGCAAGACCGCACACACCTCGGTTAGTTCATAGTCGTCGTTCATGGGAACAAGTTCCAATCGCTACCCTTACGCGAGATACACTGAGTAAACAAATTTATTTATAAAACTCTACGGTGGAGAGAACATTTTTCCATTTCCTATCCATATTTCGAGAGATTGGGAAGAAATCCACAGAAGCTTTAGAGTTCTATATAGAGTACAATGATAGGATGGTCAATATACGTACCAGCATTTAATCTTCAGACTCTGAATCTAGAAAGGTGTCCGAGGAAAAAAAAGAACCTATACGTTTCCGCTTCAAGGCACGGTGATACTTCAGATAATAAGAATAATTTTTACGCCTTTTATGGGTATTGAAGGCAAACGCATACGATTCCCTTTCGTCAGAGGACGAATCATCTTCTGACAATGAACTGTCATGTCTGGTAAATGTGGATGAACAGTCAGACTTACCAATTAAAGCAAAGAGAGGCGTTCTAAGGCAGTTAGAGCACCAATAATCACTCAGCTGAATCACAGATTCCGTTTCGATTACATTTAAAACCGGGTGATGTATTTATAGATATACACTAAAGGGTTTGTAAGATCTAATCGAAGCTGCACACTTCAGGCAAAATGTAGCCGCTGTATATTTCGAACTAAAACTATAGTGCATCAACGCCATGTGAAATGGACTACCTATATAAGACTGCATATCATAAAGAAAACCAATAGGTCTATGTAAGAATAGTTGATATGCGTATGGAGATAGACGTGTATCAAAATGACACTCAATATTATTATTCTCCAACTCATAATCTGACATCAAATCCTCTGACAAAGCCTCCAAACACCGTTTCCATAGGATTCTCCTATTACATTTCATAAAATAAACTAAATCAGTACACACAGTGTGCGGTAGACTGAGTCATTCGACTAAGGAAACCTTCGTCATTATAAATGATATGGATGGTTTTTCAGGAGTTTAGGTCTTTCGTTGAAAATGAAAATTATTCAACTTTTGCCGACGTTTCGGAAAATATATTTTTCCTTCTTCAGGGCTATACATGCGATGAACCACCAAAAACATAACAATGATAAATAGCATGATCCAAAAGGATATTTACAGTGTCAAAAATGCTTTACAATATAATTTTTAACAAATTTTAACTTCAAAATATTACGTGGAATAAAATTTTACATACCTTAAGTTTAACAATCGAAATTTGTTTACAAAATTGGTTGTTAAGGTTATATGTTTATATGGTATAATTTTTAATTTCGATGTATTAAATTGTTATAAATTATAGCAATTGTTGTTGTTGTTGTTGTTGTTATTCTTCGTCATTATAGCAATTGCATTTCAGTTCTCCCCCCGCATCACGTAAGTAAATCTCTGTGGTCGGAGAACTCTTTGTCGAATACTTAAATTGGGAAAACATTTATATCATTATCCAAGCCGAATGCATTAATCGTGATGTTATTTACTCGCCGAAACTTTGATATATCTGAGCGTCGTAGGAAAAGAAATGCACTTAAAGTTACATCCGTGCGTTCACCTGCACTTCTGCGTCACTTCATGCGCTTATGATCGCACGTATATTGCTAGAATAGCGTACTTAAATCACAAGAGACTAAAAGAGACAATATTTCACAAGAGACTTTCTACGATCTGTATATCAAATCGGTTTACATCCATCCATAGCTATTGAACTACCACCCTTTGATATCACTCCTTATATTCTTCTGATGCTCCATCAACGTCGGTTCTCCTCGGTATATCACCTCCTTTGGGTAATGAGATTGGCTTGTTTTTCTCATAAACGTCCAACCAGATGACCGGGAACTGCTCTTCAGCCTTCCGCAGTTTCTCAGGGCAGCTGATGACTTCCTGCACGGTGATATTGAATCGCTCCACAACTCCGTTTCCATTTTGAAAGCCAGAAAATATTACTCCTTGACCAAAATCTCGAATTCTCGGTTTTGATGCCTGAAGACACAGTAATATGCTTTTTGAAAGTCTATAGTAAGCATAAGATCTGTGTTGGCAACCTTAAAGGATGTGTAGCACCACCAAGTTGAGGCAAAAGATGCCGTCGATGCACTTCACTTCCCTCGTGTGACGTTTCATTTCGATAATATGTGTAGCAAATATCGCACAAAACTTCATTTCTCATCATCTCAGGTGAAGGTTTAACTGAAAATAATGTAAATAGTTTGAGCACCCTGTATTTTATCACGGTGTGTCACTCCTATCACTTCACGATCCCTGGTCTCTATCTACCACAAGTTCTAACTGAAAAAAATTGTAAATAGTTTGTACACCCTGGATTTTATCACTGTGTTTGTCACTTTTATCACTATCCCTGGTCTTTATCTAGCACTCTTAAAAAGTACACTTACTTGCATATAAAATTGGAATCCATGGGGCGTGTAATTTTTTTCAAAAAAAAACACAAGTCGGCGATTTCATCCAATTTATTCTATACCCTTACAGCCAAAAACAAAGCGAAAGAAAGGAAAGCGGGAAAATCTGAAAATAAAGAATAAAGATTATTGTCATTGTATGATGAGTTATTTACAAAAGAAAAAAAATATGGCAACCATTATCGTAACGAAATTCAGTACATATTTTCAATCGACGATGACCATCCTTATCCTATCCCATACGACGAAAAAATTTATAGGGGAAACGTTATAGTCTCGAATTTCTTCTTCAGAGAATACTCCTACACAACGCTTGGGAATGAATATTTTACCCGATAATTTTTCTCCTGCGATAAGGGCACTTATTAAGGTCCCAAATTTGAAATTTAATTTTTCCATATATAGAATTTTATACTTCGTATTCAATCCTAATATTCTTTTTTTAGAAATGCTGGCATCGATGCATTAAATTCCCTTAACTCTGTGGAAATTTTATCCATCTGCAACAAAAGAAATCGATTATTTTGGATAATATTCCCAAATTTCATATGTAATAAAGCAAAGAAATTATTTGAAATAGAACACTTACTTCTCTCTGTGTATGGGATGACTGTGTTGGTTGTGTTCGCTCCTTGTGCTGGACGAAAAGTGATGCAGGCAACTATGGAAGAAGAAGCGTTATGGGGGCGACGCATTTATCCTAGAAATCAGGAAAAGAAGGAAAAAAATAGTTGTTTTAGCTAATTACATTATCATTTATTGGATAAGGTTACACATAATAAAAGTATCACTACCTGAATTGAAATAAGAACTCCCAAATCGACATACACCTCGTCTAGTTGGTATATAGTGGTCATTGCTTGATGCAAAAATGACGCCTGTAATAGGTTTAAATAGAATTGTATATAATAATGTATATTATAATAATTAATCGGGTAGAACGGGAGAGACAAGACATCCGGGAAGGTATAAGACAAGTCCTAGGGGATGACGCCAATAACATCAAGGTTTTAATTTTTTTAATAACTATGGATATTACAATAAAGTATAGTTGTTATACCTACGAGACGTTTACGTTAGCTCTTTTACTTTCATGATGTCATAGTATCAGCTTGAATAAGATTTTGAGTGGTGCAAGATGACCTCATCCGTCGACGCACCTCAATCCATATCACTAATACTAGTTGCGTTTTTACGATGAACAACATCAGTTTATATCACTTCAGGTAGGGAAAACATCTTAAATGGAATGTTTTTAGCCATCGCTTATTTATACGGATTAAGAAAATGTCGTGAACAGTAAACTTGTTCAGTATTAAAATCACGATCGTAATAATCTATTTAAAGAAATAGGAGCGTAGAGACTTTGGAAATAAAACTCACAGTTTTTCAATTCGATAATTATATATTTATATTTTAGTTTAATCCCCATCCCCTGACCTCAAGGATTATGATTAAACTGCCTCACCTCATCCCGAATCGCTTTCAAGTGGCGAGGAAGAAAAATCTTCCTCCTCACCCCCTTAAAAACTATCTCGGCCACCACCGAGCCCCCATACTTCGTCTCCAAGAACAATAAACACTTCTCCGGATATAGAATTCGAGCTCCTCCCTCCGGAGAAACTCCACACTCTTTTGGAGGGCGATGAATTTATTTTTTAGTCCGGCCATCTGTAACAGAAGAGAAATATTACAAAACATTAACAAAACCGAGATCGAAAATTCATGCAAGTTAAACATGTACGATGTTCTTTTCATACCAATCCATTACCGGGTGACTGCAACTACCAAAACCAAATTCACCCCGTGCAGTCGGCAAACTGGGATCATCTTTCTCGACGAATTCTATATCAGCGGCAATCCTTTCAAATATGATCTCGCATATTTAAGTCCTGGTGAATTCTTCAATACTATGATTATAAATGACCTTAATTAACTCTAAGCTAATGGTTTTACGTATTTTTCACTCATCTCGTAACTACTTAATAGATCAAATTGCCATTTTTAAGCTTCCTAGTTAGGTGGGAGTTTAGTGTCTTCCACCTCCGAGTCTCCGGCTGGCATCTGGTTTCATTGCCGTCATAATGGACGGAGACTCGAGAGGGGTTGTGCCTACGGGTGGCCACGTCCGCCACCTTTGGATGAATGGCTACCCACTAATTATTATTATTTACATCGGAGATTAAGTAAGGATATAGGGATGGAGTTGGGATTGGGCTAGTGTACGACATTCCATGTGGCGAAAGGAATGATTTGGGATAACAAGGAAGATCATCTTAGTAGAATGAAGGGTGACTTTATTCTTTCCATTTGACGGGACACAGTCCCGGTTCCCCCACATCATGGTCCCGGTGCCCCCACATCCCGGTGTAGCGGGACTATTGTCATTTTCTTTCCAAATTATAACGGAAAGAGAATGTTTTTTTTGCGGCAAATATGTCATGAATATTGCTCCCTACGTTCCTGCTTTTTCCTTACCCGAAGAACCCTTTCGCCCCCGGTAGTGAAACATTCGGATCACCTGCTCCATCCCCGCCTTCCTTTGCTTCAAGCAAGCGGATTCTGAAGCCTTTTCTCCAGTCGCTTCTTCACCAGTTACCGCGAGCATAGTTCCCGGAGGGGTGTCATCCCGAGGCGACACTAAAGGTGGTGAAGTTTCACTGTCCACGTCGTCTACGAGGGGTGTTCGTTCCCTAATGCTCTGCCTATGCTCATTCGAATTCTAGTGTGGTAAAGCTTCATCTATATTATAGAAGACGTTACAAAAAAGGCCACATCTTTATATCCCTTGCCTTGTCTACGTCGTCTTTTAGTCGGTTATTTAAGATTCTTCGGGGGTTGTACGAAGCTGAAGTTTATTCTAATTGTCTAAAAATACTAAAGGAAATATACCTTATTTTCACACCAATCTCAAATTTGGCGCTAAATTGGTAAGCTGTTTAGCGGAAATTAATTTTATCCAGGCCTTCCGTTAAGGAATCCATAGTATCTGGTAAAAACAGAATAATATGTAAATTTAAGTAGTACACATTGAGCGTGTTACGAGTAACATTTATTTTTACTCCAAATTGGGTATCACATTAATTTTCCCTGGAATGTTTCCTAATTTATGAATCAGGAAATAGCTCTCGTACCCGCTGAGCTTGTGAATTAAGATGAATGTAATTGGGGCCTTTTATTTTTTATTGCAAATTTAATTATCCGGTCCATTATAGATAGACGAAGCCTTTCACTTCGGCATTATTACTTCTATTTCATCTTCATTCATCCATGTGTATAAGAATTTGATAAAGAGTTCATTACCACATAAAGTCATGTTGGCAAAAACTTGACTCATTGCTTCCTCGATACAATTCATCGATTTATCCTTACGTTATCCATACAATGGAGGCGGAATCAGTGGTGGGAGAAAACACACATGCTTTGGCATCTGTAATCGAACCAGTATGTCAGGTGAGCGTGGCACCGGTAGCGTCAGCGTGGCCCACGTCCGTCAGGAACGGTCGCCGGGAGGAGGTCATCATCACACGCCTGAGGATAGGGCACAGTCCCCTGACTAACTCCTACCTCTTCACTGAAGAGAGAGAACTCCACCTCGGTGTGAAGAATGCGACTCTCTCAGCATTAGGCATATCCTGACAGAGTATGATAAATACCGGGACGTTCGAAGGCTCCCCTAAAAATTAGGGGAGACTTAGGACATCTGATAAGGGATCACCCTGATGAACTTGATAGCATCATATTATTCTTAAAAGTCATTGAGCTCTTCTCGAAAGTTTAAATATAAGATGAAATGAAAAAAGTTCTTTAAAAAATAGTAGTGGATATTATATACACAATAACGTCAATTGAAGGGACAAGGGTGCAAAATGACCTGGACGTCGACGCACCCTTAAACAACAACACTACCTACTACTACTTATTATCCGGCATGGCCATTTTACCCCGTATATATGGCAAATAACATGTTCACTGTTGTACTTGGTCTGCTCATGTCAGTGGAATCATTACTCTATTGGAGGAATTACACTTTTGTATTTTGCCGGCGATATCAGCTAAAGTGAACTCCATCGCTACGTTCGCGCCATGACATAAATACGGCTCTTTTGCAATATTGGGTCAATTAATTCTGCTTTTGACAGAGGTGCATAAACTGAAAGCAATATTTTTTTGATAGGGTTCGGAACATGAACTTTCTGGATTGTTCGTACAGCTGTGAATTGGAACATGAATGGATGTTTGATGGGTTTCACATCATTCTTAATTTCCGGCATCACAATTCTCACGGTTTTGTTTTGACCACAAAATAGCATATGATCGGCGCTAAGTTTTCTTCTATCGGTCCCAGTACAATAGGCAAATCAGCGCTTGCATTAACTTTTAATTCCAGTTTCCTAGTCAGCTGCATGCCCACTAATTTTTCAAATTTTTAATGTAAACGTAATGAGATACGCCTTTCCCATTGGTCAGGAAAAGTAAATCTCTATCATCGGATGACTCATTGTCGACCATTTTGATTGGATTCATATTTTTATCATCATCCATGCCGAACACATTAACCTTGATGTTATTTACTAGCTCAAAGTTTCGTATGTGCGATAGAGGCGTAGAAAAGGAAACACACTTCAAGTCATTCATGTGAATTGAACTGCGATACCGCGTCCCCCTATGCGTAATGTTTGGTACGTATTTTGCTAGAAAATCATACTTAAAGCCCAAATCTTCATTCTTTTTTACACTAACACAAGAATGTGAATTCTTAATTATGCGAGGATAGAAATAAAAATGATCTTCCTTTTAACGGGATGTAAATATTTACTCTTAAAAGCAGGTGTTTTATTGCAAATAAGGTACAACCGCTCTTTAAAATACACTTTGTCCATTTCCTTCGACAATTTAGAAAATGAATCGCTCAAAAAGTCGTCTAGATCTGTTGTTTTATAAATGGGGAAGTTCTTTCTTTTGAAAGCTCTCTCGCTTTCTCATCGTGAACATTTACAAATGAACATTACAAAACTAAATTGGTTTTAATACTATGTTTTCAGCCGCTCGCCGCCGCTCGGATGAAGCAGATTTTTTTTCATCGCAAAGATGATTCTTATATGGCGAAGCAACTCACGATCTTCCATCACATTCGTCTTCCACGCAATATGCTAGTACATACGCAGGTATTTTTTCATCAGGGAGATTACTTCCAGAAAGAAAAAATAACTCAGAAGTTAAATGCGCGAGAGGTCTTACTTCATCTTAGAGCCGTGAAGATATATATTGTCTTTAATATTCTACTACGTTGAATCCCCCCATAAGAAAAATCAAAATGAGAGATAGATCTAAAAACATTGGGAACACGATTCGATACACCAAGTTAACCAATAATGCACACCCATTACATAAGGGATCTAAAAATGCTGCGGGATTCGACCTAAGAAGTGCATACGATTATACTATACCATCAAGAGGGAAAGGTCTGGTAAAAACACATCTACAGATCGAACTACCCAAGGAATGCTATGGAAGAATTGCACCAGGGTCTGGATTAGCTTTGAAGCATGGGAGCAGGAGTCATTGACGGGGACTACCGTCACAATATTGGAATAGTCATCTTTAACAATACTTCCGAGGATTTTGTGATAAAGTCAGGAGATCGAGTGACACAGCTTATTTGTGAATTGATTCTCTATCCAGAAGTGGAAGACGTCAATGAAATTACCAAAACTGAGAGAAGATTAAATGGATTTGGATCATCTGGGATACAATAAATGAAATTCTTGTATGATGTAAATGTATTTTATATTTATTTTAAAACAATATTCATATATTATAAAAATAATACATTCTAATTGAAAACAATAAAAGAAAAAAAACACACTTTTATGTGTTATAACACAAACAAATAAAAAATGGTATACATAGCACCAAAATCAAAAAACTACACAAACACACAATATAATAAAGAAGAGAAAAAAATATTCGCAAATGAAAAGCAACAAATAAAATCCAATGCGAAAAAAAACACACACACAAATTAAATGAAAAAATCCCCGTCTGCGTCACTAATGACCCCCACCCCAAAACCGAATAATGCAGCCATCATGGCAATCACCTCCCTCGCTCTTTCCACACTGTCTACCCCCCACAAAATTTGCCACTCCCTGTCTCTCCCAAACACCTCGACACTTTCACTCTCGGTGACACACTCATTCAGGTGGAAGTCAATTTCTTCCCGTGTCATTGCGGGCATATCCCACGGCACGCTCAAGAAAAACATTGCACTAGCATTGAAGCTATCTTCACTAGCAATGGCAAACATGTCCTCCTCCTCCAACTCGAACACTTCATTTAGTTGCTGGTGTTCATCCATATACCAACAAGGTTTACAACAATACATAACAAACAAGGCGAACAAAACTCGCAAAGTATACAAAAATATATAACAAACAAGGTGTAGAAAAATCCCAAACAATGTACATAACAAATAACATAGCCCGCAAGGCGGGACTCGAACGTGCAAGAAATTCATCGTCCCTACTATCCTTAAATAGGAGCGATATATCCTTCTTTTGGATTCCTGGACACATTGGAGTAGGAGCCAACGAAAAGAGCGATGTGCTTCTAAGGAAGCTCTAAGCACCCCAGATCTGACAATTCCTCTCGTACCCGTAGATGATCTCAAAACTAAGCTCAGGCACATGGCCTTGGGAAAGTGGAAGTAGCTATAGACTGACCAACGCTAAATCAAACTCCGTGAAATAAATCCAGAAATATCAGCGCGGCCCACTTCCCTCGGGAAAAATCGCAGAGATGAGTTCACCGTCACTCGTTCCAGAATGGAGTACTGTGCATTTACCCACTCTTTCTTTTTACTGAAAAAGAACATCACGCCGCGTGGTGACGACTGCGACTCTCTCTCTCTCTTTACTGTTCGGCTTCTCCTGTCGGAGTGTGAAGTGTATCGGGTAGAACGGGAATAGGAGCGTAGCGACTTCGGAAATAAAACTCAGTTTTTCTATTCGATAATTATATATTTATTTTTTATTTTAATCACCATCCCCTGACCCCAAGGATTCTGATTAAACTCCCTCACCTCATCCCGACTCGCTTTCAAGTGGCGAGGAAGAAAAATCTTCCTCCTCACCCCCTTAAAAACGATCTCGGCCACGACCGAGCCCCCATACTTCGTCTCCAAGAACTCTTAAGACTCCACTGGATATCGAACTCGAGCTTCTCCTTCCGGAGAAACTCCACACTCTTTTGGAGGGCGATGAATTTATTTTTTAGTCCGGCCATCAGTAACAGAAGAGAAATATTACAAAGCATTAACAATACCGAGAATCGTAAATGCATGCAAGTTAACGATGTTCTTTTACTATGAACGATGTTCTTTTAATAACAATCCATTACCGGGTGACTGCAACTACCAAAACCTAATTCACCCCGTGCAGTCGGCAAACTGGGATCGTCTTTCTCGACGAATTCTATATCAGCGGCAATCCTTTCAAATATGATCTCGCATATTTAATATCTGGTAAAATCTTCATCACTATGATTATAAATGACCTTAATTAACTCTAAGCTAATGGTTTTACGTTATTTTCACTTATCTCGTAACCACTTAATAGATCACACTATAATTTTTATGCTTCTTAGTTAGGTGGGAGTTACTGTTTAGTGTCTTACACCACCCAACTGCAACGTGTTAAAAAAAGATCAGACGCGGTGAAGGGAATTATTCAGGTAATACGAGTGATATGATCTGTAATAATAAAGACAATTTTATCAAATTGCATACCAAAATCAATTGGCCATTTATTCTTTTCATTTTTAAATTCTCCCCCAAGCATCTTCATTAAACAATGTAATTTCTTCTTTGTTTAATTTGAAGTACTTGCGGAGGAATATTCCCCTCTTCACCCCGCCGAATAAAATAGTCGCCAGCAGTCCGCCAAAGCGACTACACGACTCCCGGATCTCCTCCACACAATACTCCTCCCCCTCCACTCGGTCCTCCTTCCTGAGGTACCTAGTTCTTTCCTGGGCAAGGAGTAACTTACTTCGAATTGATGGAGTCCTAGGAGTCTGGATGTTGGCGGCGATCCCACTGGCAACGCTGGTCGTAGTTGCGGTGGCGGCAGAGACGGTGTTGTTAAGCGTAACGGAACTCATCCTAGAAAATAATTAAAAATAGTTTTTTTTACATATATACATTGTCATTTATTGAATAAAGTTACATATCATAAAAAGTATCACTACCTTAATTAGTATCCGAACTGCCAAATCCACTCACACCTCGACTAGTTTGAGATCTGACGTCATCAGTTAACATAAATTAACATGGGTTCCAATTTTTTCAAAAATAATTTGAGAAATACGGGCACGTATCTCCACATGGAAATCTTCGTCACTATGTTTATAGAGGAGGACTTTAATTTCCCCTCTATAATCCGCGTCTATTATGCCCGCCCCGACTTCAATCCCATATTTTAATGATAAACCTATCAGAGACGCTAATCTTCCATAAAACCCCTTAGGGATCTCAAGACATATTCCAGTTCTTACAAGACAACGTCCTCGCTTAGGGATAACATATTTCTGAATACAACTGATATCGTACCCAGCTGAACATTGATAATGAGATTCAGGAATGCTTGCAAGGGGATGTAATTTCTTGATTGCAACAAGCATTCTACAGCGTTAGAATGAAAAAGAGTAATTTAAGATAAATATGTTACATATAAATACATTGACGTAAAAAGTACATTTAAAAAAAACTTAAGCACAAAAAACTTAACGTGTGATGAAAGTGTGCGATGGTGCAGGCGACGAGATGGTGCAGGAGACGAGATGGTGCAGGAGACGAGATGGTGCATGGTGCAGGAGACGAGATGGTGCAGGATACGAGATGGTGCAGGATACGAGATAGTGCAGGATACGAGATGGTGTCAGCCGATCTGCAGATGCGAGTAATATCTCCCAGCAAAACGAGCATTTATATACTGAATTAAGTGAAAGAAACCTTTGATTCACCAAGGAAGGTTAGTATACTTACCAGCATTATCCTTCAGAATCTGAATCTAGAAAGGTGTCCGAGGAAAAATAAGAACCCTCTCGTTTCCGCTTCAAGGCACGGTGATACTCGAGATAATTAGAATAATTTTTGAGCCTTTTATGAGTATTGAAGGCGAACGTATACGATTCCCTTGAGTCAGAGGACGAATCATCTTCTGACGATGAGCTTTCATGTCTGGTAAATGTAGATGAACAATGCAACTTATCAATTAAGGCAAACAGAGGCGTCCTAAGGCAGCTAGAGCACAAATAATCACTCAGCTGAATCACAGATTCCGTTTCGATTACATTTAAAACCTCGTGAGTAGATATCAATTTAGCGGAACGAAAACAAGGTCATCCTTGAAACTTTTATCCCTTTGCTTTTGCGTACTCTAGCTGAGCTAGGCCGACGTCACACCCCGAGACAATTACAACATACACCTCCATCCACCCAACTGCAGCAAGAGGTGACTATGAATAGGTCATACACCCGCCCGGGAACATGAGCATGAGAGCACAGCTCTTCCACGAGGATAACATACCACCCAACTGCAACGTGTTAAAAAAAGGTCAGACGCGGTGAAGGGAATTATTCAGGTAATACACACATGCGAGTGACATGATCTATAATAATAAAGACAATTATATCAAATTTCAATGTTTTCAATTTTTTTCATTCCAAAGTCAATTGGTTATTTATTTTTTAATTTTCAAATTCTCTCCCCAAGCATCTTCATTAAATAATTTAATTTCATCTTTGTTTAACTTAAAATACTTGGGGAGGAATATTCCCCTCTTCACCCCGCCGAATAAGATCGTCGCCAGCAGTCCGCCAAAGCGACTACCCGACTCCCGTATCTCCTCCACACAATATTCCTCCCCCTCCACTAAGTCCTCCTTCCTGAGGTACCTAGCTCTTTCCTGGGCAAGGAGTAACTTGCTTCGAATTGATGGAGTCCTAGGAGTCGCGATGTTGGCGGCGAAACAACTGGCTACGCTGGTCGTAGTTGCGGTGGCGGCAGAGACGGTGTTGTTAAGCGTAACGGAAGTCATCCTAGAAAAGAATTAAAAATAGTAGTTTTACATATTTAAATTACCATTTATTGAATAAAGTTACATATCATAAAAAGTATCACTACCTTAATTATTATCTGAACTGCCAAATCCACTAACACCTCGACTAGTTGGTGAAAAGTGGTCATTCGTCGGAACAAAAATGACGTCTGTAGCAATATGTTCAAATATAATTTGACATATCCGATCCCCCCTGTTTACCATAAAATCCTCGTTGCTATCATTAAATAGGAGTACTTTAATTTCCCCTCTATAATTTCTATCGACTACCCCAGCGCCCACCTCAATTCCAAATTTTAATGATAAACCCGACCGAGACGCTAATCTTCCATAAAACCCCTTTGGGATCTCAAGAGATAATCCAGTTCTTACAAGACAACGTCCCCTCTTAGGAATAACATCATCCTGAATAGCAGCAATATCATATCCAGCCGAACAGTCATAACTAGATTCAGGAATGATTGCAAGCGGATGCAATTTCTTGATAGCAACAAGCATTCTAGAGCGTTGGCATGAAAAAGAATAATTTAAGATAAATAAGTTACCTTTAAATACTTTGACGTAAAAAGTGCATTTAAAAAAATAAAACTTAGGCACACTCACCTGATTTAGAAAAGATATGAAAAGCGGCTGAGTAAACGGAGGATCAGTTGTCGAGCTGTTGAGTACACGGAGAAGCAGATGTCAAGCTGTTGAGTAAAAAGTGTAGCAGATTTCGAGATCTTGAGTAGACCTAGAAGCAGTTGTCGAGCTGTTGAGTAGACGGGAACAGCATATGTGAAGCTGTTGATTATATGGAGAAACAGGTGGTGTGATTATGTGCAACGATGTCATAGTAGATCAGGGCCTAGGATGAAGGTGTGCGATTGCAGGAGACAAGATGCAATACTGGAGCTAGATAAGTGAATGAATATCTCCCAGCAAAACGAGCATTTATATACTGAATGAAGTGAGAGAAACCTTAGATTTACCAAGGAAGTCAATATACGTACCAGCAATAAATCTTCAGGCTCAGAATCTAGAAAGGTGTCCAGGGAAAAAAAACATATACGTTTCCGCTTCAAGGCACGGTGATACTCTACATAATTGGAAAACATTTTACGCCTTAAATGGGTATTGAAGGGAAACCTATACGATTCACTATCATCAGAGGATGAATCTTCATCTGACGATGAACTGTCATGTCTGGTGAATGCAGTAGAACAGTCTAACTTATCAATTAAGATAAATAGAGGCGTTCTAATGCAGTTAGAGCACCAATAAACACTCCGCTGAATCACAGATTCCGTTTCGATTGTATTTAAAACCGCGTGATGTATATATAGATATACACTAAGTAGAAGTCAATTTGGGGTTTCTGTAACGAGGTCATCCACGAATCTAAACTTCCTTTCACTTTTACGTACTCTAGCTGAGCTAGGCCGACGTCACACCTCTGACCGGGAGAACATACCCCCATGAACCCAACTGCAGCACGAGGTCTCTGCCCGGGAACATGAGCATGAGAGCACAGCTCTGCCCGAGCATAACATACCACCTAACTGCAACGTGTTAAAAAAAAGGTCAGACGCGATGAAGGGAATTATTCAGGTAATACGAGTGATATGATCTATAATAATAAAGACAATTTTATCAAATTTCATACCAAAATCTATTGGTTATTTATTTTTTTAATTATCAAATTCTCCCCCCAAGCATCTTCATTAAACAATTTAATTTCATCTTTGTTTAATTTGAAGTACTTGCGGAGGAATATTCCCCTCTTCACCCCACCGAATAAGATCGTCGCCAACAGTCCGCCAAAGCGACTACACGACTCCCGGATCTCCTCTACACAATACTCCTCCCCCTCCACTAGGTCCTCCTTTCTGAGGTACCTAGCTATTTCCTGGGCAAGGAGTAACTTGCTTCGAATTGATGGAGTCCTAGGAGTCGCGATGTTGGCGGCAAACCTACTGGCAACGCTGGTCGTAGTTGCGGTGGCGGCAGAGACGGTGTTGTTAAGCGTAACGGAACTCATCCTAGAAAAGAATTAAAAATAGTAGTTTTACATATTTAAATTATCATTTATTGGATAAAGTTACATATCATAAAAAGTATCACTACCTTAATTAGTATCTGAACTGCCAAATCCACTCACACCTCGACTAGTTGGTGAAAAGTGGTCATTGGTCGGAACAAAAATGACGTCTGTAGCGATATGTTCAAATATAATTTGACATATCCGATAGCTCCTGTTTACTATAAAATCCTAGTTGCTCTGATTAAAAAGGAGTACTTTAATTTCCCCTCTATAATTTCTATCGACTACCCCAGCTCCCACCTCAATTCCAAATTTTAATGATAAACCCGACCGAGACGCTAATCTTCCATAAAACCCCTTTGGGATCTCAAGAGATAATCCAGTTCTTACAAGACCAAGTCCCCTCTTAGGAATAACATCATCCTGAATAGCAGCAATATCATATCCAGCCGAACAGTCATAACTAGATTCAGGAATGATTGCAAGCGGATGCAATTTCTTGATAGCAACAAGCATTCTACAGCATTTATGCCGAAGGATAACAGAAGAAATGAGATTTTAGTCCATGTTAATTATAGTATTAATGATAAAATGCTATAAGAAGCACTAAATTTTAGACAAAAGTATACTCACTTCATGGAGGAGAGAGAGAGTTGACGGTGAGAAGAGCTGGTGAGCTGACGACAGGATTTGATGACGAGAAGAGCTGGTGAGCTGACGACAGGAGTTGATGACGAAAAGAGCTGGTGAGCTGACGACGTGAATTAACGGCGGAAAGAGCTGGTGAAGACGGTGCGATGGGTCAGGAGACGAGCCGATCTGGAGATACGAGTGACTATCTCCCAGCAAAACGAGCACTTATATACTGAATTAAGTGAAAGAAACCCAATAATCACTCAGCTTAATCACAGATTCCGTTTCGATTACATTTAAAACCGCGTGATGTATATATAGATATACAATAAAGTGTTTATACGGTCTAATTGATGATTCACACCTCAAGCAAAATGTAGCCGCTGTACACTTCGAACTAAAACTATAGTGCAACAACACCATGTGAAATGATCTACCTATGTAAGACTGCATATCATAAAGAAAATCAAAAGGTCCATCCAGTTATGGTTGATATGCGTATGGTGTTAGACGTGTATCAAAATTAAACTCAATATTATTATTCTCCAAATCATAATCTGACATCGAATCCTCTGACAAAGCCTCCAAACACCGTTTCCATAGGATTCTCCTATTACATTCCATATAATAAACTAAATCAGTACATACAGAGTGCGGTAGACTGAGTCATTCGACTAAGGTTGACCTTCGTCCATATAACAATTGCATTTCAGTTCTCCCCCACACCACGTAAGTTAATCTCTGTGATCGGAGAACTCTTTGTCGAATACTTAAATTGTGAAAACATTTATATCATCATCCAAGCCGAATGCATTAATCGTGATGTTATTTACTCGCTGAAACTTTGATATGTCTGAATGACGTAGGAAAAGAAATGCACTTAAAGTTACATCCGTGCGTTCACCTGCGCTTCTGCGTCACTTCATGCGCATATTATGGCATGTATATTGCTAGAATAGTGTACTTAAATCACATGAGTCTTACAAGAGACAATATTTCACAAGAGACTTTTTATGATCTGTATAACAAATCGGTTTACATCCATCCATAGCTATTTAACTACCACCGTTTGATATTACTTATATATTTTTTTGATGCTCCATCAACGTCGGTTCTCCTCGGTATATCACCTCCTTTGGGTAATGAAATTGGCTTTTTTTTCTCATAAACGTCCAACCAGATGACCGGGAGCTGCTCTTAAGCCTTCCGTCGTTTCTCAGGGCAGCTGATAACTTCCTGCACGGTGATATTGAATCGCTCCACATCTACTTTTCCATTTTGAAAGCCAGAAAATGTTACTCCTTGACCAACAATGTTGAATTCTCGGTTTTGATGCCCGAGGACACAGTAATATGCCCTTTGAAAGTCTATATTAAGCATAAAATCTGTGTTGGCAACCTTTAGACGATCATTGGGAGTATAAATCTCATAGATGTCCCCATCTCTCCTCCGCTCCACTCGCAAGTATGTGCTTCCCAAGCAGGCTCTCGGGATGTGCTGCAAGGCGGCAGGTTGGTGCTGCTTCTGGTGGTGGTGGTTGAGGTGGGGTTGTTTTTAGCTGCTGGTGCTGGTAATGCAGTGGTGCCTCTGGTGGTGATGCATTTCTGCTTCTGGTGTTGGTGTTTGAGGTTAGAGACTACTTGTAGTTGCTCGGAAGAGAGTAGTTCAGACTGCTGCTATGAGTGACTTGTCTAGCGAACATAGCGTATATATACAGAGTGCACTAGCTAGAAAAGTATAAGGGTGAGGGTAAATCGGGGTGGAGGGGAGGATTGGATAGGGGAGGAAATTAGGTGAGGAGGGGTATCAATCGCTGTCGGACGGGCTTTATAAAAACGTATCTGAAGAGAAATTGGAGTCGATACGTCTCCGCTGCCGGGCACGAAAGTACTCTCTAGTGGGGGCGAGGTGTTCTTTTCTCCGATGTGTATTAAAAGAGAAATTATAGGAGAAGTATTCATCCCCCGAGGATGTATCATCTCCCGAATCAATATGTTCACAAAACCTTAGAAAACAGTCAAACTTATCCATTAGGGTGAACAGGGGCATCCTAATACAGTTTGAGCGCCAATACTTCTTCCTCCGAATCATAGTCGCCACGGTCGAAACATTCAGAGCAAGGTGTTCACACAGTGGACGTAAACGCTCCATGGTTTTTACGGTCTTATTGTTACTGCACACGTTTGACAAAAATGGAGAGTGGAATAATTATAACCGTATAATTATTGCTATCGATCTTAGTTTGACCTGGCCCTTGCGCCATAGGCATAGGAACACTATTAGTAATCGCAATGTTGAGATGCCGCCCTCAGCAGTGCCCGGCTCCCCAGCTGTGCCGTCCTCAGCCGGTCCGAAACAATTATATATTTATTTCTTCTGCAAGGTCTTTTATCAGCCAGTATTTCTGGTGGTAGTCTCATATTGAATCCTTGCACATCTCAGAGTGGCAGGGAACTGATGCATCCAACTGTCCCCCGTATCCCACCCCCAGGTGAACGTGTCCCCTCGTGGGGCTCTGGGGCTTCCTTTGGAGAGGTGGGGGCAGGCCTTCCTGGGAGTTAACCGCTTGCCACCGAGACGCGGGCGGAGCTCTTGGGGGGCCATTGCACGCTCTCCCCTCTTCCTTTGAGGGGCGTGGCTAACTCAGACCCACGTTCTCACCCTCTCGCTCTTTCCGTCTGTCTCGCCATTAGGTGGTAGTTGGTAGGCTTATAAAAGGTCCCCATCCAAACCGGATGAATCAGTTCCCTGCAACTTAAGTCCTAGTCCTATAGTCCTAGGCGTTCAATTTTCGTTGCACCATTAAAGGAATGATGGAATATCTGATTAAGATTTACTGGTGGTTTTATGCTTATAATTCTCCATTCTGTATTCACAGCCTGTCAGACCCTATCCACTTCTGCTTGGTATATCCAGATTTACCTGATGTAAAAAGACAAGCATTTTCGTTAAATTATTGAATTTCTTCCTTATTCAACTTAAAATGCGTGGGGAGGTAAGTAGGGTCAATTTTTTCATTCGGGGAAGAGGTCGCTCGTGAAATTTTACTTCCGCGAACGTAATAAACTATTAAAAAGTGAAATATGCAAAATTGTTTAAGCAATAAGCGTTTCTCGCTTATTAAGTAATGTAGACAAAAACAAAGGAAACCATCCGATAGATAATTAAATTATAAGGAATAAAAGTTCTATTCATTTTTCATCGAAGTCTTCAAATAAGCTAACTATGGCCAATAAAAAACACTAAACATTCAAACAATAGCAGTTATCTCGTCTGTTATGAAACTTAGGAAAACGTGGATGGCCTCGTTCGATGCCTATTAGGAATATAAATCGACAATGTCCTTTGCAATTTTTCACTGCGACTAATATTAAGCCCGAAAAATGCATTTTCATAAGTTGGGAAAAATTTCCAAAAAAATTTTTATTCGAGACAAATTTCAAAATTTCACCGCGGATTCATATTTAAAGAGTTGTGATCGGTACCGATCCAATCGGTTTCTATGTTACAAGTTGATAGTAAAAAAGTTATTGTTATAAAAAGTAAGAAACAATAAAATCACCAAATGTGACGATATATTAAGAACTGTAACAATATAAATAAGGAAACTGTATTTACTCCACCGTGATAAGACAATCTGTTACCGAAATATGTCGATTTCAATTTCCAAAGTTATAAGCTAATGTACCTGCCATGTTATATTTCCGCTGCGGTTTACTCTGTGTAAGTGTCACAAAGAGATCAGAATGGTCACGGAGGTCTCTGGAATAGAAACGCCCCACCCCCTTCGCACAACCTCGACATCATGACCTAACAACCTAGATGGGTGTCTCTGACATAGAGACGTGCCACCCTCTTTGCGCAACCCCGACACCATGACCTAACAAACTAGATGGAGGTCTATGACATAGAAACGTTCCACCCTCGATATCAAGTTCAGGGAGATGGACGTGTCTGACATAGAAACTCCCTATTCAATTCGCGCGACCTCAAACGCGGGGTTTAGAGTGGGGGTCTTTTCCACTGCATATATGGCGAGCGTGGAGTTAGCTATTCACCAACGCACTGGAGTTAGCCCAGCTGCAAAGGTCCAACTGAAATCACCGTGTAGACCCACAATCATCTGATACTGTGCTGTGGTCCACAACAATCTGTGCTGAGAAGGGGATCACATGTCAGTCTCCTAAGTCTATTCTGATTTTCTAAAGAGCCCGCGGTGAGCCATCAATTTCCAATAGCTCTCCGAGCACTGGGGGTGATACTCGGACCATGGTATCATCAATGACCCTAATGAAAATCCATCATTTAATATATTTAGTTTCACCGCTACCAATAAGAAATGCTATCTTATTTAGCTTTATTTTATCTTGGTTATTGTATTGGATAGGGCTAACGTGTGAACTATTTACGATGAGCATCATTTATACGGATAGCCGTTCATTTATACGGATTGAAAAAAAAATCGTAAACAGTAAACTTCTTCCGTATTAAAATCACAATGGTAATTAAATATTTAATGGAATAGGAGCGAGATACCTTGGAAATATAACTCAGTTTTTTATTCTATAACTATATATTTATTTTTTATTTTTACTATCATCCCCTCACCCCAAGTATTTTCGTTAAACTGCCTCGCCTCATCTTGACTCGCTTTCAAGTGGCGAGGAAGAAAAATCTTCCTCCTCACCCCCTTGAAAATGATCTCGGCCACCACCGAGCCCCCATATCTTGTCTCCAGGTATTGTAACCCCTCCACCGGATACCCTACGCCCTCCTCGAGCTCCTCCCTCCGGAGAAACAACACACTCTTCTGGAGGGCGATAAACTTATTTTTCAATCCGCTCATCTGTAACAGAAGAGAAAAACATTAACACAACATTATTACAAAACAAAAAAAACCGAGAATCGAAAATGCATGCAAGTCGAATGTGTACGATGTTTTTCTTCATACCAATTCATCACCAGGTGACTGGAACTACCGAAACCAAATTCACCCCGTTTAGTAGGTAAACTGGGATCTTTCTCAACGAACTCTATATCAACAGCAATCCTTTCAAATATGATCTGACACATTCAATCCCCCCTTTTCACCACAAAATCTTCATCACTATGATTATAAAGAAGAACTTTAATTTCTCCTCGATAATCTGGGTCGATTATTCCGGCGCCCACCTCAATTCCAAATTTTACGGATAATCCCGAGCGATAGGCAAGTCGACCGTATAAACCTTTCGGGATCTCGAGAGAGAATCCGGTTCTTATTAGACAGCGTCCACGTTTAGCAATTACGTCCGACTTGATAGCAGTAATGTCATACCCAGCGGGGCAGTCATAGCATGGAAAGGGGATTACTGCAATCGTATGTACTTTTTTGATAGTGATGAACATTCTACAACGTATATATATAAAAGGAGAAAAATAAATCAGCATATATTGGTAATAGTAATTGTATTATAAAAGGAGCATTGGTTGTTAAGGAAAGTATGCTCACTTTAAGGGTGGGTGAGTGCTGCTTCTGGTGGTGGTTAGTAGATATCGATTTGGCGGAACGAAAACAAGGTCATCCTTGACACTTTTTTCCCTTTCACTTTTGCGTACTCTAGCTGAGCTAGGCCGACGTCACACCTCTGCCCGGGAGAACATACCCCCCATGATCTCAACTACAACAAGAGGTGACTATGAATAGGTCATACATCAGCCCGGGAACATGAGCATGAGAGCTCTGCCCGAGGATAACATACCACCCAACTGCAACGTGTTAAAAAAACGGGCAGACGCGGTGAAGGGAATTATTCAGGTAATACACACATGCGAGTGACATGATCTATAATAATAAAGACGATTACAATTTTTTATTCCAAAATCAATTGGTTATTTATTTTTTTAATTATCAAATTCTCCCCCCAAGCATCGTCATTAAACAATTTAATTTCATCTTTGTTTAATTTGAAGTACTTGGGGAGGAATATTCCCCTCTTCACCCCACCGAATAAGATCGTCGCCAACAGTCCGCCAAAGCGACTACACGACTCCCGGATCTCCTCAACACAATACTCCTCCCCTTCCACTAAGTCCTCCTTCCTGAGGTACCTAGCTCTTTCCTGGGCAAGGAGTAACTTGCTTCGAATTGATGGAGTACTAGGAGTCGCGATGTTGGCGGCGAACCCACTGGCAACGCTGGTCGTAGTTGCGGTGGCGGCAGAGACGGTGTTGTTAAGCGTAACGGAACTCATCCTAGAAAAGAATTAAAAATAGTTGTTTTTTACATATTTAAATTATCATTTATTGAATAAAGTTACATATCATAAAAAGTATCACTACCTTAATTAGTATCTCAACTGCCAAATCTACTCACACTTCGACTAGTTTGAGATCTGACGTCATCAGTTAACAATAATTTAACATGGGTTCCAATTTTTTCAAAAATAATTTGAGAAATCCGGGCACCTATCTCCTCATGGAAATCTCCGTCGCCATGGTCATAGAAGAGGACTTTAATTTCCCCTCTATAATCCGAGTCTATTACACCCACCCCGACCTCAATCCCAAATTTTAATGATAAACCTGACCAATACGGGTATCTTCCATAAAACCCCTTAGGGATCTCAAGAGATATTCCAGTTCTTAGAAGACAGCGTCCTCGCTTAGGGATAACATATTTCTGAATAGAACTGATATCGTACCCAGCTGAACATTGATAATGAGATTCAGGAATGGTTGCAAGGGGATGTAATTTCTTGATAGCAACAAGCATTCTAGAGCGTTAGAATGAAAAAGAGTAGTTTAAGATAAATATGTTACATATAAATACATTGACGTAAAAAGTACATTTAAAAAAAAAACTTAAGCACAAAAAACTTAACCTGTGATGAAGGTGTCCGATGGTGCAGGAGACGAGATGGTGCATGGTGCAGGAGACGAGATGGTGCATGGTGCAGGAGACGAGATGGTGCAGGGTACGAGATGGTGCAGGATACGAGATGGTGTCGGCCGATCTGCAGATGCGAGTGAATATCTCCCAGCAAAACGAGCATTTATATACTGAATTAAGTGAAAGAAACCTTTGATTCACCAAGGAAGGTTAGTTTACTTACCAGCATTATCCTTCAGAATCTGAATCTAGAAAGGTGTCCGAGGAAAAATAAGAACCCACTCGTTTCCGCTTCAAGGCACGGTGATACTACAGATAATTAGAATAATTCTTGCGCCTTTTATGAGTATTGAAGGCGAACGAATACGATTCCCTCGAGTCAGAGGACGAGTCATCTTCTGACGATGAGCTTTCATGTCTGGTAAATGTAGATGAACAGTCCAACTTATCAATTAAGGCAAACAGGCGTCCTAAGGCAGTTAGAGAACCCACAATCACTCCGCTGAATCACAGATTCTCTTTCGATTACATTTAAAACCGCGTGATGTATGTACAGATATACACTAAAGTGTTTATACGGTCTAATTGATGATTCACACCTCAAGCAAAATGTAGTCGCTGTATACTTCGAACTAAAACTATAGTGCAACAACACCATGTTAAATGATCTACCTATGTAAGAATGCATATCATAAAGAAAATGAAAAGGTCTATCCAGTAATAGTTGATATGCGTACGGCGTTAGTCGTGTATCAAAATTAAACTCAATATTATTATTATCCAAATCATAATCTGACATCGAATCCTCTGACAAAGCCTCCAAACACCGTTTCCATAGGATTCTCCTATTGCATTCCATATAATAAACTAAATCAGTACACTCAGTGTTCGGTAGACTGAGTCATTCGACTAAGGTTGACCTTCGTCATTATAACAATTGCGTTTCAGTTCTCCCCCCACACCACGTATGTAAATCTCTGTGATCGGAGAATTCTTTGTCGAATACTTAAATTGGGAAAACATTTTTACCATCATCCAAGCCGAATGCATTAATCGTGATGTTATTGCCTCGATCAAACTTTGATATATCTGAGCGTCGTAGGAAAAGAAATGCTCTTAAAGTTACATCCGTGCGTTCACCTACGCTTCTGCGTCACTTCATGCGCATATTGTGGCACGTATATTGCTAGAATAGCGTACATACAACACAAGACTTACAAGAGACAATATTTTACAAGAGACTTTTTATTGTCTGTATAACAAATTAGTTTACAGCCATTCATAGTTATTGAACTCGTGCTCGTTGAATTTAGCTCTTTGATATCACTTTCATATATTCTTCTGATGCTCCATCAACGTCGGTTCTCCTTGGTATATCACCTCCTTTGGGTAATGATAGTGGCTTGTTTTTCTCATAAACTTCCAACCAGATGACCGGGAGCTGCTCTTCAGCCTTCCGCCGTTTCTTAGGGCAGCTGATGACTTCTTGCACGGTGATATTGAATTGCTTCACAACTCCGTTTCCATTTTGAAAGCCAGAAAATGTTACTCCTTGACCAACAATCTCGAATTCTCGGTTTTGATGCCTGAAGACACAGTAATATGCCCTTTGGAAGTCTATAGTAAGCACAAAATCTGTGTTGGCAACGTTAAGACGATCTTTGGGAATATAAATCTCATAGATATCCCCATCTTTCTGCCGCTCCACGCGCAAGTATGTGCTTCTCATGCAGGCTCTCGGGATGTGCTGCAAGGCAGCAGGTTTATACTCCATTCTCAGAAGGACCTCTTGGCAGGTAGCTTGGAAGAAAGCTGATGTTTTAGCTCTGATTTAACCGCTGTTTTATATTGTCCGAGATGATGGATAGGGAGGGGAGATATATTGCGTTGGAAACTATCTGGTATCGTAATTACGCCAGCGAAGTCAGCTGTGGGAAGGAATGCGGAAATGATCTGGACGTCTTCCAAACGTGGGTCACCTTTTGGGGAGGTATGTTGTCATTTTCCCGGGGTGTGACCTTGGCCGAACCCACACTTAGTGTATGCGAAGTGAAAAATTATATGAGTTTCATGAGTAACGTTGCGATGGGTGAGGGAGGTGAGGGAGTGAATTTTCCAGATTGAATGTTATGACTCCGAATTAATGTAATCTAATAGTCCACCTGGACATTCTAAAGTTCGTTGTATTAATGAATCTGGAACGGGGTGCTGTGAAAAAGCGTTCGTGGAAAAGTTATTTTGTGTTCCCGAGGTCGTGACAAGGACAGTTCATTCACCGACCGCTAGAGGGCGTGAGCTTCGCTGGAGAGAGCGGTGTGGGAGCGATCTCTTCCGCCATCATAGCGGAGAGAGTTGACTTGCGTCTTTTTTAACTCACGTGATAGATTTTGAGGTTGGTTGAGATATATTTACATTTATTATCTATATTTATCATCTCTAAATCAATACGTTTTTGAAGTTGGAATCATATTGGTGTATAATGGTGTCGTATCCCTGCAGCGACTGGGACCCTTGAAATCGGGATCGTGGACCGTCCGGACTAAAACCGGGGGAGCTCGGGAGAAATCAAAGCCAGAACTCAAAAAATATCGGATTTTTGACTGTCTGCGTTAGAGTCTGTCTCTCTCTCTCTCTCTCTCTCTCTCTCTGGATCACTGAGGAGGCTAGTACTCCTCAGGGTGCGTTCGAACGTTGGGCCAAAGACTGACAAATATTGAGCAGAATGCTCGCCCTTTTATACTCGGAACGCATCCTGTTTTGCACCAGCCTGGCCCGATATGCCTTAACGGAAACCACAGCGTCCGCTCTGCTCTCGCACAGCCGTGCCTTGACGGACCTGCCCCCGATAGCCCGACCGCTGCTTCCGCCCAAGTGTGTAGAGATCGCGAGGAGGTGTCTTTGAGCAGCCTCGTGCGCTCTGGTGGACTTAACCGCGCGCCTGTACTCTTGGGTACAGGTGAACTGAGTCCGCGTGCTCTCCTGATTGCAGTCAAACTGCGTCTGATCGTCCGCGGACACAACAATAGTATCATAATCTTAAAATTGGAATGCTGCAGCGCTTCATTTCTCCCTCTCTGATGTTAGTTCCTTAATTTCCCAATTCCTAACTTGTCTCTTGGTCTCTGGGAACTTTCCTCCAATATTTCCTCTCCATCAAGGATAGTTGAGCCAGGGGGTAAAGAATACGGCTCTCAATGTGAACGATCTTGGTTCCAAACTATCATATTAGTACTGAGAATAATTCCCTCCTTTTGCTTACATAAAATTAAAAATATTTGGTTATGAATCTGCTTTGTAAAACAGCGAATGTTAGGACTTCAGCGTAATATCGTTCTGAAGTTCATGTTATCGATAGATTCAAGATAAACAATTCAGATAGCTTTTGGGCTATTGGAGATATACTGACCTGAGGTCAGCATTTTCACGATGGAAGTTCTCTTGTTGAAAGCTAACAGATGAAATGTGAACCCTTATCTGAGAGCTAATTCCTCAGATAGTGGTATCGGATAGCTCAAGGTGCGGAATGAGGTTCCATACCCACCTCAAGGGAAGCAGAAGTTTAATGACTCAGTGTCAGATTCTAAATAGGTATCGAATGAATTAATTGACTTCATAAATCTTCGTCGGCGGGCGCGGTGATATTCCTTGCCACGATTTAGGTATCTTCTCCTTCGATGAGTACTGAAGGCATATGTAAATAGATTATAACAAGAATCATCATCGGAGATTGTGTCGTATGAAGAGCTTCCGTGACCACCAAACTCGTGGGAGCAGTCCCTCTTCTCTTATATGGTGAAAAGAGGTGAGAGGAAAAAGAGGATGGCTGCAGTGGATATCGACTCAAATCGTCTGTTTTGGGAGAGTTTTCAGAAGCATGGGAATCTTATCGCTGGTGGAAAGAAGCTGCGGTTACATGACCCGCTAAACTGTGAGGAGACCACCTTCGATCATGGTTTCATCTCTCATGTGGAGCTCCTACCCGCCTTCGAATCCTTCATTGGAGGAGCAACCTCTCTGTATGCATATAGGGAAGCCGAGTGAGAGTTCCTCTCCGACCTCATAGACCGTACCTTACTCTCCTTAAAGAAAGAACTCCATTGTCCCGCACCTGAAAAATGTTCCTTCCCCACCTTTTCCTGTCTGAACCCATGCCATAAGTTGTGTAATAGTACGTGCGTACTCCGAGATGTTGAGCTCCTACCCGCCTTGGAAACGGCTTTCTCCAGCTTATCTCCTTAGAGTTTCAGGAGGTTGATCGTGGAGACGTTGAAACGCTCCACTTCCTCTGTTTCAGGAATTTCAAACCCAGAGAATAATACACTTTTTCCCACGATATTTATGGATTTGCTCATGTTTGAACACTGTCTAGTATTTTTCCTGAAATTCTATGCTGAGGTTAAGATCGTTCTCTTCGTTGTTGCCACAAGCGGTAATGGGAGGCGCACTTCATATATTTTGCTCACTTTATCCTTGAATTTGCGAACGACGAGTTGCTGCTTCCAACGAAGCTCAGCTTTCACGGAGAGTAGGGGAGACATTCTCACATGTCGAATATTTGTCAGCGACTGATTACCTTTAGTACCACTTATCGATTACATTACCAAAAATAGCTAATCAGCGATCTGGGAGAGGAGTTCCACGGCAAGAACCGTTCAGTACGTCTGGAGTGTATTCTGAGCTCTGATTGGCTGATAGCTGTCCTCACTTTGAATTAACATCAGCAAAATGGATGGGGGAGTTATATGGCCTTGGGAGCGATCCAGCATCGTAATGTTGCAAGCGAATGCAGCTGTGGGAAGGAATGTCGAAATGATCTGGACGTCTTCCAAACGCAGGCGTCTCCTCGACGAGTGCGCGGAAGTATGCATAAATTCTCTGACCTGAAAACCCCATTTTTACGCTACTGAATCCCACTTAAGGGGGTGCATCGATCCTTTTAGCTCTTAACTAAAGTGTACCCTTGAGTGCTGGGGAAGTTTATGGATCCTTTTCGGCTTTATGTGACCCCTCTTAAAAGATTTTTAAGTTCCTCTTCCTTCTAATCACTGCAGATGGCCACCCGGTGGTTCTGTATCATTCCTCTTAGGCAGCTGGCACATGCGTAAGATACTGAGAGCGTACGGACAGCTGACACAATCCTCAGACACCCGCGCTTTCAGTCGTAAGGCATGACGACCTCCTCATACATATAGAAAGCAACTATGCTCTAGTTGCTTTGTCGTTGTGTGAAGCCTACCGCTTGGCAACAGCACTACTCGACCCTTGGCGCTGGCCTAGTCTTGGAGAGGTCATTCCTTTTTAACAGATTCCCTCTTCACTTTCGTCATTACCTTCTGCCATGGCTTCGTTAGAGGTGTGCACTTTGATTATAATTTTTGGTCTGAATACAATGGTGGTGGATGACTCGCCATTCTCACAAGACTTTAAACATTTTGGAAGATATACCTTACCACATTTGTAGCATTAACAACATCGTTAATTGACATGAAAGAGAGATTATGTACTCTCTCGGACTGTTTTTTCTTCCATTCCTCTTCTGACAGCAAGTTTTCTACCTCTTGCACCTTATGGCTTGCGTATTTTTAGTGCTCAGTATTATTCACAATATGTTTCAGTTGAGTAACAATTTTCAATAAGTGCACATTTTCTATAACACTCCTATCCAGACAGCAGTCGTATGACAAACTTAACGGTGGAATCACATTCTTGTTGCTATAGTTAGAGTTAATCACAATTTGTGATTGGAGAAAGACTTCTTGCCGTAGCCCTTGCACTTCTTAACTAATTTCAGCTTTCCAGTTGCATTAATAAGAACATCAACTGGATCCTGTTTTTCACACAAAATTGTGATGTTTTCTGGTCTCGCGGATACATATCACCATTCGTTATTGTCTAGCTGCGTCCAAAGCGTCTGGTTAAGTACGGCTACTCTTACAGAACAATCAGATGAAAATTTTCTAGTTGACTGGAGCATTTTAGCTTCGCATTCTTCATGCGAGTGCGTTGATAGAATAGGATACATTTGTTTACATATTCTCCAATACCTATTCATTTTCTTACACTTTGATAAGTCACTCTCAGTAAGTTTAGAATAATACCCTTTAGCAATATCCATAAAAATGTATGGTTTCTCTGGTTGGATAAATTAAAACTTTAAAGCATTTGATTCAGACCTTATAGGAAATGGAAACACTTGATAAACATTAGATTTTATATGATCTGTTAAAGATACCTTATTCACATGTACAAGAATATTATAATTCATAACCGCATCGAATTCAATAATATTTAATAGGGCGCTGCTATATGCCATACTCATAGGGGTAGGAACGGTCAAGTCATTCGGCATCTCATCCCTGCTCTTTTTCATTGCCTTGTAAGTTCCTCGAGCCGATGATGGGGAAGACTCGAGTTCCTTGGATTCGTCAGCGGGCGATCAGGGAACGGAAATGACAAGGCCAGACCAACATCGGAACCACTTTATTCAGTCTTCTCTCGATGAAGGATCTAGGTGATAACACAGTCCACCATGAGATCCTCCCTGTCTCTTCTCCCGACGTCCCCGATCCAACTCCCTTTTAACCAGTCCAGCTCCGTCGTATCGCCTAGGTGGCATACCGCACGTGATACCCCGAGGCCTTGGCTAATTGGCCGATCAATGCCTCACCTGTGTCGTCGCTCAGGACACAGACCATTGCTGATCACGCTCGCTCAGCGCCGCGCAGCGAGCAAAGGAATGCTCAGGCTGCAATTCAGTCGGGTTAAGGAATGTGCAGACTGCAACTCAGTCGGGTAAAAGAGGAAAGGTGAGCAGGATGAAACAGGCGATGGGAAGGTGAAGGCGCTTGATCAGCAGTGGCCAAGTCGGCAATGGGAATGACCGGGAAAAGTGAAGAGGTGGGGGAAAGGTGGAGACGCCCGGTCAGCAGTGGGAATCGGGAAATGAAGGTGAAGCCGCCAAGTCGGCGATGAGAATGGGGAATCAAGCGGAAACCACGGGGACTTGTTGACGTCGAGGAGCGCCACAAGAGCACCTTTACAGCCTCAAGTATTTGTGTTGGAGTAATTTTAGTGTGGTTTCAGTATGCCCTGTTGACCATTCACAATAGCGCTCACTGCCAACTCGTAATCCTGTTCAATTTCTTGAATGGTGCGGTTCAGTTGCATCATGTATTTTTCGATATTTAATGTTACAATGACAATAGACCAATTCCACTTTTTAACTCTCCATCCTTCTGGTTTCAGTGAGTTTCAACAAGTTTTTTAACAGTGTGTCTTCGTTCTCTTGCACTTCCCTGATGGTTGAGTTAAAACAATCCTCAAGGTGGCCTTTACGATGGTCATTAGTTCCCTGGTGTGCTTAATATACCAGTTCGTTCAGTTTCCAAACTATCAATCTTTTCCCTGTAATACTTTGCATCCGCCTCGTCCATGGTACCGAATGAGATTTTGCTTAGTTCCCATATGAAATTTAAGCGAACCTCTCTTTATTATCAGTGGGCTTTCCTGATTGCGCGCTAATTGATTAACTATTTGTCTATTATTACTACTGTCCTTGATCTTAATTGGCACGTAATGCAACAGCTAAGTACAATCTTTGACATTCTCCCATGAAGTATTGATACGTTTTTGACAAAAACGTATAGTGCAATTGACATACATGAGTAAACCTTCGTACTTAGTATCTATATCGGACAAATTGACATAGGTTTCAGCTCGCCATTCAGAGTTATATAGTTGTGCCTCCCCTTTGCGTTCATAGTACATTCCAGATGAGTCTTCTATTTTCTCGACTGTAAAATCAATCTCCTTGGCGCTACCAATGCTGGTAATCAGCAGAAGCAGTCCTAGCACTCCCTCCATGTTCATTCCTGTGTGAGATTCATTCTTGACCTCTGCAAAGTTGAGCATATCTCTCACCACCTACGCAATCTGTCATGGCTTAAGAAATCTTTTAGGAGGAGATATTTACATGGCTCTTGTAAGACCCCCGACTCTCAACGGGGCGTCGAACGACGATTTGACAGGGATTTCAGGAAGGAAACTCAGAATCACTCTAAGTAATGCTCTTTATTGCGTTAACATCGTCTGGTTGCCTGCTCTCAACTGCGTCGCTTCCCAGCAGCCCCTCTGCACGCTCCCCCCCCCCTCTGCCTCTCCTCCCCCACCCTTGGGTTCTTTCTTCCCAGCCGTATCGTCCACCGCAGCACTTTCCCACTGAAGGTGAGAGGTGGGAGTCCAACGGAAAGGTGGGAAGTTGCATGTACGACCCGCCAACGGCGTCTCTGGAGGAATTCCATGACTCGGAAAAAGGGGGAAGTGGAAAGAGAGAGAGGTGTAGGTATCCGATCTGCTTACTCGCTCTGTGCTCTGACTGCTGACCCGCTCGGTGGCCCGGGGAGGGGTGGGTGGTCGGTGGGTGGGAAGGGAATTGAGTTGGCGATTATGGTACTTACACTCCTTTTATGCTCTTTTTCACAGTAAGAACTCGGAACTACTTATATTCTACGTTTAAACCCAGGTCAGTCCCTGTTTTTTGACCAGGACTAAAACCGTCCTACCTAATGCGCCCAATACCTCGCACAGACGCATATTTTAAATCATTCCTCTCATAAGTCTCAAACTTTTGGAATTCATTGCCTTTGTCCACGGCAAACTCTGCCTCTCCACCAATTTTTAAGGGAAAACTATTTTTAATCTAAGTATTGTAACAATTGTACAAAATGTATAGCATTATTAAAGTTCAGTTTTCTGCATTGAAATTATATGCATCGGCATTTTTGTCTTCCTTCTCGTGAGTTTATTCTTATAACATGCCACGCACCTACGGATGTATTCTTCCACATCCTCCTTCATTCTAATTGGCCATGAGAAATATAATTTCATCTTCTCATGCGTCCGCTTCATCCCATGATGACCTCCCACTGGCGAATCGTGGAATTCCTTCAGTATTCTCTCCTTTCTCTCTTCCGAAATATTAGTGGTGTCGTCCTCTTCTCTTCTTCCTTCTTTCCTTTCTCTTGGGCATCTTAATTGGTCCTTCGAACTCCTCCTGTTTTCACCTCTTCGTCCTCCATGACCTCTCTCTTCTGAAATACTAGTGGTGCCATCCTATTATCGTCTTACATCTTCTGTCTAAAGCATCTCATTTGATCCTTCGAACTCTCCTCTTGTTTTCACCTCTTCGTCCTCCATGACGTCTCCTTCCTCCATGCTGTCATCTCCGTCTCTCTTTGAGAAGCAACATCTTGTGCACGCTGATGAGGGCGTCGGCTTTGGAATTAAATTTTCCTCTCTTGTATACCACCTTGTACTCGTACTCTTCCAACTTGGACCGCCAACGCATCAGTCTTAACGTAGGGTCCCGGATGTTAAAAATTCAAGTGAAGGGCTTGTGGTCAGTTACAATTGTTAATTTCCGACCGTACAGATATGGTCGAAAATATTTTGTCCCCCATATTATCGCCAACAGTTCCTTTTCTATTTTGGAATAGTTCCTTTCTGCTTTGTTGAGGGATATGCTTGCGTAAGCTCACGACAAATCCTTCGGAAATTCGCCTAGCGACAAAACGCAACCCAATGCTTCATTGCTTGCATCGGTTGTCGGGATGAATTGTTTTGCGAAGTCTGGATATTTAAGATTCGGCTCGGTGGTCAGAAGAAATTTCAATTTTTCTAAACTCGCATGTTGGATACTACCCCAAAAAATTGTTACATTTTTCTTGAGTAGTTCATGCAGTGGCTTTGCTATTTTACTGAACTCTGGGATAAACCTTCTGTAATATCCCGCTAAGCCTTTCTTTCTGTGGTATTGCATTTTCCTCTTCTAGTGCAGTTTCAATGGCGGAAGAGGGAAGAATTTTCTCCTCCGGCTCCTTGCAATAGTTTGGATCCTGTCATTACTAAGACCATATATAAAACATGCTTTTGCTAGGTGATTAACGAGAGGTATAGCTCCGTTGATTTTCTCATTCGTTAAATCTCTTCCAGCCGCATCCCTCAATTTCGTTTGCATGGAGTATTCGGCTTCCCCCCGAAGCTATTGATTCTGCTACGCCCTGCTTCGAATTAAACATCTTACAAGCTTATCAAGGGTTCTTTTCTTGGAGTAATTTTCCTCCTATACTCTTTCCAACGTATCTGTTAGATTGCTAACAATCAGTTTTGACCTGGCGTGGCCAGTCATCTTAGCCTTTACAAATTTCAGAAGTTAGTCATGGTTGTCGGGATGCACGAGTTCGAATGCCACGTCTACGTTATCAATAAATTCCCTTGTATGTATCTATGTATCATATGTATCTATTCAATTTTTAAAGTCATGTGGGCGGTAAATTTATATTCCTCGACAAAAATATCAGGACCTACTATCAAAATTTTTCTGTTTTAACTACTTACCAGAAGAGCCAATAACATTTTGGTCCTGGATCAGATCCTTTATCAACATTTTTCTTTGACGTTTTTCGATTGATGACTTTGGCTGAAGTTTCCTAGCCCTCTTCCGGTCACTTTGGCAATCGAATATCCTGGGAATTGTTCCAACTTTGGCCCTGAGTTTTACATTACCTCCCATAAATTTATACTGTATAACATTTCTGAAGTCTTCTTCCATCTGCGGACGAAAGCAAATACATTAATTTGAAAGAAAATGGATTTCGATATCATCTTTTTGCACAAACATGTAAGGAAGGGCATATTACGGTAGGAGAGAAGGGAATGAGTGTGACTCACCAATACAATCTATGTGCCGATAGTCCTCCGGCAGCTACTCTCTGAGCTGTATTCCCTCGGCAGCGTCTGCGGCGCTACTCTTCGTCTCCTACGGCGTCGAATCTGCCTCCTGTCTACATCTGCGACGTCCCGGCCTCTGTGGCGGGTGCTTCTAAGCTCCGCGCCGAATCTCGGTGGCGCCACCACAGTAGTGATAAAAGGACTGTTTAAAAACACTCGTTGTTTCAACAATAGCGAGTACGAGTGTTTTATAAAAGACCCCAATGTTAAACGGCGGATCTGAAATGCTGGAACAGTTGTTGTGGTAGGTCTGGAGTGTGTTTTAGGACGGTCCTCAATGTTAGAGGGAAGGTGGAGCAGTGTTTTAAAACACTCGCTGACTTATAAATAACAAGAGAGCGTGTTTTAGGACGGACCCCATTGTTAAATGGAAATGGAGGGCTGGAGCAGATGTTGGGGTAGGTCTGGAGGTTTGAGGTGGCGGGGTGATGAACTGTGAGTCCCGGACTTGGCCTAGAAAAATAAATATATTTTTTCAGTTCACTGGTCTGTGGGGAATGTTTTAGTAAGGACCGTTAAAGGGCTATGAAAAAAAAGTTGGAAGAGTTGTTGGGGGGAGCTATGGGAGAATTTAGGAGGGTGGATGCGAGGTCAATGGTTTGAGATTTGAGAGAGGAAATGTGTGTCGCGGCCCTAGATTCGTGGTGTGCGTCTGTGCGTGGGATAGCTTGGAGGCTAGGTCGTTGCGTTGAAAGGATGAGTAATGGGTGGAAGATTGTTCGTTCTCTCTAGAGGTGGGGGAGTGACGCCTCTCATCCCACTGCCCGAACGAGTAAACTCGGCCTGAAAACGTAATTGAGGTTGATCCTAAAGTTTGCTTTTTTTTCTTTTTGAAGTGGGAGGGGGGCATCGCGTGGATATTGGAGGACTCCCCTGCCTGTTAAAGGCTCGAACGTAATTTGTCTCATGATGGGAAGAGTGTGTTACTGGGTGGAATGTGTTTCGTTCCTGTATGTGGGATGGGAAATAATGAAACAATTGAGAAAAAATCATTTATTGGCGTATTATTCTTTAATGATATAGGTAATTAGCCATTCATAGAAGTTTTGATGGTAATTTAATGAATTTATCAAATCCTTTTCTATATCTGCCGTTATCCATTGCAGCTTCTTTATCAATAACGAGAAAGCTGTATTTTTCATTGCAGCAGAGATGACATATTTTTTTTAAATCGTTGTAACTCATATCAGTAGTTACATGTTCATCATATATGTGTCTCAAATTGAGGTCGTCCATCTTAAAAAGCACCAGCAAGTTAGCATTATCTCTTATGAGATGTTTTGGTATCTTAGTGTAGGACTGGGCCAAGAAGAAAGAATCTACTCCTTTATGCGGTCCAATTGAAAAGTACACTCGTACGTTATGATTTCTGTTTTCGCACTGGATGTCGTCAAAGAGAAATATCGAATTGGGGCGTACTTCTTCGATTGGAACCACTTCATCACCATCTTTGAAGTAAAAACAGCCAATTTCGGAAATTGTTGACAGTATATTGCGAAGAAACTCATACTTCGGTTGATATAATGATTTACTGTGTACGTATAGGTTTTCAAAGTTCAAACCATTTGGTTCAGTGATGAGATTGAAGACTACGTTGGTTTTTCCCGAGGAGGAAGGACCGCATACTATGCAGCGAATAAATTCTGGTAGAAGGGGTGCGTGTCTCATTCTTTTCCCATCATCATCGTCGAAAGGAAGTTTATAAATTGCAAGCTTTTCATTTTGGTCTATAAACTCCATCGCGTGGCGAGTCGTAAAGGCGACTATTGATGATATTACTGCGAAGTAATATATATCCCATTTTATCGAGTGAAGCAGGCAGTATGAAGCGGAAGGTTCGTGGAGAAGGAATAGTAAACAGTGTGATCGATAAATTACCTTTGGAGCTCCATCTGCCCGGCTATCAATTCTGTGGTCCTGGGACTAAGCTTGAGGAGAGGTTGGCGCGAGGGGAGACGGGATTATTAATCAATAATCCCGTCGTTATAATAATAATAAACGGGAGATTAATAAACTTGACGCTTTATGCCGAGAACACGATATTGCTTACGCAAATTCTAAGCTCTCTGTGGCACGACGAGAAGCTGATAAAGTCTTGGCAAAAAAGGCTTGGAAAAGAGTGAGATCGTAGATGCGAAATTGGGTGAAAGAATTGCTTCGTTAGCGGTTGGAAGCGCCATGAAAGTGAAATCCAAAATTGGATTTGGTAATTCTAAGCGTCGTAGTTCTTTTGGAAGTGTTGTCAAGAACGCAAAACGGGCTATTGGGGCCGCCAAAAAGCAGAAATTAGAAGATGTTGCTAAAGTAGCTTTTAAAGCTGCACGAAAGGACTTTAAAACTAAGAAGTCGAATATTGCGACTCCTCGTATTATTCCAGTACCGAAGAGAGGAGGAATTCTCCCATTAATGCAGGATAATTATTCTTTGCAGGATTGTCGGCACTGGGTGGATTAGCAGGAGGCGTCTCGAGCGTAATTAAATCTGCATCTGATGCTCATGTTGCCAGAAAGCGATTGGATGAATTGAAGCGGCAAAACTTAAAAATGGAAAATATTGTCATGGGCAAAGGCTTGGTTCTGAAGCCTTATAAAAAGGGCCTCGGCTTATATTAAAAAAAAAACTTACTTTAAGAAATCTTCCAAGGAGGGCCTTAACAAATGTGGATATAAGTTATTTCACTCGGGAGTTAAATATTCCTAATTTTCGCGGCGTATTTATGCGCGACAGACTGCCAAAAGGTGGCCCGTGGAAAAATGAGGCGGCCATTTTGAATCTCGACAGATCCGCAGGAGAGGGGACACATTGGGTTGCTTATAGGAAGGTCGATAAATTCGTATATTATTTTGATAGCTATGGCAACCTCAGACCTCCACTCGAACTAATGAGATATTTTGAGGGCTGCAATATACTTTACAATAAGCGTCGATTTCAGACTGATAGATCTTTTCGCTGCGGTCATTTTTGCTTGAGGTTTCTATTCGGAAAGAGCATTAAAACTGTGAATCTATGAAAGGACTCCCCGCAGTATGCCTTTCGACATCGAAGGAGATTAAAGCATCAGTATTGCTCCAGTACTATTATAAAGATGTCGACGACTTTCTCCTTCACAGCTAGGGAATCCATCCTTAGCGTGAATTACTTCCCAGAGATAGAATTGGACTCTGAGAAAGAATACAGTATTGGTCTCATTAGCCTCGAAACGTATAATTCCATTCCTAATATATACAAAGAGAAGAATAAATTCTTTTATGATGATGGGAAATCGGTGGAGATTCCAACTAGAACTTATGAAATTGACGATATCCAATCATATTTAAAAAATATTGTTGCTGATGGAGATCTTAAGTTGACTGCTAATAACAGTACACTGCGTGCGAATCTCTACTGCAAATACGCCGTGGATTTTACCCAAGAGGGGACTATAGCACCGCTGCTAGGATTCTCAAAGCGTACTTTAGAGCCGAATACTTGGCATGTGTCGGATGATATTGTATCCATTCTCCATATTAACACCATCATGATTGAATGCTCAATTGTCGGCGGTACGTATAGCAACGAAAGAATCGCACACTCTATTCATCAATTCTTTCCAGAAGTACCTCCCGGGTATAAAATAGTAGAGCGCCCGTCGAATGTCATCTATTTGCCGGTGAACACGAAGTCAATAACTAATATTACTTTAAAGATTAAGGACCAGAACGGTGATCTGATTGACTTTAGAGGTGAAACTATCAACGTTAGATTACATTTAAAGTAAAATGGGTTTTGATTTCTCTGGATATAAGAAGTGGCGGAGTCAAGCTGAATTTAGTCTGAAACCTTCGGCAACGCGGCTATCACCGATTAACTACGAGTTTTTGAAGGCTTGCGGTTTCAGAATAAATAAGAAATGGATTTCTTAAACATGGATTCGGGAGCTGAATGGGACGATTCAGTTAGTTCATTACAATTGCATAGTTACCGGCCTTTCACGCAGTCAAAACTTGAATATAATGATGAAGTAAGAATTTCAGTTCAAAATAAATCTGATTTCATACTTCCTTGCAAAAGTTATTTGTATTTAGAGGGCCGCATCACTAATGTGGATGGGAGCGCTATAGCTGAAACAACTACGTTAGTGAATAATGCATTCCTACACATATATACAGCATAAATGGTGTTGAAGTTGACTGCGTAAGAAATCCAGGAATCACTACAACGCTAGTCTCTAGAAAATGCCGGCTGGCTAAGAATCGGACATGACAATGGAATCTTGAAGAATGGCTACTTTAATGTATGCATACCACTAAGGCATATATTTGGATTGCATGAGGACCATAATAAAATATGTCGCCGGAACACATGAATTAAGACTTGTACGTGCGAGGAGTGATGCAAATTGCTATATTTCGACGAATCAAGTTGAGGCCAGAATTTCTCTGGATCGCATTTGTTGGCTAATGCCGCATGTATCTACAGCTGACAAGACAAAATTGATATTGCTCAAGCGTATCGATAAAGGAGATCCGATCTTTGTGGCCTTTAGGAAATGGACATTATCAACATATCCCGAATTGCCGTTAGTTGACAAGCAGACATGGACTGTTAAGACGACATCTCAATTGGGAAAACCAAGATATGTGATCATCGCTTTCCAAACGGATATGAATAATTCTATCGCAAGAGATTCTAGCGCCTTTCACAGCTGTAATTTGAGGGCCGTAAAGGTTTTTCTAAACAGCAGATGTTACCCGCACGATGTATTAAATCTCAACTTCGAGCGAGGTCAAATCGCAGAGTTGTACAATATGTATGCAAGCTTCCAAGCGTCGTTCTATGGGAAATCTTCAGAACCTCTATTGTCGAGAAAAGAATTTGTGGAAACAGCACCAATTGTTGTCATCGATTGCTCCAAGCAGGATGATTCACTAAATAACGGCTCGGTAGATGTCCGCATAGATTTCGACCCATCGAGACCATTTCCGGCAAAAACTGTTGCATATTGTTTGGTTATAAGTGATGAAACATTTTGGTATAATCCTCTTAATGGTTCCGTAAAAATAGCTGGATAGCCGTATTTACAAAATCTCAGTAATGTTTATTACGGAATTTGAAATATTAATTATATTTATGATTAACATATTTAGTATAGCTTTAAAGTGAATATTGAAATAAAAAAATGTCTCACATGATAAATACCTTTTTTTTATTTATTACAAATGAACCATCAACGTTACATGCATGCTGCGAGATGAATTTTCATTTCCCATACACTAAAGGAGGCCTTGGCCGACTTACAACGGCTTGGAAATAAAGGCAGCGTGCTCAGTTCCAAAATCTATTCATCTCTTCTCTTCCCATCAATTCGAAATAAAGACGGTCTTCGAGGATCCAGCAAGGCTTAGTTTCATCATCCTCTTCCCCCTCCTCCTCCTGCTCCCCTCGTACATTTTCTTCGAGCTCTTACCCCGTTGAATCATCACCGACATTCCTGTATCCTGTCGACGGATGACTAGGCGTTTTGTACAGCCTCAGTTCTGGTGAAGGGTTATTAACCTCAATCTCGTTCTCTCCATCCCCCTCGCACGGTGATGTCTTAGATGCGCGTGTTCGCCGGTCAAGGTCAGCCACTCCAACCACCTCCGCGCGGCACTCACTAATGGCTACGTTCATTGTGTGAGATGATCGTCGCTTTTTCCGAGGTCCAGCCCGCGTCCTTTCAAGTTTCGACCTGTTCGTCCTACTACTTTGATTTCAGCCCTAACTGATATTTTAAATCTTCAATTTGTCGTTTCATAAAACCTAGAGTTACACAATCACTACTCTCTACGGGGTCATGGACGTCGCCTATGCGGTAGCCGCAGGAGTTAAAAATGTCGTTAGTTAATAACAACGTAGATGACGTTAAGAAATTAAGGTTCATTGTGTCATGATCAAGCATTGTTTGATAATTTACACAATCTAAATCGTGCTGAGGTTTCGATACATTTGTTATTCGCTTATTTCGAGCGTTGATATTTTCAGCCTCATATTTAACCACATTTTTCATATTATGAAGCAAAAACTCATAGTTAACTGCCTCATTCGGGGCCTGTGGGGCAGATAGATTTGATATTCTATTATTTTTACATCCTAGCTCCCATCGCCAGCGGCAAACATGCAATTGTGTTGAAAATATCGCAACGTTATAGCATCATTCGGATCCAAAGGTTCTGCGAGAGCGGATATTCTTCTTCCTGCGGCCGAGATGACATTTTTATTTAATGATAACGTTCTGCGGTCGACATATTGTTTCGTCGTGGCATCGCGAGGCAGCTTGGGATCCGATAAGTTTGAAATGTACCTCAATTCGGCGTTAACGCAATCCTTAACGATGGGTAGAGAATTTTGGCTGAAATATCTCCTTGTTACGCCATCGTCTGCATCGATTGGCGCGCCCATATTCTTAATACGGTTTCCCCGAAGGTCTACATCAAAATCTTCATTGGTCCTCTTCCGCTTAATTAGATGACGACCGAATTTATCGATAGACATGCTTGAACTGATGTATATGGCTGGTATACTCGGCATATGATCAGCATTTTGAAGGCATAAAACGTGAGATCTTTGAATAAAAGAACGCATTTGATGGTATGCAATCAACACGTTCGTATTAATATGGATTCGGAAAATCGGAAAGAAAGATTAACGCAAGATATTCTTCGAAGAAGAGAAAATATACGGAAAAAATTCATAGCATTGAAAAGGAGAAATTTGGAAGAAGATGAAATTCTAACGAGAGTCCAGAAGCCAGTAGCGGAACCACTCAAAGTTTTAGTCGAGCAAGCTAAAGGAAATATTAACGCAAAAAGTGACAGAGCGGCAAACTACATTAGTAAAATCTTTGAGAATGATCGTAAGGTTGATAAGATTTATGGAATTCAACGCAATGAATCGGGATGGAGACTAGGAAATTCCAGTATCCGTTTCAATAATGATACTTTAACAGTCGGTAATAAGGACTACAATGGGACAAATGGCTTATATGAATTATTGTTCATGTCTGAGCCGAAAATGGATCTCGTGAGCCAGGAGGACATGGATAATTATAGACAAATATTGCTGGACTCCAATGCCCACAAGCGCGGGCATGATTCAGAGAGAAAAATAAATTCCAATAGAAGCTTTAAATACGTGAACGTGATATCCAAACTATTCCCGGCGAGAAGGAAAGGCGTGATGGGTGAAGGCATGAGAACATCCCAAACCAATATTCATTACTGGAATGATATAAATGAACTCGTTGATCGCCTAAGACTTGTTATTTCATCGAGGGATAGTGGCCATACAGGACATGATAACGAAATTCAAGCTATTATAGAAGAACTGAAAGAAAGTCGCATAATTTATTAAAATCCAATGGATGTGAAACGAAAAATTATTGCCGAATTACTTAAGCCGGCGAGAGTAAATTATCCTCGTAGGAAAGTAATAATTAAAGGTTAAAATGACCTATGGCAGGCTGATTTAATTGACATGAGGATGCATAAGATAAAAGGTTGGAATTTTATATTGACTGTAATCGATGCATTTACAAAATTCGCTTGGGCATTGCCATTGAAGAGAAAAACGGCCGATGAAGTTTCAGTTGCAATGGGCAGTATTTTAAAAAAGGTGCACGCCCCTATTAACATCCAGACGGATCAAGGAACAGAATTTTTTAACTCAAAGTTTCGCCAGTTAATGAAGAAGTATAACGTAAACCACTACCATTCTTATAGCGTGAAAAAGGCAAGTATTGTTGAGAGGTTTAACCAAACCCTTCTCAATCTTCTGTGGCAACAATTACACACAATTGGTAATCGAAATTAGCCTGCCGTATTGCCTCAAGTCATACAAAACTACAATGAGAAAAAGCACTCGAGAACAAAAGAACGTCCAATTGACGTCAATGCAAGTAATGAGCAATTAGTGCTGCGTCGCCTGCTGCAAGGAAATAAGACTCCCTTAACGAGCCATCGTCGACGATTCAATGTGGGAGATTCAGTGCGTATATCGAGAAGCAAATCATTATTCGATAAAGGCTATTTTCCATCGTGGTTGACTGAGGTCTTTATTGTTTATAGTGTTCACAAAACTAGGCCATTTACATACACCTTGGAAGATATGAGTGGGAATGCAATAAAAGGACGCTTTTATGCGGAGGAGCTGCAGCGTACTGACCTCAAAAATGTCTCTCTTGTCGAGAAAGTTTTAAAGAGATCAAATGGACGCGCTCATATCAGATGGCTTGGATTTGCTCCACAACATGACTCGTGGATAGACGAGAACAACTTGATGCCCTGAAAATGAGTCAAATTTTGTACGAGCCCACGACCATGGACTTAAAACTCACACGCCCTCCCCCGACTGTTTCGGGGTTAATATTTGAGGCCAAGCGAAGAGACGCCGGCAGGAAAAAAAAAGCAGAGCTGGGAAACAAATGAAAATAATAGCATATAATTCATAACAAATTTATTGACGATTGTAGTACATTTAGCATATTCAATTAGTAATTTAGGACAATAAATGCATAAATTATTCCATCCGAACAGGCATTTTTTTTCATTAACCACCATTTACTCACCTCACACTGGATCACCAAACACTCTCTCTCTAATTATGACACCGTATCTGGGGCAATAAAATCATCACCAATCTCATTGCATAACTTACTTCTGCCGGAATGAATACCGAGCGGAATGGCTTCATGCCCGAACATAGACACTTGAACTCCACAATGCACACAATGGATAGTATCTACGGTCCCGGCGAGATAGGCAAAACCCGCTGTAGCTAAGTAATCGGGGCGATGAACCTTATTTGACCAATCTATGAATGTTTTTAGCCGTACCTCCGGCTTTTTCAAATCTAAACTTTCCGCATGAGTTTCACACCATTCGGCCAACTTGTATGAATTACTATGCGAGCACTGGTCACTTTCATTTTTGCAGTAATGCTATAAACACTCAGTTCCAATCCTACTGTGTAAATTCCCCACTGCCGGACATCCAAAATTTTCCAGGTTGAACACCGGCTTCGATGATTTCAGTAGACCTCTGATGAATCTCACTTTTGCCCGACCCCAGGCAAACACATAAGTGAAGGATGAAAGATAGTTATTTACAACTTCTCGAAGATCTCCGATGTCGACTTCACCATTTGAAGGATGCGACTTGAACCACACATTTCCATCATCGTCCGAGTATCTAGGGTTCGGAGTTTTAAAAATCCACTGCTGTGATGCTAGGGTTCCAAGTACAACAATCGAAAACTCCTTTACCTCAAAGCAGCCGAATTCGTCAGAAGTCGCGCTGAGGTCGACCACGGCCGCATTGCGTGAAATGTAAAGGCTCTTACGGAAGCTATCCTGGAAGCCGCGGAAGGTAGCGTTGCTACTACCTCAGGTACCCCTCGTCGCCCTCCAGTTCCGTGGTGGAACGAGGAGTGCGCAGAAGCCATCCGCAGACGAAAAAGAGCGCTACGTATTTTTAACAAATTCCCTACCTCCACTAACCTTGCGGCCTTCCGCCGACTGCGAGCCAAGGCTCGACAGGTCATTAGAGAGGCAAAGAAGAGATCTTGGACGGAGTACGTCTCTAGTATAAACCATCGAACGCCCTCTACACAGGTCTGGAATAAAATAAAATCCGTAATGGGCAAACGCAATTTCTCTCCGGTCTCAGGGCTAAAATTAAATGAAGACATTCTTTCATCCCCTACCGATATTGCGGAAGCCTTCGGCAAACACTATGCCGCTATTAGCGCCAGCGACAGGTACCATCCATCATTTAAAAGCCATAAATGCAGAGCCGAAAGAAGGCGTCTTAATTTCTGTGATGCTAATAACACCGACTCTTACAATAACCCTTTCACAATGTGGGAGCTGAAATTAGCAATAGAAAGCGCTAAAGACACCTCACCTGGGAGTGACTTAATACATAATTCTTTCTTGCGAAATCTCCCTCACTCTTCGTTACCAGAACTACTTGCCACACTCAACCAAGTGTGGTCGGAGCAGGTATTTCCGGAGAGCTGGCGAGAATCCATAATCGTTCCGATCCCCAAGCAGGGAAAGGACAAATCTCTCCCCTCTAGCTATCGCCCAATATCCCTAACCAGTTGTTTAGGAAAACTAATGGAAAGACTGGTAAACAAACGGCTTGTGTGGTGCCTCGAAAGCCGCAAACTCATATCAAATATCCAGTGTGGCTTCCGGCGGAGCAGGTCTACAGTCGACCACCTGGTGAGAATTGAGGCCTTCGTTCAGGAGGCATTTCTCCTCAGACAGCACGTAATCGCGGTTTTCTTCGACATTGAAAAAGCCTACGACACAACGTGGAGACATGCAATCTTACAGTCATTACACGACTGGGGTTTTAAGGGCAATCTACCCATATTCGTGAAAAACTTTTTAAATAAGCGTTCCTTTAGAGTCCGAATAGGAAACACCCGGCGGAGCAGGTCTACAGTCGACCACCTGGTGAGAATTGAGGCCTTCGTTCAGGAGGCATTTCTCCTCAGACAGCACGTAATCGCGGTTTTCTTCGACATTGAAAAAGCCTACGACACAACGTGGAGACATGCAATCTTACAGTCATTACACGACTGGGGTTTTAAGGGCAATCTACCCATATTCGTGAAAAACTTTTTAAATAAGCGTTCCTTTAGAGTCCGAATAGGAAACACCCTCTCCCAACCATACGTACTAGAGAACGGAGTTCCTCAAGGTGCGGTCCTTAGCGTTACACTTTTTGCTATCGCAATCAACAGCATTGCAAAATGCGTTCAATCTCCCGTGACGGCCTCACTCTTCGTCGACGACCTGGCGATTTTTTGCAGGTCATCGAAACTGTCAACGGCTGAGAGACAGGTCCAAATGACCCTAAACCGCCTGCAGTACTGGTCCCTGGCCAACGGTCTCCGTTTCTCTGAAGATAAAACGAAATGTTTGCACTTCCACAGGGTGAGGGGAATCTTTCCAAATCCTACCTTAAGGCTTGGAAACAAGGTCTTATCGTTTGTGGAATCCCATCGTTTCCTCGGACTTTATTTAGATGAGAAATTAAACTGGCGAGACCACATTCAACACACTAAGAATGCATGCCAAAAGATTTTAAACATTTTTAAATTTTTAAGTCATTCGACATGGGGCGCAGACCGCTCCATGATGCTTTTACTATACCTTTCGCTGGTGAGGTCAAAACTGGACTATGGGTCCGTTGTGTACTCTTCTGGAAGAGAATCATATTTGAAACCTTTGAATACCGTGCACAACACCGGACTCCGACTAGTCATTGGTGCCTTTCGGACATCACCGGTTCCGAGTATATACTCAGACTCAGGGGAGCTACCGTTGGCCTCGCGAAGAAAAATTTTAATGAGCAACTACGTAGCAAAGATTTTATCAATGAAAACGCACCCATGCTTTGACATAGTTTTTAAACCTCGGTTCATAGATATTTTTAATCGAAGGAAACGGGCCACACGTCCACTTGGGATACGCTTTTGAGATTTTATTGAAGAAGTAGGCATGTCACTGCCCACTGTGCATCAGGTTAAATACTGTAATCAACCACCCTGGCTAATGCCCCTGCCTAACGTAAACCTCTGCTTTAAAAACAGGGCAAACAATTCACGATCCCTGTTGAATACAGGCAGATGTTCAAGGGACTTCTAGAAGCTCATCCCAACTTCATACCTGTTTACACCGATGGGTCCAAGTCAGATCTTGCGTGTGGGGCTGCAGTAGCATCCATACACCACGGCGTCCTTAAGATGAAGCTAAGTCCATTCTACAGTGTATTTAATGCAGAACTGTTCGCCATAAAAACGGCTAAAAAAGTCCAGAAATATTTGCAACTGGTAATATAATTGGAACTTTATTATTAATATAATCCTCACAAGTATTATCACGGCTAACATATTTTGTAAAAACTGGGCGCGCGTCTTTCTCCGTGAGTTGAATTGGGTTTTTGATACCAGGTACCGGAACGGCCGCACCAGAAGCAAGTTTCTCCACATAATTTCCACAAGTAATATCAGAACCTTCTCCATAAAAATCAAACTCTTCAACAGAACGGCTTAACTGTTTAATATAAACATGAATACGTTTCACCATAAATGTTGAATAATTTTCGCACATAGCTTTCAACATATGAGAAGGATCGGGAAACATTCCACTCCAACCAATACGAGTCTGGTCGACTTGCCAAACTTTGCCATGAAGATAAAAGTAAAAATTTGTTTGAAAATAATCATGCATCATATGAGATGCAACTGCAACCTTCTTAGGGCTCAAATAAGATATATTTCGTCGTAATTTAGAGTTCCTCCTCATCCGAGGAAAGGCATATCGTCTCCACTTCATGGCTCGAAGACGACTGACATGAAACCTCCTCCTTCGGAACAAGGCATTTCTCCTTAATCCAAAACGGCGAGTCCGCCTCCACGAACGTAAGTCGATTGCAAATCGCTTCATCATCTAAATCATAATAATTAGACAAAAATAACAAGCCCATGTAAATATTATAACACGATCAGATTCGCATTTGACGGGGGCAAGAAACTCTTTTCCTTCTTACAAACGCTGCTTCTAAAAGCCTGCGATCTTTTTTCAAACGCTTTAACATGCTCTTTACATGAGATTTTGAATCAAACTCTTCAAACAATACAATTTTATGAATACTCGGAAACAATCCTTGATATGCAAATTTTCCAACATCCGGATAGTATACAAAGGGCATGTTTTTCTATAACTATATTTCTTATAACTAGATTTACCTACATTAGAACTACCCCATAGATATAACTGTTTTTTTTATGTGTAACATTGTTAATAGATTTATTCCACCACATGCAAACTTATAAAGGCATTCCAAACTAACTACATTCCCTACGTTTCAAATCACAACTAACTAATTTTTTAGACTCACAAATCACAACTAACTAATTTGGAGTGAGGAGTTGGTCTACCAGATTTATACCCTGTCGGGTCGTCTAACCACCCACCATGGCGAACTCCTACGCCTATAATCAAGATTCTCCTAAGTGAACGTCCAAAGGCTTCCACCACTGCTGCCGAGTGCCTTCTCTATGTTCCTGGGCTACCACCTCAATTTTGTCACCGTTTTCACAGACGGGTCGAAGTCTCCTACCGCCTGTGCTGTTGTTTCATCTTATCACGGTGCCATAAAGGCTAAACTCAGTCCACTGCTCAGTGTATTCACGGTGGAGCTGTTCGCTGTAAAGATTGCTCTGAGTGCGAAAGATAGTAGTGGAGGATCCTTCGCAGTCAGCGCTGATTCCCTAAGTTCCCTAAACTCTATTTCCTCCTGTAAATCTACGAACCCAATATGTCAGCAGATTCATGAGTCGCTGCTCTCCCTTCAAAGGAATGGGGTCACCATCATCTTTATTTGGGTTCCGAGCCACATGGGAGTTGTCGGGAATGAATGTGTCGATGAAACTGCGAAAGATGCCCTAAAAGAAGATAATTACACGTCGACTCTGGTACCTATCGAAGACCTTCGGTCCCATCTGAGGGCTTCTGTTTTCGAGCAGTGGAAGGAACGATGGATCGATCTCCAAAATAATAAATTACGCAGCTTAAAACCGGTAACGTCAGCATGGCCCATTCGTCAGGAGTAGACACAGAGGGGACCTTAGGACCGTAAGTATTAATGTGAATACACCCATATGAAATCGTTGTGTACCATTATGGATAGCAAGTTGATCACTATGGAAACAAATTAGTGAGCGCACCCTATTGTATGTCATGCTTCCGCGTTGGGAATTAGATGTCAATATAATATGTCGAAGATAGCGGTTAAAATATGTTCCTTCGTCTGGTGAGACCTCCTGCAAAAGAAAATAATGTAAAAAATGAAAATAAATGAAATACAGACGAAAACAATTTCGGTGACGGGGCCTACGACCCTCGACACTGGAGTCTAGGACCGTAACCACTGCACCAACGGTGGTTCATCTGCTTCATCTTCTTCCTCCTGGACCACTCTCTCGAAGATTCCCACCGCTGCAACAACGGTGGAAACAAGCTTTATTCAGATATTGTACTTCAAAGTTACAGGGCATTACACATGCGTAACTTTCATAATAGGTATTTGAGAGGAGGAGGTGTTATTAAGGAGAGAGATTTCCCAATTGTTCTGCTACTGCTGCTTCATCTTCTTCCTCCTGGACCACTCTCTCGGAGATTCCCACCAGCCAAGGTCTTACCGTCCCGGGCGCTCCATGGAGACTAATAGTCCACGCAAAGTTCACCATACCCTTGCTGACTTCGGGGTTTTTTGTATTTATGCAGGAGTATGAATTTAGAGATTAAAGCCTAGTGTGTTAGGTTTTTGAAATTTGGGAATAATCGGAACTTAAGTTTTTCAACAGCGATTCATCCTCGATAGAACCCCCACCAAAAGTATCCCAGGTTTTATAGATTTTTCAGGGCCTCCCACGCTCGTACTTGTCCTCGCAGCCAAGAATGTGATGCACAACTGTGTCGACCTTTTTGCGCTGGGGGCAACGAGGAGAGGCAACGAGATTGAAGCGATATTTGGCCTCCTCTGTGGGGGTCAGATCTGCTATTATGGAGAACAGGAGACTCCATGTCTCCGCGTCTGTGTTACTCGCCGCCCAATTCCGCCACAAGAACGACGCAGTACCCTGGGTGAGGTGCGCGATGGCCCGTCCGCAAATGATTTTATTACCACAAATCGCTCGTTTGGGAGCAGAAGCTCTACTGTTTTAAGTATGTGAGGCGTTGTTCGCCTGTAGACTACGTTATTATCGGCGTGGCCCCAAGCATCCTTTTAGAAGGGCCTTCCGACACACATCCTCGCCGCTTAATATCTTTACATATAGTTTCGTTGGTGTAACATTCGCTTTAACCACCGTGTCTGTTAGGTTTAAACCACCCCGTATTGGCGGTCGGTAAAGCTGTTCCCGGGGCGCCTTCCTTACATACGCATTCCAGATCATATATTGTTTGTGGTCTTTATTATCCCCGCATTGATACGGGGTGGGAGGGGTCGGATGTGGGCTACGCACCAAAGCTTGGGCAGGACGATCTGTTCAAGGAGGCGGACCCGAACCGTGAGCGGCAGCGACGGGAGAGTGTATTTTCCCCCGCACCACTGCACGTGCCCGTCAACCTCTGCCCAGTTTCGGTCCAGGGACTTTTCGAGGGACGTGTCCCACCAGGGACCCAATATCTTGACGGGGTCGCAGCCACGACCCTGCCCGCAACATCAGTGGGCAGCTCACCTTTGAGGAGGAGGAGTTTTGACTTTCTCTCGTTCAGAGACACGCACCCGGGTCCGTACACCATGATGACGGCCGCTAGCTGCGATGGATGGCCCACGAAGAGAGTAATGCCATCCACATACAGCCCTCCTGGACAGGGAGAACCATGACAGGGGAATCCCACGCCGGCCTTTTCTAATGATCTAAACATTGGGTCTATGGCAAAAGCAAATAGGAGAAACGATAGGTGGCAGCCTTGACGGAATTTTTCACTTCGAATGATGTTGACAAAAGACGACGATGTTTTATGCACGCGGTTATATGTGTATAAAAAGTTTTAATAATGTGGATAAAATCTTCGGGAAAAGCCATTCTACGGAAGATGAGTAGGATAATAATAAATAAATAATAGACTCTGAGGTGGAAGTTACTAAGTGTAACAATAATTATAATAATAATAAACTTTATTGCTCTAGAAGTAGCTCTCCTTTTAAGCAGAAAAATTTAATACAATACAATACAGATTATATGACTAAGAATTTCAGTTATAACACAATTTGCAAAATAAGCAGTAAATACATCTAAAAATACATTACTTAAAATACATTATAAGCAAGCATATGAGTTCAGGGTGGTATTGACAGATATAACAATTTGCAATATACAGTATACGAGTATGCAATTTGCAATGAATATAATACAACAGTTACTTATAATATACTTATGCAATATAATATATTAAATAATTTACACAATAATTACATAGGCAGCATCTAGTTATGCAATATATACTTTTACTTTACTGCCGTAAAGAAACATGCTCCAGATGTACGTCCTGATGAATTGTTTCCTTACTTCTACGCTTGTATTTTCAGATGTAAGTAGGTTCTTCTTTTGAAAGAATGCCCTCTCTGCCTGAGCTATTCTACTCACTATTTCTTTCTTGCTTCGCCAATCGCTGGTTACTCGGCTCACTAGGTAGCAGAACTCGTTCACCTCTTCCAGTATTTGCTTCCCTAGTTTAATTATGTTGAAATTATTCACCGACCGGTTTCAGCCTTATCAGGTTATCATCTGGGGTTGAACAAGTAAAAGACGGGCAAGGCGACATATATACACACAGTCTCACACCAGTGGAAAGAGAGGGGGAGAGAATGAGGCGGCCATGAAAGGAAGGTGAGCAGACGACTGGTGGCAAGAGGGGAAAAGAACAGCTTATTTGACTATAGGGGTGGTGGGACTGGCACTGAGTAGAATGGGGAGAGGTTGGATGGGAATAGGTCATTTAAACCACACTTTAATGTGCGTTAAAATATGAAACAATTTCAAAGTTCTCCATAAAATCAAGTCTCCTCCCCTTCTCACAAACATGTAAAATCTTAGAGTTAAAATCTGAAGAGTGGTCATTTTCAATTGAATACGTGGCAAGCACAGACTTGTTATTGCCATTCATAAAAGAATTAAAATGTTCGGCTTTACGTCTTCTTAGCTTTCGACGAGTTTGTCCGACATGAAAACAATTGCAGCCACGGGTATTCCAATTTAACGTATACACTCCAATTTTATTACAGTTAGGTTATCTGTCTTTCGAGTTGAACAACAATTTGTCGAGTGTCATAGGGTTATAAAAAAACACTTGGTACATATTACTAGGGATTAAAGCGTAAAGATCCGGTTCCCGTGGTGTTGTGGGTAATTCGTCGAAAACAATTGAAGGCGCGATTGTTTAACTTTACGTTCGAAGGTTTTTCGGCTCACGATCGAAGGAAAGACGTCGGCTGCTATGTACTTGACGTTACGGCCATTTTAAATCGTTATAAGGTTTGTTTTTGCTGGCATTTTAAATTATAATTAACAAATAATCGTTGTGAAGATCTTTGTTTGAGATTTTAGGGATTAGGAATGCAATTTAAAGTGTCAAATTGCTTAAAAAGCCGTGTATGATGTGTCAGAGTGAATTAATTAGAATAATTATAGCAACATTGATTGGGTCAATGTTTTCCATGGTATAGCAATGAATAGGGTTGATATCAGCGCGCCTTGTTATTCAATGAGTAGCAATTTAAAACAAACTAAAGGACTGTTACATATAATTTCAACTTTTAATCACAGAATTGGCATCAACAGTTTCACTTGAGCAATGCCACTTACGGTGAGAATATTAAGTACATAGTGAAGAGCTAGCGTGTGTTGTGACTATTCATTATGGCAATTCAGCGATTAACAATGTTTTTAATGAACTGTGATGGATTGCATGTCTGCTTATAATATCGAAGGATTTGGTGCTTTCCCGGCGAATAGACTGTATGAAGAGCTCTCGGGATCTCCACCGGGTCAGGAACTTGAAGTTTGCCGACGTTTCGATGTCCGACTCGGCCATCGTCTTCAGGGCTGATGATGTCGAACGAGAATTTTGTCCTGCTTATATACCGTTGCTCAGGAGGTCAAAAGACTCCTGATTGGTCCTCGTCAATGCTCCGATTGGTAGTGGGCTCTAATTGGCTGTCGTGCGAGTGGCGGCTCCGCCTGGTCTCCTGAATATTTTTCAAAACAAGATTCCATGTATTACTCAAAGAGTAACCCGAATTGAAGTTATTTTTAGCGTCTGATTTCAATGGATTCTTTAATGAGCCGATCCCAAAAGCCGGTGGACCGACAAAGTAACTTGGTGTCGTCAAACCGCACCGAGTTTTGGCATTCCGTCCAATGCTCTGCTATGGCTGACTTTTCTGGCTGACTTTTCTGGCTGAACCAGGCGGAGGTGGCGCTTATGTTCTTTGAGCCGCTTTTCTATGGTGCGGCCCGTTTCCCCAACATAAACCTTCCCGCATCCACAGGGAACTTGGTAGACGCCAGGTGTTTTTAGTCCAATTGGATCTTTCGCCCGTACAAGCATATCCCGGATTTTTGCTGGTGGTTTGTGGATGGCCTTGATGTCATACCTCTTTAGCATTCTCGCCACTTTCCCGGAAATCGAAGAGACGTATGGCAGGGACGCCTTGGCAAAGGGTTCTTCTTCGCTGTCTTTGCCTTGGGGTCGCGTTGTTGTGAGGCCCTTTTCAGGGCCTTCGAAATTTGCCTCTCTTCGTATCCGTTCTGGAGGAAGGTTTTTCTCAGGCGTTTTAATTCTGGTGCCAAGCTCGAACAAGGACACCATTTGCACCAACCACAGATGCGAGTAATCACTCGTCGGGAGCAGTACACAGTACCGTTTTTTCACAGGCAAAACTGTTGAGTGTCTAGTGAAGGGCATTTTTGGTTCGGTACTCCGTCCGTCGGAAAGGACGTTGAAATTTGTAACCCCTAGGCGCCTGTCGTTACATAGAATAGAAAAAACATTTATTAACCTAGTAGAAATTACTCCTATGGGATCCCCTGCGGGTAGGGGGATTGAGAATACTCCCGCAGTATCCCTGCTTGTCGTAAGAGGCGACTAAAAGGGCGGGGAGACAACCCCGATAACAAACCCAGAGCCAGCAAGGGTTGAGCCCGGACAGTCTTGTGGGTCAACTGTCTGTGTGCGGCCACACCACCTGGCCTGCGATCCACCCGCATGTTTGCCGTGTGCGGAGACCCGTAAGGAGGAGAAGGGGATCCTGGAGGGCGAGGCCCGTGGTTCCCAGCCGGGTGTCGGATGCCCGGTATGGACTTCGGGCCAATATCCCTCTTTGGCCCCGGATTCTGTGTAAACGGGCGGCCGGGAGCTAGCCACTCCCGGTCAATCGGCTTCCGATACGTTCGGTGGCGAGTGCCAGGGAGGTGGGGGTCTGCGTAGGGCGGTTGGAGACGTACGGGAGTGGTGGGCCCGTGCATCGAAGACCCAACCCGAAACAGACAACCACCTCTAGGGTGCTATATCCCCTCGGGTAGCCCTGGCGACCGCACCGGCTTGCGGTGCGGCGTCCCAAATGTGTGGCTCCATGGTGGGTGGGGAGCCCGGGGGATGAAGATTGCAAAGGGATGGATGAGAATAATTTTCCACCACCCAAAAGATCCCGCCCTGACGCGGGCGGGGGAGATACAGGTCACTCTGTTTGTAAAAAGTAACTAATTCTACGTTGTGCTAAGGAAGGAGAAACGTTAGCTAAGGTGTCACCGTTCCTTATTCACAGAATACTATCTGGCTATGTCCCCGGTGAATTAAAATCCGTAAAAAAACTCCGTAACGGAACTCTTCTCATTGAGACCGACAACTCTAAGCAAAGTGAGAAACTTCTGACTATGTCGAAGTTCCAAGACATATCAGTAATTGTTGAGCCACACCGAACATTAAACACCAGCTCCGGTGTGATAACTATGTACGACCTACTCTACGTTAGTGTGGAAGACATTAAGTCCGAAATGGCCTCCCAAGGCGTCGTAGATTGTCGCCGGCTTACTACCAAACGAGATGGGCAAGTGGTTGATACTACCTCCGTAGTCCTAACCTTTTCCAGCGACACTCTGCCATCTGAGGTAAAAGTAGGCTATGAATCTGTGCCTGTAAGACCATACATACCGAACCCTCTTCGCTGCTTTAAGTGTCAACGTTTTGGCCATATGTCTCCACGCTGTTCGAGAAATGCTATCTGCCCCCGGTGTGGCCAAGACAAACACGACGGCGATAAATGCGTGTCGGAACCTCACTGTACCAACTGCCAAGGCCCGCACCCCGCATACTCGCGTGAATGTACGATAATGAAAGAGGAACGGAAATAAAGGTAACCGAAAAACTTAGCTATCTAGAAGCACGAAAGAAATATAGAACTTTGATTGCACCAACTTTCTCGAGATCGTACGCCACCGTTGTAACACCACCAGTTCCAAAGGTAACAGTCGCAACCCAGACTTCAGATCGTACAAACTCTGAACGTAGCAATGCTCAGCGTAATAAGCCAAAGAAACCAACAGCTCCTACTCACTCCGAAGACCAAAAATCTAACGGTCCCCAAGTAGGGCCACCACAACAAATAAAAAAGCTCTCTCCCGACAAGTCTGCTTCAAGCGGGCGAGAGATAACACCTCCTCCATGTTCCTCACGAGATGCCGATAAGGCACAGCTATCGGCTATGGAGGCGGATGACAGTTTCTCTGAAAACGAAATCTTCCAAGCGAGAAAAAAGGAGAAAAAGCTCCGGCTTAAACGGGATAACAAATAACTGAATAAAGTCCCACTTAAATTATTTATATATTTATTAAATTTAAATAAATTATTATTATTTAACCCTTTTATTATTTTTTTTTCTCTACAATTTAAATGGCCTTATTTTTACAATGGAATTGCAATGGCTTTTACTCCCACTTAGAGGAGGTGAAACTCTTGGTAAACAATTTAAATCCTGATTGCCTGTTTTTACAAGAGACCCATTTTAAAGCCTCCGACAAAGTGAAGTTGAGAGGCTATAAACTAGAAAGGAAGGATGATCTTGGCGGTGACAGAGCTCGCGGAGGGGTTGCTTTGTTCGTCCGAGAGGCCCTTTACACCTCTCGGGTGGACCTACAGACACCGTTTCAAGCCGCAGCAGTCACCATCGCTACTCCGGAGGTCATTACATTCTGTAATTTGTATATACCTGAGTGGACGCTAGTAAATAAGGAAAACCTAGAAAATCTAGTCAACCAGCTACCTAAGCCTTTCGTCTTATTGGGCGATTTTAACGCACACAGCACCCTATGGGGAGATAGTATGCGTGATTCCAATGGCCGAGGGCGTCTTTTAGAAAGATTTTTTAACGATTTTAATTTGATCTTATTAAACGACCAGGAAAAAACCCATTTTAACGTTTTTAACGGAGGATATTCCTCTATAGATTTATGGATTAGCACGGAGTCCATAGCCCCTCTCTTCACAATGTCGGTCATTAACGATCTCTGCGGCAGCGACCATTTTCCCCTATTAATTAGTAAAACGGGGAATTCGTGTGGTTTCAATGCCCCTAAAACATGGCATCTAAAGAAAGCCAACTGGCATGATTTTAAACGTAAGTTACATTTCCAATTCTCTGACAGTAAGTCAGTGCGGAGCAATGTAGAGGGTCTTACGAAAGCTATCATCGAAGCCGCGGAAGCTAGCGTACCATCAACCTCCGGCACCCCACGACGCCCTCCAGTTCCATGGTGGAACGAGGAATGCGCCGATGTTATCCGCAAGCGTAAAAGAGCACTGCGTATCTTTAATAAATTTCCTACCTCTACTAACCTTGCAGCTTTCAGACGACTGCGAGCCAAGGCCCGGCAGGTCGTTAGAGAAGCAAAGAAGAGATCTTGGACGGAGTACGTCTCTAGTATAAACCATCGAACGCCCTCTACACAGGTCTGGAATAAAATAAAATCCGTAATGGGCAAACGCAATTTCTCTCCAGTCTCAGGGCTAAAATTAAATGAAGACATTCTTTCATCCCCTACCGATATTGCGGAAGCCTTCGGCAAACACTATGCCGCTATTAGCGCCAGCGACAGGTACCATCCATCATTTAAAAGCCATAAATGCAGAGCCGAAAGAAGGCGCCTTAATTTCTGTGATGCTAATAACACCGACTCTTACAATAACCCTTTCACAATGTGGGAGCTGAAATTAGCAATAGAAAGCGCTAAAGACACCTCACCTGGGAGTGACTTAATACATAATTCTTTCTTGCGAAATCTCCCTCACTCTTCGTTACCAGAACTACTTGCCACACTCAACCAAGTGTGGTCGGAGCAGGTATTTCCGGAGAGCTGGCGAGAATCCATAATCGTTCCGATCCCCAAGCAGGGAAAGGACAAATCTCTCCCCTCGAGCTATCACCCAATATCCCTAACCAGTTGTTTAGGAAAACTAATGGAAAGACTGGTAAACAAACGGCTTGTGTGGTGCCTCGAAAGCCGCAAACTCATATCAAATATCAAGTGTGGCTTCCGGCGGAGCAGGTCTACAGTCGACCACCTGGTGAGAATCGAGGCCTTCGTTCAGGAGGCATTTCTCCTCAGACAGCACGTAATCGCGGTTTTTTTCGACATTGAAAAAGCCTACGACACAACGTGGAGACATGCAATCTTACAGTCATTACACGACTGGGGTTTTAAGGGCAATCTACCCATATTCGTGAAAAACTTTTTAAATAAGCGTTCCTTTAGAGTCCGAATAGGAAACACCCTCTCCCAACCATACGTACTAGAGAACGGAGTTCCTCAAGGTGCGGTCCTTAGCGTTACACTTTTTGCTATCGCAATCAACAGCATTGCAAAATGCGTTCAATCTCCCGTGACGGCCTCACTCTTCGTCGACGACCTGGCGATTTTTTGCAGGTCATCGAAACTGTCAACGGCTGAGAGACAGGTCCAAATGACCCTAAACCGCCTGCAGGACTGGTCCCTGGCCAACGGTCTCCGTTTCTCTGAAGATAAAACGAAATGTTTGCACTTCCACAGGATGAGGGGAATCTTTCCAAATCCTACCTTAAGGCTTGGAAACAAGGTCTTATCGTTTGTGGAATCCCATCGTTTCCTCGGACTTTATTTAGATAAGAAATTAAACTGGCGAGACCACATTCAACACACTAAGAATGCATGCCAAAAGATTTTAAAGATTTTTAAATTTTTAAGTCATTCGACATGGGGCGCAGACCGCTCCATGATGCTTTTACTATACTGTTCGCTGGTGAGGTCAAAACTGGACTATGGGTCCGTTGTGTACTCTTCTGGAAGAGAGTCATATTTGAAACCTTTGAATACCGTGCACAACACCGGACTCCGACTAGCCATTGGTGCCTTTCGGACATCACCCGTTCCGAGTATATACTCAGACTAAGGGGAGCTACCGTTGGCCTCGCGAAGAAAAATTTTAATGAGCAACTACGTAGCAAAGATTTTATCAATGAAAACGCACCCATGCTTTGACATAGTTTTTAAACCTCGGTTCATAGATATTTTTAATCGAAGGAAACGGGCCACACGTCCACTTGAGATACGCTTTAGAGATTTTATTGAAGAAGTAGGCATGTCACTGCCCACAGTGCATCAGGTTAAATACTGTAATCAACCACCCTGGCTAATGCCCCTGCCTAACGTAAACCTCTGCTTTAAAAAACAGGGCAAGCAATTTACGACCCCTACTGAATACAGGCAGATGTTCAAGGGACTTCTAGAAGCTCATCCCTACTTCATACCTGTTTACACCGATGGGTACAAGTCAGATCTTGCGTGTGGGGCTGCAGTGGCATCCATACACCACGGCGTCCTTAAGATAAAGCTAAGTCCATTCTACAGTGTATTTAATGCAGAACTGTTCGCCATAAAAACGGCTTTATGTAATATAAAGGGCAATCAAGGATCATTCTTAATTTGCTCTGACTCCTTAAGCTCTCTGAAAGCCATATCAGCCATGTACTCGGACCACCCTATTATTCAGGAAATCCATTCTGCCCTCTCATCCCTTACTCAAAAAGGAATCCAAATCATTTTTGTTTGGATTCCTGGCCACGTAGGTATTCCAGGTAACGAAAAAGCGGATAGAGCGGCAAAAGAGGCGTTGGAAAACCCAGATTCAGTCTTGGACTTGGTTTTATCGGAAGATGTCAAGTCCATGCTTCGACGGATCGCCACTAAGCAGTGGAGTGAAACTTGGCGTAGTATGGAAGGAAACAAGCTGCGTGCGATAAAACCTGACACTCGGGCATGGCCTTCTTCAGTCCGAGGTAATCGGAGGGAAGAAGTGGTCATTGCCCGCCTGCGGATCGGCCACTGCGCCGTGACCCATTCTTTCCTATTCACGGAAAACAAGATACCACCCCACTGTGAGTCATGCGATAAGCCTCTGACAGTGAAACACATCATGGCGGAGTGTGCTAACTACCAAGATGCTCGCAATGTTTTCGGCCTAAGGGGAAATCTTAAATACGATCTGGGTGATAACGCTGGCCGACTTTATCAGGTAATCCGGTTTTTAAAAGATATAAATATCTTCCACTCTGTTTAATAATTTTTATTTCTATTTCAGTATATCTCTCTAGTTAAAAACTATTCTGATATTAAAAATAACGAGTCTAGAGCTGAGCCGCCTAATGCAGTGACAACATTTATAAATTGGATGTGGTGCAAAATGACCTCTGCCATCGACGCACCCACAAACCCAATTACTACTACTTACGAGATTTGTAAATAGCAGTTCCCTCCTAATTTTTCTTCGACTTACTGCTCGTTGGCATACAACAGTTACTTTTGAATTCACAACTAAGAGTTCAGAAGTGGAACATCCTACGAGTTCCGTGCTGGAGTGCACGCTGGCATCCAAAGTTTCTTCTTCGGAAAATACGTAATATTTCATCGTAATACTTATCCACACCGAACGAATTTAAATATTAACCACAAAATTTACATCGAACAGCAACGTAGACACCAAACTGCGACTTTCACAAACTGCTACAGAATAATTACTTTTTCTTTTGTCGCTCAAAGAAGAAAGTGACGCTTCTAGTTCTGTCGCGGTGACGCTCGTGGCGCCACGTCCCGGGAATGCAACGAAATAAAAAAAAATAAGAAGACCGAAAGCACGGAAGTGAACGCGCGAAAGCCGCGGATTGGTTCTTGGCAATTATCGTACAGTGTTCTTGGGCTTGACCTTGGGGAAGCTGTTAGTAAAACCACGCTTCTGAAGCTTAAGTTGTCCGGAAACCATTAAATCTGTGACGAAGATGGAAGACGGACTAGCATTGAAACGAGGCCGTTATCGGAAATATATACGGGAAAAAACAGTCGTAAGTATTCGTTGATTGCCAAAATATTTTTTTACACTAAGAGTGTACTCGCTTAGAATAGGTTGCTCGCCTTCAGCGCAATCAATGAAATAATAGCTGTAGTAATTAAAGAACATCCATTTCTACTTTGTCCAAAACAGGTGCCTTTAACTTCACAAAGAAGAAATGCATGCGCAACTGGTAAGGATATGATGAATCTTTAGTCTTCCCTCAATATTAATGCTGTGACGAATTTCTGTAGATAGTTATACCTGCTAGATAAGGAAGATATTATTATAAAGAGATATTGTATTAATGAAATAATTGCATCAGTTAAGAAATCGCTGCTTGTCAGTTGTAAAAATTATTTTTATCCTGGATTTCATCTATTTATGAGTATTGATTTCGGGACCTACTGCACCAATATCCGATCAGGCATGTACCGATGACGACAGCAGTTCTTTCGAAATTGACAGTCCGATGAGGAACTTCGATGACAGCTGTGACACCAATAGTTCGGTTCTTGATGATAATGATCGTTATTCTGACGATGGTGAATATTTTCATCTGAACCATGACGAAGGCTCTGAGTGGGACACCCCTTTGTTCAGTGGGAGTGAATATACGGTCGGGGATATATACTGCGACATTTTGGACTTAATTTTTACCCATAAGGTAACCAGAAAGGCACTGTCTGGCCTCCTTGCCATTATTAAAAAATTACTACCAGCTACTGCAACATTTCCAGACACTAAATACAAGTTCTTTAAACGTCTCTTCATGGAAACGAAAGACAATTTTTGTATAAAACATCGCTATTGCTCCATATGTCAATATTATATCGGTCCCTGGGCTAAAACAGAGAACATTCTTAGTTGTCCTGCATGTGATACTGAAGGAGTAACTTCATGTTTTGTTGAACTCCCTTTGGAGGATAGCCTGAGGGATCTTTTGGAAGTGAAAAGGATATGCAAAAATTTTATTCAGCATGGAAGGGACGATTCTCCCAGGTAAAAATATTTGGTCTGTAACTGAACTGGAACAGGTCTGTAACCGGGGTGGAACTACTGGTCTGTAGGTGGTCTGAAACTGGGAAGAAATTGAAAAATTGCTCCAGACCAGTATGGTCTGCAACTGGTCTGAACACGGGTGCCAAACTGGTCTGCAACTGGTCTGGACCCATGTTGTGCAGCCTTGTCTGTAACTGGTCTGTACTGCGTGAGTCACTGTTCTGGAATTGGTCTGGATTTGGAGGGTTTATCTCGTCTGTAACTGGTCTGTTCTCAGAGGGTCTATGAGGTCTGGAACTAATCTGTTCTAGTGACTAGCTGGTTTGTAATACTTAACCTCAGACCTGGGATAACTCATAGTCCAGTCAATCTCATCAATCTGACAGGTTCAGCTCAGCTATAATGAAAAAGGAAACAGCCTAAACAAATAAATCTGAGAAGCAAGCTGAAGACTTACTTTCAAACGCGCAGTGTGGTTTCCGTCGTGGCAGATCAACCTTAGACCATTTGGTGAGAGCCGAAAACTTCATTCAGGAAGCCTTTCTCCTACGGCAACACGTCATCGCGGTTTTCTTTGATGTGGAAAAGGCTTATGACAGAGTCTGGCGTCATAAAATCGTAATGACGTTGCATAATTGGGGTCTCAGGGGAAACCTACCGATTTTTATCCGAAACTTTTTGAATGGTCGGAGGTTTAAGGTCAGAGTAGGTAAATTCCTATCTCGTGCCCACTATCAGGCTAACGGAGTACCACAGGGCTCCGTATTGAGCGTGACGCTGTTCGCCGTGGCCATCAACAACGTGATGGAGTGCATTAAATCTCCAGTTATGGGTTGCCTTTTCGTAGATGATCTGGCAATTTTCTGCCGTTCATCAAGAATAGGAAACGCAGCCAGATTAGTTCAACTCACTGTGAACAAGCTCTCTCAATGGTCCCACGAAAACGGCTTTAGGTTCTCCGCCGAAAAAACGAAATGCGTGCATTTTCACAGGCTGAGAGGATATCACGCACCGCCCACGCTACATCTAAATGGAAGGATACTCCCATATGTGGAATCAATCCGGTTCTTGGGGATGACTCTAGACCACCGCTTAAATTGGCGAGGAAACGTAAATTTATTGAGGGATAAGTGTTTTAAAATTTTAAATATTTTAAAGTTTTTAAGCAATTCAACATGGGGTGCAGACCGCACCTCGTTGCTGATGTTATACCGGTCATTAGTCCGTAGTCGACTTGACTACGGATCAATAATCTATGCGTCAGGACGGGAGTCATATTTAAGACCGCTTACATCGGTACACAACTCTGGGCTACGGCTGGCAACGGGTGCTTTCCGAACATCTCCAATTTTGAGCCTTTACTGTGACGCCGGCGAACCACCTTTGGTGATTCGCCGTGAAATTTTGATGTGCAACTATGTTGCCAAGATTTTATCAATGAAGAATCACCCGTGTTTTAAGGTGATCACAAACCACCGGTTTTTAGACGTTTTTAACCGAAGGAGAAAGGCCACAATGCCAATTAGCATACGTTTTAATAATTTTATGACACACAGTGGTTTTAATCTTCCTGACATGTACCCATCCGGGTACCTGAAACACCCGCCATGGTCAATCCCAAGACCAGATATTATTAACACTCTTTTACTCTGCCGCAAATCCTCCACCACAGCTTTGGAGTACCAGAGCCTTTTCCGGGAAGTCCTAGATAAGTTCCGCGATTTCACCCCCGTCTACACAGATGGTTCAAAGTCGGAGAATTCCTGTGGGTGCTCTGTGGTTTCAGCATACCACGGAGTCGTTAAAGCCAAACTGGACCCATCCTGTTCGGTATTTACGGCAGAACTGTATGCCATTAAGATGGCAATAACCGAAATGAAATGCAGCCGTGGGGCATTCTTGATATGCTCTGACTCTTCTAGCGCACTCCATGCAATTTCTCGTTTCTCCCCTAGCAATCCTCTTGCCCAGGAAATACAAACGGCCCTTGCTTCCCTTTACATCAAGGGAATAATAATATCATTCATGTGGGTTCCTGGACACGTTGGCATAACGGGGAATGAAGAGGCCGATTCAGCAGCAAGGGATGCTCTGGAGAAAGCAAATACCACAATCCCTTTGGTAACCGTGGAAGACCTCAAAGTAAAATTCCGAAATGTGGTTCTAAATAAATGGAAAAATAACTGGGAAGAGCTATCAAATAATAAACTCCGGGCTATTAAACCCACGACAGCAGCATGGGCCACTTCTGTCCGAAATAATCGGAAAGAGGAGGTCGTCATCACCCGCCTGAGGATAGGCCACTGCGCCTTGACGCACTCGTATCTCTTTACTGAAGAGAAAATTCCACCGAGGTGCGACGAATGCGACTCTGCTCTGAGTGTGCATCACATTCTAACGGAATGTGTAAAATACCGGGCTGCACGCGAGAAACTAGGGATTCCTAGTACGTTGCAACAGGTTCTTGGTAACAGCCAAGCGAATGTAAACAACGTAATACAGTTTTTACGGCAAACCCACCTCTTAGACAAACTTTAGAACATTGTAGTTATAATATATTTTTATACACATTATACGATGGTATATACCCATTTTTTAGGTCCATAATGCTCGCCGTATAAAGACTGCGATTGAAACAGGATTGTGCGTGGTGCAACATGACCTCAGCTGTCGACGCACCCAATAAACCAAATCCTACCCCATATTTAAAATGCATAAATAAAAAATAGTTGTTTCAGTTTTATATGTTACAAATTAATATACAAGGTTCATGTAAGGAGATTTTTAATTGTGAGCCGATTTGCGTAATTTATAGACAAAACAAAACAGGATGTAAGTACAATGGATCTTACGATACCTTAACATATTACAACAATCTTATTATCTCAACTTATTACATACCTTAGATTTTATTACATACCTTAGATTTTATTACAATCATACCTTAAACATAAACATTTCAAATCATAGCATAACATCCAGACTAAAATACAAGTGATTAGCAATATTGTTTTTCTAATTTTTGGTTATTAAATTCAATTTTCATTTTCAGTATTTAATTTATTATACAATGTATCATGCATTATGGTTATTTATGTCTGATTCCTATTCTATGTTTTCATTTTCTTTTACATAGTTAAATAGTAGGTTTTTGAATACATTGAATGAGGTAGTGTTTTTTTATATTTTCTGGTAATTTATTGTTTTCTGTGTTTAATTGGTGTAGAAATTTAAAGAGTGTCGTGGGAAAGATTATGGAGTTTACTTGATATTTAATTACTCTATAAAGAGGACCTTTTGCGATAAAAAATGGCTTTCTAGCTTTGTAAATGTAACTTTAAAATCTATTTTTAGCTTTTTTTATTCCGAGGGCAAAATATTTTTCAGGTTATTGGGTTGGTGAGGTGTTTAAAGTACTGTCCTCCCATTGCGAGGACCCAGGTTCGGTTCCCGAAAGTGAATAATTTTTTTTCAGCGGCAAACCGGCCCATATTTGAGTCTACAATGCTTTATTACAGGTTCACTACTGCGCCCGTCGGATGGGACGTAGCCTTAAAGAAGTTAATGTGTATTTTTTAAATAGCTATTCTGGGAAAACGCTCGAACGAACGAACGTAGGTAATTGAATTTTAGCTCTAAATTGATTGCTGCCAATAACTCTTCATAGAAAAGGGATTAAAAATAATGAAATCGAAACTCCGTTCGGTATCGTTAATTCGGAAAGACAGATAAATAAACATTTTGTCATAGAAATAAGGAATGTATAAAGAAGAGGTCGTTCACCAACAAGGTCCGGTTCATCAAGTCATTCCTTCCTTATACGATGACCGGGTCTCGTGATCCGATCACCCACGAGCGGCTCCTTCGTGATAAGTCGAGCTACACGTCACCTTCAGTGCATTGTGCATCGAGGCGGCCAATGCGACGGTGATCCGTCTGAATTGGCCACGAAGACACAGGACACAGATTGCGGATCTTTCTGGCGATTGCACAGGCCTTTTCTTTGTGATTTCTACTTTACGGAAGCTTGTCGTCGGTGCCGAACTATCTAAATAAAAGGTAAGTCATTCATTTTTACAGCCATTGTCGATTGCCACGTACGAGATTGCGAGTTTTGCTTGTATAGTGTAGGTGAGGACAAGAAAGGCAGAGCATAGACATCATGCGTATAAGGTGCTGGAATTTACTCCATTTGAAACGAGAAATATCGTAGAGGTGGAGCCGATAGATGAATGGAAAACAAAGTAGATTTTGGGCACACATTGAAACCTATGCAAACCGTCGGAAATGGAACAATTAATCCATATTATCTAACTCTATCACTATCTATAATTGTAATTACTTCCTTGGATGATGATATTTAGCTTTTCATCGTTTAGTAAAGTTTTTGATTTAGAATCCCTACTCTCCATTGAGTTTTCCTAAAGAGTACCTCAGAGCACATTAGTTCTCCAAAATACATTAATTTTCATGCATGTTCCTCGTTAATTTCATCTGGATTCTTTAGTTCCCCGTTATGCTTAGTGACAGAGCAAATGATCTGTTGAGATCCAATGGACCGAAGTCCAGGATGTGATCCTTAGCTGCTTCTGGTGCAATGATCTGGTGAGGATCTATGGACCGATGTTCAGGATGTGATCATTTTAATGCGACGCTATTTATTCAAATAACCGCGCGACCAGCGTCTTAGCTTGGTGAGAGTGTAGGAAATTTATTTCTTTTTTCTTTGGACAGAGAACATATGAGAGTAATTAGTTGGAGGCATATCCAACAGGGTGTTGCGAGACGGAGGAGATTAGGAAATTTATTGGTTTTTTCTTTATGCAGAGAACATAGGAGAGTGATCAGCTTAGTTGAAGGTATATTCAGCGACGTGTTGTGAGGCAGAGGAGATTATACAGCGTACGAACGCAGTGGGGGAGTGATATCGCTTGCGCGAAGGCAGAGGAGATAATAGGAAGCGGTCGGGTAGCGATTGGGCTGGAGGTGGGGGGGTATATCCGGCGACTCGTCGTGTCGACGCCGCGTGGGGAGAATATCCGGGCGGAGACTTGCTTTCGTAAGCGAGAACGCGCGAAGACGTATGTGTGCAGTTTGCAGACGGAGCGCTAGTTTTAACGTGTCTGTGAATCGAGGCGCGATCGCAGAAGAAAACGACTTGTTGAAGGTAAGATGTATTGTTATGTATGAATTGTATTACTATTGTTTGGTTATCTCGGGTTCCATGTACGCCTATCGCTGGAGAATAATGGGGAACATGCACTATTTTTCAAAACTCTTTGAATGTGAAGTTTATTAGCTAAAATGTGCTTGGCGAAAATTTCACTGAAGAATTAAGTTGTTTTACTAAGATACTACTCTTTGAAAATAGTACTTTTTCGGCAGCTTAAAAACACGACGTCATCGCATGACGTCACGGCACGGTATCACTATGGACGTTGTTTATCTGTTGCTATGCGTGGAGGTAAGTTGTTAAATAAATACTTGGCGATAACGTATGTATTTATCTCATTTGTTTAATGCAATAAACGATTGTATTTCGAATTTTTATTTACGTAGTATGGATTGTAATGAGCAAATCGTCCATTAATTATATAATGTCTGTTTAGTGCCCAAGGCCCTACTACGCCTATTCAATCACTGTTTTTTTTTTAAGAAGAACGCCACCATAAGGGAGTCAACCAAACGAAATTGTCGGAATGTGCTTTTTTAAGTATTTTTTCAGTCATCGTTTCGTTCGAGAAACGGCTAAAAACCTCAAACCAATCTATTCACTTCGTTTTCTGTTAAAAATAAATGTCTATCTCCGTAGCAATATGGAACCTATACCGTGCAGTGACATCAGAAGGCGTTTTAGGTCACGTGACTTTCGTCAATTTCCGGGAACATTTTAAATTCATTTAATAATATTTGTGGTGGGCGTAGAAAAATTTGGCTTATATATTTTTAAATTGGTGAGAAAATTTCGCATCAAGTACATCATTAATCTTCGAGAAACAAATTTCACTCATATTCCCCATTATGTGAGGGTGAAAAATTGGATTTTAACGACAGATGACAAATGGGTTGGGTAGGAGCGTTGGGATCGGGGTGGGGGGGGGGTTTCCATTGATAAGATAAGAGGTCATTTTTGGGATCATGGCCCCTTGAAACACTCTTGCCGGTACTGCTGTGGTAGAGGTTTTAGGGTTGTTATTTAGTCTAAGAATAACACTTGAGTTAGGTATGAGCCATGGAGGATGTACAAGGAACCCAGATGGATGTACGTCAGGAATAATAAAATTCCGCACTGTAATGAAATCATTAAAACTCCATGTGGCTTGAAAAGTGTCCAAAATTACAGGTTAAAAATGACACACGATCAATGGGACACTCTTTATTAGCTATGTACAATTGTATTATTCGAACATCAGTCGATTTAGACAATTCGTTACCGTAATAATTTGTGTTTTTATAATATTATAATAAGAATTTTAAAAATCTTTAAATTGCAGAGATAAGGTGCAGGCATAGGTTTCCAATGTAATAATTAAAATTATGAGCTCGTTTGGATTTTTTTAATAGGCACAGTCGGTCACAGATATTCCGGATAAAAAATATTATATCTGTCTGAATTATGTATTTTATCATGATATGATGTATCATGTGCTAAGGTGTATGTGGAATGTGAAAATAAGATGTTAGAAATTTAAATCGAGTAAAATTCCTGTAGAAATTTTGTATTTCACGAGCTGTGTGTAGCTCATTATTTTTTAAATCCGGACGTGAAAACCACCAAGAGGCGTATTCACTCATGCAATGGGTATTAATTAAAACACAAGAGGAACGCAAATGAACAAACAGATATATTTGGCGAGGAATATGGAATAAGTCAGATTTCAACCGAAAAAAAATTCGTCTTTGCCGAGAATATTATACGGACGGACACTTTGCGGGCTCTGAACCTCTAAATCATTAATCCAAAGTATTGTGTTTGTTTAAATCAGTAGGCTATATCGTGTCCATATGTTTTCCGAGTCATATAATCTGGAAGAGCTATTCGTTCGTACACGACTCAGTTCCACAGTCAACGCCTCTTTTACGAGAATTGGGTCTTTATGATTCGATCACTCACAACAGACTCCAGCGATGTGTCGTGGGCCAGTGCTTTCCTCACGAGAACAGAGTCCTGCCAAATAGCAGTGGTTGGCAAATATAAGTTCTCATTTCTTTGAACCAGTTTTGATAATCCAGAAAGAGGTCGTTCACTTATAAGATCCAGTTCATCAACTCATTCATTCATTATACGATAACCGGGTCTCGTGATCCGATCACCCACGAGCGGCTCCGTTGTGATAAGTCGATCCACACGCCCCCTACGCGTACAGTGAATTGTGAATCGTGGCGGACATTACGTCGGAGTTGGTGTCAGGCCACGAAAAGGCAGTAGAACCATTGCCAGTCGTTCTGGCTAATCAGGCATTTTCTTTGTGATTTCCACTAATCGGAAGCTGGTATTAGTCGGCATCTAAAGAAAAGGTAAGTCATTGATTTCTTCCGCCATTTCGAGTGCCACGTACAAGATTGCGAGTCATGTCTGCCCACGACCAATACGGAACGGGACCATGTCATTTGCTTTCCAGTAGTAACAATGATATATTAGGTATGAACTATTTCGTTGGAGTGTTAGTGATAGATTCCGTACCGTGTAACAAGTTGATCAATGGCCAATTGTATTTAAGTCATATCTTGCACATTCTGGTTTCTTGGCGTATTAGTGAATATTGGTCACTATTGGTTTTAATGGGACCAATCGTTTAATGAGGAATGGTCAAAGTTTAATTCTTTAACTTCTTTTTCATTATCTGCTAAGGCTGGGAATAGCAGCTGTTTGAACGACAAAGCATTTTGTCGACCTTAGACGGAGGCGTATGTTCTAGTGTTATTTGTAAAAGCGAACATATTGCTAACGTGCTTCCGATTGCTTCTCCAGAATCTTAATTTAATTCGCGTCTTTAGTGGTTTGTCATAGCTTGTAGGTCTTGGAGGTCAGTTTCTGAGGGAGAACCTTGTAGAAAGTGATGACGCCAGCACAAATCGAAAGCCACCATTTTGCAAGTCGCTTGAAAAAGAAACTGCAGTCACGATTTGCACATCGCTGCCTCCAGGTAGGAGGATTGTTTTTAGTAGCTATGTAGTTGATGTTGCCTTGATTGTGAAAATAATTTGCACATCTTGTTGGCGATTAAATTAATCCTCTTAGAGGAACACTACTTAGCTTCCTTGACAAGAATATCCAATAGAATTTTACAAGCTGGAACACTGCAGAAAATGCAATACTCTGGAACATGTCATCCACGTAAGCAGGGAAACCGTTTGTCTGATGCGATTTGCTTTATGGCGTTAAGCTCTTTTTCAAAATTAGACAGATTAAAGATGCTGTGCTGAATAGATCCATATGCTGTGCGGAATAGATCCATAAGCTGTGCCGAATAGAATCCATACTATGCTGAATAGATCTAGCCATCTATTCAACATAGCGTGGAACGCATAAAGATTTCAAAAGAAGCCAAAGTGGGTGTATATAGGCCCATGGTACTTGAAGGATGAATTGATCACATGTATAGCAGCATTAGATTAATCTTGGATGGTGCTGTTACTTCTGATAGCTGTTCATTAAAATCATTCCTTATTGTTTTTCAGTGGCCTGAGCTGTGAAGGGTCAGTAGTTCTGACAAGTGCAGTCCCGTTGGCAGGAGAGATGGCAGTCTGCATGACATATGTGGTTTTGCCAGCGTGGTTGAGGCATCACCGAGTCTCCCAACGGCAGTCCATTGAGCCCCGACTCTGTTCTGTCGCTGGCATTGTCTCCAGAGGACATTGTCGCCCACCGCTGGGAGAGATAGAAGGTCCAGGGGTGGTGTAGGCAGGCAGCTGTGGTAATGGGCTGACCGTGAACTGTGCAGATGTTGCTGTCCATGACGACGGGATGCTGCTCGCTGTACCATAATAGGATGCATGCTTCCATCTACAGGTGGTTGCGGGACATGCAGAACCTAATCTAATCGGTGAGTGACAATGCCTTCATCCCTCTTCTCTTGCAGCATTCATCTACATCTACACAATGTACATGATACCCTGCAAGCCACCACGAGGGTGCGTGGCAGGGGGTGGAGAGCACCAAGCATGCCCTATAAACATGGAAACATGCTTCTATAGTGCATCAGGCAACTAGACTGTTAGTATCTGCACAGTAATAAGGGATTGGTTGTTAATACATGCGTCATGCACTACAGACTACTCTAAAATATTTCCCCTACCTATCCCTTAGCAATGCTGCCTATTCCGTTCTCTTATAGTACGGGGGAAAAATGCGATTTTGAATCTATCAAAACGACAATCTATCTCTCTAATCTTATTTCTCTGGTCGAATCTTGCATAATACACTGGTGTTTTTAATTTATGCCTTACATCTTCAGTAAAGCTATCCGATTTAAATTTTTGTAAGATTTAATCTGTACCTACTTAAATTTACCCTCTGATAATGATTCCTACCCAAATTCTTGTATTAACCCTTTTACTGCCAGCCCCTTTAAAGTAGACTGTGCGAAAAATGCCAAGCCCATTATGCCCAGCCAATGGGCAAGCTCATTAAGATATATTATAAGCACTTAATATTAATATAAAATTTTTTTTTTTATCTTGATCATATATTTTCACTTTTTAAGAGGATGAAAAAATTATTCATGCTGTCTCTGATTTGAATGAATTGTAACCATTACAAATACATGATGATGTAATGTAGGTGGGCCGATATATCGGCCCCTTGGCAGTTTTCGCACAACCATAGAGGGCCGATATATCGGCCCACTGGCAGTAAAAGGGTTAATTCAGGTACACTACTAAACCTATCGTAACACCTTTTATCGAACCTAGCTGCTCTATGCTGCACACTGTCTAGTTCTCTGATCAACCCTAATTCATCCGGATCCCATACACTGGCTGCATACTCAAGGTGGGGCCTAACTAGTGAAAAGTAGGATTGCTCTTTTATTCGTTGATTGTTGCGCCTTTGTCCTCATCTCGCTGGTTTCCTTCAAAGATGTTTACAGAGAACAGCATACTGTAGATCAGTATCCTATAGGAGACAATGCACCTGATTTGAGATAAAGGGATCTTGGATGAAGTTGTTTGCTCATGGCAAAGCTTGGAGTAGTTATATGAATAATGCAATTCATTTGTTAAAAATATAAAAATGGTGGAATGTACACAGAAACATCAACAATTGCCAACTATGTAGTTTAAACAAGAGCCCATATGTTCCACATATCTAATGCAGGGAAGGCCACATCATCATCAAGTGTCAACAATCCTAGGATTGGTTTGACGCAGCCCTCCACTCGATTCTTCTCTCGGCCAACCTTTCATATTAATGTAGCTCCTCTCTTTCACGTCCTTCACGACCTGTTCCCCAATATCTCATACAAGGCCTGCCTTTTCCATTCTTCCCGTTCACTTTTCCCTCGACGATTGTCTTCATCAGGCCATCGTGTCTTAGTATGTGGCCGATTAAGATGTCCCGTCTTCTTTTTATAGTTTTCAGCAGACTTCTCTTTTCTCCCACTCTTCTTAGGACTCCTTCATTTGTCACTCGGTCGATCCATTTCATTTTCATCATTCTTTGATAGCACCACATTTCGAATGCTTCCACCCTTTTCTTCTCCGCTGCTGTCATCGTCCATGCCTCACTGCCGTAAAGAAACATGCTCCAGATATACGTTTTCATGAATTGCTTCCTTACTTCCAAGCTTGTATTTCCAGCTGCAAGTAGATTCTTCTTTTGATAGAATGCCCTCTTTGCCTAGGCTATTCTACCTTCAACTATTTCTTTCTTGATTCGTCCATCGTTGGTTACTCTGCTTCCCAGGTATCAGAACTCTTTCACCTCTTCCAGTTTCTGTTTTCCTAGTTTAACGTTGGTTTTGGCCTCTTCTCTTTTGCTGCACACCAATATCTTAGTTTTCTTCTTATTGATCTTCAGCTGATGTCTGGCCATTGTCCTTTCCATGGTTGTTAGCATCTTATTCAGCTCCTTCTCTGAGTCTGCTATGAGAGCTATGTCATCAGCAAATTGTAGCATACTGATTGTTTCTCCGTGAATGTTCACTCCAGAGCACTTCTCCTTGACTTCTTTGATGGCTCTCCCGATGTAAACATTAAAAATTATGGGAGGCAGTTCACAGCCTTGTCTCACTCCTTTCCTTATTCTTGCTTCTTCACAGCTAGGTCCAGATTTTATCACTGCTACTTGGTTTTTATGCAAACTGTGGATAATTCTTCGGTCATTGTACGACACTCCCATTCCTTTCAGAATATCAAGCATTAAATTCCAATCCACGTTGTCAAAAGCCTTCTCTATATCCATGAATGCAATGGAGGTCAGTTTGTTCTTCTCCATTCTCTTCTGTATGAGCTGTCTAAGGGCCAGTATTGCTTCTCTTATACCCTTACTTTTCATGAATCCAAATTGATCTTCATCCAGGAACTCCTCTCCTCTTTGTTCTATTCTTCTGTAGATTCTTATGTGTCATCAGGCTTATAGTCCTAAAATTTTCACATTTCTCTGCTCTCTTCTTTTTGGGAATTATGATGTTTTTCTCGAAGTCCCTCGGTATGTCTTGCAGTATTTGAGTACATGTCGCAGATGGAGGGCCTCATGTGAGATGTATAAATAACAAGTGATGAAGGATGTGAAAGGGAAGAAATATGAAAATATGAAGAGATTAACCGATTGAAGAATTCAGTAGAGAGCTGCACCAAACCAATCGCAGGATTGCTGACCAATGATGATGATAAAGTTACTTTCACTATCAGTTCCCAATCAGGTTTCGATTCCATTTCGAGTTCCTGTTATTAGTTCGTATTATAGTTGGTGCCTATAGGCCGCTCTACACGATACAATTTGTAGTACAATTTCTTGTACAAACGCTTGTGTAAACTGAACGAAATTGTATGTTTGTCTGAATGGAATTAGAACAGGTTCTATTTCCCATTCAGTCATTCATACAATCACACAAGCGTTTGTACAATTTGAAGCTTTACACTGTTCAATTTCCCCATGCAAGAGTTTGTACAAGAAATTGTACAAAAAATGGTATCATGTAAAGCGGTCTTATTGCGTACCAACTACCATTCCTGTTATCGTTCCTGTTTCATATTCAGTTCCAGTTTTTTTATCAGTTCCATTGACAGTTACTTTATGTTCCATTGCCCTTTCGGTTCCAGTTCAACTAATCGTTCCATTGACAGTTATTTTATGTTCCACTGGACTTTCGGTTCCATTTCCAATGTCCGTTCCATTGACAGTTATTTTATGTTCCAATGGCATTTCGGTTCCAGTTCCATCATCAGTTCCATTAACAGTTGCTTTATGTTCCAGTTCCATTGACAGTTACTTTATGTTCCCCTGTCCTTTTGGTTCCAGTTCCAGTATTATTTCCATTTTAGTTAGAGGGACGAGGTGCGGCCGTCCTAGCTGGGTGGCACGGGGTAGCGCCGACTTGGCTGCTTGGTCTGCTCGTCCATTGTTTCGTTTTTGAATTTTGATGGGAATCTCCCGGATTATGTAAATTTTATTTCACAATATACCTTTTTGCATTTTTCCATAAAATCCCTATAGACGACTGCTTTGCTATTGATAAAAACTCAGGGAAATTTCAAAAATTGGGACTATAAATTAGGGAAAAGTCAGGGAAATTGAAGAAAATGGAAAGTTTAATATGACCCCAGATTATGGCATTCAACGTATGTAGGCATCGATAAAATTCATGTCTGCAGCCATGTACCTCCAAGAGAGGCCTGAAATCGTTGATATTCATTGGTCATCGTGTACCTTCGTATTTAACGGCACCTGTACATTTAGATTTCTCAGAGAAATGTCACTGTTGTGTCCTGTCACATTGTTATTATGTACATTGTAACTCTGCTCTCGGTTACTCTTACCTTCCACAAAATCTTCCAATAGATACATATGAATCATAGGCAAGGCATTTCAATAAAAAAATACTGCTTATCTTATTCATGCATAGATATAATTTATGAGGAGCATGGTAGCCTAGTGGGTAAAGCACTTGACTACTGGTCGAAGGGTCCCGGGTTCAAATCTGGGCGAATCCTTTGGATGCCCCCAAACCAAAAATCCTCAGAGCACAAGGTGGCCAAGGGAAAGGAACTGGCCCCCTTACCCTGATTGTGTGAAATTCACACGCCTGTGGCTTAGTCCGGGGTGAGCTCTACCCTTACCTAAACAAACCAACCTTTGCTTTGAATCACTTAGTGAGTGAGATATAATTTTAATCATTCAAAAGAAATGACCGAGCCCAATTTACAGCATTTGCATAAAATATATATGTTAACGAATTGAAATATTCCTGGATAATTAGACAAGAGTGTCACTTGGTGATTTAACCCGAAGGTTGGTTTGGATAGGTGAGGGTATAGCTCACCCCGAACTAAGCCACAGGCGTGTGAATTTCACACATTCAGGGTGCGGGGGGAGGCTGGGAGAGTTCCTTTCCCTGGGCCACATCGCACTCCGAGGATTTTCCATTCGGGGGCATCCAAAAATTTCACCTGGATTTGAACCTGGGATGCTTTGATCAATAGCCAAGCCCTCAACCTATTAGGCCACCATACACCCCCAAAGAGTGGCCATGAGTTCTTTTAAATTTGATGTAAAATCTACCTGTTCATTTTGCACTTGCATCGTGATCTGGTAACGGTTATCGGCGTGGATATTCTGGTTGGCCTCTGGAGGCCTCCCTACGCGAAGCCGGACCTAAGTGCACCTTCACGTTTCACAGACTTCCCTCTGCAACTTCACATCTACACCCATACTGCTGCGCCTACACCCTTCCACCGTACACACCACCAACCTCATTTCCTCACTTTCACCTTTGATTCCCGATCAGCCGGACACGTCCGCACCCTTTGATTCTCAGTCTTTCTCCCTCGTTTCCCGTAACCCACGTAATTAACCACACTCGGCTCACCCATATTCTTGTCAATTCTTTCAGCTGGGTGCACTGCCTATTGTTTTACAGGGTGTAATGCCAACCGACTGCAGGTTTACAACATATTGATGAATGAATGAGAATCTTGATTCTTGAAGTTCATGTATTGATTTCATGATGACACACTGCATTTCAGGTATAATGTGATGACAATCCCTTGTGCTGATTCAGTGAATCTTTTCTTTCATTTCAGGAATATTCTGAAATCAACACCGTGATTACGTCTGTAAACAACGGAGGAGAGAGGTATCTGCCCCCAACTTTAAACCGCAATCCAATAACAGTAGGGCAGTGGTATGGGGCATACCGAAACTCGTCAACATCTCAAGCGCTCCTGTGCCAAAACCAGAAGAGCAAAGATCTCCATTTTAAAAAGAAGTCTCTGAAGATGTATCCTCTCTCCAAATCCATGGCATGTGTCACTATTGGCTGTGCCTAGTTGTCAAGCCATGCTTCCAAGGGTGTAACAACATAATATACATACCTGGCTAAGGACTCGTGGTGTGCCTGACGTTCTCATGTTTCTGATATGGAAAAAAATGCCAGAAGCGGCTTGGCAGTGATGAGTCACCACCCCTAAATACTGTTCGTCGATTCATGTAAATGCATCATTGTAACTGAACTGCGATAAGATCCTTATTTGAGCATATCGTCTCTGTTGCAGAACCAGTTTTGGTGCATAACAGCCATCAATTCTGAGTGCTATAGTCAAGTATAGTCATGAAGTGGTGATGCATGCAAATATTTGGTGCCCGATAGCAAATTGTAATGATAATTGTGATGTGGTTGATTGAATTTCCTTTCTGTAAACACAGTTGCATCTTCTGAGAGAGGAATGTTTCTTACGTGGAAATTGTCCAAAGATCATATGTAACTTTAATCAAATGATTTTGCATTTTAAATGATTCCCATGCTATTCTACTTGGGGTCAACACAACAACATCAGTGTCGGCCCTTGCGTTAAGAACCTTTGAAAAAGAATTTGGCCATGTTGGCGTTAGGTAACAGCATGAGGTGAATGCAAGATATTCAATGGCATTAAAAGTGGTTGCTTTTAGGTGATTGAAGCTGAAAAACTTTGACAAATATCTATTGAAGCCATCCATATATCCATAATGGAGTGGAGTAATCAGTACTTCAGATGGTTTCTAACGTCAATGGGCTATAATAATTCCCGATATGGTATCTGATTCAGTATTTGAACTGATTCCCATGCTATTCTACATAACACAATAAGATGAGCATTGGCCCATGTATTAAGAACCTCGGAAAAGGAAGTTAAACATATGGGATACGGTAATCATATGAAGAGGAAGCAGCCATGCCATACCTGAAGATATCTTAGGATATTAAATGTAAAGTTGGGTGGAGCTACTTGGTACAAAAAATGTGAAAAAATGTCTATTGAAATTGTATCTGTAATGGAGTGGAGTCATGAGTACTTCAGATTGTTTCTAATGTCATTGGAGCACCATTTTGCCATCGTCTTATTAGGGTGATAAGTAACCCCTCTGAATACTGTTGCCTGATTCTTTTGTATGAATGGTGGTAATGTAGCTGCCAGAAGATTTTGGCATGTTGTCTCTTGATGCAGAAGTAGTTTTAGTCGCATAGCAGACATAATTTCTCAGCTCTGACCAGTATAGTTGTGATTATGGTGTTGATATGCACACACAAGTTTGGTGCCAGATTGTAAATTGTAATAATAATTTGAATGTGGTGGTATCCTGTTGTTTCTATATAATTTCTGATCTGATTAGGTATTTGAAATGGTTTCCATGCTATTTTACTCAGGGTCAAGGTTATAACGCCAGCATTGGCCATTGTATTATGAACCTCGGAAAAGGAAGTTGAACATTTGGAATAAGGTAGTGGTGTGTAGAGAATGCTGTACTTGAAGATATCTTAGAACATTAAACATAAGGATGGGTTGAGCCGCTTGGTACAGGAACTGGAAAATGTGTATTAAAGCAGAATTTGTGGAGTGAAGTAATGAGTACATCTGATGGTTTCTAATGCAGTTCGGCCATCTTCATTTCAGATCTGGTTTCATATTTATTCAGAGCCAGTGTGTCTGGTGGTAGTTTCATTAAGATCCTCTTAAACAGCTTAAAGAGGCAGGGAACTGATGCATCCAACTCTATCCCGTATAATCCCCAGTGAACGTGTCCCCTCGTTGGGGCTCTGGGGCTTCCTTTGGAGAGGTGGGGGCAGGCCTTCCTGGGAGTGAACCGCTTGCCACCGAGACGCGGGCGGAGCTCTTGGGGGGCCATTGCACGCTCTCCCCTCTTTCTTGTGAGGGGCGTGGCTAACTCAGACCCACGTTCTCACCCTCTCGCTCTTTCCGTCTGTCTCGCCATTAGGTGGTAGTTGGTAGGCTTTTACGAGGTCCCTATCAAAACTAGATTAATCAGTTCCCTGAAACTTTAAGCAAAATGGTTAAAAGAAGAAATGAAAGATATGCCTCCATTTCCCCACTGCCTAAATTATTCATTATGTAGATCTCCAGCTACTCTCTTACTATGATCACATATCATGTTTTAGCCCTTGGTATTAAATTTTAGTGGCTCAATCACAGAAATGTTGAATGATCCGATGGGGGTATGTTGTGTGCCTTCTACTCTGCTATTCACAGCATGTATGACTCTCCACTTGAACTAAGCATAACCGGATTACTCTAACCGTAATAATATTTTGTATACAAAGCCTGATGCATCAGTTGATGCTGGCAGTTGAAGCATCGTAAAGGGCTAGTGATGAATGGTCTTGACAGAAACAGAGTGATAACATACCTTTACCTTGTCAAGAATTTCATTTTCATCTGACTCTTTAAAATTAGAAAGTTGTTTACTGTCCCATGGTCAATAATCCAAATTTAAATTAACTGTGGGTATGAGAACTATGTGAAATCATTAGGTACTTCTGATTGTGTGATATTTACATAACTGTGTCCGGAAGAACGTAGTGGGATGGTATCATAATGAAAAAACACAAGAGATAGCACTTATTTCTCAGTTTTAATGGTGGACCTATACGTTTCAGGTGCGAAGACATAATCAGGTGCAAAGAATTATCGGTCAAGAGAGCGGTATACATACATACAAAACTAAGAGGTGTTCGGTGGGGGACACAGTAGTGGCAAGTCAATACGTGGTTCAGGGAATGAAATGGCTAGGAGTGACATTGGAACTGCTGATCATTCATGAGAGACTCCTCCCCTTGCTGAACGATTTCAAATTGTTCCAGAGCGTCTCCATTCTCCAGCCTTTCCACGTGGAGTCCCTCCGGGTCAAACAGGCAGTCGTGTGCTGGTCCAAAATGTGTTGGGACACGAGGGAAGATGAATCCCCTTCTCCCAATATTTCCGGTGCTCAGTCATACGGATGGCAAAATTCCTGACCGTCTGCCCAATAGATATAGCACTTCGCGCAATCACTGTCCCTGATCGTACCTCTCATTCAACAGGACGCCGAGGGAAGTTCATTGTAATTTTTGTGACGTATTTTCGGCTAAAGGAATATTAACTTCTGTATCTAGTGAAATAGTATAGTTCAGAGATGTAATTTGCTTGGATGCTCAACACAAGAATAAAAAAAATTGTCTAGGACGAACTGTTTCTGCTATAGTTGGGCTGAACTCGAATGCCGTAATTGGGAATAATTGAAATTTGCCCCCTATTATTTTCATCAGAAAATTTGAAATAAAATATTTTGTGTTATAGTCATCAGCCACTGTATGAGATATATGGATTACACTGAATTCACATTCATATATGAACTCTGCCCAGCTGAAACTGCCGGGTTTGGTAGCTGTAACCAATTCACCCCTCCGTATGGCTCTTCAGCGGAATAGGGAGCTGGTCTTAAGTCCTTGGGGTTCTCCGACGGGTGGCGGCTTGAACGGAAGAGTCGACAAACATGAAAAGAAACACGAAACTCAGTAGTAGTGTCTTTTATTTGCTAAAGGTCGCACATACACAGTTAATCACAAATATGGTGTAACTGTTCGAAGGAACTTCAGGGTAAGTACCGAGCTCCCGTTCGGTCGCTCCTTCTTTCTGCCTGATAGCTTCCGCTTCTAAATCTTGAACTCTTGCCCGCAACAAGTGAAAATCACGGGAGCATATTGCGTATCGCACATTAGCGATTGCATATTCACGAAGTATTTCAAGGGTGCTAGTATTCGCAGGTCCTACTTCCAAAGAAACGCCTCGATCATCATAAGGGGGAAGAGGAGTAGACACTCCTTGCACCCCACTTTCATCACCTCCAAACAAATTTTGACGTTGCACAATGAATAACCACATTAAGAATAGTCGAAAACATGGGCACACTCTCAACACTAAACGACACGCCTTTTCGCCTAGCACAACTCGTCATAACACACAATTAACGCAAGCCCTTTTTTTTGCCCTACACATACTTTCCTAATATTATTTAAATTAACCACCAACCTTTGTTTATGACTTCTTTCTGCAATCTCCGCCTCGGTTCAGGAACGGGACTTTTTTTGGTTATAAACAAAGAAAGGAAACACTCAATAACCTTTTCCATTTTATTTCTCTCTACATTTAAAAAAAATATTTCTTCCTTCCTTCCTGGGGCCGGCACGAGGCGGGCGGGACATGTGGAGCTTGAAAGAAAAAGGAATGTTGTAAATATGCATATATACACATAAATAATTCAGAACTAAGTGTATGTAATTCAAGAATAAAGTAATTAATAATTACCTTCATTTTCCAATCATCTCCAGCCTACGCCCATCCCAGAGCAGCTTGAACTGTTGCTTCGCAGGGGCCATGTTGTAATTTATCAAATCAGTTGTTTGGTTGAAAATACTGGTATAGCGTTTCGGCAAGAACAACTTCCTCTCACCCTGGTGGTATATGGTACCCACCAGCGTCTTACCATATTTCGTATTTATCTTCTCGCACTTCAGCACCCTGTACGGGTGGCCCACCTCCAATTCCTCCTTTCGGAGGAATGGAGGGCTGCTTGCGTTCACTGCACTTATATTTTTGTACAGACTCTCCAGCTGTACATGAAAATATCGTATCAATTCAAGAAAATAATGGTTCAATACGGAAATATTGTCAGCCACGTACATAATAGTACTTATGTCGGCTTACGTCTCACCGGCTTGCGACTCGAAATGACCACTGAATTGTGGCTTGAGATATAAAGATGAATAATTTGCTAATTCACTAGGTTTTTCGCATACACTTATAGTATCGATATAAACTTCTTTGACGAAGTGGTGTTGAATGCAACAGGATTCGGTGTCTTTAACGATTTCTATCATTCGTTTTCTCAGCCATGTTTCGTTGATTTTAGTACGACTCTTCGTACCAGCAATTTCTCTCTCGCGAACGAACGACAACACGTTCGTTCTGTTCACGCGACTGGGATTAGGGCACGGAAAAAATTGTCGCCCTCCCACATCATACTTCCCCTCTTTCCTTCGATTCAATGTTTCGTCTTACCAATAAATCAAAAAAATTATATATCCCTCTAAAATGAGTTTATTTGAAAAATATGAAAAAAATTATTTTTAATAAAAGTTAACCGATAACCATAAGGTCCTACTATAAAAATAATAGTATATAACGGATGCTATGACTAGAAATAATCAATACCTATCAATGGTCGATACCTTCAGAAAATTAATAAAGTTTTTTTAACATACAATAAAAAAATAGTATATGGCACATGCCATGAATAGAAATGAACAGAACGCGTCAATCATCGATAATTTCAGAAAATAAATTATAATTTAGTAGAAATAGAGTTTTTTAATAGTATAAAAATGTTTTTCTTCCTGAGATGTAAAATTCGCAATAACTTCGTTACCTGTAGGGGTACGAAGATGGTTCAAATTCTAAAATACATAGCATTAATGTGCGCACTTATTGATTTGCTAGTTATGGCTATAAATGAAAAATAAAAATATTTTCCTTGTGGAGTTATGAATATGCTCCACAATAGGAAATTAAAGTCCACCTGAAGGTATGGGAGATGTGGAAATAATAAAAAGTAATACAAATAAATACAATTCTGCCAATGTTTTGGTGTTTACTATACAGAATGTATCTTCGTGATTATAGTTATACATTAATATGCGGTAATTGGACAGTTTAAAATGGCGCAGTCAATATATGTTTCTGTTAACCCCTCAGTATTCAATGGAGGAGATAAAACCTCCTTGCTATCTCTTATACACGGAAAATTTTGTATTAAAATAATTGTAATGCAATACTTCTTGAGGAGTTAGATTTAAATATTTTGGGAGTAATATTTTCCTCTTCCTCCCATTCACATCGAGATTTCCTGCCAAACATTCCCCATTCGTTGTGAAGACTATCTCCAAAGTATTGATCACTTATCTCTCTCCCTCCGCCAGTTGTTCTTTCTTGATTGAGGTGAATGGAGATCAATACCTCGATCTAAGCGATATTAAGCTCAAACTTAAATCGAGGTTAATTAAAAAGGTAGCTTGTTTATAAATTGAGGTTAATTAAAAAGCTTGTTGAAATTCTTTATCCAACAATAGTGACTCTTTTCGGTTGTCGTCAGGAATAGTAAATCGCGATGATCTTCCTGCTCTCGTTCAACTACCTTCAAGGGATACACATTTGCCTTCTCGTCCAAGCCGAAAACATTTATCGAAATGTTATTAACTCTTTCGAATTTTGAAATTTTGGCAATTTCCACAGGATAATCAATGCAGTCCCAATCGTAAACATTTCGAAATTGGGCATTATTGTAACTTGTGACTCTCTTTGGATCATTTCTAATATTCTTTGCCCAAATCGCGTACTTGAAACAAAAAGAGTCTGTATTTTCGACATTAATTACGGCTTTTCTGTTCTTAATTTTCGGTGGAAGTTCAATAAATGTGGATCCCCTTAAAGGTCGGTACTTGTTAATTCGGAGTTCTAAGCCTTCAATCATCGCCAAAACCCATCCCGAACCTTTCGCTTGATGTTCCGATTTTTCTCTCAAAAGTTTTCCGAAAAACGTATCTAACATTTCGTCAACGTCATCGGCTTGCAACACACGCTCGTTTTTCGTCTTGAAACAACGTTCATCCGATTCCTCACCTTTCGCAAACCTACATTTCAAAATCAAATTAACTTTCAATGCCGTGTTTTCTAACTGTTCACTGATTTTTGCGGAGAGTAAAGGTTTTATGCTGCCTAAAAATAACACAACATCGCTCGATTCCTCGTAACGACTTACCCAAAAGGTACGTAATCTGTTTCGGATTGCAGACTCGAGTTCCACTATCGGTCGAATCACACCTCCCTGCTGATTTAGTAAATGTCGGCGGTGAACGTTGCTCGATTCGTGACTGATTCTATGTCGGTAGTAGGTGTGGCACACATCACACAATGTTTCCTCAGTATCACTCATCGCGGAAAATCAATGGTTGAATGGGTGGGAACCATTTTACACACACACGCACACCCAAGGTACCGCCCAATGTGAACACTCATTGGAAACAGGCGCGCGAAAGGAAACGAGGAATTATATACACTCACACTGTGCTTTTTCTCCCGCAAAAAATTATCGTCTTTTCTATATATTTTTTCCCTTGACACATATGCTTTTCCTGCTCAACTTTGATTGAGAACAGAAATTCACTCCTATTTTTTCCCGACCTAAATACGCGCATTTAAGAATTGTGAAAAAACATACCATCACTTTCAACAGTGAAAAAGACCGCCACAACGTTTTAAAACATAAACTGAACATAAGCACTGTTTTCCTGCGAGACAAACGATTTTCCCTAAATGACCGCATTAAGAAACTAACCACACTAAACGACACGCCTTTTCGCCTAGCACAACTTGTCATAACACACACTTATTTTCCTAACGTTATTTAAATTAACCACCAACCTTTATTTTTGGACTTCTTTCTGCAAACTCCGCGCTGCATCTCAGGAACGAGACTTTTTTGGGTATAAACATAGAAAGGAAACACTCAATACCCTTTTCCGTGTTTTTATTTTATTTCTGCTACATATTGGGAAGGGCTGGGACGGGCTGGCTGGTTGGCACGGAGCGGGCTGGAGATGTGGAGCTTGAAAGAAAGAAAGAAAAAAAGGAATATTTTAAATATGCATATATACGAATAAATAATTCAAAACTAAGTGTATTTAATTCAAGAATAATGTAATTAATAATTACCTTTATTTTCCAATCATCTCCAGCCTTTGCCCATCCCAGATCAGCTTGAACAGCTGCTCCACCGGGGCCTTGTTGTAGTTCATGAGGTCGACATTTTCAGTAAAAATAGCCGTATATCGCTTTGGGAGAAAAATCTTTCTCTCTCCCTGGTGGTAAATTGACCCCACCAGGGTCTCCCCGTATTTCGTGTTTATTTTCTCCAATTTAAGAACTCTATACGAGTGTCCTACCTCCAATTCCTCCTTTCGGAGGAATGGAGGGCTGCTCGCGTTCACAGTCTGCAATCTCTTGTATAGACTCTCCATCTGAAAATGAAAATATCGTATCAATTCAAGAAAATAATGGTTCAATACGGAAATATTGTCACCCACGTACATAATAGTACTTACGTCGTTAACTGCCGGCGAACGAATGACAGTTCACGACAACTCCCTTTATGTACCCTCGATTTGTTGCACACGCAGGATCATATCATACACGCACGCGCTGCTAATTGCTCAACTTGGAAGCTCGCAGGATGACACCATCTTGCATGTGCGCTGCTTATTGCTCAACAGGTGGAGCGCGTGTGCGTGCGATAGGTCGAAGGCGAGCGGTGTTTATTTCGGTTTTTTTTTATTTTGGTTTTAGTCTCTTTATTACATAAACGTTTTCTTCTTTCGTTTCATTTATGATCGAATTCTCGTATTCTTCACAAAAGGACGTGAAGTTCTCTTTAGTAGTGATCATTTGGGCGTTCTGGTGCAAGGTCACCCTTGAAAATATACTAATCTATCACTGTAATTAATTACCTAATTAACGAACTGACACCTGTCCTTGACACAAATTTAACGTGAGAGCAAATCACTTAGCCGGAGATGAAAGGTAAACAAATCCTTACCATAAAAATCATCACCAGACTTAGATGCGAGTGAAAGCTAACTAGCAAATAGTAATCAACTCCGCGCGCGTTTTGAAAGAACGTTCAGCGCGCGACCTTACGCCGAGATGTGTTCGTCGAGTTGAAAGGGAAAGCGGTTTGGCAACCCGACCACCTCTGCCCCGCTCGCTCGTTGACTCCGAAGAAAAGAGGCCTCGCGTTTGGCAACCTCCGCCTACCCCCACCATGTCTGGCGCTCGTTCGTTGACTCCGAAGAAAGCAGGTCACGCGTGACCTCCTCGCGCCGAGGCCCCCGCTCCAACCAGGAAACATCCAGGTGTATTGAACCCAGTTTGGAAAGAGAGAGTGTCAACATCCTCCCGAACAGATGGTGGGGAGGTGTCTCGCTCGGTACATAAGGACATCGAATTTCTGTAAAATATCCATCACACAGCAGAAGCCGACTCAGCTGCAATAGACCTCGGAGGGAAATGCTGAATGCTAATGAAGTATACCCGTTGAGATCCGATTGACCTCTTCGTGGATTGTATTAGTAACAAATAATTTCACAGAGCGTCTCTCTTGAAAGCAATCAATGTCTAAATAAAAGCATAGTCGCTGATCTCCGATTCCGCCGTTCGGGGATACTGTTTTAATAAACAAGCCATATCAGATTAATGAAGAGCCCTACAGCTGGCTCCCTGAAGCCGTCAGTTGATGAGTGGATAAACAGTGAATGAGCTATTCAAAGCCTATAACAGGAAATAGCATAAGCTCACCAGCACGAGACTCTTCAAAAGGAAACACGACTCTTGAAATCAATCAATGTCTAATTAAAGGCATACTTGTCGAGATTCAATTGAACTCTTTGGGAATATTGTTCTAAACATTACTCCTGAATTCAATCAATGTCTAATTAAAAGCATACTCGTTGAATTCCAATTGAACTCCGGGAAGTAACTCGCTAGGTAATATTGACTGAAGCCGACAGTTGATGAGTGGATAAACAGTGAATGATCTAATCTAAGCCTATATTCAGGAAATAACACAGGTTGATCGTCAGAACCTCACTATAATGAGTCAATTAAAAAAACAATTATATTACCATATTTCTAATATAAAGTTCACTAATCAATAACCATAAGGTTATACTATAAGAAAATAATTGTATGAAACGCGAGCTGTGCCTAGAAATGTGTAAAACCTATCAATCATAGATAACATCGGAAATGGAATAATATAAAAAATAGTTTTTTTTTAATATTAAAAAGTTTTTCTTTCCTTAAATTTTTTTCCCATGTGATATTAAATATTCTCAATAACTTCGTTATTTTAAGAGATCCGAAGCCCGTTCAAATTCTAAAATGTATCGTACAACCGTGCGCAACTACCCAATAGGAGAAATTCAATGCAGAACTGCTAGTTGATGCTGTAAAAATCATAGAATTTCTTATGATATGTGAAACCCTCAATAACTTCGTTATTTGAAAAGATACAAAGCTCGTTTAAATTTTAAAATGTACGGTATATAACTGTGAGCAACTGTGCAATCTAGTGCAGCTCAATCTAAAGCAGAAATCTAATGTAAACGTTCTTACTTAGAGGATGAGGGTAGGTATAGAAAAGAAAAACAGATATTTACATTAACTCCAGATAGTTTTTTAATTTTATCAACATACATTTTATATCCCCTCTGTTATATTCCTCTATCTCCCCCACATAGAGTTTAAACACTCGGGGAAGATAAATATTTCTTAGTTCCCCACCGAATGTTACGGAGGCGACAATAACCTCCCCGTATCTAGTGGTTGTCAGCTCCATTTTTTCCACTTTGTATTTCACACCCTCCTCCAAGTCCTCCTTTTTCAAAAAGGAGGACTCCCTCTGCATTCGCATCAACTTTTTGCGAACGGAGGGGGAGGGGGTAACGGAGGAAGTAGACGGGGTGTTGATGGGGGTGTCTCCAATGTTGTTCGTCGTTGAAGTCATCCTAAAAGAACTTAATAAATACACACATAAGTAAGATGAATTAGATGTATGGCGGAAAAAAGCAGTGTACTAACCAGGTCCAAATGATTGCTCCATCTCATACCAATTTACGAGAGGGGCCGAAGGGGGATTGGAACTACCAAACCCTTTTAGACCGCGGTTAGTAACGGGACCAACCGCGTCAGTCACTAAAAATTTAACATTATAGCGATCTGCTAAAAAATTATTTGGCATATCCTTCATCACATGGAAATCATAATCGCTACGATTATAAAGGAGAACTCTAATTTCCCGTGTAAAATCGCTATCGATTACGCCCGCGCCCGTCTCGATTCCGAACTTTAGGAAATGGCCTGAACGAGAAGCAAGCCTCCCGTAATAACCATTTGGGATTTCCATAGAAATCCCGGTTCTTAGGATACGACGTCCTCGCTTAGGCACCATATCCCGTTCGAGAGCGTGCATTTCGTACCCGGCTGAATGGTCATAACATCTAACGGGTACAATAGCGGAAGGGTGTAACTTCTTCATTGGAACAATCATTCTGCAGTAAGCAGTTTAATAAAATGAGAAAGAGAGAGGAGTCATAATCGATAACGATAACGATCGAGGAGTCATAACGATAGTCATAAAAAAAGATGAAAAATGGATGGAAAATGGATGGATTATTAGAACGAGTTGATACTTACGTAAAAGGTAGGCTGGTGTCTAAGAAGATACTGGAGTCTAAATTCACTGCGGTGCAGGAGTCGATGCTGCAGGAGTCAGTGCAGGAGTCGATGCTGCAGGAGTCAGTGCAGGAGTCGGAGACGGCGCTTTAGATAGTTCAGGTGTTGATGGTGCAGGAATCAGTGCAGTAATCGAAGTCGATGGTGCAGGAGTCGGAGACGGTGATGTACATGGTGCAGGAATCAGTGCAGGAGTCGAAGCCGATGGTGCAGGAGTCGGAGACGACGATGTAGATAGACTCAGGAGTCGAAATTCACTGTGATGCAGGAGTCGCTGAAGTGAGTAACCACCTTAGCGCGAAACCCCCTTTATACACCCGCAGCGAGTCATACCTCCACAGCAAAGTGAAAGCTCACCTCATGACAGAAAAGGAGGGAGGTAGGAAAAAAATAATCCTCCAAAGCTAATGCCAAGAATCAGTGTGTGTATTGGAAACGTATGCTATCAAGCACTTGCGATAACACACGTTTACGAAGCTCCCTAGGTTGCAAGTTTTTTCTTCGGTGTGTATTAAAGGCGTGTGAAAAAGAGGTATAAGTAATATTTATTGTTCTGTAGTTAGGGGATGCACGTCTCGCGTTTTGAAATGAAGATAATGGGTGGGCTGGGAGGTTGTTATCCATCTCGAAAAGTGAAGTGCAATTACAATTGGAGCACCAAAACTTTTTATTTCCTATTACCTCGATCATATTATCGAGATATAATTTGCAGTTGCGATGTTCTAAATAAACTACCCACGACTTGTATGGCCGCATATAAAATGCGCACTTATCGCAGAAAAAACAGTGAATCGTTTTGATCAAAGGTAAACCTATATATTTTGACATGAAAATGTCCTATATAGTTTTCTAGATGCGGACAAAATAGAGAGCTTCATCTAGAAACAACTGATATGCTATTGGTGGGAATCGCACACCGAAATTGTTGGCAATAATGGAACGAACCACCAGCCTCCATTTTCTACTTTGCTCGCTCGTTAAAGATTTCAAAAACGTCATCCATAGTGATGTTCTCGATTTCTCCATGAAGTGAACAATACTTGTGCTTATAGTAGTAGGTATAGATAACGTGTCGACATCAGTTTTTCTAACTAAACATGATGCTACAACGTTTAAACAGAAGCTATAGAGAGTGGGGAAGCCAGTTATAGACTGCTGAGTACTTCTATACTCCTGACCACGTATTTCGCCAAATTGCCTGCGATTCAAAATGATCGACATTATAATTGCTTCCTTGAGAAAGGATAAACATAGCAAATTTAGTGAGGTGTATATATACCCCCTTCCGCTAAAACCTCTAAAGGGAAAGGTGAACTGTTTTTACCTCAAACTTTTCACCACACCCAGAGACTAATATGCATTGGAGTGGAGTCATCAGTACTTCAGATGATTTCTAACGTCAATGGGCTATAATAATTTCCAAGATGGTATCTGATTCAATATTTGAAACGATTCCCATGCTATTCTACTTATCAGAATAACATCAGCATTGTACCATGTATTAAGAACCTCGGAAAAGGCAGTTGAACATTTGGAATAAGGTGGTGGTATGTAAAGAATGCTGTACTTGAAGATATCTTAGAATATTAAACGTAAGGTTGGGTTGAGCTGCTTGGTACAGGAACTGGAAATTGTGTATTAAGGCAGAATTTGTGCTGGAGTGAAGTCATGAGTACATCAGAAGGTTTCTGTTGCTGTTTGGCCATCTTCATTTCAGATCTGGTTTCATATTTATATAGAGCTAGTGTTTCTGGTGGTAGTCTCATTTAGAACCCTTACACAGCTCGAAGTGGCAGGGAACTGATGCATCACACTCTATCCCGTATAATCCCCATTGAACGTGTAACCTCGTTGGGGCTCTGTGGCTGGGGGGGCTTCCTTTAGAGAGGTTGGGGAGGGCCTTCTTGGGAGTGAACCGCTTGCCACCGAGACGCGGGCGGAGCTCTTGGGGGGACCACTGCACGCTCTCCCCTCTTTCTTGTGAGGGGCGTGGCTGACTCAGACCCACGTTCTCACCCTCTCGCTCTTTCCGTCTGTCTCCCATAGGTGGTAGTTGGTAGGCTTCTACGAGGTCCCCATCAAAACTGGATAAATCAGTTCCCTGCCACTTAAAGCGAAATGGTTAAAAGAGGAAATAAAAGATACCTCCATTTCCCCACTGTCTCAATTTTTCATTATGTAGATCTCCATTTACTCGTTTACTATGATTACATTAAATATGGTTTAGTCCGCACCAGATTCTCCATGGCCTCTTCTCGAACAATGTATGTTTTTCCGTATCATCTTTCCTGTAAAGAAGAGCTTGAAAGTCGAAAGAAGACTTCTTTTTCCCTTTTTTCGCCACATCGCTGGTGGTGCCTGAGTGAGAGATGTTTTGCTCGGACTGCTGCTTCGATCGCAGTCTAGCAAAGAGAGCGTATAATAACAATAATAAAAGGTCTTTATTTGTGCGAAAATGAGACGAAACAGTCCCTTCTGCCATCTAACCCCGCAGTCAAAATATATATATTTAAATCATATAATGGTCAATACCTAAAACAATTACTATCTGAGCTTTAAAAAATCATTAAAGAACATACTTCTAGGAATTTGCAAATGATACATGTATACGAAAGAAATATATACTTACACAATATATCAATATTACAGAACGAATGGTGTGTGAAGGAATTTACATGAGTGATAATATATTGAGTGCACTGAACGGTAAAGTGAAAGGGCGAGGATACCTCGGAGTGCAGGGAAGGAAATTGGATGAGGGGAATATCAATGGCTTCCGGACTGGGAATCTGAGGAGGAAGTGGAGTTGAGACGTCTTCGCCGCCGGGCTCGACAGTGGTCTCTAGTGGGGGTGAGGGGTCTGAAGGGGAATAAACATACTGAAATGTTAAAGCAAATGACTTGATTTTAGACTTCTGGTTTATTGGCAGCAGTATTACAGGGTAGGTATCATCGGAAACAATAGCAGCCAACAAATAGCAGGAACGAGTAACGGTCAAGTGTCCTCTCTCCACTTCTGTCTGCTGTCTCTCTTCGAGGATTTCTCTCAGCTGACTCCTCGCAGGTGACTCTCTCAGCTGACTCTCGTCGAGGACTTCTCGATCGGGGGCGGAGCCCGCCTCCTCCGCGCTACCAGCGACAATTGCCGTAACTAAAACTCGTGCGATGTAAGAAGCGCGAACAGTGTCTTTTCCTCCGATGTGATTTATAAGAGAAATTGTAGGAGTAGTATTCATCCTCCGATGGCGTTTCATCTGTCGAATCACCATGCTCACGAAACCTGTAAGAGCAGTCAAACTTGTACATTAGGGTAAACAGAAGTGCCCTAATGCAGTTGGAGCACCAATACTCCCTCCTCATATGAATAAATGGAACCAATAATTAAATATTTTAAGAAAATTGTATTATTTTTTAATTACATGGAGGTGTTCTCCCAAACGAAATTCATTAATTTTTTTTAATTTCCTCGGGGGTGGCTTGTACATCTTCGGTAGGAACATGCTCCCACGCCTACCCCCGAAGATAATCTCCGCCGCCAAATACTTCTGGTATTTGGTGTTAAATTCTGGTGGAGCCTGAGGTGAGAGATGTTTTGCTCGGACTGCTGCTGCGATCCCAATCTAGCAAAGAGAGCGTATATATGATTATAACAATAAAAGGTCTTTATTGGACCATATGTGTAGAAAATAATAACCATGTGAATCGTATCCCCAATAAAATCCCCCAACTCCGATATGAAATACAAAGGTCTATCGAGGTAAAGTTGATATGCACAGCGAGAAAGACGTGTATGAAAATCAATACTAGTTACATTAACCTCCAATTCACATCGTGTAAGCGCGGAATCGGATAGAGCCCATAGCCACGGTCTCCACAGGACTATTAGATTCAATATAGTAAACCAAATCTGTGCAGATAGAGCGTAGTAAAGATAGCTTGCATACGTCCGTTTTTTTATCCAAGAATGCTGAGACGATTGCAAGGCAAAGGTGGCACAGAGATGGAAAACTAACTCCATGGAAATAAATAATTTCGCGGATGATTCTTGAAGAAGTGTTCACCTTACCAAACTGCAATCGGTTTAAACACGCGAAACCCGAAATTTTGCGACGAGAAGGTTGCAAGAGAACGCGTACTAATCCCTGTATGGACGAATGCGAATTTAGGAGAAGAGTGCTTCATTCATTGGCTTTAAAACCGTTCCATGTTACTTAGATACGTATCACGTGATTAGACGTTACTATATTATTTTTTGCTCCATCAAGCATACCTAAAATACGCAAACGGACCAAGCCACTGATGAAAGTTGGAGTTGGTCATTTATACGCGCGAGGAAGTTACATTATCGTACAAGCAATCCACATAATCCTCGAATTGTATCGTTTTATCAATCACGGCTTTTTTGACACCCTTTGCTCGTTTACACTCGGCTTATCCAAGTACTCGATATGAATAGAGTTTACTTCGTAATCCGACAAAATGGGTCATGATCTATCCTGAATTTTCATCTTTAAAAAAACCGACTTGTTTCGCGCGCGCGTTTGAATAGCATGGGTGTTCGTTCGGGTAATTGGCTGTATCGTAAGAGCTGAGATCGGAAATCATGTCTTCGTATAAATCTCGCGTTTGAATCTCTAAAATGCACCCGTCGGTATCAAAGTTCAAAAGGTGTAAATCGTTACCGTATTCCGACTTGAGATTTTCGTAAACGAAATCGTACATGTGAACTTTCGAAATATCCGAAACAGCCTGACCAATAAACATCGGTTTGTTCATTTTGATGGTGCTTTTTCTCTTGTGCACAGCAACAAGATTTTCGGCTAATATCGTTCGATCAGGAAACAGTGAGGTTGATATTAATTTATTCAATCGTTTTTCATTGTTTACTAATTCGAGGTCGATGCGATTTCTCACTTGTTCACAGGATTTTCCACAAAGATTATTGTTGGCTACTTTATATAGCTCGCGATTGATATCGGTGGTTGCCAATTGTCGCCTCTGAGAATTGACTTCGATAAACGGTTTCATCAACGGTGACTGATCAAATTCAATGACTCGATGAATCTTTTTCAATTTCAAGCCGGAGGATAATGCTTATTTAAGAGCCCTATAATGAATGACGTATCGTTCTTTATCGTCCAGTGTCGTCAGTAACTTTTTATGCTTTCCATTCGGTGGTGTTTTACTCTCGGCACAAAACGGCAAGTCGCTGTGCAAGTCGTGGAGTTCCTTGGGATATTCGAGGTCGACTTCTAAAACATAACCTTTTGCTGAGTCATCGGAAATCGTGGTTACATCTAGATCACAATCAAGCCATCAAAATCCTGACTTTGGAAGAGGCTACTATAAGGCATAACCATAAAGATTATTTGCGTCCAAGTAAATTAAATATGTCGACTTTTGGGCTGGGTCAAACTGATCAGTGTATTTATTGTTGGCTCTGGCATATCATTTGCAACACTGACTTATCCCGCCTCGTATCCATTTTTCCATCATCAGTACCATATCGTAATCGGTTAATAATTCAATCGTAACATCAGTATATTTCAACATGGCATCGAACGACAGACCAGGCATAGTATAATACCATGCTGGGTCCAATCCATAAGTCGACATGCTAACGTTTCTGAAATTTTCGAAAACATCAGCCAATAGGAGAACATCGGTTATTAAATATAAATCGGAATATTCACCGAGAGACTTGCACTGAAATTCATCCCAAATTTTTTAGCAAAGTCATAATCTGCGTCACTTACATCGCCTTCTGTCAGTGAGCTATAAAATTCCGTTTTCGGTGGTAACGATTCATCATCTAGTTTATCCCAAGAGTCGACATATTCGTACGGAAATACCGCCTTTCGTTTGACAAGTTCGGTTTTTTCACCAAGATGTGGGCTGTACGATGAACCTTTTCGAGTGGTGTAGCGTCGACCAATTTTGTTAGTGAAGAACCAAGAAATCGGAAGCTATCGATAAATCGGTAGGAGAAATACGAATCCACGTATTTGGAAAACGAAATGTATTTCTCCTCCGTGTTCGGTATGCAAGTAATCCTGGCATCGTCACATCCCAAATGAGTTACGATTAGGTGTGCGTCGTAATTGGAGAGGTTGTGGATGAAAACCGGAAGAAAAGTCGGTACTCTAAAATTTAAATTACAATGTGAATGAGCCGCACCGCGAAATTTACCCGTGATATGATTGTGTTCACGCACCCGTTCTTCTTCACCAAGTTCACGACCACAAATATGGCAGAGGGTTGCTGTTTCGAAAGCGGCAGTCGCCTCCTTGCTCAATTCCTCCATCGGTATTGTTTTTGTACACACCTCTGACGAAAAGCGCCATCTCCTTAAGTTTTTCTAAGAAAACTTGAACCGCGTCTTTCCCACGGTACAAGATTGGCTCGAAATGCTGGCCCGTCTCCGACACTAGCAACAATCAAAACGACATCACTTCGTGTTGCTGTCTCACTTTGGTGTACGAATGATCGGTCGCAGGTGTGCAACTCAAAACCTTGGTCAGTACACACTCGATAACGGCAAACGCGACAAAGGGTATGCTAGCCGTGTGTTTTTTTTTAAATAAAAGTTTTTGAATTTTAAATAGGCTTCGTCATCGGTAGGAAGAATTATCTTTGACGGAGAATTTCGATTACAATCTATCTTATGGTTTTCGAAAGATTCCATCGAATAACAAGTTTTGAAACAACGTTTGCAAACCTTTGCACCATGATCTTTGGTCATCTGACTTCGTACTAGCTTGTTGAAATTCTTTATCCAACAATAGTGACTCTTTTCGGTTGTCGTCAGGAATAGTAAATCGCGATGATCTTCCTGCTCTCGTTCAACTACCTTCAAGGGATACACATTTGCCTTCTCGTCCAAGCCGAAAACATTTATCGAAATGTTATTAACTCTTTCGAATTTTGAAATTTTGGCAATTTCCACAGGATAATCAATGCAGTCCCAATCGTAACCATGTCGAAATTGGGCATTATTGTAACTTGTGACTCTCTGTGGATCATTTCTAATATTCTTTGCCCAAATCGCGTACTTGAAACAAAAAGAGTCTGTATTTTCGACATTAATAACGGCTTTTCTGTTCTTAATTTTCGGTGGAAGTTCAATAAATGTGGATCCCCTTAAAGGTCGGTACTTGTTAATTCGGAGTTCTAAGCCTTCAATCATCGCCAAAACCCATCCCGAACCTTTCGCTTGATGTTCCGATTTTTCTCTCAAAAGTTTTCCGAAAAACGTATCTAAAATTTCGTCAACGTCATCGGCTTGCGACACACGCTCGTTTTTCGTCTTGAAGCAACGTTCATCCGATTCCTCACCTTTCACAAACTTACATTTCAAAATCAAATGAACTTTCAATGCCGTGTTTTCTAACTGTTCACTGATTTTTGTGGAGAGTAAAGGTTTTATGCTGCCTAAAAATAACACAACATCGCTCGATTCCTGTTAACGACTTACCCAAAAGGTACGTAATCTGTTTCGGATTGCAGACTCGAGTTCCACTATCGTTGGAATCACACTTCCCTGCTGATTTAGTAAATGTCGGCGGTGAACGTTGGTCGATTCGTGACTGATTCTATGTCGATGGTAGGTGTGGCACACATCACACAATGTTTCCTCAGTATCACTCATCGCGGAAAATCAATGGTTGAATGGGTGGGAACCATTTTACACACACACGCACACCCAAGGTACCGCCCAATGTGAACACGCAATGGAAACTGAGGCGCGGGAAAGGAAATGAGGACTTATATACACTCACACTGCTTTTTTCCCGCCAAAAATTATCGTCTTTTCTATATATTTTTTTCCCTTGACACATATGCTTTTCCTGCCCAACTTTGATTGAGAACAGAAACACACTCCTATTTTTTCCCGACCTAAATACGCCCATTTAAGAATTGTGAAAAAACATACCATCACTTTCAACAGTGAAAAAGACCGCCACGCCGTTTTAAAACATAAACTGAACATAAGCACTGTTTTCCTGCGAGACAAACGATTTTCCCTAAATGACCGCATTAAGAAACTAACCACACTAAACGACACGCCTTTTCGCCTAGCACAACTTGTCATAACACACACTTATTTTCCTAACGTTATTTACATTAACCACCAACCTTTATTTTTGGACTTCTTTCTGCAAACTCCGCGCTGCATCTCAGGAACGAGACTTTTTTGGGTATAAACATAGAAAGGAAACACACACAATACCCTTTTCCGTGTTTTTATTTTATTTCTGCTACATATTGGGAAGGGCTGGGACGGGCTGGCTGGTTGGCACAGAGCGGGCTGGCTGGTTGGTACGGGGCGGGCTGGAGAAGTGGAGCTTGAAAGAAAGAAAAAAAGGAATATTTTTAATATGCATATATATATACGAATAAATAATTCAAAACTAAGTGTATTTAATTCAAGAATAATGTAATTAATAATTACCTTTATTTTCCAATCATCTCCAGCCTTTGCCCATCCCAGAGCAGCTTGAACTGCTGCTCCGCAGGGGCCTTGTTATAGTTCATCAGGTCGGTATTTTGATTAAATATGCTGGTGTATCTTTTGGGTAAAAACTATTTCCTCTCACCCTGGTGGTATATAGTACCCACCAGGGTCTCGCCGTATTTTGTGTTGATCTTTTCCAATTTTATAACTCTATATGCGTGCCCCACCTCCAATTCCTCATTTCGGAGGAATGGAGGGCTGCTCGCATTGACAGACTGTAACTTTTTGTATAGACTCTCCATCTGAAAATGAAAATATCGTATCGATTCACGAAAATAATGGTTCATTACGGAAATATTGTCACCCACGTACATAATAGTACCTACGTCGTTAACTGCCGGCGAACGAATGACAGTTCACGACAACTCCCTTTATCTACCCTCGATTTGTTGCACCCGCACGATCATATCATACACGCGCGCGCAGCTTATCGCTCAACTGGGAAGCGGGCACGGTGGCACCATCTTGCATGTGCTCTGCTTATCGCTCAACTTGGAAGCTCACAGGATGACACTATCTTGCATGTGCGCTGCTTATCGCTCAACAGGTGGAGCGCGTGTGCGTGCGATAAGTCGAGGGCGAGCCGAGTTTCTCTAGAGCGACTCGCGTGCGATAAGACGCCAGTGAAGCGAAGCGAGTGCGTAGATATGTTTTAACACATTACATATTTATTATTTTAGAAAACTTTCCATACCTCCTCGCTTTCCATTATTTCTTAATGGTTTGCTTATTTGGTCTTTAAATAAGACCGTGTGGGTTGATTTGATTTTTCGGAAGGATATTTTTCGGCGGGTTTAAAGTTTTTTTCGGTTATTTTCGGTTGATTTAATGTGGGTTTTTTTTAATTCGATTCAATCTACGCAATAGAGCGTGTGAATCTTCGCATCTGGTAATGCATGATTGACCAAACCCGAAAATCGTTGGCGCAACATACATTATCCCCTGGCTACATTAAAACCTGTCACCTTCCACCGAATCGTCCAAGTTCGACCACCACCAATTAATTCGTAATTTTCCCATTTTGTTTCCAAGGTAATTAATGCATTCAGTGTATCAGTCATCTGTTGGGTTGAAAATGGCGGTTCATTTGGTGGGACACGTAAATTTAATGACACCGTGTATTCCGCGTCGTCATATTCGCTTTCCTCTTCTTCTTCGAAGTCATATTCATCGGCAACTTTTCGGACAAGACTTGCAACGTCGAGAAAGTGTGCTCGTTGCTGTGGAGCTATTGCAAGCCATGGCAATCACTCGTGTCGCCGAATAATCAGCGGAATGCTTTCTGTTTGTTCGCAGGAGAGAGAGAGAGAAAAGCAGACTCCAATTGGTTAGAAAAAAGGCCTTGGAAAAGGCAATACTTTGGTTATATTTCGGTGTTTTTTAAATTTTGGTTTTGGTCTCTTTATTAGATAAACCTTTTCTTTCTTTCGTTTCATTCATGATCGATTTCTCGTATTCTTCACAAACGTACGTGAAGTTCTCTTTAGTAGTAATCATTTGGGCGTTCTGGCGCAAGGTCACCCTTGAAAATATACTAATCTATCACTGTAATTAATTACCTAATTAACGAACTGACACCTGTCCTTGACACAAATTTAACGTGAGAGCAAATCACTTAGCCGGAGATGAAAGGTAAACAAATCCTTACCATAAAAATCATCACCAGAGTTAGATGCGAGTGAAAGCTAACTAGCAAATAGTAATCAACTCCGCGCGCGTTTTGAAAGAACGTTCAGCGCGCGACCTTACGCCGAGATGTGTTCGTCGAGTTGAAAGGGAAAGCGGTTTGGCAACCCGACCACCTCTGCCCCGCTCGTTCGTTGACTCCGAAGAAAAGAGGCCTCGCGTTTGGCAACCTCCGCCTACCCCCACCATGTCTGGAGCTCGTTCGTTGACTCCGAAGAAAGCAGGTCACGCGTGACCTCCTCGCGCCGAGGCCCCCGCTCCAACCAGGAAACATTCAGGTGTATTGAACCCAGTTTGGAAAGGGAGAGTGTCAACATCCACCCGAACCGATAGTGGGATTGATTGAGATCCGATTGACCTCTCCGTGGATTGTATTAGTAACAAATATTTTCTTAGAGCGTCTCTCTTGAAAACAATCAATATCTAATTAAAAGCATAGTCGCTGATCTCCGATTACGCCGTTCGGGGAAATTGTTTTAATAAACAAGCCATATCAGATTAATGAAGAGCCCTGCAGCTGGCTCCCTGAAGCCGTCAGTTGATGAGTGGATAAACAGTGAATGAGCTATTCAAAGCCTATAACAGGAAATAACATAAGCTCACCAGCACGACTCTTCAAAAGGAAACACGACTCTTGGAATCAATCAATGTCTAATTAAAAGCATACCTGTCGAGATCTAATTGAACTATTTGGAAATATTGTATCTAAACATTACTCCTGGAATCAATCAGTGTCTAATTAAAAGCATAATCATTGAGATCCCATTGAGTTCCGGGAAGTAACTTACTAGGTAATATTGACTGAAGCCGTCAGTTGATAAGTGGATAAACAATGAATGATCTAATCAAAGCCTATATTCAGGAAATAACGCAGGTTGATCGTCAGAACCTCACTATAATGAGTCAATTGAAAAAACAATTATATAACCATATTTCTAATATAAAGTTCACTAATCGATAACCATAAGGTTATACCATAAGAAAATAATTGTATGACACGCGTGCTGTGCCTAGAAATGGGTAAAACCTATTAATCATAGATAACATCGGAAATGGAATAATATAAAAAATAGGTTTTTTTAAAATATAAAAAAGTTTTTTTTCCTTAAATTTTTTTCCCATGTGATATTGAAAATTCTCAATAACTTCGTTATTTGAAGAGATACGAAGCCCGTTCAAATTCTAAAATGTATGGTACAACCGTGGAGATACGAAGCCTGTTCAAATTCTATAATGTATGATACAACCGTACGCAACTACCCAATAGCAGAAATTCAATACAGAACTGCTAGTTGATGCTGTAAAACTCATAGCAATTTCCTATGATATGTGAAACCCACAATAACTTCCTTAGTTGAAAAGATACAAAGCTCGTTTAAATTTTAAAATGTACGGCACATAACTGTGCGCAATTGTGCAATAGCAGAAATCTAATGTAAACGTTCTTACTTAGAGGATGAGGGTAGGTATAGAAAAGAAAAACAGATATTTACATTAACTCCAGATAGTTTTTTAATTTTATCAACATACATTTTATATCCCCTCTGTTATATTCCTCTATCTCCCCCACAGATAGTTTAAACACTCGGGGGAGATAGATATTTCTTATTTCCCCCGCGAATTTCACAGAGGCGACAAGAACCTCCCCGTACCTAGTGGTGGTCAGCTCCATTTTTTCCACCCTATATTTTACACCCTCCTCCGAGTCCTCCTTTTTCAAAAAGGAGGACTCCCTCTGCATTCGCATCAACTTCTCGCGAACGGAGGGGGAGGAGGTGGAGGGGGTAACGGAGGAGGTAGACGGGGTGTTGATGGGGGTGTCTCCAATGTTGTTCGTTGTTGAAGTCATCCTCAAAGAGAAAAAAGAACTCAATAAATACACACATAAGTAAGAGAATTTGATCTATGGGGGAAAAAAGCAGTGTACTCACCAGGTCGAAATGATTGTTCCATCTCATAACAATTTACGAGAGGGGCCGAAGGGGGATTGGAACTACCAAACCCTTTTAGACCTCGGTTAGTAACGGGACCAACCGCTTCAGTCACTAAAAATTTAACATCTATAGCGATCTGCTCAAAAATTATTTGACATATCCTATCCTCCTTCATCACATGGAAATCATAATCGCTATGATTATAAAGGAGAACTCCAATTTCCCTGTAAAATCGCTATCGATGACGCCCGCGCCCGTCTCGATTCCGAACTTCAGGGAATGGCCTGAACGAGAAGCAAGCCTCCCGTAATAACCATTTGGGATTTCCATAGAAATCCCGGTTCTTACGAGACGACGTCCTCGCTTAGGTACCATGTCCCGTTCGAGAGCGTGCATATCGTACCCGGCTGAATGGTCATAACATCGTACGGGTACAGTAGTGGAAGGGTGTAACTTCCTTATTGGAACAATCATTCTGCAGTAAGCAGTTTCATAAAACGGCAGAAAACGGGTGGATTATTAGAACAAGGGAGGAAAAAAATAGTTCTCCAAAGCTAAACGAGAATCAGTCCGTGTATTGGAAGCGTATGCTATCAAGCACTTGCGATAACACACGTTTACGAAGCTCCCTAGGTTGCAAGTTTTTTCTTCGGTGCGTGAAAAAGAGGCATAAGTAATATTTATTGTTCTGTAGTTAGGGGATGCACGTCTCGCGTTTTGAAATGAAGATAAAGGGTGGGCTGGGAGGTTGTTATCCATCTCGAAAAGTGGGTGCGAATACAATTGGAGCACCAAAACTTTTTATTTCCTATTACCTCGATCATATTATCGAGATATAATTTGCAGTTGCGATGTTCTAAATAAACTACCCACGACTTGTATGGCCGCATATAAAATGCGCACTTATCGCAGAAAAAACAGTGAATCGTTTTGATCAAAGGTAAACTGAGAGTCTCGAAGTTCAGCACGGAGAGTCTCGAAGTTTCAGGAATTAGCAGCAGCACAGCAGTTGAGGTTCCCGTAGGCTCGTAGGCGAGGCTCCAGTTCTGCTCCCCCGATGAATCTGTCTTTCCATCGTTTGGCCGGCCCTTATATACGGTTTTGGGCGGCGTCGTTTCCCGGATTTCAGGTGGGGCCTTGGGCGCACGTCTGCCGAGACCTTGTAGAAGCGGATGCTGGAAGTCGGTGGGATGGGGCTGGTGGGCGTGCGATCGAAGGGGCGTCGAAGGTCTTTGGAGGCAGGTGTTGCAAGACGGGGGAAGTGGAGGGGAGGACCCAAGGCTAGGGCCCCTCCCCACCACATTGCATTTCTGCCCCTTCCACTTTGAGTAGGCAGAGACAGAAATGCAATGTAAAATCCCTTGTGGTCATGGATTTTCCTGTTTGTCTTATTCCTTTGGTTGCACTGCGCAATACTCCCGAAGGTGACTTTTAGGCGCGTGCGCACGGCACGTGCGTCATCTCGAAGGTGACTTTCCCGCACGTGTCCGTTTCGTTCATCGGAAATCATCGTGGTGGCGATATTTCCTGTTTTTGAGTAATGCTCCTTCGTTTTCCAGGATGTGGGAATTAATAATATAATGAAAAGGATGTACCCGTAGCTACTGGGTATGTGACAATATGTGAAACCCACAATAACTTCCTTAGTTGAAAAGATACAAAGCTCGTTTAAATTTTAAAATGTACGGCACATAACTGTGCGCAATTGTGCAATAGCAGAAATCTAATGTAAACGTTCTTACTTAGAGGATGAGGGTAGGTATAGAAAAGAAAAACAGATATTTACATTAACTCCAGATAGTTTTTTAATTTTATCAACATACATTTTATATCCCCTCTGTTATATTCCTCTATCTCCCCCACAGATAGTTTAAACACTCGGGGGAGATAGATATTTCTTATTTCCCCCCCGAATTTTACAGAGGCGACAATAACCTCCCCGTACCTAGTGGTGGTCAGCTCCATTTTTTCCACCCTATATTTTACACCCTCCTCCGAGTCCTCCTTTTTCAAAAAGGAGGACTCCCTCTGCATTCGCATCAACTTCTCGCGAACGGAGGGGGAGGAGGTGGAGGGGGTAACGGAGGAGGTAGACGGGGTGTTGATGGGGGTGTCTCCAATGTTGTTCGTTGTTGAAGTCATCCTAAAAGAGAAAAAAGAACTTAATAAATACACACATAAGTAAGATGAATTTGATCTATGGGGGAAAAAAGCAGTGTACTCACCAGGTCGAAATGATTGTTCCATCTCATAACAATTTACGAGAGGGGCCGAAGGGGGATTGGAACTACCAAACCCTTTTAGACCGCGGTTAGTAACGGGACCAACCGCTTCAGTCACTAAAAATTTAACATCTATAGCGATCTGCTCAAAAATTATTTGACATATCCTATCCTCCTTCATCACATGGAAATCATAATCGCTATGATTGTAAAGGAGAACTCCAATTTCCCTGTAAAATCGCTATCGATGACGCCCGCGCCCGTCTCGATTCCGAACTTCAGGGAATGGCCTGAACGAGAAGCAAGCCTCCCGTAATAACCATTTGGAATTTCCATAGAAATCCCGGTTCTTACGAGACGACGTCCTCGCTTAGGTACCATGTCCCGTTCGAGAGCGTGCATATCGTACCCGGCTGAATGGTCATAACATCTTACGGGTACAGTAGTGGAAGGGTGTAACTTCCTTATTGGAACAATCATTCTGCAGTAAGCAGTTTCATAAAACGGCAGAAAACGGGTGGATTATTAGAACAAGGGAGGAAAAAAATAGTTCTCCAAAGCTAAACGAGAATCAGTCCGTGTATTCGAAGCGTATGCTATCAAGCACTTGCGATAACACACGTTTACGAAGCTCCCTAGGTTGCAAGTTTTTTCTTCGGTGTGTGAAAAAGAGGCATAAGTAATATTTATTGTTCTGTAGTTAGGGGATGCACGTCTCGCGTTTTGAAATGAAGATAAAGGGTGGGCTGGGAGGTTGTTATCCATCTCGAAAAGTGGGTGCGAATACAATTGGAGCACCAAAACTTTTTATTTCCTATTACTTCGATCATATTATCGAGATATAATTTGCAGTTGCGATGTTCTGAATAAACTACCCACGACTTGTATGGCCGCATATAAAATGCGCACTTATCGCAGAAAAAACAGTGAATCGTTTTGATCAAAGGTAAACTGAGAGTCTCGAAGTTCAGCACGGAGAGTCTCGAAGTTTCAGGAATTAGCAGCAGCACAGCAGTTGAGGTTCCCGTAGGCTCGTAGGCGAGGCTCCAGTTCTGCTCCCCCGATGAATCTGTCTTTCCATCGTTTGGCCGGCCCTTATATACGGTTTTGGGCGGCGTCGTTTCCCGGATTTCAGGTGGGGCCTTGGGCGCACGTCTGCCGAGACCTTGTAGAAGCGGATGCTGGAAGTCGGTGGGATGGGGCTGGTGGGCGTGCGATCGAAGGGGCGTCGAAGGTCTTTGGAGGCAGGTGTTGCAAGACGGGGGAAGTGGAGGGGAGGACCCAAGGCTAGGGCCCCTCCCCACCACATTGCATTTCTGCCCCTTCCACTTTGAGTAGGCAGAGACAGAAATGCAATGTAAAATCCCTTGTGGTCATGGATTTTCCTGTTTGTCTTATTCCTTTGGTTGCACTGCGCAATACTCCCGAAGGTGACTTTTAGGCGCGTGCGCACGGCACGTGCGTCATCTCGAAGGTGACTTTCCCGCACGTGTCCGTTTCGTTCATCGGAAATCATCGTGGTGGCGATATTTCCTGTTTTTGAGTAATGCTCCTTCGTTTTCCAGGATGTGGGAATTAATAATATAATGAAAAAGATGTACCCGTAGCTAGTGGGTATGTGACATCATCCCCCCCACAAACTTCTGGTCCCCAGAAGTAATAGGGAGAAGATAAAAAGAAGAATGACTATGTCCGGTCACGTAAAAGAAAAACGCTGAAGGCGTGAATAAAGGATCGTAACGGCGACCGAGTATACAAGGTCGGTCCCCTAGTCCAAGTTACGGATTACAATACAGCTAAACCAAGCACAATATCTGACTTCCACCCAAGAAGGGGTATACAAAAAAAAATTCTTTGCCGAGGGCAAAATAACCGAAAATGAAGGTGGTGGGCATGGATGTGAGGGACTGCTTGCTGCGCGGGGCGATGGGTGTCGGTGCGTGACTCGTCTCTGGGCCTGTTGAAGGTCTGGGAACTGGTAGCAGGGGTTATTGTTATTGTAGGTGGTTCCACAGTATCAACCCTAGTCCTTAGGTAGAAAGGTTCCCGGGAGCGGGAGCAGAGGTCCCAGGCTTGGATGAAAAAGTAGATGGAAGGAATCCAGGAGAGGAGGATCGCGAGGCCTATTAATGCGATCCACCAATGCGGAAAGGTAGAGGGAGTGAGGCGGGTAGGAGGTTCCCAATTGGCTTTCATGCATTCATTGAGGTTACTGCAAGATGAGGAGTAGGTAGGGGAGAATGGGGGTAAGGTCAAGGAATCGAGAGAAGACCAGGCGGCTGGAATGACCCGCCGGATGGTCAAAGCGTTTTCAGGAGACGGAATGTAAGGGAAGCCTGGCGTGATTTCGAGGTCGTTGACCGTCAATCGGCAATTACATGGGAGCGTTACCCGAAATGACCCTCGATCCCCCCTCGCCCACCCATGCCATCGAGCCGTGCCACACGTGACAACTGCCTCGCTAGGAGGGTGAGTAAGGAGGAAGGTAGAGGTACTCAACCGGGTTATCTGCATCTCCCTGGACCGGACGCAATTAAGCGGACAGTCCAGAGCAACAGACTCCGCAGACCCCCCAATGGCAACCCTCTTGGCACATTTCAGCGGGGCGGAGGCGGTATCGAGAGCCGCCTCCAAGGAACAAAGCTCATCCCGGAAGGGATTGCACAGCAATTTCCCCAGCTGTACCCCTCCAGGGGTCTTTATCAGTGCCAATTCTGCTCCCGAAGCCGTGGCCTGACAAGTGAAATCACCAAAGGCGTAAGGTATGGGAACGAAGGAATAGAGTGACACGGAGGAAGTCTCCTCAGCGGCCAAAGGCACCACTAGGAAAAGGTAAAGGTGGGATGGAGATAGGAGGCAGTCCACCAAGGACAGGATGTAATACCGTGAAAAATGCTTGACGGCTAGCTCATACCCCTCATCCTGAATTGAATCCTGCAAGCGTAGAAGTGCAGTCCTGAGTGTCTTAACGTCTACAATGGTGGGATTCAATCGTCTGGATTGGCACATCCTCAGGACGTCCATCTGGTCCCGAAGAGCCGTTGAAACGTACATGGTCAGGCTCCAATCGGGTCCGCTGCTCCTAGAGGGGGGTTCATACGGCGGCGGGCATGGAGTAGTTAGATTCTGGAGGCCCCCTAGGCTGAGTAGCTGGTGTTCCAAATCTTCAGCCTCTGCCGATGAAATCATGATCCTCTTTGAGTGTCTCCGCCCAGGGAGGGCGAAGGCTCCGGAGATACTATTACTGTCAGCCGATAGAGGCGCTTCGGACAGCGGAGCTAGCCAGTTTTCTCGGGACCAGTCTTGCAGTGCCCTGTCGACCATGGTTCTTGGTCCTCCACATACCGCTCTTCTATCATTGGGTTGGCACATGGAGCTAATGAGGTCCCTTAAGGCAAGTAGCTGTTCGACTGGTTGGAACCGCCATCGGAAGGCGATGGGGATAGCGATGCTATAGACGGTCACGTTCGGTAGGGGCCTGAGGAAGGCCCCGGCTGTTATGTCCACGGCGATGGATTCAGTTGGAGACTGGGCTGGGCCCGATGCGGGATGTTGGGCATCGGACCCTATAATGGCCGGAAAATGGGCGCAAGCAGCGCAGATGAAGAACAGGTGGGGTCATGATCACGGGGACATGGCCCCCGGTTCCTCCTTCAGAGGAACTGTCTCTGGTTCCTCGGTTGCGGGTACGGGATCCTGCAGTAGGTACAAAGTGTCATTTTCCAATGCCCTCACCTCACTTCGGAATACTTCAAAAACACAATTACACACACAAAAATACCGTAGTATCCCGTGTTATTTTCCCAAGTTAATTAATTGATAAGCAAAACCACTTTGGTTAATACATTACCATGTCATACATTCCCGTCTTAATTCCCTCGTTAGTAGCTGTTAACAATTAAGGTCAGTCGTGCAACCAGATTAGTAAATGAGAAGGGGGGTATAGCATTAATAAGCGTTATCCGTATTAATAACCCATCTCTCTAAAAAAGGAAGGTTTAGGAGTTCTTCAGGGAGTGATCAATTCCCGTCATGAATTCGTATCCGAGTCATACGCCTTCATAATCCTTTTATTTAATGAAAGATGTTGAGGCTACGAATACGGAAGGTATTCGAACTTATTTCTGAGCTAACTGTCCCTGACTAAGGTCATCTCACATTTACATTAGGAGTACGACCAACGGTCCTCACATAACAGGACTCCCCTAATTGTTTCAAATACATTTTGGTTCTCTCGAATTATCCACTACCCTTTTGATTATCTTCTTAAAAGATAAGGGTGACAATGGATGCCTTCCCGTCCCTAAGAAGCATTGAAGTCCCGGCTTCGTTTAGATCGTGAAGCGATAATCTTATCATCGTCGAAAGAAGGATCTGCCTTCTTCCCGCCTCTCCCTCCATATACCTATATGGAAAAGAAGCGTAAATTAGTGATTTGGCGGTCTCCTGGATTGAGTAATCGTCATTGCTTATCCCCCACTGGGTCGATTCACCCCCGGCGCGCTATCTGGACATGCATTTTCTCCCCTACGGGTGTTGATCATCTACCTAATCGGCCCACCATTAAAACCCTACCGGCATGCCAGAGCAGACGTGAAATCCTCCCCCCATTCCGGTGGGAATCATTCACTATTTTCCATGGTCCGGCGCACAAAGCGCTCCACGTCATCCCCCCTTAAAGGGAGATGAAATTCCGTCGGGAACTCTATCCGGAGATTCTAACGAAGTCCCCTCGGAGGGGCAGTGTTTCCGATACACTGCTTCCTCAAGGCTTTTACACTACGATAGGAATTCTAGCACCTCTCTGGTTGCAAACCCAAAGAGACGTCGCTCATTTTCTATCTTCCACGCATGAGCGATAATTTGCTTGGGTGCCCCCAAGCCGACAGGCCTGTCTAATCTCGTCGGAATATGTCATCTCAATATTGGACACGTGTCTTCCGGTATCCCTACCGATCACCATGTAAAGACCTTCGATTATTTCAATGGTGTCACGGCGCGCATATTGGCTTACTGTTCATTCGGACCCCTCTCGCAATGAGAGGGACACGGCATATGCCCTTTGTTTCATTTGTCTGACAATTTCTGTATAGTTCAATCCTCTCGGTCGTACATGAAATACTGCGCGTGGGTCCGTAATTATTCTCTGTACTCATAATAACAACATTTACTTGACCGGTCATTCGACGACCCACGGTTCATGTTCGACGGCGGAGAAGGAGTGAGAAATAATTCCCGCCGCTTCTCCTTCCGTTAGCAGCGACCACAACTGGGTCGGGCTAATTTCGCGCTTCAATGGCGTATTTCCTCATTCTTCTACGAGGGACCGCCCCCTTTTCCCCTTAGGCTGGGCGATATATGTGACCCGCGAAGTTCCCCGAGCGTGTCCGTTTCTTCATTCAAGTTTCTGGACAGGTTCAGACCTGTTTTACACACGTTTTCGGACGCATTCTGGCACGGGGTTACTCGGCGTACATAACTCTGTTGGAGGTCTTTAGGTTTTTTCGCGGCCACTTTTTCTGAATGACTTGGCGTGGGGCGGAGTCCGCGTCCAGACTCCCCACCCCGCGCTACTGATAACCCTCGCGAAGGCGGGACGAAATCCCCCGAGTCCCGCCTACTTCCGCTAGCGTGTCTCTCGCAAGTTGACTGTTTTTATTTCGAGTCTTTTCTTCACGTGACTGGCCGTTCCTGACCTCCCCTTACGTTCTTCTCGCCGTGTATGCACATTCTAATTTAAGGGTTATTCTAATTCTCCTCGAACCCCTGTTGCTATGCGTGCTTCTTAGTGGACATATCCGTGTTCTGTCCCGACTCCCTGAACGGAAGCGACGACTGATTACACGCGAGTAGAGGGTTTTCACAACATTTTTTCCTCGCGTATTCTAATTTCCCTTGAGGAGTTGGATTCTTTCACTTATCTCACCTTCAATCTCTCCAGTTCTATTGCTCTCTTTCTTGCAGCAGGAAAGATTATCTCATCCCCATCAGGTGACACGACTAGAAGAGGCATTCTCCTCTCGTGTTTGTATACGAAAATTCCTACAATCACTAACAGTAATGTCAGTATTGCATTCCAAGAGAAGGCCGTTCCCTCGATAGACCTGCTATTTCCCCATTGCTCTCGCATTTCCTCAGTTTCTCCCCACCTATCTCGAGGCTGCGTAAGGTTCAAGTGAGGGAGTTCAATTGTCCAATTTGAATTTAGGCAATCGGCCAATCGTTCGAACGTGGGGAGTTTCTCTGTTGCCTTAGGGTCGATTACCATTGAGTCTAAATTAGACCAGATTGCAGGCAATACTTGCATCGTCCCTAAGGTTTTGGATTCCTTATTACAGGGATACATCGGCGGAATAATTATGGAGGGGCTTATAGTCGCAGAACAGGCGCATGGCAAGGTTAATTCTAGGGCGCCTGGGCCAGACAGCGTAGTATTCAATATTTTAGGTTGTTCGTCTCCGCAATTTATGCTAATGGTCTTGGGTGGGTGAGTAATTACATACCGCTCAAAACCTAACTCGCTAATAATGGTCGACTCCCCTGGTTTGCATTGAAAAGTGCAGGCTTGGGAAAGTTGTTGGGCCGTCCCCCCTGGGAACATTTGGATGGCGCAATTCGGGCCATGCGTCACGTCTGCACTATACCGAGGTAAAAGACATAATTTAGTCGCGTATGGGAGACAATAATTTAGCTTCGGACCCGAGATGGTTCGTAGTCGTTTACCGTCTATAGCAGCATAGACTACATCATGAACTACGGAGCAGGTTTGTCCGTTCCACGCAAAGGGTGTGGCGGATATTTCGTAAAGTTGCCATTTTGCTCCCAGTCGGGTGATAGGTGCGTTTATTCTAATTATCATTTCTTTGTTGTGCACTAGGCAATGAGAAATAGGCAATGCGGCTAGTTCTGCGGCGCTGGCTTGGGCCCATTGGTATCCTTTGGCAGCCAGTGGCTTAATTCTATTATTTAAATCGTCCTGCAGTACTTCTAACGGAAGTATAGAAATCGGTATGAGTTTATTTTGGCAACGATGTAGTGCTTCGTTCTCTCGGACGGTTGAGGCTAGTTTTCCCTGGATGAACATATTGCGGGAAATTATGGATACTAGTGAAGCTAGAAATCCTTGCACCTCTGATGTCGCATTGGTAAGATGGGCCAGCGTATTCCTGGTTGTTTGATGGGTATTTAAAAGTTGTGCGCGCATTGTTTTTATAGTGGCCTCTACTTTAGCGGTATAATTGTCGATTTTTAATCTGGCGTCCGATACGTAAGCATGTTCGTCCAAAATCATGGTCCGAAGGTCAAGCAGTTTCTTTTCGAAGGAAATTTGGGATTTTCCACGCTTTCCACGTGACCTTGAGACGCGATTCCACAACACCATTCCATGAAATTGCCTATGAAGTTTAATCCTCGCTTTCGTCTGGCCCCAATTTCCTGTTCCTCCAGATTGGGATAGTACGGTCGGATACTAGCGAAATCAATCAATGAATCTAACCGTTTCGATGCTGCCTGTAATGACATGAGCTTATTGCAAACCGTGCTGGAGCCATACGTACATGAAACCGCCGGAGGTGTTGGGTAGGTTAAATTTGGTGCCTGCCATTTAATTTTGTAGGTAAGGGGGATGCTCGCCTCGTAAGTCACCACCCTTGGTAATGCTTCCCAATGGGTGCCTGCCACGATTTTCACGGCCGGCTGCGATATCTCGTCTGCCTGTACTGTAACTAGCGCGAAGAACGCGAGAAGAGAGCATACGGGGAGAAGCATTCTTATCTTCACGCGGGGAGGGCACTTCCCGTTTTCTGATAACTGCCTATTATGACTGGCAGGCCCCGCTTGTCCTCCTTATCTTTGCTCCAATGTAAACAAAGAGGAACTCGCGGATCGGGGATGCTTATTTTCCGTGTCTCGTTGCTCCTACGTGGTTCCCCCAGGTGTGGGTCAGGAGATGGGTGTAGTTAGTGGATGCGTGCCAGGATCAGTCTGGGTCCTTCTGTCTCCTTCCCAGTGTAGCTGAGTAGGGGTAAGGAGAAAATTTGAAAAAAGAGAACTGAAAAAATTGTTATACCTGCAGATCCTCGGGGAGGTCCCAATTTTCTATGTCCGACGGGGTGGCAGGGGGTATCACTTCCGACAGGGAGGAGACCGAGTCCCATCGGCGCCGCACCCAATGGTCGCATATGGGCTCGGCATCCTCCCCATCCGTGACGACAGCATATGGATGGAGAGGGAGGGTGTGTGACGGCCCCTCCCCGTAATGGCCTTCCCGGAACCTAAATATGTTCCGCCCGTTATCCAGAATGGCTCTCCACCTGGCCACCTCCGGATTCCCAATGATTAAGGGGCACGTGACGTTGCCCCCCAAGCGGGCGGAGATCACCATTTCCGCCGCGCCCAATTTTATTCTGATGGGGATCGGGGCCCCACCCCACCCCTCTCCCTCCAAAATTCTCCCCGACACCATGCAGGGCGTCACTAAGGTGTGTCTGCTGTTGCAGGCTATCTCTATGTTAGGGCAGTATTGCCCCTCCACCCACCCCTCCACATAGTGGGCGTTATTGTAGCCCAGGGGTGATGCCCAGATGTTGGTGGCCATGGCGTGGAGCTGGAGTGAAAGAAACCGATTAGTATTATTGCCTCTTGTAGTAGGGGAATATTCTAGATACATGTACGGTATCCAGCTTCCCGTTTTTAACCTTTACTTCATACGTCACGGGGCTTACTTGTCGCCTGATTTCGTAAGGCCCATAGTAATTCGAGAGAAGTTTTTCGCTCAGCCCGACCTTCCTAGTCGGGGTGTATATCCTAACGAGGTCTCCTATTTTGAAGCTGACGTTTCGCCTGGTATCGTCGTATCTCACGGCGTCCTTCCCTTGTCTCTCGGCCAACCTTTTTAAAGCGGCTTTAGCCCGACACCATCTATCGAGGGCCTCTCGTTTTTCGCCCTCTCCTTCCTGAGCGAGGGCCACTTCGGGTGGTAGGACTGCCTCACGACCGTAAACCAGGTAATAGGGTGACTCCTTCAACGAGTCTTGTAGTCCTGTGTTATACGCGAAGGTGACTGGGGCCAGAAACAAGTCCCAATCCGTTTGCTCAGAATTCGTGAAGGACGACAGCATTTCTGCTATCGTTCGGTTCAATCTTTCCGTCAGACCGTTTGTCTGCGGGTGGTAGGCTGTGGTGAAACTGCTCACTACTCCCATGCTTCGTAGTAACGAGGTCACCATTTCAGATTGGAACACTTTACCCCTGTCTGAGAGGATAGTGGTAGGGCATCCGTGCCGACAAATTATTTGCTCAAATAAAAATTGTGCTACTTGGCCGGCGGTACCGTTTGGTATGGCCCGTGTTTCGGCATATCGGGAGGCGTAATCGGTGGCAACTATTATGTATTTCTTTCCCCTAGAACTACGAGAAATGGGACCGAGTAAATCCACGCCTAGTCGATCGAATAACTTTCCTGGTCTAATAGGTTGCAGGAACCCACCTGGCCGGACATTTGGGCCTTTCCGGGCTTGGCAATCGCTGCATGAGCGGACGTATTTAAACGTATCCGGCTTCATTCCTATCCAATAGTATCGTGTTTTCAGTTTATCGTAGGTCCTAGCGAATCCTAGATGTCCTGAGAGGGGATCGTCATGGTGGGAGTACAGAATCTCCTTTCTTAAATCGTCGGGGATGACGGTGAGGTAGTCGTTTCCCCTAATTCCTGCATTTATCCTTAATAACACACCGTTTACTAACCTATAACCTTTCCTAACTGTCCTTTCCAATTCTTTGGGAGTGGTTTCAGGGTGTTCCAGGGCCTGAATAATTGGAAGGAGCTTTGGATCTTCTCTTTGTCGCTGTCCCATTTCTTCCGTTGTTAGGGCTAGGAGAGGAATTTCATTGGCCTCCGTCTCGTCTTCCGGGCTCGGTTCGAAGACTGGATTCCTAGTTAAACAGTCCGCGTCACTGTGTCTCCTTCCTGGCTTATGACTAATCGTGTAGTCGAATTCCTGGAGTTTCAATGACCATCGAGCCAATTTTCCTACCGGATCTTTTACTGTTTTTAGAAAGCATAGTCCCCTATTATCAGTAAATAACTTAAATTTCTGTCCCCATAGATAGGGTCTGAATTGAGACAGCCCATACAGCAGCTAGGCATTCTTTCTCCGAGATTGAATAATTCTTTTCAGCCTTTGTCAGTGATCTGGAGGCGTATGCAACTGGGCGTAAATCATGTGTATCCTTCCCTTGCAATAATAAAGCTCCCAACCCTATGTCACAGGCATCCGTCCTGAGTTCGATTGGGAGGTCCGGATCATAGTGCCTCAATACTGGCGCGGTGGTCAGGGCGTTCTTTAGTGAATTAAACGCTTCCTCTTCCTTTCGGCCCATTGGAGCGGCCTATCCTTTTTTGTCAAGTCGTGGAGAGGCCTGGCTATTTTCGAAAAATCACATATAAATTTTCGGTAATAATTACAGAGGCCTAAAAAGCTCTGGACGTCCTTTACCTTCCGAGGGGTCGGAAAATCTCGAACAGCCTGGAGTTTTCCCGTGTCAGGTTTAATTCCATCTCCACTGACTATGTATCCTAGCATCTTCAGGGTCGTTTGCATGAAATGACATTTAGATGGCTTGAGAGTAAGGCCGGCTGCTCGGAGTCTAAGGAAGACTTCTCGAGTATTTTGAACTAACTCGTCGGCGTTCTCCGCGAAGACTACTATATCGTCTAGGTAGACTAAGGCTTTCTTCCACTTCAGGTCTGACAATACGTTATCGGCTAGATATTGAAAAGTAGCAGGAGCGGAGCACAATCCGAACGGAAGAACGTTGAATTCAAAATGGCCGCCATCAGGGGACACAAAACTAGCTTTGCCCTTGTCTATTTCTTTTAATGGGACTTGCCAATAACCGCTGAATAGATCTAGGCTAGTAAAATATTTGGCCTTCCCTAGGTAGCTCAAAAGGTCATCAATCACCGGGAGTGGATACACATCTTTGGTTGTAACCGCATTTAGTCGTCTGAAATCAACGCAGAATCTAAGTCCACCGTCCTTTTTCTTTACCAACACCAGAGGAAATCCCCAACTAGACCTAGATGGTCTAATTATACCTAGGCTTAGCATTTCCTTTATCTGTTCTCTAATGACTTCCTTCTCTTTGTGAGACACTCGATACGGGTTTTGGTGAATGGGCAATGCGTCTCCGGTGGGAATCGAATGTTCGACTAAATGTGTTCTCCCTATCTGACTTGGCGTCCAAGCGAAAATATCGTGAATTCTTCTATCAGGGCGTCAATTAACGCGCGTTCTCGTCGACTTATTTCCGTGTTAATGTCGAGCGGAACTCTATTTCCGTCCTCCAGTGCTATCTCAGATGCCGCGTCAAATTTAATCTCTTCCACCTCGCCGTCTGCCATCGGTCTAGAAGCGGCCAGCGTGGTTCCCTTGAAAATTTTGTGAGGCCTGTAGCGGTGATTTTTTATGACGGCAACAAAATCTCCCTCGGTCCTCGGAATCTCTACACTCAGACCTTTTTCCCGGAAGATTGATGGGATTGATTTAATCTCTCCGCCGGTCGGCGTGCAGGAAGGCGAAATTGAACATTTGGCCTCGCCTCGGGCCGGAATCGTGAGATCTCCCGTGGCGTGAAGTCTCATGGTTCGAGCGTGGCTCTCCCCGGAACCGGTTTTTGGCAGGGGGAGTTCGTCCTCCCACCCCCCCTCCATCTCCTTCCGCACGGGGTGGGAGTGGATTTCCACCTCTTTCCCTCTCGGTCCGAGCCAGATTATGCCTTTCCGCAAGTTAATGACGGCTTCCTCCTTAGCTAATGCTTCCATACCGATAATAAGTGGCCAATTAAGTTGGGGCAAGACGATAGCCTCTACATAAAAGGTTCTTTCCTTTAGTTCAACCATGACTCGAGCGACGCCGTTTACTGTCATTCGGCAGCCGTCTACCGATTTAATGATTTTCGATGTGGGTCGGATTGTCCCTTTCACCACGTCTGCTCTCACTACCGATGTCCCTGCTCCTGTGTCGAGAATAATGTCTTGGTCAGTTAGTCCCTCTACTGTGCCTTTTATTAAGAGGAGGCCGCTTTGTTTCTCAATCTGCCCCAAGAACAAACTCTCCTCTAGTTTGTCCCGGGCCGGCCGTTTCCCGGAGGATTTCCCCGCGGAACATTCCTACCGCGGGCCGTCCTCTCTGGGCAGTATGCTGCTATGTGTCCTTTTTTCCGGCATTCATAACAGATCGGCCTCCCGTCTATCGTCCGTCCTTGGTGTTCGTACGGCGCTTTCTGTGGCGGGTTTCTTTCTGGCATTGGCCGACTTCCATTCTGCGGCGCGCGGGGAGGCGGAGGTGGGGGCCGCGGCCTTGGCGGGGCCTTCATGAATTCCACCTCACATCGCAGACGTGCCATTTCTCGGAGTATGAGATTTAAATCGGCATTGTGTCTCGCGGCCTCGTCCTTGGGTGCCGGTGCCTTTCATGCTTCCGTTTTGTGGTTTCTCGGTTTAAATGCTTCCTCCGACGCTGCTCTTCTGGCTACATAATCCGCTCGATCTTTTCGCTTAATCAAGCGGAGTAATTCCGCGCAGGTCTTGGGTTCGTGAAACAAAACGGCTTGGATTATATCTGATCTAAGTCCCTTCACTATGTTTCGTACCAAGTCTGCCTCGACCATGTTCGGATTAACTTCCTTACATAGGGCGCGGACATCATAGTAATAGCTAATAGCTGATTCTTCCGGTCCTTGTCGTCTCTGAAATAAGCGATGTGCCTTTTCCTCGAGTGTACCCAACCCTTTGAATGTCGCAACGTATTCCCTGGCGAAATCTTCCCAGTCTCCCCTGATCGTTGCGGTGCTTACGTCGTGACTATCTAACCCATGAAGCCAACGTAACGCGGATTTTTCCAAATAGCACGGAAATAATCTTAGCTTTTCGGCTTCGGACCAGCCGTTTGCGGTCGCTATCTTATTAAAACGTTCTAGATAGTATTCCGCATCCTCGCCTCTCTCGCCGGAGAATATAGTAGGCGTCAGTTGATGTCCTATGGTCCTTGCTGGTCTATTTGGACTAGCAACTACCCTTTCGTCCACTATGTTAATTGAGATATTCCCATCCTCTACAGGAGGGATTGTTGGTTTCTTGTTTTCCTGCTCTTGGTCTGACATCTTTCCTGCGTCGTCTAATTTAATTTTTTTCTCGGGCGGGGTTACCGGACTCTCCCGTCCTTCTTCGGCTTCCTTATCGGCCCTAAACTCAATTGGCAGGTGGTATATCGGTTTGGTGCTGTCCTGTTCTCTCTCTGGTTCCCTGTCGATCCTAGATACAGTGCTATCCTGTGTCCCCTCGGGTTCTTTGTCGGAACTAGACCCGAGCGAAATATGGTATTGAGGGGGATCTCCTTGCAGACGAGCGCTCTTCCGTGTTGGCGTTCGAGGTGTGGTCATCGTCTGACGTTAATGAAATTGAAATTTTTTCGGAACGCAGCACATACACAACCAATAAAATAAAGCAGGCGCGATAAACAAGAGGCAAGAAAACATAACACTCAAAAACTTAAAAGGCACAAGGCTTTAAATTGAAATTATCAGTCGCTCATTTACGGACTGAACTATACGTGTCGTCGAAGCAATTACGACCGTATTCTAAGGGTGTCTATGCATCAGAAGGATGCGAGCGTCTCAAAATCCTCGACACAGACCAAGACTCACTACCGTAGGCGCATCCACCATATGTTACAGACTATTCGTCTGCTAGGGGCGCAGTTCCGGTGGATCAGCGAATCTGGACAGGTCGAAGAAATGAGAGACACTCCAGAGACTTAGTTAAAGTCATTTTATTTCGATATTCCGGACATAGCCACTTACAAAGAGGAGCGGAGTTAAGACGAAGCTGTAGGTAGGCAGCGGGCCTAGGTGCGACAGCGGCGGCGACTGTGGGGATGGCGGCGTCGACGATAGGACGGACGGCGATCGTGGGTTCCCCGATGGTTCGGCGAAGGGCGAATCTCGGCGGTGGCGGCGGTTGGCGGAGTCCACAGCGAAGGCTGGATCAACAGCTAGATGCTGGGTCAGCAAGACTGGATCGGCAGCGAAGGCAGGGTCGGCGGCTGGGAACTCGGTCACTGACAGTCTCGTAGTTCAGCACGGAGAGTCTCGAAGTTTCAGGAATTAGCAGCAGCACAGCAGTTGAGGTTCCCGTAGGCTCGTAGGCGAGGCTCCAGTTCTGCTCCCCCGATGAATCTGTCTTTCCATCGTTTGGCCGGCCCTTATATACGGTTTTGGGCGGCGTCGTTTCCCGGATTTCAGGTGGGGCCTTGGGCGCACGTCTGCCGAGACCTTGTAGAAGCGGATGCTGGAAGTCGGTGGGATGGGGCTGGTGGGCGTGCGATCGAAGGGGCGTCGAAGGTCTTTGGAGGCAGGTGTTGCAAGACGGGGGAAGTGGAGGGGAGGACCCAAGGCTAGGGCCCCTCCCCACCACATTGCATTTCTGCCCCTTCCACTTTGAGTAGGCAGAGACAGAAATGCAATGTGAAATCCCTTGTGGTCATGGATTTTCCTGTTTGTCTTATTCCTTTGGTTGCACTGCGCAATACTCCCGAAGGTGACTTTTAGGCGCGTGCGCACGGCACGTGCGTCATCTCGAAGGTGACTTTCCCGCACGTGTCCGTTTCGTTCATCGGAAATCATCGTGGTGGCGATATTTCCTGTTTTTGAGTAATGCTCCTTCGTTTTCCAGGATGTGGGAATTAATAATATAATGAAAAAGATGTACCCGTAGCTAGTGGGTATGTGACAATATGTGAAACCCACAATAACTTCCTTAGTTGAAAAGATACAAAGCTCGTTAAAATTTTAAAATGTACGGTACATAACTGTGCGCAATTGTGCAATAGCAGAAATCTAATGTAAACGTTCTTACTTAGAGGATGAGGGTAGGTATAGAAAAGAAAAACAGATATTTACATTAACTCCAGATAGTTTTTTAATTTTATCAACATACATTTTATATCCCCTCTGTTATATTCCTCTATCTCCCCCACAGATAGTTTAAACACTCGGGGGAGATAGATATTTCTTATTTCCCCCCCGAATTTTACAGAGGCGACAATAACCTCCCCGTACCTAGTGGTGGTCAGCTCCATTTTTTCCACCCTATATTTTACACCCTCCTCCGAGTCCTCCTTTTTCAAAAAGGAGGACTCCCTCTGCATTCGCATCAACTTCTCGCGAACGGAGAGGGAGGAGGTGGAGGGGGTAACGGAGGAGGTAGACGGGGTGTTGATGGGGGTGTCTCCAATGTTGTTCGTTGTTGAAGTCATCCTAAAAGAGAAAAAAGAACTTAATAAATACACACATAAGTAAGATGAATTTGATCTATGGGGGAAAAAAGCAGTGTACTCACCAGGTCGAAATGATTGTTCCATCTCATAACAATTTACGAGAGGGGCCGAAGGAGGATTGGAACTACCAAACCCTTTTAGACCGCGGTTAGTAAAGGGACCAACCGCTTCAGTCACTAAAAATTTAACATCTATAGCGATCTGCTCAAAAATTATTTGACATATCCTATCCTCCTTCATCACATGGAAATCATAATCGCTATGATTATAAAGGAGAACTCCAATTTCCCTGTAAAATCGCTATCGATGACGCCCGCGCCCGTCTCGATTCCGAACTTCAGGGAATGGCCTGAACGAGAAGCAAGCCTCCCGTAATAACCATTTGGGATTTCCATAGAAATCCCGGTTCTTACGAGACGACGTCCTCGCTTAGGTACCATGTCCCGTTCGAGAGCGTGCATATCGTACCCGGCTGAATGGTCATAACATCTTACGGGTACAGTAGCGGAAGGGTGTAACTTCCTTATTGGAACAATCATTCTGCAGTAAGCAGTTTCATAAAACGGCAGAAAACGGGTGGATTATTAGAACAAGGGAGGAAAAATATAGTTCTCCAAAGCTAAACGAGAATCAGTCCGTGTATTGGAAGCGTATGCTATCAAGCACTTGCGATAACACACGTTTACGAAGCTCCCTAGGTTGCAAGTTTTTTCTTCGGTGTGTGAAAAAGAGGTATTAGTAATATTTATTGTTCTGTAGTTAGGGGATGCACGTCTCGCGTTTTGAAATGAAGATAAAGGGTGGGCTGGGAGGTTGTTATCCATCTCGAAAAGTGGGTGCGTTTACAATTGGAGCACCAAAACTTTTTATTTCCTATTACCTCGATCATATTATCGAGATATAATTTGCAGTTGCGATGTTCTAAATAAACTACCCACGACTTGTATGGCCGCATATAAAATGCGCACTTATCGCAGAAAAAACAGTGAATCGTTTTGATCAAAGGTAAACCTATATATTTTGACATGAAAATGTCCTATATATTTTTCTAGATGCGGACAAAATAGAGAGCTTAATCTAGAAACAACTGATATGCTATTCGTGGGAATCGCACACCGAAATTGTTGGCAATAATGGAACGAACCACCAGCCTCCATTTTCTACTTTGCTCGCTCGTTAAAGATTTCAAAAACGTCATCCATAGTAATGTTCTCGATTTCTCCATGAAGTGAACAATACTTGTGCTTATAGTAGTAGGTATAGATAACGTGTCGACATCAGTTTTTCTAACTAAACATGATGCTACAACGTTTAAACAGAAGCTATAGAGAGTGGGGAAGCCAGTTATAGACTGCTGAGTATTTCTATACTCCTGACCACGTATTTCGCCAAATTGCCTGCGATTCAAAATGATCGACATTATAATTGCTTCCTTGAGAAAGGATAAACATAGCAAATTTAGTGAGGTGTATATATACCCCCTTCCGCTAAAACCTCTAAAGGGAAAGGTGAACTGTTTTTACCTCAAACTTTTCACCAGACCCAGAGACTAATATGCATTGGAGTGGAGTCATCAGTACTTCAGATGATTTCTAACGTCAATGGGCTATAATAATTTCCAAGATGGTATCTGATTCAATATATGAAACGATTCCCATGCTATTCTACTTATCAGAATAACAGCATTGTACCATGCATTAAGAACCTCGGAAAAGGCAGTTGAACATTTGGAATAAGGTGGTGGTATGTAAAGAATGCTGTACTTGAAGATATCTTAGAATATTAAACGTAAGGTTGGGTTGAGCTGCTTGGTACAGGAACTGGAAATTGTGTATTAAAGCAGAATTTGTGATGGAGTGAAGTCATGAGTACATCAGAAGGTTTCTGTTGCTGTTTGGCCATCTTCATTTCAGATCTGGTTTCATATTTATATAGAGCTAGTGTTTCTGGTGGTAGTCTCATTTAGAACCCTTACACAGCTCGAAGTGGCAGGGAACTGATGCATCACACTATCCCGTATAATCCCCAGTGAACGTGTCCCCTCGTTGGGGCTCTGTGGCTGGGGGGGCTTCCTTTAGAGAGGTTGGGGAGGGCCTTCTTGGGAGTGAACCGCTTGCCACCGAGACGGGAGGAGCTCTTTGGGGGACCACTGCACGCTCTCCCCTCTTTCTTGTGAGGGGCGTGGCTGACTCAGACCCACGTTCTCACCCTCTCGCTCTTTCCGTCTGTCTCCCATAGGTGGTAGTTGGTAGGCTTCTACGAGGTCCCCATCAAAACTGGATAAATCAGTTCCCTGCCACTTAAAGCGAAATGGTTAAAAGAAGAAATAAAAGATACCACCATTTCCCCACTGTCTCAATTTTTCATTATGTAGATCTTCATTTACTCTTTTACTATGATCACATTAAATATGGTTTAGTCCGCACCAGATCCTCCATGGCCTCTTCTCGAACAATGTATGTTTTTCCGTATCATCTTTCCTGTAAAGAAGAGCTTGAAAGTCCAAAGAAGACTTCTTTTCCCTTTTTTCGCCACATCGCTGGTGGTGCCTGAGTGAGAGATGTTTTGCTCGGACTGCTGCTTCGATCGCAGTCTAGCAAAGAGAGCGTATAATAACAATAATAAAAGGTCTTTATTTGTGCGAAAATGAGACGAAACAGTCCCTTCTGCCATCTAACCCCGCAGTCAAAATATATACATTTAAATCATATAATGGTCAATACCTAAAACAATTACTATCTGAGCTTTAAAAAATCATTAAAGAACATACTTCTAGGAATTTGCAAATGATAAATTTATACGAAAGAAATATATACTCAAACAATATATCAATATTACAGAACGAATGGTGTGTGAAGGAATTTACATGAGTGATAATATATTGAGTGCACTGGACGGTAAAGTGAAAGGGCGAGGATACCTCGGAGTGCAGGGTAGGAAATTGGATGAGGGGAATATCAATCGCTTCCGGACTGGGAATCTGAGGAGGAAGTGGAGTTGAGACGTCTTCGCCGCCGGGCTCGACAGTGGTCTCTAGTGGGGGTGAGGGGTCTGTAGGGGAATAAACATACTGAAATGTTAAAGCAAAAGACGTGATTTTAGACTTCTGGTTTATTGGCAGCAGTATTACAGGATAGCTATCATCGGAAACAATAGCATCCAACAAATAGCAGGAACGAGTAACGGTCAAGTGTCCTCTCTCCACTTCTGTCTGCTGTCTCTCTTCGAGGATTTCTCTCAGCTGACTCCTCGCAGGTGACTCTCTCAGCTGACTCTCGTCGAGGACTTCTCGATCGGGGGCGGAGCCCGCCTCCACCGCGCTACCAGCGACAATTGCCGTAACTAAAACTCGTGCGATGCAAGAAGCGCGAACAGTGTCTTTTCCTCCGATGTGATTTAGAAGAGAAATTGGAGGAGTAGTATTCATCCTCCGATGGCGTTTCATCTGTCGAATCACCATGCTCTCGAAACCTGTAAGAGCAGTCAAACTTGTACATTAGGGTAAGCAGAAGTGCCCTAATGCAGTTGGAGCACCAATAATCCCTCCTCATATGAATAAATGGAACCAATAATTTTATTTTAAGAAAATTGTATTATTTTTTAATTACATGGAGGTGTTCTTCCAAACTAAATTCATTAATTTTTTTTAATTTCCTCGGGGGTGGCTTGGAACATCTTCGGTAGGAACATACTCCCACGCCTACCCCCGAAGATAATCTCCGCCGCCAAATACTTCTGGTATTTGGTGTTAAATTCTGGTGGAGCCTGAGGTGAGAGATGTTTTGCTCGGACTGCTGCTGCGACCCCAATCTAGCAAAGAGAGCGTATATATGATTACAACAATAAAAGGTCTTTATTGGACCATATGTGTAGAAAATAATAACCATGTGAATCGTATCCCCAATAAAATCCCCCAACTCCGATATGAAATACAAAGGTCTATCGAGGTAAAGTTGATATGCACAGCGAGAAAGACGTGTATGAAAATCAATACTAGTTACATTAACCTCCAATTCACATCGTGTAAGCGCGGAATCGGATAGAGCCCATAGCCACGGTCTCTACAGGACGCCCCTATTAGATTCAATATAGTAAACCAAATCTGTGCAGATAGAGCGTAGTAAAGATAGCTTGCATACGTCCGTTTTTTTATCCAAGAATGCTGAGACGATTGCAAGGCAAAGGTGGTACAGAGATGGAAAACTAACTCAATGGAAATAAATAATTTCGCGGATGATTCTTGAAGAAGTGTTCACCTCACCAAACTGCAATCGGTTTAAACACGCGAAACCCGAAATTTTGCGACGAGAAGGTTGCAAGAGAACGCGTACTAATCCCTGTATGGACGAATGCGAATTTAGGAGAAGAGTGCTTCATTCATTGGCTTTAAAACCGTTCCATGTTACTTAGATGCGTATCACGTGATTAGACGTTACTATATTATTTTTTGCTCCATCAAGCATACCTAAAATACGCAAACGGACCAAGCCACTGGTGAAAGTTGGAGTTGGTCAGTTATACGCGCGAGGAAGTTACATTATCGTACAAGCAATCCACATAATCCTCGAATTGTATCGTTTTATCAATCACGGCTTTTTTGACACCCTTTGCTCTTTTACACTCGGCTTATCCAAGTACTCGATATGAATAGAGTTTACTTCGTAATCCGACAAAATGGGTCATGATCTATCCTGAATTTTCATCTTTAAAAAAACCGACTTGTTTCGCGCGCGCGTTTGAATAGCAAGGGTATTCGTTCGGGTAATTGGCTGTATCGTTAGAGCTGAGATCGGAAATCATGTCGTCGTATAAATCTCGCGTTTGAATCTCTAAAATGCACCCGTCGGTATCAAAGTTCAAAAGGTGTAAATCGTTACCGTATTCCGACTTGAGATTTTCGTAAACGAAATCGTACATGTGAACTTTCGAAATATCCGAAACAGCCTGACCAATAAACATCGGTTTGTTCATTTTGATGGTGCTTTTTCTCTTGTGCACAGCAACAAGATTTTCGGCGAATATCGTTCGATCAAGAAACAGTGAGGTTGATATTAATTTATTCAATCGTTTTTCATTGTTTACTAATTCGAGGTCGATGCGATTTCTCACTTGTTCACAGGATTTTCCATAAAGACTATTGTTGGCTAATTTATATAGCTCGCGATCGATATCGGTGGTTGCCAATTGTCGCCTCTGAGAATTGACTTCGATAAACGGTTTCATCCACGGTGACTGATCAAATTCAATGACTCGATGAATCTTTTTCAATTTCAAGCCGGAGGATAATGCTAATTTAAGAACCCTATAATGAATGACGTATTGTTCTTTATCGTCCAGTGTCGTCAGTAACTTTTTATGCTTTCCATTCGGTGGTGTTTTACTCTCGGCACAAAACGGCAAGTCGCTGTGCAAGTCGTGGAGTTCCTTGGGATATTCGAGGTCGACTTCAGTAGAAGTGAAAACGGACTTCTGGCACAATGATGACGTCACATTACGTCATTAACAGCCACGCCCAACCCAACCACGCCCAACATGAACTGGCACATTGATGACGTCATTAACTGCCCCACCCAACCCAAGCTGATCCAGATTGAGCAGCAGAGTGCTAGCACAGTTAATTTTTCGACTACACCCAACCCAACCCAAAACGAAAGTAATTAGTGTAATTATTTCCTTTAATTACTCATTAATATTAAATTTGATAATTGCACTCGAAAGACAATTTTATTTAAGGTAAATTAAGTTCTTAACGTTTTAGCAATTTAAGTGATATTAAGCGTGTAAATAAATGATTTATGATTGTATCTTTAATTTCAAATCTGGCGGTGAATATACAACGACATCTGTTGTTCAATCCCCGAACCATCACGACTATCGATGGCTTCCGACCTCTGTCGTTCAATTCTCGTACCATTACGACTTATGACTTTAATTTTAAATCTGGCGGTGGTTATCCAACGACCTCTGTTGTTCAATCCTCGAACTATCTCAACTTACGATTGCTTACGACCTCCGTCGTACAATTCACGAACCGCCACGACTTTAATTTTAAATCTGACAGTGATTGAAATCCTCGTTGAGATCTCTGTTGCATAATCCTTCATGGTTTAGCTATTTAAGTGATATTTTAGCTATTTGATTGATATTAAGCTGGTAAATAAATGATTTATGAATGAATATTTAATTGACAACTTTTGTTACATAATTCTCAAACAACTAAAGATTCTATATTCAACTTCTCGGATTTTCAAGGCCCTCGATGGGTATATAAGGCCGATCCTCCAGCCATTTGGTACCAGCGGCTGAGAAACTATTTCTCAGTCAACGGTCCATCTAATACAACGTGTAGGCTACTTCAAGAGATATTCGAACGTGAGAATGCTGAAACCAGGTGACTATAACCGTTCGCTCTCCCTATGAGCATTCGGATTTTTTATAATTTTCATATTATAATCTTCGAACGTGAGAATGCTGAAACCAGGTGACTATAACCGTTCGCTCTCCCTATGAGCATTCGGATTTTTTTTATAATTCTCAATAGTAACTTAGTATCTTCAAGCAAACACATAGGTTCTTAGGCTTAGGTGTTTAAGTTTTTAAAATTATACTATTTCTATAAGAGAACCTTATGAATCTATCGATAGCATTATAGATGATATTACCTTAAGACCACGTACAAAGACCCTTACCTATTTGACTAATAGCAAAGTTAACTATTAGCAAAAATTTTATTGCACCAAAACAAAAATATAAAAAAAATTTATTTTGAAAAAAAAAAACTTTAAAAAAAAAAACTTATTTTTTATATTTTTCTTTTGAAAAAAAAACTTTTTTTATATTTTTCTTTTGGGAAAAAACTATTTTTATATCTCTGTCGTTTATGGATGTAGAGGAATAAATGAAACAATAATTTTATTTTAACATAATATTGTTATTTTTCTTTATAATACACAGTGTCTCCCCCCAACTGTTTTCGTTGAATTTTTGGATTTCTTCGGGGGTGGCCTGGAACTTTTTAGGCAAAAATATGCTCCTGCGCCTCCCCCCGAAGATAATTTCAGCCACCAAGTATTTCCCATACTTGGTGTTCTGCTCCCTCATACGCTCCACCTGGTATTCAACTCCCTCATCCAGCTCGTCCTTCCTTAAATAGGTCGTCTCCTCCTGCACGTTGAGGAAACGCGACTTTAATGCTGCCATCTGTAACAAAAGGTAACTTAGAATGCATACAATAGTGATAATATAAAAATATTACTTGATATTCATAGCTATAAGAATATTCCATACCAATATGGAATATCTTTAATATTGGTGGCTGAAGGTACCAAAAAAAAACCGATTCACCTTGTCTGTGAACTGGCATTATCGGTAACAACAAAATTAATATCTGTGGCAATCTTTTCAAATATAATCTACCATATTCGATCACCTCTGTATATATTAAAATCTGCATCGCTATGCAATGAGTTCTTACTTTCAACTTTGGTGACGTAGATCTGTATTTAATAGGCACGGGCTGAGAGGTTGAAGCGGTGGTAGAGTGATGCGGTGACTTTGGCGAGGTAGAGCTGACAGCTAACAGAGTTCAAGATTTCAAGTACGCTGGAGCACTGGTTGTAGTGATGAACACGTTGGAGCACTGGTTGTAGTGATGAGCACGTTGGAGCTAACACTGGTGAGAGAGTGAAGTGGTAACTCCTTCTTCGGTCTATTTATACTAAGATTTACCTCAACAATTGAAGCAGGTTTGAACCTGTTTGAAGCAAACACAGTCTAGGAACAAAAAATCCTCAATACACGAAGCACATAAAATAAAAATATTAGAATTCCAATCCACGGACCTCGACTCCCGACTCCACCCAACCCAAGGTTATCCAGATTGAGAAGCAGAGCAGTTCATTGTTCCGGCGACCTCGACTCCCGACTCCACCCAACTCAAGGTTATCCAGATTGAGATACAGAGCAGTTCATTGTTCCGGCGACCTCGACTCCTGACTCCACCCAACTCAAGGTTTTCCAGATTGAGAAGCAGAACAGTTCATTGTTCCGGCGACCTCGACTCCCGACTCCACCCGACTCAAGATTATTCAGATTGAGAAACAGAGCAGTTCATTGTTCCACGGACCTCGACTCCCGACTCCACCCAACTCAAGGTTATCCAGATTGAGAAGCAGAGCAGTTCATTGTTCCACGGACCTCGACTCCCGACTCCACCCAACTCAAGGTTATCCAGATTGAGAAGCAGAGCAGTTCATTGTTCCACGGACCTCGACTCCCGACTCCACCCAACCGAAGGTTATCCAGATTGAGAAGCAGAGCAGTTCATTGTTCCACGGACCTCGACTCCCGATTCCACCCAACTCAAGGTTATCCAGATTTAGCAGCAGAGTTCTCGCACAGTTCATTGTTCCGCCGACCTCGACTCATCGACCTCACCCACCCCAAGGTTATCCAGATTGAGAAGCAGAGCAGTTCATTGTTCCGCCGACCTCGACTCTCGACTCCACCCAACCCAAGGTTATCCAGATTGATCAGCAGAGTTCTCGCACAGTTCATGGACTCAACTCGTCTCGAATTGGACTCGACTCGTCTGACACCCCCCCTCCCAACAAACCTCTCACACTTCTGGTGAAGTGGTTTAAAGAGTTGAAAAAACACAGTAACTACGCAGACTGCAGTGAGAAGTTCCTTATAAATACCTTCTCAAAAGTCATCAGCTCCATTTCAACACTCGAGAGAGAGAAAGTCATTTCTGTTCCAACACTCGAGAGAGAAACTTCGATTAGTTCACCTCCTGCTTGAGATAACACGTTCAGCTGTAAAACATCCCATCATATCAACTGTAAGTAATAATATTAATACTTTATATTTTTATCGGTACAGATTTGGTAGGGCTTGTTCAAAATTTAGGATTAAAAAAAAATAATACTTAATATTTCCAACATTGTAGATTACCTTATATCATTCTTAACAAAGAAACAACACGTGTAGTACCATTCTTAATACATAACCGTTTTTAAAACAATTAGTTTTACTTTACACCACCTTATTAACTTGATAACTACTAAGAGTACAGTAGAGTATGAAAAAGATGGAATCATTGTTTCGTTTATCATTACAGAAAATTTCAAAACACATAGTTAAGTTTGCTCGAAACAGAGCGAAAAACATTATGCCTTTATCGCATAGCGATCGTGCGTGGCTATGCGTAATAAGAAGAGAAGTAGACAAGATTTTAACTCACTATGAAAAAATTCTCCCAGTTAAAATATATAGAATGCTTAAAAGAACTGCACATGCATTTTCACCGTATCAATATATACATTCCCCAATTTGGTTTTAGCATTGCTTTCTTATTTCAGATAACTCAATCCCCCGTTCCTGTTGTATTACACATACCAACATCATGTCAAACATTCAAGAAATTCTTAATCGTTTCCAATCTGGAGAAATTCACACCACAGATCAACTTGAGCAGTCACTCAATGAAATTTACGCTCGAGTAGTTTTTGATAATGATACGATTGATGATATTGCAACATATGAAAGGATGAGAGATGCTCTAGACGTTGAAAAGGGTAGACGATTTTGTCAATATTGTGAAATATATTATAAAATAGATGAAGCTCTTCCACACGAAAATACCCTGATTCATAGACAAAACATAATTATTCAAAAAGGTAAAGGGTTTATTGAAATAGAATCTGCGATTAGATCTAGATTAAAAACATTTTGGATAACTCCAGAGGGGGAGGGGGGTCACGACGTTATGTCATTCCTAACCAATCTAACAGATCAAGTCACCGAGAAAATGCAAGAGCAAGTAATCGAGAATAATTCCATAAAATTCAATCTAGTGTTAATCTGTAAATTTCGCAAGGGCCAAGGAGAGTACATGGAAGCAGTGTTCAAGACTAGTAACAAACGTGTATTAGTGACTGATAATGTACAAGAAAACGTTAATGAAGGATTTTCAAAACTTTTGAAAGAGAAATCTGAATTCCAGGCTACGGGTTCTGGATGGTCTCTCTCAGAAATCATCGGGTTAGAACTGCGAATAAATAGGTATGTACCACTAGGAGGTTCAACCTTTATTGCCTTACCAAGTAAAATCTCACGTAGAAAGGCTGTAATAAACGTTAAAAATGATGATATCTACTGTTTCAAGTACGCATTGTGGTCAAAGAATGTAGAAAGGAATCCTCAACGAGTTTCTCAATACCAAACAAATGAGTTCAGAAACGCGTATAATTGGGATTGTATTAAATATCCAGTTGATTTAAAAGACATATCAAAATTTGAACGGATCAACAATGTATCCATAAATGTTTTTGGTCTAACAGATAAGAATGATGTATATCCTTTGAAGATTGTTGATATGGAACTTAACGATCATTGTGACCTCTTGTATATAACAAACGAGGAAACGGCACACTATTGTTGGATAAAAAGCTTAGAACGGTTGGTTCATTCTCAAATTTTAAAAGACACAAATCGTATATTCATTTGCAAACGCTGCCTTACTCATTTTCGTAAAGAAAATAAACTCCTCGAACATAAGGAACTGTGTAAAGGAGTAGGTGCACCAAGTAAAATAGTGATGCCCACTGTGGAAAATAACACATTTAAATTCACTCACATGAATCATTCCTTTAGAGTACCTTACGTTATCATAGCTGATTTCGAATGTCTCCTAGAAAAGATAAGCTCATGCGAACCAGATCCTTGCGCTTCATTCACTCACAAAATACAAAGACACGACCCATTAAGCTTCTGTTATATGGTGCTCTCACCGGAAGGTAGTATGGTGCCAAAGCTATATCGAGGTCCAAACGCAGCCCGTGTATTTATTGAACGAATGAAAGAGGAGGCCGAGAAGGTACACGCTTTGTATAAGGAGAACATTCCAATGCATTCGCTCACCTCAGAGGAAGAGACAGATTTTGTAAATGCGAATGATTGTCATATTTGCGGGAAACCACTCAACGAGGACCGCGTGAGATATCACGATCATTTAACGGGGGTTTTCAGGGGTGCAGCCCATAGCTTATGCAATTTGCAATACAAAATGCCACATTTCCTCCCAGTATTTATTCATAATCTTTCATCTTACGACTCACACTTTATAGTACGTGAGCTTGATTATGATGATAAAAAGATATTTGTGATTCCAAACTGAAGAAAAATACATTTCATTCTCCAAAGAAGTAGAGAAAAATTTTAGCATTCGATTTATCGATTCATATAGATTTATACCGTCCTCATTGGCATCTTTGGTTAAAAACTTAAACGTGTTCAAATGTACTAGTACTATCTTTGGTGAACAAACAAATCTAGTTACACGAAAGGGAGTATACCCCTATGATTACACAGATTCGATTGAGAAACTTGAAGAACAATCACTTCCAGACAAGTCTCAGTTTTATAACAAATTAACAAACGAACACATTTCAGATTTAGATTACTCACATGCACTAAATGTATGGAATGCTTTCCAATGTCAAGCACTAGGAGACTACAGTGATGTCTATCTGAAAAGCGATGTTACGCTGCTAGCCGATGTTGTACAAAATTTTCGTAACGTATGCATTGATGCGTACAATCTTGACCCGGCATGGTACTTTACCACCCCAGGACTATCATTTGATGCAGCATTGAAACATACAGAGATAGAGTTGGAGTTACTCACAGACTATGATATGATGCTAATGATAGAGAAAGGCATCCGCGGTGGAATAAGCCAGTGTTCGAAAAGATATTGTGAATCGAACAACAAGTACATGAAGGATTATGATGCTGCAACAGAGTCCAAATTCTTATCATATTTGGACGCAAATAATTTATACGGGTGGGCTCTGTCTAGACCGCTTCCATATGCTAATTTTAGGTGGTTGTCAGAACAGGAGAAAGAGAATTTAAGGATTGAGGAAATTTCAGAACAGAGTGAGAAGGGTTACATTCTCGAGGTAGACTTGAAATATCCACAAACACTCCATGACAATCACTCAGACATTCCTCTTTGTCCAGAGAATAAGGTTCCTCCTGGAGGTAAACACCGAAAGCTACTAACAACTCTTGAGGATAAAGAGAAATATATCATTCATTATGTGAACCTCAAGCAAGCTATTTCTCTTGGTCTTGTAGTGAAAAAGATATACAGAGTTATAGAATTTAGCCAGTCTCCTTGGTTGAAGTCATATATTAATCTAAATACTGATAGATGTAAATTAGCAAAAAATGACTTTGACAGAGACTTTTTCAAGCTAATGAATAATGCAGTATTTGGAAAAACTATTGAAAATGTGCGCAAACGAATAAATATTGAATTAGTAACAAACGAAAAAAGATTGAACAAATTAATTAATAAATCAAGTTTTATGGATCGGACTATATTTGGTCAGTCTTTAGTTGCAGTTCACATGAGGAAGACAACAATCAAGATGAATAAACCTATATATATTGGGTTCAGTGTTTTAGATTTGAGTAAAACGTTAATGTACAATTTTCATTATAAAACAATGGTACCAAAGTATGGAAAATGTTTAGCACTAGTGTACACAGATATTGATAGCCTGTTTTATGAAATAAAAACCAATGATGTATACAATGACATTCGAGATAATTTAGATGCGTTTGACACATCTAATTACCCTGTTAACCATCCATGTTATTCAGAAAGAAACAAAAAAGTTATAGGCAAGTTTAAGGATGAGAGTGATGGACAAATTATCACACACTTTGTAGGTCTACGTAGCAAACTTTATTCTTTCAAAGTTGAGGGGGGGAAAGAAAATAAGAAAGCTAAGGGCATAACTAGGAATGTAACACAAACACAGCTAAGGTTTGAGGATTACGTTCATTGTCTCTGTGAAAATTCAACGGAATTTAGGAAAATGCTAGTCATAAGAAGTAGAAAGCATGAGATTTATACAATGGTAATGAATAAATTAACGCTGAACTCGTCAGATGATGAGCGATATATATGCGAAGATGGTGTCAATACTCTAGCTTGGGGTCACTATAAAATTCCTAAAAAGAGAACACATGAAGAGGCGTTTGGTGATGAAGATAATTAAAACTTATAAAATTCCATTGGAGACTATAATGAGACCAGTACCAATCATGACATTGGTTTGGAAACACCCATTCACTTGCATCTGCGCAGGTCCGTCAGGATGTGGGAAAACCACAATTCTTGAAAAATTTACCATCCATGATTGATAGTCCAATACATAAGATTGTATGGTGCTGTAGTCAAGGAAGCGAACCAAGAATACGTTCGAGCACACCAATTCAATTTCGAACTGAAATACCTCCTTTTGATGAATTCGGAGGTGTGTCAACATTGTACGTGATTGATGATCTAATGAGTGAGGGTGCTTATAGTAAAGACGTATGCAAATTGTTTACAAGAGGAAGTCATCATTTTAACATTTCCGTTTTCTTAATCACGCAAAACATATTCTATCAAAGTCCACAAGCAAGAAATATATCCCTTTATTCTAAGTATATTGTTACATTTAAAAATCCTAGAGATCGACTAAAATTTGGACACTTAGCTCGACAGGTCTATCCTGAAAAATCACAAGAATTAGAAAGGGTATATAAAGAGGTGACGCAAGAACCATTTGGTTATTTGGTTCTAGACCTCGGACAGGACACGGACGAAAGGTTTAGATTCCGTACTAACATCTTTCCTGGAGATAGAACAACTGTAATCTACATGCCCGTACATGATGAAAATATTGAAGAGCAATAATCATTTGCTCTACGTTCTAAAATCTGCCAAACCAAAGTTGCGTTCGGCTATAGTAAAAGAATCGGATGCGGAGTTGATAAAAGCTATCTCTGAATGTTGTCTGAATACGCTTAAACAAAGACATAAGGTAAATAACTGCTTAAAGCGAAAACTATTCAAGCATCGATATACATTGAGGGACTTGGCTTCGCGTGGCATAAGCATTAAAAAAAAGCGCAAGCTTCTCGTACAAAAAGGAGGCTTTCTTCCAATGCTACTGGTATCGATATTAAGTGGTGTTATTGGTAACCTCATTGGTGGAAAATGAGTTTACATAAAGTGCTCGTTGTCAACCCGGAGACTTTTGAGCGAGGGCAAATGAAGAGGAGATTGAATGCGTTAGATGTTGAAATGAAGGCTGTCTTGATTAAAAGAGGTGTGAAGGATGTAGATAAATGGCATATGTACAAGCGCGTGCTGGATAAATATCTAAATACAGTTTCTGACATTAAATCACCCATTCATATTCCGATAGTGAAATCCTTGGGTCAGAACCAGTCATATAGAAGGTCACAGAACAGTGAGGAGGCGGAGGCGGAGGAGACTCGTGCATTGAGGAAATCACTTGCCGATGTGAAACGAGCGAATGCTGATTTGGATAAGACATGGGAACGTATAGAGGGAAGACTAGACGCGGTGGGAAATCTATCGAAACAGCTAAAGAGAAGAAAAAGAAAGAGATCAGAACAAAGCGGAAAAGAAAGGTCACCAAGAGCAATACCAAGGCGAAGCAGTCGAGCAAGGAAACCGAAAAAATTCGGAGACGAGTGGATTACGATGTAATCGAGAGGGTGTACAATGATCCAGAAAATTCTGCAGGTTTTTCGTCCGTTGATAAATTACACCGAGCGACAGGGATTTCGAGAAAGACAATACGCGAGTGGTTAAACTCTCAAGAGGCATACACACGTCATAAACCGGTGAGGAGAATATTCCCTCGAAATCGTTACAGCGTATCATACATTGATGAATGCTGGCAATGTGATCTGAACGACATGCGGAGTTTGAAAAAATTCAACAGAGGATATTGTTATATTTTGACGGTGATCGATTTATTTTCAAGGTATGCGTGGGCGAGAGCTTTGCGGAAAAAAAGTCCAGTGGAGGTAGTCGAGGCGTTTAATGATATTTTTCGTGAAAGAAAACCGTTGAAAATTCAAAGTGATAAAGGTGATGAATTTGTAAATAGTAAATTTAAAAATTTTCTCTCGAATCGTGGTGTAAGGTTTTACGCAACAAACAATCCAGACATAAAGGCTAGTCTCGTTGAATGTTTCAATCGCACTCTAAAATCCAAAATATATAAGTATTTCACGAGATATTCAACGTACAATTACGTGGATATATTACACAAATTGGTGAATGGTTACAATAATAGCGTACACTCCAGCTTAGGTGTTAAACCCGTCGAAGTGAATGAGAAAAATGCATTCTTAATCGCTAGTCGCTCAAGACAACCTCTTGTTAGCAAAAAGGTTAATTTTATAGGGGGTGAATACGTCAGAATCAGTAAGGAACGACTTCCATTCACAAAAGGATATACACCTAATTACACCAACGAAATATTTCAAGTCAAGGGTGTGAATCAATCGAGAATGATACCCACGTACGAGTTGAAAGATCTGAACGGAGAGGATATAAAGGGTAGTTTCTATGAGCAAGAGTTAGTGAGGGTTAACCTTTCCCCGACACGGAATATAAGATTGAAAAAATTTTGAAGCGTAGGGGGCGGGCAGACGATTTAGAATATTTTGTAAAGTGGCAAGGGTACCCAAAATCATTTAATTCTTGGATACTCGCCTCATCGGTGCGTAAAATATGAACGAGTTTTACATTACGTTACCTAGTGATAGTTCCAAAACATATTTTCCTCACAACACAATATCACATTTCCGTACAAGATTGTCACAACGTGTCGATTTGGAAAATGGTGAATGGATCGTAGGTTTAGCTGAGATTTCTATTCCTCCAATCGAGGGAGTAAAGGATAACGCTAAACAGAGCATTTGGACAGAAATCACAACTCATTCTCCAACCAAGGACAACAGGACTCGGAACGAGAAGGGTTTGGTCCGGGGTGAAATCGGTGGGCCTGAGGATAAAGATATTGTTAGAGTAAAGTTGAATGATGGTTCGTTTTTCATCGTTCCAAATGGTAGGTATGAGAGCATAGCTTTTGCCTTCGAACCATCATTTTTTGAGATTAGCGGGCAGAAAAGGTTTGACATAGCGAATGATGTCTTGATATACACAGACGGAATGACAGTGAATGTTAAAAAGAGTGGTATTAATGAGAGATTATCACCAAACTCAGTGCAGATTATTACGGATGATGTTAAGTATACGTTGAAGCCAGGAACATATAATTCGTTCAAGGAATTATTCGATAAATCGATTAAAGATTTCAACGGTGAAAAGCAGGCTGAAATAAAACATGATATTCTGATATTATCAAGTATTCTTCTCCGTTTCTATGACTGGGATTCATCTTCATCAACACTTGCGGAGGATTTCGTAAAGAATTTCGAGAGAATTAAAGCTGAATACCGCAACATGCGAAGTGGTAAAAGTAAAAGAGAAATCTTATCTCCTTCCAAAAACATTTACGTTTACACGGATATAATTAAACCTCAATTAGTGGGGGATTCCCTCAGTCGATGTTTACGTATTCTGAACGTGGAGGATGGTGAACATCAAATATATAATCCTATTTATTATTTCCCCGTCGAAAAAAATAATGTGGAATGCGTTGAAGTGTTAATGACGAATAAAATAGGCGAACCTTTTCCTTTCCGCGGTGGGGAACAATCTTCCATCATCGTCTTACATTTTATAAAAAAGATGTGATATGAGTTGGTTGATCATTGAGCGTCGAGATGGCTCCGGTGACGGATCGTTATTTATCTTACTACCTAAAGCAGTCAGGTGGGGAGATTGGACCAATATATCGAGCATCGTATCGTGTGCAAAAGGGGCGGGGCATAGGAAGTTTTCTTGCTGGTCTGTGGCGTTTTGCCAGACCTCTTTTTTACAGCGGGTTGAAGACGGTCGGTAAGGAGGCAGTTAGTGCTGGGGCAGCAGCTTTGAGCGATTTGGGTACTAAACCAGTTAAGGATATATTGCGTAGCAGATTGAACGAGGCGGGGCAGAACTTGAAACGGAAAGCGGAGGAGAAAATTAAAAATATGAGTGGGGGTGGGGTGAGACTGGTTAAGTGTCCACGATTGAATAAAATAAAAACTAGTGTTGGGAAAAAGAAAAGGCATTCACAGAGAAAGCTAAGAGGGAAGAAGGTCGTGCACAGAGATATTTTTTCCATCTAAATCATGGGTGAGCATATGCTGAGCTCGTTGGACTTATTCCAACCCAATCCACCCATTCAGACTAACATTTTGTCAAAGCGACTAGTTTCTTACAAACCTATATCATCGTTGGATAATAGATCGGTGATTGAATTCGTGGTTAAAGATTCTGGTGATGCTTACAAGGATTTGAACAGTATATTTCTTAGGCTGAGAGTGAAGGTTTGTAAGACTAGTTTGGTAGATTATGCATCTAGTGATGCAAATCAACCAGGTGTTGTGAACAATATTCTTCACTCCCTCTTCGATCAATGCAACGTTTATTTCAATGGAACTTTAGTGACTCCATCAGAAGATAATTATCATTATAGGAGCTATATTGAAAATGTTTTGAATTACGGTGGGGATGCTAGTAGAACACATTTGAGGAATGTTGGGTGGGAAGTGGATACTGGGGAGGATATTAATAAAACGAATAACGATAATGCAGGTTATGTCAAACGAAAGACATGGTTCGAGAACAGTTCTGAGGTGGAACTATTTGGAAAATTACATGTAGACGTGTTTAATCAGACACAATTGTTGTTGGATCGGGTTGATATAGGAATCAGGTTGATGCTTTCAAACCCTGCGTTTAATCTGATGGGTGTGGAGGGAGGGATAATGAAAATACTTGATGCAACTCTTTACGTTCAACATTTTGATATCAACCCTTCCATATTATTAGCTCACAGTAAAATGTTGGAGAAAAACAATGCTAGATATCACTACAAACGCACCGAAATGAAATCTTTTACGGTTCCTGCTGGTGGACGAACTCTAAGCATAGATAATGCGATCGTTGGTCGAATTCCTAACACCATAATATTTACCATGGTGGATAATGACTCATACGCTGGTAAGATTGATAAGAATCCATTTGCTCTTTCTCACTACTCCCTCGAAAATTTTTCACTCTTTGTAAACGGTGTTCAAGTACCGTCGGAAGGTTTAGAATGTAATTTCAACAGTAAAAAGTATTGGGCACGAGCGTATGATACCATATTCTCAGGCAGTGGAATAAAGCATTATGATAGAGGTAATCAAATTACGTATGACATGTTTGGACATGGATATTTCATGCTTGTGTTCGATCTCACCCCGGACGATTCAGGAAACGAAGATTATGTAAGTCTGGGAGATCGGGGTGTGGTGCGAATAGAGGCGAAATTTGAAAAAGAATTGCAAAACACCGTAACATGCTTGGTATTTGCAGAATATGATGCCTCGCTAGAAATTGATAAAAACAGGAACATCATCACAAATTATTAGTATAGCAATGGATAGTGTACAGATCGATAGGTTATTGAATCCGTTTATTTTATTCCGCGGAGTCTACCCTTCTGATAAATTACCTTACTCTCCTAGAAACGGCATATACGTAGTGAACTTAGATCCTTCATACTTACCTGGGTCTCATTGGGTTGCAATATATATTAATAACAACTTCGCAGAGTATTTCGACTCTTACGGATTGGTACCTTTCGTTCCAAACATTTTAAATTTTTTAAAACAATTTACGTTCACTTGCAATCACATCCAGATTCAGAGCTTTCGTTCAGACATTTGCGGAGAATACTGTTGTCTTTATGCAGCCAGTAAGTCGTTAGGGTACACATTACACAAATTTCTTACACAATTCCATCACACCATCCCTCATCTCAACGACTGCCGCACTCTGGAGCTGTTTCACTTAACCTTCAACGAGTTGAGGAATGAAAGAAAGTGTCATCCTGCTGCTCAACGGTGCTGCTCCAGAATAAATACGATGCTTCGGGTGAAGAAACGTCATTGACGAGAGAGACTTTTCGAAATGCGGATCGTTGCATCAGTGTGCTTCACCAAGGGTGGCGTCATTGAGCTGGCTGCTGTGGATGTCGATTCAAATCGTCTGTTTTGGGGGAGTTTTCAGAAGCATGGGAGGCTTATCGCTGGTGGGAAGACGCTGCGTTTACATGACCCGCTAAACTGTGAGGAGACCACCTTCGATCACGGATTCATCTCATATGTGGAGCTCCTACCCGCACTGGAAGCCATCATTGAAGGAGCAACCTCTCTGTTTGCATACAGTGAAGCCGAGTGTGAGTTCCTCTCCAACCTCACAGACCGTACCTTCATTTCCTTGAAGAAAGAACTCCATTGTCCTGCCCCTGAAAAATGCTCCTTCCCCACCTTTTCCTGTCTAAATCCATGTCATAAGCTGCGTAACAGTACATGCGCGCTCCGAGATGCTCATTCCCTTGCTCAATGGATGCAATACAACCAACTCAAAGCCGAAGTTGAGCCTTACTCCTACGACTGTTCTCCTACTCCTCCTCAGCTTAATCCCTCTTAAGCAAGATACCATTCTACCGTTCATCAGTCGTCATGCTATCATCATCGAGGAAGGAGTCTCCACCCACCAAGAGGAAGAGACCGGCTGGGTATTCTCCAATTCCCTCATCATCTCACAACAGCTATAATTTGGTGCTTCAAACTGTGTATTACCTGAATGGTGTAAAATCAAAAAGTGTTTGTGTGGGTTACGATCCTTCAAGAGACTTTGAACCAGTAGTGCAATTTAATCAGGCAAATAAGAAAAGTGTTATTATTTCACTCAGTGAATGGACTAATATTATCAATTTGGAAAAATCAGTGAGTAATTATTTACATGTCGGACTAAAGGAGCAGCTCTTTTCTAATTGTTTGTTCTATGCAAATTACTTTGGGAAGCGAAATTTATCTATTAAAAACATTTCACAAAAAAGCTCATTCAACTTGAATGTTGATGAATGGGAAGCTCTGTTAACATTCTCCAATCTAATAAATCTATTTCTCCAGAGACTTTCAAGTAATCGTGATTGTGTAAGACAACTTCTCGTTACCGGGATACCTAACGATATCGCAAAATTTGATTTGGAAAGATTGAAATTTGAGATGGTACTCATGTTGAATGATGTGTCTGGCAATCAAAAGGTATAACTTGGTTATACTTTGATTACATGTGTGTATGCAAAGGGTTTCTGACCTCTGGCACGAGGTAAAATTCTGCAAGTCAGAAGCTCTTGTAATCTTTTGAACCTCTGGCATTGGGTGTAAAACCTTGCAAGTTTGAGAGATTACACCATGAGTGCCATTATCGAATTTCAAGGATTCACCACAAATGGTGGTTACATAGTGAAAGAATTGGCTATAATTAACGTTCAAAACGGATGTTGTAATGTATGGTTATTTAAATCTCCAGCTAGGTTGATATATGTGAGAGAAGCTGCTTGGTTGAAAAGTAACTTCCATGGCCTGTCTGAAACCTCTGGCGATGTAGATTATTCAGAATTGGAGAGCATATTGTTGAAATATACACACCAATTTCGGTTTTTATTCACTAAAGGTGCAGAAAAGGCATCGTTCTTAACTAGCCTTCTTCCCAAAGGAATTTGTGTAGGTAACTTGGAACTATACGGTTGTCCTTCACTTAAGAAATTATCAACAAAGGAATACTGTTTAATTAAGTCACATTCTGAAAACAATATGCAATGTGCTAGAAAAAATTGTTACAAGCTAGCTGATTGGTGTATTAAAAATAAAATATGTTAATTTTTTGAATCAATAAAATATGTTAATTTTTTTTTTGAAACAATAAAAGATTGTTAATTTCTTTGAATCAATAAAATATGTTAATTTTTTGAAACAATAAAAGATTGTTAAATCTATGTGTTTTTTTTATTTGTGTATTTAAACCTCTCCTCTATATATTAGGGATAAGGTATTAAGAAATGACAACGAAGAATATTTTTTTAAAGTTCATTTATTTAGAACAAACTTATATCACATGGTACAACATTGAGAATAAAGGTGAAAGATTTAACAAATTGATCTTTCTTCACAAAGACTCGTCCATGATTGATTCGTGATTTTTGTCCAGTGGTAAATGTAACCGGAGCACCATCAACTTGATCACCACCACCATCACGTGACACTCTGGAAGGTTGTCCTTTCGTTGTAATATCACTCACTCCAAGGCTTGCTACGATATCACATTCATCATCGCTGCTATCACGTTGAAATATTCTATCAGGGTCGGGACAGAAATAATTTGTTTCCTTCTTGGGGCGGAATATTTTGTAGACATTGCAGACGATGGATGGGTCCTGTATTTTAGCTTTTTCACGATTCTCTCCTTTCAGATTGAGGTGTTTCACCGTAGACACGTTAAATCTCTCAACCTCTTTACCATTTCGGAAGCCAGAGAATGTGATGTCTCTCCCTACGAGACAGATCATCTTATCCATGTGTTTAAAATCAACGATGTATTGCTTGTTGAACGAAAGTGTTAAGATGAGATCGTTCTGTTCGTTGTCTTCAAGAAGCGATGAGGGGAGGAGAACCTCGTACACGTTTGACACCTTCTCGTTCACCTTGCGAACGATGAGTTGGTGCACACCACCAAGTTGAGCAGACATAGACAGGAGCAGATCCATTTTTGTTGAGTATCTCAACGATGATGTTCTCGTTTCGATTTGAGGCTGCTTTTATAGCAATGAAAAAAAAGGGGGAGGTGACCGTTGATTGGGTGGGTTAATGTTCTTTTCTTTAACTCACTCAATACTCCTTCACTATTTTTTAACCTTTCACTATTTTTCACCGTTTTCACCGATTCCATCAAATCTACCACTGAAAAGTATTAACCTCTTCTGTTTCGATATAATGTAAAATGCAAATGGATGATCTGCAGTAAAGTTTTGAGAATAACACACTCCTTTTGAAAAGCAAATCACCGCAGTTGCTGCAGCAGCTTCAACACCTTCCTCATCTAAATTCATATGCGATTTGTGCATAAACTTAGCAACGTGTATATCACTCGAATGTTGACCAATCATGTGTGAGATATCAAATCTATCAAAGGAAAACAATGCAGGCATCATAGATCTTAAACTTGGAACGAGATTAATTTCATCCTTTAGCTCAAACTTTGGAATTCTAACATTAACTCTAGTGTTTTTACATCTATTTAATATCTTAAACAAATTAAAGGTATCTGTAGACAACTCATCTTCAAGTTTTTCTATCCCATCCCGTTCCTTTGGTAGTATTATAAGCATGGAGGATAATTCGTCTGCAAATGGGATCTCTATCACTTGAGCGTTCATCCTGAAGTCTTCTAAATATGGTAAATAGTTAGTAGCACTCATCGGGATTCTCATAGTTTTCTTGCGAACGTGGAAATCGTACATGTCTGTGAATTCAAATGGTTCCATCCACTTGTTTTTGAAATACACAGCACTTAAAAGTATTATCTCTAATACTCCAACCAAGTCTTTTTCGGATATCATGTCGGTGATTTTATTTCCAGTGTTTTCAGAGATCCATTTGTTTACTGCCTCCGCGGTAATCTTTTCGTTCAGTATCGGGTGATAAACGTTCTTCCACTCTCGCAATAACCTCAGATAAGAGGAGGTGAAAGATTTTCCTTGTGGTCGAAATGCTGCAGCTGCAAATGATGATCCTTCCTCATGAGGCTCCTTCAGGATTTGATCGAGAACGTTCTCCTCTTCATCTCGCACGTATCGTGATATCTCTTCTTTCGTAGATCCAGTTGCACCCTTTTTTATCATATACAACAGCATCATGATACCCGGACCGGAAAAGAGAAGATTTCTCGACCCAGGAGCATCTTCAACCTGCTTCTCGCGAATGAGTCTCCCTCTCAGCTCGTTAATGAAGGAGTGATCACCATTGTCCTCCATCGTAACCACTTTTCTTGTAACTTGATAATCAGCTCAAGATGTACTAACCTTACCCATTCACACGATGCTCTTATAAACCAACTGTCTCACGTGTTTTGCTGGTGATTTCGTGATTTACCAATCAATATTGACTGTGCTAGAACTCCGTTGCTCCTGATTGGTCAATTTTTTCACCTTGGGTTGGGTGGAGGCGACAAGTCGAGGTCGGCGGAACAATGAACTGTGCTAGAACTCCGTTGCTCCTGATTGGTGTAATTTTTTCACCTTGGGTTGGGTGGAGGCGACAAGTCGAGGTCGGCGGAACAATGAACTGTGCTAGAACTCCGTTGCTCCTGATTGGTGTAATTTTTTCACCTTGGGTTGGGTGGAGGCGACAAGTCGAGGTCGGCGGAACAATGAACTGTGCTAGAACTCCGTTGCTCCTGATTGGTCAATTTTTTCACCTTGGGTTGGGTGGAGGCGACAAGTCGAGGTCGGCGGAACAATGAACTGTGCTACAACTCCGTTGCTCCTGATTGGTCAATTTTTTTTCACCTTGGGTTGGGTGGAGTCGAAAAATTAACTGTGCTAGAACTCTGCTGCTCAATCTGGATCAGCTTGGGTTGGGTGGGGCAGTTAATGACGTCATCAATGTGCCAGTTCATGTTGGGCGTGGTTGGGTTGGGCGTGGCTGTAAATGACGTAATGTGACGTCATCATTGTGCCAGAAGTCCGTTTTCACTTCTACTGACTTCTACAACATAACCTTTTGCTGAGTCATCGGAAATCGTGGTTACATCTAGATCACAATCAAGCCATCAAAATCCTGACTTTGGAAGAGGCTACTATAAGGCATAACCATAAAGATTATTTGCGTCCAAGTAAATTAAATATGTCGACTTTTGGGCTGGGTCAAAGTGATCAGTGTATTTATTGTTGGCTCTGGCATATCATTTGCAACACTGACTAATCCCGCCTCGTATCCATTTTTCCATCATCAGTACCATATCGTAATCGGTTAATAATTCAATCGTAACATCAGTATATTTCAACATGGCATCGAACGACAGACCAGGCATAGTATAATACCATGCTGGGTCCAATCCATAAGTCGACATGCTAACGTTTCTGAAATTTTCGAAAACATCAGCCAATAGGAGAACATCGGTTATTAAATATAAATCGGAATATTCACCGAGAGACTTGCACTGAAATTCATCCCACACTTTTTTAGCAAAGTCATAATCTGCGTCACTTACATCGCCTTCTGTCAGTGAGCTATAAAATTCCGTTTTCGGTGGTAACGATTCATCATCTAGTTTATCCCAAGAGTCGACATATTCGTACGGAAATACCGCCTTTCGTTTGACAAGTTCGGTTTTTTCACCAAGATGTGGGCTGTACGATGAACCTTTTCGAGTGGTGTAGCGTCGACCAATTTTGTTAGTGAAGAACCAAGAAATCGGAAGCTATCGATAAATCGGTAGGAGAAATACGAATCCACGTATTTGGAAAACGAAATGTATTTCTCCTCCGTGTTCGGTATGCAAGTAATCCTGGCATCGTCACATCCGAAATAAGGTACGATTAGGTGTGCGTCGTAATTGGAGAGGTTGTGGATGAAAACCGGAAGAAAAGTCGGTACTCTAAAATTTAAATTACAATGTGAATGAGCCGCACCGCGAAATTTACCCGTGATATGATTGTGTTCACGCACCCGTTCTTCTTCACCAAGTTCACGACCACAAATATGGCAGAGGGTTGCTGTTTCGAAAGCGGCAGTCGCCTCCTTGCTCAATTCCTCCATCGGTATTGTTTTTGTACACACCTCTGACGAAAAGCGCCATCTCCTTAAGTTTTTCTAAGAAAACTTGAACCGCGTCTTTCCCACGGTACAAGATTGGCTCGAAATGCTGGCCCGTCTCCGACACTAGCAACAATCAAAACGACATCACTTCGTGTTGCTGTCTCACTTTGGTGTACGAATGATCGGTCGCAGGTGTGCAACTCAAAACCTTGGTCAGTACACACTCGATAACGGCAAACGCGACAAAGGGTATGCTAGCCGTGTGTTTTTTTTTAAATAAAAGTTTTTGAATTTTAAATAGGCTTCGTCATCGGTAGGAAGAATTATCTTTGACGGAGAATTTCGATTACAATCTATCTTATGGTTTTCGAAAGATTCCATCGAATAACAAGTTTTAAAACAACGTTTGCAAACCGCTGACCATGATCTTTGGTCATCTGACTTCGTACTAGCTTGTTTAAATTCTTTATCCAACAATAGTGACTCTTTTCGGTTGTCGTCAGGAATAGTAAATCGCGATGATCTTCCTGCTCTCGTTCAACTACCTTCAAGGGATACACATTTGCCTTCTCGTCCAAGCCGAAAACATTTATCGAAATGTTATTAACTCATTCGAATTTTGAAATTTTGGCAATTTCCACAGGATAATCAATGCAGTCCCAATCGTAACCATTTCGAAATTGGCATTATTTTAACTTGTGACTCTCTTTGGATCATTTCTAATATTCTTTGCCCAAATCGCGTACTTGAAACAAAAAGAGTCTGTATTTTCAACATTAATTACGGCTTTTCTGTTCTTAATTTTTGGCGGAAGTTCAATGAATGTGGATCCCCTTAAAGGTCGGTACTTGTTAATTCGGAGTTCTAAGCCTTCAATCATCGCCAAAACCCATCCCGAACCGTTCGCTTGATGTTCCGATTTTTCTCTCAAAAGTTTTCCGAAAAACGTATCTAAAATTTCGTCAACGTCATCGGCTTGCAACACACGCTCGTTTTTCGTCTTGAAGCAACGTTCATCCGATTCCTCACCTTTCACAAACCTACATTTCAAAATCAAATTAACTTTCAATGCCGTGTTTTCTAACTGTTCACTGATTTTTGCGGAGAGTAAAGGTCTTATGCTGCCTAAAAATAACACAACATCGCTGGATTCCTCGTAACGACTTACCCAAAAGGTACGTAATCTGTTTCGGATTGCAGACTCGAGTTCCACTATCGGTCGAATCACACCTACCTGCTGATTTAGTAAATGTCAGCGGTGAACGTTGCTCGATTCGTGACTGATTCTATGTCGGTAGTAGGTGTGGCACACATCACACAATGTTTCCTCAGTATCACTCATCGCGGAAAATCAATGGTTGAATGGGTGGGAACCATTTTACACACACACGCACACCCAAGGTACCGCCCAATGTGAACACTCAATGGAAACTGAGGCGCGCGAAAGGAAATGAGGACTTATATACACTCACACTGTGCTTTTTTCCCGCAAAAAATTATCGTCTTTTCTATATATTTTTTCCCTTGACACATATGCTTTTCCCCTCTCAACTTTGATTGAGAACAGAAACACACTCCTATTTTTTCCCGACCTAAATACGCGCATTTAAGAATTGTGAAAAAACATACCATCACTTTCAAGAGTGAAAAAGACCGCCACGCCGTTTTAAAACATAAACTGAACATAAGCACTGTTTTCCTGCGAGACAAACGATTTTCCCTAAATGACCGCATTAGGAAACTAACCACACTAAACGACACGCCTTTTCGCCTAGCACAACTTGTCATAACACACACTTATTTTCCTAACGTGATTTAAATTAACCACCAACCTTTATTTTTGGACTTCTTTCTGCAAACTCCGCGCTGGATCTCAGGAACGAGACTTTTTTGGGTATAAACATAGAAAGGAAACACTCAATACACTTTTCAATGCTTTAATTTTCTTTCCGTCTACATTTTTTTTTTCATTCCTGGACTGGCACTAGGCGGCCTGGAGATGTGGAGCTTGAAAAAAAAGAAAGAAAAAAAAGGAATGTTGTAAATATGCATATATATACAAATAAATAATTAAAAACTAAGTGTATTTAATTCAAGAATAATGTGATTAATAATTACCTTTATTTTCCAATCATCTCCAGCCTTTGCCCATCCCAGAGCAGCTTGAACTGCTGCTCCGCAGGGACCTTGTTATAATTTAACACGTCAGCTGTCTGGTTGAATATGCTGGTGTATCTTTTGGGCAAAAACAATTTCCTCTCACCCTGGTGGCATATATACCCACCAGGGTCTCGCCGTATTTAGTGTTTGTTTTTTCGATCTTCTGTATTCTATATGCGTGCCCCACCTCCAATTCTTCCTTTCGGAGGAATGGAGGGCTGCTCGCATTGACAGACTGTAACTTTTTGTATAGACTCTCCATCTGAAAATGAAAATATCGTATCGATTCAAGAAAATAATGGTTCAATACGGAAATATTGTCCCCCACGTACATAATAGTACTTACGTCGTTAACTGCCGGCGAACGAATGACAGTTCACGACAACTCCCTTTATGTACCCTCGATTTGTTGCACACGCACGATCATATCATACACGCGCGCGCAGCTTATCGCTCAACTGGGAAGCTCGCACGGTGGCACCATCTTGCATGTGCTCTACTTATCGCTCAACAGGTGGAGCGCGTGTGCGCACGATAAGTCGTCCGTGAGGCGGGCCGAGTTTCTCTAGAGCGGCTCGTGTGCGATAAGACGCCAGTGAAGCGAAGCGAGTGCGGAGATATGTTTTACACATTACATATTTATTATTTTAGAAAACTTTCCATACTGCCTCGCTTTCCATTATTTCTTAATAGTTTGCTTATTTGGTCTTTAAATAAGACCGTGTGGGTTGATTTGATTTTTCGGAAGGATATTTTTCGGCGGGTTTAAAGTTTTTTTCGGTTATTTTCGGTTGATTTATTGTGGGTTTTTTAAAATTCAATTCAATCTACGCAATAGAGCGTGTGAATCTTCACCTCTGGTAATGCATGATTGACCAAACCCGAAAATCGTTGGCGCAACATACATTATCCCCTGGCTACATTAAAACCTGTCACCTTCCACCGAATCGTCCAAGTTCGACCACCACCAATTAATTCGTAATTTTCCCATTTTGTTTCCAAGGTAATAAATGCATTCAGTGTATCAGTCATCTGTTGGGTTGATAATGGCGGTTCATTTGGTGGGACACGTAAATTTAATGACACCGTGTATTCCGCGTCGTCATATTCGCTTTCCTCTTCTTCTTCTTCCTCGCTCTCATATTCATCGGCAACTTTTCGGACAAGACTTGCAACGTCGAGAAAGTGTGCTCGTTGCTGTGGAACTATTGCAAGCCATGGCAATCACTCGTGTCGCCGAATAATCAGCGGAATGCTTTCTGTTTGCTCGCAGGAGAGAGAGAGAGACAAGCAGACTCCAATTGGTTAGAAAAAAGGCCTTGGAAAAGGCAATACTTCGGTTATATTTCGGTGTTTTTTAAATTTTGGTTTTGGTCTCTTTATTACATAAACTTTTTCTTCTTTCGTTTCATTCATGATCGATTTCTCGTATTCTTCACAAAAGTACGTGAAGTTCTCTTTAGTAGTAATCATTTGGGCGTTCTGGCGCAAGGTCACCCTTGAAAATATACTAATCTATCACTGTAATTGATTACCTAATTAACGAACTGACACCTGTCCTTGACACAAATTTAACGTGAGAGCAAATCACTTAGCCGGAGATGAAAGGTAAACAAATCCTTACCATAAAAATCATCACCAGAGTTAGATGCGAGTGAAAGCTAACTAGCAAATAGTAATCAACTCCGCGCGCGTTTTGAAAGAACGTTCAGCGCGCGACCTTACGCCGAGATGTGTTCGTCGAGTTGAAAGGGAAAGCGGTTTGGCAACCCGACCACCTCTGCCCCGCTCGCTCGTTGACTCCGAAGAAAAGAGGCCTCGCGTTTGGCAACCTCCGCCTACCCCCACCATGTCTGGCGCTCGTTCGTTGACTCCGAAGAAAGCAGGTCACGCGTGACCTCCTCGCGCCGAGGCCCCCGCTCCAACCAGGAAACATCCAGGTGTATTCAACCAAGTTTGGAAAGGGAGAGTGTCAACATCCTCCCGAACCGATGGTGGGAAGGTGTCTCGCTCGGTACATAAGGACATCGAAATTCTGTAAAATATCCATCACACAGCAGAAGCCGACTCAGCTGCAATAGACCTCGGAGGGAAATGCTGAATGCTGATGAAGTATACCCGTTGAGATCCGATTGACCTCTTTGTGGATTGTATTAGTAACAAATAATTTCACAGAGCGTCTCTCTTGAAAGCAATCAATGTCTAAATAAAAGCATAGTCGCTGATCTCCGATTCCGCCGTTCGGGGATATTGTTTTAATAAACAAGCCATATCAGATTAATGAAGAGCCCTACAGCTGGCTACCTGAAGCCGTCAGTTGATGAGTGGATAAACAGTGAATGAGCTATTCAAAGCCTATAAAAGGAAATAGCATAAGCTCACCCGCACGAGACTCTTCAAAAGGAAACAGACGACTCTTGAAATCAATCAATGTCTAATTAAAAGCATACCTGTCGAGATCTAATTGCACTCTTTGGAAATATTGTATCTAAACATTACTCCTGGAATCAATCAATGTCTAGTTAAAAGCATACCCGTCGAGAATCAATTGAACTCTTTGGGAATATTATAACTAAACATTACTCCTGGAATCAATCAATGTCTAATTAAAAGCATACCCGTCGAGATTCAATTCAACTCTTTGGGAATATTGTATCTAAACATTACTCCTGGAATCAATCATGGTCTAATTACAAGCATACTCGTTGAGTTCCAATTGTCCTCAGGGAAGTAAATTACTAGGTGATATTGACTGAAGCCGACAGTTGATGAGTGGATAAACAGTGAATGATCTAATCAAAGCCTATATTCAGGAAAAAACACAGGTTGATCGTCAGAACCTCGCTATAATGAGTCAATTGAAAAAACAATTATATTACCATATTTCTAATATAAAGTTCACTAATCGATAACTATAAGGTTACACTATAAGAAAATAATTGTATGAAACGCGTGCTGTGCCTAGAAATGGGTAAAACCTATCAATCATAGATAACATTGGAAATGGAATAATATAAAAATTAGGTTTTTTTAAAATATAAAAAAGTTTTTTTTCCTTAAATTTTTTTCCCATGTGATATTGAAAATTCTCAATAACTTCGTTATTTGAAGAGATACGAGGCCCGTTCAAATTCTAAAATGTATGGTACAACCGTAGAGATACGAAGCCCGTTCAAATTCTAAAATGTATGATACAACCGTACGCAACTACCCAATAGCAGAAATTCAATACAGAACTGCTAGCTGATGCTGTAAAACTCATAGCAATTTCCTATGATATGTGAAACCCACAATAACTTTCTTATTTGAAAAGATACAAAGCTCGTTAAAATTTTAAAATGTACGGTACATAACTGTGCGCAACTGTGCAATAGCAGAAATCTAATATAAACGTTCTTACTTAGAGGATGAGGGTAGGTATAGAAAAGAAAAACAGATATTTACATTAACTCCAGATAGAGTTTTAATTTTATTAATATACATTTTATATCCCCTCTGTTATATTCCTCTATCTCCCCCACAGAGAGTTTAAACACTCGGGGGAGATAAATATTTCTTAGTTCCCCCCCAAATTTTACGGAGGCGACAATAACCTCCCCGTACCTAGTGGTGGTCAGCTCCATTTTTTCCACCCTATATTTTACACCCTCCTCCGAGTCCTCCTTTTTCAAAAAGGAGGACTCGCTCTGCATTCGCATCAACTTCTCGCGAACGGAGGGGGAGGAGGTGGAGGGGGTAACGGAGGAGGTAGAGGGGGTGTTGATGGGGGTGTCTCCAATGTTGTTCGTTGTTGAAGTCATCCTAAAAGAGAAAAAAGAACTTAATAAATACACACATAATTAAGATGAATTTGATCTATGGGGGAAAAAAGCAATGTACTCACCAGGTCGAAATGATTGTTCCATCTCATAACAATTTACGAGAGGGGCCGAAGGGGGATTGGAACTACCAAACCCTTTTAGACCGCGGTTAGTAACGGGACCAACCGCTTCAGTCACTAAAAATTTAACATCTATAGCGATCTGCTCAAAAATTATTTGACATATCCTATCCTCCTTCATCACATGGAAATCATAATCGCTATGATTATAAAGGAGAACTCCAATTTCCCTGTAAAATCGCTGTCGATGACGCCCGCGCCCGTCTCGATTCCGAACTTCAGGGAATGGCCTGAACGAGAAGCAAGCCTCCCGTAATAACCATTTGGGATTTCCATAGAAATCAAGGTTCTTACGAGACGACGTCCTCGCTTAGGTACCATGTCCAGTTCGAGAGCGTGCATATCGTACCCGGCTGAATGGTCATAACATCTTACGGGTACAGTAGCGGAAGGGTGTAACTTCCTTATTGGAACAATCATTCTGCAGTAAGCAGTTTCATAAAACGGTAGAAAACGGGTGGATTATTAGAACAAGGGAGGAAAAAAATAGTTCTCCAAAGCTAAACGAGAATCAGTCCGTGTATTGGAAGCGTATGCTATCAAGCACTTGCGATAACACACGTTTACGAAGCTCCCTAGGTTGCAAGTTTTTTCTTCGGTGTGTGAAAAAGAGGCATAAGTAATATTTATTGTTCTGTAGTTAGGGGATGAACGTCTCGCGTTTTGAAATGAAGATAATGGGTGGGCTGGGAGGTTGTTATCCATCTCGAAAAGTGAAGTGCAATTACAATTGGAGCACCAAAACTTTTTATTTCCTATTACCTCGATCATATTATCGAGATATAATTTGCAGTTGCGATGTTCTAAATAAACTACCCACGACTTGTATGGCCGCATATAAAATGCGCACTTATCGCAGAAAAAACAGTGAATCGTTTTGATCAAAGGTAAACCTATATATTTTGACATGAAAATGTCCTATATGGTTTTCTAGATGCGGACAAAATAGAGAGCTTCATCTAGAAACAACTGATATGCTATTGGTGGGAATCGCACACCGAAATTGTTGGCAATAATGGAACGAACCACCAGCCTCCATTTTCTACTTAACTCGCTCGTTAAAGATTTCAAAAACGTCATCCATAGTAATGTTCTCGATTTCTCCATGAAGTGAACAATACTTGTGCTTATAGTAGTAGGTATAGATAACGTGTCGACATCAGTTTTTCTAACTAAACATGATGCTACAACGTTTAAACAGAAGCTATAGAGAGTGGGGAAGCCAGTTATAGACTGCTGAGTATTTCTATACTCCTGACCACGTATTTCGCCAAATTGCCTGCGATTCAAAATGATCGACATTATAATTGCTTCCTTGAGAAAGGATAAACATAGCAAATTTAGTGAGGTGTATATATACCCCCTTCCGCTAAAACCTCTAAAGGGAAAGGTGAACTGTTTTTACCTCAAACTTTTCACCACACCCAGAGACTAATACGCATTGGAGTGGAGTCATCAGTACTTCAGATGATTTCTAACGTCAATGGGCTATAATAATTTCCAAGATGGTATCTGATTCAATATTTGAAACGATTCCCATGCTATTCTACTTATCAGAATAACATCAGCATTGTACCATGTATTAAGAACCTCGGAAAAGGCAGTTGAACATTTGGAATAAGGTGGTGGTATGTAAAGAATGCTGTACTTGAAGATATCTTAGAATATTAAACGTAAGGTTGGGTTGAGCTGCTTGGTACAGGAACTGGAAATTGTGTATTAAGGCAGAATTTGTGATGGAGTGAAGTCATGAGTACATCAGAAGGTTTCTGTTGCTGTTTGGCCATCTTCATTTCAGATCTGGTTTCATATTTATATAGAGCTAGTGTTTCTGGTGGTAGTCTCATTTAGAACTCTTACACAGCTCGAAGTGGCAGGGAACTGATGCATCACACTCTATCCCGTTTAATCCCCAGTGAACGTGTCCCCTCGTTGGGGCTCTGTGGCTGGGGGGGCTTCCTTTAGAGAGGTTGGGGAGGGCCTTCTTGGGAGTGAACCGCTTGCCACCGAGACGGGAGGAGCTCTTTGGGGGACCACTGCACGCTCTCCCCTCTTTCTTGTGAGGGGCGTGGCTGACTCAGACCCACGTTCTCACCCTCTCGCTCTTTCCGTCTGTCTCCCATAGGTGGTAGTTGGTAGGCTTCTACGAGGTCCCCATCAAAACTGGATAAATCAGTTCCCTGCCACTTAAAGCGAAATGGTTAAAAGAAGAAATAAAAGATACCACCATTTCCCCACTGTCTCAATTTTTCATTATGTAGATCTTCATTTACTCTTTTACTATGATCACATTAAATATGGTTTAGTCCGCACCAGATCCTCCATGGCCTCTTCTCGAACAATGTATGTTTTTCCGTATCATCTTTCCTATAAAGAAGAGCTTGAAAGTCGAAAGAAGACTTCTTTTTCCCTTTTTTCGCCACATCGCTGGTGGTGCCTGAGTGAGAGATGTTTTGCTCGGACTGCTGCTTCGATCGCAGTCTAGCAAAGAGAGCGTATAATAACAATAATAAAAGGTCTTTATTTGTGCGAAAATGAGACGAAACAGTCCCTTCTGCCATCTAACCCCGCAGTCAAAATATATATATTTAAATTATATAATGGTCAATACCTAAAACAATTACTATCTGAGCTTTAAAAAATCATTAAAGAACATACTTCTAGGAATTTACAAATGATAAATGTATACGAAAGAAATATATACTCACACAATATATCAATATTACAGAACGAATGGTGTGTGAAGGAATTTACATGAGTGATAATATATTGAGTGCACTGAACGGTAAAGTGAAAGGGCGAGGATACCTCGGAGTGCAGGGAAGGAAATTGGATGAGGGGAATATCAATGGCTTCCGGACTGGGAATCTGAGGAGGAAGTGGAGTTGAGACGTCTTCGCCGCCGGGCTCGACAGTGGTCTCTAGTGGGGGTGAGGGGTCTGTAGGGGAATAAACATACTGAAATGTTAAAGCAAAAGACGTGATTTTAGACTTCTGGTTTATTGGCAGCAGTATTACAGGATAGGTATCATCGGAAACAATAGCAGCCAACAAATAGCAGGAACGAGTAACGGTCAAGTGTCCTCTCTCCACTTCTGTCTGCTGTCTCTCTTCGAGGATTTCTCTCAGCTGACTCCTCGCAGGTGACTCTCTCAGCTGACTCTCGTCGAGGACTTCTCGATCGGGGGCGAAGCCCGCCTCCTCCGCGCCACCAGCGACAATGGCCGTAACTAAAACTCGTGCGAGGCAAGAAGCGCGAACTGTGTCTTTTCCTCCGATGTGATTTAGAAGAGAAATTGTAGGAGTAGTATTCATCCTCCGATGGCGTTTCATCTGTCGAATCACCATGCTCACGAAACCTGTAAGAGCAGTCAAACTTGTACATTAGGGTAAACAGAAGTGCCCTAATGCAGTTGGAGCACCAATACTCCCTCCTCATATGAATAAATGGAACCAATAATTTTATTTTAAGAAAATTGTATTATTTTTTAATTACATGGAGGTGTTCTCCCAAACTAAATTCATTATTTTTTTTTATTTTCCTCGGGGGTGGCTTGGAACATCTTCGGTAGGAACATGCTCCCACGCCTACCCCCGAAGATAATCTCCGCCGCCAAATACTTCTGGTATTTGGTGTTAAATTCTGGTGGAGCCTGAGGTGAGAGATGTTTTGCTCGGACTGCTGCTGCGATCCCAATCTAGCAAAGAGAGCGTATATATGATTATAACAATAAACGGTCTTTATTGGACCATATGTGGAGAAAATAATAACCATGTGAATCGTATCCCCAATAAAATCCCCCAACTCCGATATGAAATCGAAAGGTCTTTCGAGGTAAAGTTGATATGCACAGCGAGAAAGACGTGTATGAAAATCAATACTAGTTACATTAATCTCCAATTCACATCGTGTAAGCGCGGAATCGGATAGAGCCCATAGCCACGGTCTCCACAGGACTATTAGATTCAATATAGTAAACCAAATCTGTGCAGATAGAGCGTAGTAAAGATAGCTTGCATACGTCCGTTTTTTTATCCAAGAATGCTGAGACGATTGCAAGGCAAAGGTGGTACAGAGATGGAAAACTAACTCCAGGGAAATAAATAATTTCGCGGATGATTCTTGAAGAAGTGTTCACCTCACCAAACTGCAATCGGTTTAAACACGCGAAACCCGAAATTTTGCGACGAGAAGGTTGCAAGAGAACGCGTACTAATCCCTGTATGGACGAATGCGAATTTAGGAGAAGAGTGCTTCATTCATTGGCTTTAAAACCGTTCCAAGTTACTTAGATGCGTATCACGTGATTAGACGTTACTATATTATTTTTTGCTCCATCAAGCATACCTAAAATACGCAAATGGACCAAGCCACTGGTGAAAGTTGGAGTTGGTCAGTTATACGCGCGAGGAAGTTACATTATCGTACAAGCAATCCACATAATCCTCGAATTGTATCGTTTTATCAATCACGGCTTTTTTGACACCCTTTGCTCTTTTACACTCGGCTTATCCAAGTACTCGATATGAATAGAGTTTACTTCGTAATCCGACAAAATGGGTCATGATCTATCCTGAATTTTCATCTTTAAAAAAACCGAGTTGTTTCGCGCGCGCGTTTGAATAGCAAGGGTGTTCGTTCGGGTATCGTAAGTGCTGAGATCGGAAATCATGTCTTCGTATAAATCTCGGGTTTGAATCTCTAAAATGCACCCGTCGGTATCAAAGTTCAAAAGGTGTAAATCGTTACCGTATTCCGACTTGAGATTTTCGTAAACGAAATCGTACATGTGAACTTTCGAAATATCCGAAACAGCCTGACCAATAAACATCGGTTTGTTCATTTTGATGGTGCTTTTTCTCTTGTGCACAGCAACAAGATTTTCGGCTAATATCGTTCGATCAGGAAACAGTGAGGTTGATATTAATTTATTCAATCGTTTTTCATTGTTTACTAATTCGAGGTCGATGCGATTTCTCACTTGTTCACAGGATTTTCCACAAAGATTATTGTTGTCTACTTTATATAGCTCGCGATTGATATCGGTGGTTGCCAATTGTCGCCTCTGAGAATTGACTTCGATAAACGGTTTCATCCACGGTGACTGATCAAATTCAATGACTCGATGAATCTTTTTCAATTTCAAGCCGGAGGATAATGCTTATTTAAGAGCCCTATAATGAATGACGTATTGTTCTTTATCGTCCAGTGTCGTCAGTAACTTTTTATGCTTTCCATTCGGTGGTGTTTTACTCTCGGCACAAAACGGCAAGTCGCTGTGCAAGTCGTGGAGTTCCTTGGGATATTCGAGGTCGACTTCTACAACATAACCTTTTGCTGAGTCATCGGAAATCGTGGTTACATCTAGATCACAATCAAGCCATCAAAATCCTGACTTTGGAAGAGGCTACTATAAGGCATAACCATAAAGATTATTTGCGTCCAAGTAAATTAAATATGTCGACTTTTGGGCTGGGTCAAACTGATCAGTGTATTTATTGTTGGCTCTGGCATATCGTTTGCAACACTGACTAATCCCGCCTCGTATCCATTTTTCCATCATCAGTACCATATCGTAATCGGTTAATAATTCAATCGTAACATCAGTATATTTCAACATGGCATCGAACGACAGACCAGGCATAGTATAATACCATGCTGGGTCCAATCCATAAGTCGACATGCTAACGTTTCTGAAATTTTCGAAAACATCAGCCAATAGGAGAACATCGGTTATTAAATATAAATCGGAATATTCACCGAGAGACTTGCACTGAAATTCATCCCAAATTTTTTAGCAAAGTCATAATCTGCGTCACTTACATCGCCTTCTGTCAGTGAGCTATAAAATTCCGTTTTCGGTGGTAACGATTCATCATCTAGTTTATCCCAAGAGTCGACATATTCGTACGGAAATACCGCCTTTCGTTTGACAAGTTCGGTTTTTTCACCAAGATGTGGGCTGTACGATGAAACTTTTCGAGTGGTGTAGCGTCGACCAATTTTGTTAGTGAAGAACCAAGAAATCGAAAGCTATCGATAAATCGGTAGGAGAAATACGAATCCACGTATTTGGAAAACGAAATGTATTTCTCCTCCGTGTTCGGTATGCAAGTAATCTTGGCATCGTCACATCCCAAATGAGTTACGATTAGGTGTGCGTCGTAATTGGAGAGGTTGTGGATGAAAACCGGAAGAAAAGTCGGTACTCTAAAATTTAAATTACAATGTGAATGAGCCGCACCGCGAAATTTACCCGTGATATGATTGTGTTCACGCACCCGTTCTTCTTCACCAAGTTCACGACCACAAATATGGCAGAGGGTTGCTGTTTCGAAAGCGGCAGTCGCCTCCTTGCTCAATTCCTCCATCGGTATTGTTTTTGTACACACCTCTGACGAAAAGCGCCATCTCCTTAAGTTTTTCTAAGAAAACTTGAACCGCGTCTTTCCCACGGTACAAGATTGGCTCGAAATGCTGGCCCGTCTCCGACACTAGCAACAATCAAAACGACATCACTTCGTGTTGCTGTCTCACTTTGGTGTACGAATGATCGGTCGCAGGTGTGCAACTCAAAACCTTGGTCAGTACACACTCGATAACGGCAAACGCGACAAAGGGTATGCTAGCCGTGTGTTTTTTTTTAAATAAAAGTTTTTGAATTTTAAATAGGCTTCGTCATCGGTAGGAAGAATTATCTTTGACGGAGAATTTCGATTACAATCTATCTTATGGTTTTCGAAAGATTCCATCGAATAACAAGTTTTGAAACAACGTTTGCAAACCTTTGCACCATGATCTTTGGTCATCTGACTTCGTACTAGCTTGTTGAAATTCTTTATCCAACAATAGTGACTCTTTTCGGTTGTCGTCAGGAATAGTAAATCGCGATGATCTTCCTGCTCTCGTTCAACTACCTTCAAGGGATACACATTTGCCTTCTCGTCCAAGCCGAAAACATTTATCGAAATGTTATTAACTCTTTCGAATTTTGAAATTTTGGCAATTTCCCAATCGTAACCATTTCGAAATTGGGCATTATTGTAACTTGTGACTCTCTTTGGATCATTTCTAATATTCTTTGCCCAAATCGCGTACTTGAAACAAAAAGTCTATTTTCAACATTAATTACGGCTTTTCTGTTCTTAATTTTTGGCGGAAGTTCAATAAATGTGGATCCCCTTAAAGGTCGGTACTTGTTAATTCGGAGTTCTAAGCCTTCAATCATCGCCAAAACCCATCCCGAACCTTTCGCTTGATGTTCCGATTTTTCTCTCAAAAGTTTTCCGAAAAACGTATCTAAAATTTCGTCAACGTCATCGGCTTGCGACACACGCTCGTTTTTCGTCTTGAAGCAACGTTCATCCGATTCCTCACCTTTCACAAACTTACATTTCAAAATCAAATGAACTTTCAATGCCGTGTTTTCTAACTGTTCACTGATTTTTGTGGAGAGTAAAGGTTTTATGCTGCCTAAAAATAACACAACATCGCTCGATTCCTGTTAACGACTTACCCAAAAGGTACGTAATCTGTTTCGGATTGCAGACTCGAGTTCCACTATCGTTGGAATCACACTTCCCTGCTGATTTAGTAAATGTCGGCGGTGAACGTTGGTCGATTCGTGACTGATTCTATGTCGATGGTAGGTGTGGCACACATCACACAATGTTTCCTCAGTATCACTCATCGCGGAAAATCAATGGTTGAATGGGTGGGAACCATTTTACACACACACGCACACCCAAGGTACCGCCCAATGTGAACACGCAATGGAAACTGAGGCGCGGGAAAGGAAATGAGGACTTATATACACTCACACTGCTTTTTTCCCGCCAAAAATTATCGTCTTTTCTATATATTTTTTTCCCCTGACACATATGCTTTTCCTGCCCAACTTTGATTGAGAACAGAAACACACTCCTATTTTTTCCCGACCTAAATACGCCCATTTAAGAATTGTGAAAAAACATACCATCACTTTCAACAGTGAAAAAGACCGCCACGCCGTTTTAAAACATAAACTGAACATAAGCACTGTTTTCCTGCGAGACAAACGATTTTCCCTAAATGACCGCATTAAGAAACTAACCACACTAAACGACACGCCTTTTCGCCTAGCACAACTTGTCATAACACACACTTATTTTCCTAACGTTATTTACATTAACCACCAACCTTTATTTTTGGACTTCTTTCTGCAAACTCCGCGCTGCATCTCAGGAACGAGACTTTTTTGGGTATAAACATAGAAAGGAAACACACACAATACCCTTTTCCGTGTTTTTATTTTATTTCTGCTACATATTGGGAAGGGCTGGGACGGGCTGGCTGGTTGGCACAGAGCGGGCTGGCTGGTTGGTACGGGGCGGGCTGGAGAAGTGGAGCTTGAAAGAAAGAAAAAAAGGAATATTTTTAATATGCATATATATATACGAATAAATAATTCAAAACTAAGTGTATTTAATTCAAGAATAATGTAATTAATAATTACCTTTATTTTCCAATCATCTCCAGCCTTTGCCCATCCCAGAGCAGCTTGAACTGCTGCTCCGCAGGGGCCTTGTTATAGTTCATCAGGTCGGTATTTTGATTAAATATGCTGGTGTATCTTTTGGGTAAAAACTATTTCCTCTCACCCTGGTGGTATATAGTACCCACCAGGGTCTCGCCGTATTTTGTGTTGATCTTTTCCAATTTTATAACTCTATATGCGTGCCCCACCTCCAATTCCTCATTTCGGAGGAATGGAGGGCTGCTCGCATTGACAGACTGTAACTTTTTGTATAGACTCTCCATCTGAAAATGAAAATATCGTATCGATTCACGAAAATAATGGTTCATTACGGAAATATTGTCACCCACGTACATAATAGTACCTACGTCGTTAACTGCCGGCGAACGAATGACAGTTCACGACAACTCCCTTTATCTACCCTCGATTTGTTGCACCCGCACGATCATATCATACACGCGCGCGCAGCTTATCGCTCAACTGGGAAGCGGGCACGGTGGCACCATCTTGCATGTGCTCTGCTTATCGCTCAACTTGGAAGCTCACAGGATGACACTATCTTGCATGTGCGCTGCTTATCGCTCAACAGGTGGAGCGCGTGTGCGTGCGATAAGTCGAGGGCGAGCCGAGTTTCTCTAGAGCGACTCGTGTGCGATAAGACGCCAGTGAAGCGAAACGAGTGCGCGTTTCTAGAGCGACTCTGGGATATTTTTGAACACACTACATATTTATTATTTTAGAAAACATTCCATACTGCCTCGCTTTCCATTATTTCTTAATGGTTTGCTTATTTAGTCTTTAAATAAGACCGTGTGGGTTGATTAGGTTTTTTTCGGAAGGATTTTTTCGGCTGGTTTAATGTTTTTTTTCTGTTATTTTCGGTTGATTTAATGTGGGTTTTTTTAAATTCGATTCAATCTACGCAATAGAGCGTGTGATATCTTCACCTCTGGTAATGCATGATTGACCAAACCCGAAAATCGTTGGCGCAACATACATCATCTCCTCGGCTGCATTAAAACCGGTCACCTTCCACCGAATCGTCCAAGTTCGACCAGCACCAATTAATTCGTAATTTTCCCATTTTGTTTCCAACGTAATGAATGCATTCAGTGTGTCAGTCATCTGTTGGGTTGATAATGGCGGTTCATTTGGTGGGACACGTAAATTTAATGACACCGTGTATTCCGCGTCGTCATATTCGCTTTCCTCTTCTTCTTCTTCCTCGCTCTCATATTCATCGTCATCTTCTCGCACAAAACTTGCGACGTCGAGAAAGTGTGCTAGTTGCCGAGGAGCCATTGCAAAAATGCCTCGTATCGCTGAATAATCAGCGGAATGCTTTCTGCTTGCTCGCGGAGAGAGAGAGAGAGAGAGAGAGAGAGAGAGAGAGAGAGAGAGAGAGAGAGAGAGAGAGTGAGAGAGAGAGAGACAAGCAGACGCCAATTGGTTAGAAAAAAAGGCCTTGGAAAAGGCCATACATCGGTTATATTTCGGCTTTATTTCGATTTTATTTCGGTGTTTATTTCGTTTTTTTTTAGTTTTTGGTTTGTGTCTCTTTATTACATAAACTTCTTTCTTTCGTTTCATTCGTGATCGATTTCTCGTATTCGTCACTCAGGTACATGAAATTCTCTTTCTCGTAACCGGGATAATCGCCGTCTCGAATGAAATATTTCGGTTTACAATGACGTGGGTTAAAATCGTCGGATGTTTGAGTGAAGTTGTTCATCGTCTTGTGAATCGTGAAATCTAAGGAGTCGATCATTCTCCAGAAAATCGCATTGGGGGATAACCGTAAAGAACTCGGAGCTGTAGTGGTTGAAATCGTGTATTAGTCTTATTGAAAAAGACATGACGAGTGACTAATCGGAATAAATAAAGGTAGTTTAATAGACACCTCGGTATTAACGTGTCCAAATCCCTATATATGTCTTTTGGTCGTCGAAATAGCCACCCCCCATCCCTTCTCACCATCTCCTTCCTTGCTTTTATCATCTCACGATTTATGCATACCGCAGCCAATATCTTTAATCTCAGTGGATGGTATCTCAACTCTTCCGAGTCCATTGCGGGAATGAATGTTTCTGCTAGCGAGCACGCACGAACAGTGGTGGAGGGGTTTCGATTCGAAGTAAAGAGGGTAAGGATGATGTGGGAGAGCGACCATTTTTTCCGTGCCTTATTCCAGTCGCACACCAGACGCATGAACAGAACGAACGTGTTGAGGTTCTTTCTCGAGAGAGAAATTGCTGGTTCCTCCCACTTTAACAATTTTGTGCCATTTGTCAATTCATACGAAATACTGCATTTTACTGTCCCAATCTCTTTCAACTCTGCTGATTATCTGACGTTTTCTAATAGGTCTTCGAAGTCTAATTTCGGCATCTTGTTTCTCTTTGTTGTAGATGATGAATCTGAATTTGCAGTAGTTGCCACAATAGGGACGATCATGGACGATGTTTGTGTGTTCACCGTGTTGAACGACGAGGAGCAAGTTTCCATGGTAATTCTGTCCAGTTTCACAAAGTTTGTCACATGGTTTTCGAGCTTTTCGCACACTTCCAGTTGCAACGACATCTGTAAGGTAGTATCGAAGCAGTGCAAAAGTGGTTGACTTAAGTTGTTTATGGATTGTACCTCGATATCTTTAAGGAGTTGTTCCCGAACTTTCTATTGAATCCATAATAGTCTTCACAATCACTAGCTCCGGATTTTCCTCAATGCCTCAAGGAGAACTCTCATTTCCCCTGTAAAATCGCTATCCATTACGCCCGCGCCCGTCTCGATCCCGAACTTCAGGGAATGGCCTGAACGAGAAGCAAGTCTCCCGTAATAACCATTTGGGATTTCCATCGAAATCTCGGTTCTTACGAGACGACGTCCTCGCTTAGGTACCATATCCCGTTCGAGAGCGTGCATATCGTACCGGCTGAATGGTCATAACATCTTACGGGTACAATAGCGGAAGGGTGTAACTTCTTCATTGGAACAATCATTCTGCAGTAAGCAGTTTCATAAAACGAGAAAGAGAGGAGTCATAGTCGTTAACGATAGTTATAACAAAAAAAATAATCCTCCAAAGCTAATCCCGAGAATCAGTCTGTGTATTGGAAACGTATGCTATCAAGCACTTGCGATAACACGTTTACGAAGCTCCCTAGGTTGTAATTTTTTTTCTCCGGTGTGTATTAAAGGCGTGCGAAAAAGAGGTATAAGTAATATTTATTGTTCTGTAGTTAGGGGATGAACGTCTCGCGTTTTGAAATGAAGATAAAGGGTGGGCTGGGAGGTTGTTATCCATCTCGAAAAGTGGGTGCGAATACAATTGGAGCACCAAAACTTTTTATTTCCTATTACCTCGATCATATTATCGAGATATAATTTGCAGTTGCGATGTTCTAAATAAACTACCCACGACTTGCATGGCCGCATATAAAATGCGCACTTATCGCAGAAAAAACAGTGAATCGTTTTGATCAAAGGTAAACCTATATATTTTGACATGAAAATGTCCTATATGGTTTTCTAGATGCGGACAAAATAGAGAGCTTCATCTAGAAACAACTGATATGCTATTGGTGGGAATCGCACACCGAAATTGTTCGCAATAATGGAATGAAACACCAGCCTCCACTTTCTGCTTTGCTCTGCGTTAAAGATTTCAAAAACGTCATCCATAGTATAGTTCTCGATTTCTCCATGAAGTGAGCAATACTTGTGCTTATAGTAGCGGGTATAGATAATGTGTTGACATCAGTTTTTCTTACTAAACAACGTTTAAACAAAGGCTATGGTTTTTAACTATTCCCACGTATCTCTTTGGGAGCAAAACCTTTCTCAAATTTTCACCCTGGTCTGAATGGATCCCACCAGGGTCTCCCCATACTTTGTGTTTAATTTTTCCATTTTCATCACCCTGCACGGGTGACCCACCTCCAATTCCTCCTTTCGGAGGAATGGAGGGCTGCTCGCATTTACTACTGTTAATTTTCGGTAATGACTCTCCATCTGAAAATAAAAATATCGTATAAATTCAAGAAAATAATGTTTCAATACGGAAATATTGTCAGCCACTTGTCACCAAATGTCACAGCCTATTGTTTAATGTCAGAATTGATCACGTATCTCTCTCCCTCCGCCAGTTAATCTTTCTTGATAGAGTTGTACTCCGCTTGTTGCTGAAGAGGTTTTTTAATATATTGTTAGCAGCGTTGACCGTAGATGGTTCAGCATCGCTTGATGGAATATTTTCTGTGGGATTCATTCAATATATATAAAGAAAACGAATTTTCTAGTAAAGAAAACCAGTCTCTTAGTGTTTGATATCGGAAAGCATTCCGTACATTAAGTCCTTGTGGGTATACCAAATATAAAATGTGTTTGATAATCCGTTATAAAACTGCTACTTGTCTGGAAGTCAATGCTCTTCAAGTTTCTCCATTGAATTTTTGTAGTCGTGGGGGCATACTCTCTATCGTCTAACTACAGTTTTCTGTTCACAGAATATTCCACTAGTATATTTGAACACTTTTCTGTTAGAAAAGAAAGAAGCCAATGAAGAAGGAATGAATCTAAATGAATCGATGAATCGAGTTCTAAAATTTTTATCTATTTCTTGCCGAATGTGATGTCTTTCTTCGGTTTTAAACCACGAATATCTTTCAGTCGTCATAAACCTGGTCACGAACAATAAAGTGCGTGTCGTTTAATGAAAGATTAAGAATAAATACTGGGAGGAAGTTTTGGCAGTTTACAATGCAAGTCATGAGTAGAGGCAAAATGTCGATACAGGGATAACCTTGACCTACACTCGATGACGATCCTGGGAGAGCCTCAACCTAGATTCACCCTAGACAGTAAAGGCACTTCTCCGCCCCCTCTTACGAAACCTTGTTTCCACATTGCTGTTTCCATCAATAAAATAGTGTCGCCCAAAACGTTAGAGGAGGAACCAGAGGTTATATAATTCTCAAACAACTGAAGATTCTATATTCAACTTCTCGGATTTTCAAGGCCCTCGATGGGTATATAAGGCCGATCCTCCAGCCATTTGGTACCAGCGACTGAGAAACTATTTCTCAGTCAACGGTCCATCTAAAACACCGTGTAGGCTACTTCAAGAGATATTCGAACGTGAGAATGCTGAAACCAGGTGACTATATCCGTTTACCCTGAGCTTCCGGATTTTTTATAATTCTCAATAGTAACTTAAGTATCTTCAAGCAAACACAGATTCTTAGGCTTAGGTGTTTAAGGTTTTAAAATTATACTATTTCTATAAGAGAACCTTATGAATCTAACGTTAGCATTATAGATGATATTACCTTAAGACCACGTACAAAGACCCTTACCTATTTGACTAATAGCAAAGTAAACTATCCGCAAACATTTTATTGTACCAAAACCAAAATATAAAAAAATTTTATTTTGAAAAAAAAACTCATTTTTTATATTTTTCAATTTTAAAAAAACTTATTTTTTATATCTCTGTCGTTTATGGATGTAGAGGAATAAATGAAACAATTTTATTTTAAAACAATGATGTTATTTTTCTTCAGAATACATATCTGCTCCCCCCAACTGTTTTCATTAAATTTTAATAGTTCTTCGGGGGTGGCCTGGAACTTTTTAGGCAAAAATGTGCTCCTGCGCCTCCCCCCGAAGATAATTTCTGCCACCAAGTATTTTCCATACTTGGTGTTCTGCTCCCTCATTCGCTCCACCATGTACTCAACTCCCTCATCCAGCTCGTCCTTCCTTAAATAAGTCGTCTCCTCCTGCACGATAAGGAAACGTGACTTTAAAGCTGCCATCTGTTACAAAAGGTTACTTAGAATGCATAAAATAGTGATAATATAAAAATATTACTTGATATCCATAGCTATAAGAATATTCCATACCAATATGGAATATTCTTAATATTGGTGGCCGAAGGTACCAAAAAACCGATTCACCTTGTCTGTGAACTGGCATTATCGGTAACAACAAAATTAACATCTGTGGCAATCTTTTCAAATATAATCTGCCATATTCGATCACCTCTGTATATATTAAAATCTGCATCGCTATGCAATGAGTTCTTACTTTCAACATTGGTGGGGTAGATCTGGATATTTAATAGGCACGAGCTGAGAGGTTGGAGAGGATGAAGCGGTGACAGAGTGATGCGGTGACAACTGCGGTGACTTTGGTGAGGTAGAGCTGAGAGCTAACACTGGAGAGGTTGAGATTACAAGCACGCTGGAGCACTGGTTGTAGAGTGATGAGCACGTTGTAGCACTGGTAGTAGAGTGATGAGCACGTTTGAGCTAACACTGGTGAGAGAGTGAAGTCGTAACTCCTTCTTCGGTCTATTTATACTAAGATTTACCTCAAGAATTGAAGCAGGTTTGAACCTGTTTGTAGCAAACACAGTATAGGAACAAAAATCCTCAATACACGAAGCAGCACGAAGCACATAAAATAAAAATCTCAGAATTCCAATCCACGGACATCGACTCCCGAATCCAACCAACTCAAGGTTATCCAGATTGAGAAGCAGAGTTCTAAAGCAGATCACTGTTCCGGCGACCTCGACTCCTTACCTCCACCCAACTCAAAGTTATCCAGATTGAGAAGCAGAGATCTGCCGCAGTTCATTGTTCCACCAACCTCTACTGCCGACTCCACCCAACTCAAGGTTATCCAGATTGAGAAGCAGAGTTCTGACGCAGTTCATTGTTCCACCGACCTTGACTCATCGTCTCCACCCTACTCAAGGTTATCCAGATTGAGAAGCAGAGTTCTGGCGCAGTTCATTGTTCCACCGACCTGGACTCCCGACTCCACCCAACTCCAGGTTATCCAGATTGAGCAGCAGAGTTCTGACGCAGTTCATTTTTCCGCCGACCTCGACTCTCGACTCTCGACTCCACCCAATCCAAGGTTATCCAGATTGAGCAGCAGAGTTCTCGCACAGTTCATTGTTCCGCAGGCCTCGACTCGTCGCCTCCACCCAATCCAAGGTTATCCAGATTGAGCAGCAGAGTTCTGACTCAGTTCATTGTTCCGCCAACCTCGACTCTCGACTCCACCCAACTGAAGGTTATCCAGAATTAGGAGCAGAGTTCTGGCGCAGTTCATTGTTCCACCAACCTCGCATCATCGACTCCACCCAACCGAAAGTTATCCAGATTGAGCAGCAGAGTTCTGACGCAGTTCATTGTTCCGCCGACCTCGACTCCCGACTCCACCCAACTCAAGGTTATCCAGAATTAGGAGCAGAGTTCTGGCGCAGTTCATTGTTCCACCAACCTCGACTCATCGACTCCACCCAACCCAAGGTTATCCAGATTGAGCAGCAGAGTTCTGACGCAGTTCATTGTTCCGCCGACCTCGACTCCCGACTCCACCCAACTCAAGGTTATCCAAATTTAGGAGCAGAGTTCTGGCGCAGTTCATTGTTCCACCTGCCGCTGTAATGAAACGGAGTAAATGAATAGGGACATGGCTAGCTGGTAGCTGGCGGGGGATAAGAAAGAGAGACACAGTACCACATTTCGCTGGTGGATGACCGCGGTCTTTCCATCGTCTTCGTGGGGTTGGTATCGAATGGTTCAGTGAGGAGTTGGATTAGGCAGAGGAATTAATTAAAGAAGTCAAAAAACACTATTTAAAAAAATATTTAATTTAAAATTACAATATCGTCGTCGTCCTCCGCCACCATTCTCGCCGCAGCCTCCATCGAATTTAAAATTTCAATCATTTTGTCATCTAAAATGACAACTTCTTGAGACTGCGGCGGCGAGTCGTCTATTGTGACGATCTCTGGTGGAAGAGGCGACATACAACTCGGCATCAAGTGCGGCGGAAGAGTAGGCTCCATCATCAGCGGCGGCGGCGGCGGCGCTGAGGTTGATTCCCGCGGAGGCGGAGGTGGCGACAAGCATCCCGGCACCATCATCAGCGGCGGTGGAGTAGGGTCTCGCAGTGGAGGCGATTGCGGCGGCAGCGGAGACTCCAATGGTGAATTGCTAGCTGAAGATGACTATGATGATGATGTCAGCCAGGACGATGGATGACGCAGTTGCGACACGCCGCAATTGCCTCCCTCCAGAAGCCTTCAGGTATCACCGCGGAAGCCTCCACTTCTACGCACTGATATGCCATGGTGTTTTGCTTGTGGAAGAATCGCGAAGAATTTTACATGCCGAAGAAGCTTGGTCACGTGTACTAACAACTGCTCATTCACCCTCCTTGAAAGAAGCGTGAGAATCCGGCTGTTCATACGCCCTGTGAGAATGGCAGAATTTGCAGTTCTCCATACACCCTCGTTAAAAGAAACGTGGGAGAGAAGAAGCGGCAGCTGCTCATTCACCCTCGAAAGAAGCGTGAGATATAGCGGCAGCTGCGAAGTGACTCAGTGAAAAAAATGACACTGATCAAAATGAATAGTGAGAGCGACAGCTGCAAAGTGTCTCATTGGAAACAATTGATGCTACTTAAAGGAAGATTGAGAGTGGCAGCTGCAAAGTGATCCAATTGAAATGGAGTCCCTCCATGCGTCACAAGGGGCATTGAGCAGCTGTTTGAGTATGAGAAGGGAGATCTCAGGCGAGAAGGACTGTGTGTGCTGGACTTGATATAGTAGAGTGAATGATTCTCATGTGAAGCAGTTTGCTTATGCAGAGAGCGTGAAACACTGTTGCTATGGATTCTGTTTAAACGCAACTCAAGGGCTTGAAGAGGAGAATAAAAGTAATATGTGAAATATTGAATGTTTTTGAAAATAAATTACCCAGACTTCCTTGAAATGCATAATATTTGTGTTCAATACGAGGGATATTTCAAAGTAGAGGCTTTTTCCTAAAATAACTAATAAGATCTCAAAACCATTAAAGGTTACACGATTGGAATATCTTAAAACAGGAAAATTTGGATATTACTTGATGCTATACGGATTTCGTGATTATTACGCATGATATAAATGAAAAGAGCAAATATATTCGAGGAAACAATCATTTAAGATTTTATAATAAATTCAACACTTACCCTGTCACCGTAAAAACATTGATCGCAATTGCATTGCGCAGGTCCGCTTTAATGACCGCAATGTGTACACCTGTGTGAATAGATAAAATAATATATAAATCATCGATAATTTATAACCAAGAAGAAAAGTAACCAAGGAATACAATGATATATTTACATACCATTGAACCCATAGGTCAACCTCTGACTCGGAGGATTGCTTACCTTGCACACAACTGGCCCTCCTTATGTTTCACTGTGAAATGATAATTCGATGGAACGTGCAAGCTCGGGAAGGGGATGAGATTACATGTGCGAGTCTAACCATTCATGCCTTTTTTAGTTAGTGAGCCTACATTTTTTGCTCAAGATCTTTTCTGCGACTTAGAATGCGAGCCTAGAGGTGCCCCCTCTCTTCTCAAAAAGCGATCCTACATTGTATGCGCGTTTTAAAGAGGGTTCCCCGCCTCGGAATCTCATAAACCGCTCGAGATCTGACCGTTCGAGACAGTTTTATTTTTGAATATGGAGCAGCTGACCCTTTGCAACACCTTGTCGCGTCCTCGGGATGAGAGTGCGAGGGACCAACACACTCCGACCCGCGCGACCGGGTTTTCATGGGTTACGCTTGAAGGTGATGGAGCCTGGGCTCGAATGCAAGAACACACTGTGAATATGGCAACCAGAGAATCATTTTTATTGACTTAGGACATTTACACATTGGGTCATTAGGTGGCCCCTAAAAAGGGGCCGTAAAAATAGCATCCCCGCCAGAAGGGCGGGGTAGAACACGCCGCGGTGCGGCTATGACTCCCGAGGTCCTGGGTCCCTTGCGGCGGCAGTTCCTGGCATCCGCGAGGGCTTCTCGGGGGACCCGAACAGGACGCGGGTCACCCGGGGGTCGGAGAGTTCTTCACCGCCGAGCTCCACTCTGATCCTAAGAGAGCGCTCTGGCTGTCCGCCGGTCTCTCGCTGCGTGGCTCCTATTGTGAGTTGGGCGGGGGCTTGGAGGCTTTGTTGTTTCCCGCCCGGGAGTTTCCCACCTGGTTCTCGGGACAGTCCCGGTGAAGGTGGAATCCTGGGCGCAGCCGGCATTTCGGTGGTCCGACGGGGCGTGTCGGTACTGCTTCTTCGGCTTGGTCCCGCTCCACGGCGCTGGCCCGTCGTATGAGACTCTCCACGTCTCCTGGTGGATGGGCGCTGAGTGTTTGCCGGATCCGCGGGAGGAGTTGTTCTGTTAGATTGGGAGAATGCTCTCCCGATCTCCGTTCGTGAACAGGCGCTGGAACAACTGCAGCTTCCTGAGTATGAATATTTCCGCTCTCTCCATGGGGTGCTGGGCGCTGCCGTAGAAATGGGCCTGGATCTGCGCCCTCTGCGCGGGGGTGTCATATTTCCCGCGGAGACGGTGCTTAAAATCTGCCCAGCTAAGGGAGAGATCGCGGTAGGGGGCCCCCCACTGGCGAGCACCTTTTTGCAACTGCTGCTCCGCTCGGCGGACCCACCAGGAAGCTGGTAGTTGGTTCTTCCGGAAGGCCGCCTCTAGGTCCCGGAAGAATTCCTCGGGGTCTTCGGATTCCCTCCCGAAGAACACTGGCCATGGGGTGCGGTAGCTAGGATCCGGAGTCGCTCGAGAGGAGCTGCGTGGTGTTTCCCGCTGGGTGCACAGGGTACAGATGAACTGCAGGCCGGTGGTATCTCGGGCTTCGTCTCTCCAACGGAGGCATAGGAAATGGTACCAGTGGCTGCAGCTGGCGCAGGAAATGAGGTGTCTTCCTTCGCCGGCGCAGGTGACTGCCTCGCACTGGTCCCTGGTGCGAGTGCGAGTGGTATCGTTGGGCGCCACCGAGTTTTGGTGAGGCTCTCTCGGAAGAGCCGAGATGAGTGCGGCGAGCTCCTGGCTGAAGTCCTGTGGCTCCATGGTGCTGCTTCCGCTCGTCCGGGCGTCGATCATCGGTGGGTCGGCTAGGTCCTGGCATCTTTCAAGGCTGCCGCAAGCCCCACGCTCCTGGGCGCCACTTGTCGCGTCCTCGGGGTGAGAGTGCGAGGGACCGACATACTCCGACCCACGGGAACGGGTTTTCATGGGTTATGCTTGAAGGTGATGGAGCCTGGGCTCGAATACAAGAACACACTGTGAATATGGCAACTAGAGAATCATTTTATTGACTTAGGACATATACACATTGGGTCATTAGGTGGCCCCTAAAAAGGGGCCGTAAAAATAGTATCCCCGCCTGAAGGGCGGGGTAGAACACGCCGCGGTGCGGCTATGACGCCCGAGGTGCTGGGTCCCTGGCGGCGGCAGTTCCTGGCATCCGCGAGGGCTTCTCGGGGGACCCGAACAGAACGCGGGTCACCCGGTGGTCCGTGATCCTCCGCGGCAGGTCCGTATACGGAGTCATCGGGGAATCCAGCGGCTGCGGGCGGTAGGGTGACGTGGGTGGCGTCAGAGGGCTGAGCAGGGGCCACGGCGGCTGCCCCAGCTCATGGAGCCAGGCCCAGTAGTCTACATCTGTGGGGGGCGGCGTTCTTGGCGGCGGTGTCCTGGGTGGCCGGAGCTCGGGCGTGGGCGACCGTGCGCGGGCTCCTGGCGGCGGCGGGCGCGGATTCTGCACCGCTTCCCTCGGTGTCTCCTGGGCATGGAGAGCCGGGAAAAACGAGGGTTCCGAGGATATTCTCGCTGTGAGCCCCTGCGTTAGAGCAGGCGAAGCGGAGGCGCCGTGGATGTTCTCACTGCGACGCGCTACCTGACTCCCTCCGTTCTGATTTCTTCGTCCAGGGCAGGCCCTTATATACGGATCCTGGGCCGAGCGAGAGATGCTGAGCGTGCTCTTGAGGGGCAGGGGTAGGGGAAAATGATAAGGGCATCTCATCGCGGAGCGGAGGAGGAGGCGGCGGGAAGTGATAAGGACATCTCATCGCTGAGCGGAGTAGGCGGGGTAAGGGATAAGGACATCTCATCGCGGAGCGAGGAGGCGGGGGAAGAGGGGAGATGTCTAGAGGGGTAGGCGCTTCACGGGGATAACCCGGGTTGTGTTTTCAGGCGTGAAATTTTAACGGCTTGAATTGTCGCCACTGGCCGGGGCACGTCAACCTGATTCGTAAACTTTGACATGTGATTTATCGCAGGTCATGAAATGTCTGACGTGCATCGTAGACATACCATACGCCAGACAGGAGGAGGAAATTCCGGAACAACCACTGTTGAGATGGAGTCGGCATTGAGGAATCGTTTGAAAACTTGCTGGGTGAGTGCATAGACCTCGTTAGTTTTTTTGGACAGCGTTCTGAGCTTAGTTACGACTAATGTGCGCGAGCAGATGAACATGACCACACTGACAAATTATGTCCTAGAGAATGTTACGTTCATAAGAGGTGATGAAACGAGCAATCGAAGGTTGAAAACAAAAAAATTAAGGGTGTTCCAAGCGCCTGATGTCAATTCTCTAGTTCAAACATTGTTCGCTAAGTTGTTTAAAGAGCAGTCCGAAAGCCAGGCAAAGGGTTCTGGATGGGCACTGAGTAAGGTACTCGGTTTAGAGCTAAGAGTTAATCGCTACCAACCTTTGAGAGGCGCATCATTTGTCGAGCTACCAGATAAAATGAAACATACTGTGGCTGTCATTAATGTAGCGAATCGTGATATCTATTGTTTTAAGTACGCCATCTGGGCTAAAAATATTCTAAGGAATGCTTAATGAATACAGAAATATGATACGCCAGAATTTCACAGTGGATACGACTGGGTTTGTATTAGTTATCCCGTGTAACTTTCGCAAATATCTTAATTTGAAAGAATAAATATTTCCAGCAACGTTTTCGGACTTGATGGAAACAATAACCCCCTCAAAGTTGTGGATAGTGAACTTGAAGATCATCGAGACCTCTTATACGTAGTTGAGGGGGGAAATTCTCACTATTGTTCCATTAAAAATTTTAACAGATTAGTTATTGCTCAAATGAGTAATAGCCGCGCAAAGGTGCACGTATGCAAACGTTGTTTTCTCTATTTTAATTCACAGAACACATTGATACAACACAAGGTAGATTGCAACCAAAATTTACCAACCAAGATCATCCTCCCAAGCGAAAATAATAAATGGTTAAAATTTAAAAATTTTTCTAATACCACTAGAATTCCATATATAGTTTATGCAGACTTTGAATGCATGCTATATGAAGAATCGAGCTGCCTCTAGCTAAAATGGACAAAGTAATTAAAATAATCAACTGAATGTCTGTTTTCATTGAGATGCGTTTCTTCAGTTATAGCAACGATTTCAAGCGTATTTTTGATGTCCACGTTTCGCAATTTGTGAGCCTATCAATTTTTTAAATTCTTTTTATCCAGCAATAACGTGGTGCAAGCTCATTACTAATATAAAAGAGATCAGTATGATAATTCAGATTGGTCGGGATAACTAGAAAACCTGCCGGCGTTCTCATCGCTTATGGGCTGATAATATCCTCACGGTCCTTGCAATATACCTCTTTTTCAAACGCGTAATATAGTTGGAACTACTCCAGGTATCAAAGTTGTGAAGTGAAAGCTTATTGACTAATGCAATCAACACCACCCTTGCCCCATTACTGCGCCTCAAACATGTAAGCTTGTTGGAACTACTCCAGTAAGATGGGTGACAAAAATAACCCTTGGTAATTTCAGTACCCCCCCTCAGGTGCAGTTTATAATTCCTGAGAGGATTTCCCATACATCCTAGTCTCTAAGTATAGCAACATGTCCTATATACGTTTGAATCGCGAGCAGTTTGAAGAAATTCGTACTTCATCAACTGCTATTCAAACTTTGAACCGTTTTCCCAAAGTTGGGATTCCTTCCCTGTACCATCTTTGTCTAAGAATCCTGGTGGTATGCTTGGATCAAAAAACAGATGCGTTTAACTTAGCCTAACTGTTCAGACAGATCTCATATATTCCATTGAGTTGGCGAGATATACCTTTTGGAGACCCTGGTTGAAAGCATTAACCCCGGACTATGTTGTATATTGGGAGGTTTTGTCAGACACGGTAGATTGTTTAAACATTGATGCGTCACTTCTCCCAGTGGTACATCAAGTATTCATACAAAATACACTCGATGTAATGTAGGACCAGGAAAATAATTTATCATCGCTTCATTTTTTAATCCTCGCATACTATTATGATACTAGCATTCATTCCACGTGTTTTGGCCGAATTTGTGTGATGAGTATACGACCATGCAGACAATGGAGCGTGTATGTTTATCGTGATCACATTGTTAGGTGCAGTGAACGTGCTGCAGAGTTGGCTCAACAAAAACGTTTTGGTTCTGCAATTGTATTCGAACTCCTCTTTTCACCATAAAAGAGAAGAGGGACTGCTCTCACGAGTTTGGTGGTCGCGGTGGCTCCTTATACGATACATCCTCCAATATTGATTCTTCTACAATCCATTTATTTATGTCTTTAATACTCATCGCAGGAGAATCAATCCTGGCAAGGAATACCATCGCGCCCGCCGAAGAAGGCTTATCAAGTCTATTAACTCATGCGATACTAATTTAGAATCTGACTCAGAGAGTGAACTTCTGCTTCTCGTGAGGTGGGTATGGGACCTCATTCCTTACTCTCGAGTTGAGTAACAGGCTCCTTCTCCCAAATTGAGTGACCTTTCACTTTACTGGGGTGGGAGTATTGCCTTGGTCAGTAGATATAGTCGGTTTTTACAGCAGGCCAGTCACTCACCACTGCCAACGTAGTCGCAATCCTTCTCCATCGCCGTCACCGCCGTCGTCAGGTCTCTCCATCACCGTTGCCAGCTATCTCCATCGCCAGCTCTATTCATCGCCAGCTCTATCCATCGCCAGCTCTACCCATCGCCAGCTCTACCCATCGCCAGCTCTATCCACCGCCAGCTCTATCCACCGCCAGCTCTATCCACCGCCAGCTCTATCCACCGCCAGCTCTATCCACCGCCAGCCCTATCCATCGCCAGCTCTATCCATCGCCAGCTCTACCCATCGCCAGCTCCATCCATCGCCAGCTCTATCCATCGCCAGCTCTATCCATCGCCAGCTCTATCCATCGCCAGCTCTACCCATCGCCAGCTCTATCCATCGCCTGCTCTATCCATCGCCAGCTCTATCCACCGCCAGCTCTATCCACCGCCAGCTCTATCCACCGCCAGCTCTATCCACCGCCAGCTCTATCCACCGCCAGCTCTATCCATCGCCAGCTCTACCCATCGCCAGCTCTATCCATCGCCTGCTCTACCCATCGTCAGCTCTACCCATCGCCAGCTCTACCCATCGCCAGCTCTACCCACCACCAGCTCTACCCACCACCAGCTCTACCCACCACCAGCTCTATCCATCGCCAGCTCTACCCATCGCCAGCTCTATCCATCGCCTGCTCTACCCATCGTCAGCTCTACCCATCGCCAGCTCTACCCATCGCCAGCTCTACCCACCACCAGCTCTACCCACCACCAGCTCTACCCACCACCAGCTCTATCCATCGCCAGCTCTACCCATCGCCAGCTCTACCCATCGCCAGCTCTATCCATCGCCAGCTCTACCCATCGCCAGCTCTATCCATCGCCAGCTCTATCCATCGCCAGCTCTACCCATCGCCAGCTCTACCCATCGCCAGCTCTATCCATCGCCAGCTCTATCCATCGCCAGCTCTACCCATCGCCAGCTCTACCCATCGCCAGCTCTACCCATCGCCAGCTCTACCCATCGCCAGCTCTACCCATCGCCAGCTCTACCCATCGCCAGCTCTACCCATGGCCAGCTCTACCCATCGCCAGCTCTACCCATCGCCAGCTCTACCCATCGCCAGCTCTACCCATCGCCAGCTCTACCCATCGCCAGCTCTACCCATCGCCAGCTCTACCCATCGCCAGCTCTACCCATCGCCAGCTCTACCCATCGCCAGCTCTACCCATCGCCAGCTCTACCCATCGCCAGCTCTACCCATCGCCAGCTCTACCCATCGCCAGCTCTACCCATCGCCAGCTCTACCCATCGCCAGCTCTACCCATCGCCACCTCTACCCAATGCCCACTCTATCCACCTCCAGCTCTATCTATCGCCAGCTCTATCTATCGCCAGCTCTATCTATCGCCAGCTCTTTCCACTGCCAGCTCTTTCCATCGCCAGCTCTTTCCACCGCCAGCTCTTTCCACCGCCAGCTCTTTCCATCGCCAGCTCTAATCTCCGCCAGCTCTTTCCACTTTCGCCGTCAGCTCTCTCTCCTCCATCAAGTGAGTATACTTTTCGGTTAACATTCAGTGCTTCATGTATTGTAAATTATCATCAATGTTTTAACTAGCATGGACTAAATTCTCATTTCTTCTGTTTTCCTTCGGCATAAATCTTGTAGAATGTTCATTGCTATCAGGAAATTACATCCATCCACTATCGTCCCCCATTCTAGTTATGACTGTCCGGCTGGATACGATATAAGTCTATCCAGAAGGATATAATGCCAAAGCGGGGGAGATGTTAAGTAAGGACGGGGATATCTCTTGAGATCTCTTAAGGTTATTACGGTAGGCTTGCTTCTCGCTCTGGAATATGTTTAATTATTTGGCATGGAGTTGGGGGCCTGGGGCGATAGATCCAGATTTTAGAAGAGAAATCAAAGTACTACTCTATAATCATAGCAATTAAGATTTTATGGTAAACAGGGGTGATTGGATGTCAAATTATGTTTGAACATATTGCTACAAACATCTTTGTAGCAGTCGATGATCACTGTTCACCAACTAGTCGAGGTTCAAGAGGCTTCGGCAGTTCCGATCATTCTAATACTATTGGTATGAGAAAATACCTAAGGACTATAGTTAGCAGATTAATTACTCTATTTCATATTGATGTATTATTTTTTCTTTTGTTTTAGATGGCTCACGTGAAAAATGTGCTGCTCAAACAGCAGTGGGGAAGGGAGTATTTGGAAAATAAGGAACTGGAGGAGGGGGAGAAGTATCTGATTGAGAATTTGGAGGGGAGGAAGACCAGGTTTGGGTTCGATCTGGTGGCGATCATCCTTTTCAAGGGAGAGAGAAGGAAAATCTTCCTCCCTAATCATTTCAAGTTGGGGAGGGATGATATAAAGCGATGTAATGAGGATAGTTGGGGGGAGAACTGTTTTTGAAAAAAATAAATAAATTCTTATTTTTAGAATAAATAACATATTACCTTCTAATGTTGGTTTCATTTCTGCTATTCCTCACCTTTGTCTACAGACTAGAATGCAGTGATTGCATAGGCATGAACTAAGCCAATTTTAATTAAAAACCATATCCTATCCTTTCAAATTCCCGAAAATTCCCGGCTGTGTTCAGTTTGTGTTTTGTTCGAGAAAATAATGTGTGGGATGGGTAACAAGCAAGCGATGATTACCAAACCTGTAGTCGTTTTCACCCATCCTTGTATGTTTTAGGGCATATATGTACCTTGATGATACCTTAGGACCTAATGTCAATGTTTTTACATGAAAAGATAATGTTTAAGTAATGGATCACTTCTAAATTCAAACCATATTCATGTGTCTTCAACCAAAGAAGTTATTGAAGAAAATGTCCGAAGAATTTCGGGTGTTTACGCATAGGACCTAAACCAGTTAACTTTTCGACAAGTTGATTGAATCTAATCGTGCATAGTCAAGAGATGACCAACTTTGTAATTTAAACGATATTTTTATCTCTTCAAATTATGGAGTTATGGAAGAAAATTCCCGAAATTTTTTACAAATGGCCCATAGCGCCAAAACCGTTGGTCCAATCGTGTTGAAAATGTGGGAAATCAATCAGTAGTGCTGAGTGACGAAGTACTGAGTGCCCCCTCCCCTTCTCAACCCCCCCTGAGGGTTATGTAGGGAGTATCCAGGCTAGGAGACAAAAACAGCATTCATAGAACACAGTCACTTCCTTGAAAATTTGCAAGTTGACTGCGCAGGCGCAAGTAGGGAGGTACTGAACGTCACGCGGATGATTCAATTGCCGTCTGTTGACAGTTCAAAGAAATACTTACACATGTGTCCCACAGACCCAATCTTGCACTGGCGGGAACGGTTCACATTCACTGCCTGAGTGTCCGTGCTACACCACGTGTGTCGGATCCGAAAGTTAACGGATCAGTCTGACTTTAATTTCGTACGGTCCTTCCCAATGTTTCTCTAATTTCTTCGAGTTCCTGAGGAGAACCCACCGCTTGAGTGATGACTGCGACTGTTCTCTTAGCGTCCGACACGTCCTGATAGAGGGCGACAATCCCATATCCCTTAAATATAGTGCGACTTAGATGCCTTAGCCTTGGATATAGTGCGACTATATCCCTTAAATACTATAGATGCTAGCAATCTAGTTGCATGAGACCCTATAGTTGCCTGTTTGAATGTCGGTAGTGCATTTTTGGTGATCTTCACCCCCTGCCACACACCCTCGCGGTGGCTTGCAGGGTATCGTGTAGATGTAGATGTCAAGCCCCGGGATGCACGCGAGCGGCTAGGCATCAGAGTAGGCCTACAACAAATCCTAGGCAATGACTCCGGTGGTCTATCCCGAGTCACATCTTTTATGAAAGCAACTGGCCTTTATAATAAAATCTAAGGTACCACTGTCTATGTAAATATTTAGTGTTTTAATTCATGTAAGTATAATGATATGGCATTGCACTCTTACTGACATTAAAACTTAAGACAGTACAAATTAGATTGTGGGTGGTGAAAAATGCCGTCGAAGCACCCAATAAACATCCAAAACTACTACTACTTCTTCGAGTTCCCTGGCCTGGTGACCTCTTTCCGCAAATGCACTTTGTCTCCCGTTCGAAACAAACACTTCACACTGGCGCGTTTGTTGTATTTTCCTCGCCATAGCTTCCTGTCCGACATGCAACAGCTCAGTTACCATTTTGAAACGCGATTCTCAGTCGCGCTTGAAGCTCTGCGACGTAGTTACAGTCTGTGTCGTAGAGTACCGATTGGGGCGAGGTAATATCATCAGACGGCAACTCAATATGGCGTCCATGCGTGAGGAAGCAAGGAGTTTCTTTCGTAATGGAATGCGGCGAGATGTGTTATCTTCATCCTTTCTCAAGGAACCGTAGTTATTACTATTCTTAAAGATTGTAATTATAATATCGACTTATACCATTTTAAATCGTAAAGAATTTATAGAAATACGTGGTACTCAGAAGGCTATTTCCACTTCAAATCACTTTCTTAACACTGGGTTTCTTCCTCTATGTAATTAGTCTCTGCTTAAGCGTTGTTCATGCACGCTCACACACGTACAGGGATTGGGAAAGTAATTGGCAAAACAGTGGGAAAACAAAATGATACGAACGGTATTTCTTAGAGCACTTTCTTCTTTAAGAGGAAAGGAATGGTACACTGACTTGGCTGTGGCTGTGGATTTGGTGGGACTGGGGCACTTGATTACCAGTTCGAGCTTTGCAACAGCATGTATAACGAGAAGAAGCTATGCTTACATATTACCCATACCTCGGACATCGGTGTTTGCAAATTTATCTGTATCTGAATCTTTCGTTTCCATAACATGTAATGTTTTCACTCGAGTTTTCCTAATCCATAATATACATCGAGTCCCCCGATGAGATAAAACTCGTGTAAAAAAGTGGAAAAGACTGTAATGGGCGATCCAAAAATATACCATATTTGTGTAACATTCCATGTGTTTGTACCGCGTGAGTTCTTGGTTACCCCTTCGAGATAATCCCGACGATTTCGTTCACAACTCCCATGATGGGGATGTGTTTGAAACCGTCGGGATCATCTGGAATACGTAACGAAGGAGTCACGTGGTAGAAACGGACGGTTTTGATGCTTTACCGCTTGGTAAAAATCATTAATTGTTTTCACTTGAGTTTATCGCATCTGTCTCTGCTATAGAGCCCCCAGATGAAATGAAACACGATGGCAAGCAATGAATGAGGTTTCAATGAATGAATTTTTTCAAAAATTATTTCATTTATATTCATGATTCACCCATTTATTTCCATTGGAACTCATACAAATGCTCAAGTATAATCAGAGTGGTAAACCTTAAGTTCATCATGCATTTTTATAAAATTATATTCCTGGATATGGACGGGAATGGTGGAGGGAAACTCGGCGCCTGTTTTAGTCTGCACTTTAGGAAATGGCTTTACGTCCCATCTACGGACGGATCACTGTGCCCAAATTCTCTGAACAAAACACTGACGTAGGGGACGGTTCCCAGTGAAAAATATCTTCCCCCGCCTGGAATCGAATCCGGGCTCCTCCGGTGAGAGGCCAGTACTCTGACCGTTTCACCAACTTGACTTTCCTCTCCTACAGAACCAATTCAGACGATCAACGTGAATCTCAGGTGAGTACACTTTGAATTTGTAATTATAGAGAATTAGATTACGAGAGTCAAATTCAGGACTATATTTCTACTCAGCATTTATTAACAATTTTTCCTTAAAGTGTCCATTGATATGAAATAATTAAATATCCTTTCACTATCGTTCTTTATCCTACCTACGGTTATCCTGCTGGATACGAATTTTCTAGTCGGACGTCATGCTTAAGTAATTGTCGCGTAATTAAATAAAAACACAGCACTTTGTAGAAGTCCATTTGTTTCTTTATTGGCCTCTGCCGGGTACGACCAAGAGATCATTTCCACGAGATATAGCAGAGGAAATGAGGTAAGTGTAACTTCGTAATCGGTTGAGGCCGATAAAAAAACAAGTGGAATTTTACAAAGTTCTGTGTTTTGAGTTATAATGTCGCAGTTGCACAATATTGATCCGCCAACGATTCCAGACATTCGTGATGTGATGTCGCGGAAGAACAGGATTCTCTCATGAGATCCCTTATCATCAAGGTCCCTTATGATTATGGTCCCTTATAATGATGGTCCTCGAGGCATCGCTTCTTGTTAGGGATCGTCGGTTAGGTATGTGGTTGTTTTATTTCCCTTTATGCATTATAAATCACACAGATTTATTACATAAAACATGCCCTCACGAAATGCGATTTAAAATTAACCAAACACCAACAAACAACATACACTTCTCTTCCGGCTCGTACTTAACAGGCCATACACTTTTACACTTTCTTTTCTTTCGAGCCACTTCTTACATCACAACACAACAACACCAATAATCTCTCTCTTCCCTCATGAACACTTATTCACCCACACATACACCAACTAGCTCACAAATAATTCCCTTTCTTAAGCACGCGTCACTTTTGCGTCTCCACACCACCGCGTCCAACACACAACTCCCCGATTCTCCCTCTCTCCTATTGTTCCTTAGTTAGGTACCAACGCTTGTTTACTTCCATTATTACAACTTGCATTGTTGATCTCGGCGACTCAATTGTTATATTACAGGGTCAAGTAGCAGGCAGCATTAATAGGTCCGCATCAAGGAGGGGAAATCAGGAACTAATTTTTAAACCATAGCGATGAAGATTGAAATGTATCCAGGGGCATGATGGGATATGTCAAATTACACTTGGAAATAATGTAACGATGTCAATTTCATGGTGACTAAAGATGTCATTTTTGGGACTAACTTAAGTGAATTCGGTCTCGATAGAGACAGTATGCCTGCAAAAATGGTTTTTACGAAATCTTCCAGCTCTCTGAAGTTGCAATAATTTCTAACTTCAAGTTTTTCATTTCAATTATTCCTCAACCTATACGTAATTCTTGTAACCAGATTAATGCACTTTATAGCACCTTAATATCTCTCACGTTCGTCCATTAATTGATCAAATTTCTTTAAAAAATTGATGAATTTCGGTGAACCTTTGAGAAAAACAATGAAAAACGCCATGTAAGATACCGCAGTAATTTAATAAAATCCGTTCGGTTTCGACGACTATAGAATCGTTGCCAAGAGTAGGACAAAGATAACTTATCTTTGACAATGGTGCCATAGTCGTTGAAATCTACTGAATTTTATTATTTTTTTAAATTTATAACGTGTTCGTGGTTTCAGGCTGCCGAGAACATTTTGAATTGAAGATGAAGAAAACCTCAGTAGCGTTATTATTATGCATTGCTACACGATTAGAACTAAATGAAGTTTCCGACTTAATTGAACATGTAAATTTGACTGACCATTTTCTTGTTCCTCGCTAGTTCCGGTTTTCGGTAACATGTCAGTGAACTGATGAAATTTAATTAAGCGCTAGTTTTATAGACGAAGCCGGAAAAAATGTCGGCGAAAGCTGCCCATGCGAGAAAGTTATCTATCCAAGCATTTGTATGAATAAAGTATATTCTATTAGGTACGTAGGTACCTTACACATTTTATTTGAACGAGTTCGAGATGGAAAAATAGTCTGCAAAATTTAGGTGAATGAAAACCAATTTTAATGGTCTCCTTAAGTAAATTATTAGTTTCGTAATTGTCGTAAAATAAAATTATTCACTCTATTGGGCGCTTTTAAAATATTTAAAGGTGAGTAAAAAGTATTCTTACTAATATCAGATGAGGAGGAAAGCTGTGTGCCGTATGTGTTTGTGTCAGAGCGGTTTGTATTTGAGTGTCACTTGCAATGCTGATGATAAAAATAAATCTGGGAAATTAGCAACATTATTTTGAATAATTATTGTAAATATAAAAGTGATGCAACAAAACGGCAATATATTACAACAAGCAGCAAAAGTTGTATTCCGAAAACACCTAAATTATAATCAACTTTAGGTTGTTTTTATTCAAATTGAGAATGAGGGTGGTAAGTGTATAACTGGTAAGCGATGGAATATTATTAGTGGAATTAACACCAGATCGATTTACCACGTTAAATGAATCAACATATTCAAAATACATCTCGCATTTCTCCGCGCTACGAATTCTCGTCGGATCATTCTTGTGACGTCATAGGAGTGAGTGTCAGTTGTAAACAATATGGAAATTCGTTCTATAGATTGAAGTTTACCGTCCATTCATGCAGACTGACATAAAGAGAATTAAGGTGTGATTAGCTTTTCTGGAGATGAAGCTGTTAATTTGTTGTTCGTATTCAAAACAGAGTGCACATAATTCCTGCGCCGACAGTCGTTCGTAGTTCCGCTGGGAACTACTGTCGTGGAAAAAAGTCATGACACCCGAGTTTACAAGTCAATGACAGTTGTACGCGTAGTCCCACATGAAAACAAATTATATCAAAAATTAGCAAATTTAATTCTGCGTTTAACTGTGGAAAGTGAAAATTTTTATTTTAACTTGTTAAAATTTTATTGTCTGTGAAACAAAAAAAGTGCCGGTTTTTTCACCGTTTTAAACGGAATGCTCACTTTAAAAATGCATACCTTGTAAAGTATTCATTGGATCGTAACCAAATTTTAATACAACATAAAGGACCTTGTTGTTAAGGTATGTACAAAGTTTCAAGATAATCGAAGTTTAAATAAAATTGTTCTCGTAAATTTTGTGAAACAACTTTTTCTCAGTACTGCGTGGTCATATCGATACGAATCTTGTCCTGTCATGGAGCTTATGGTAATACAAGGCTAATCGGTTCTCGATATTTAGAATTTATTTAGTTGTTTATTTTATGTGCGCTTACATTTAATTCGGTGTTTTCAACAACAAGCGGAGTGAAGCCAGCGAGAGGAAACGGACGCATGGCCTTGGAATTCCGTGCGACGTTGCCGCGTTCGTCACCATCCCCGCGCTCCATGTGTAGAATCCATACATTTTTGTTGCATTGTAACTTAAAAAGATTTTCTTTCATTGCAGTGGCACATCTCTTCACCGTCGATAACGATCTTCCAACACACTCGGACACTTTATGATAGACCGGATACCTCTTTTCATTAATATTTTCACTCTCGCTTCTAAAAAAAACAAATCGCACTAGCAAACATGGCAAACTCGCCCTCCGTCAATGGTTTAGCAGGCATACTGTCAGATGTTAATCCAAAGAAAATCGGCGACAGAATGAGTGTAGGGTCAGACATACAAATGATTCATCGCTGAGACAAAGCGGGTCATTTGGCCTCGCCATCAGCACAATGTAAGCATCACAATGTAATATAATGACAACAGCTTATTAGCTAGCAACCCAATTTTAAACCTGCCATTGGAGGTCCAAAGCCCTCATGAGAAAAGGAGATGGAAAGGAGTTAATTTTCTTTCGAAAGAAAAGAATCCTACCTTTTTAAGTTACAATGCAGCAAATGGAGTCCGATGGCAACAGAGGTGTCGAACGCGGCAACGTCGCACGGAATACCCAGGACATGCGTCTGCTTCCTCCCGCTCGCTTCACTCCGCTTGTTGTTGGAAACACCGAATTAAATGTAAGCGCACATAAAATAAACAACTAAATAAATTCTAAATATCGAGAACAGATTAGCCTTGTATTACCATAAGCTCCATGACAGGACAAGATTCGTATCGATATGACCACGCAGTACTGAGAAAAAGTTGTTTCACAAAATTTACGAGAACAATTTTATTTAAACTTCGATTATCTTGAAACTTTGTACATACCTTAACAACAAGGTCCTTTATGTTGTATTAAAATTTGGTTACGATCCAATGAATACTTTACAAGGTATGCATTTTTAAAGTGAGCATTCCGTTTAAAACGGTGAAAAAACCGGCACTTTTTTTGTTTCACAGACAATAAAATTTTAACAAGTTAAAATAAAAATTTTCACTTTCCACAGTTAAACGCAGAATTAAATTTGCTAATTTTTGATATAATTTGTTTTCATGTGGGACTACGCGTACAACTGTCATTGACTTGTAAACTCGGGTGTCATGACTTTTTTCCACGACAGTAGTTGATTCGGTTCGGTCCTTCCGTTCATCTCGTTGTTCCTTTCGTGGGTCCTCCCATACATCTTAAATAGGCCCATATTTCATATTTAAAATCTATGGGTCCTCCTGGTCTTTTCATTACATTTGCTGTTCCTGACGTTATTTAGTTCCTCGACTTGAGTCATCTGGAGGAATGAAAATTTGGCTCGCAGTCTCTACGACCGTGGCTCCGACGCATTCCTCAAGCGGACCCGTTCTTTTGGATCGAATCGTTCCGGAACATTCTAGCACGATTCATTCTGGAACGACCCTTCTCGGGCATTTTGTACGATGGTGCATCGAGGCACCCATTTCTGTATACGTTGGTGCAGGATCACGTGAGCGATCTTATTTGGTGTTACACCACGAAGGTAAGCGGTAGGTATACCTTCATCGCCGATGGATGGCTAACGAACTATTGTCATTTTCGTGGGTTGGAACCGTTGGAACTTTCGTAAAACTCACTTCGTTGGAAAGTGCTGAATTTCTGAAATGCCTGGGGAAAAGGTAAAGTTGATCAGTTCTTACGGCGTTCTCTTAGTGTTATGCCAAATAAAGTGGTTCGTGTGGGGTTTTTCCAATAATCGAGATGATTTACAATTAAACATGTTTAATGAAAATCTTGGGTGCCATTTAGTGAGGGATTGGAATACAGAAATGATTGGTTAAAATACATATAATTGTCATTTCCGCTCAAGTATATTGCGTTTTTGGGTCTGGAAGAGTCATGCGCCGTCTCTTCGGAGAGAACAAGGTTATGATTCGATCACTCATGACCGACTGATGATTTAGGACCGACTCCTTTTCGTCAGTGGCATAACGTTTTTCATTTGTCTTCCAGTGGAACGGCAGCCGGCTGTGATAAGATTGCGGGATGATGCTGTCTGATTTGGACGTTAGCCTCTAAAACGCAAGAAAATTGTCTGATCTACATTCTAGCGACCATACAAGTTCTACGTGATTTCGACTTTCCGGAGGCATACACGCCGAGTGGCCTGCAGAGTGCATTTTGTATAAAGGTACTCATTTCTATATTGCATTCAAGTGACGCCTATGGCAGACGCCATTGCCGTTAGGGTCTATGCTATGAAAGATTACGGGTTAGTTTGTTTATGGTGCTGAAATATCGAAAATAGGACAGAATAGTTTTATTTCCTATGTTAGCGATGAGCTGTTAGGTACGAATTATTTCTGTTTTAGAGTCGGTAGGGTATACTCCTTTTGGCGTGGTCATGTATATTTTGCTTATATTACTCGACGTTTTTAATTTTGGTAACTGAAAATGCTTTTGCCCGGTGTGATATTTCGACAAATTTATACATTTCTGCATTCGGGTTTCCAAAGAGGGAAATGGAAGCTGTAATTAGAGGTTTTGGTGATGCGCTATGGATTCCGATTGACAATGACAGCTGCATCTTCCGAAATTCACCGCGTCGTCGTTGGTGGGGGGCAATAGTCGTACCAACTTATAATCGTTAAATTCATTAAACATGTTTTCCGTTTGCGGTCATCGCTGTTTTATAATTTTGGATCCAATTCCTTTAATAGTTAAACCAGTTTCATTATTAAACATTATAATATTCGTTACGTAGATGTGGAATCCATGTAATAAGATCTGGTGTCGGTGGCGTTGTTGTGGGTGTGAAACAAGTAGGGCACATTACTCTCATTTTAATGAGTTTATTCGTGCCTGACGAACAATTAACGTTCGTGCTCTGTTGCGCGATTAATTTAATGGCCATAAACTGCAATTTGGGCGTGTGAAAGTAATTAAATAATGTTGAACTTTACTTCTTTTCGTATTGAAACCGGTTCTTAGCGGCTGAAGTTCTAAATATTTCTATAGACGCTTATATATTTCATTCTGTTATTGATTGAAAGATAGTGGCATAAGTGTATTTATTGTTTGCTTAATAGTGAATTATTTATACATGAAAATGGTCATGAATTTTAATGGTTGAGACAATTTTATTTTTGCGGAGTAGTGCAGGAAGAAAGCCTGTGTAAATTCTTGCAATCAAAGTTGGCGTAACAGAGTACCTGAAGTAATTGAAGACCTGAGTGCAAGAACAAGGTAATAAACAAAAGTGAAGTTTCGAGAAAACTCCGGCTATTATCTGGTTCTTGCACTCATAGAGCAGAATGTAAAATTCCAACAATGTCTGCTGAACTTATTTAGAACTTACCATCAAAAATGACTATGTCTACTGGTAAAGGTCAGGAAGGGCTTCATGTGTATGTGGAAATCTCATTTTCGCAAAACGTGGTCATTATCTGATTCTTGCACTAAGGTCTTCAATTAATATCAGTATTAAATATCTTAGGTGAACAATGTGAGAGAATACATTCATGTATGGGATAAGAGAAAGAAATTTCTCATCGTTATTTCGTTTTTCTGGGACGTCATTTGTCCAATCTCCCAATCTCTTTAGCTCTTATTCATTAATTACTTCCCATACCCAATGTATCTCAGTAATTATTATGCACTACACCAAATGTGGCCAAGCAGTGGATGTGGATGCCTTAGTACTCCTTGAACTGAATTCCTTTCCTGCCCTTGCTCTTTCTCCATCCATGTCTCAACGCAAAATTGCGTATTGCACCAACATATTGAACCCTGCTTCACTTCATTCCATCTATCTCCGCCAGTAGCCATCGGTGGTCTGTAGTTGATATCGCCGTGATTGTTAAATTCATCTGCCCATCTTGAAGGTGATTAAACTATCCCTCTCAGAGTAGCCAATTTAGATTCTTGGGCAAGAATATTCACTAGAATTCTAGCCATATTGAATGCGGCAAAATATATAATACTCAGGAAAATGTTATTAGTATATATCAGATTCAATTTCCTGTTATCTTCCACAATTATGTATTTATTGGCAAGGAAATACTTGTTTTTGAATGCAAAGAAAATCATATATCAATATTAGTTATGAATATTTCATTTTTGAGTATACTAAATAGCTGGAATCACAGCCTGTGGCCCTTGTCGTCCACGGAGCATAAGTGGATGTATTTCGGCCCATGATACTAGAAGGGTTGATTGATCACATATGATCTCTAATGGCAAGGTTAGATAAATCTCGGGTGATGCTGCTGCTTCTGATTTGCTGTTCACCTAAATCATTCCTAATTGTTTTCAGTTTGCCTGTGAAGGGTGAGGGGTTGTGACGATTGCACTCCCGTTGGCAGGAGAGATGGCTGTCTGTTTGAGAGGTGTGTTTTTGCCAGTGTGGTATCGCTGAGTCTTCCGATGGCAGCCAACGGAGTCTTGTCTCTGTGCTGTTGCTGGCTTTGTCTCGAGAGGACATTATTGCCCTCCGCTGGGAGATTTGGAAGGTCCAGGGGTGGAGTAGGCAGGCAGCTGTGGTGTGGTTGCCGTGGCAATAGGCTGACCGTGAACTGTGCAGATGTTGCTGTCCACGACGACGGGATGCTGCTCGCTGTACCCTAAGAGGATGCTTGCTGCCATCTGCAGGTGGTGGTGGGACATGCATAACCTTCGTTTCTAATCGGTAAGAGACAATGCCTTCATAACACTTCTCTTGCAGCATTGATTGTTGTGCCCTGGTTCTCATCTCGCTGGTTTCATCCAAAGAAGGTTAGGATTTATTTTAGGAAGCATCCGAACTGATTTAATAAGTAAGAGTAGCCGTGTTGGCATGAATAATTAATGTTAAATAGGATAAATTTGAACCAGATAGGTTCCTTTTTTTCTTTGCTTCTTATTTATATTGTTGCTGTATGGTATATCAAGAATGAATTATGGTCTGATAAGAAACAGAATTTTTGTCGATTTTGTTCATAGGTATTTTGAGGAGCCAATCTGGAGACATTCAAATTCCCGTTCCAACATCAGTTCCCAGGTCCCGAATTGAGTATCCAGTTCCCTTATCAGTTCTAGCGTAACAGTTCCCTTAAAAGTTCCAGTACCGATATCAGTTCCAGTCCAGATATCAGTTCCAGTCCAAATATCAGTTCCAGTTCCAATATCAGTTCCAGTTCCAATATCAGTTCCAGTTACAATGTCAGTTCCAGTTCCAATATCAGTTACTATGTCCCCAAATGAGTTTCCAGTTCCCTTATCAGTTCCAGTTCCATTATCATTTTCCATGTTCGTAATTTTGTGTCCCGGAACGCTATTCTGTGGGCACGGAAAGATTCGTAGTTCTGACACACTAATTTACTTTTACAACTGACTTTACAGTATTATTATTGGTAAAAGGGTCTCAGACACCGAATAGTTTATGAAGGGAGTTATTATTGAGGCACTGATTTAAAGAAAAGGAACTGAGATATAAGCCAATTTTGGTCACAAAAGAGTTGTTCCAGGATGTGTACTGTCTGCCAAAGCGGATTGTTAGGGACCTTATAAATTCATTGGAGTGAAAAGTGCACTAAAGCCACTTGAATCTGTTGTGTTCAGTTATTTTTTTGGTAAGGACCAGGACACGAAAAGTGTGTCTATGTGCGTTGCACTTCTCGGTGAAGGAGGTTACCCAGAAGTCAGCTGAAAGTGACAGCCACTGTGGGCCAAGTTAAACCTGTGCCTAGTGTGCTATCCAAGTCTGAATAAACCAGCCAAGTGGATGCATTCCCCTTGAAAGGAGATAACTAACGTATAAGTTCACCTTCTACTATTGTGGTCACGTAGATACATTAGTTAAAATGAATACAGTTGGTCAGTGGATATTTATCTCAAAAACACCCCATCAATCTAAATATATTAAAGTTATCGTTGACACTACTCTATGAACAGAGTTTCACATGAATAATAGTAGGGATGGGTCGGTTCGGTTCTTCGGTTCTCGGTTCCACCGGTTCTTGAGCTTAGAACCGGAACCGAGGCCAAAAATAATCGGTACCGAAATAATTGGCACGAAAACCAGTTTGAAACCTACTCACACTCCGAAATTGGAGGCTTCACATTAAAACCTGGTGAAAGTGTACTTAGATGCTACAATGTCGCAAATGATTGTAATTCAGTCGTTAAAATGACTATACACAGACATATAATGAAGTATTCTTTTTTCTGAAAATGATTATTGATTACCTTATCTTACCATTGAGCAATGCAAAGTAAGTGGTAAATTAAGAACCGGAACCGAGAATCGGAACCGAGAACCGAAGTTAAGTACCGAACCGGAACCGAAAAAAAGTGGAACCGACCCATCCCTAAATAATAGCATTCAGAACAGTGGTTAACATGCATAAGAGTATTCAACATATTCATTATTACCTATTTTCTGCTTCAAATGTAATGAAATTGTTTTAAAAGAACAATAATAGAACCAAGTTGTGGACCAACTTTCAACTGAGTGAACTTGATCACAAAAGGCCATTTGAATTGAATAAACCGAGAGAAAAAAGACTAAAGCAAGAAACAAAAGAAACCCTGGAATACAGAAAGCAAGTTTACACATCATATTACCGTGTAAGCCGCGCCCTCGTGTATCCCGTGCACCCCTATTTTCGGGCAGGTTCGTGAGGAAAAAATTATTTCTATCGAAAAAAAAAATGTTTCTCTTGAGTCTGCATCATTTTGTCATAACATGAATGCACGTTCTTTAATAGAAATACTGTGCCTAAATTACGTGTACGTCTTTCTCATTAATTGATTGAATTACGTGTTATTATCGTCACGATCGTCATCAATGCACGGCCTCTTTTACTGTGCATCTGTTTCTCGTAGCATCTCACAGTAATCACAGTTTCATACGATCACATCATCCAGCTATAAAAACTGCATTTGTTCAAAATAACATCCAACTGAAATAATTGCAAAAATATATACAATTTCAACCCGTGATTACTTTATTATTACAGAAATAGTTGGCGGTGATCTCGTCTGCTCTCTGCGTAGTAGCTGTGGACTGGGACGATTTAACAACACCGATAAGTCTTGGGAACACACGGAAACAACTAAGCTCAATCTAATAACAATTATAATTCTTATAAAACTAAAGAAAAACACATTCCCGGAAATATAATCATAAATCACTAATGAATATTCATATCATAACAGTTCTCATTCTTAGTTTTCGTCACTGCTAGATTCAGATGCACCATATTTCCTTCATGGAGCTCGATTTCCTATTTTTTCGGCATCATTTACAATATGTAGCTTTATACTCACAGGAAACTATCGAAATTTTACATCAGAATTCATTTTAGGGTGATAATAGCAAATTATTTTAAAATGCTAAATGATCGATTCGAATCCGTTTACTACTCTCACGCTTGGAGCGTATAGCACGGATAGCAAGAAGGTATATTTCTCTGAGCATACGACTATTGCCACCACGTAACAAATTTTTTGTTGTGTCTTTGCAATGTAGCTTTAATGTGTACGCAAAAGGAGCTATCTATTAGTATGTAAAAAATGTTGCTACAGATACGTGATACCGAAACAAACTCCGCTTACGATTTTGAAAAAACAAAACTCCTTGCGGCAGCTTACAGTATATTTAAATATATATCAGTGCTGCAATGTGTTGTCCTACTTACGATCTATACACGATAAATCTATTGCTTTGACAAATGGTGTTTCTGATCTTGCGTTTCTTCCAGTACCGTTTTACGCTCAGACTTTGTTAAACGCGGATTTTTATTTTTCATTACATACTTCAAAATTTCAGAATACTTTACAATGTACGATTTACTACTAAACCATGCTGCGAAGACTAGTATACCACTACTACTAGACAGAATGCGAAACTTAGGAGAGAAAACAACAGGAATCTGAGGAAAAATGGTTCGCGGCTAACACGCAATCTGGAGGATTCGTATAAGCCGCGCACCCCCATTTTTTCTCCAGCGTTTCGGGAAAAAAGGTGTGCGGCTTACACGCATAAATATGGTAACATCTTTAAACATTTAGTGTGATATTTGTAATGTATGTAACAATTTTTAACGTTAATAACAAGTAAGGTATTATGAAGGCACCACAAGAATGTAATCCTCCTCATCATTAGTCCGCAATCCTGAGATTGGTTTGATGCAGCGCCATGCTATTAAGTGAGGGTGTACCTATCTACAACCTCAGGTGGGAATCGTGGGTTTGTCGAGTGAACTTCAACTTCCCACTTCCCTAATGTCCACACCCTCTTGGGGAGTTGAGAAAGACTTCAGGGAATACCCTCCACACGTATCTTGGGTACGAGCCTTAATATTCCCTGCCTTCCATTTACATTATCTGTGCCAATTTTGCCAAAATTATGAGGAATTGGAATATAAATGAGTATCATAATTACTCATCACATATGAAAAGACATGTCATTCAGTTTCTTACCTTATCTCACCTCTCAGGTTTTTTATTTCCTTCTCTTGCGCATGCCGTCATTGCGTATTAGCTAACTCAGTCCACAGCTTTGTAGTTTTATTTCCTATAATTTGATCGGTTGCCAAACCATGTTCCCAACTTAAAATTGGTCATCTCTTCCTTTTACTTTTTGTGGCACTCCGGGATGATAAATATCTGATATTGATCTGAAATGAACATAAAATATTAACAACTATTCATATTCATCCTATCCACAAGCATTAATCTGATCACAATATCCACGCGATCCAAGAGCAATTGCGACTGATTAAAAACGTAGACATGTAATTTACCGTAAAGTTCCACTTCGGCGCCATCTTTGAACCATGCTTTCCACTTAAGGTAACCGGCATTACTCGCGTCAGTTTTGTTGATATCCTCGCCCGTATCCAATTCCCACCCAACACTACGCAAATGCATTCTGCTGGCGTCCACTCCATAGTTAACCGAGTTTTCCAAATAACTTCGGAAATGGTAATTATCTTTCGAGGGTGTGACTAATATCCCGTTGAAATATACGTCAAACTGCTCGAATAAAGAGTGGAGAATATTGTTCACGACTCCGGGTTGATTGCTATCACTAGCAGCATAATCTGTTAAATTTTAGGTAAATCATGTTCACGTCCTTGTAGGCATCCCCAGAAAAATCTTTATTAGAAAATGAGGTTAAATGTTTGTGTACTGTTGTGTAAAAATAATAATCTTTTATATTTATCAATGGTTTATTTCTTTTAAGTTGATATTATTTCTCGATTTATTGGTCAAAATTGAGAAATGAAATAATTCAAATCTGTAAATTCCAAATTAAACTATAACAATTGCGTGCCATTGAGAAAATCAGCCGATTTATTTTCATATTATTTTGGAAAAAAGTATTCACTTTCAAATGCAGAAGAAATCATGTAAAAATAGCAACAAATAAACAAATAATGATTTTTAGAATAAAGGCCTACAAAATTAGCAAAATACCCATGGCACTTCTGGGAATACCCACCTAAAAATCGGTGGCACTCAAAGGGTTAAATTGAACTAACTAAATATTTTTACAGTGACTGAAAAATAAATGTTATTAATTTATTGTCTTAAAGTTGAACAATATGGTTGTTGGTTTATGTTTGGTTTACACTGTTTGATATGCAAACAGTTCACTTGCTGAGTTTCTTTCCTGAGAAGAAAATAATTTTGTTCGTGCAGCCATTTGAAATTTCAATTTGAATTTGGTGTCCAAAACTCATTTCTCATCCATCGCACTGTTGATGTCATGGAAAGTGTATCGCCGTTGCTTGCTAATGAGATTGCATTTGTAGTGTTGGTTTCAACACGTTGAAGTGTTTAGATTGAATGTGTGACCATATGTGTTAAAATAAGGTTAAATGTTTGTGTACTGTTGTGTGCCTATTTGATATACATTGTTTAGTACACCTGATAAATATTTTTGTAGAGACAGCTAGTATATTCCTTGAATCATCCCAAAAATCACTGTGAAACAAAAACAATGTACAGTGTTTCATGATTTGTTTACTTCTGCTGAGCAGCCTTCTCTAGAAAGTTTGTTCTGCCTCCTGTGATCGTCATGCTCTTCCCACATCACAAACGAATAGCAATATGTTTCACAGACATTTGTAATAATGGATAAAAAAACTGATATTTGTACTGCTTCGTGCATTCCACATGCCAATTGTTAAATGCATTTCAGACTGGTCACAAGTTAACTGGTGTTTTGCATGCAATCTGTTAAGTACGGGTCTCGGGTATACTCGTGTATACCTATATGCTTTGCAATTGTATTGCAGTTGTAGTTTGGAAAAATAATTTTTGAATGCCTTGGAAATTATTAATTAACCATGAAGCTCATGCTTTATTTCACAGATTCTGAATCTTCAAGCCTAATGTCTTATACAGTTGATGAGGTAGAAATTATTTAATAGCTGGGTGAAAAAAGTTAGAAAAATGCATGGCCGCTGGGGAAAGAGATGAAAAAAATGTCTGTTCTCCAATGTGTTAAAAAGTGGTGAGCTCTACCCTTACCTATCAAAAACCAACCTTGAGCAAAAATGTTTTAACAATCTTTTCAATGGGTTGAAACCGATTCATAATTTTGAGTTATGCGTCCCAATATCGGCGAGCAATCTATTTTTGGATTCTTCTCCTGAATTGTCTTCAAGAGCGAAAGGAGTTTCAATTTCAAGTTCCCCTTCCTATTTCAGTTCTTAGGTCCGCAGTTGAGGTTCCCGTTCCCTCGTCAGTTTTCCCGACCCTTATCTGTTCCAGTTTCAATATCAGTTCCATCACCAGTTCCAAGATCAATACAAGTTCCTCATCTAATTTCAAATCCAGCTTCATTTTGGTCTATTCACTCCCAGGTCCATTGCCTTACTAGCAGTTTCTGTTTGCTGCCCCGGGCATTGGTTTGTGGAAAAATGTCTCTGATTTAAGCCCAAATTTTAGCATAATATTGAAATGGTACAATGTTTGTTCAGTTGTTAAATAAATTCATCAACCTTACTCAATTTTTGTTTGTTGAGACACTTTGAATTTTGTAATTCCCTAGCTCATTGTTCATTTGCAATCAGTGTTCAACCTGGTGGTTGGTTTTTGTAGGCAAGGGCAGAGCTCGCCCTGTACAAAGCCGTAGGCATGTGAAATTCACACATTCATGGTATGGAGGCCAGTTCCTTTCCCTGGACCACCTGAAATTTTCTACGAAGTTTTGACACCAATATAGAATCGTGGGGATATTTAGGCAGGACTGTTCAGAAACCGTTGTCATAGGATTTTCATTATTATTGTCATTGTCAACAATATTGGGCAATGTATATATGTACCTTTACAATGAATTGATGAATTGCTATGAAGTATTTCCAGTTATGCCATCTAACCCTCTAACCTTGGTACTTCTGCATTGCCAAATTGTAGTTATTAACCCTGCCATTTATCTGTATGATATTTAATAATATATTGTATCCTAGTTAACTGGAAGTTCCTTTACTAATCCATGATAAATATGTCAGTGAATCATCAATGTATTAGGTATCAATAAGGCTCAAGTCTAAAGCTGAATATCTCTTAGAGAGGCCTGAAATATTTTATTTTTGTCTGATATTGCTGACTTTACGCCAAGCAACCAAAACACATTTGCCGTACGTGTAAACTGTTCTGAGAAATGTCCATTAGTCTGGCAAATTATACAATGTGATGATCAAATAAGAATCTCTATTCTTGAGGTTCATGACTTGATTCGATGAAGGCATCCTACGTGGCAGATATCTTGTGATGGCAATATTGTGTTCTCATTCACTGAATCATTCTTCTTATTTCAGGAGCAGTCTGAATTCTACACCACGACTGAAATGACAGCAACCCACAGAGGAGAGATCTCTGCCCCAAGCTTAGAACCACAACTGGAGCGCAGTGGTATGGCAGCTCCTCCTGTATGCAAACCAATTGGGTGGAGATCCACATTTCAAGATGTCTATGACACATGCCATGGTGGTCTAGTAAAAATGCCGTGATACTGTCGGTGTGTTATTAGGGTTATAAGTAACCCCAAAGAATAATGTTGACTGATTCATTTGTATGAATCGTGGTATCACAGCTGCCATAAGATTTGGTTAATATTCTCTTGATGCAGAAGTAGTTTGTCACAGCAGCCACCATTTCTGAGCTCTTTTACCAGCACAGTTGTGATTCAGGTGTTTATGCGTGCACATACATTTTGGTGTCAGATTTTAAATTGTAATAATTATTTAAATGTGGTTGGAATTTCTTTTTGCAACACAATTGTAACCTCTGAGAGAGGAATAGTTATTGCCTGAAAATCAGTGTAAAATGATTGTAATTGTGGGTAGTCAGATACTATTCGATTTGAAATGATTTACATGTTGTTCTACTCAGTATGAATACAATAAAATCATCACTGGCCCTTGTGTGTACAACCTGGGAAAAGGTTGATCATGTGGGATCGGGCTATAGTATTAGGAGAATGCAGCAATTCAATGCCTGAATACTAAATAATAATTGTTCAATTGGTCCTGAAGATCTCCAAAGGCATTAGGAAATGGTTGTTTGAGGTCATTGATGCTAAAATTGTGAAACATATCTATTGAAGCTGTAGTAGTAATGGAGTGGAGTAATAAGCACTTGAAATGGTTTCTTATGTCATTGGGCTATCATAGTTTCTCATCCGCTATAGTATCCTCTCTCTTTATGTATCTGGATCTGGTATCATATTTTCTGTCTTTAGTCGGAGTCACTTTTTCTAGTGGTAGTCTCATTTAGAACCCTTGCACAGCTCGAAGTGGCAGGGAACTGATGCATCCAACTCTATCCCGTATCCGACCCCCAGGTGAACGTGTCCCCTCGTGGGGCTCTGGGTCTTCCTTTGGAGAGGTGGGGGCAGGCCTTCCTGGGAGTGAACCGCTTGCCACCGAGACGCGGGCGGAGCTCTTGGGGGGCCATTGCACGCTCTCCCCTCTTTCTTGTGAGGGGCGTGGCTAACTCAGACCCACGCTCTCACCCTCTCGCTCTTTCCGTCTGTCTCGCCATTAGGTGGTAGTTGGTAGGCTTCTATGAGGTCCCCATCAAAACTGGATAATTCAGTTCCCTGCCACTTTATGCTACCTGGTCAAGAGAAGAAATAAAAGACATCTCCATTTCTCTACTCTATGAATAACCCATTTTTGTCTGCAACTCTCCTTATTTGTACCATATTCAATAAATTGAGTTCTGAGTCCTTGGCATCAATTATCCATTGCCCAATTGGCATAGGAGTCTTTGCACAACGTGGAGAAATCTATCTCCTGTATCATGCAGTGGAAAGAATGCAAATCAAAATAAACACTCCTGTTCACATTAGTCCCTAACTATGTTGGTTCTAACGGTACCCATATGGAGCATCATTCAAAAAACGTACATGCTCCTAAGAGTCTGGTAATAAGATAAGAAACCAAAGTCGATTCCTGATTATGGGTGCCACACTTTTCCTATTGCTTCAAAGTTGACGTTTTCTCTCATTAAATCATTCATATAGTGGATTACTTTGTAGTAATTCAGAAAAGTTGAAATGAATGTTGAGATGGAGGGACGACTATTATTCGCAGGCCATTCTAATTTAAAATGTTAACACTGTTATTAAAAAACCCACCACATATGAAATACGATATATACTCGCGAAAATCTACAGGTCCATATTCAACTTCCAAATTGAAAAGAGCAGCAAACTGTGCCTTTCAATGGTATAATTGGTGCCTATCTCTCAAATTTCAAGTCTAAAACATCACTCATTTGCACTTTCAAATGCATTGGCATCAGCGTTACCAATGACTTACGTTGACGACTTCATTCTCGAGATGGTGGTATGACTGTTTTTCGCAAGCGATTCCAATTTAAAATGTTACCAGCCTTGCCCTCTTTTGTAAATTAATAAACACACCACGTATGACATACGTAATATACTCGTGAAAATCTACAGGTCCATATTCAACTTCCAAATTGAAAAGAGCAGCAAAATGTGCCTTTCAAGGGTATAATTGGAGCCTATCTCTCAAATTTGAAGTCTAAAACATCACTCATTTGCACTTTCAAATGCATTGGCATCAGCGTTACCAATGACTTACGTTGACGACTTCATCCTCGAGATGGCGGTATGACTTTTTCGCAAGCGATTCCAATTTAGAATGTTACCACTGTCGCTCTTCTTTAAATTAATATACACACCACATATGAAATACGTAATATACTCGTGAAAATCTACAGGTCCATGTTCAACTTCCAAATTGAAAAGAGCAGCAAACTGTGTCCTTCAAGGGTATAATTGGAGCCTATCTCTCAAATTTGAAGTCCAAAACGTCACTCATTTGCACTTTCAAATGCATTTGCATCAACGTTACCAATGACTTACGTTGACGACTTCATTCTCGAGATGGCGGTATGACTTTTTCGCAAGCGATTCCAATTTAAAATGTTACCAGCCTTGCCCTCTTTTGTAAATTAATAAACACACCACATATGAAATACGTAATATACTCGTGAAAATCTACAGGTCCATATTCAACTTCCAAATTGAAAAGAGCAGCAAAATGTGCCTTTCAAGGGTATAATTGGAGCCTGTCTCTCAAATTTGAAGTCTAAAACATCACTCATTTGCACTTTCAAATGCATTGGCATCAGCGTTACCAATGACTTACGTTGACGACCCCATTCTCGAGATGGAGGGCGACTATTATTCGCAAGCGATTCCAATTTATAATGTTATTCTAGGGCGCGTCCGGATGCCCCACCACCACTTCCCCGCCAACGTTGGCCATCTACGTACATCAGTCGTCGAAACCCGCGATAAAGCAGAGAGACATGCTCGTGGGTTTGCATGTACAAATCCAGATAAACGTTGCGGGTCAAACAGTCTAATCCTGTATATTTGTTCCTTAACACCTTGAGGTAATGGGTTGAATTGGAGTAGACGACGTTTACCTTTTCCACGTCTTTGCTCCTCGGCGTTTTGATCCATCTCATGATTTGCCGAAAAGACTGGATGGAATGCGCTCTTCTTAATATTAAAAAACCCACCAATGTGAAATACGTAATATACTCGCGAAAATCTACAGGTCTATATCCAACTTCCTAAATTGGAAATAGCAGCAAACTGTGTGCTTCAAGGGTATAATTGGAGCCTATCTCTCAAATTTGAAGTCTATCTCTCAAATTTGAAGTCTAAAACATCACTTAATTGCACTTTCAAATGCATTGGCATCAGCGTTACCAATGACTTACGTTGACGACTTCATTCTCGAGATGGAGGTATGACTGTTTTTCGCAAGCGATTCCAATTTAAAATGTTGCCAGTCTTGCCCTCTTTTGTAAATTAATAAACCCACCACATATGAAATACGTAATATACTCGTGAAAATCTACAGGTCCATGTTCAACTTCCAAATTGAAAAGAGCAGCAAACTGTGTCCTTCAAGGGTATAATTGGAGCCTATCTCTCAAATTTGAAGTCTAAAACATCACTCACTTGCGCTTTCAAATGCATTGGCATCAGCGTTACCAATGACTTACGTTGACGACTTCATTCTCGAGATGGCGGTATGACTTTTTCGCAAGCGATTCCAATTTAAAATGTTACCAGCCTTGCCCTCTTTTGTAAATTAATAAACACACCACGTATGACATACGTAATATACTCGTGAAAATCTACAGGTCCATGTTCAACTTCCAAATTGAAAAGAGCAGCAAACTGTGTCCTTCAAGGGTATAATTGGAGCCTATCTCTCAAATTTCAAGTCTAAAACATCACTCATTTGCACTTTCAAATGCATTGGCATCAGCGTTACCAATGACTTACGTTGACGACTTCATTCTCGAGATGGTGGTATGACTGTTTTTCGCAAGCGATTCCAATTTAAAATGTTACCAGCCTTGCCCTCTTTTGTAAATTAATAAACACACCACGTATGACATACGTAATATACTCGTGAAAATCTACAGGTCCATATTCAACTTCCAAATTGAAAAGAGCAGCAAAATGTGCCTTTCAAGGGTATAATTGGAGCCTGTCTCTCAAATTTGAAGTCTAAAACATCACTCATTTGCACTTTCAAATGCATTGGCATCAGCGTTACCAATGACTTACGTTGACGACCCCATTCTCGAGATGGAGGGCGACTATTATTCGCAAGCGATTCCAATTTATAATGTTATTCTGGGGCGCGTCCGGATGCCCCACCACCACTTCCCCGCCAACGTTGGTCATCTACGTACATCAGTCGTCGAAACCCGCGATAAAGCAGAGAGACATGCTCGTGGGTTTGCATGTACAAATCCAGATAAACGTTGCGGGTCAAACAGTCTAATCCTGTATATTTGTTCCTTAACACCTTGAGGTAATGGGTTGAATTGGAGTAGACGACGTTTACCTTTTCCACGTCTTTGCTCCTCGGCGTTTTGATCCATCTCATGATTTGCCGAAAAGACTGGATGGAATGCGCTCTTCTTAATATTAAAAAACCCACCAATGTGAAATACGTAATATACTCGCGAAAATCTACAGGTCTATATCCAACTTCCTAAATTGGAAATAGCAGCAAACTGTGTGCTTCAAGGGTATAATTGGAGCCTATCTCTCAAATTTGAAGTCTATCTCTCAAATTTGAAGTCTATCTCTCAAATTTGAAGTCTAAAACATCACTTAATTGCACTTTCAAATGCATTGGCATCAGCGTTACCAATGACTTACGTTGACGACTCCATTCTCGACCAGCGACATCATTCCTGGCTGACGTTCTAAAATTTGAAAAACAATTCAATAGCTATTCCATTGCTCATTTGCTTTTATTCCACTGTTCTAATTTTATATAATCACGTCGTCTATAATTCATCTTCGTTAACATGGCTGAAATATTATTAGTTGTACTTAAGGGAGGAGACTTCTCAGCACGCATACGAAGATGTGGCATTGCAACTTGCTCTGCTTAGAATCCAACATATTATTCATTGACGTCAATGGGTCCTTTCTAGACGTCGAGAAAAGTACCTTAGCGTTGTTTTTGTAGGGGTTAATTTCTGATATTTCACACGCACAGAATCACCATAATCGATGTTTTCGTGTCCTTTGGTCCAGTATCCAACTGTGGCCATCTATGGACTATCCAAAACTTCGCGGTGGAACTCTATGTATCAAATATTCGATGGCCGTCTTCCTCTTGGCCGACAGAGCCGGGAAGGGAGGAGGTCGGGCCCAGCTAGCGCAGGGGTGCGGGAAAGGCTTGTCTAGCACTTCGCCGACAGTGCCGAGGTATAGGACAAGGACGAACTTCCCCTCTCCCATTCTTTCATGCGAGGGTGCTTTCCTCTTTGACCGGCCGACGGAACACGCCCAAACAACCAACTTTGACAAATAACAGAAATCCAAGGCATATTTTCCGACATATTTAGATCCTAATACCTTTATAGTTTATTCCTTTGCTATCAAAAATATCTGAAAGGAAAATAGCAAGCAGTAGTGTAGAAAAAGTAAATGAGTTAGGAAAACAATTTACAAATTATTCGTAACATATTTACACACATTTATGTACTCTTATATACATGGTATATCATAACGATGTATATTACATACAATGTTTACAATATGCAGTATTTATAATGTTTACAACATTAAAAATATTACTGTAAATATATATTCAATATTTATAATATATATACGATTTACAATAAAAATATTAACATTTTCGGCAATATAGAGTGGATTACCGACGGAAGTCTTGGAAGCATTTATCCAAGCAGTGGCCACGTTCTTCAGGGCACTAGGCAGTCACCGCAGACTTCTTACCCAGCTGGGAGCACTGCCTGCACCGTTTCTGGGCTCTTCTGTCATTAGTTATTAAATTCACGTCTTCCTTAGAACAATACTTCAGACAAGGTCGTTCTGAAAGGCACTTTTGCACATAAACACTCACTATTAAAAACAACAGTAAAATAGTTCACAAGATCACTCAAAAACCAACTGTCAATAGTTCTAATATATACGTGCACATGAGACAAAACACCAGTCCTTCCTTCCGGCTCTGCTGCCACCAGCCAACTGTCCGACGGAGGCAGGGATTCAAAAACATCCTCACGGAAGTCGGGATAAGAGTGATGCCAATCATAAATGAGTTCGAAGCACGTCTGCGGGAGGGACGCCGACCGTCTTCCGTCGTGGGAGGTGGCACGGCACGCGCGGCGTCAGCAGACATGTTGAAACGCGTCGGAGTTTTATAGATTTTCCAGGACTTAGACTCCGCGCATCGCAAAGGGATGTTCGCCTAACCCGTACGCGCTAGGAATGTGTTCTAGTTCCTTAGCGCGCGTACGGCTTTAGGCCGGGAGCCTTGGCTGCAGTCCACCGATGAGAGCACGATTCATCACATTGCAATAAAAATGCAAGTGGTCACCAAATTCATCGACAATGTGTGAAGTGCTTTCCATCGTTTGAAAATACCGCCTTATTTCCATTGTGTCCTCTAAAAGGACGAGAAAACTTTTCGAGGCCAGAAAAATAATAACTTTCCCAAAATTACATCAAATTAATAATACTTATTGCGTTGTAAATTATTAATATCACTAAGCCATCTATATAAATCAATAATTTTAGCAATGTCAAACTGATGACCAGCTAAACGTAATAACAAAACCAGCATCACAGGTAATGAAGAACCATTACCAACAAAAAAGGCTACAACCCACATTCTTTCATGATAACTCATTCTTCTACAATATATTATGTTCTTAATATATTGTGGCCACTTATTTAATGGAAAAAAATCTTCAAGCTGACGTTCTGCACAAAACTTACTGGTGAGGGTCCTCAACAAATCCATGACACGTATAACTTCATCTCTTGTCAATTTGTGCATAGGTAATCGATTTGGATAATTAAACATTAATGCATTGTTTGACATCTTTATTTGCCTGTATGGATAACATGAGCTGGATTAGCTTGCATTCTACTACACAACGTATATCTTGTATACAAAGTTTTACGATACCTTAATTGGACAATAACAGCTGAATATGGACTATCGTAGTCAGAAGAATCCCCTCGCAACACACCAAAGTATTGTTCGGGAATAATCCTGGTACTACCTTGATCACACATATTGTTTTAAATTATTTATCTTATCAATAACATGAGTAGCCCTTTTACATCCTGGATAAATACGTAATAACACTTTACGAGGTAACCTATTATACACTTTCACATTATCTATTTCTTTATGAGTAGCAGGAAGATGTCCATCGGGACTACCACCACAATCAAATTTCCTATTCTGAAAATCTAATTTCGCAGTACTTCGGAAAATGGGAATCTATGAATGTCATGCAAGGGCACCGTGAAACGGGCAAACTCTCTCGTTTGGCCTTTGGCAAGGGCATCTATGATGGACAACCTGTATGAGTACAGGCTCAGTTTTTGCGAGCTGAACTTGTGGTACAGGAGATAGGAATTCAGAAGCATTATATGGATCACGTAAATCCCTAATCTCCTGTACCATTTTAAAGTTTTGTGATCACAGGGATGGTATGCCATGAGTTGGTCGACACGGTCAACGCCCCCCGTGCACCTGTTGTATTCGGCAACTTTCGTGGGCTTTTGGACAATGTTACCTCTGGATGTGGTAACATTGACCAAGTCGAAGGCGAATTCAGTGCTAAGAGGACATTTTGCCCTCCCATCTCGTTTGTCTTTCGTTCCATTTCACGATGAGACAATTTGTATGAGTACTCAAACAAATTGTCTCACCTAGTTTCAATTTAGCCCGGATCACCTGCGGTGGGTTCCCTTTACGGTCTGTACGCAGCGTTCCAGTGCAATAACACTCATTGCTGAGTAGTTCACGGGATAAATTGACGTCACTGTAATAGTTGTCCATAAAAAAGGAATACCCCGTTCGCTGTCTTCCTTCCATAAGTTTATGGACAACCTGGGCATCCTTTTAGCCCGTATACACTATGAAATTCAGGACATACCCATTGGGTTCGGTAAGCATGTATAGTTTGACTCAGAACTTATGCCTCTTCCCTTTGATGAATGTCCTGAACCCCAAGCGACCCCTCCACAATACCATAGATTCATCAATACAAAATACCCTGTCCGGAGTATGTTTTTCCGATATACCATGAAAAAGGTCAAGAAGGGGCCTAATTTTGTACAAGGGATCTTTTGGAGCTGGGTCACCGCATCGTCATCAATATCTAAATGGATACTAATAAATATTACTGGCTTTTGCCATTTAATTACTTTCCCATTTGTAAATTTTTCTGGCGCTCGAAACGGTAATCCTTCCAACAATCTTTTTAACATGGAAACACAATGATGCTTTATCTCAAACTCTTCAAACACAATTATCTGATGAAAATTCTCATCCAAACCATCAAATGCAAACTTGCCAACATCAGGATAAAACATGAACTTAAGATTCTCTTTAACAATTAACCTGTTTACATAAGTACTTTTACCACAGTTATTTTCCCCATACAAGTAAAGGTTACTTTGTTTATGGTACCAACCTTTCACTTTCTCGTTCCACCAATGAGTGCACTGATCGGCCCAAATGCAATGAGAGAAGCGTAAGATCTGGTTCATATATGAAGGAGGCAAGCAATTACGTCCAGTTTGCGGTTGAATATCTTCAAGTGAAGTTGTATATCCACACGCTAGCAGATCTTCAACCACACCGCAGGAGCTCTTATTCACCGCGGAAGAAACGTACCTGAGTGTCTCTTATTTCCCTTGAAAGAACTTGTTTAAAACGGAGAGCTCATTCATCGCAGTAGGAGCTAGTGTGTGTGTGAACATGGCAACTATTCTAAATGCAACCACTAAACTTGGTGAGGAGCATGTTCTCAAGACTTCCCGTGGGATCGGAAAGTTATGATATAATAGTTCCCAGAAAATTACCTAAAAGTGATTGCGACAAAGACCTCATTCTGTATTTGAACTTTGATAAGAGTTACGTTGTTCAATTTGAATACGAGGGTCACAAAGTTAATCTCTACGGACAGAATGTTATTTTCTCAGGTCTGCATTATCCTAAACTTGGGATATTCTTCAGTTTCGACGTAGAAGAGTGTGCGAAAAAAAGGATGTATATCAAAGTAAAAGTATACGAAGTAGGTGGGTTCGAAGGAGGCTACTCGTTTGATACATCAAATGGATGGATACGAAAGAATCTCTGTTTCACACACTTAGGTGATGGTGAAAAACGGTCTATAGAACCTACTCGTAAAGGCAAATGGGTAGATCCGTCATTTGTATCAAGAATCAAATACAAATGTACAGAATACGGGAGAGGTAGTCCCATTTCTAATTTTAATTATTGCGTGCGCGGAAAATCTGATGATGAGGACGAAGATTCTGATTATTAGGACTTTAATATGAGGGGATGTGAGCGCAATTGCAATCATACGGAGTAAATGAATACGGTTCACACACACACACACAGTACCTCTTTTTGCTGGTAGATGACCGCGGTCTTTCCATCGTCTTCGTGGGGTTGGTATCGAACGGTTGAGAGAGAGAGAGAGGAGTTGGATGAGACAGAGGAATTAGTTAAAGAAATTCAAAAAACTATTTTTTTTAAATATTTTAATTTAAAATTTCAATATCACTATCATCCTCCGCCACCATTTTCGCCGCAGCCTCCATATAATTCAAAATCTCTAGCATTGCGTCATCTAATATAACGACTTCTGCAGACGGCGGCGGCGAGTCCTCTATTGTGACGATCTCTGGCGGCGGAGGCGGCATCGGTGGCAGAGTAGGCTCCATCATCAACGGCGGTGGCGGTGGAGTAGTTTCCCGCGGAGGCGATATCCTACCCGACACCATCAGCGGTGGCGGCGGAGTTGATTCCCGCGGCATCCACCCCAGCTCCCGCGAAGGTGGCGGAGGCGATATCCACCCCGACACCATCAGCGGCGGTGGCGTAGTTGATTCCCGCGACATCCTACCCGGCTCCCATCATCAACGACGGTGGCGGTGGAGTAGTTTCCCGCGGAGGCGATATCCTACCCGACACCATCAGTGGTGGCGGCGGAGTAGATTCCCGCGGCATCCATCCCGACTCCATCAACGGCGGTGGCAGTGGATCTGATTCCCGCGGTGGAGGCGGCATCCACCCCGGCACCATCATCAGCGGCGGCGGTGGTGAAGTAGGGTATCGCAGTGGAGACGATTGCGGCGGCGGTGGCGGAGTAGCATCTCGATGTGGAGGCGATTGCGGCGGCGTCGATGGAGTAAGGTCTCGCAGTGGAGGCGGCAACGGAGACTGCAAAGATAAATTGCTAGTTGTAAACCAGGACGATGGACTGTAGTGTCATCGGCACTAACACGGAGGAAACCTAGCCTCATGCACGCGAGAGCACCAGACACCATGATTCTACGGACAGTGTTGTGGTTCGGGGACAGTTCGTGAGCAATGCCAGCGGCAGAACGGAGGATGGATTCGAGCCTAGCTACGTCTGTCGTGCCAACATCTGGGCCCACCTGGAGCTTGAGACTGTCTGTTAATGCTGTGTCCGAGGTCGCTACCAAGCCTACTTCGAAGGCACCATTAACAGCAGGCAAGTTCCACTGAGCAGCCATTATAGAGCAAGACTATAAAAACCGATGGTTACCTCCTCTGCCGTCGACGCACCCTTAACATCAAATCCTATCCTATCCTATCCTACGATGGACTGTACGGTGGCGGCGTCGTTCTCAATGGACGGAGAGGTCCATTGACAAACCATCCGGACCTGATGGTGAATTGACACTGAGAACATGTCTCAAAATCCGTGAACCGGATTGTGAGGTTATCGTGACATATGTCACAATAGCCTGACACAAATGTTGACTGTCTCCGTGTTTCCACGCAGCAGTGACGGACCTCCACGCCAGCCACCGTCAATAGGTCTCTTCGTACACAGCTCCGGCACGCCGCAATTGCCTCCCTCCAGAAGCCTTCAAGAATCACCACGAATACCTCTGTCTCTACGCACTGATATGCCATGGTGTTATGCTTGTGGAAGAATCGCGAGGTCTTTTATATGACGAAGAAGATTGGTCACGTGTACTAACATCTGCTCATTCACCCTCCTTGAAAGAAGCGGGAGAATCTCCGATTTTGCGGCTGTCCATACACCCTGTGAGAATGGCAGAATTTGCAGCTGGACATACACCCTCATTAAAGGAAACGTGAGAGAGAGCGGCAGCTGCTCATTCACCCTCCTTGAAAGAAGCGTGAGAGAGAGCGGCAGCTGCAAAGTGACTCAGTGGAAAAAATTGGCACTCCTTAAAACAAAAGTGGGAGCGACAGCTGTATCGTTTCTCATCGGAAAAAATGATCCTCCCTAAAGGAAGATTGAGAGCCAGAGCTGCAAAGTGTTCCAATTGAAATGGAGCCAAGCGTCACAAGAGCTGCTTGAGTATGAGAAGGGATGTCTCAGGCGAGAAGGACTGTGTGCTGGACTTGATATAAAAGTGATGAATTCTCATGTAAAGCAGTTTTATTATGCAGAGAGCGAGAAACACTGTTGCTATGGATGATGTTATATCGCAACGAAAGGGCTTGAAGAGGAGAATCGAAGAATAAAAGTAATATGTGAAATATTAAACATTTTTGAAAATAAATTACTGAGAGCTCTGGTTCGCCGGAGATCCACTGAGGGAACGCTAGGGAAGGTTTTAGGCAAGTAAAAGGTCACAATTCATATCAGATGCCCATTTATTGCCACAATGCCCGTTACATCATCGCTCGCCAAGATCTCAACAACTTCTGCCTCCTTTCCCCATGCTGTGTATTCCGCCGACTTGCAGTTCCCAGCTAGCTATGCCGGATGCAGGGGAGGAGTGGGGGGAAATGGGTGGGTAAGGGATCTAAGGTTCTCTTACTTCTCTCCGATTCCTTCAAGTCGATTAGTTTTTCTTGAAAATCAACGCCTTCCGTGGACGAATCAGTTACCCTAATGTGCCTCGGCATGGTCGTGGACTCATTCCCTTCCATTTTTTGCACTTCATGCAACGTGGCTAATTTTGTTCCCCGCCGCAGAATGACTTCGTCCTGCCCGAAATTTCCAACCTTAAGGATAACTTCGGAGCCTTAAAGGACTCTACACACGCTCCTAGCCACCGCGCAGTTCTGAGCGTCTATCACTTCTGGCTCGGTTATATAATCCTGATCACCCGGGACCCTTTCAGAAAGTTTGGCACGTATTATTTTCTCGCTCATCGGAGGAACTGTCGTCTCTTCCGCTAGTCGGTCTGGCACCTCGATACTGATTCCAATACTCCCAACTTTGGCGGCCTCACTGTGGCAAAACATTCCGTAAGTGGGCAGTGAACTTGCGGCCATTCTGGAGGTTTTCAATATCCACGGTTACGGGGCTGCGAATTCTGATCACCTTATAAGGACCAATCCACTTGGAAAGTAGTTTTCGGGAACGGCCAGGAGATGGAGCCATATTGCACAGTAGGACCAATTGGGCGACTTCGAGTTGAGGAAAAGAAAGGCCTTGATTATGGCGGCTGCGTTCCCTCTCTATATTATGTGTTCAGTTCCGTGGTTGTGCATGCGCCATTTTTAATCGGTATAGAAATTCACGCTCATACGTGGGATAATCTTCGAACTGGGCGAGGTTAGGTGAAAGAATGAAATCTCATGGCATAGTCAATTCCCGCCCGTAAAGTAAGTATGCGGGACGGTAACTAGTAATCCGGTGCTTCGTGTAGCGAAAGAAAAATACGTCAAAGCTCAGGTGCTCATACCAGTCGCTGTGTTCCTGGGAAACATAGTGTGAAATTACATTTGCGAAAGATTGATGTGTCCTTTCTAATCTCCCATTCGCGGTCGGATTATACGGGGAAGTAGTAATAGTTGTTATTTTCAAAATTTGGCAGATATTTTTCATGAGATCGGAGGTAAAATTTGATCCTCTATCTATAGGTAAGTATCTCGGCACACCATGGTGGCAAATCACATTCTCCGCAAATGCACGCGCAACTGCCTTTGCGGGCTGATCTGGGATGGCAACAGATTCGGGGAAGCGTGTAAAATAATCTTGACACGTCAGTATGTATTTCCGAGGCTGGATGTACGCAGTGGTCCGATTACATGCAATGCTAGCTTCTCCCAAGTGTAAGTGGCTTCGGAAACGGGTTGAATGGGAATTGACTGTTGTGGAGCCTTGCGCTTCTTGCATTGTAGGCATCTTTGCACATATAGACGTGTGTCAGAATAACATCCGTTCCAATCGAAGTGTCTTTGAACGACGTCTTAAGTCTTATGCAGTCCACAATGTCCAGCTAACGGAGCATCATGACAACGCTTTAAAATGTGACTTCTCATCGAGCGAGGACAGTGGGAATGAAAGGGTGTCTTTGACTTTGCTTTATTTAACATGGGTGGGTTAGGACGAGCTCGTCCTCTCTACCACCCACCCAGGGTTCTGTAATGGTACAAAGTATGAGGCAAATAAAAACATATATAATCAGGTATTTAACACAATAGCCTTGGGCTCAAATCTCAACAGTATTGTATTCCCGTATTCTCGTGTATAAAGTTCTTTGGTTGAAATCATTTTTACACAGTTAAAAATTTCTTTCGTTGGACACAGTAGTTGATAGAGTCTCCGGTAGTTCAGTTTCTAACTCGCTGCGGTACGGAACTCGAGTCATAAAAAGATAAAAGAGATGGATTAGGTAGAATAATAGGTATGAAAAACATCAGGTTACAGATTTGGTGCCGTGACATGGTTGACTAATAAGAACAAGAGAACGTATGTAGCCCGTATATCAGACGGGTTGAGAGAAATCATATTCTGAATCGTATCATACTCAGTTTTGAAATTTAGTAGGGCTGGATAGTTGAGACCATATCGATTGCTCATGTTATTGGCATCATACAGGATAATTGTGATTAATACTAGAGCCCAATTCATTCTGTGTGCAATATGGCTACTACTTGTATCAAGGAAATTATTAAACGTCGTGGCAGCATAGAGAAAAACATTTGCGGATACATTTGCACCGTAGGGGGAATAAGTGACTGAGTAAAACTAATAGAATTGGGTAATTGACTCATAGATAAATGAGACAAGCAATGAAACATGATACTAGGTGGGGGATAAAATCCACCATTATTCACGGTGATGTAACGATACTTTACTTTTACGTCTCATCTCCGATTGGAGCATTTCTATCAAGAAGTCTAGGTCCTGCGACCTCCTTTTGTTGCGGGCCTTTTTTGAAAGAGCATCACATTCTGCTTCAGCCCTACTTAGGTAGAGTACAGGATCTATCCCCAGAGACCTGAGGTGCGGACTATAACCGCCAGGGCTGTCAACGGCGTTGATGAGTTGTCTCTATGTGATGTCGGGGGTATCGGCATCGGCTTCGTCGTCCGTTGGTGACGGGGGATGTTCTGCAGAGTCAGATTCCGCAGAGGAAGTAGAGGGGGTATACACTGCGACTCGTCCGCCGGCCGCTTGCCACCGTCCCTGGGGGGTGCCTCGCGACGCCGCTCCTCCGTTCGGTGGATCTCGAGGTTTGACTCCGTGAGAATTGCGTCTTCCTCCACTGCGTCGGGGTTCTCCGGTTGAGGCCCACTTTGTGTGATGTTTACTTTTCTGCAGAATGCCAAACGCTTCGTATAAATATTTAAGATCATGTTGCTTCGCCAAAACGTGAAAGTTTTCGAGCTCTGGGCAGCTGGCTTGTTCTTTAACTATCCTGTTTATATCACAAATGAGCTCCACGTTTTCCTAGCTCCATGTTTTCGGAATTCGGTGGCGTTCACCGTTATCGACATCCTTGAAAGCGCATCACTGTGCGGAATTTCCTTCCCCGCGTGGTATGTGACATCAAACGAATATTCACTTAATTCCAAAACCCACCTAGCTAATCTAGGTTTTGGTTCCCGAAGTCGAAGCAACCATTTTAAAGGTTTATGGTCAACTCAGAGGAGGAAATACCGGCCAAATAAGTACACGCAAAATTTTCTAAGCATGTAGACCGCGGATATGCATTCTTATTCCGTGGCTGAATATGATTTCTCGAGTTTATGCAATTGTCTACTTGCATAACCAATAGGATGCTCTCCATCCTCGAATTCTTGCGACAGTACTCCGCCAAGAGCGCAATTTGAGGCATCCGTAGTTAAAATGAACAATTTGGAAAAATCAGGGAACTTCAAAATTGGTTGGCTGATCAGGCAATGCCTTAAATGTTTGAAACTTGTCTTGTTCTTCTCCCCAAAGGAATTATGCGCCTTTCCGAATCAAATTGGTGAGAGGACTAGAAATTCGTGCAAAATTAGAGATGAATTTCCTATAATATCCAGCAAGACCTAGGAAGGATAGAATAGTTTGCACATTCATTGGTTTGGGAAATTCCTTGAGAGCTCTAATTTTGTCGTCATCCTGTTGTAATCCTTTAGCAGAGATTACGTGGCCTAAAAACTTTACCCTTTTTTGGAATATGGGTAGAAAAAACAGACTGGTTGGCCTTAGGGGAGCTTTATTGCTCATGCTCATTTTACATACAAGATTATCGACACTTCATGGTACAAGGCGGCGTCGGGTCGGAGGAGAAGGAGCTGGTGGCAGTCTTGCGTTCTCGCCGACTAGGCCGGGTGCGGAGGGTGCAGGGTGGATGGCAGTCGCCCTCTTGCCGGCTAGACCGGGTGCGGAGATTTATCCACACGTTGAGATTTACCCACTCGTCCAGGAAACTCGGTACACTCGACTCTCACTGATATCTGAATAATGTGGTCCCGCAATGGTGGACTCGTCACTGGGTAATGGACTTTTATCCGAGTCCTCAGAAAGATAGGGTATATCACTTGGAACTGGTGAATTAACAGGCGTACTTTTAATATCCACACTTACTTCCTCTTCATCCTCAGAGTTTAAAGGGCTGTTCAGGAGACTGTTGTACGCCTCCATATCCCTTGATGTTGGTTCTGCAACCGACGGTTTATCTTCCTCTCCCCGTTGGTCTCGTGATATTAACTGCATGGGTGCTGCTGTTTATCCAGCGTACTGATTGAAATATTTTTCCATAGTTTCCTTTTTTGGAGACCAAAATGAAGGCGGAAACACCTTATCCTCAGGCGGAGACACTCTTTTCCTTTTTCGTGGTGTTGGTTCCTCAAAATCTGAGTCATCAGAGTAGATGGTGATTATCTCGATCTAAAAAATAAAATGAAAGGGAGGTTCTATTGAACTAGGAGCTATTATTGGAACCACGTCCTCCTCCTCCAGGGCGCCGCCAGGCCGACCTGGCCCCCCGGTGGCGCTCCCCGGCTATATACCCGGCCAACCAAGGTGGCGGCGGGGGTTAACCAGGGAGCACCGCCCGAGAGGGCCCGTCGGCGAGGTTGGCCTCGGAGGAGTCGTGGTTCCAGGTCGCCCTGCGACCTTCCAACTTTATTAGGTTAGATAGATACATTTTTCGTAGGAGCCACAATTTGCCACAATTTTTCTCCCCACACAAATATAAATTCTTTTGCTTATGAAATCAACCTTTTAACTTCGAGTTCCACCAATGAGTGCAGCTATCCGCCCAAAAACAGTGGATAAGTCTATACGGCTTAAAACCGGAAAACTTCTTCTCCCTCTCCTTCTGCCATTCACAAAGATAACTATTAAATAATTTATAATTATTACGATGTTCAAAAACAAAAGGATCAGTAAAGCTATATCTACAAACACGAGAAGACCACACATAACTTTGATAAAAAATACTAAGTTTAGAAACACTCACGTTAGTAATAAGTTCAATGTCCTCCTTGGAACAGTACTTCAAACAAGATCTTTCAGATCTACACTTTTGAATATCAAAATTACACAAGTTATCAAAAACACAACTGAAGTATGACACCAAATCACTTAGTAACCACGGATCACTAGTATGAAGACATACATGTACATGCGACAGAGACCCAGAGCGTCCGTCCTTCTCTGCTGCCACAAGCCAACTGTCGCAGGGAGGAAGAGATTCCAACACATCTTCCCTAAATTCGGGATAAAACACAGGGGGGTGATGCGGACCAGAAATATATTGGAAGCACGTCTGCGAGAGGGACGCCGAGCGGCTGCCGTCGTGGGAGGTGGAACGTCGGCGTCGGCAGACATGTTCAGACGCGTCGGAGCTATTTATAGAAAAGTCAGGACTTGGGCTCCGCGCATCGCAAAGGGTCCTTATGCCTAACCCGTACGCGCTAGGAAGGGGTTCTAGTTCCCTAGCGCGCGTACGGCTTTAGGACTGATACGGGTAGAGACCGCCGATGAGGGCGCGATTCACCAAATCGCACTGGAACTTCACATGACAAGCCAACTCAGCGACAATGACTGAAGTGCTTTCCATTTTGGTTAGAAGTCGCCTTAGCTCCATAGTCTCCTCTAAAAAGACGTGAATGTTTTTCAATCCCAGAAAAATAATAGCTCTTGCCCAATATAACATCATAATAATAGTATTTGTTGCGTTGTAAATTATTCAAATCACTTAGCCAACGATATAAGTCAAATACTTTAGCAATATCAAATACATAAGATGACAATCTAAGCAATAATACCAACATAACGGGCAAAGAGCAACCATTACCAACAAAAAAAGACACAACTAACATTCTCTCATGATAAGTCATTTGTCTGCAGCAAACAGTATTCTTTATGTATTGCACCCATTTCACAATTGGAAAGAAGAAGTTCTCAAGTCGTCTTTCAGCAACAAACTTACTAGTTAAGTTCTTGAGAAGGTCCATCACTCTGATTACTTCATCCCTGGTAAGCTTGTGCATGGGAAGGTGCGCCCGTGCTTCCGCGTCCTTTATTGCATGAGTGCACAACAGTATTATTATCTGGTTCTTAAATCTAAGGTTTCCTTGCTCAATATGGGCAAGTTATCCAGTACAAATTGCATTGCAGTCAGTGAGGCAAGCATCTCCATGAAATTTATTTCAAATTGACCCTATACCTTGTATGCTCTACATATTTTATAACTAGGGATTACAAATGCTATTAACCAAGGGGTTGCATCTGAATATACAATCAAGTTTCCGGTACTAGGACCTAAGTAAACCGGCCGTTCTAAGTCTATTCGGTCCACCAAGAACCGTAACCATCTTATTTCTCACCTGAACACATGTTTTATGAAAAATCTAGGCAGATTTAAAACAAAACAAATCCACGAGGTATACCCCGCGATTCTCTGTGTCTTTTACAGAACACCTTGTCACATAGTTGATATAACGTTTAAATTTCACGGCTGTGTCTTGTAATAGGGTGATAGTGTGCTGGCCCGTGTCAATTAATACTCCTAAATAAACCAGTCGTCGCTGAGGACGAATAACAAACAGATTTCTTATAATTTACAGATATACCTAGGTCCTGTTCAATAAAAGTTAATACCAGCTGGAACATATTCAAAATCAAAGATGCCGTAAAACAGCCAGTCATCCAAATACGGGATCATATGGATCCCATTAAATTTAGTCTCAATTTCATCCCTTACACAGAGAGCCCACCTCTGTATCACATAAGGGGCCATAGCATGCCCCATTGGGAGGCGTTTAAAGGTGTTATAATGGTTATTAACATACATTCCATAGAAATTTGGACACTTATCAGAGATTTTCAATTGCAAAAACCCTGACCTAAGATCTATTTTGCACAACATGTCCCCTTGTGGGATATATCTCATGGCTTCAACCGCGGAGTATAATGAGATCTTGGGAAATTCGAAGTAGTCTGTCCAGGCACTTAAGTCGTGTATGAAGCGGTATGAGCCTCATTGCTACATGCTATAGAACAGTTCCTAGTTAAAAATAAAAGCCAATACACATACAATGACTTACCTCATCTTGATGTTCTACGTCGCTTCTCCGAACTTCACCGCTTGCTGGCGACATTCGAAATATTCTGATTCGTCGTAAGGAGTTGAAAGGTGGTTGGTTCCTGTTGAACTGCTACTTTGCTCGGTGACAGCGAGGTTATTTATTGGACACCGTGCTCCACCCCCGAAAGTGGCATACCCAATCCCCGTCTTAGCAAGCGCAGTGACCACGTGGGATGGAGGGGGGAAAAGTGAAAGTATTCTTGAAATTTGGAATTTCCTGCCTTGGCTCACTCCCTTATTCTGCTTGGTTTCCGCAACTCGGTGACTTCGTGGCTTTTGTGCGTGGTTCGTAGCAGGCCACAGAGTTCCTAGGTGTGGTAGATCCTGTGTGTACTTGTCAACGGTGTTTTCGGCTGCGGAAATACTCAGTTTCCTTACCGGAGCTTAGTGGCGTCTAAAAACCTACATCTACATAATACCCTGCAAGCCACCACAAGGGTGTGTGGCAGGGGGTGATTGCTCACCAAACATGCACTACATATCATGCATAAAAAAGGAATAGTATTAATATAGTAGTCAGAAATACACTATTTAAAAAAGATAGAAATTGCTAAGCAAACATGCAAAAACATTCTGTTAGTAGGGTTAGCTTTAAGTACTCATACCAACATGCAGCTACCAATGCTATTCATTGCTACTCTCCGATAGGACATATTTACCGTTATTCGTATCTCTTATTGTGCGAGGGAAAAAGGACATTTTGAATCGGTCAGTTCGGCAATCAATTTCTCTAACTTTATGATTATGGTCCAGTCTGCCATAGTAAGTTGAGGTTCGTAAAATATTTTTAACATCATCACTGAAAATATTGCCTTGGAATTTGTGGAAGAGATTAAGTCTAAATTTCAACCTGCGATCTGACAATGATTCCCATTTCAATTCATTTAATAGACTGGTTACGCTAATATAATTATCGTATCGTCCCTTTACAAATCTTGCCGATCTTCGCTGCACACGTTCAAGTTCATTACTTAGACCGATTTCGTAGGGATCCCATACACTGGCAGCATATTCCAAATGAGGTCTAACAAGGGAAAAGTAGCTGATTTCTTTTTTTATTTATTTTTTTCTCCCTCCAACTACACTAAGGTTAGTATGATTATTTTAAAATAAAATTAAAATTAAAACTAATGGAAACTATTATGAATTATTAGCAACATAGTTTAAGGAAAAGACATATAAATAAGTTCAGACCTTTGATATGTAAGGACCAAGATTTACAATGATGGCATCATACAATGGATCTGTGTCTCCAGTAACACTAGCAAGATCTACTAACACATTTAGCAGTTTCTTTGCTTGTTCACCATTCATCCTATCTGGTTTCTTCAACATTGTCAAGGTCAACCAGTCAGCTTGACCTTCTGCTATACACTCCCATAGTTTTAAAATGTCAAGAGAGCCAGGTGTTTCATCGATGCCAATCATAGCAGAATAAACTGATTGAGAGAAATCTGGTAAGTACTTAATCACTTTAAGGAAAGTGTCTCCAGTTACTGTATTGTTCTTATACTCAAGACCAAAGATAGCATCCAGTAACTCCTTATACTTAGTATTATCTCTGATGGCTGAAGGATTTTTCAAATCTTCGTCAGTTACCCAATCCTGTACATTGCTGGGAAGTAATTCTATTAATTTTATATAGTTCATTTTGCCCCGGACTTTGTGTTTTTAACAAACAACTGAACCGGTCTTCATATTTTCCCTTGTTTGGCCTTGTCATTCTCCACTTCCTCCACTAGTGAAGATGTAGAATTTGTGCAAGGTGTAGGTTCACATGTGTGAACTTGTTAGCGTTAATTCTTATCAAGTTCGTTCAAAGTAGGCTCCTTCACCAGTAACCTTTTTTATATCTTACCGGAGAGGTTAATATTCTCCTTGTAAGACGGTTGTGACTTCAGAAGCGTAAATATATTGTATTTCTGTGTTGCTCCTTCCGTAAGAGTATAAATCCAAGTTCCCTGCGACGAGTACTTGAATTCAGTGGGTGCGTGTGGGTGGTATTTTAATTGTATTTACTCAATTGTTTGATAGGTGTAACAATAATTATTAGGTAGTGGCCATTTGTTATTACCGCGAGGTAATTGTGTACTCAATTTTTGTTAAATTTAATTTTTCATTAGGTAGCGTCCATTTGTTATTACCGTGAGATAATTGTGTACTCTATCGTTTGCTAGATGTAATAATTTTTATTAGGCAGTGCCCATTTACTATTGCCGCGAGGTAATTGTGTACTAAATTTTTGCTAGATTTAATTTTTTATTAGGTAGTGTCCATTTGTTATTACCGCGAGGTAATTGTGTTATTATTGGGTCCTGATAGACACTGTACACATTATTGCTGAAGTTTAATCTGTTAAACTCCATAACAGACATTGTAAATAATCATTTCCCTGAAAAATTCACCCGTGAAGGCTAATTTTTATTTTTGTGCACGTCAAGTTTTCTCATTTCTCTGTAGATATGGATAACATATTCATGTTTGTCCCTGCAATGGATGATTCCGCAGTTGAAGGTCTATAGTGGCGCCATCGGGAGTAGCTGTAACTATTGGGACAAACAAACTGTGTTAGAGGCGGTTAGGCGTATGTTTACCGGATTTGATTCCAACATGAATAATTCGTGGTGATTTTTAAGATATCTTAAAATGGTAAAAAGGTGTGCGTATGGTTTGTGTCGAAGTGACACAAGATATCTGCATAAGCCATATATGGAGGGAGTGGAGTTTATTTTATTCCCGAAACCCACAGAGAATCTGAATAAGTGTAAGATTTGGGCTTATGCATGTGGACGAAAAGACTTCACTCATTCCAATGTCACGCTGAATACTTACATATGTACGAAACATTTCGTTGGCGGAAGAGGACCATCCAGAGAAAAACCTCATCCCATTCCTCAATCCCACGTAAGTGAATGTTTTGGAATGTAAAGTGATGTTTTCATCTCGAACCTAAAAATTATTAGTTTAAAGATAACAGGCCAGTTTCCTGAGCTTACGAGTACCCTTCTAATAGCTGATATATAATGTAAATCTTCTTGTAGGAAAATCATTGCAGTAGGAAGAGGAAAGCCCCTTCTGCTCGGTATCGTCCTGCGAAAAAAGTTTCCTCTTCGGAACTTGTTCCTTTACGGGAACAGGACACTTGAGGTTAATCGCGAAGAGAATCCTGGGCAAGAGAAATCTGCGTTGAAAGATGCAGCCGTTTCCGTGACTCCAGAAGTGTCGTGCAAAAGCATTCAAACCCTCAACAGAGATTATGTGCGACAACTATTCTCCAAGATAAATGTCCAGCGATCTGTTGGTGTGAAAACGTCGTTTTCTTACGACGGTTACAGATGTGATACTGGTAATTTTAAATATTTGACTGGTTTATCAGTTGAATCATTTAATTCACAGTTTGATTTTCTTGGGCCATAAAATATGCGTTATTTAAAGCACAAATCATGTAAAAATACGCCGAAAAAATCCGGGAGTATAGAGAGCAAAATCAAATTCAAAGATAGACTGTTTCTTACTCTGGTAAAATTTCGAAAAGGATTTACACTAAGGGATATATCGTGTTTTGTAAATGTTAGTGTCACTACTATGTCTTCCATAATTTATACGTGGACTCGGTTCCTGTATTTTGAGCTCAAGGACCTGAGGTCAGCCATGTTCATTGGCAGGGAAAGGCAGCAACGGAAGCCGAAGAGTTTTAGGAAATTCAAAAATCTCAGGGAAGTGAAAATACAGACGCCAAGAAATTTTCAGGAGCAAGGGAATACTTTTTCCCAATACAAACATTCTAACACAGTGAAATTCCTCGTGGGCATATCTGTCTATGGTGGCATTATGTATGTCAGTGAGGACTACGAGGGCTCAATTTCGGACCAAGAATTATTTCTCAAATGTGGAATCCTCGATCAACTAACACTAGGTGACGAAATTATGGTTGACCGAGGTTTTAATATTCAACATATTTTGGATCCCTATCGAGTGATGTGCATAATTCCTCCTTTTTTAAATGGCCGCAACTGCTTAGCAGCAGAAGAGGAGTCACTCACAAAAACTATTGCAAAATCAAGGATTCATGTTGAAAGATAAATTGGGAAGATGAAAGATTTTAGAATTCTTCAACGTGTTTTTCCGAATACTCTTTTGCCAGTGATTTCAAATATAGTGTACATAATTTGTGTACATTGTGGCACGCCCCGACACGACTCCGAATTCTGACCGACTGTCTGTCCCAGGCGTCACCCGTGCCTATATACCAACCACCTACCGAGCTACGAATAGCCGGCCGATGTGGCATAGGGAGGCAGGATGGTCCGGGACGGACGGTCGGCCGGATTCTCGTCGGTCGGAACGTACCGCCACGAAATAGATCGTGACCGATCCTTTATTAACTCAAGATACATGAACAATAGGTCTACATTATCAAACACTCTACCCCTGCCTTTTTCAAGGGCGGCCACTACTGCCATATTATCACAAAAGACATTGACATGGGTGAAGCGGTGAGAAACAGCATAAATATGAGTCGCCGCCATAAGGGCGGCGTAGGCCTCCGCTTCATATATCGCCTTCTCCTCCGGAAACGACCAAATTTCCAACTAATTATAATAATCACAGACCCACGCCGCCTGGAAAGGGGTAGCATCAGAATACCCGTCTACAACATGGACATATAAAGAAAATAAACGCTTCCGCTCAAACAATTTATCAGTTCGAAACATAGATAACCAAGTAATATGACGCTGATAGGTGTCTCGTATGAGAAACATAGGTAGTCCTAATATATACACTATCCAGGCAACAAAACCCCCTGCTTTGGGAATATCCCGCAAGCGTAGCCGCGGGAGAACATCGATAACATAATACAATTTGGTCAGGGATGCTTTGGTAAGCCACAGTTCCATGGTCGTCGTTGAAATAAACACACCTAGGTATCGCAACACTTTTCGCGGTTTTAAAGAACGCTTTTTAAGATTAATGCGAATACCAAGCTGGAACTCCATGAAGTGAACAATTCGATGCACCAGGTCTCGATCATCCTCGTCGAGAATTAATAACCAATCGTCTAAATAGGCAATCATGCGCACACGGAAACGATCAAACACTTCTTGTGACACCGCCCTCGCCCACCGCTGCATAATGGCGGGAGCTAAGGTATGACCCATTGGTACTCTCGTCCACACAAAATATTCATAATTGACATAAATACCATAATTGCGCCGGTGCATTTCCCTGAGGGGGGTCTGCCAAAAGGCGTCCAACAAATCAATCTTAACCAAAAAACAATTTCTTGGTATAGTTAACAGGGCTTTGGCTGCGTCTAATAGCTTGAACTTGGGTTTCCGGTACGCCGCTGTCCAGGGGCTCAGGTCCGTGATGAGGCGGAGCCCGCCCGATGCCTTCGGGATTAGGGACACTCTGAAGGCAAATCGAGGCTTGGCCATGGCCAAAATACCTCGCTGTACCAGCTTATACAAAACAGACATTAATTGCGGTGAATATGTGCTGGATTGGAACACTGGGGGAGGATTCTCCGGAGGAGGAAGGTTTGCACCGTACCTGAGTGTTTCTGTAGTGGAACGGCACTGGTACCGGAAAGGCTTGGCCGGTGAAAAAAAACGGGATCTCTTCCTCCTCGTCCTCGTCGGTTTCCCCTTCCGCGGGTTGCGGTGTCTGAGGCCTCTGGTGGAAGCGCCGGGGGAATGAAGGCAGCGCCGAGGTCGCTGGGTTCGTCGCGCGCGCGGCCGGATGTGTAGTCGGAATCAGTTGAGGCTGCCTCCACAGTATCAGCATGGGACGCACTGGAACTCGTCAGGGAATCAGAGTCCGAGTCGGGTTCGACCCAGGCCTCTGGATTATCGGGTTCACCCGAATCGGCCCAAACCAACATCTTGGCTGCGATATCTTCTAATTCTGGACCATCCACGAGTTCCAGTGCGCCCAGGCCCGCAGGGAGAAGTATTTCGTCGGCTGGATTAACGACTGGAACCGGCGCCGCCACGTCCTCGCCGGCCCCTTCCACGATTGGGCTGCGTCTGCTTAATTATGTACACTAAATTATGAGACACCTTCGCTGGTTTTGAACCTTGATTAATTAATTGATAAAAATGTTATTTTTGCCTTTTACTTTTGTATCCCACGCCTGTTACATCACATGCTATTTTACATTGTTAATTTTTTGACCTTAAAAGAGTAATTGCGGTAATGGAAAGAAGGAACAAATAAACAAGTTTTCCGGCCAAAGAAGGATAAGGTGGGAGAAAATCATTGTGCAAAAATTAGTATTGTTTTCAACAAAATAATTTACTCTAGGAAAAGGAACAGAAATCATTTCTAAGTAAATGCATTGAACATAGCCCAACGTGTCAAACGTTAACAAACATGAGCAGGAGGCAAATTTCTGGGACAATTCTGCAGGAAATATTCTGGGGCAACAACATTTTTCTGAAAAGCAATCAACTTCTGACTCACATTAGTGGAAAAAATTTCATCATAATCTATTTCTATGATACAAAATCCTACTTTGGACCATACTAGAAGGTGGCAAAACCCAGTCCTAGTTATCATCATGCTAACTTGTACTTGGTAGAAATAGGAGTGGCTAGCCCTGATACGCAGTTCTCCATGCTCATTCCGAACCATGAAGAATGTTTTCAACTGATCAGCTGCAAGAGTAGTGTCAAACATTTCAGGATGACAATCCTTTAGCAAAAAGGGCACTTAATTTCAAGTAATCCTTCCCCCCTCCTAGTCCAGATGAAACCATCTGGACTACACCCAAGACCAGGAAAATTCCTATTTATCCATAGACCAGTAGTGTTCACCTCATCAGTTCCATGGACACTGGATAAATAGAGCAGGCCATACTCTTCCCGAGCCCTACCTTCAAAATGCCTCCCATAATTCACTTCCTTTGAATGCGCTGGATCAAGACCCCACACATGCCGACGAATGAAGGTCTTCTCAGCCTCGGGTGATTTAAGAGAATACACTTTTTGCATTGGATGCAGTTACTAAAATAGACCTCCAACGAAACCATGACTCTGTTCCACTCTGCCCTTCAGTCCCACCAATCACAGAGCAAATTTCCACACCTTGGTTTATTACATTCCTTATAAGTCCGTCACGTTGCTTCTTAATGACTTCCATTTCACTGTCATCTAAAATGAAATCCTCATATCTGTATTGCAGAAGAGTCTGCCACAGACTTGGTCCATTATTCCTGGCCTCCAATGTACGGAGGAATCGATTGACTTTATCCTCCTCGCTCTCATGCTCCACTAAGGAAAGGCGTGGATCATACTCTTACGCTTACTTACTTACGCACGCTTACTCCTTCGGGATGTTGAACTGTAGTCCAATACAGAAACCTGGAGAAATGAAAATGAGAAACGTATTTTAATTACAAGCATGATCATAGCATCATTTTGATGGCTTTGGTTGATGCTCAGTATAAATGTTTGTATTACGATGTTGGGGTTAATGGGCGAGTCAATGACGCAGGAGTTTTTAGGGACTGCACTTTAAAGGCAGCTCTGGCTAGCAACAGCCTTAATATTCCACCCGGGAAGCCATTGCCTGGCAGACAGAATGATGTTCCCTATGTGATTGTAGGAGATGATGCCTTCCCTCTGCCAAATTATTTGATGAAGCCCTATCCTGAAAGAGGGCTTTCCCCTAGCAAGAGAGTGTTTAATTATCGCCTTAGCCGGGCAAGGCGAATTGTTGAGATTGCTTTTGGTATTCTTGCAAACCGGTTCAGAATTTTTTTTATCACCAATTAATCTCTCAGTAGAAAAGGTGGAGAAAGTTACTCTGGCATGTCTCGCCCTTCATAATTTCCTAAGGGCCAAAAGAGATGCAGCATATCTTTCTACTGGGCTTGTAGATGAAGGAACAGCAGACGGACAAGTGATACCAGGGATGTGGATGAATGATCCTTGCCAACACAATCCGTTGGTAAGGCAAGGGGGGAACCGGGCCTACAATACTTCTGTGACTATAAGGGAGGAATTCACGGAATATTTCAATACTGAAGGCCGGGTACCATGGCAAAATAGAGAGTGATGTATTGGAGATTATTGTCCTCATGTTCTGTTACACTTATTTTTACGTTAAGAAATAAATATTTCTGTGAGGTGAAATGTTTTTTATTTGAGTTCATATTTTGCCCCATGCTATTACCAATTACAAGGAATTAGAGTGATAGATTATATATTTTGCAAATATGCTTACATATATCAGCATAAGGGAATTGTAATTGCAATGTGAAGTGGGATTCGAGAAATGTCCAAGCATTGATTCCATTTTTTGTTAAAATCATTATATTCATACTTCTATCTCAAAAATGCTGAGGGTGCCAGGTTACCACGGCACAATTCTATGAGAAAATGTTTTAAACGTTAGAAGCACTGAAATATTTAGTTTTATATTCACCAATTAATATCATTATTCAGTTTCATAATGAAATAGGAAAACTAATCTTAATTTCTACATTGTTTGAGACTTGTAGTAAGGTGCTATTTGTATTGTATGCTTCTTACATTGCTGAATAAGCATGAGGGAGTTGCTTGATCCTATGGTACATTAAACAGTGAATTAACAGCTGCTTCCGCCTACAGGGTCATTCTATATCAATTCACCCATGACATGCCAAGAGAAGTAGTCGGGTTCAACTTTCTGAGTAGGTTCGTTGCACACAGTAAAATACTTTAATGTAGCACCAAGAGTAAATACACCTACCAGAGTAACCAGCTCCTACGCAAATGCAGTTAGCATTTTCTCCAACATGCCTCCATCTGTAAGGTATAACTTGGATGATGCCTTTAATGTTAAATTTAACAATTTTCTAGATATATTTCAATATTGTTCTGTTGCTGCTAGCTGTTGCCTTTCCTTTAAAGTTAGTGAAAACATATCCCAATAACTAAACTAGATGGGTTACTCCTAAAATCAGAGAATCTTTAGTCAAACTAGACAGGAGTAGAATAGATACCTTCCCCCTAGCGCAGACGTTGCCAGTTCCTGCAGGCGTTGCCAGATCGTAAAACAAAAGACGAACGAAATGCGTTCGTTTTGGCGGGAATTTGAAATTTATTTTTCGCTCCCCATCCCCCCTCCCCTCCACCCCCTCCCCCCTCCACCCCCTCCCCCCTCCACCCCCTCCCCCCTCCACCCCCTCCCCCCTCCACCCCCTCCCCCCTCCACCCCCTCCCCCCTCCACCCCCTCCCCCTGAAGACTGAAGAAAGAACTGAAGACTGCTGTTGCTGTGCAGGCGGCCCCTGTCGCGGATGGTGTTTCGGTTGATGCAGATGCTTGGTAGGGGATTGCAGCTGCAACTGTTGTGGGGGAGGGAATTGCTGTGGTGGAGGGAATTGCTGCGTAGGCAGTTGTCGCTGCTGCTGCTGCTGCGGGAGCGTCTGCTCGAGAACCACACCACTGGACGTCTGCATGATGATTGCTGAAAAATGTTTTCTCAAGTCCCGTCCCGTCTCTCACACACACACATCACAATCGTTTCGCCAACCAAGCACGTTCTGTCTCTCTCATTTCACAATCACTATCTTCTGCCAATCACGCTCTCTCTCTCTTCGCAGTGTAATCTAAACTGCGTTCAGGGTTATTTTTTTGACACATGCTGGCGGATATACTGATAAGAGGTTCACTGTTTCACGCGATAATGGCTTATCGTTTTTTTTTATGCAGCAGTCTCCGCTTCCAATTCGCTGTTTCCGCCATCGCGCAGCAAACTTGCGATTTAGGATGACAACGGCGTTTATTTCTAACACCCGAACCAAAAAATTTCTTAAACAACGTGACGACTTTGCAATCGTTCATGTGTGGGTGGGAGAAGATTCGCAGGAACTGTGATAGGGTATGTCTGGTGGATTTGAATAGAGCGTACAGGCAGCAGTACTCTCCGCATAAATCAGATTTGAAATTTTGCAGACGTTTCGTATTCGTCTTAAAGAGCTTAAATTTTGATAGAAAGGTGAGTATACCGGGCACGAAAGGCTCGATCGCATAAGAATCAAAATATTCTGCATGTTGCGAGTCGATGACGTGTGCAGCAACCCAATGTGTTCCGGGGCTGTTGGATGGATCGAAATTGATTACGTAAGTGCCTGGTTTTATTTTGAATTTCGGTAGAGCATCAGAGGCGAAGACACCACGAAAAGAGTCACGCGTGAGCGGATTACGTCCGAGGACACGATGAATCTGATGAGTTTGCATCTCTCTCTCGAGTTTTCACACACGACTAAATTAACACGTTGACGACCGATCACGGAAATCTCCGTGTTTAGCTAGCCGAACGTTGACGACCGGTCACGGAGATTTCCGTTTTTCAACGTATGCGTATTTTATCGCTTATTATTTTCTTATCGTTGTTTATATATGCCTACTATTTGTTAAAATGTGTTTTAAAATGTTTTTTCTATTATATAGAGTTGTCACGTAGTTATATGCATTTTATTTTATTATTTAATTATTATAAAACTTTTTATGTTTTTCGAGGTTCATTACATGCCGTACCCGAAATTTTGTTGGGTATTCTCCCGTAAATAAATTCGTATAAATATTATTTTCGAGATATATAAGATCAATGCTATCCTCCAAAGTTCATGAACTATTATTATTTATAGTTCCACGTTCATTTAGTCAGTAAAAGACATGACCCAATTGTTCTCTTTTAGTCCGAGCTAAGACGTAAGCTCTTCTTTACCGATACTGCGATCAGCTTATGTATAGGGGTCTTTCAAAAGGATAATAAATGTGTCATCTCAGTCTTCGAGACCTTCCAGCTCATGAAGAGGTTTCTCAAAAGGCATATTATCAACAATCTGACCGTAAACAAACCAAGCAGAGGGACCCTAACATCTGATAGCTTTCAAGGCCTACTCTATCTGTAGCTTCGTTGGTGGAAAAGGACCAGATGCCCTTGCCTCTCATCTTCTTTAGGCTTATACGCTTTTCTTTCCGAGGGTGCATCTAGTTTCACTTTGGGTTTCCGTGTGTTGTGTGCTTCCTTCATTGGATATCTGCAGCCACTCATTCGACTAAAGTTTTATTTCCAGAGTTGAATTGTGCTTTTGCATCATTGATGTGAATAATAAGGTTATATCGGGCGCTAATACCGATTCTGTTTACTAGTACTTACTCTTCTCATTTTCCAATGAATTTACCTCAATAAATTTTAGCCATATTAGAATTATTGAACGATGGAGTCAAAGAGTAGTGGCACATCATGTGGAATGACCGAGGAGGATATATGTACCGAACTCTGTGTTGATGTATTATCGGACGCGCCAGATGATTGCATAGAAGAGAGTGAGGACTCAGACTGTGAAATTGGTCTTGAAACTTCTGGAAGACGGCATGGAAGAAAATCTACGCGTTTAGTTTACAGTGATAGTGATTCGGAAGGAACTGACAATGACAGTAATTTTGTGAAGGACACCGCTGAGACATGGCACAAAAACGATTTTCCAAGAATTTTAGAAGAATTTCAGGGCAAAGAGGGAATCATCAATACACTTGATAACTGTGAACGCATTTTGGATGTGGTAAAATTGTTTTTCGGGGAAGATCTGTTTGAAATGATGTGTAATGAAACAAATTTGTACCATATGCAAAATGAAAGCAAGTATAAGCATTCACAGAAATCAGGGAAATGGAAAAACGTATCTGTAAAAGAGATGAAAGTTTTTCTGGCAATAATCATATTGATGGGAAAGGTCAGGAAAGACTCAATTAGGGAATATTGGAGCACAGATGCGTTTATCGAGACGCCAATTTTTGGAAATTTGCTAAGCAGAAACAGGTTTGAGCAAATTTGGAAATCTTGGCATTTTAGTGACAATGAATCTAACTCTGACTCTGAAGATAGGTTATATAAAATTAGACCTATTGTTGCATATTTTCTAGAAAAATTCAAGACAGTATACTCACCCAGGCGTGAGCTCTCTCTTGATGAAGGAGTAATACCTTGGAGAGGAAGATTGAGGTTTAGGACATATAATCCCGGTAAACTGGTGAAGTATGGATTATTAGTGCGCATGGTGTGTGAGAGTGATACAGGGTATATCTGCAACATAGAAATATACACAGCAGAGGGAAAAAAATTAGAAGAAACAATATTGTCACTTCTAGAACCGTATTTATACCGATGGCATCATGTGTACCAAGACAATTATTATAACAGTGTACACATAGCCGAAACTCTGCTTTCAAAAAAAACTCGTGTTTGTGGTACCATTCGTGCGAACAGGGGACTTCCGTCTGAATTTAGGAACGAAATGAAAAATATGAAGAAAGGAGACTACATGTTCTGCAGAAAAGGGGAAGTTTTGCTCGCCGCATGGAAAGACAAGAGGGAAGTGAGGATGATTTCCACGATCCATGACGCGAGTATGGGTGAAGGAAAAGTGAACAGGTGGACAGGAGACATCAAGAGAAAACCTACTTGTATTTTGGAGTACAATAAGTACATGGGAGGAGTGGATAGGGCCGATATGTACCTTGCGTACTTCTCAATACTGAGAAAAACTATGAAGTGGACGAAAAAAGTTGTGTTGTGGCTAATAAACTGTGCCTTATTCAATTCTTTTATAACCTACAGAACTCTGAACAGGTCTTCCCGTGTGACTTTTCAAAAATTCGTTTTGGAATTAGCCAAGGGTTGGGCTAATAGTGAAGAAGAGAGAAGTGCGTCGTCCAGCGATGACGGCACCGAAGCTGATAAAGAAGGGCCGACTCAACGAGCGCCTCGTCGGGATCATCCAGCAAGACTATCGGGCGTGATGACGAAACACACTCTAGAGAAGATAGTAGGGAAGGGGAAAAAAAAATATCCATCACGGATGTGCCGAGTTTGCTCTGCAAAGAAAATTAGAAAGGAAACTCGGTATATTTGTGCGTTTTGCAAGGTTCCTCTTCATAAAGGGACTTGTTTCACGCAATATCATACCAGGAAGAAATACTAGAATCTATGGTGAGTAAAACATTTTTTATTTTATTGAAAAAGGTTAAAAAATAACCATATTACACCAATTTTAGTGCAGTAGTGTCATTTAGGTTACATCCCTATTAAATAGCCGGTCCTACGTAGAAGGATGGGATTTAAATACCCGGTCGTCAACGTGTTAAAGTAATCTCCCTATGTTTATTTATCAAAATTTCAGCATCGTATTCCGCATAAACGAGAACGGTCACTGAATTTTCGAGTTTCTTTTGAAATTTTCCTTGAATGCGTAAATTTCCCGTGCGAGTGGGACAAATATGATTCTCGTGTCCCGAACCGTCACGAGTGAGATTCCAAGCGAGGACGAAATAACCATGTTCAAACATGTGCTTGGTTACTTGGTTTCCCACATCTCCATGATGCAGCCTCAAGGCTTCGTATAGTTGATGATACGCGTGCGTGCAAAACTTACTGGAAAGAGTATTAAAATCGGTCTTGAATCCACCGCATGGATATTCATGATTATCCACAAAGACTGAGCACTCGTACAAGCTATAATGATGAAAATGAAATGGATTTTTATTCCTTTTGCCTAGAAATGAATTACTCTCAATCATCACGACGATGAGTGAATTTGGAATCCTACCTAATATTAAGTTATCATTGTTGAACATGGTGCTATGTGCAGGAATCGTAAATGTTTTTATTTCTACTCGCTTGTAGGGTAACACCATCGGCGAACCCGAGGACAAAAGTTTTGCGTGTGCCACCAAAATGGAAGGATCAAGATCGCATTGTGTAGCAATCAGTGTCGCTTCTTCAATTTTCAAAATGCTCTCCTCTCCTAGGTCTTCCATCTTCGTGTTGCTGTCTCACTTTGGTGTACGAATGATCTCTCGCAGGTGTGCAACTCGAAACCTTGGTCAGTACACACTCAAAGTCGGCGAAGGCGACAAAGGGTATCCTAGCCGTGTGTGAAAAGTTTTTGAATTTTAAATAGGCTTCGTCATCGGTAGGAAGAATTATCTTTGACGGAGAATTTCGATTACAATCTATCTTATGGTTTTCGAAAGATTCCATCGAATAACAAGTTTTGAAACAACGTTTGCAAACCTTTGCACCATGATCTTTGGTCATCTGACTTCGTACTAGCTTGTTGAAATTCTTTATCCAACAATAGTGACTCTTTTCGGATGTCGTCAGGAATAGTAAATCGCGATGATCTTCCTGCTCTCGTTCAACTACCTTCAAGGGATACACATTTGCCTTCTCGTCCAAGCCGAAAACATTTATCGAAATGTTATTAACTCTTTCGAATTTTGAAATTTTGGCAATTTCCACAGGATAATCAATGCAGTCCCAATCGTAACCATTTCGAAATTGGGCATTATTGTAACTTGTGACTCTCTGTGGATCATTTCTAATATTCTTTGCCCAAATCGCGTACTTGAAACAAAAAGAGTCTGTATTTTTGACATTAATTACGGCTTTTCTGTTCTTAATTTTCGGTGGAAGTTCAATAAATGTGGATCCCCTTAAAGGTCGGTACTTGTTAATTCGGAGTTCTAAGCCTTCAATCATCGCCAAAACCCATCCCGAACCTTTCGCTTGATGTTCCGATTTTTCTCTCAAAAGTTTTCCGAAAAACGTATCTAAAATTTCGTCAACGTCATCGGCTTGCAACACACGCTCGTTTTTCGTCTTGAAACAACGTTCATCCGATTCCTCACCTTTCGCAAACCTACATTTCAAAATCAAATTAACTTTCAACGCCGTGTTTTCTAACTGTTCACTGATTTTTGCGGAGAGTAAAGGTTTTATGCTGCCTAAAAATAACACAACATCGCTCGATTCCTCGTAACCACTTACCCAAAAAGTACTTAATCTGTTTCGGATTGCAGACTCGAGTTCCACTATCGGTCGAATCACAACTCCCTGCTGATTTAGTAAATGTCGGCGGTGAACGTTGCTCGATTCGTGACTGATTCTATGTCGGTAGTAGGTGTGGCACACATCACACAATGTTTCCTCAGTATCACTCATCGCGGAAAATCAATCAACTAAACGACACGCCTTTTCGCCTAGCACAACTTGTCATAACACACACTTATTTTCCTTTTCCTTTCCTTTTCCTTTCCTTATTTAAATTAACCACCAACCTTTATTTTTTTGGACTTCTTTCTGCAAACTCCGCACTACATCTCAGGAACGGGACTTTTTTGGGTATAAACATAGAAAGGAAACACACAATACCCTTTTCCGTGATTTTATTTTCTTTCCGTCTACATATTGAGAAGGGCTGGGACGGGCTGGCTGGTTGGCACGGAGCGGGCTGGCTGGTTGGCACGGAGCGGGCTGGCTGGTTGGCACGGAGCGGGCTGGAGATGTGGAGCTTGAAAGAAAGAAAAAAAGGAATATTTTAAATATGCATATATACGAATAAATAATTCAAAACTAAGTGTATTTAATTCAAGAATAATGTAATTAATAATTACCTTTATTTTCCAATCATCTCCAGCCTTTGCCCATCCCAGATCAGCTTGAACAGCTGCTCCACCGGGGCCTTGTTGTAGTTCATGAGGTCGACATTTTCAGTAAAAATAGCCGTATATCGCTTTGGGAGAAAAATCTTTCTCTCTCCCTGGTGGTAAATTGACCCCAACCAGGGTCTCCCCGTATTTCGTGTTTATTTTCTCCAATTTAACAACTCTATACGAGTGTCCTACCTCCAATTCCTCCTTTCGGAGGAATGGAGGGCTGCTCGCGTTCACAGTCTGCAATCTCGTGTATAGACTCTCCATCTGAAAATGAAAATATCGTATCAATTCAAGAAAATAATGGTTCAATACGGAAATATTGTCACCCACGTACATAATAGTACTTACGTCGTTAACTGCTGGCGAACGAATGACAGTTCACGACAACTCCCTTTATGTACCCTCGATTTGTTGCAACCGCACGATCATATCATACACGCACGCGCTGCTTATTGCTCAACTTGGAAGCTCGCAGGATGACACCATCTTGCATGTGCGCTGCTTATCGCTCAACAGGTGGAGCGCGTGTGCGTGGGATAGGTCGAGGGCGAGCCGAGTTTCTCTAGAGCGACTCGTGTGCGATAAGACGCCAGTTAAGCGAATCGAGTGCGCGTTTCTAGAGCAACTCTGAAATATTTTTTAACACATTACATATTTATTATTTTAGAAAACTTTCCATACTGCTTCGCTTTCCATTATTTCTTAATGGTTTGCTTATTTAGTCTTTAAATAAGACCGTGTGGGTTGATTAGGTTTTTTCGGAAGGATTTTTTCGGTTGGTTTAATGTTTTTTTTCGGTTATTTTCGGTTGATTTAATGTGGTTTTTTTAAATTCGATTCAATCTACGCAATAGAGTGTGTGATATCTTCACCTCTGGTAATACATGATTGACCAAACCCGAAAATCGTTGGCGCAGCATACATCATCTCCTCGGCTACATTAAAACCGGTCACCTTCCACCGAATCGTCCAAGTTCGACCACCCCCACCAATTAATTCGTAATTTTCCCATTTTGTTTCCAACGTAATTAATGCATTCAGTGTGTCAGTCATCTGTTGGGTTGATAATGGCGGTTCATTTGGTGGGACACGTAAATTTAATGACACCGTGTATTCTGCGTCGTCATATTCGCTATCCTCTTCTTCTTCCTCGCTGTCATATTCATGACATGCGACGTTGAGAAAGTGTTCTAGTTGCCGTGGAGCCATTACAAAAAATGCCTCGTGTCGTTCAACGAATGACAGTTCACGACAACTCCCTTTATGCACCCTCGATTTGTTGCAACCGCACGAGCTTATTGCTCAACTTGGAAGCTCGCAGGATGACACCATCTTGCATGTGCGCTGCTTATTGCTCAACAGGTGGAGCGCGTGTGCGTGCGATAGGTCGAGGGCGAGCCGAGTTTCTCTAGAGCGACTCGTGTGCGATAAGACGCCAGTTAAGCCGTTGAATAATCAGCGGAATGCTTTCTGCTTGCTCGCGGGAAAGAGAGAGACAAGCATACGCCAATTGGTTAGAAAAAAAGGCCTTGGAAAAGGCCATGCTTCGTTTATATTTCGGTTTTATTTCGATTTTATTTCGGTGTTTATTTCGTTTTTTAATTTTTGGTTTGTGTCTCTTTGTTACATAAACTTCTTTCTTTCGTTTCATTCGTGATCGATTTCTCGTATTCGTCACACAAGTACATGAACTTCTCTTTCTCGTAACCGGAATAAACGCCGTTTTGAAAGAAATATTTCGGTTTATAATGATGTGGGTTAAAATCGTCGGATGTTTGAGTGAAGTTGTTCATCGTCTTGTAAATCGTGAATTCTAAGGAGTCGATCATTCTCCAGAAAATCGTATTGGGAGGATAACCGTAAAGAACTCGGAGCTGCAGTGGATGAAATGGTGAATTTGTCGTCTGGAAAAAGAAATGATGGGTGGCTAATCGGAATATATAAAGATAGTTAATTAGACACCTCGGTATTAACGTGTCCAAATCCCTATATATGTCTTTTGGTCGTCGACATAGCCACCCCCCATCACTCGTTCTCACCATCTCCTTCCTTGCTTCTATCATCTTAAGATTTATGCATACCGCAGCCAATATCTTTAAGCTCAGTGGATGGTATCTCAACTCTTCCGTTTCCATCGTGAGAATGAATGTTTCCGCGAGCGCGAGTAGTGGTGGATGGGGAGCGAAAAATAAATTTCAAATTCCCGGCAAAACGAACGCATTTCGTTCGTCTTTTGTTTTACGATCTGGCAACGCCTGCACGATCTGGCAACGTCTGCACGATCTGGCAACGTCTGCGCTAGGGGGAAGGTATCTATTCTACTGACAGGTCTTCAATAAACTAAAATCGGATACCTAATACCGAGGCATTACAAATATTTTTTATATATTCAGCTTCTACATGTTAATACCTTGATTAAAGAGACAAAAGGATTTTTCAATATGTGTATCATCAATACTTAATCAACCATAGCAAAGCTTCCTGGAGACTAATTGAAAGCTGAACATTTAATTTTTGCTCCGGATTGACTGAGCATTAAAATAAAGAATATTCAAAGGTAAGCATCAGACGTGGGATGAAATGGCATTAAGATTGGAACTAGACCCAGGCCTTGCCTAAGCATTCCTCAAACATGACAACTACATGGGTTCTCTATGCTTGTCAAAAAAGTATGTTGATCTAAAATTATGTCCAATGTCACATTCCAAATCAAGGAAATACCTCTAATTACAATAACCTATAGTTGATTAGGCATTGATCCTAATCTCCCAACAAGCTTTTCATATGTAAAGAAAGACCTTTTATTATTATATCACCTGTTAAATGTGTTTGCAGTCAGGGAGCTCTGAGTAATGGATGCAAGGAAATGATTCTGAAGAGAAAATTTAATATTAGCAGTGAAATAGTTTGATATGAAAACATTTGGTTCTTTGCAAATTACTGATATTTATTCCATTATAGACAACCACTTTACTATAAACCCCCTTGTTCTAAAAATGCTTCTAACAGTTATTGTTAATGCTACACATAGCTCTCTTTCTAACAATATTATTTGTTATTTTGTCCAGCTCCATTCCGACATACAACCCAAAATGCTCCCCAGAAGTATGCCTTCTTTTACTATTTTCCAGGGCATTACTAGCTTTTTTAGGAAGTCCTCCAGTTCAGGATCTCCATCATTTGCCCTTTTCTTCCCTTTCCGGGCAGCCCCTACTGAAGGAGTGTTCAGCTCTGCTGGTGCCCTTGACATTGACAGGTTCCCATTTGATGGAGAACTTTCTTCCACAGCTCCCATGTCCTCATGACTCCCTAATAGCAGCATTGGACTCTATAAGAAATTAATAGGATAACACCTTTCAAATCACTGAACCTGGGAAATCAGTTGATAGATAGCCTACAAGTACACTAAAACAGAAAAGAACAGGTATCAACATCTACAAAATACCCTGCAAGCCATCTCAAGGGTGTGTGGAAGGGAGTAGAATGCATCCTAGGCATCAACATTCACACCATGTTCAGCAATGTCAAGGTACTTCAGGAAAAAATAGAAGTCATTAGGTCCGGTTCTTTGACAGCAAGCAATTTTCTTATTAATTAATGCGATGGTTCGCACACAAGCCTCTGAGATAAAAATAGCAGAGCATATAAGTTTTTGTAGAATGTTGCATTGTAGAAACTATGTTACAATGCAACAGTGCAATATTGAACCTTTTGTTTGCAGTCGACAGAAGTCACGTTAGCATCCCTATTCATAACGACAAAGCTATCCTTATGACAAAAACTTCCATCTCTGCCACCATACTTCTGCTCATCCAGTCTAAACTCTCATTTATTATGTAATTTAGAAAAGTTAATTTGCATCTACTTAATCAGAATGATGCGACTGAAGACATTGCATATAAAGAGTCAATAATGTGATTAGTCTCCACTAATATATGGGTTTTATATAATTTTTCCGATTCTGACCTAAAATGTAAACATGAAATGCTATTCGGTGGTAAATTTTCTCACCACGCTTACATTACTACAAAGAACTAAAAAAATGCTTACCTAGGGTACCATGTATCATTCAAGGTAATGTAATTCATTTCAGTAGATATGAATTACCACTGGTGAACATGAGGCCTAACCGAATAATAATTAACATAGTTAACAACTTACTAACCTACTTATCTTTTTAGAAGTGTAAGTTGTTGGACCCACATTAAGAACACCAACGAATTGCAAAGTACAACACAAAACTTCGGGGGCAACTAGCATATGAAAGAAGTGGAATGCTGAAGTTGTGACCTGGTAGATTGAAAGGCATGTGGCCCACAATTTCACATTTCATGAAAAGTATACTAGTACAAGAATATGCAAATGTCAAGGGGGACAGAGGCTCAGGAAATGCAGAAAATGAATGATAGGCACTCAGATTAGAAACACAACTTAACTGAAGCATGAATTAGGCCCCGGACTGAGATATGTGCTAATGGAAGAAGTTGACAAACATCGACATGCTGAAATGGTTTGGGCGAATTATGCTACAAAAGGGCATATGAATATATTGCCATATTGCTCAACTATTTGCCGCGACATCATCTTATATTCATTAAGTTTCATGAATGGATAACAAGAAATAATGAACATTACCTCACAGGTACTCGAGGAGCCATCTCCCAGGTTCGAAACGCTCTGTCTTGGCATACTGTGCTTCTCCAGGAACTGGAGAGAATTGAAGCACTACAGGGTGGGCTTGCATAAGTCATCCACTCCAGCTCCGCTTTTTCTCCCTTTTTCTCCCTTTTTTAATTTTATTCCTCTCCGCCATAAATTGGGTCCTCAGCCCATTTATTTTAGATTTTACATCCTCCGGGGTGGTACCTGGTCGAAGCTAAAAAGGAAAACATAGATAGATGGATAGATATTTTATTTGCTCTAGGAATAATTTCCTTTGGAGCATAAGTACATATATACAAAAGTTAAGGCAAATCTTGTGGGATTTTCTTATACATCCACTTTCAAAATTTTGACATTGTCATCAAGTTTCACATGAAATAAAGCAAAAAGAAAACAATATTATATACATACAGAAATACGTCCACTTTCAAAGTATTGATATAAACATCAAATTTCATATTAAATAAAACAAAAAACTGTATTACATACATACAGAAAATGCATCCACTTGCAAAGTGTTGATATTGAAATGTTATTAATTATTGAAATTGCAAAAATATTGACATAAGCATCAGATTTCATGTTGAATAAAGCAAGAAATATTATTATATACATACAGAGAATACTTTCACTTTCAAAATAATGATATGGTCATCAAGTTTCATGTTGAATATAGCGAAATACAGTATTACATACATACAGAAAAGACATCCACTTTCAAAATATTGACATGAAATCAAATTTCATTTAAATAAAATAAAAACAAACTTTTTTTTAAATTATCTACTGCCATAATGCCCTTCAACTGTTGAGGAATAGAATTCCATACATTACATGATTTTACATAAAAGGAGTTTTGATACATAGTGGTCCGGTGGCTGGGTATAATTAATTTATTTTTGTTTCTAGTAGTCCTTGTTTTTTTGGCTAAATTATCCAGATAGGGCTGGAAAATATATGAAGGGGTTTCATATTTTAAGAGTTTATGCATAAATACACCCATTTGCCATTTTCTTCGCTGTTCAATTTTTAAAATTTTTAATTTTTGGTAATATGGAGTAATGTGCTCATAATATGCAACATCGCAGACATAACGTATAACACAGTCTTGTATTTTTTGTAGTTTAGATAATTGAGATTTTGAAATGTTTGACATCACCAAGGAGCAATAATCGATATGAGGGATCAACAGAGTATTAGCTAGTTGAAGTCGTAGTGATGAGGACATTAAGTTACGAAAACTTTTTAGCTGGTGCAAGGTTTTTACTGCTTTATTAGAAACATGTGCTATGTGTTCATCCCAGGTTAGCGTTGTGTTTATAATTATACCTAAATCATTGACTTTGTCTGTGTATTCTATTTTTACATTTTGAACTTGGATCTTGGACAGTGATTCTATGTTTACAGATTTTAGAGCCTTAGAACTGCCTATGATGATGCTCTTTGTTTTATCTATGTTTAAGTTTAGCAAATTATCCGACGCCCATTCACATATAGAAGATATATCTTCGTTGATTTGTGTGATAGCAGTGGAAATGTCATTACGATCACAGTCGATATAAATCTGCAGGTCATCAGCGTATAAATGGTACTTGCTATGGTACAGTACTTTTACGTACCTAAGAAGTAGCAGTATAAAAGAATATTTGCAAAATTTGCAATATGTCGTAGGGGTGACGACATAGTGAGTATCGACTTAGAAAAGGCCGAGTCAGAATGCAATAATTTTTTCAGCACAATAATGTACTTGTATTTAATAACAAAAAGTTCTGCCTGGAACCGGGCTCTGGTTGGGACTCGGGAAGGCAGGGGGTCTCCGGGAATCGGGTAGAAGACCTCCGGAAATCGGGTAAACCGGCCAAACGGCGTGCGCGGTCACGAACTCATAACCTTTCGCACGCCGAACGGTCACTCTGCAGTAACCAGCCGGGGAGTCGGCGGTCACTCTGCAATAACCAGCCGGGGAGTCGGCGGTCACTCTGCAATAACCAGTCGGGGAGTCGGCGGTCACTCTGCAATAACCAGCCGGGGAGTCGGCGGTCACTCTGCAATAACCAGCCGGGGAGTCGGCGGTCACTCTGCATTAACCAGCCGGGGATTCGGCGGTCACTCTGCCATAACCAGCCGGGGATTCGGCGGTCACTCTGCAATAACCAGCCGGGGATTCGGCGGTCACTCTGCAATAACCAGCCGGGGAGTCGGCGGTCACTCTGCATTAACCAGCCGGGGATTCGGCGGTCACTCTGCCATAACCAGCCGGGGATTCGGCGGTCACTCTGCAATAACCAGCCGGGGAGTCGGCGGTCACTCTGCAATAACCAGCCGGGGAGTCGGCGGTCACTCTGCATTAACCAGCCGGGGATTCGGCGGTCACTCTGCCATAACCAGCCGGGGATTCGGCGGTCACTCTGCCATAACCAGCCGGGGATTCGGCGGTCACTCTGCAATAACCAGCCGGGGAGTCGGCGGTCACTCTGCAATAACCAGCCGGGGATTCGGCGGTCACTCTGCCATAACCAGCCGGGGATTCGGCGGTCACTCTGCAATAACCAGCCGGGGATTCGGCGGTCACTCTGCAATAACCAGCCGGGGAGTCGGCGGTCACTCTGCAATAACCAGCCGGGGATTCGGCGGTCACTCTGCAATAACCAGCCGGGGATTCGGCGTTCACTCTGCAATAACCAGCCGGGGAGTCGGCGGTCACTCTGCAGTAACCAGCCGGGGAGTCGGCGGTCACTCTACATTAACCAGCCGGGGATTCGGCGGTCACTCTGCCATAACCAGCCGGGGATTCGGCGGTCACTCTGCAATAACCAGCCGGGGAGTCGGCGGTCACTCTGCCATAACCAGCCGGGGATTCGGCGGTCACTCTGCCATAACCAGCCGGGGAGTCGGCGGTCACTCTGCAATAACCAGCCGGGGATTCGGCGGTCACTCTGCAATAACCAGCCGGGGAGTCGGCGGTCACTCTGCAATAACCAGCCGGGGATTCGGCGGTCACTCTGCATTAACCAGCCGGGGAGTCGGCGGTCACTCTGCAATAACCAGCCGGGGATTCGGCGGTCACTCTGCAATAACCAGCCGGGGATTCGGCGGTCACTCTGCAATAACCAGCCGGGGAGTCGGCGGTCACTCTTCATTAACCAGCCGGGGATTCGGCGGTCACTCTGCCATAACCAGCCGGGGAGTCGGCGGTCACTCTGCAATAACCAGCCGGGGATTCGGCGGTCACTCTGCAATAACCAGCCGGGGAGTCGGCGGTCACTCTGCAATAACCAGCCGGGGATTCGGCGGTCACTCTGCATTAACCAACCGGGGAGTCGGCGGTCACTCTGCAATAACCAGCCGGGGATTCGGCGGTCACTCTGCAATAACCAGCCGGGGAGTCGGCGGTCACTCTGCAGTAACCAGCCGGGGAGTCGGCGGTCACTCTGCAATAACCAGCCGGGGAGTCGGCGAGACGGAGAGCGCGGTCACGAGTTCATAACCAGAGCGCTCGCCGAATGGTCACTTAGCAATAACCCAGCCGACTGCCCTTTGCCCCGCGGCATCGCCCCTTAAATACCCTTTTTGGTCCAGCGGGAGCGCGTGTAGGGAGAGTGCCCTTCCCCTTAAGGCATCCAGGACTCCCTTCCCCTTAAGGCCTCCAGGACTGCCAGACGCCCTGGTGACCCGCCGCCATGCTCCGGCAGCGCCCTGGCGTCGGCCACCAGGGTTTCGGAAGGGAGATGCATGTTGGCGGCGCTCCACGCTGCCTTTAAGGGCACCCCTTATGCTCAGGGTTCTAGGGTCCTGGACCTCCCGCGTGGCCGTCCCGTAAGAGTACAGGGGCCGATGCATGGCCCAAGCAACGCTCCCCTCCGACATCACCCCGCCGGCAAACAAAAGGCGGGGCGGGGGGAATGATAGGCAGAGGAAGGAAGGAAGGAGCCACAGGCAAACCAAATAATATGACCAATATTAACAGAACAAAATGCAAACATTCATCCAGAATTACACGAACATCAAATATTATCCAAGTAAAAATAAACCAATAACCATAGCACGGATTTGAGAATACAAACTGTCCGAACTCAAAAATGTACAATCCGGCACAGAAAGAGCATCACTTCACAAAGTAAACAACCCTGACACTACTAAAAAATGACATTTGGAAAAAATACACACCCTGACACTAATATAAAAAGAATACTAAACAACACATAACCCTGACACCAATACAAAAGGAAAAAACAAAACCCTCACACTAATGTAAAAGAAAACCAAGAAAACATAATCTTGACACTAATATAAAATAAAAATATAAAAAAACATAACCTTGACACTAATATGAAATAAAGAATCACTTAATCTTGACACTAATAAAAAGAAAATTAAAAAATTCACATAACCATGACACTAATAGACAAAAATTAAAATCAGTTGTCTGGGCTCTGTCCTTTTTCAGTCTTTTCACTTAACCCAGCACGGAACAAATACATTTATGAAATTAATACACAAAAAAACACCTTAGTTTCCGATTTGGCTGGCAATGGCCAAACGTTTTTTTCGTAGCCGTGTGAGGGTTCGCCGTTTCTTATTATGTCTCTTTCGGCTAGCCCTCGCAGTTCCATTTTTGGTACTAGTTCCATCGGACACACGGAAGGGGGGTATGTTGTACACGAGGGGCGTATCGGGAGGGTCTCTGGCGGGAGATGGGAGGGGGTCCCGGGTCATGAAGTCTCTCCCGGGCGTCTTCGGTGGTCCGTCGTGCGGTGGGCTACTCGGTGCAACCCACGGGTCGGGATTTTCGCCCATCCCCGACGTTGGGTCGGGTCAGGGGATCACGGTGACAAATTGATGGACCACCTCCATCCCGAGCGGCCTCGCCAAGGGTCTCGAGGTCCAGCTCTCGCCCTGGGGCAGGTGGGGGTGCCGACCGTGGTGGGGCTCGCCATTCGACGGGACCCTGGGTGTCATGTCTCTCCTCAGGTCCACGCCAGCAGTCCTTCAAGTCTTGCAGCGTGCTCCCAAAGAGGAGGAGGAAATAACGGCGCAGCCGAGACTCCTTGGTTTCCTCCATCTAAAAACATTATTTTGGGTGGTCAAGATAGGGTCTCGTGACCAGGTCTCGGCCGCAGGTTGTAGCGGGGTTGAGGGATACTAGGAACTGAGGCAGAGGGAGGGGAAGATAAAGATTTTCCTCCTTGGGGGTGAACAGGGGTGGAATTTCTGTCTGGGGTAGGGGGAGGTTGATTTAATGAGGGATCCCCGATGTGACTCCCCTCTGGAAGGAATGTTGGTGAGCCAGGTTCAATTTCAGGCGGCAATGCTACCAAATTTTTATGATGCGCGGTCACTAAACGCCCGTCTCGAACATAACGCACGTCGCAAGTGATTGGGCTCCTTATCTTCACGACTTCATATGAGCCCAACCACCTCGACACCAGCTTCCGAGCTTGCCCTTGCTTAAGAGTCATATTCCTTAGTAGAACTTGTTGTCCCATATTTGAAGGAGTGAAGGAAATGCCCTTATTATGCCTTTCGTGCTCGGAATTCGTCCCACTAGTGCCGTATTCGAGTGCTTTACGAGATTTGTACAACCCAACCTGATATTACCATGTATGAAAATATCCTTATATTCTTTCAAAAGCTCCTTAATTGCTTCAACAGCCACAATTGGCGCATATTTAAAAACTATAAGTGAAATCAGATCTTCAGACGCAATAGGTTCTTCTGGCCAAAAATGTTCATCTTCTGCCTCAATCTCCTGAATGGAAAGACCGGGGGTGACGTCATAGAATTTTTCAACCTTAAGAATGTGCCCCAGGTTTAGTTTTTGTGCATTATTACTCAGATCGCATATTAGTATTGGGATCGTGCCATCTTGTGCCACAGATACTATGCTTGGTAAAATTAACAAATCATCTTCACTCTCTCCCAGTGGGGAAAAGTTGGTGCAAAGGACATGCAAAGAACATTCTTTAGTGCAGCATCTTTGGTGCAAAGAATGTTCTTCATGAACGTCCAAAGATGTATCAAATGGCGCACTATCCAAGTGCAAAGAACATTCTCCTGCAGTAGTGCAAAGAACGTTCTTTAGATGTGCATCGTGCACTATCGTTGACCAGAACCTGCAGTATGAAGGTGCAAAGATCCTTCATAGTCTGTGCACGGAGCACGACCTAAGCCCTGCTGGGGATTTAGAATGTGCTAAGGACATGCATTTTGGTTCATTTTTGGATGTTCTCCTAGCACTACCTATAAGCTCTGCTGGGGATGTAGATCGTGCAAAAGACTAGCATTTTGGTCGACCTCCATCGGCATTCGATATGCATAGGCATTTGGTCTACATGATACCCTGCAAGCCACCACGAGGGTGTGTGGCAGGGGGTGAAGATCACCAAGCATGTACTATTGACATGCAAACAATTAACTAAAGGGTCTCATGCAACTACATTGTTAGTATACATAGTATTTAAGGGATTAATACATGCATCATGCACTACAGACTATAACATTTCCACTACCTATCCCTTTCCTATGCTGCATATTCTGTTCTCTTATAGTACGGGGGAAAAATGACATTTTGAATCTATCAGTACGACAATCTTATTTCTCTTATCTTATTTATCCAGTCAAATCAAGCATAATACGCTGGTGTTTTCAATATGTGCCTATAATATCTTCACTTAAGTTATCTTATTTAAATTTCTCTAATAGATTTTCTGAACTTTAAACTATAATGCTCTGATAATGATGCCCAGCCTAATTCTTGTATTAATTCTGATACAGTACTCAACCTATCGATATCCCACTTGCAAAATTCTTGCAGGGTACGGTATACCGTACTATAGTGCATTGACCTTCAAGGCACATGTGAGATATACTTACCTTCTAATATGGACATTCAACGTATATGCTTTAGGTCTGCAGTTTGAAGTACGGCCAGGAAGATGGAAATGAATTCAGTACAAAGGGTACATTTAACATACATATACACTTTATTTTCATTGATACTATAATATATAATTACAGTTGATTTTCAAAGATACTCCTGTATATTCATTATTCTCTAAGAACTCTTGACACCTTAATCCTCAATTTTTTTTGGCTCCGCCTGGCCATACACCCAAGGAAAGATGAGTGTGGGATCATTTTTACTCTGCCTCAATGGTGCTAAGGTTAAAAACCTACCAGCACATTTCTTGACCTCTTTAGCAGGAAAATCCCCGGTCGTAATACTATCTATAACCTCTGCAACAAAATAATATTTTGCTGAATCATCAATGGATTGGAAAAAAGCTAAAAATAGCACATAATTCTTAAGCAAAGTTACAAACCTAGTAGGCACTTTGCTAGTATGGGTAGTGATGCCTTCAGTGCCAATTTTTCTCTTTGGCCCTTCTTGTGCACCCCATCCCATACATAATATGCAGCACAGTAACTGGTCATGATTGTGCCCATCAGAGTATTGGATACATCAATAGGTTTCTTTTTTCCCTTAACCATTTCCAACATGAATTTGATCTGCAATTAAGGATAACATTATTGTAATAAGGAGTGCAAAGAAAACTGGGATGTAAACATTGAATTGAATGTAAGGAGTATGCTTACAAATTCTGTTCTGCTATCCACACTCATTGCCAGGTACTCCTCTACTGCCTTCAATTCATTTGGATTTTTTGCTGGCAGCTGCACCCCAGGAACGATAGTACTTTTAGTCTTTCCACATTCCCCTAGAATGGCAGCTTTGATTTCCCTACATTCTTTTTGTAAGGCAACATTGTCCCGCCTCAACTGTTTCAGGTCCTCACGAGTCCTGTACAATAGCCGAAGCATGGTCTTAAGTAGCTCTGCAATGCAAGTGAGAAAAGTCTGTCAGGCTTTGATATGCTCTCCAAAATAGAACAAAGAGACACAACACACAACAGTTACCTGGAGTTAAAGCAGAAACGTCTTTGAGTCTTGAGCACAACTTGGCTCTGCACCCTTTCCTTCCAGCATCCCTCATTTGTCTGGCTCCATTCATCTCCTCCCTCTCATTGTCGGTTGAGGAGCTCGATTCGCTGCTGCTCCCACTTGCATTTGGCTCCGAATCTGTTTCAGAAAGAGGCTCCCAAACAGGTTTCGACCCCTGCTGGAGCTCACTGTTTATCATTCTCACGGTGCTACCTGGGACTCCTGAAGTGGATGGAGTAGAGGTTTGCTGCTGGAGGGATGGGGTTGGCAAGTTGGTGATGTTCTCCTTGACTGAGTCAGGTTTGGGCTGATCATTACCAGAAGGAGTATTGATAAATTCTGAAGATTCACTTCTGACTCTTTTGGGTGCCTGCTGCCTGTCACTCTTCTTGCTTTTCTTCCTTCTTTTCCTGTCGCCATTTCCATTGAACCCACTTGGGATTGCAAAAGTTGAATGCTCATGTGTAACTGGCAATGAGTTTCCTGTGGGAGAAATTATGAGCAAAAGTTAATTAACTTGTGTGGATATGGCATATGACAAAAACTATCAGAGGCAACATCTTACTCTTTACTGAGGCTTCACTGTCCAAGTCTGTAGTGCCCATTTTATACAGTTGATCATGTTTCTCATGGCATTTTGCTTTTGCACTGAAATAAGAAAGCACTTATAGATGAAATGAGGCTTTTTCACATATGTATTAAGTAAATTAGTTTGATCATACTCACTTGAATCCCTTTTTTTGGGGTACAAAATTGTCACCACTTTTTCTGTGAAATTGGGTGGGTCTGGGGCATCTCCACGGTCAATTGCCTCCCTTACTTCATGCATTCTGTATGATTTTGGCCACAGACAAAACACCTGACCTTCAATCTTCTTAATCCACGACAAAGGTACAACATGGGTGGCATTCTTTTCCGTGATGAACTGAGCAATACAGTATTTTTCGAGCCTGAGAACACACCAAGAAAGCATGGTGGCTTGAATACATAAAAATTTGAAGGCAGGAACCAAAAATTAAGAGCAAATAAAAAAATCAATGAACTAGGAGCATACCTCAACAAGTGTCCCATCAAGCAGCTACATTCTCACAAAGTTTGGCTGCAGAAAGTGACAAAGTAGTTATAGCAACGATGACCTCAATTGAGGAGAGGAAATATGACAAATGATCCTCTCTGCCCATATGGGATAGCCAGACACTTACACCTTAATTTACTTATTAAGTAACGTCTAGGGAAATGGCTCATTTTATCAACACGAAATATCCCAAGGTCAGAGGATGCAATTGGCTCACTATACAAATTACCATACTGAGTGAAGCGTTTCCCGATTGCAAACTGACCCTCCTCATTGGCATAGAAATTAACAACACAAATTACAGAAGAGGTTTTGAGTATGACAAAATTGTCACCTTCTCGTAGAGATATTGTGCGCTGATTCAGGACAAATTTTGAATAATAGCATCCACCAAAGAGACCAGCTGTAGGGACCCATTTCCCTTTTTGCTTTGGTGCCACAAGACTATCAACGATGTCCTCCCTTTCATTTAATGGTAATGCTTCCTCACGTGATCTAATGCGGTTCACAAGTTCCTGCAAGGGTCTCGTTTTTCCTTGAATCATGCGTTTTATTTTGTGAAGTTCATTTTCAAATACAAATGCTGATATATTATCCAGTACACCATATTTCTTCACGTCATCTCCAATATGAAGAAGATTATGGGCATTGTAGATGACAAATTCTCTGCCATACAACAATGGAGACTTCCCTTTCCTGACAAAGTCTTCAAGCATGTGGACTGCCTCATCATGTAAAGCTTCATGAAGGTCATTCCGTGTAAAAATAGTGATTGCTGAATGCAAAAGTAAAAAATGTTGGTAGACATGATGTGGGAAATACTTTCTTAAGACAACCGGCCCTACATACAACAGGAAATTTCTAAGCTCTGTAGCTTTCCACCTCTTTAGATTGCCTAATCCACGTGGCTTCCTTTTAAAATCTGATGGCCAAGTCTTAGCAGCCTCGAGCATCATTCGTTCAACAGAATCAATTATATTTTTGGATAGTTTATACTTTTTCTTTCTATTTCTCCACCGGTACAATAACTTTCTCATTATGCCCAAGCAAACCAGATGCATGTAGTCCAAAACGAATGTTGACACCATAAGAACACCAATATCTGTCAGAGGACTCATTCCAGTGTGATGCATTTCATCTTCATAAGTAGCAAATGCTTCATCTGTTCGAAGAGAGTTATCTTTGCTCAAGAAAACAATCCGATTTTTGTAGCTGGTACCTTTCTGTGAGCATCTCTCACATGAATAGTAACCACTGTGATATTTAATGCACTTCACGTAGGCCCTAGCAGGTGCATCACATACAAAGGCATTCACTTCTATGTCATATAATACACCATTCACTTCAATACCATTATCTAAAAGGTCATCCAGATCAGGGCCAAAATCTTTCAAGAGCATTTGAATGGTTGGCTTGTCAGGGCCATAATAGACAGCAAAGATAAAAGGGGGAAAATGTGTCATTGTGACAACGCACATGATTGGGAGGAGGCTAGTGGCAGTGCTTTTATAAATAGGCACTCCATCAATATTAAAATTAAGTAAGACAGTTTTACCTCGTGATTTGCATGCTAGAAGCCTCTTACGCAGCATTTCTTTCAAACCGAAGTTATAATAAAATCCCTCACCCATGCATTCTACTGCAACCTTTTTTCCTGTCTTAAGAACTGTTTTAGGATCAACAGGGAGCTCAGGAAACTCTGGCTTCAATAGTTTCAAAAGATCACCGAGAGATGATAAAGTCACTTGATGAAGTACAGCCCATTGCTGTAATTTTTCTTTCCATGACCGGTCAGCATCAGTACTTGAATGTGAAACAACAGGACAAACAACATCATCACTACCATCGGACAGATCTGAATCACAGCTATTTTCATCACATGATGGGCAAAATGAATCCTGAAGGGAGATTAATGACAAGTCACTATCGACATCTGATCCAATGTCACTTTCGTTGGAGGAGTTATCTGAAAGATGAACCTTATTCAGAATCTCTAAACTATCATCTGAGCCCAAAGAAACCCCACCTTCATCATGACATGAAACACTTTGCAAATCAACAGAGCCATCTGAAGTGGCATCGGTAGGGTTATTACTAGATGTTCCTGCAAAAGCAGCTACAGCTGCCTCATGGAAGTCTCTATCAATTCGTTTCTTTATGTGCCTATAAGTTGTCCGTGTAGTAAACCTTCTTTTCATTTTGCTAACACAAAAGTTTGGATTCTTTAGATCTGATCACATGAGGCAAAATAACTCAATTGACCTCTGAGGCAAAATAACTCAATTGACCTCTGAGGCAAAACGAATACATGGCATCTCCCCACCCACACATTCACAAAATGACATGCCCTTTAACTAGAAAACCTCATGGTATGTACCCTGTCATAGTTGACACAGCAGCTCCTTGCTTCAAGTTGACGACTGATACAAAGTGAAACCACTTGAGAGCTCAAAACTCAGCAACTTCTGTAACAATAAAAAAAATCAGTAAATTTTTAACATTGAGTAAGTCTTTTGAATTTGGTGTGCATATATAACAAATGTAGCCATAATATAATGCATTAATAATTGAAGTGTTTAAATAAATGCATGCTCTTTGATAATATAAATTCTTTGCTACTACTCATGGCAAGAATGGCTGTGATGGTGTTGGAGGGACCATGAGGAGAGAGGTCACTTAAAGAAGTTTACAGTCAATAACAAACAATCAAATTCTTAATAGGTACCAAGGGCATGATTGATTACTGTTCTAAAAATCTGAAATGCATTGAACACTTTTACATTGACAAGATAACACAAAATGAAACTAATTCAAGATAGGCTGAAAGTTTAAATAAAAGAAAAAAATCAAAAATGAAAAATCACACCTGCTAGCCATCAGCATAACGACTGTTTGGTTCTGATTTTTGGACCATCTCGACCAAGAACTTCGTTCAAATAAAATAAACAAGATGAATCTTGGGTGCCCTTAAGAAATGTCTAGAGGATACTCACACCTTTAGAACTTAAAACAGCCACTGGGCGCAACTACAACATATCACAAACATTATGCGACGAAATATCTCAGATACTTATAATATCATCTCACAATCATATCTACATCTACATAATACCCTGCAAGCCACCATAAAGGTGTGTGGCAGGGGGTGAATTATCACCAAACGATGACTACTAAACATGCATTAAAAATTAGTAATAATAACTTGCTCCCAAAACTAAGATAAGTTTTTAGACAAAGAAAAATAACATGTTGAAACTATCAGTACGACAATCTATCTCTCTAATCTTATTTATATGGTCGAATCTGGATGTGACTATCTGATTATCTGGATGTGACTTTGTGTCCGACATGATACCGCCTATAACAACCCTCCGCTCGCGCCCACTTAAGAATTCTTTTACCCAACATACGTCTTTATTTATAGCAAAACTCTCCAACTTCAAGATTAATTTATCATGAAATTTACCGAATGCCTTTTTAAAATCTAAAAATATCGCATCAACTTCAGTACTGTTTTCGCCGTAGACTTAAATATCGTGTACGAATAACGTTAATTGTGTCTCGCAAGATCTACCTTTCCGGAACCCATTTAGAATACGGGATCCGTACAAGGCAGGTATGATAAAAGAATTAGAGCGTGCGCAGAGTCGAGATCCGCTAGATTTGATAAAGACCGTTATGATAATGGCATAAGTGTTACGAGTTAAGAATAATTTGATCGGGACCTGGTGATTTGTTTTTACTAATGTTCTATGTCTACCACTACTATTCCACTATTCATATCCCTAATTGTACGGGGAAAATAGGACATTTAAAATTTGTCGGTTGCAAAAGAAAGAAAAGATGCACATGTACGATTGACAGGAAAACCCACCTGTTGGTGTAGCTCCGACAAAGTGGTGAGATGAACTGCACAATGCCTTTCTGCTTCTTTAATCGTCGACACGTCCTCACTGGTCCGCCCTCAACTCAACTCTAGAGCAATGGAAGAAACTAGCCGTAGCACAGCGTCACACGGCTTGGGTATGCTTCCGCGGAGGATACTATTTATTTACAAACTTGGGCTTTCACCAAAAAGGAATGGGGCGTATCACACAAAAAAACCCTTTCTTGATTTACAATGAATAAAGCGTTTGTTGAGCATTAAAACCAAATGTCCATTGTGCAATAACTCAGCCCTATTTTCTTTCAAGAAGCCGTGAGGATCCTACGCTCGGCCACGCCGCGGCCAGCGGCCACGGGGTTCACTTATCCAGGCGCACGGAGTGTCCCCTCTTCACCCTCCACCCGCAAAACCCCTGTGCTGCAGCCATCTTTCCCCGAACATCACTTGTATCACTCGACCTCTCCCGACGGTGTAGGTTCAAATCCTACTGCGAGCCAACTGTCTTTTTTGATTATTGGAGAGCAAGAGGAAAGATTGAAAAACGTTTGATGAATGCAGCAAGTACTCGACTTAGATGGGTTAATTGGTTCCAAAAATTGCCATGTAAGTCGAAAATTCCTCGAATGCCGGTGCCGTCCGCCAATTTGAATACCGGTAATTTCGCAGATGAGATGTTCTTGCAAATAAAAATTACGGAAAATAAAGAAAACAACCACATAATATTATAAAATGCAAATATTTCAGAAGATACACCGAAACATTTGAATGAAATTACTATATTTCCACAATTTATTCACTAATGCGGGCGGCAGTAAATGAATCGAATGACTACAACATGGCTAAGTTAAATTAGGATTTGTTGGTATTTAATTTCTGCGAATTGAAGAACTATGAAGCCCTCTCTTACAATTGACAGACAGGACAGCACAAACATCCATGCATCGGAAAAGAAAATGCTTTCCGGGCTGGATTCGACCCTGCGTTCGAATGCAACCGGGGCCGATTAGGCTTCCCTTTTGCTAAGTGTGGAGAAGATTACTATTCAGTCTAGCCTGAGTAGACTTTTAAAGTCACAAGGAAATACATTACTTAATTTTCTTGTTTTTTCCTATGCCTAGTTTTTAAGTTATAAATTTCACATATGTATAATTTATAATTTAAATATTATGCACATGTGTAGGTACGTACATCACTGCTAATAAAACAACATAGGGTCCAATTGCTGAAATCATTGAAACTGCAATTCATGAATTGCAGTAAATAAAAAAAAAAATACGAACATTCAAGTTTTTACTGCTGTACATGGAAATATACCATCAGTTCACGGTTTTTTAATGATCAAAGGCATGTTCCACATACTCATTTAGCATTTAAGGACATGCATGTCCTTACTCATGACTCATGTGACTCATGAGTCCAACAGACATCATCCAAAAATTGTGCTAAAACAACTATCTTTGTCGTAGTCCCCTATGGATGTCCAATGAATGTGCTAAGACTGTTCACGTTGTACATGGGCAAAGTTGATGCAGCGAAGAACATCCTTTGCACGTCTTATGCACGTCCATTCTACATTAATGCAACGCTGCACAGACTTTGAATTACTTCAAACTTAATTCTGCACAAACTTTCCCCACTGGGGATGCTAATCGAAGGGCTAGCACATCAAGCGAATTGCGTTCCAGTGTAGCTCATGAAATTATGTTAGAAGAGGCAATTAGGGTACCTCCGTTCTCCATTGTAAAGATAAATATTAAGAGTGGAATAACAGAAAGTGAAGACAAGCGAGTCATAGCGCTATGAGGCCACTGCGTCTTGACGCACTCGTATCTCTTTACTGAAGAGAAAATTCCACCGAGGTGCGACGAATGCGACTCTGCTCTGAGTGTGCATCACATTCTAACGGAATGTGTAAAATACCGGGCTGCACGCGAGAAACTAGGGATTCCTAGTACGTTGCAACAGGTTCTTGGTAACAGCCAAGCGAATGTAAATAACTTAATACAGTTTTTACGGCAAACCCACCTCTTAGACAAACTTTAGAACATTGTAGTTATAATATATTTTTATACATATTATACGATGGTATATACCCATTTTTTAGGTCCATAATGCTCGCTGTATAAAGACTGCGATTGAAACAGGATTGTGCGTGGTGCAACATGACCTCAGCTGTCGACGCACCCAATAAACCAAATCCTACCTACCTACCTCTTCTAACATAATTTCATGAGCTACACTGGAACGCAATTCGCTTGATGTGCTAGCCCTTCGATTAGCATCATCTTGCATCTCGTCCCCATCGCCTCTCTGAAGGGAAAAACATTGCTCGATTCGGTCACTGACGGCAAGACAACACATTCCCCAGACTCCTTTACCACAAAGTTCGAGTCTGCTAACGCTTCCACAACATCGTCAGGGTGCTTTGCTTTAAATTATTCTTAACATCAATGACATGTTCAGCATTTCTACAACCAGGATAAATACGCAAAAGAACCTTTTTTGGCAATCTAGAAAACACTTTAACATTGTCAATTTCCTTATGTGTAGCAGGTAAATGGGAATCTGGGCTACCACCACAATCAAATTTTTGATTTTGAAAAGACAATAACTTAGGAGGTGGAGCACGCATTTCCCTAAACGTTTCCAAACGAATATTTTCAGTTTTTTCACCAGGAGTAACTCGACTTTTGACAAATTTTGTTATTTCCTCAACAGAAACAGTACTATCAAAAACATATTTCGTTGCGGTTATCTGAAAATTATCATATCGAACTAAAAAATCATTTATCAACCATCTATTCCACACCCTTCCCATTTGATTCATTAACTTAGTTTCTGCAACCCAATCTGCGGCTCTTAATCGGAATCCTCCTCCGACGACAATGAACAAATGACTTCCGTCGTCGCTTCATCATCATCATTTTCCGTCTTAATTTCGGTAAGTGACGCCACCTTCTTCTGAAAATACGCACCATGACAATTCACTATGTGCAACCTAGAAGATAACGCATCATAGTCAATATCTATAAAGTGAGAAACAAAAATAACAGGTTTCTGCCACTTAATAACTTTATCATTAGTAAATTTCTCTGGAGCTCTAAATGGCAAACCTTACAATCTCTTAAGCATAGAAATACAATGAAACTTAATTTCGAATTCTTCGAAAACAATAATTTGATGGAAAGAACAATCTAAATCACCGAAAGCAAACTTTCCTACGTCCGGGTAAAATACATATTTTGAATTTTCCTTGCCAATCAGTCTATTAACATAAGCTGATTTACCACGATTCTTTTCACCGTAAAGGTATAAGTTCTTCTGCTTGTGGTACCAACCTTTTAGTTTTTGATTCCACCAAGTCGTGCAGCTATCCGCCCAATCACAGTGAGACAAGCTATAGGGTTTAAAACCGCGAAACTTTTCCTCCTTCTGCTTCTCTCTCTCGGCGAAATAGCTGTTAAAATATTTATAACAATTGCGGTGTTCAAAAACAAAAGGATCAGTGAAAGAGTATTTAGAAACACGAGCACTCCAAACATAACTTTGATAAAACACACTTAATTTACTAACACTCAGATTTGTTATCAAGTCCGTGTCCTCCTTAGAACAATATTTCAAACACGATCGCTCAGATCGACACTTCTGTATATCTAACAAATACTCACTATTGAACACACAAGAAAAATAATCAACCAAGTCACTTAGAAACCATGTATCAACTGTTCTCATATGAACATGAGAAAGCAAACCAGAGCGTGTCTTTCTCGGCTGCCACGAGCCAAGTGTCACAAGGGGGAAGTGATTCAAAAACATCCTCCCGAAACTGAGGATAAAAAGCTGGGGGGGTAATTCGGACCATAAATACGTTAGAAGCACGTCTGCGAGAGGGACGCCGACCGACTGCCGTCGTGGGAGGTGCCACGGCACGCGCGGCGTCTGCAGACATGTTGGGACGAGTCGGAGTTTTATAGAATTGACTGGACTCCTCGCATCGTAAAGGGTTATGTGCCTAACCCGTACGCGCTAGGAAGGTGTTCTAGTTCCTTAGCGCGCGTACGGGTTTAGCATGGGTACTGGTACAGGAGACCCCCCTGCGGGTAGGGGGATTGAGAATACTCCCGCAGTAGCCCTGCTTGTCGTAAGAGGCGACTAAAAGGGCGGGGAGACAACCCCGACAACAAACCCACAGCCAGCAAGGGTTGAGCCCGGACAGTCTTGTGGGTCAACTGTCTGTGTGCGGCCACACCACCTGGCCTGCGATCCACCCGCATGTTTGCCGTGTGCGGAGACCCGTAAGGGGGAGAAGGGGATCCTGGTGGGTGAGTTCTCCGGGACCCAGCCGGGTGTCGGATACCCGGTATGGCCTGGGGATCAACATCCCACTTCGGCCCTAGATTCCCTGTAAACGGGCGGTCAAGATCTAGCCAGTCTTGATCAATCGGCTAATCGACACGTTTCGATGGCGAGTGCTGGAGTGACGGGGGTCTGTGTAGGGCGGCCGAAGGTGTATGAGTTTGGAGGGCTCATGCACTGGAGGCCCCACCTGAAGCAGGCCTCCCAAACAATAGTGCTATATCCCTTGGGTAGCCCTGGCGACCACACCGGTTTGCGGTGTGGCGTCCCGAATGTGTGGCTCCGTGGTGGGTGGGGAGCCCAGGGGATGAATTCGTAATTCTTATGGCGACTAACCCTCTTCCTCCATTTAAAAAATCCCGCCCGGACACGGGCGGAGGAGATAAGTGCATTGTAAAAAGTTTGAGATACCTCGTAATGAAATGTGCGGTAGACGGCGAGACGCTAAAAAAGGTGTCCCCCTTCTTTATTAAGAGAAACCTGTCTGCGGTAATTACAGGAGATCCGAACACGGTGAAAAAACTTAGAGATGGTACCCTTCTAATAGAAACCGCTAATCATGATCAAGCTGAAAAGCTGCTCAAGGTGAAGAAACTGAGTGATATTCCAGTCACAGTTGAGACTCATCGCACCTTAAATACTTCTCGGGGGGTTATCAGTCACTATGACCTCCTCTATGTTGAGGTCGAGGAAATAAAGAAAGAGATGGCCCCACAGGGTGTCATCGACTGCCGTCGACTGACAACTAAGCGGAACGGTGAGACGATCAACACAACATCTGTGATCCTCACATTCGCTCTCGATAAGCTCCCCGAGAAGGTATTTCTAGGATATGAATCAGTCCCTGTGCGACCATTTATACCTAACCCCATGCGTTGCTTCCAGTGTAATAAATTCGGCCACATCGCACCGCGATGTGAGGGCAAGACCACCTGCCCGCGCTGTGGCAAGGACAAGCATGAGGGTGACGTGTGTTCCTCCGATCCTCACTGTGTCAATTGCGAGGGTGCGCATCCAGCATACTCTCGTGATTGTCCTGTGATGAAAGAGGAAAGGAAGATAATGGAAATAAAGACGCTGGACAAGATTCCATATGGAGAGGCGCGGAAAAAATATAGAACCATGCTGGCCCCTACTTTTTCGAGATCTTGGGCGGGAGTAGCGGCTACCCCCAAAAAAATGTGTACGTCCTCAACACAAACAGAAGTTAAAAATCCCATGAATAGCAATAATGTGGCAACCGAACCGAATAAGATTAAGACTAAAGGACCAGAGACTAAAAATGCACCAAAGAAAAATGAGCTAAATACGGATTCTACTAAGAATCCACTGAAAACAAATTCCGGGGACACGCCACGAGTGCGTGAAAAAACACCTCCCCCTACCTCCTCTGGGACCCAACATCAAACACCGGAGGCTATGGACGAAGACATCTGTGTCTCAGATACGGAAGTCTTCCAAGTTCGGTCTCAGAGAAGGAAACAGCGCCTTAAGCGATGACTCTCCTTATGAACGGATTTAGACTGGTTTTAATGTATCTATTTATTTATTTTATTTTAACCATAATGGCTGTAATATTACAGTGGAATATGAATGGTTTTTATAGGCACAAGGAGGAGCTGGAGGTTTTAATTAGAGATTTTAATCCCATCTGCGTCTGCCTGCAAGAGACGCATTTTAAGCTGACGGACAAGGGTATTTTAAAAGGATACAAGGTTTTTAGACTTGATGACACCAGTGGCCAAAGAGCTCAAGGAGGGGTTGCCATTGCAGTTCGGGAGGCCCTATACACCTCCCGAACACAACTTAACACTCCATTCCAGGCGATTGCTGTCACAGTGCACGCCCCTGAAGCAGTAACTTTGTGCTGCATTTATTTACCGGAGGGAGCTCCGGTTAATCAGTATAACCTTATAACCCTTGTCCGTCAGCTGCCCAAGCCTTTTATTTTATTAGGAGATTTTAATGCTCACGACCCCCTGTGGGGAAGCTCTCCTGCGCAGAGTAACAGAAGGGGACGGATTTTATCCCATTTTATCGATGATTTTAACTTAATTCTTTTAAATAGGAGAGAAAAAACCCGTTTTAATAGTTTTAACGGAGAATTTTCCTCCATTGACTTAAGTCTTTGCACGAGCAGTCTGGCAACAAAGCTGTCTATGTCCGTTCATCACGACCTCTGTGGAAGTGACCACTTTCCTCTCTTCATTACCAAAAATGATCAGTTCCTCCCTATGTTTAGTAAAAGTGACAGATGGAACATCCGGAAAGGCAACTGGACACTATATAAGGAAGTATTTAATTTTGAACACGATTTTAACGCTGACGGCACCTCTAACGCGAAGGCACTGACTAACGCAATAATAACAGCCGCTGAATGTAGTGTTCCAGTGCTGAAGGGTACCATCAATCGTACTCCCGTCCCATGGTGGAACGAGGAATGTGCAAATGCGATCAAAAGGCGGAAAAAGGCCTTACGCATTTTTCAAAAGTATCCCACTGCCTCAAATCTCGCTGCTTTCCGACGATTACGCGCAAAATCCCGGAAGGCAGTGAAGGAAGCAAAGACGGCTTCCTGGGTGGAATTTGTAAATGGTATTAATAATAGGACACCACTTACAAAGGTTTGGAAAAAGATCAGAAGCATCACAGGAAGTATCTACCAACCTGTCTCCTCTATTAAAGTAAACGGCACGGTGATGACCGCGCCCTCCGACGTTAGTGAGGCATTCGGCGAGTTCCTCGCAGAAGCGAGTAGTGACATAAATCAAGAGCCGTCCTTTCTGGCTATCAAGGAGAGAATTGAATCCGTTCCGTTAAATTTTAGGGAAATAGGGGCACGAGCGGCATACAATGTCTCGTTTTCACTGTGGGAACTAGAGTCCGCTCTTGCAGATTGCCGCAACACCGCCCCCGGGCTAGATGGAATTCATAATTCGTTTCTCCGAAATATCCCCGAGAGGTCGCTCCCGAATATCCTGAACACCCTCAACCAGATTTGGGACGAGGGCTGCTTTCCGGAGACATGGCGCCAATCCGCAGTCGTTCCCATTCCCAAATCAGGAAAAGACTCTTCCCATCTGGAAAACTATCGACCGATTTCACTGACAAGTTGCCTTTGCAAGCTAATGGAAAGAATGGTCAACCGGCGACTGGTGTGGTGGTTGGAAAGACGAAGCCTTCTCTCCAAAATCCAATGCGGCTTCCGGCGAAGCAGGTGCACTACCGATCATCTTGTCCGCGCTGATAATTTTATCCAGGAAGCCTTCCTTCTAAGACAGCACGTCATCGGAATCTTTTTCGACCTCGAAAAGGCATACGACAGAGTATGGCGTAGAAAAATTCTACAACAATTGCATAAGTGGGATTTTCGAGGAAACTTGCCCACGTTCATCTCTAACTTCCTGATGCAGCGTGTTTTTAAGGTTAAGATTGGAAGTCACCTATCTAAAAGTTTTACCCAGGAAAACGGTATAGCTCAGGGGTCGGTTCTTAGCGTAACGTGTTTTGCGATTGCAATCAATGATGTGGAGAATTGTATAGTGCCGCCTGTGATGGGGTCTTTATTTGTAGACGACCTGGGCATCTTTTGCCGGTCGTCTAAACTCAACACTGCGTCCAGACTTGCGCAGCTTACGCTCAATAAACTGCACAAATGGTCCCAGAGCAACGGGTTCCGCTTCTCCGAGGGAAAAACGAAGTGCGTGCATTTTCATAGGCTGAGGGGATACCATATGCCACCGACGTTGACTCTAGGGGGGAGAAATCTTCAATTCGTCGAGTCTATCCGTTTCCTGGGTATGACGCTGGACCGCAGGCTCAATTGGCGTGATCACATCCGCATTTTAACCACAAAATGTCGCCAAACGCTTAATATTTTGAAGTTTTTATGTAACACGAAATGGGGTGCAGACCGCACGACGATGCTTTTACTTTATCGCTCTCTTGTTCGCTCACGTTTAGATTACGGTTCAGTGGTATACTCGTCCGGACGGGAGTCGTATTTGAAAACCCTGACAACGGTGCATAACGCAGGACTGCGAATATCAACGGGGGCCTTCAGGACATCTCCTGTCGTGAGCATCTTAGCTGACACTGGGGAGCCTCCTTTAGAAACCCGTAGGAAAATTTTAATGTGTAACTATGTCTTAAAAATTTTATCTGTAAAGACTCATCCATGTTTTAACATAGTTTTTAAACCCAGATTTTTACACATTTTTAACCGACGGACGAGAGCGACTAGGCCGCTGAACGTCCGTTTTCATGATTTTATTTTGGAAAATAATCTTAACCTTCCAGATTTATACGCAACTAAGTACGCCAACCACCCACCTTGGCTGACACCGAAGCCTAAAATCCAAACTCGTCTTTCGAGATTACCAAAAGCGTCAACCTCGCCATCGGAATACCAGATTCTCTTTCAAGACATGCTGAATGAATACGAAGACTTCCTGCCAATATACACCGATGGATCAAAGTCTAATTTAGACTGCGCGTTTGCAGTCACGTCTTCCATTCACGGGGTAATGAAGGGGAAGCTCAGCCCCCAGTGTAGTGTATTCACTGCGGAGCTGTTCGCTATAAAAATGGCCTTGTTGGAGATCCGCTGTTGCACAGGTTCGTTCCTGATTTGTTCAGACTCTCTTAGCGCCCTCCAAAGTATCTCTGCTTTTTCTCCATTCCACCCAATCGTGCAGGATATACAAAGTCTCCTCCTTTCCCTCAGCAAGAAGGGAGTCGACGTCTGCTTTGTTTGGGTTCCCGGTCATACGGGAATCCCAGGCAACGAGAAAGCGGACCGGGTGGCGAAGGAAGCCCTGAACAATAACGAGCTAATGACGACTCTGGTACCAGTAGACGATGTTAAAAAATTTATGCGTAACGTAGCCATGGAAAAGTGGAAACAAGCTTGGGAAACAAATGTAAATAACAAACTCCGTTTTATAAAACCGTCCATCTCAGCTTGGCCATCTTCCATTCGGCGCTGTCGCCGAGAGGAAGTCGCAATAACTCGACTGAGGATAGGTCACTGTGCCTTGACCCACTCCTACCTCTTTACAGAAAACCGAATACCACCACAATGTGAATATTGCGATTGCCCTCTGTCAGTGAGACACCTCCTAACTGAGTGCGACAGATACAAGGTATTCCGAGAGAGCTGCCAAATAAGAGGTGAGCTTAGTATGATCCTCGAAGACAACCCCGATTCTGTGACTCGGGTGCTAAAATTTATTAATTGCACTGGACTTATAAATAAACTATGATAGCATGCGCGGATAGATAAGCCAATATTTGTTTTACAAATTGAGCTTCAAACAAACTTTTATTCCAGTATTGGTCATGATGATTCAGGTGCGGTGCGATATGACCCTAGCCGTCGATGCACCCCAAAAAATATATTACTACTACTACTACTGGTACAGGAGACCGCCGATGAGGGCGCGGTTCATGATGTTACACTGGAACTTAACATGGGAAGCCAATTCACCGGCAATGGCTGAAGTGCTTTCCATTTTTTGAGAAAGCCGCCTTAGCTCCATGGTCTCCTCTAAAAGGACGAGACACCTTTTCAAGTCCGGAAAAATAATAACTTTTTCCCAACATTATGTCGTAATGATAATACTTATTACGCTGCAAGTTGTTAATGTCACTAAGCCAGCGATACAAATCTATAACTTTGGAAATATCAAATATATGGCCATATAATCTTAAAAAAAGAACTAACATAACTGGCAAAGAACACCCATTACCCACAAAAAATGAAACAACAAGCATACGTTCATGATAAGACATTTGACGACAATAAATAATATTTTTTATGTATTGAGGCCATTTGAAGAGCGGTAAAAAGAAATCTTCCAGTTGACGCTCAGCAACAAACTTACTGGTGAGACTTCTAAGAAGATCCATGACACGTATTACCTCTTCTCTGGTTAGCTTGTGCATAGGGAGTCCATTGGGGTAATTAAACATAAGATTTGGGTTGGATATCTTTATTTCCCTGCATGAAAGACAATGTTTTTCAAGTATACAATGTTTTTCTATATCTTAATTGAACAATAACACAAGAAAAAAGATTATCATAATCTGCAGAATCCCCTCTTAAAACACCAAAATATTGTTCAGGGATAATACGCTTACTTCCCTGATCGCACATATATTGCTTTAAATTATTCTTAACATCAATGACATGTGTAGCATTTCTACAACCAGGATAAATACGCAAAAGAACCTTTTTTGGCAATCTAGAAAACACTTTAACATTGTCAATTTCCTTAAGTGTAGCAGGTAAATGGGAATCTGGCCCAAGAGTGGCCCGCCTACGCCTCTCCCCCTGCCTGCCCCTGCGGCAAGGACTGTATGGGGGGGAGGGGAAGGGTTGTAGAGTTGAATTTGTTACCTGAAAAATAGTTAAATAGTAGAAAAATCATGATGAAATAGAAAATATTCCATATTATATGTGAAATACACATGTGAGATTCCTTTGGTGCCTTGGATGAATAGGAAAAACATTCAATTTTAACAAAATAAATTATATATTATTTATTTTGCATCCTTGCATGGAGATCAAGTTGTTGAATACTGTTGGGGGAAATAACTTTTCTGCTCAGGGCACCTTGGGCTTTTTACCTCACGGGGTCTATTCATATAACCCTCATTCTGGAAATAATTCCTGATCCTAAAGGGGCTCTTTTAATTTGCACACAAGAAATCCCATAATGCAAAAGGTCCATGGTTAGATTCACTGATCAGGAAAACTTTTCCCACGAGCTTTTCTAAACATCATGCATTTTAAAATTAAACTATTATGTTTCAACTTATCAGCAGGTAGTTAAAAGTTTTATATTGCATTAGAAAACCTTTACTCCTTGAGGATCTGGGTGCAGTGCACCAACCAATGATACATTATTCTTACATGCACAGTTTTCTTATCTTTACCTGTTTTTAGTTATCCTTTGGAGGGAGGGCAGAAGAGGGTCTCTGAAGGATGACATTTTTCTAATGCATTGGAGATTAATACTTTCTTTCTTAAATTTTGGGTTGCGGAAACCTCTGGGCCAAACCACTGTATTCTATTGTTTCATCGAATCTCGTTAATTTACACTGCTTTTTCCTGAAACATTTTTAAAAAATCATGCATTTGTAAATTAATCTACTGTATTTCAACTTATCAGTAGTTAATCAACAGTTTTATATGGCATTAGAAAACCATTACTCCGGGAGGATCTGGGTGCAGTGCACCACACAATGATACATTATTCTTACATGAACATTTTTCAAAATTTTGCCTGTTTCTCATTTTCTGTTGCAGGGAGGGCACAAGAGGGCTCCTCAAGTACAATGAATTTTTCCAAATAATCTACAGCATTCGAAATTAAGACTTTTTTAATCAATTTCTCAGCGGGAGAAAACCGACGGGCAATAGCCCCATATTGTTTTGTATCTTCTGAACGTGTCAATTTTGCCTGAATGAAATCATAATGGTTTGAATATGATTAAATTCAAATTCTAAATTTATTGTAATATAAATCTAAGGCACAAAAGCATATGCATGATAGAAGTACACACTGACACAAAGAATAGATAAATATCAGATTACCACTGATTGGATAGGGTATCATCCAGATGCACACAAATGTTTTAAACGAAATGCAAATACTTACAACTACCAGTGATGGCAGTATTCTAACACGCCACGCCAAATTTCTTGTCCTTTTTTCCAGTCTCCCAGCCAATTTGGCTGTCTAACCGGCGTTTCTATATTTCTCGTTTCTGGTGGGTTTTTTCCAGAGTCATAGCATGGCAGGTTTAGTTGCAGGTGGGGATATGGGTTGGGTGAAGGGCATATTGGGGATATCGGTGGGTTGTTGGGGAAATGGCATAATCCCAAAGATGCATTATGAGGTCATTTTTGGTTTTTGCAAGGCTCAATTTGAAATTATTTAATGATTTTTTTATGAAATGAAGAAGTGGCTCCAGTTTTAGGTCTTTTCTGATGTCTTTGTTTCTAACGAACCAGGGTGCGCCGATTATGTATCTGAGGATTTTGTGTTCACAGGATTGAATTCGGTTTAGATGAGTTTTTGCTGCGTGAAGCCATACCGGGGATGCATAACTCAGGATTGGCCTGATCATTGTTTTATACAGCGTCACCTTTGTTGCCAGTGAAACTGGGGCGGTGCTCTTCAGTATTGGGTGAAGGGCCTTTCTGGCTCCTGTTGCTTTCTGGATTGACGATTTTATGTGAGCGGCCCAGGTGAGGCGTTTGTCCAGAATTACTCCTAAGTATTTCGCTTCGGAGGATTTCGGAATCTGGATGTTTCCATAAAATGCAGGAGGTCCTTCGCTTGCTCGGGGACGTCTTGAGTACACGACGTGCTGACATTTCTTTGCATTGACGTTCAATTTCCATCTTTCCGCCCAATCCTCATATTCGTCTAGGTGGTTTTGGAGTTGCTCGGCCGCCTTTGTGGCGTTCGCACCTTGCGCAAGGATGGTGGTGTCATCGGCATATAGGAAGAGTTGAGTGGATGGAAAGGAAGGGGTGTCATTTATATAAAGGTTAAAGAGGGTAGGTGATAAAATTGCGCCTTGAGGGACGCCAGAGGTGATAGGACGGATGGAGGAGACGGAAGAATTGGCTTTAACGAAAAAGGTGCCGTCGGAGGTAAAGGAATGAATCAGTTTTTGAAGGTCAAGAGGGATGTTTAAATTTTGCAGTTTTTGCGCAAGGCCGATCGTCCACACTCGGTCGAAAGAATATCAAAGTTCAGCGCCTGCTGGAGGTTGCTTAGTATTTTTCCTGCACAGTTAGTTGTCAGGCATCCCCATTCTATATGCTTAGCATTTAGATCACCTCCGATCAGCGACCTTCGTCCCAGCATGCGGGAAAGGCCGGAGAAATGGGATTTCTTTGGAGAATGAGGAGGTCGATATACGGACCAGATGTCGAGATCGCCGATGTTGGTAAGGAGTACCCGGAGGGAAGAAGTCGCAATTACTCGCCTGAGAATAGGGCACACTGCACTGATTACTCATACCTCTTCACAGAAGAGAAGGCACTACCTCGGTGTGATGATTGCGACTCCCCTGTTAGTGTGCGACACATCCTTATAGAGTGTGATAAATACCATTCTTCAAGGGAGAAACACAAGGTTAACGGGACCTTAGAAACTATTCTAGGCGATTCTCCGGATAGTCTGACCCGGATAATTGCTTTTTTAAAAGACATTAATGTTTTCAACAAATTATAGTCTTTGTATTAGATCATGACCCTCACATGTTATCACATGAATAGAAATATAGGGAAATACTATATTACTTACATTTTATTCACCCATGGTTGAGAGTGGTGCAAAATGACCTCAGCTGTCGACGCACCCAAAACACCAAATACTACTACTACGATGTTGGTGCGGATTTGGACGCCCACTGATTCTATTTCTGTAGAGGCAACTGAAGCCAATTGACTGCATGATATGGAGTTTTTTGCCAGAATAAGAACGCCGCCGCCGCTTTGATGTTGTCTGTCGCGTCGAAATATTTTGTATCCCGGCGTGTAAATGGATTTATCTGGTGACAGCCAAGTTTCCTGGAGAAGACATATGGACTGGGCACTTAATAGGTGTCTTACTTCTTCCGTTTTTCCGGCGACGCTTGCTATGTTCCACTGCAGTACTCGTAATTGTTGGGCTGGTTGTCTAGCCATCTTGAAGCAGAAGAAGCACTCCTTGGAGGACTTCTTGAATAATGATGTCTGATTTTGGAATGTCTGAGGGGATGAGTAGTTTCTTGAATAAGTCAGAAAGCCAGGAGACGAATTTTTTCTTGATTGAGGGAGTAAGGAAGGAGGTGATGATGGATGGCAAGGATTGGTCGGGAACTGTTGCCGTTGCTTCTGTTGGTGAGGAGGTTTGTTGAGCCGGGGTTGTTGGTAAATTTCCGCATAGCTGCGGTAAGCGGAGCAGCCTCGGAAATTTGCCGGATGTGGTCCCCCGCAGTTAGCGCATTTTGGCGGTTCTGGTTTAAATAACTGGCAGTCTGTGTGTGAGTGATTATCCCCACATCGGACACAACGCACGGAACGGCCACAGTTTTTGTTCGTATGACCGAATCGTTGGCATTTTGTACATTGCGGTGGACCAGCAGTTGGTTTGTACGGCTCAATGGTGACTTTTAAGCCGCAAAGATGCGTGACGTCATCCAGTTTTGCTTTATCGGCGGTGTTCTTTAGTTTGAGTTGAAAAAGTGGAAGCATCCGGGTAGGAAGTTGTGGTAGAACTGCATTTGGATCCTCTCGCAGGATGGCTTCACGCCTTTCTTTTTCCGCACGTAGAGGACGGGTGGTGCGCATTTGAATAACATTGTCTACATTGATGTGGAGTTCTGCGAGTGAAGCTTTTATGTCTTCCGGTGTTGTGTCGTGGAGGAGGCCTCTAATAAGTAGGAAGGTTTTCCTGTCTTCTGGAAGCTGGTAGGTGTGGTATTCCCATTTTCTCTCAGTGAAAAGCTTTACCAGGGCGCGAAAGTCATCTGATGATTGGGGTTGCACGCGAATCTGTGTTCCCGTGTAGTTGCAGATGGGTGGTTTTTTGGTGGCAGCAAGTATTGCTCGGTGTTTGATTGACCAACCGTCCGCATCTTTGAGAAAGATTGGTGGAATTTTGCTGGTGGGCGGCTGGCTTGTCGTAGGGCGAACCGCTTGTCCTTGGACTTGAGAAGGGCCGTTTTGCTGTATGCGAGGTTCCCGTGGAGGAGCAGGCGGCTTTGGAGAAGCAGGCGGCTTTGGAGAAGCTGGACGTATCGAGGAAGGATGTCCGGCGGAAGTTGTTGACTGACAGGATTGGTGGTAATAAGGGCCGTCTTGGGTGAGCGACGCGATAGCCGAGAAGGTGTTGCTGACTTCAATGGGCGGAGGAGTTACACTAGGCGTTGTTCTTGCACGTTTTCTGTAATTTACCTTACGAAAAGGAGCTTCCGTAGATGTTGGAACAGCGGAATGCGATGGTTGTAGGAGCTCAGAGGGAGCGTTATTATCAGAATTTTGCGGTAGACCAGCAAGGGAGCGAAAATATGGGTTTGGGGCTACACTTTCGGGAACCTGAATTGTAATGAGCCAACAGGGATTGCCATTTGGGAGGATGGGAGCACTCGGGGAAAAGGAAGCCATGTTACGACTTACCGATTCAGGAACTGGGTTGAGAAAATTCCATTGCTGATCGCCGGGGGCTGAGGCGTTTGTTGTCTTCTGCTGGGCTGTACGTCCTGGTTCGTTGTCCGGAGGGATGTGCAGGTCAGGTGAGAGTTGCTCGCCCAAGGTGGCAAGAATTTCCTCGTCCGATAGGGCGATGTCTTCGTCCGGGGACGTAGGAGAGACGGTCTCCATTGCGCCGAGAATGGCGCCTTTTGTTGGAGACGCTTCTTATTAACACGTTTGAAAAACACACACTTCAGAAAGATAGACTGAATGCAAGTCGTAACACGTAGCACAGTAAACGATGAGAAAGGCACTAATAGGTACCAAGCTCCAATTCCACTGTGGGTGGCAGTATTCTACCACATTTGCAGTGGAATATAACCGAATTTTGTACATTTTGGGCGGCTTCAAGTTTTACACTAACTCTCTGTGGATATAAATGCGCGTATAGTTGGCACTGGCTTATATTCTTGTCCACATTATTGGCGTTGTTTCCTCCATCTTGTCTGTTGCGATTTCTAAGGTTGTATCTGTTTGTAGAACTCTGTCCTCCATCAGAACAAATGAGAAATAAGTAATCATATTAAAACTGTTGAGAAACAGGCAATTTCTCATACTTGTAGTGCCTATACCTTGTTCAATGCGAGTAAAGTTATGTTTTTGTTTTTGGTGCTCTCCGGAGCGGACTTAATAAAACTTACGTTCCTTCCCTTGTCGACCCTGACGTGAGATGGTTGTATCCTGTGTGAACGGCTTTAATAATACACTCAACCAAGTGGTGTCTGCAAACCTGGAGTATTTATTTCTGAACGCCTTTTACCTACATGAAACTTCTACAAAAACAGATGCAGTTTTTTATCCCATAAGTTGAAGGTGGGCACACATTAAGGGAACGTTTATCTCAGAAATGCTTAAATTTATGAGTACATATTTATGAAGGAAAATCTATATCTAAAGTGTAGAGATGTATGCTTTTTGAAGAAGGAAAACACTGTTGTCAACACTCTTGAGTCAGTAAATGGTGTAGGAGTAAAAGTAGATTGGATGTTTATTGGATGCATTCATAGTGAATGTAAGTAAGTTTAACATGGAAATCCTTGAGTGCAGTTCACATTCCCATCTCAAGGAAAGCGCAATGTTGTGAGGATAGTTGGGCCATAAGTCTAATATCTCTTGCTCCATTACAAAACATAAATATAGGGTTTCCGTAGTTAACAACAACCTTAAATCATCATATAGTGTATGAACGAGGAGTGGGGCTATGACATAAAAATGTCTCGGGTGGTGATGGTGGCTTTGGTTATTGTTTCTTCTATAGACCTCAAGGTTGCTTACATCATAATAATAACTCTTGAATGTACTTACTCCTGGAGAAAATAATGTTGTAGTGATGGGAATTGGTGGTAACGTAAATGAAACTATTAGGCCAAATGTTGATCAACATGAAATAATACATGGCCCGATGTGACAGGGCATTTGGAAATGTAGAAGAACATGTACGAGTCATGAGGATATTATTTCAGAGATATTATTTGTAAGGGTGATTATATATAGGTGATTGCCAATTTTGATATCGTGTTAATCCATGAGATTTATAGATGTATCTTAATGCCAGCTGTAGCTGTACCACGGGGAAATACCTACTTACAAAATCGTCACCCCTGAATTATGTTTTTAAAAGTGGATTAATTGCTTTCAAAATCACAGCACGAAAAAGGACGTGTTAATGCTTAGCCTCTTCGTGTATCCGTTTAGCGTTGCGCACTCATTTTCCATATTTACGTCAAGTTTTATGACTTAACATTCAAATTTCATCGGTACATGTTGTTTTCTACCCCGCAACATCCCGGAATATTAACTACCTACCACAAATTTCCTGGCGTATTGTGTTAATTCGGCGGAGTTTGATAAGCAATATTATTAAAGCAATGGTTATATTAGGTATAGGTACGACACCTGTATTTTGAGACATCATGAAGCGGTGAATGGAAAATAGAGAAAGTCTTGTACATACCATCGTTGTCACCTATTTTCTTCCAGGCAGTGAGCTTCAAAAGGTATTTCCGTTCGTAATTGGCTCCTATTTAATCCACATGTTTGAGAGGAACAGAAACAAGTGTAAATAAAACATCTTTTCTTCAAGTTGCGTAATCCAACGTTAGTTTGTAGGCGTGCAATAAACATGCAGCCGGTGTATCGAAGTAAATCAACCATTTGTTATGATTCGTACTCTTTGTAAATGTACGACACATGCACGGGTCACACTATGAAATGACCATTTCTTGAATGAGGAAAATGAGAAAATAACTCGGAAAGAACATGGTCACATTACTTACCCAAAACTATGCGGAGGGATTGGCCCTGTTTTAAATGATGTATTAGATTACTTTGCAGTTCAAGAACTTTAGCTGTTTCTAGATTAGTTTCGTGCTGATGACAACTCCCTTAAACGCTAGCGACTGCATCTGACGCGAGTGATGTAAGGAATCAGTTATTGCTTGCTTAGTTGACGTTGCGTCAAAACGAACGTCGTTGACAGACGCAACAATGCGAAGTTGTTCATTGGCTCAACTCGCGTATGAAGTCCCAAATCGCTAAGTTTGAATCGAAAAGCAAATTTTTATCGTTCACAGTCCATAATGGACTGCATTTACGTACATTTGTTAATGCTGTGTGTTTGCGCCAGTAATTTTGATTGGCCGGGAGCCTCACAGGGAGCGAGGGTGTCGCTCGCCTTTTGTTTGTGTTTTGTTTTTTTTTGTTGCTCACGCGGCCGAGTGGTTCGCTGGTGTTGTGTACATGTGTGTGTCGTTTAAATGGTTGTGTATTGTAGCAGTCCTAAGGTGTGTGTCGAGGCGTCAAGTACGCCGGACGGAGAGTTTTGTTCGAGCCACCGTGGTCTGGTGGCGGGGCCAACACTACACGAGGTGAGTGATAACTTTCGCTCGTGAGGCTCCCATAATAGGTAAACGGATTAAAATTGGCATAATACAGTCCACTAAAAAATTGGTTAATCACCATCGATTCGGACTCGTACAAAGTTTGGTCCTTCGGGCCGGATTCTATGGATTTCGGAAGAGTTTGTCGTTAGTTTAGTATGGCTCCGATCGATGAGTTGTTGGTAAAAGAGGAGTTGACGTCGCAAAAAATTATTCGTATCGAAGAAGTATCTCGCGCAGTTGAAAGCGATCCCAGTGATGTGAAACAAGTAGCTTTATTCCAGGCGATGACGGAAGGATTGGATGAATTATGTGAGCGCTATTATGAGATTGTGTCGAAAATTTTATTGCAGCTGAAGAAACAAAATGTTGACCAAGCTGAGGAGTTTAAAGCCAAGATCGCGCAGTTTGAAGCTAGATATTATTACATTAAAACGATAATGGCTATGGTGTTTCACTCTGACGGTTTAGGATCAAATAAGGCTGGTGTCACTGCGTCGACTCACGCAGCCCCCGCCGGTATGTCGAGAATTGCCCTTCCAAAGTTGAACTTGGTCGAGTTTAATGGGGATTTAAAGTCATGGCCGAGCTTTTACGATGTGTTTGAAGCGGTGATTCATAATTCGTTAGAATTATCGGATGTCGAAAAATTCATGTACTTGCGCTCATGTCTGAAGGGGGAAGCATTGTCGTTGGTGTCGTCTTTGCCCCTCGCTGGGGCCAATTATTCGGTGGCTTGGGATTCGCTAAAGTCACGCTATAATGAGCCCTCATTGTTGACGAACGCCTATTTGGAGGCATTGTTGAGCTTGAAGAATGTGGATCGCGTTTCGGAACAATTACGGACCTTCTCCACATTGTTAATTGAATATACGGGCGCGTTAACGGCGTTGGGGCATCATGTCGAAGATTGGGCAGTACTGCTGTTATTTCTTTTGAGGAAGAAGTTAAGTCTGGATTTGAGAGAAAAGTGGGAGAAAGAAGGGTCGGTGACCGTGAAATGTTTTATTTCATTTCTAGAGCGAGAGGCTCGAGTGCTGGAGGCGGCCAAATGCGGCCCCGCAAAGGGAGGGTTTCCCGGCCAAAAAATATCGGGGATGCAAAGTGAAAAAAAATCAAAGTCGTTTTTGGTCGGAACGAGTTCTTTGGTGACTAGCACAGACGTGGCTCGTGGTCCCGCTTTATTGAAATGCGTATTATGCGAATCTAATCACCCACTATATTCATGTGAGAAATTTAATGGCTTGTCTGCCAATGAGAGGTTTCGCGTAGCGAAAGAAAACCGTCTTTGCTTAGGTTGTTTGCAATGTGGGCACACCATTAAATTCTGTCGACGCCGAAATCCTTGTCGCCATTGCTCGTTTAAACATCATTCTTTGTTGCACTTCACGCCGCGAGAGAAGGATTCGACTGGTAAGACAGGCGCCGTGCACGATGAAGGGGGAGCTATCGTAGAAAGTGACCGCGGGGAGAAGGGGAATAATATGGGTGCTTCCATAACTTTGACCACTCCTGTCGACTCGGTTACTAATTCCTCCAAGGCTGTTGTGGGAAGTACGAAATGCATTGTACTGTTATCAACCGCAGTTGGTAGGGTGCGAGACCAACACGGCATATATCAACGCGTAAAGATTTTGATCGACAGCGCGAGTCAGGGCTCATTTATAACCAAGGCTTGCGCTCAGCGTTTGGGATTGCCTATTGAAAGTGCGGTTACATCCATTTTCGGTTTGGCCCAAACAGCAGTTGGCGTCGCTCACGGAAAATTGACTGTCGCATTTGAACCGACTCCGAAGGGTGAGTTATTAGAAGTTGAAGCTTTAGTAATCGAGAACATAGCGCGTTGCCCTAAGATGGAGGTAAAAATGACGCAGTGGCCGCATATACGTAATCTTCCACTGGCGGATCCGCAATATTTTCGACCTGAGGCTATTGACATTCTTTTGGGTGCCGAATGGTTGGGCACTGTAATGATTGGGAATACGGTCACAGGTCCGAAGGGTACTCCGAGTGCGATAGAGACGCTCTGGGGATATTGTTTAGTGGGAAAGGTGCAGCAACCGGTTGATGGTATTGACTCATTTTGTTTGCATATGGAGCCCCAGTTAGATTACATTATTAAGAAATTTTGGGAAATGGAGGAACCACCCGCCGTTCATTACCTGAGTGAGGACGATAAGAAATGCGAAGCTCATTTTCAATCCACTGTTAGTAGATTAGAATCGGGTCGTTATGTAGTTGAACTTCCTTTTCGGAGTGATGCGCCGATCCTAGGGAATAGTCGAAATAGCGCATTACGTCGGTTTCTCCAACTTGAACGGCGTTTGGATAAACGGCCGAAATTAAGGCAATGCTATAATGCGTTCATGGCAGATTACGAATTGCAAGGTCATATGATTCGGGCGTCGGAGCCACCTAAAATTTCCATACCCTTTTATATTCCTCATCATTGTATTTATCGTGGAGAGGACAACCTGGAAAAATTTCGTGTAGTCTTCGATGCCTCTATGACCACGGAAAATGGTCCTTCATTAAATCAAATTTTGCATACTGGACCAAAGCTTCAATTAAATATTGTAGATATTTTGTTGCTATTTCGAATGTACAATATTGTCGTTATCACAGATATTCGCCAAATGTACCGAAATATTAGTATTAGTGAGAGGAATTATGAGTTCCAACGAATATTTTGGAGGTCAAGTTCTGACACACCACTTGGCGAGTATAATCTTACGACCGTTACATACGGTGTTGCATCCGCCCCATACTTGGCAATCAGAACGTTAGGAAAATTAGTTGAGGATGAAGGGGAGGTTTACCCTATGGCATCACATGCGCTTACCAGATCAACCTATATGGATGACATCGTGTTATCTATGAAGTCCGCAGAGGAGGCGGTGAAGTTAAGAGACGAATTGATAAAATTATTGTCTCTAGGGGGATTTTCATTGCGAAAATGGGTTAGCAACTGTTCTGCAGTGCTGAATGGCATTCCGTTGGAACACCAGGCCAAAAATTCTGATTCCTACTCATTCGAAGAAAATTCCGATGGTTATGTTGGAAAAATATTGGGGTTGATTTGGCATACTATATCGGATGACTTCTCGTTTAACATTCAATATGTTCCGGGACCTATTACAAAAAGATCCATTTTATCGGAGATAGCACGATTATATGACCCGCTGGGCTTTATCACGCCTGTTTCGTTCGTGGGAAAATGTATCCTTCAGGAACTGTGGCAATTAGGGATAGGATGGGATGACATTCTTCCGGCTGACGTGATAAAAACATGGGAAATATTTCGTCGAGACTTGCCAACGATAAGTAAGTTTTCCCTCCCCAGAGAATTAAGGTTCGATTTTGCATTGAATATTCAAATTCATGGCTTTGCAGATAGCTCCGAGAAAGGGTATGCCGGAGTTGTGTACTCAAGAGTGATGTTAAATAATGGGGAAGTTGTAGTTAACTTACTTATGGCGAAGTCAAGGGTGGCACCACTGAAAAGAGTGACGCTACCACGTCTTGAACTGTGCGGTGCTTTATTGACCGCGAGATTATTGGATCACGTCACCAAAGTTTTTGCCTTGCCAGGTTGGAAAGATTCTGTCACTTTATGGAGTGATTCCACTGTCGCTATCAGTTGGATTCGATCGTCACCACACAAATGGAAAACCTTTGTCGCCAACAGAGTTAGTGAAATTCAGGGTTTGATTTCGCCGGCAAATGTTAGGCATGTGCCGTCCGAATTTAACCCAGCTGACTGTGCCTCGAGGGGTCTGTTGCCGTTCGAATTTTTGAACCACAGTCTGTGGCTGAAAGGCCCCCCATGGTTGTCAAGCTTAGAATCGAGTTGGCCATCAAAGGGTGGAATTTGTGACCAGGAATGTCACTATTTGGGATTAGATGAGGTAGTAGTATGTAATGCGCAGGTCGTCAGACCTGAAAATGAGGACGAGATATTAAGTAAATACTCGTCATTTTCTAAGCTTAAGAGGATAACAGCCTTATGTTTAAGGTTTGCCTTTAATTGTCGTAATCCTCAAAATCGGGTCAGTGGTGCCATTTCCTCCCAAGAATTGCAAAATGCAATGGTGACATGGATTAAAAGGATCCAGAATCAGGAATTCTCGTCGGAGCTGAAGGCACTTCGACTGGGAAGTGTCTCTTCCGCCCGCTTAAGAAAATTAAGCCCATTTATAGACTCGAACGGGATTTTGAGGGTGGGCGGAAGGCTAACACATTCCTCTTTGCCATATGAGCAAAGGCATCCGATACGCTAGCGACTGCATCTGACGCGAGTGATGTAAGGAATCAGTTATTGCTTGCTTAGTTGACGTTGCGTCAAAACGAACGTCGTTGACAGACGCAACAATGCGAAGTTGTTCATTGGCTCAACTCGCGTATGAAGTCCCAAATCGCTAAGTTTGAATCGAAAAGCAAATTTTTATCGTTCACAGTCCATAATGGACTGCATTTACGTATATTTGTTAATGCTGTGTATTTCTGCATAATCTTCATTTCTTGCAACCATGATTTTCGCAGGGCTTCCAGGCTCTGTGCACGATTCAAGGGTGCTAAAGCATAGCTCCCTGTATGTGGAGGCGCGGTACCCACCCGAGGGTTTTTTTTCTGGTTGGAGATGGTGGCTATCCCTGCCGACGGGCACCAATAACACTGATTACGCCATATCGTGCACCAACAAATGCCACCCAAACCTTGTCCAATCACAAGCTTTCCAAAGCTCGGATAGTGATTGAACGAGTGTTTGGGATGATGAAGACACGTTGGCGCACCATTTTTACAAAAGTGTTGGAAGTTAAAATGGAGAAAGCAGTCAAGATCATCGTGTCATGTGCTGTGCTGCATAATGTGTGCCTGACCGCTGGAGATGTTCTACAGGTTGGAGTGAGTATGATTTTATGCCACGTATGATAACAATGATTTTATCATATAAACCTATAAATCGTCACATTTTGAAATATTCCATGCATAAGGAGCTCATCTTTTCTTCATTTTCATATTCCACAGGACAATCAACAACCTGCCCAAGTTAATCAGATGGGTGTGGAAGCAGTTATCAATGGAGAGGAGGTCAGAAATGCATTGGCAATGATTGTGGCCAATGAGGCCTAAGTAAATGACGCCTGTTCTTATTGTCGACATTGCTTTCAAATAAAGTGGAGTAAGTCAAAGAATTTGATCCTCAGGTCTGTTTCTTGTATGATACCAACCCCCTCAATTTAACTGAATTTCAGCGTTAAAAATATTAATAGCTCAGTGTACATTTTGGTTGTTAGTAATTGTGCTCACAGTAACGGATGCATCTCTCCAAAATACGTACTTATGCCATTGAAAATGGTGCTTGATCTTTCGTGACTTAAGTATAATCATTCACCCTCGTCAACCATATCTGATAGTAGGAAATACCACCTGATCATAGCAATGAGTAATGTCAATACACACCTGGTCCTTAAATAAGCGTATATCTTTCAATTTCTTCACCTACAACGTGCCAAAGTCAATTGTTTTCTCCCCACCGAAGAAAATTACATAACAGAGGTGACATAAGTATCCCAAAAAGTGCAATTAGAGACAAGTAATATCCCCCACCCCCTGGAGACACCGTATATACAACATTTTGTTTTGAAACTATTGTAAGTACCGGAGTAAGCCATTAACTGAAATTCCTAACCATTAAAATTAAGTTTTATGGAATTTTTAAGTTTTCGGGGGACACTCACCAGAAGCAAAATTTATGCAAATGATTCAAAGCATAATCTTAGTAAGGTCACATATTAATCTCCCAAACAAAGTAGCCTACATATATGACACACACATGGAAGAAAGGTTTTTAGGATGAAATAGGAATAAATTTTAATTTCAAGTATCATTTTCTGATTATTTATTTAAAATATCTTGAATACTATTGGCCAAACGTAAATGGACAGTCATCAGCTGGCCCATATGAGCCAGACACCTCTCATCTGACTCCCTCAAATATGTCAGCAAGTCATCTGCCCCTTCATCCTCCCTCCTCCTCTTCCTCGATCTCACTGGTGTGCTGGAGGATGAAGGGACAGACTCGACATTGGATCCAGCAGAGGTACCAGGAGACGCTCCCCCCTCTCTCTCCTGAATCAAGGAGTAAGGGGGGGTGGAAATACTATGGCGAAGTCCAAGGACTTCGTCCATGGGGCCATAGAACTTCCACGTCAGTGGCCCCTTATCCCCCCTTTCACTCCCCATACCAGAACGCGGGTACTTGCATTTCTGTAACAAAGAGGACAGCATTGTTATGAGGAAATGGAGGGAGGGAGAAGATAACAGACAAGCCTACAACAGATGAAACACAATCTATGTAGCCCATGGCTCTAGCAAAATTTAAGATTACATGCGGTGACTTAGGAGCCACACTAAATTTGAGAGCATTAAACACTGACATAGCAATGAATCCACCGGAAACTACTGGCTTAACGAAACCAAGGACATTAGATTTTTATACAAATGGTAGGTTTCTGACTGCATACCATTTTGCCTTAATATGAGAGAAATTGCGTAGGAACAACAAATTTGACAATCATAGTGTCTTAAAGGCATTTCAACTTTGCGTTGAATTTATCACAAGGTACATTTGTTGCAATCCAGTTTTTCAACTTTGAACAGTTTTTTCACCGCACGTGCGAATTTCTCAGTTTGATGACAATAAAGATTGCATGTAGTTTTTGTGGGAGGAAGACTCGACAGTTTAGGCACGACAAAAAATCTTTCCAACTCGATTACATCGCGACCAAAGTGTCGCGTTGAAAAATCACATTTTTCAAGACCTTTTGCAAAGACAAATTGGATTGGACTAGTTTCGTGTCCGAGAATGCTCGTTAAACTATCGCACGGAATATTTCCCATATCAAGATCTATTCCTTGCCATTTGATTGTTAACCATACGTTTTTCTTGTCACCGGTCGAGCATTCAGAAGGAATCTGGAAAAGCCACCACCTTCGCTGCGGTGATTCCAGATCTTCCATGGCCAACTCCCGAATCTCGAATAGTTTCTTATCGCTTCCCGCTTGGAAGTGGGCGATCACTTTGCCCGTCCTACCGTGTGCAGGAGATCAATTGGAAAGAGGGCGTTTATGCTGGCGCACTGTTTCATCCCAAACTTTATTCTCATATATGCCGCACTCCCAGTCTGCGCGCAGTATTTTCCACCGGCAGAAATTGTCGGTCCAGTTTCTTTGCACATTGATTGGCAGCGCGGATAGCATACCGTACATCCTCTAAAATTCTCGAGAACTCTAGCCAGTCCAATTTGTCCAATACGATCGAATTACGTGTCGATCAACGAGTGCAGCACCTGATTTGCGACCAAGCACAATCACTCTCTCACCTGCCAGCGATGCAAGAGTGACGCGAAATTCGATTGTGCGAGTTCGTCTGCTTTTGGTTCAGTATTGTTTAAATAGTCACACAATATTTCCTTGTGAACACAAAAAATCCAGGTCGGATTCGAAAATATCAAGTCAGTCCAAATCACCACACTCACATGGGATGTTCGTCTAACTTCGATCTAGCTTATCGAAATTCATGCCAACTAGCAACCGCTCGATACTTCAAGGGAAGGGTACCCACATAAATAAAAACACAGCATGTAGGTTTGACAATTTATTGTTTCAGTAAGAAACCTTTCATTTTTAACACACCAATCTGCCAGGTCATAGAAATATTTTCTCGCACACTGCACATTATTTTTGAGAATGTGACTTGATTAAACAGCCCCCCTGCGGGTAGGGGGATTGAGAATACTCCCGCAGTATCCCTGCTTGTCGTAAGAGGCGACTAAAAGGGCGGGGAGAAAACCCCGAAAACAAACCCAGAGCCAACAAGGGTTGAGCCCGGACAGTCTTGTGGGTCAACTGTCTGTGTGCGGCCATACCACCTGGCCTGCGATCCACCCGCATGTTTGCCGTGTGCGGAGACCCGTAAGGAGGAGAAGGGGATCCTGGAGGGTGAGGTCCGTCGTTCCCAGCCGGGTGTCGGATGCCCGGTATGGACTACGGGCCAATACCCCTCTTCGGCCCCGGATTCGCTGTAAACGGGCGGCCGGGAGCTAGCCACTCCCGGTCAATCGGCTTCCGATACGTTCGGTGGCGAGTGCCAGGGAGGTGGGGGTCTGCGTAGGGCGGTCGGAGTTGTACGGGTTTGGTGGGCCCGTGCATCGAAGACCCAACCCGAAACAGATAACCACCTCTAGGGTGCTATATCCCCTCGGGTAGCCCTGGCGACCGCACCGGTTTGCGGTGCGGCGTCCCGAATGTGTGGCTCCATGGTGGGTGGGGAGCCCGGGGGATGAAGAACTACTTGGTATGGCGGAATCACATCTTCCACCTTCCAAAAGATCCCGCCCGGACACGGGCGGGGGAGATAAAAGTTTATCCGCTTGTATGCGGTTTGTGATTATGAAGTGTGAGAAAGAAGGGGAGACGCTTAAACGGGTATCTCCCTTTCTCATCCGTAAGGTGCTGTCTGCCTCAATTCCAGGAGAGCTGAAATCGGCCAAAAAACTGCGAGACGGAAGCCTCCTTATCGAAACATCGAACAATATACAAAGTGAAAAGCTGTTGGCCCTAAAGAAGCTCCATGACATCCCTGTGAAAACTGAGCTGCACCGCACTCTCAATACCTGTCGGGGAGTAATATCTCATTACGACCTATTATACGTGGAAGTCGACGAGATTAAGAATGAGATGGCATCGCAAGGAGTTACAGATGCTCGTCGACTTACCACTAAGCGAAACGGCGAAGTTGTAAACACGACATCTGTCGTCCTAACATTCGCGCGAGACAGTCTCCCCGACAAGGTATTCGTCGGCTATGAATCGGTTCCAGTGAGGCCATTCATACCGGCGCCCATGCGCTGCTTCCAGTGCCAGCGCTTCGGCCACATCGCAACGCGATGTGAGGGCAAGGCCACCTGCCCGCGCTGCGGCCTGGAAGGCCATGAGAGTGCGGAATGCAACAGGGAACAACACTGCGTCAACTGCGAGGGTACGCATCCAGCGTACTCTCGCAAATGTCCCAAGATGTTAGAGGAAAGAAAAGTGATGGAAATAAAAACAGTTGAAAAAATTCCATACTTCGAGGCGAGGAAAAGATACAGGGCCATGGCAGCACCTGTCTTTTCAAAATCTTTTGCCTTCGTTGCAAATAACTCCGTGCCAAAAGCGTCCCAAAGTACACAGACAGAGAGTTGGGCGAACACAAAACCCGCAGAGGTAAAAGATGTAGCCAAGCCGGCTAAGGCACCAAATCCGGCAATCAATAAAAATATAACCACCACTGGTTCTCCTAAGAAGAACCAGTCTAAACCCTCAGCCGGGGTAGCGCTGAAACAGCGCGAAAAAACGCCATCCCCCGGCCCCACCGGACTAGCCAAGCTAGAACTTCCGGGGGAATCAATGGAGGAGGACGACAGTCCCTCGGAAGCTGAAGTCCTCCTCGCGAAACAAAAGGGGAAGAAGCACCGCATTCGGCGCTGATCTCCGCCTTTTTAAATAATTTATTGTATATATTTATTTATTTATTTTATTTTATTTTTTAAAGTGATTTATGGCTTTTACTCTGCAGTGGAACTGCAATGGTTTTTATCGGCGTAAGGAGGAGCTGACCGTTTTAATCCATGATTTTAACCCTTCTTGCATATGCCTGCAGGAAACACATTTTAAAACAACGGACAAGGGCATTTTAAAAGGTTTTAACGTTTTTAGACTGGACGACACCAGTGGCCAACGAGCCCAGGGTGGAGTGTTGATTGCTACTCGGGAGGCCCTTTACACCTCTCGAGTGCAACTACACACGCCGCTTCAGGCGGTAGCAGTGACCGTGCGTGCCCCCGAGGCGATTACGTTGTGTAACGTGTATCTCCCGGAGGGTGCGCCGGTCACCCGTTTTAACCTGGAAGCCCTTGTCCATCAGCTACCTCAGCCTTTTATTTTATTGGGAGATTTTAACGCACACGATCCGCTATGGGGAAGCGCTAGAGCTCAGTGCAACCGTAGAGGACGGATTTTATCCCAATTTATATGTGACACTAACCTAGTGTTACTAAATAACGCGGAAAAAACACGTTTTAATAGTTTTACTGGTGACTCTTCGACTATCGACCTATGTATCGTGTCGAGCATTTTAGCTACAAAACTTGATATACTTGTGCATGACGACCTTTGTGGGAGCGATCACTATCCCATCCTTCTTACGAAGGAACACCATATTAATACGGATTTTATTCGGCCGGGAAACTGGATTGTGCAGAAGGCGAACTGGGGGCTTTTTAAGGAGAATTTTAATTTTAAATATGACGAAACCCGTGACAGTGTGGAAAATATTGATAACCTGACAGCAACCATCATTGAAGCGGCAGACAGCAGCGTACCACGGTCTCGCCGTATAATTACAAGGCCTGTGGTGCCGTGGTGGAATGATGATTGTGCGAAAGCTATTCGCCAGCGTAAAAAAGCGTTGCGAATATTTAATAAATACCCAACCGAAAGAAATCTAGCCTCCTTCCGACGACTTAGAGCTAGAGCTCGACAGGTTGTGAAGGATGCGAAAAGAGCTTCTTGGGTGAAATTCGTCTCCGGTGTTAACTGTAGGACACCAATTGCACAGGTATGGCGCAAGGTAAGGAGTCTGTCGGGTAACCACCAGCAGCTAGGTGTCACTTTTCTTAAAATCAGAGATGAAGTTATAACGTCACCACATGACATCGGAAAGGCGTTCGGCCAGTTTATATCTCGAATGAGCAGCGATGACGCATGCGGTAGGAATTTTCTGTCCTTTAAAGACCGCTGCGAATTAATTCCGATAAACTTCAAAGAGACGCGACATGTGGCCGACTATAACCTTCCTTTCTCTTTGTGGGAATTGAAGTCCGCCATTGCCGACACAGGCAATACATCTCCGGGTCTTGACGAGGTCCACAATGCCTTTCTCCGTAATATTCCGGAGAAGGCATTGTTGGAGGTCCTCCACACTTTCAATCAGCTTTGGATTGAAGGTGCCTTTCCATCAACCTGGAGGGAGTCTGCGGTGGTTCCTATCCCAAAACAGGGCAAAGACAGAGGTGACCCAAACAACTATAGACCCATATCCCTCACCAGCTGCCTGTGCAAAATAATGGAAAGGATGGTGAACCGGCGGCTCGTTTGGTGGTTGGAGCGCCGAGACCTTCTTTCCACTATCCAGTGCGGTTTTCGTCGGGGCCGTTCCACTATCGACCACATAGTTAGAATTGACAATTTCATCCAGGAAGCATTTCTCCTCCGCCAGCACGCGATCGGAGTGTTCTTCGATTTGGAGAAGGCCTACGATCGTGTCTGGCGCTGGAAGATTTTAAGCACGCTGCATGAATGGGGTTTTAGGGGCAATCTGCCGACTTTTATCAGTAATTTTTTAATGAACCGAGTATTTAGAGTAAAAATAGGCCAACATCTCTCAGAATTTTACAGACAGGACAACGGCATTCCTCAAGGCTCAGTACTTAGCGTAACACTTTTCGCCATCGCAATAAATGATATAGTTGACTGCATCAAAACCCCTGTAATTGGATCCTTGTTTGTCGATGACCTGGCGATTTTCTGCCGGTCATCCAAACTTCTCACTGCCTCCAGACAGATCCAACTGACATTAAACAGTTTACACAGGTGGACACTAAGAAATGGCTTTGTTTTTTCTCCGGTGAAAACTGTGTGTGTCCACTTTCACCGGCTAAGGGGAGTGCATATTCCGTTACCACTGCGCTTAGGTGGCAGAGATCTTAACTACGCTCAGTCGGTCAGATTTTTGGGAATGATCTTCGATTCCCGTCTAAACTGGCGGGAACATATTCAATTTTTAAGGAACAATTGTTCTAGGTCCTTAAATATTCTAAAGTTTTTAAGCAACGTATCGTGGGGAGCAGACCGCACCACACTCCTTTTACTATACCGGTCATTGGTGCGGTCCAAATTGGACTACGGATCCTTCGTGTACTCATCCACTCGGGAGTCCTACTTACGACCTCTGAACAGTGTACACAACGCAGGGCTCCGGCTTTGCACGGGTGCTTTCCGGACAAGTCCTGTCGTCAGTGTCTACGCGGATGCAGGAGAGCCGCCATTATGCCACCGAAGGTTGCTGCTCATGTGCAACTATGCCGCAAAAATTTTAACGATGAGGATGCACCCATGTTCTAACCTTGTTTTTAAACCTCGCTTTTTAGAACTTTTTAACCGCAGGACAAAAGCCACTCGGCCAGTAAGTGTACGTTTCCACAATTTTATCCGTGAACGAGGTATTCTATTACCAGAAATGTACCCCATCAGGCATTCTAGTCACCCGCCATGGTTAACTCCCGCTCCCGAAATAAAAATGTCCCTTTACAACCGACAAAAGGCTTTTACCACCGCTGAAGAGTATAAGCAACAATTCTTAATGTTTCTTAGCCAACATCCAGAATTAGTCCCCGTGTTTACAGACGGCTCGAAGACGGATACAGCTTGTGCCTGTGCGGTTGTATCATCTCACCATGGAGTCATCAAAGCAAAACTCAGCCCGCTGTGTAGTATTTACACAGCGGAACTGTTAGGTATTAAAACGGCTCTTGATGGGATAAATGTGAACGGTGGCTCCTTTGTGGTCTGCTCAGACTCCATGAGCGCCCTAAAATCCATTTCCGGCTTTTCTCCTTTGCATCCTATTGTCCAGGATATTCACTCCTCGCTGCTCTCCCTTCACAGGAAGGGAACCACTGTCTGGTTTCTTTGGATCCCTGGGCATGTGGGAATTGCCGGAAATGAGGCAGCCGATTCTGCCGCAAAACACGCTCTCAATCTTGACGATCTTAAGTCGACGCTGGTATCTTGTGAAGATCTAAGAGCCTCACTCAAGAGCTCAGTTCTTCAACAGTGGAGGGAGTCGTGGAGAAACATTACAAACAACAAACTGCGCACAGTTAAACCGGTGACGTCAGCGTGGCCCACTTCCGTCAGGAGGAGCCGCCGAGAGGAAGTCGTCATCACCCGGATGAGGATAGGGCACAGCCCAATGACCCACTCCTTTCTCTTCACAGAAGAGAAATTGCCACCTCGGTGTGATGACTGCGACTGTCCTCTTGGAATTCGGCATATCCTGACGGAGTGTGACAGATACCGGGACGTACGTAACCGACTGAATATTACGGGTGATTTAGGGTCCATTCTAGGTGACGAAACAGATGCTATCGACCGTGTAATTTTATTTTTAAAGGAAACTGGGCTTTTTAATAAATTATAAATACAGTCTAACAATATTAAAGATTTTATGTGCTGACAAATATTAGATAAGCTCAATACCTGATTTCAGGTAATGTAATGTCTACGGATTTAAATTAATGTTATATTTCTGAAAAGCAGTGGTGCAAAATGACCATGCTGTCGACGCACCCTAAATATTAACTCTACTACTACTACTACTTGATTAAACAGTCTTCATTTTTGTTAATTTCTTAAGTGAAGGACAGCCGTACATTTCCAAGTTACCCACGCATATTCCTTTGGGAAGAAGACTGGTCAAGAAGGATGCATTTTCTGCACCTTTTTGTGAATAAAAACTGATATTCCTTTATGTATTTAAATAATATGCTCTCCAATTCCGAATAATCTACAACCCTTAAGAATTCAAACAAGCCATGGTAGTTGTTTCTTAGCCAAGAGGCTTCTCTCGTGTACAGTGCTGGTGATTTAAAAAGCCACGTATCGCAACATTTCGTTTGTGCATTAATGATAGCTTATTCCTTGACTATGTATGCACCTTCATTTTCGGTGAATACTTGAAATTTGATGATGACACTAATGGTGTAATCTCTCAATCTTACAAGGCTTTACACCCAATGCCAGAGGTTCAAGAGATTACAAGAGCTTCTGACTTGCAGAATTATACCTCGTGCCAGAGGTCAGAAACCCTTTGCATCTTTGAATACATATGTGATCAAAGTACAACCAAGTTATACGTTTTAATTACCAAACATCATTCACCACGAGTACCATCTCAAATTCCAGTCTTTCGAAATCAAATTTAGTGATATCGCTAGGAAACTCGCTAGCTAGAAATTATCTAACTGAATCACGACTGCTGGAAAGTCTCCGGAAGAAATAGCTTTATCAAATTGGAGAGTTTTAACAGACTTCCCATTCATCAACATTCAGTATAATGAGCTCTGTGATAAAATATTTTTAATAGACAAATGTCGCTTCCCAAAACAATTTGCATAGGACAAGCAATTTGACGAGAGCTGACCTTTTACACCAATAATCACTTTCCAAGTATATATAACATTAGTCCATTCACCGTGTGAAACAATATCACTTTTCTTATTTATCTGGTTAAATTGTACAACTGGTTCAAAGTCTGTTGAGCGATTGTAACACACAGACGCACACATTTCGATATTACGCCATTCAAATAATTTACTGTTCGAAGTGGTTAATTATTGTTGTTACAAGATGATGGGGGAATGGGAGGATGGCAAGACGATTATCTTTTCCTCTTGATGGGCGGAGACTCCTTTGATGACGACGGCAGGAAATTGGCTAAATACGACTGGGAGTTAGTGTGAATCTCACTCACTAGATGGGGCTACGAGCGCAAACCTTGAGCGCGACCTCCTAAGAATATCTCAGGGACTACGTCTAAGCATAGAGCCACGGGGGGTCAACTGAGGGCGAGGGGGGGTAGACAAGAGGGGAGGTGCGGGGCATTAGTTGGGGCCGGCAGTTCGTAGATGGCAGTGCAGTCGCTGTCGTCATGCGTGACGTAATGGAATGAGAGCCAATCAGAAAGCGAAAAGATTTTCTTTTTTTACAGTAGCGCTCGATTTTATTTGCTTTATTAAAATTACATTTTCCTTAATTAATTATCATTGAAATATTACCATTGGTGAATTATCTTGACCAGTAGATGCAACGAGGTGAACTGTAACGGTGAAAATTAATGACTGAGGGAAAAATAAATACAAGTAATAAGTTCACGAATTTTATTTAAATCACGAATTTTACTCATAGCTTTAAATTATATACATTTCAAACGATACGATACAAAACATGTTACTGATTGGTCTAAAAAAATGTAGAAAAAACACTATGACTAATAATTGAGTCTGCAAACATTTTCATGCCAGATTATTGCATATAAGTTCATACCATGTCAAGGAAATGGTATGCGACCAATAGAGAAACACACCATAATTATGTAATAAAGACAATGTGTTACAGTGCAAAACCAAAGAATGAATTTCCCCTCCCCTACCAAGTCTCCCCCTCCCCGCCTTCGCTCCCCTCCTCTGGCGACATGGGTTGAAGGTGGTGGATATTGCGTGGTCGCACTGGGCAGAGGGAAGAAGATAGCTGAGGTTTCAGCTTACGGCTAAAGCGCGTTTTGAGAAACTATATTTTTCGATATAAAATAAGGTGCTGATTTCAGCCAAATAATAATTGATGACGATTGATTCCCGTGGCAATTTAAAGAGAAAAAAATCCAGTTTCAGTCTCGTAGCGCCTTGATGCATGGTTGCCGAAAAAACATTCAAATTTTTACATGTTATTCGGTTTTTAAATTCAACAGCGTATTGATAAGTCCTTTTATTGAAAACCTGAAACTCCGCCGAAGTAATAATAAAGCTATATTCCACAAATTATTAAAAAGTCAATGTTATTAGCTCTACTTTTCCGTCATTAGACATTAACGTTACTCATGGCGCCTTAGTGCTGACTTAATGGGACATTTTTTCACTGATAATGTGCATGACATGAAAATTCAATAAGCCGCGTCGGGTTTATGAATGTTTAAACTGGAGTGCACAAGAGTTTGGCGCGGACAGTGGGTGTGGGTTTATAATTATGAAACTGTTGAGAAAATCTAGCTTCAATTGATTTTCCAAAATACTTATCTGTGACAGCTTCAACCAGTTTAGCTTCAACTACTTAAATGTTTTTTCTTTTCAGAAAATAAGTCTCATTTATGTGTCAATAAAATATTCCTGCAGTTTATTCAACTCGTTCACATGTCTCATCTTTTTTCTAGCAACAGACTGATTGGAATGCGGTGGAAAGTGAAATAAATGGGTATCCAAAAAGTAATGACAAACAAGTATCATGTACATGCTTGATAGAAGAGTTTTAAGATGGTTAAAACTGATAAGTTTGCATTCACTACTTTAAATAGCGAATAAATGGATCCAATTACTTACTTACACCTCACGCCATTCTTTCTCGGGGAGGGCAAAGTTAAATTATTCTTTCTAATATTAACCATTCTCAGGATTATGCTAAGAGCTACCTAGTGCGTCCAGTATATTGAATGAAAACAATTGGTAGAAGAAGAGATAAACTTATTGAACAGAAACTGTGGCGAAACAACCTTTTGAAAAAATATTTATTTACTAGACATTTAGTTGAGTTGAAAGCAGTTCGTTTTTCTTTCCATTTTCACACCGTAACATGGGTTAAAATAAACTATTTTGAAGGAAACTCCGGCTCTCGTAAATGCATTGATCTGCACAGTCGGGGATCGATTATTTCAGGCAGAAGAACTTCGTTGTAGAAGAATACTAATTTAGATTCCATTTTCTCTGACCAAAATTCGTCATGCCTTAAAATTTAGGTAATGCTGCAATCTTTCTTAGTTCATACCACAAAGTCGCAGAATGAAGCGCCTGTGACATGCAGTTGGCCTTGAGCCTGGTAATAGTAATTATGGCATTTTTTAATTGGAGATTTTGGTCAAGGCAAAACTACTTCATCTTTTTTGTTGCCTCTTCCAAAGTAAATTTTTCATCAGACTTGGTACACTTCACCTCAATAATGCCCCCATCATCGGTTATGCCATCCGATAGTGATGCAGCGAAGAAGCACTGCTTCAGGTCAACAAATAGCCCTGATGGAGATACCTGACGTCCAGTGATTTACTCGTACTGCCTTATTGCTTCCTTTTCGTGCATCTGTCCATATTGTGTCGCTTCGTTACCAAATTTACTCTCGTACAGTAGTCCTTTTACAATCGGGGCCCACTTACTTGTTCTACGCCTTTTGCAGGTAACTCCAAAGTTTGATGACGTTAGGCGATTCCTTCTCTCTTGCCACCATCTTTCTTTCTCCGATTGTCCCTGCGTGTCTTTCTCCAGTTTGTCCCTAGAAGCTGGAGTGACTTCTAATTTTTTCATCAGAGCGTCCACTTCTTTCTCGAACTCTTCATGGTCCATGTCCAATTTTTGGCACATTTCGCCATAGTCAGCACCATCATTCTTCTTTGCCACATTTTTCTGTTTCCATTTGCCTTGATTGGCTAGACATCTCCTTACTGCTTGTAAGCACTTAAGCCTTCTCTGGCAAGTGAATTTGACAGCCCTGTGGGGACTTCTGACAGTAAGAGGTTTCTAAGCAGAATACCTCCACATAGGCCCTAGCTGGAACTCGAGACCAGCGCCGTAAGCCCTGTGCTGATAAGACCCCCTTTTGACCCTATGCACTTGTTTCTCTCCAGAAAATTAAGGCCTTAATTAGGGGCAGAGAGGAAGGTCCGAATGACTCGTGGAGAGTCTGTGGATACTCGAGATCAACTTCCAAAATATATCTCTTTTCGTTTTCATTTGATATTTCACTGACGTCCAAATTTGAAATTTCATCGTCGGAGAGCCATCGAAAATCGTCATACGGGAGTGGCTGAGAGAGCGCCCATCCATGAAGATTGTTTGCATCATAATGTGTTAAATAATTAGACTCCGACTCGGGATCATAATCATCCATATACATATTGTTTGCCTCGCAATATCGCTTACTGCATTGAGATATTCCACCACGAATGTCGGCCTCGAACATCAGGAGCATTTTATACTCTGTTAAAAGTTCCAACTCAATTTCTGTATGCTCCAACATAGCGTCAAATGTCAACCCGGAGTAGTGTAATACCACGCAGGGTCAAGCTTGTATGCTCCGAAGCAAACGTCCCTGAAATTCTCGAAGACAGGCTAAAAGTGTCACGTCACTTATAAGATAGACGTCACGATAATCGCACAATGTTTTGCTTTCGAATGATACCCAAACGGAAGCATGAGCGTAATCTTCCTCGGAAACACCGTCACTCGTGAGCCGATTGTGAAATTTATCCTTATCTGGAAGTGAGGTTTCATCCAATCGTTCTAGTGAATCGGTGTAATCGTATGGATAAACACCCTTCCGTGTAACTAAATGTGTCTTCTCATTGAATATTTGCTGCGTGTATTTGAAAGTCTTCAGATTTGAGACCAAAGATGCCAGAGAAGCTGACATGAAGCGATAAGTATCGGCAAACCGAATACTGAAATTTTCATCGACTGACTTTGCGAATGTAATATACTTTTCCTCGGAATTTGTAATGACAATTTTTCTCCTATCATCGTAATTAGCTCGCGAACAATAAAATGACCGTCGTAGGACGAAAGGTTGTGGATGAAGACCGTTAAGAAATTTGGCATTATGAACTGTGAATTACAGATAGAGTGCGCAGGTCCTCTGTACTTGCCAGTTAGGTTGTCATGGTCCCTTACTCTGCTCATGTTAAGTTCTTTGTCGCAAATGTGACTAGCATTCGCATTCTCAAAATCGGTCTCTTCCTGGATTCATCGGAATGTTCTCCTTATACAAAGCGTGTACCTTCCCAGCCTCCTCTTTCATTCACTCGATGAGTACTCGTGCTGCATTTGGACCTCGATATAACTGTGGGCTTTGACAGCCTTCAGGTGTGATTAAAATGTTGCAAAAGCTGAATGGGGTATGTTTTCGTATATTACGTGTGAAAGAAGCATCAGGGTTTGGTTCGCAAGAGCTAATGTTTTCAAGGAGACCCTCAAAGTCGGCATAAACTATGCAGGGTACACGTACAGGGTACAGGGTTCCTGACGTACTTCTAGTTTGGTCTTTTAATTGTAGTGTGTGAGACAACGTTTGCAAATGCGGATTTGGTGCTCATGTCTTGTAATTTGGGATCGAATCAATTTATTAAAATTTTTGATCCAGCCGTAATGTGCTGCACGTTCGTTTGTGATATAGAGCAGATCGCGATGATCCTCTAGCTCTCGATCGACAATTTCATCGGGTACACCTCATTCTTGTCTGTGAGACCAAAAACGTTGGTGGAAATATTGTTGATACGTTCAAATTTTGTTATGTCTTTCAATTCTACAGGCTATTCTATACTGTCTCATACATAACCCATGCGAAACGCTTGCGTTTTACACTTGGCAATCCGTTAAAGGATTTGAGGCACGTTTTTTGCCCAAACAGCGTACTTGAAGCAGTAGTGATCCTGATTTTTTACGTCAATTACAGATAAAGTATTAGCTATTTTAGATGGAAGACTAATAAAAGTTGAGTCTCGTAGTGGAGCATACTTGTTGATACGCAGTTCTAATCCAATTACTTCAGCCAAGATCCATCCGGACCTTTTGGCTTGAAACTCTGATTTAAGAGTTTTGAAAAAGCGTCGTCTAGAATCACATTCGTTTGATCTGAAATCTACACCCGTTGGTTTATCGTCTTGAATGAGGTGGTCAACTCATCATTCTCACCCTTTCGAAATTTACAAATTAGAATCAAATTAAATTTAATTGCATTGATAACAACTGTCTGCTCATTAATTTTGGCAATCAGTTGCTCGCGAATTTTATTTAGAAACGTTACTAAATTTTCCATTCCCTCGTCGGATGTAATCCGAAAGCCTCGATAGGATAGAAGATTCCACCTCAACAAAGCCTCTACCCTGCTGTAACGTCATATTGTTTCTATGAAAATTACTGTTTTCATGAGCAAATGTATCATTAATGCTACAATAGACCTCACAATAATGACAAAAATATCTCTTTGCAATATCTAATGCATCTCTCATGCGTGTATAAGCTTCCATATCATCTATCGAATCCTTATCAAAAACTATTTTTTTGTGAATATCCAGAAGTGCATGTTCAAGATCCTTAGCAGTGGTGTGATTGCCCAAATTAAATTTGGATAGAATTTATGTGATGGATGGCATAATTAAGGATGGGGTTTAGGAAAGGTGTTTACTGCAAAGAAAATTAATTTAATTAAAAAATATGCTCGAATATACTCTTTGTTATCAGTATTAACACGAATAAGCCTATCAAACTTTAAATATAAAATTCAGTGTACACTATTCTACTGCACAATCTACACTCCCACCACGCGTGATTATAGATTAAGTCTAAACAAATGTCAAATAAAGAATTAACTTTAGAAGATTATTGTCCTTACAATCCTTCAACGAAGCAGGTTAAAATACAGTGTAGTCCTGTGGAGTCAATTCGTCCATTTCGTCCTATTATCCACTCCATCCTCTTGTCCAGGATATACAATGCACCCTCCAATCCCTTCGCGGCAAGGGAATCAAAATTTCTTTTATTTGGATCCCTGGACATGTGGGAATAGCTGGCAATGAACGTGTGGACAAAGCAGCAAAGGAAGCGCTAAACATGCCAGAAATATTAACGCCGTTGATAACTGTAGATGACCTTAAGTCTAAGTTCCGAAACATGGTTATAGGCAGATGGCAGCAATCGTGGCAGGGGCTAACGAATAATAAACTTCGGGCTATCAAACCGGTAGTATCAGCGTGGCCCTCCTCCGTAAGGAGTACCCGGAGGGAAGAAGTCGCAATTACTCGCCTGAGAATAGGGCACACTGCCTTGACTCACTCATACCTCTTCACGGAAGAGATGTTATTACCTCGGTGTGATGATTGCGACTCCCCTCTGAGTGTGCGACACATCCTGACACAGTGCGATAAATACCGTTCTTCTAGGGAGAAACACAAGGTTAACGGGACCTTAGAAACTATTCTAGGCGATTCTCCGGAGAGTCTGACCCGGATAATTGCTTTTTTAAAAGACATTGATATTTTCAATAAACTATAAAATCTTTGCATTAGACCACGACCTGCACATGTTATCACACATATATATATCTGAGGGAAATACTATATTACGTAAATTTTATTCACCCATGGATGAGAGTGGTGCAAAATGACCTCAGCTGTCGACGCACCCAAAACACCAAATACTACTACTACTACTCCTGGAGTCAATTCAGTGAAATGCAGTTGGATTGAAATTCAGTTATCTCAGCAGCAGCAGGATCGTAGATTGAAGTTACTTCTTTGACATTTTCGATAGAACTGGTGATTTTTTCTTCTGCGTCGTCTGTAAATACTCTCGCTGGGTGAAGAAGCTTCTCCTGATTGGTGGAGATGATCTAAAAAATTAACCAATCAGCTTCTCTGAAAATAAAGCGGGAAATTCAAAGAAATAAATGGTAAAATTCAAGAATAATAGTGTATTCGGATTCATTTATATTCCATATCTCCATTCCAAATGCATGCTTTGAACCCAAATGGTGATAAGGCGTACACTTGTTGAAACCAGAATTGCATCTATATGAAGGCAACATTATGCATAAATTTTCCTGGATAGTCTAAATAATATATATCTGCGCAATCAGTACGTAATTGGGAGAGCTCTGTGTATCAACAGAGTATAAATACTCCATAATATGAACAAAGGTATGAGCAAGTTAATTAAGATTAACTCTCACCAATAGTGTATTCTCTGTATACATGCCAGCCTAACCATTCATTCTATTGTTACAATAATGTTTTCTTGATATTGGATTGATTAAATTGTTTTAGAGGACAACTAAGTTGGTTGATTAAGAAGGGCAAAGTTTAAAAAAATGAGGGTATGATGCTTGGTGGAGGAGTTGATACAATGACATGGTATGTTAGGAATCAAGGAATCAAATTTTTAATTAAACAATATTAAATTAAAATAAGTGACTCATGCTCTTATCGAGAATTACTTAGTGAAGCTAACGGTTAAATTAATATTTCAAGGAGAGCAACATGGATAAGAATATGTTATTACACTGTCAAAATACAGATATATCCTTAATATTCAGTCTAGTATACTGCTTGCCACCATTCAAATTCATTAGGATCTTGCCAAGGATATTATTGCCCAGTCACCAATATTATTCCAACACATGAAATAAATATTGTTAGTTTTTAAAGCTGAACTGAGTGGCGGGTGAAAACTACAACATAGGTTTCGGAAGCACTGGTTTATTAAGACAACGAAATACAAAACTACAAACAACAGGAACAAAGGAAAAGAGAAGCGCTAGCGCGGGCCGTTCTCAGTGCCAGAGATGAGGGTTAGGGAAGGACAGGTGATACCGGCATTTTCCCGATGCGCGGAAGAGACGACGGCAGATGAGCAGTAGAGGCGTCGGCGCGATCTCCTCCCGATGTAACCCCACGACTGGCTCGTTGGAGGGCCAGAAACCAAAGGACCCCGAACCGATTTGAATTTAAGGTGTTTATTTCAGCCACCGCTGTTCAGGTAGTACAATAATATATATGATACAATGGTAAGTTAATAGATTTACAACGAGGCCACCCTGGTTTAGGCGAGTGTAGCCTCTTCAGGGTTGAGCATAAACGATATTTACATGGCAATACTGAAGCTCTTAGGGCCGGTTTATCCACCTCTGGGTAGGCCGGTTTTACCCGGCGGATAGCTTACCCGGCAGTCAAATCTCAGAAATGCGTTTATCCACCATCGGTTAAGCATTACCCGCCGGATAGATTTGCCTAGAGCTCCTTCCAGCGCGTAAATTCTTACCCGTCAGATAAACTACCATCAGCGCATCCAAGCGGCGGTTAGGACAACTTATATTGCGTACTTACCCTGCGTTTGCCAGTAAAAAAGTAAGTCTTATCGTTCTCACAATACTTTTATGTTGCATATTTATTATTAAATATGTAGATAAGAAGAAGCACGAGTCGCTGACAAGCATCGTTAAACAAAAATGTTTGATTGTGTGGCCGTAGTCAATATTATCAATAGTCTATCTGAGTAGTTGTTTTTTTCCGAACTTTCATCGCAGTGAACACCAACATCATATCATTAGTTATTTAGGTATAGTTATTAATCATTAGGTATCATTATATAGTATTTTTATTCCATCTTTTCCAAGCTTTTTGTGGCGAGCAACGGCAGTTCGTATTGGTAAATATTACGTGCACCGCACCTAATATTCAAGTACCTAGTAAAACCTATTCCAACCGGTTAATCCCGTTTTAGGCAGGATGGAAAATAATTATGTTTTAGAACATATACTGGACGATGATAGTGATGACGAGGTTGAGTTCTTCAACATCGAGAGAAGGCCATATTTGGTGAGAGACAGAATCAAGCACTTCAATTTGTGGGACGAAGTGGATTTTAAATCGAGATTTCGCCTCAACAAAAGGACTGTGCAAGACATTCATGACATGATAGAGCCGGAGATATCACATCCAACAAATAGGTATGTTCTTACTGCGTTGTTTGTTTTGCAATTGAACTGTCTCTGACCAACTGTAGTAAAGTAGGTATATTTGATATTAACGCAAGTTAAAATCTTTCCGATCACTTAAAATATCGCTGCTTATATTTCTTTAGAAATAATGCTGTGTCGGCCATGGATCAAATCCTACTGACGTTGCGATTCTATGCCACTGGAACAATGCTGATCGCCGCAGGGGACTTATTGGTGTCAGTAAACCCTCTGCTTGCCTCATTATCAAAAGAGTGACCTGTGCAATTGCCAGGCTGGGCAGGCATTTTTTGAAAATGCCAACGGGGGAGGATGAGATAAGGAGGGCACAGCTGCAATTTTATGAGATTGCGAGATTCCCCAGGATTTTGGCTGCAATAGATTGTACCCATGTGAAAATTCAGGCACCAGGTAAGTGAATATCTTCAGGTGTATTCATACCTTACTTTAACTCGCTATAGGAACATGAGTTGGCTCACAAATATATCAAAGGAGAGGTGCCAATCTTTCTTTAAAACTTTCTCATATTATGAAATAGTTATCCGTTTATTAGTAAGAATTTGATCAGAATGAAATTTTGTTTTGATTCCTTTGACTTTTGCCAGCAAAACGGAAATTACATTGCATCTAAAGAATAGGTTCACAGATTACCATTACAATATAATTTAATAATAATGTTTAAACTACACCTACCTCAAAAAATTATTACAGCATTAATGACAACTCCAAGGAAAAAATATCTTCAGTATATTTTCTAACTATGATATCTCTCATTGGACAATTGTGAATTCAGATTCTGATATCCTAACAAACTTTCATCGTAGCTGAATGTTGCCACTAGAATTGCAATGGGTACTTTTGCATTCATTGCATTAGTATTTAATCACAATCTGTTCTTATGCTCCATTAGGTATCTAAGCATTTGAAGTTTCATTTATTCCTCAAAATTAATTTCCATTTTTTAAAATAAGTACATTTCTTGAATGTGCTGCATGGTTTGGTTCAGAACCATTTCACCTGCCAGGCATGAGTATGCTCACAAAATCTCCTCTTGCACACTTACCATAAATTGTATAGGTACCTGCATACTTACTCATGTAAGGTTATAAATAATTCTGACAAATTATGTTACAGGAGGACCCAACAATGAGTACTTCCGTAACCGAAAGGGTTACTTCTCACTTAATGTGCAGACTATGTGCTCAGCTGACCTCAGAATTTTGGATGTAGTTGCCCGCTGGCCTGGCTCAACCCATGATCAGACAGTTTTCAATAACTCTATAGTTAAGTTCAGGCTTGAAAATGGAGAGTTTGGTAACAGCCTGGTTGTGGGGGACAGTGGATACACCAACACCCAGCATGTGGTAACACCTCTCCTCAACCCTGTAGGAGCTGTCCAAAATTTGTACAATGAATCATCCATTAGAACAAGGAACCCTGTAGAGAGGCAGTATGGAGTCTGGAAACGACGATTTCCCATTCTGTCTCTGGGAATAAGACTGCATTTAAGAACAATTCAGCCAGTGATTGTGGCCACTGCTGTACTTCATAATCTAGCCATTGAAAGGGGAGAGGAAGAACCACCTAGTGATGCCAATGGCCTGAATGAGGCACAATTGGCTCAGATACCTTGGGATATTGAACCTTTGGAGGAACAAGCTGGGGTGACAGCCCGGGATAATCTAATAAGAGATAACTTTTCAACTTTATAGATAATTATAAAAAAATAATAACAAATAAGCTTCTATTCCAACTTCCTCCTTTTTAATTCATTGTCCATTCTTAAGCCCTCCATCCGTAGAGCATGCTCTTCTTCTGCATGTCTAACTCGCTGCTCATGCTCCTTCTTTTGGTTTTCCAAATTGTTTCTGCTGATTTCCTTTTGAAGTGCTATGAGTTCAAGCTTCTCCTGAGACAGCTTCTCATACTTGGCTGACACTGAAGTTTGGCACTTCTTTTTAAAAAAAACAGCCCCCTTTGAACCTGCCGGGAATAATTGGTGTTAGAATCCACAATAGAGCTCATGAAATTACATAGTGTTAATGACGTGATATAATTGATCTCACCAGTTGGGGTCTTATGGTGAATCCCTGCCTCTACTACCTCTTGTCCTCTCCCTGCCACATCACCCTCACCATAGAGGGTGCCTCCTGTCTCATCCACTGCAGGGACCAGCAAGGCTTGGTTTTTTGGCATTTTCAAAAGCCTTGCAGCTTTATCAGGAGTGCATGATGCCTGTGTGTCTGTCTCTTCTGCAATCAGCAACAGATCCTGATATTCTGCTATGTCTAGGAGACAAAAATTTGATTGAGTAATCATAATTTATTGGCATTTAATATGACAAGGAATGCAAGAGTAAAATCAATGATGTTGTCAGAAGTATATGATAATGAAAACATCATAGTGGCAGCCATAAGTCAATAGAATATTATTGACCTTACCAACACTTCTGTAACTTATTAATTCCTTGAATGAGTAGTATGGTTGAAAGGGCACTGAGTAATATGTTAACTGTGTTTTACTATCAATAAAAATCATTCAATGAAAATTATTTTCTGCTTCGTCCATTTCTTTTTCTAAAATGTCAACGACCACTATATCTATATTCTCTGCATTGGCTGTGGTATATTCTCTGATTAAACTGTTCATTATTTTTCCTAGATTAGGTTTTCATTTATATGAATTGTTTGCCATGTATACCTTAAATGAGATTCAAGAAGTTTGAAAATAATAGCCCTTGCACCTATATGTTCGATCTTAGTCGCCAAAATGCAATTAAACCTTTATTTATATCTAAAAGTAAGCCTATTGCTATGTTATTACTGTACAATTGATCAAAGTGATTGTTGAATGGCTTCCTGTGACTTAATACATGGCTGTTGTTATTGATTTACATTCAGTGAAACCATGATGGTTTTTAGAAAGGAAGAATCCTACTGTACAGAACTGGTCAATCATAATTGAATATTTTTCTAACAATTGTGAAATTATGGGAAAAATTTAAATAGGTCTATATTTATATTTCCTGAGCTTTATAATCTTAACTTCACTGACAAGATTGTAGCATGAATGTCTTTTGGAGGTGATAGTGATATAGTAGGAATATATCTTCATACCCAAGAATAGTATTTGTGATATTATGTCAGAAAAATCACTTGTCCTTAGGTCTGGATTCAAGGGCAACGTCTTCAAATATAGATTAAAACCCTGCAGTGTTCTTCAGCTGAATAGCCATCATCTACAGTGGTGTTGGGTACCAAAGGAGACAACTCCTTTCAACACCACATTCAATCAATAACTGTAAGGGCTACAAAAACAATGGGTTTCGTACACAGAATCTCTAGAGACTTTAACAACATTTATGTTTGTAAGATATTGTACCGTACATTAATCCATCCCATTCTCAAGTATGCCTCCACTGTATGGTTTCCATATTGTAAGGTACACATCAAAGCTATTGAAAATGTTCAATGTACACCTTAAATGAGATTCAAGAAGTTTGAAAATAATAGCCCTTGCACCTATATGTTCGATCTTAGTCGCCAAAATGCAAATAAACCTTTATAACCACTACATTCTTCAATTGCTAGTATAAATAAGTTTAATCTCCATCCTTTTACCTATGATCTAACTATGTCATTTCTAAAGTTATTACTTTTAGCTACCCATCGTTTACAATTAGACATCACCTGATACATGGTGACATTGACTCAAGCCATCTGCTAGAATTGATCTCATTCTATGTCCCTACGGTGAATACTAGACTATCATTCATGTTTTCATTACCTAACACAGTTATTACCAAAACTTTTAATTCACCTTTGATCAGGACAATGTGCAATATTAATTATGAATGCAGTCACATAGATCTATTCAATATTACGCCTAAAAATTTGAAAATAAAATTGTCTTTATATCTACACAAAACCTTAATATTTTATTTTTAATATCTATATTAATTTTTATGAAATAATAATAATATTTTATTTTCACCGTTGGCAAATACAGAGTCAAGGCTCTCAGAGATAATGAGACCCAAGAATTTAGTGGTGATAAACTGGTGATTAATATTATTACTGAAGGGAAGATTAATTTTATTTGAAATATTGTGGAGGAATTTGCATTTCCTTGACTGTCTCATCGGTTAAATGAATACAATTTTGAGGACTAATTGCAGTTATTATGGCAGATGTATCGTCTGCATAAAGAATTGTTTTGCTGCGGGAAAGGTGGTTTGGAAGGTCATTTATGAACAATAAAAACAGGAGTGGACCTAGAAGGGACCCTTGTGGAAACCCATGGGTAAGTTTTTTTGGACTGGATTTAGTAACCATGTAATTACTAGAATAGCATACCTTTTGATCTAATTGACCAATAGTGGTCAATTAGATCAAAAGCCTTGCTTAAGTCAAGAAAATTCCTATAGTGAAAAGTTTGTCATTTAGGCCATTAAGTATACCATTAATAAACTGAAAGGAGGCGGGTGTGGTAGACTTTCCAGTTTGAAAACCATGTTGATTTTCATGAAGTAGATTATTCGACATCAAATAGTCATTCACAGGCATCAAAAACAGCTTCTCTATTAATTTAGAGAAGACAGATAAAATAGATATGGGTCTATAGTTATCAGCCTTATCCCGAGGGCCTTTTTTGTGAACTGGGATCACACGAGACATTTTAAATGCTGTTGGAAAAATCCCTGAAGAAAAGGACGAATTGATAATATCTGTCAGGGGTGAGGCAATACAGGGCAAGGCTGCTTTCAGGACTGGCATGGGTATGTCATCAAGACCTGCAGAAAGCTTATTTTCAAAAGAATTGAGTTTTTATAATCTCATGCTGATCAGTTGGAAAAAGGAAAAGGGATTCACATTGAGGGGTTATACTAGTATGTTCAAAATTACAAATCTGAAGACCGAAGATGCAAGTAAGTTTAGGAAGTCACATTTCATGCTTGAGACTTAAAAAAATAAATGTTCAGGTAGCCAAATATTATGATGCCATCCACACCTCTGGCAAGAACAGGCAATAGAACATCATGTAATGTAGTCAGAAACTCATCACAATGATTTCTTACATTACACGTATAATTCCCTGAATTAAAATTCATGTGTAATACCTATTTTTAATTGTTAGTTCACATTTATATTTGAATATATGTATAACATTTCCATTTGTCACTTGTTTATATGTATACTGAAATTATATATAGCATTTCTATTTGTAATTTGGGTATCTACATGAAAATCTACATGTCTCATTTCCATTGTACACCAAATTTACTTTGTAAATGAGTTTTTTACCCGTCAATGAATTTATTATTATTATTATAACTGAATACTCGTTATGTTAGATGCCAGTAACAAAACGCTCGAACTGAACTTTTTTAGAATTCCAAATTATTTTGTAATAAAATGTGGTGGTACCTATATAAGTAGTACGTAAACAATTGCACATGAACCGACGAATGATTGAAAGAGACCGTATGATTTTCCCTGTGTTGCATTTCCACCAACTACCTTAGTAGCGCACCCGCCCTATGAGTAGGTTATTTAATAGTGGCATCATCAAAATGAATAGTGACATCAATCACGACTTACCATTGCCCTGAAAATCATCGCTGTCAAAGACTGCGGGAAGACCGGACACAGAAAGCTGCATTGCTGCTCGCAGCTCCTCTTCCAATTGCGTATAAGGCTTGATTGTTACAGGAGGCCCTCCACCCGTCAGAAAGAGTGCCTTCTTCTCGTTAGCCGCATCTTTCCGTATATTCTTCTTAATAGTCTCGTATTTTCCCCTTAAACTTTTGGCGTCCCGGGACTAAAAAATATTGAATAGCATTTTATTACAAGAAAAAAACGTGCGAATCGCATTAGCTATTACGGTTCCATTAACATAAAATGATAATAAATAAATAGTGTGCTTACCGGCCCGGTGGTGGAAGCACAGTATTCCCTGGAAATTCGATCCCACGTTTCATCTTTCTCCCTCCATGTTGCAGCATTAGTGGTTTTATTTTCTAAAATGTTCTTGTATTTTAGAGCTACCTCCAGCAGCAACTGTGTTTCACTACTGGTGAAGTTATTTCCGCGATTTTTTAATTTTTTGTCCATCGCTAGATAACGAAAACGTTGAAACGAAACAGGAATAAAATTTTACCTTTCGAACAACTGGCCGCATGGATTTCACAACATAAGCTGGAACAGAATAGCGATGTTATCTTGTTTCCTTATTATAGCCGTAGCCAATCGCATCATAGACTTTGAAATTCGCGGTCGATTCTGGCCCGCAATCAGCCTTTCAAAACCACGTTGCCACGTCTGTCCTCCGGGTAGTTACCCGGCAGTTGCAAGTGGATTGGATAAACGGTACGCACGAGTTACCCGGCGGTCAGCGCTATCTTCCGGGTTGCTACCTGGAGATATACCCAGACATTGATAAACCGGCCCTTAGCAGTGGTAAGTGACACCGAACCGGTCCCCACTCGCCCTTTATATACCTTCCCGACCGAGCCAGCCCCATTTGAAGCCAGCCTGACGGTTCGGGGGGCTGTATGGGGTGGAGTCCCTGCTCTCACACCCCTGTCGCGAGGACGGGAGAAGAGGCGAACAATCATGGACGGCTCAAAGCTATAACTTGTCATCTGTATTTTAGTACTGCCAATGGGCTGCAAAGCTATGCTGGTATCACATCACTCTACATGTATTGTCAGAAAAATGAAATTCTGACAGCAAGTAATACCCAGCAGGAGAAATATGGAGCACGAGATAATTTCTGAAATAGATACCAGCTAAGACAATGTTGTTCCTTCTTGAATTTTGTAATATTTAATCGCAAGCAATTTTTTTACACTCACTCTAACATCTAGAACAAATCATGAATTATCTTGGATTTTATGCATTGCCTTTAGGGATTGATGAAGCATTATAACAACCATTACAATTAGAAATTCCAACCCATATAAGCATATTTATACTACAATGAAATTGACTCACAAAATTGAATCCCTTTAGCCAGTAGTTAACTAATATCTACCAATCAATGAATATGGGGAATTTTGAGTGAGAAAAGCGAAGTAAGACTAGAGTTGAAAGTAATTCTTGTTCACGATACTCTTGTGTCACTGGGTGCTAGTGTGTGCAAAAAGCACAATATGAAAGAAATGCTACAGCAACTACAATCAAAAAAATATTTTCATTTCTTGGCTTTGATCACTTTTGAAATTTTTTACTCGCTGCTTAAGGCAAAATTATAGATAGTTAGCTAACATCCACTACCCAATTTGTAATATTGTTTCATTTACACATTAATGAGGCGCATGCTTAGCTGATGTAATCTAGATCACTCCATTGCATTATCTACGTTGAATTTAACAGTAATTTTAAAATATTTCTTTTTATTTCTATAAATAATTTAAATAATAATACAAATAATTTATGGGGTCAAAAACGGACCACCAGCCTCCTCGTGGCGTCCCCGGTAACGGCTTCGGCCGGCTAATGGTGGCCCTCTGCTTGTGGGGTTAACCTCCCCACTCGCGGAAATATTGGGTTCCTAAGAAATCCAGTTACGCCACCCACAACCGGCCCTTCTCGGATGAGGGCCCTAGCAAAGTTGGGTGTGGCAAACCTATGCCATCAATAAAGGGAGCTCGCATGAAGTGGACGGAGACCCTGAGGGGAGACCTTCTAGCTTGCCATGCTGCCGGTGAGCCAAGTCGCAGGGGATACATCTTTGCACTCTTTGTGGTTTGAGCTGCATCCTGAATATAACCATCTGTCGCAGCAGAATCTGCGCGACTACGCCAATAACCTGCGCAAGAAAACGACACCCCAACCGCAAGATCAGAGTAGTACACCACCGGCCAAGGCTCCATCACCTACAAAGGGAGATGTACCTCCTACTGCCGGTGCTTCCGACGATCTTTCGGTGAAGGGAGACGAGCCGAAGGCCGATTCTGATCTACTTCAATACTGGAAAGCACGATAAACTACGATGAGACGACTACCAGGCAGAGAAATATTCGTCATAAAATTTCTCTGCGGGACCATCAGCTGTCCCAGTTGAATGGCATCGTAGATATGATCCTGACCGAAACGAGTAGCCTCTGGGAAATAGACTGCGTGGTATATGCTGCCGCCACACTGTTGGCCTCTTCCCGAGTGTCTGCCACTTGGGAGACTAAAGCAGCAAACAGGCTTAAACAGCTTAATGCCAAAATCACGCTGGCAAGACAACAGGTTTCGAGATTTCAGTGTGTGATGGATTACCTTTCCTCCGGTCGGGCCTTTACGCCGAAGGTCAAGCGCATTGCGCGTGCAATCCGGAGAGACCACCACACACTAAACAAAAGGGTGCTGCTTATCCTTAAGCAGCACGAGGTGGATAGAGTGCAGGAACTTAAAACGGTGAGGAAGAAGTTGGTCAAAAGGACTAACGCCAGGAAAGAGAACTCCACCTACTCCTTTCAGCCGTCCCGCCTCTTCCGACCCCCTCCACCTGTTGTCCAAACATCACCAACTGTCCCGGAGGTGGAACGTTTCTGGAAGGAAGTCTACGAGACTAGGAAGCCATTCAACGAAGGTACTCCCGCTATTGCCCACTTTAGAGAGTTTTGTGATCGCCACCTAGCAGATATGGATCGTCCCATCTCAGTCACGGAAAGTGATGTGAAGAAGGCCTTCTCTGGCAAGAAGAACTTCACTGCTCCAGGAATGGACGAAGTGAATAACTTCTGGTGGAAAAAGTTCTCTTCCACGCACAAACACCTTGCCAGAATCTTCACATCCTTCCTGTCAGGGATGGAGCCAATTCCGTCCTGGCTGACTGAGGGGCGAACGGTCCTAATACCGAAAAAGGGAGACATTTCCGATCTGAAGAATTACCGCCCTATAACATGTCTCAACACTATACAAGGCGTTCACTTCCGTCTTGAACGACCTTATCCTCCGCAACGTCCAACCGGTATGGGAGGAAGTGTGCGAGCAGAGGGGCTCCAAGAAAGGCATCGCGGGATGCAAGGACAACCTGCTCATTGATAGGTGTGTGAGCCAGGACGCTTGTCAATACAAGCGTAACCTGTCAATGGGCTGGGTGGACTATAAGAAGGCTTTTCACACCACCTCTCATGAGCTGATTATAGCCATGCTGAGGTACCTGAAAGTCCACCCAGAGGTTGTGTCCTGCATCGAACGCCTGTTACCACTGTGGAAGACGCGCTTCGCCATACCATCTGGCAAGAAGACCGTCTACACGGATTTGGTAACATACCACCGTGGAGTTTTTCAAGGCGATAGCCTCAGTCCCCTCCTGTTCTGTTTATCTCTCCTCCCACTGTCCGTTCAGTTGAGACGAGGGAGGGGATATATGTGCGGTGTCCCGTCAATAAGGGATCATAAGGTCACCCATCTTTTCTATATGGATGACCTGAAGCTTTATGCTTCAAGCGCGAAAGACCTGCGCCTGGCGTTGAACACCGTACGCAGATACAGTGAGGATATAGGGATGGAATTCGGATTGGACAAGTGCGCGACCATCTGGCGAAAGGTAAGATTTCGGAAGACCAGGAAGACGTGCAGCTCGTTGACGGAAACGCTATTCGTCATCTTGATGATGACGAAGCGTATGAATATCTTGGCGTCCCCCAGCGCCGGTTGCAGGAGGTTAGAGCAGTGAAGGAAAGGCTTGCAGCGAAATACAGGCAGACTGTCAGGCGAATCTAGAGCTCTGACCTGTCAGGCAAGAACAAGGTTCTTGCGACCAACACCCTCGCGGTTCCAACACTGCTCTACACCTTCGGTTGCATCAAATGGAATGTCAACGAGCTGCAAAACCTCGACAGGGGAACGAGGAAAATGATGGCCATGTACCGTAGTCTTCATCCAAAGACTTCCGTCGCCAGATTGTATCTTCCGAGAAGGCTAGGTGGTAGAGGCCTGATAAGCCTGGAGTGCCTTCATGACAGAGTAGTCCTGAATACGGCTTGCCGCGTGTTCCACAGCACGGACCCCCTTATGCTGCTTGTAAAGAAACACGAGAGTGTCGGCATAGGGGCGTTCCTATTCCAGGCGGCGAAAAGGGCAGCAGACGGCCTCGGTTTGGACTTGGACCTTACTTCCAGCGGAGAAGCGTGCGACAAATCAATCTTGTCGCTGAAGGCGGACGTGTTAAAGCGCGACATAAAGAATGCGGAGCAAAAGACCCTGCTCCGCAAGCATACCGAGAAGCCCATGCATGGAAGTTTCTATCGAAACTTGGAAACTCATGGGCTATCGAAGGAGCTCACGTTCGCCTTCCTGCGCTCCGCAGGTCTGAAGTCCGAAACCGAGGGATTCATGCTCGCGTGCCAAGATGGTTTCATCAACACCCTCGTGTACCGTCGTCTCATCTTTGGGGAAAACGTGACGGGCACGAGATGCAGAGCGTGCCGAAGACAGCCGGAGACTTTAGGTCATCTATTCTCCGGCTGCAGCTTTTATGCGAAGAACGCATACATAAACCAGCACAATTCAGCTCTGCGGGTGTTGTATTACCATCTAAGACACAATTACGGTATAGACGCGAATCCGGTGCTGCCTTACGTCCCTGGAGACATCGAGTCCGTCGTGGAGAACGATGAGTGTAAGATCTGGTCGAATTATTCCTTGTCCACCTCCAGGCAATTGGAGGCGACGAAGCATGATATCGTTCTCCTGGACAATCTCTCTCATGCCATGTTCGTGATCGAGTTTTCGGCACCGGCCGAAACGAACATGCAGCGAAGGAGATTGGAAAAAGGACTAAATATCAAGATCTGCTGTGTGAACTCCGGCAAATGTACGCGGGCTACTCTGTGAAACTGGTAGTCCTCATCGTGGGCGTGCTTGGTGGTGTCAAGAGCTCGCTGGTCGATAATCTCAAGTGCATCCCGGCGTGCAGGGCGCGAGCGGATGCACTTGCAAGTGCAATGCAGAAGGCTGTCCTTCTCGGGTCTCCACCTGCTTCGTGTGAATGGCCCTAATGCCACCTATCCACCGGCGGCGGACGTGGCTACCCTTAAGCACGACCCCTCTCGAGTCTCCGGCAATTATGACGGCAACGAAACCTGATGCTAGCCGGAGACTCGGAGGTGGAAGTTACAAATAGGAACAATAATAATATATAATTTATATAATAATTTAATATATATAATTTTAATTAAGCAACCGGTACCGTGTTTTTCTGACCACTATTAACCTTAGCCCAGAGAAAGTAGACAATGCAGTGTTAGCATCAGTTCTCTGCACAATTATTTGTGTGAAAAAAACCGTACATTGTATGCCGCCAATGCTGAGGAAAATTTCCCTCTGCTTCAAACACCACAGCAAGCTGGGAATAGGCGTCAGAGGTCTGTTCTTGAAGCGCGGGATTTATATAGAAATTGTTTCAATATCCATTAAAAACAAATGTTTTCAATATCAACGCAACGCTATCTATAATATTAATACTAATACATATAGATACATACTATTACGTAATAAACACGAACAAAAATTATATATCTTTGATCTAGTAACACCTTCGTCAACTCCATGATTTTTTTGTTTCTTTTCCTTTCGTTGCTTATTTCCCTTAGCTTGCTCGCCACATACTTGCCGAATGCCGTTTCTGTATCATCTCGGCTCATGGGGGAAGTCAAGGACCCTAGAGGCCGTATTCATTAGGCCAGAAGCCTCATCGGGGGTCGACTGCTTCCTCCTCTTCCCTACTCCTGATGACCCAGGTGTCACTGTGCCAGCGGTGGGGCACTTGCGGGCCGCGGCTCCTCTTCCACGAAGACCATGTCCAGGGCGGACATCTCCTCACACTCCCCCAATTCTCCCTCCTCAATGACGGGGATATCGTCCAGGACACGATTCCTGTAAAATATACATTTCATAAACATTCTATGCTCACTTTTCGAGACCTTTAAATTGCCAACACTGTGGCAAAAATACCTTAACAAATGGAATACACGTACCTCTTCGCCCACGTTGAAGTACTCTCCCTCGGCCATAAGTGATCGTCAATGAAAGTCACGTCATTGAAATAAAGGAGCGATGGAGCATATATCTGGAATTATCAAACTAGTTCTCCTTAGTTTTAAAAGGGCACTACTGCGTCATAAAACATGATAGAATGAAAAAATATCTCGATTTCGTTAAAATTGTGAACCTACAGAATAAGCTCCCGCTCCACTCTTTTTGGAGGCCAACACCTTCCTCTTCTCCGCTAAATAATTAGTCCGTATCGAATACCATTTTTTGCCTCCTCTGCGGTCGTATTAGGCCTGCAGCAAAACGAAAGGTATTAATGAGTAGCAATTTCCATTCTTATGCTTTCCGCAAAGTTATGTTATTCGCACCGTGTCCGTATGTCAACATGTACACATGGTTACCACACATCCTATATATCATTAAGTTTTCATAATTCCTAGCTTGCAGAACACATGTCCACTACCTCTTGCATTCCAACTGCCCTCCTCCCCTTGCTCTTGTAGAGGGTATTCCGCGGGTCCAACAAATACGGTCTCTCACTTATTAGATAGATCAACCTATCCACATGCTCTCTGGTCCAAGCCATTTAGCCAAAATTGGATAGTCCAACGGTGCGAAGGTCGATAACGGGAGAGAAATGTCCAAAGAAGGCGATATGTCACAAAACGTTTCCTTGAGGATTCTCCGGGAGGTGCAGAGGTCAAACGGTAGAGCCAGGTAGAGTGTGTCCGAACGAAGCAAAGGTCAAAAAAATATTAAGAGGTAGTCACACACGAACTATCCAAATTCCCCAAAACGTAAACAAACCGGCAGTGCGTCATTTCCGTGCTTTACCACCAGATGTCCCTGGATCATGAAAATGTGCGAATGCATGAACCAAATAGAATAGATTCTATTTTCTGTTCACACATTCATTCATTTGTACATTTTGGTGTGGTTACACGGTGCATTTTCGCGTTCATTCTCGCGTTCATTCATTTAGACATTAACTTGTACGTGTTAATGCATCGTGTAACCAGGCCTTAACTGGTGGTGTGGTGACTTGGTCGCTGGTTTCTTCGGTGGTGATTTTGTAAGTGTTGTTATTCAGTGAAAGAATTAGTTTGGCATTTACTATTAGCTGTTTCGTTTTATTCCTAAGAAGGTGAAATGCTTCGCGAAGTGAAGGTTTTTTTGGTGAAATGCTTCGACAGCCTGCGTTTTCTTAAATGGTCTAAAAGCTGAGTCTCGTTTCGCCATTGTTTCATATCTGTATTCGACCATGGTGCACTTGGTTTGGATAACCGAATAATATTTTGGAGCAAATTTGTCTAAGAGATATATCATTATTAGATTTAAGATATACACTTTATTATCTACTGTTTCGGTGAATTCAATGGAGGGCAATTCAAAGGATGGGTAGTCATAGCAGTATAGAGAAATTAGTTCTTAGTAATTGTAACGTAAAATCAAGAGCTATTTATTAGCTACAGTGAGGTCCCAATGAGTCAAACCCTCCTTCCTCCATTTTGGCGCCACTAATTTTATTAATATTAAAGGCTGGTTTCACAGAGGCCCTTGATAATGTCACGAAACATTGAGACATTAGGTTTTATTCGAAATCTGTATGGAAAGTACATCTAGTTTCATTATCACTATGCTTTTGCACAAAGTTTGGCGAAAGGATTAGAATCATTTAGTTCCAATTGTGCAATACAACTTTGAACTTTGGTGCTTCTATGTTTCCATTTCTAGTTGTCAACCCTCCCAATTAATCAGCGTGATGATGTATGTTTTTGTTACAAAACATGTTGATAATTTTTTGTAATCTGAGATAAACAATCCAGTGGATCGTCACATTCAATGCATGATGAATCATTAAATTTCACCTCTGTAGCTGTATATTGCAAAGGAAAACCGGAATAGTTGATTTTAGTCTGCCATTGCCCACCTCTGCATTGAACAATTAACCCTCTTAGTGACACGGGCCGGTATAATGGTTTTTGAGATGACCAACATTCTAATTGTTTTAATTATTACAAATTTTATCATATGATTTATATTAATCATGCTTAAGAAAGACTTGATACTCTACTCTTTTGTACATTTTTCATCATTTTGTTTTTTTTTAATTCTGCTATAAAATATATATTAAAGACATTTATCTATTTATTTAGCCATGGTATTTTTCGCTAGTCCTACTCAGATCAGGTGGCACTAAAAAGGTTAAAGCACCTTCACTGTGCCAGTAAGCTGCAAATGTCACTAGGGTCTTCCTGTTAGACAGTTAATATTAACGTCAATGTGCACCTAAGAATCTTGATACCTGACGTTCATATCTTATTTGCATGATGGCATACTGCATTTCAGGTGTCTTGTGATGACAATCTCTTGTACTAATTCAGTGAATCATTTCTCTCATTTCAGTAATTGTGTGAATCCAACACCGAGATTACAATGTCAGCATACAACAGAGGAGAGATCTCTGCTTCTAACTGTAATCAGGACATACCAAAACTAATCAACATTCCCAGGGCTCCTGTGCCAAAACCAAAAGACTAAAGATCTCCATTTGAAGGTCTCCTCTCTCCAAATCTGTTGCATGTGCCACTATTGGCGGTGCCTAATTGTCAGACATTGCTTCCAAGTTCAATACAGCATTACCTTGGTAGCCACGTGCGACCTGATGTTCTCCATGTTTCTGATGTGGGAAAAAATGTGGTCATAAAGGGCTTATCGGTGACAAGTCTGTTCCTAAATACTGTTCTTTGGTTAATGCAAATGCATCATTGTAACTCAACATTGATGAGATCTTCCTTTGAGCATATTGTCTCTATTTAAGGAACAGTTTTGGTGACATAACAGCATATGCATTCTCAGTGTTATAGTCCAGAATAGTCTTGATTATAGTGCTGATGTATGCAAATAGTTAAGGGCCAGACTTCAAATTGTAATGAAAATGTAAATGTGGTAGATTGAATTTTTTCGTAAACGCAGTAGTGCCCTCTGAGAGAGGAGTTGGTATTCATTACGTGAGAATCGTTCTATGATTAGTAAACGTCATCAGATGATTGGGCATTTGAAGTGATTCCCGTGCTATTCTGCTTGGGGTCAACACAATAAAATCAGCGTTGGTTCTTGTTTCAACAAATTTGGGATGTGAAGTTGTTCGTATGGTATAAATAAATGGCATGAAGAGAATGTATCAAAGCCATACCTGAAGATATGCCAGGGCATTGTGTAAATGTTTGGCTCGATCGAATTGAAAACAAATGAAGTGAGTGGAGTCATGAGTATTTCAAATTGGTCATATTGTCAGGCTTTCATAATTTGTCATATTATCATATTTCCTTTCTTTAATTAGAGGCAGTATTTCTGGTGGTAGCCTCATTTAGAACCCTTGCACAGCTTGAAGTGGCTGGGAACTGATGCATCCAACTCTATCCCGTATCCGACCCCCAGGTGAACGTGTCCCCTCGTTGGGGCTCTGGGTCTTCCTTTGGAGAGGTGGGGGCAGGCCTTCCTGGGAGTGAACCGCTTGCCACCGAGACGCGGGCGGAGCTCTTGGGGGGCCATTGCACGCTCTCCCCTCTTTCTTGTGACGGGCGTGGCTAACTAAGACCCACGTTCTCACCCTCTCGCTCTTTCCGTCTGTCTCGCCATTAGGTGGTAGTTGGTAGGCTTCTATGAGGTCCCCATCAAAACTGGATAAATCAGCTCCCTGCCACTTCATGCTACTTGTTGAAGATAAGACGTATGAATAGTACACTGTCTAATGCTCTTCGTTAGCTGTGAGTGAACCACAATAGAGCACAGCATACGTTACATTGAGTAGAATAATACCATAAAAATTCTTAGCTGGCAAGAAGTTTGTGTAGTTAAAGGATTTCCCTCAGCAGCATTATTTATCAGAAAGGAATTATGTTATTCTCAACTTAATCAGACCAGTAACAAGGAAAATTGCTGTACAATGGCTGCATTAGGATATCAATTTGATGCAATGAATCACAGTTCATAATTATATTAAATTATACGACAATTAAATTAAAATTAAACTAATTAAAATTACCGCATTCTGTTACTTCGCCTCCTCAGATTTCAGTTGCGTTTCAAGGATGCGACTCATGAATTCTACCTCCATCTGGCGAAGTTCACCAATAGCCTTGACATTGACTAGCTCCTGCTCCTTGATTGCTATTGCAATCTCAGCTTCTTTCATCCTGAGTTTCTGTATTGCCACCTCCTTTTTATTGTGAGACCCCATGGTCTTCGGGCGAGCCTCCCATCTCCTCCTCAATAGCTGCCTCCCTGGTTAGCGGTGTGTGCTTCTCCTTCTGGTGGGCCACTATTTCAAAGGTATATTTTAATGTGTATCACCATTTGATTTCCTCCAGATGTATTACGTTTTCTTAGACATTTATGCCGACGTAAAAAACTTCATTATTACAAGGGACTATAAAATTAATATGCGATGCACTTTCTTGAGAGAAACATAGAGCTGTTCAAGTTATATGCTTACAGCTACACAATGCAATTCAATTCTTGGTTTACTTCTACAGTTTACATTCGCGGTTGAAGATACTTTTTTATCAAACTACTACCACTACAATCACAGATTCGTAAGCAAAAACAGATCATATAGCTCAGCATAATATTACCTCAGTGATGGAAAACCGCCATGGCAAATGTGCTTACCAGATTCATCAACAACTTCATGGGGAAACAAACACACCGGTGTCCCTTCGCTACCCGCCGGTGAAATGCCGGGCCCCCCAACATATCACAATCCCCAGCATTTGGCGGTGAGTAGAAAACGGACGGCAGGGCTAATTCCACTTCTGGGATGACTTCCGCAGTATTGTTGGAGGGCATTGGCCCTCCACCAGTCCTCATTCTTTCCTGCCTTTCCTTCGCGATGGCCTGTCTCTGCTTCATTTTAATATTCTCCCAACTTTTCCTCAGCTGTTTCACGGTGCGCTTCGAGGCATAAAGTAATTTAATTAAAGGAATGCACAATTTTCCAGCGAAACAATGAAATTATGGAATATTGTTTATGGGTCATAAGCTGCAAACAAATGCAAGTAATGTGTATCGTGTCTCTGACCGTGCACATATTTATAATTTCAACCGTAACGCTAATTGAAAACTGAAAATTTTAAACAGCCTTTGAAATATTACCAATTACGCCTGGTAATCGTAATCAAGCTTCTGAATGTTACACGAACTGCCCATAAATACATTGTCACTACTTGTTGCTGCTGCTTCGTGACATTGTATGTGCTATTACATGCGTTGATTTTAGATGTACTTTGTATTTAATTAGAGCGTGAGCACAGAGCACAAGAACATATATCAGAAACAGCACAGTACAAATATCAGAAACAGCACAGCACAAATATCAGAAACAGCAAAGCACAAATATCAGAAATAAAAAGTGAGAAACAGAACATCCATTCCCCTAATTTGACAAAAAGTAAACCCCAGAACTCTGCAGACACAAGTTCTCATCCATCACCCAGTTGTCGTCATTGCGAACAAACCACTCAGTAGTGCCAGAGGTGACTTTTCTATCTTTTCTTTCCAGATCAAACGTTAACTCTCTAGTATACGTCTTGAGGTCATTTATGCATTCAGCCATTGTTTTGTTTATGCCCCCAACCCCTTCCACTTCGCTTTTGATCTCTTCTAAGAATTTGTCGGTGTAGCTTATTGTTCTCTTACCTGCAAAAGCATTAGCACTTGTTATTTGGGTAGACCCATCACTTAACTTATTGGTCTGACTAGCGCCAGCCATCTTAGAGAAATGAGTGAATTTCAAGGGCCTGAATTTAATATTTTCAGAAACTCCCATTTTCTAGAAGGCGGAACGGAGCTCTTTTCTGGTGAAGAACCGAACTCCACCTGTAATCTGGCTCAACAACCCATCTGGTCTTCCTTGTAAGTTCCAAACATTGCGTGGAAGACTACCTGACTTGCTTTCTCTGAGCTGGTGTTGATGGCCATCATGAGTTCCCTGCCTTCTATATATCCATCATACCATCGCATAGCACCTTGGCCAGAGAAGTCAGCGTCCACTTTTACCCAGGTTTCATCTTGCATTTCAGGCCTGGAATAATCTATGGCTCCTATAGGGAGGAAAATCCTTGTCTGGGATCTTGTGCCTTCATATAAACATAAATCAGCTAATGCTGTAACCAAAGGTGCTACTTTTTTGGCCGTGTGAACGGAGACATTTCAAAACAATTCGTTCAGTGGAACAAGGAGTTTTGCTACAATAGAATGGTAAAATATCAATTCCTTTGCCGCCAAAAATCCTTACCTTACGAACAAACTCCTGAGCATTAAATTCAATTTCCACTTCAGTCCAGCTTCTCGCCATTCTTGCATGGACATTGCATCTGTCTTCTTGCTCTCAAATATGCCTTTCCTCTGGATGATGAAGCTGACCAATAACTTCGTCTCCTCATTATTCAACCTCATCATCCGCTTCGAGTTTCCTTCTGCCATGTTATAGTATCCTCTCGTTCTCGATCGGCGCAATGAATTGTGGTAAGTAAAACGTCACACGAAACGTCACCGAAGCATGACGTAAGTATGAAAATGATAGCGATCTATGCGACCTCCCTACTTCGTAAAGTGTCGAGTGGTTTCGGATGTGGGGAAGTTTAAGACAGCAACTAGTAGGGACAGTGCCACCGATAACTGTACCTACAGCTGCCACCCTTTAGCGAGTACGGAAAGTGACAGTTTCGTCTCTGCACACGGCCCTAAAGGCCGTCACACACCGAAAACGATGCTAAGCGAGAGAGCAGTTCTCGCAGCAGACGTCCGCTACGCGCGCCCTCACACCAGCAGCTAAGCGAACCGAGCTACGTAACAAGATGACGGAATGTTTACGTTTTCTGTCAGACAGCGAAGATGAAGAAATTCTTCTTTTGAGGATGGCTATGAGAAAGAAGAGGAAGTGGGTGCACAATATTAATTTAAATAGGGAGACTCACGGAGAATATCACCATTTAATTAGAAAAATTTACCTTGACGGCGATAAGTTTCGTCAGTACTTTCGCTTGAGCATCGAGCAATTCGAAGAAGTTCTGTGTTTAATTAAGGATGATGTACAAAAAATGGACACCAATTACAGAAAATCGTTATTACCACGTGAAAGATTGGCAATTTGTTTAAGGTAAGTTTCGCTAGAAATAACATCGCCATTTATTTTTCAAATGCAACAAACGTATGTTCTAACTTTTTACGCCATATCCTTTGTCGATTTTCGCAAGTTTCCCGAAAAAGGCAGAGGGATGGTAAAGTATATAGTTGTGTAAGAAATGCAAAAATATTTCTTCTCTTTGACAATTATACCCAATTGTTGTGTTATCGGATTACAACAGATTTGTTATGTTATTTATTTTTCCAATGCACCATTAATACATGGAATTTAATTAAGATGTTGGAAAAACATTCATCGAAACAAAGCATCCTCAAAACATTATACATGTAAAAGAGAAACGATTATTCATATATGCTTTGCTAAATGCATTTACAGATATATATTAATCCATTAGCACAGTTTTTTCCCTTTGTAAATTAGTCATTCTTACTTATGAAAGCTGACACCGTCAATGTGAACATTGAAGGCAGTGTTAGGTATATTACTTGCTGCCAAAGGAGATTTATTAAATTTAGTGATAAGTACCTGATACATACATACCTCATCTAACAAAGTTGATCGCCATTCCATTGAAATACTGCAAAAGGGTTGAAGTGGTGGTCATACAAAATATACGGGAAATGAAAAGAAAAAGACAATTATGTCCAGTGAAATTTTTATTTATGATGAAGTGGAGGAGGTGGAAGGTGAAGGTAAGGGAGATGTTGGGGAAGGGGTGGGTGAATTGGTGGAATTGGTACACTCCTCCTCTGCTTTCCAAACCAATTCTGATATTCCTCTTTTGAGTTTAATCTGTGTAGACCGCGGCATTTTCTCCACTGTTCTGCTCAGACTTAGAAAGAAAAGTTCCAAGTCCTCATTGTTACTTTTCTTTTTCGAGGAGAGTTATTCCAGCACCTTGTCCACATCACTTGGGGTGGATGTCTTCCTCTTCCTCTCTGGTGTCTCTTTCACCACTTCCAGTACCTCCTCCACCATGACAGCATCAGGGGTCATAGAATCATCCCCAACAAATTCCACTGGGGGAAGTATGTTTGTAGAGGTCCTGTAGTGACAAAGTTGACTGTAATAAGTACTACAAGAGATATTTTTGGATGAATTCGAACTGATGATTCTAGGACTTGAAACATATTGTGCAGGAATTGAATTTTGAAAGCTGAAATCATTACATTATGAACAGAGAATAGAAAAAAAGGTTTCCTTCTTTAAGTCATCAGTTTTTATTCCTCAAAGACAACCCTTTACATAAATCTATCAGTTTTACGATGTAGATTGGCATTAATATCTTAAAATTTCTAGATTTAACTATTTTCCTCAATGATGGCATTCACCATTTTTCTATTCATCAAAAAAGCACTTATTCCAATGCCATCATTCCCAAGGACTCAAACCACCATGATTCTTATAAACCTGCTGCTTTTCACTCGTTTTTACAAAGTGAAGTTTCTCTTACAATTGTACCCAAGTCACTCATAATTGGCATTTGAAATTATTCAGTAGTATACATTTCTACATTGTAATACAAAATGAAAATATGTAGAATGATGAGTGCAACATGACACTTCCACCATGATTTCAATATCAATTTTCTATGAGGATAGTATTAGATAAAACTAAAACAACAACATAAGAGTGATTCAAATACAATTTCCTTAATAATGTTGAGTTCTCATTAACAATAATAACCGAAGGTACTTACATCCTGGAGCTCATATATGGGGCCAAGAACTCCCATCTGCCTCTCATATCTCCACGGTACTACCTTCCTTCCTTCCTGGCCACTCACCGTCTTCTTCCTCGCCAGTGCCTGCCTGTAGCAATCTCTCAGTTTCTTCCATTTCATTTTAATGGATGTTTCTGTAAAGCATGAAGTTAATCTTAATATTTTTAATAATGCTTATATTTGTCTTAATTTAATTTCTTTTAGATTTCTTGCCGCTGGAGATACTTTTAAAACAATTGCATTCAGCTACAGAATGGGAGCATCCACAGTGTCGGAAGAAGTGTGCGAGGCACTGTGGAAACGTCTCCAAGAAAGAGTTATGCCTGAGCCAGATGAGGAGCTATGGAGGATATCAGAACAAGGATTCCGAGATAAATGGAATTTCCCACACTGTGTGGGTGCTTTAGATGGGAAGCACATCAACATTAGGGCACCTATACATTCTGGGTCACAATATTTTAATTATAAAAAACAATACACCGTTATTCTTTTAGCATTGGTGGATGCTAATTATAAATTCATTGTAATAGACAGTGGTTCATATGGGAAGAACAGTGATGGGAGCATATTCAACAATAGCACGATGGGTGTAAGGTTAAGGAGCAATACTTTACGACTGCCTCCTGATGAGCCTCTCTCCAATAAAACATTGCCATATGTCATTGTTGGTGATGAGGCATTTCCATTGCGTCGATATTTGATGCGCCCATTTCCACGAGATGGCTTAAATGAGGCAAAGAGAGTGTTCAATTATCGATTGGCCAGATGCCGACGCGTGTCTGAAAATGCTTTTGGAATTTATGTAGCACAATGGCGGGTTTTCCAGAGGCCATTGCAATGCAAATTGAAACTGGTGGACTCAATAGTGAAAGCTACTGCAGTTCTTCATAACTTAATGAGAAATGACGATGCAGTAGACAATGTGTGAGCTATTGAAAACAGTGGTTCAAGTACAGAGAATTCTTCTACATTGAGAAACTTAGCAAGGGCTGGAATGAATGCAACCCGTGAAGCATTTGAAATTAGAAACTCCTTCATGGAGTACTTCATTTCTGATGAAGGAAGTGTACCTTGGCAAATGCAATATGTGAACCGTGCATGACATGTGCACAACTGAAATGTAAAAAAAAACTTTGATTTCTAAGTTGTATTTATTTTGGTGTGATAAATTTTACTATGTATTTTTGTGTCACATAAAAGAGTTATTAAACGAACCCAAGGACTTAGCTTTTGTGTACAAATTGAAGTACCCCATGAATATGAGATGAATGCATGACAATATTTACAGGATATATGCGATCACATCATAACTTCATATATTTGCCCTTGTGTTAGCATTGCAGACTTAGTGAACCTTGGTCTAATATCAATGTAGATTGGTAGAACGGTTATAAGAGTGGTATTTTGCAACAGGAAAAGAGCAGTGGCAGTTTTCAGTAAATGCATAAGCTAATTGGCCCTAACTTGATGCAATTTCAAAGTTGTTAATAATGAATGCATGTGACCGCATTTTTAAAAACTAGTGTTAATTTCTTCAGAATGTAAGAGTTATACCAGGTTTGGTCACTTGTTTCACTTTTTACGGAGGCACAAAAATGATTGATTTGTACAAATTGACAAAGGTAGGGATTTTTCATCCGTGCCTTGGAGAATGCAAATGCCTGTATCTCATAAAGTACTTACATTTCGTCTCGTATAATTAAGATTGTCTGAACTAAGGTTGAAGCTATCTACAGGTACAAAATTACGGCAATCTGACGTTGTGAGAGGGGATCCCTGTTTGAGTTGACGTGAAATTACTCAATCATTGATTAGTAAGTTAACACACATCATAAATACATTTGCAGACTGATTAGCAATTGCAGAAAATTTTTTACTGTGAATAGGTAGAGTGAGCAGTATTCAGCATGCTTTCAATTATTGCCGTTATTTCCTCAATCACATCATTCTCGCTCAGATCGCAGGTTGAAATTTAGACTTAATCTCTTCCACAAATTCCAAGGCAATATTTTCAGTGATGATGTTAAAAATATTTTACGAACCCCAACTTACTATGGCAGACTTGACCATAATCATAAAGTTAGAGAAATTGATTGCCGAACTGACCGATTCAAAATGTCCTTTTTCCCTCGCACAATAAGAGATACGAATAACGGTAAATATGTCCTATCGGAGAGTAGCAATGAATAGCATTGGTAGCTGCATGTTGGTATGAGTACTTAAAGCTAACCCTACTAACAGAATGTTTTTGCATGTTTGCTTTGCAATTTCTATCTTTTTTAAATGGTGTAGTTCTGACTACTATATTAATACTATTCCTTTTTTATGCATGATATGTAGTGCATGTTTGGTGAGAAATCACCCCCTGCCACACACCCTTGTGGTGGCTTGCAGGGTATTATGTAGATGTAGATCATATTCTTCGCAGTTTACTGCATTGATTTATATTACCATTGCAAGGTCACCAACCATATTATATTGAAAATTGACCATTTAAAGCACATTGGTTTCACTTCTACCGTCCTTATATAACAAGTGGTTTAAACAATAAACTAAAAATAGTATGTATATTCACAAGTCGCGATAAGAAACATTTAATTTCATCTCTTACGGAGATAATAGTTAACATTTCCGGTAACTACAACGTTTTCGGATTCCTTGAAAAGAAACAATACTTGTGTTTATTCACCAATATTATTTTAGTCATTGCATTTTAAACAAACGAAGATCTTCGAAGCAAAACAGTACCACCAGAAAATATCTTAGCTTAGATCAAAACACGTGTGACACACATAAATATGGCGTTCCATTTTATATTTATAAAATCTAAGGTGTACTTATAACCGTCCTCCCTCAGCGTCCTCGCTGTCTCCCTCCAGCAATTTCCATTTCTGCCGATATCTCTATATTCCTCGGCAAACATATTGTAGAGGCATGGATATTTTTCCACTTCGGAAACAAGTAATTCTTCCATCTTCCTCAAGTCGCTCTTCTTGCTTCCTGCCGTAAAGTTCGTATTTCGACTCTCTCTTGTTGATGAGAGATGGTGGCAAACGGAACTGCTGTGAAGATTGCGACTCGCCTCTCACTGTTCGGCACCTCCTGACGGAGTGCGTCAAGCATCGGGATGTACGTAATAAGTTAGGCATAAGGGGAGGCCTAGAATACGTTCTCGGTGACGACCCTGATCGCCTTTGCCGCGTTATTTTATTTTTCAAAGAAATAGGCCTTTTAACCAAAATATGATTTTACTAGTTCTTCTACAGTTACTACATATATACTTATTAAAAATTCGTACCCCCTGCGGGTAGGGGGATTGAGAATACTCCCGCAGTATCTCTGCTTGTCGTAAGAGGCGACTAAAAGGGCGGGGAGAGAACCCCGAAAACAAACCCCCAGTCCAGCAAGGGATGCGTCCGGACAGTCTTGTGGGTCCACTGTCTGTGTGCGGCCATACCAGCTGGCCTGCGATCCACCCGCATGTTTGCCGTGTGCGGAGACCCGTAAGGGGGAGAAGGGGATCCTGGTGGGTGAGTTCTCCGGCACCCAGCCGGGTGTCGGATGCCCGGTATGGGTCGGATTTCAATACCCCACTTTGGCCCTGGATCCCCTGTAAACGGGCGGTCAAGACCTAGCCAGTCCTGATCAATCGGCTTATCGACACGTTTCGATGGCGAGTGCTGGAGTGACGGGGGCCTGCGTAGGGCGGCCGAAGGTGTATGGGTTTGGAGGGCCCATGCATTGGAGACCTCACCCGAAACAGGCCCCCTAAACGATAGTGCTATATCCCTTGGGTAGCCCTGGCGACCACACCGGTTTGCGGTGTGGCGTCCCAAATGTGTGGCTCCATGGTGGGTGGGGAGCTCAGGGGATGAATTTCTATTTCTGCATGGACTTAAACATTCTACCTCCACCAAAAAGATCCCGTCCGGACACGGGCGGGGGAGAATTGCCATTGAGCGACAGCACTAGGTTTCTTGTGATGAGGTGCCAGAAAGAAGGTGAGACCCTGAAGAAGGTGTCTCCCTTCCTTATTCGACGTGTATTGTCAGCTTCCGTCTCTGGCGAGCTAAAGTCCGCAAAAAAAACTCAGAGATGGCACACTGCTCATCGAGACTGCAAACCTCGCGCAGAGTGAAAAGATATTGTCAATGAAAGTCCTTCATGACATTCCCGTTGAAGTGGAGATTCACAGAACACTCAACAGCTGCAGGGGAGTAATAAGTCACTTCGACTTACTATACGTGGAGACCAGCGAAATTAAAACGGAAATGTCATCTCAAGGCGTAATTGACGTCCGTCGACTCACTACCAAGCGGAACGGCGAAGTTATCAATACTTCGTCCGTTCTTCTTACATTCGCGCTGGATAAGCTGCCCGAGAAAGTTTTTGTGGGCTACGAATCCGTACCTGTGCGTCCCTTCATACCTTCTCCGGTACGTTGTTTCCAGTGCCAACGATTCGGACACATCGCCACGCGATGTAAGGGCAAAGCGACCTGCGCTCGCTGCGGCCTAGACAAGCACGAGGATACTGATGAATGCAAGAATGACCCGTATTGTATCAATTGCGAGGGTGCACACCCGGTGCACTCTCGAAATTGTCCAAAGATGAAGGAAGAACGGCAGGTCATGGAAATTAAGACAAGAGATAAAATATCATATTTAGAAGCTAGAAAGAAGTACCGAGAGTCTGTAGCCCCCACTTTTTCCAGATCATTTGCCAAAACTGTAAATGCAATTAGCAAGTCGACAATCGGCACACAGACGGACGCAATACAAAACGTTAACAATAAGGACTCCGCCAAGCCGGAAAAGGCCTCAAAACCGGCAAAACCATCAACGTCAACACCACCAGTTTCTCCGCCAAAATGCTCCAGTGTGTGCCCTCAGAAGCACACAGATAAAAGCTCTCCCAAGGTATCTGACGAAAGGCGTCAGAAAACCCCATCACCAAGACCACCTGGATTGACCAAACAGAGTCAACCGGAGTCTATGGATGAGGACGAGTGTCTCTCGGAGACTGCCATCTTCCAAATGAGACAGAGTGGGAGAAGACGACATCGTATTCGGCGCTAACTCTCCTTGAGTACAGACTGACTACTCGAGAAGTTTAAATTTTTATTTATTTATTATTTATTTATTTTTAACAAATTTTTTTATGAATTACATCTTACAGTGGAACTGTAATGGATTTTATAAACATAAAGAGGAGTTAGACATTTTAATTAGAGATTTTAAACCGTCGTGCATATGTTTGCAAGAAACTCATTTTAAACCGGCGAATAAGGGAATTTTAAAAGGTTTTAAAGTTTTTTAGATCTGATGACACCAGTGGCCAACGAGCCCAGGGTGGAGTGGCGATTGCTACTCGGGAGGCCCTTTACACCTCCCGAGTGCAGCTCAACACGCCGTTCCAGGCGGTGGCGGTTACCGTGCACGCCTCCGAGGCGGTCACGTTATGTAACATATATCTACCGGAGGGTGCACCGGTCACCCGTTTTAATTTGGAAGCCCTTATTCGTCAATTACCCAGACCATTCATATTATTAGGGGACTTTAATGCCCACGACACCCTGTGGGGTGGCGAATTGGCACAAAGAAATAGGAGAGGTCGCATTTTAGCATCATTTATAAATGATTTTAGTCTATTTTTATTAAATAACGGTGAGAAAACCCATTTTAATAGTTTTAATGGTTCGTTTTCGACCATAGATTTATGTATTTGTTCCAGTAGTCTGATGACCAAGGTAAAGATCTCCGTACACAAAGACCTTTGTGGAAGTGATCACTTCCCCTTATTTATTCATAAAGACCACAATCTGAATCCCCACATTGCGCAAACAGGTAATTGGCTGATTAGGAAAGCAAATTGGGTGACTTTTAAACAAACGATGGCATTTTTGCATGATCACAATCTCAGCTCGGAAAACAATATTAAACAGTTGACAAAATGCATCAACAAAGCTGCTAATAATAGTGTACCTCGTTCAAAAGGCGCAACCTCACGAACGCCAGTGCCATGGTGGAACGAGGAATGCGCCAAGGCCATCAAGCAAAGAAAAAAGGCTCTCCGAATATTCAACAAGTTTCCTACAGAAAGAAATCTTTCCACCTTTAGACGACTGCGGGCTAAAGCTAGACAGGTGGTGAGAGAAGCGAAAAAGGTCTCCTGGATGGAATTCGTAGGCAGCATAAACAACCGGACTCCTATCTCTCAGGTGTGGCGCAAAGTTCGTTGTATATCTGGTTCTCGGCAAGAGCAGATTATCAGTTACGTGAAAGTTGACGGGGATATTATTAATACTTTACCTGATATCTGTGACGTATTCGGCCTCTCACTTCAAAAAATTTATAGCAGTGAGAACTACGACAGGGAATTTATCGCAATCAAAAATAATTCAGAACGCCAAGCAATTAATTTCAAAACGTATAACCAAACGGAGAAATACAACGAACCCTTCTCACTATGGGAACTGACATCCGCCATCGCCGCCTCTCGTGACAGCTCCCCAGGAATGGATGGCATCCACAACGCCTTCCTCCGGAACTTACCGGAACCAGTCTTGTCGGAGGTCCTCCAATCTCTGAACCAGGTTTGGTCGGAAGGAAGCTTCCCTCAGTCCTGGCGGGAATCAATAGTTGTACCAATCCTTAAACAAGGTAAGGAAAGAGGTGATCCCAATAACTATAGGCCTATATCCCTGACAAGCTGCCTATGTAAGATAATGGAACGGATGGTCAACAGACGCCTTGTTTGGTGCTTGGAGAGTCGCAACCTCCTTTCCAACGCACAGTGCGGCTTTCGACACGGTAGGTCAACTACGGACCATCTCGTTCGCGCGGAAAATTTCATCCAGGAGGCTTTTTTACTGCGCCAACATGTCGTCGCCGTATTTTTCGACATGGAAAAAGCTTATGACAGAGTATGGCGCCATAAGATCTTGATTGCATTACATAAGTGGGGTTTTCGGGGCAATTTACCTGTTTTTATCAAAAATTTTTTGACCGATCGTGTTTTTAAAGTAAGGATAGGAAATATCCTCTCTCGCTTTTACACTCAGGACAATGGAGTACCCCAAGGCTCAGTCTTAAGCGTCACCTTGTTCGCAATAGCGATAAACGATGTAATGGACTGTATAAACGCGCCGGTAATGGGGTCCCTCTTCGTTGACGACCTAGCGATATTTTGTCGTTCTTCCAAACTCGTCACCGCTTGTAGACTGGTCCAGGTGACTTTAAATAAGCTATCGAATTGGCTTCGACATACCGGATTTCAGTTTTCTTCAGAGAAAACTAAATGTGTTCATTTTCACCGAAAGCGGGGAACCCACATTCTGCCGAATCTCCATCTCAACGGTAGAAATCTTCCTTCTGTCGAGTCCATTCGTTTTCTAGGAATGACACTCGATTACCGATTGAACTGGAAGGAGCATGTACGTCTTTTAAAAGATCGCTGTTTTAAGATTTTAAATATCCTAAAGTTTTTAAGCCACTCAACGTGGGGCGCTGACCGCACCACTATGCTATTATTATACAGGGCTCTAATACGATCAAGACTCGATTATGGTTCAATGATATATGCCTCTGCTCGTGAAAGCACACTAAAACCATTGACAACTGTGCATAACTCCGGACTTCGACTGGCTACAGGCGCCTTTCGAACCTCTCCAATTCCGAGTATTTATGCCGACGCAGGAGAACCGCCATTGACCACTCGTAGAGAGGCATTGATGTGCCGTTATGTGGCCAAAATTTCAGCAATGAAAAACCACCCGTGTTTTAATATTATTTTTAACCCGCGATTTTTAGATGTTTTTAACCGTAGGACTAAGGCCACAAAACCAATGTGTGTGCGTTTCAACAATTTCATCGCAAACAGTTGTTTTATTTTACCTGACACGTACCCTACTGGGTGCATGGAATGTCCCCCATGGTCGATACCAAGACCGATTTGTTTACTACAATTACTTACACGCCGAAAATCATCCACACTGCCTTCGGAATACGAATCTTTATTCAAAGAAATCCTGGAGAGATACCCTGACTTCATCCCGGTGTACACGGATGGGTCAAAATCTGATACGTCCTGCGGTTGCGCTGTGGTATCTACATACCATGGAGAGCTTAAATTAAAACTTAATCCGATGTGCTCAGTTTTTACTGCCGAACTTAGTGCAATCAAACTCGCCCTATCAAGTATCGCATGCACTAACTCTTCCTTTCTTATTTGCTGTGATTCTGCTAGCGCTCTACAGGCTATTCAGGAGTTCTCTCCCAGTAATCCCCTTGTCCAAGATATCCAGATTTCTCTTTCATCCCTTACAAATATGGGAGTCAATGTATCTTTCGTCTGGATACCTGGACATACTGGCATAAGCGGCAATGAGAGGGCTGACTCAGCTGCTAAAGGGGCCTTGAATGAGGCAGAAATACCGTCATCTTTAGTCCCTGTGTATGACCTGATGGTGGCTTTAAGACATGAAACACTAAGGAAGTGGAAAGATTACTGGGCTAATCTCACTGGCAACAAACTTCGGGCAATAAAAAATGTCACATCAGTGTGGTCCACCTCCGTCAGGAATAACCGCGCCGAGGAGGTCGCTATCACCCGGCTAAGGATAGGGCATTGTGCCCTAACGCACTCATACCTCTTCACAGAGGAAAAAATTCCTCCTCATTGCGAGGACTGCAACTCTTCCCTTAGTGTGCGGCACATCCTGACGGAGTGTAATAAATTGCGGGAGGCCCGTGAAAGGTGTAACATATCTCTTGACACTTGCCAAACTCTAGGTGACAACCCTGAGCAGATGAACTATTTAATAAAGTTTCTACGATTAACTGGCATTTTTAAAAAGCTATGACACTTTTTTCATAATATCAGAATTTAATACCGATCTTACACACATGTCCTTTTAAAATAATGTAATTTCCTGTAAGCGAGAGCTTAAGGTGCAAAATGACCTCAGACGTCGACGCACCTTAAAAACATAATCCTACCTACCTATTAAAAATTCGTAAATACGCTAACGATTAGTGTTTTTTTTTAATAACTCGACTGTGTTTATATTAGGTCGTGTACGGTGCGAATGACCACGGCCGTCGACGCACCTCAAAAACCTAACTCTACTACTACTACTCCAGCAATTTCCTTTCCTACCGATGTCTTTATATTCTTCGGCAAACATATTGTAGAGGCGTGGATATTTTTCCACTTCGGAAATAAGTAATTCTTCCATCTTCAATTCTCACGTCGCTTTTCTTGCTTCCTGCCGTACCAAAGTTCGTATGGTTCGTATTTCGACTCTCATTGTTGACTTGTTGACGAGAGATGGTGGCAATCGGAACTGCGCATGCGCCACGAAAGCTAAGCGAAGAGAAAATTGCCGGCAGAGCGATATGTAGCGACGTAACGCTCGGGAAGCTCGCATTGGTTCGCATGTCTCGCATTTGGTGTAAGCGGACAGTAGGAAATCCGTTGGAGAGATTTCAAGACACGTAGCGAGAACAGCTCTCTCGCTTAGCATCGCTTTCGGTGTGTGGCGGCCTTTAGGAGGAGGGGTGGGGGAACAGTCGCTGGAGCAAGGCTTAACTTTAAGTTTGAGGCGGTTATGTTGCATCTGTCCGCACACCTCATTATACAATTTGTGACAGCACTGAGCTCTGGGATGACACCTTCCACACCGAGTCTCTTCGAAGGTCAGGTAAAACAGCTTCAGTGTGCGACTGTCGTTGAGATGAGGTATAATGTGATGGAATTGTGTGAGGAATTTGTGTGCGGTGCATCCTTACGACCTGCTAGCTGCATAAAGACAACAGCATGCTCCGCATACGTCGTCTGCATGAAGGCATCGACTCTGAACGCAATTGTGAGTGAATGTGAATTGTTTTAAAGGTACTAACCTGTAAGAGTCCAAATGCGAGGAAAATAAACCCCTTATTTTATTACAATACTGCTGCAAAGAGCTTTAAAACAAGACCAAGATCAAGTTTTCGGGACCATTCATTAGAAAAGTTGTTTCATAAAATTAATAACAAAATTTTTATGGCTGAATGGAATGACGTGAAATTTTAGAATAAATTTAGGAAAGGATGTACCATTACTGTGTTAAAATGTCATAACGATTGAACTCCAACGTTTTGCCTTATGAGAGGTCAAAGTGAGCGCTCCCTTAGAAAACGCAAAAAAACCGGTACTTTTTTGTTGTCATCAAGATAAAAAATCAGAGGTGCGATATATAAATTGTCAGTAAGTATGGCTAAACGCACAATACAATGAGCTAAACTTTGATGTAATTTGCATTCGTGTAAGTTTTATGGTTCATTCTTAATCGGTGCTCAAACTCGAGTCTACAGCACCGACAGTAAGCCGCATGGTTTCGAGCATAGGTCCCCTGTTTCCCCACTACGCCCAGCCGGCGACACCCTGGCGCCTCTCTAGGATAGGGGGTGGGTATTTCACAGAGGCAGTACACCTCCCCCCTTAAGAAGAGAAAACAAACACCTATAACGTTGTTTTCTCTTCTACAACATACTGCTTCACCTTTCATTCACGGCTCCCTTAGAGCCGTATCCTCCTCCAAGTTTGGGAGAGTGGACAAACTTCACAGTTGTAAGTTCCATGCTTTCTTCCTCTCTCTCCTGACATTCACATACGCTTTCGTTGGAGGTATGCACTTTGTTTACAATTTCAGGCTTAAAAACTCTCGTGGTACAATAATCTTGCTCTCTACAATCTCTTAGCATTTTGGGACCATTACCCTGCAACATTTAAGACAATAGCAACACACTAGTGACATAATTACAATTAAACCAATATATGTCATGAAAGATACATGATAGACTATTGGAGTGCTTTTGCTTCCATTCCTCTTCGGTCACCAATCTCTCTACTTCCTCCACTTTATGGCTGGCATAGTCCAAGGCTTCCACTGCATTTATAACACTTTTAAACGGATTATTTATTCTTAACGTGGTAAGGTTCAATTTTAGGTTAGTGCCTTCACAGCAATCATACATCAAATTCAAATCAGGAATTACATCTTCAGTGATCGAATTCGTTTTGATTAATATTTTGGGCTGTATTAATACCTTTTGGCCATAGCCTTTACATTTTTTTTAAAGAATTTCAGTTTTCCAGAACCATTAATAATGACATTACAGCGTCTTGATCTTGAAATACGAGATCGTCATATCTTCGGGCTTAGAGGCTACAAATAATCACTCGTTATTGTCTAGCTGTGCCCAAAGCGTTGGATGTATTTCAGTAATTCCTTTAGGGCAATCTTGAGGAATATTTCTGATTGGCTGCTGGATCTTTGCCTCACATTCCTCGTGAAAGTGTGTTGATTTTATCGGATGTGGTTGCTTGCATAATCTCCAATAATCATTAATTCTCTTGCATTTATCAAATTCAGTCTTATCAACGTTACGATAATATTGGTTCACTACACCCATGAACAAATATGGAGTTTCAGGTTGTAGGAATACAAATTTCGACACAGTTCCAATAGGAAAAGGTACAACATTATATACATTAAATTTAACATGATTCATTAACGGTATCTTAATTACATACGCCAAAACAGTACGGAAGTTGATGCGATATTTTTCGATTTTAAAAAGGCATTCGATAAAGTTCCTCATGATAAATTAATCTTGAAGTTAGAGAGTTAAGGTATAAATAAAGACGTTGTACTTTGGGTAAAAGAATTCTTAAGTGGGCGAGAGCAGAGGGTTGTCATAGATGGTATCATGTCGGACACAATCAAAGTCACATCGGGAGTTTCCCAGGGTAGCGTAGTAGGTCCGCTTCTATTTCTTATATACATAAACGATTTGGGTACCGTAGTTAATAGTAAGCTTAGACTTTTTCCAGACGATGCGGTAGTGTATAGGGGTATATCTAAAGAAGAAGACAGGAAATCGCTTAGCAAGGATTTAGGTGCAATTCAAAAGAGGTGCGACAAATGGCAGTTAGAACTTAACCATAATAAGTGTGTAGCTATCATTTTTTGGAGGAGGAATAATTCGATAGAGCGTGCCTATAAAATTAGTAACTTGAAGATCGAAAACGTTGAAATCATAAGATATTTAGGTGTAACAATCACTAAAGACTTATCGTAGGGAAGACACATCCGGTAAATATGCGGCCGAGCGAAGAGAAAGCTAGGATTTATGAAAAGAGTACGTGGGAAATGTGATGAGAAGACTAAAGAGCGATTTTACTTTTCAATAGTTTAGCCCCACCTTGAGTATGCAGCCAGTGTATGGGATCCTAATGAATTAGGTTTGATCAGAGAACTAGACAGTGTGCAGCGTAGAGCAGCTAGGTTCGTTGCAAGGTGTTACGATAGGTTGGGTAGCGTTTCAGAATTAATAAAAGAATAAGGGTGGGAATCATTATCAGAGCGTAGGTTAAAGTACAGATTAAATCTATTAGAGAAATTTCAATCGGATAGCTTTACTGTAGATGCTAGGCACATATTAAAAAACAGCGTATTATGTTAGATTCGACCAGATAAATAAGATTAGAGAGATAGATTGTCGTACCGATAGATTCAAAATGGCATTTTCCCCCGTACTATAAGAGAACAGAATAGGCAGCATAGCAGAGTGATATGTGAAATATTTTAGAGTAGTCTGTAATGCATGATACATGTATTAACCCCTAAAATACTTTATATACTAACAATCTAGTTACATGAGACCCTATAGGTGCTTGTTGCATGTTAGTAGTGCATGCTTGGTGATCTTCACCCCCTGCCACACACCCTCGCGGTGGCTTGCAGGGTATCGTGTAGATGTAGATGTAACCCATTATTCGAAAACACATTTTAGTCTCTTATTTTTAGCAATGCCCTACCGTATGTGACACTCAAAGGTACATGAAGGGTTAGGCCTTTGGGTATTTCATTCTGGTTTGCCTTCACAGCTGCAATGATTTTCTCTGGCGTAACAATATGCGGCTGCAGTATCCCCTTTTGGGCGTTCACTATAGCGTTCATACGCTTGCTTCACTTCGGCTAGAACACGATTCAATTGGATGACGTGTTTATTTACTGCGATCGTCACAGAAGCCATTCCAAACGACCTTTTGATTTCCCCCATTCCCTGAATTAACGTGTGCCTGTATTGATTTCAATCCTGATAGTAAAGGCTTCATCTGATGGCCACCCTGAGAAATGCTGCTTTGAATAAGTGGTCGGAGATCTGGCGCTCTCAGGTGGGGAACAAACTCCGCAGCATCAAGCAACACAGGAAAGGTTGGGCGTCAGGGGTGACTTAGGACAGGTCCTGGGAGATGACCCTGAGCGAATCAACGATGTCATCCAGTTTCTAAAGGAAACCGGTCTTTTCAATAAGATTTAATTACATTGCATAGAAATACGTAGTATGTAATATTTCATCTTCATTTGATCTAATTATTGATTTTACATTTGCTATTCATTTTTTCTCGCTTTTTAACCCATTTTAAGCCGAGGTGCGAATGACCTTCGTTGTAGAAGCACCCTCTAAAACAAATTCTACTACTCCTACTGGTAAAGACTTCATTTTTATCTATATATCTGACTGTGGAGTTCATAATGAAAAGGGTGGATTTTACCAGTCATTTGTTCCTTGGTTAGTTTTAATAACCCGCCTAGCTCCTTCTCAAGTCTATTGATTTCTTCCATATAGTACCTTGCATCGTCCTCATCTGCGGTACCGAAGAGAATTTTACTAACTTCACCTATGAAACTGAAAACTCTGCGAGTGATTCTTAAAGGCTCTTCCTTGCTCCTAGCCAATGGGGTCGTTTACCACATTTTTTTATTGCCGAATCTGATAGAGTTTGTAAAATAAAAAGACGTTTTTTGATCCGTCAATTATTTCTCGAGTTATAAGCTGCGAAAAACTGATGTTTTTAACCCTTTCGGAAAAGTGGGCGTGGTGCAACCTCTGATGTATATCTACTTCGTCCAATCACAACTGAGCCCGCGAAGCTACTTTTCCTTATCGCAAAGGGGGGGGACACAGCTGACTCGGCCATTGGGAGCCGATTGCGACAGCATCTATGCAAGGACGCCTTCCGAGAATCTCCCTCCACTCCCTTCCCCTCCCCTAAAAGCAGTCAAGGACGGGAGGACAATGACGTCAATGTTATCATAGCAGCATTTTCGGTGGGCGTCACCTTTTGCTTATTTAAATTTTTGATTTATGAGTGAATGTTGTGGTTAGAAGATTAATTTTTTCACTTTAATTCGTTTTTCGTTTCCATCTAACAATTTAGTGCACAAAATTGCGATTTCGGTTCCGAGTAAACCGCCCATTGCCCAATTAATGACTTCCTCCACAAGGAAGAGAAAACTTTGTATTTCCTCATAAAAACTTTTTAATGAAGACACGACCGGTTTCACCGGGATTGTATTATGAGTACAGGGGGGAAGTCCAATTACATAACTCAGAATGGAGATTAGTTAATTTTGTGGATCTAAAGGAACTAGGTGATAGGTTCCACCAAGTAATAAGATATGTACAAATAACTAAAGAATTTTGTAAAAAAATACAGCAATACCCCGTGGGCTAATTTCAGAGTCCATCAGGTCGCACTTGATGGTGCCCTAGTGGTCGAAACCGGTCATGTCTTCACTAAAAAGTTTTGATGAGGAAATACAAAGCTTTTTCTTCTTTGGGAAAGATGAATTTCCATCAAGTTACCGCCGAAACTTTCAATTTCATTAATGACTTCCTGCTTTCAATCTCCTTTACTTCATGCGGCACATATTCTAACATGGTTACACAATCCGTGAAATTAGCCTACGAGGTATTGCTGTATTTTTTTACAAAATTCTTTAATTATTTGTACATATCTTATTACTTGGTGGAACGTATCATCTAGTTCCTTTAGATCCACAAAATTAACTAATCTCCATTATGAGTTACGTAATTGGACTTCACCCCTGTACTCATAATACAATCCCGGTGAGTCTTTAATTCCCTTTAAACTAAAATATAAACCTAGTCCTGAACAAATCAAGCAAGCCGCGGAAATCACGATGATCTTCTCCGCGCTCCCGGCCATACCTACAAATTAAAAAAAAAAACATTTTTAACCTATTAGAGTGAACCTTCATTAATATTTTTTGTGTTTTAATAGTAATGTTCACCCCATCTACTTTCATTGCGGTGTATGGGCCCACTCATTGGGCCGAGAGTTTCTTTCATCTCCCTATCCTAATCGTTTCATCGTATAACAAAACTTTATCTCCCACTTTAAATATCTCTACGTTTGCTCCTCTATCATAATACACTTTAGGTATTTTTTGCTTTTGCCTCCAGGATACACCCTCTCGCCTTCTGATTTGCGGATTGGAAACTAGTGTCTACAAAAACTATTGCGGATTGGAACTAGAGTCAGAGATACCTACATTACTTTCTCCGAACAATGACAGAGGATTAATTGTAGGCGGGGATTTCAATCTCCCTTCGATAGACTGGAATACGTTATAACAGGAGGTAAGGATAAGGAACTCTGAGAATCACTCTTGAACACCTTTACGTCGCATTCTTTACAACAGCTAGTAACAGAACACACCAGGGGAAACAATTCATTCTAGACTTATTAGCAACAAATATGCCCGAAATAGTTCTAAATACAGTTACAGACACATGAATTAGTGATCATAAAATAGTGCATGGAAAAATTATTGTAGGCGTTGTAAATTGTTATAAAATTATAAATAAAACATTATAAATCAAGGAGGAGGGTATACTTATTTGGAAAGGCTAATTACGACGGTATGAATTAGATAGAGAGATATATATATAAGAGTAGAGAGAACTAGATTGTCGAACCGATAGATTCAAAATGGCATTTTTCCCCCGCACTATAAGAGAACAGAATAGGCAGCATAGCAAAGGGATAGGTAGGGGAAATATTTAAGAGTAGTCTGTAGTGCATGGTGCATGTATCAACCCCTTAAATACTATAGATACTAACAATCTAGTTGTATGAGACCCTATAGTTGCTTGTTTGCATGTACTTGGTGATCTTCACCCCCTACCAAACACCCTCGCGGTGGCTTGCAGGGTATCGTGTAGATGTAGATGATTGCAATCTGGCCTTTAGTTCCTCCAAATAATCTTCGTAGTTGTAGGATGGAGTGGGTTCTACCTGCAGGCACCTGGGTATGTTCCGCTTTCTTCCAAACATTGACTCGTGAGGAGTTATTTTTGTGGCGCTGTGAGGCGTGGTGTTGTAAAGCTCTGTATAAATACAGAGCTTTATGGTGTTGTACACTAACACTGCAAATTGGATCCAGTCACCCCAATTTTGCTGGCCCTCTGCTATATTATAGTGGCGTAGGTATTCCACCAATGTTCGATGTCTCCTTTCCAGCGCGCCGTTACTTTGCGGGTGATGAGCTGCTGTTTGAATCTTCTTAATTTTAAGCAATTTAGACGTTTCCTTCAACACACTGCTCAGGAAGTTAGCTCCTTGATCGATGAGTATCACCTGATGGATGCCAAAAGGGTAGTTGCCTTCATCAAAGAAAACAGACTTCATTACTTGCGATTTTTGCCCTGCCATAAATGCACTTAATTTACGCAAAAAGTTTGTATTGAGAAATCCCAGTTTACCAGAGAATTAAATGTCAATTTTAAGGCCATTTGAAAAGGCTCTGAAATGGCGGGGTGCGCTGCCTTCTTACTGACGTAACAGGTAGGTAGTTTACGTCGCGAAGCATAGGAAAATTCGTCTCCTGAACTTACCATTGTGTTTCAGGGCCCCTCAGCTCTAGTGAATATTTATTAGTATTAGCCTGTGAAAACTATCAAAGTTGGAAAAGTCTTCTCAGTTAAACATGGTATTATTAGTCATTTTATAGACTCAAGGACGTCCTGCTCGTTGTGTCTTCTGCTACGACGAAGCATGGCGTGAAGGTCGTGCGGCGATGGGCGAACTACGGGGTATGCTTGTGAAAGGAATACTAAATGATTTTAAATGAATCAACTGCATAAGTAATATTAAATAAATAAAATTTAATTATAATAAATTAACGGAATAAATATTCCTCCAATACTTGTTCATAAGCTTTAACGGAGTGCAGCGTCTACTTGGAAGCGTCCGCAGCACCACCTGGTGGCAGGTAGAGGAAATAGTTTGACGTCACACGTAGCATATACCGGCATGCAATAGTTTGCCGTCGCGTTTTCGTGCCATTGATTTTTTTCACTTTTTAATTAATGAGGGAAAATACTTGACGTCATTTAAAAATCGAACGGCTTAAAACACATACTCAAGAGATAATAAACATTCGATCAAGACGATAAAAAAAATAATACGAACTACCCTAATCTCAGCATCATTTGCTCCACGAACGTTTTCGCCACTGTCGGTGAGTCCTGCTTCTCCATGGATGAATTTAGATAATTCCTCTTGAAAAGTGAGCAGATATTTATTGTTCCGGAGAGGAACCTCAGTAGCTATATAATTATGCAGTGCTACACGCTTAGAACTCAACTAAGGTACCGACCTAATTGAACATGTAACTTTGGCTGACGACCTTTTTCTTGTTTCACGCTACTTCCGCTTTTCGGTAACATTTTAGTGAACTAATGAAATCTACATCTACATAATAACCTGCAAGCAAAATGAAACCTGCAAAATATTTTTAACATCATCGCTGAAAATATGGTCTTGGAATTTATTTAAGAAATTAAGTCTACATTTCAACCTGCGATCTGACAATGATTCCCAATTTAATTCATTTAATAGACTGGTTACGCTAATAAGGTTATCATACTGTCCCTTTCACCCACCTTCTGGCCGATCTTCGCTGCACACGTTCAAGTTCGTTATTTAGACCAATTTCGTACGGATCCCATTATACACTGGCAGAATATTCCAAATGAGGTCTTACAAGGGAAAAGTAGCTGATTTCTCGTACATGATCGTCACATTTACCCAGTACTCTTTTTACGAATAAGCGCTAAATAAATTTAATTAAGCGCCAGAGTTTTATAGGCGAAGCCGGCAAGAGTGTCGGCGAAAGCTGCCCTGGCGAGAAAGTTATCATCTATCCAAGCATGTGTATGAACAAGATTTATTCTATTAGGTACCTTACGCATTTTATTTGAACAAGCTTGAAATAGAAAAATACGCTGCAAAATTTAGGTGAATCAAAAACAATTTTAATGGTCTACTTAAGTAAATTATTAGTTTCGCTTGTCGTTAAATAAAATGATTTACTCTGTTGGGTGCTTTGAAAATAATAAAAGGTGAGTGAAAAGTATTCTTACGTATATCAGATGGGGAGGAAAAGAGCTGTGTGCCGCACGGCTAAAATAAACACATACGTACGTACTTAGGTGTTTGTATCAGAGCGGTTTGTATTTGAGTGTCACTTGCAATGCTGATGATAAAGATAAATTGGGACAATTAGCAACATTATTTTGAATAATTATTGTAAATATGAAAGTGATGCAATAAAACGGCAATATGTTACAAAACGCAGAAAAATTTGTATCCCGAAAACACCTAAATCATTATCATATTAGGTTGTTTTGTTCAACTGGTAAGCGATGGAATATTATTAGTGGAATTAAAACGATCGAATTACCGCGTTAAATGAATCAACGTATTCAAAATACATCTCGCATTTCTCCGCGCTACGAGTTCTCGTCGGAACATTCTTAAGAACAATTGTTACGTCATGGGAGTTATTGTCAGGCCTGTAATACCGAGATGGCCTTGCTCGAATACCATCTAAAACCGGCACTTTTTACGTTTCAACCTTTGTAAACATTATGGAAATGCGTTCTAAAAATTCAAGTTTACTGTCCAATTACGCGGAATGAAATAAAGGGAATTAAGGTGTGATTAGATTTTCTGTACAGGAAGCTGTTAACTTGTTATTCGTATTCAAATCGAGTGCCGGCAGTAGTTCCGATTGGAACTCGTTTGATTCGGTCCTTCCGTTCATCCCGTTATTCCACTCGTTCCTTTCGCGGGCCCTCCCATGGATCTTAAATAGGCATCCACAGATTTTCAATATTTCATATTTAAAATCTATGGATCCTCCCTGTCTTTTCATTCCGTTCGCTTTTCCTTGACGTGATTTGGTTCCTCGAGTTGAGCCATGTCGAGGAACGAAAATTTGGCTCGCAGTCGAATTCGTTCCGATGCGTTCCTCAGGCGGACCCGTTCTTTTGGATCGAATCGTTCCGGAACATTCTAGCACGATTCATTCTGGAACTTACGGAACATTCTGGAACTCTGTAGCATTTAGGGATGGGCGGGTATGAGAAAAAATCCGGTGTTAGGTTAACCGGGTATTTTAAACAAAATGAGTACTTGAGTATTAAAACATGTGGAAAATAACCGGTTATTTTTAGGTTTTATAACCTGTAGCATAACCGAAACAAGGCCATCGTGCAAGCGGGGGGGGGGGGGAGGGGGGGGGGTGTAAAGGGAAGAGTTTTGCGTAAAATACTGATATTCATTAATTATCTAATGTAATTGTATTTTCCTTATCATTTATAACGCTCGCAATTACTGGAACATAAATAATACATTTTATTTAAAGGCAGATTACCGCGGAACCAAACATAAATCGGATGCAGTTGCAGTGGATATACAAGTGCATTTTTCGCCCATCACGTTAGTGCCGTAACTGCTCGAGACCTAATAACATCTTCGGAATTTTTACCACTTATTATGTGAAAAGTAACATAAGTAATGCTAATCATCATTTCATGCTCATTTTCCCCAAACTCCCCCTTCGACTCACGAATATATTCTTATAAGATGAAATATAGTCTTATAAGAGAGGAGAACCACCAAACCAACACTTATACCCTGGCCAAGTCACTTGGCGAAGGTTTATTTTATGAAGTCGGGCAATTTGATAATAACTCTTCTTACCTTGGAATTAATCAGGTATATGTATCAGTATAAAATAATATAACGGGTATGTTAACGTGATATTACATTTGAAAATGAGCGGCTGGTGGCTTCTACTGTTAGATATTCAGTTCAGAACCCTCGCCGAAATACCTGGGTAACTCGCAAGGATATTCACGATATTGCGTATGTTGAAAATTACGACCTGTTGCCATCACGAATTAAAACAATGCATGAATGTTTCACTTCCAACGTCGAGCCTTGGGTTTACCAATGGCGGTGAATATCAACACCTTTATTTCCATAATTCTCCGGCAGGATACGGGCTTTCGGTTATTTCGCTCAGGCACGACTATTATATTAGATTCCTTGTAGCCTCCTTGCGCTCAGGTTATGAGTACTCCGTTTTAAAATTACTAATAGCTTTTTCGTCCTGGCTGATGTACCTACAATAAGCTGCCTTGGGTGCAAGTAGTACCAGTGTCTACCGACACAAAGCCGACATCCAAAATTTTTGATGAAAAATATTAAGGTTATTTCTCTGTTATGCAAAAAAATAACCGAGTACTCAGGTTAACCTGATCGGAAAAATAACCGGTTATTTTCAGGTTAACCTAGGGTAAATAACCGGTTATGGATATAACCGGTTATTTTTGCCCATCCCTAGTAGCATTGCGCATGATGGTGCATCGAGGCACCCATCGCTATATACGTTGGTGCAGGAACACGCGAGCGATCCTATTTGGCGTTACACCACGATTCATCGCCGAAGGCTGGCTATTTTATAAACTATAGTGTCATATTCGTGGGTTGGAACTTTCGGAAAACTCACTTCGTTGGAAAGCGCTGAATTTCTCAAATGCCTGGGGGAAAGGTAAAGTTGATCATTTCTTATGGCGTTCTATTACTGTTATGCCACATAAAGTGGTTCGTGTGGGGATTTTCCAATAATCTAGATTAATTAAAAATAGAACATGCTAAATGAAAATCTTATGTGCCATTTAGTGAGGGATTGGAATACTGAAATCATTGATTAAAATATACATAATTGTTGTTTCTGCACAAGTGTATTGCAATAATGATATAGCATTTGGCACGAATTAGATTTGGCTTTATATTTTTATTGCCAAGTTATGGTTGTAAGGGAGGTAGGGAACTGTTACCTTTCTATTCTTGGAACTAATTAAGGACCATAATGGACTTATTGCTGTTAATCTATTGCTGAAAATTAATATTTATATTGTATTTAGGGAGTAAAAAACGCGTGAATGTGAACTGCGGCAGGAATTTAAAATAGGGAAGGTCAGAATTTAAAATATCGTGACCCTCAACAAGAAATGCATAGTATGCTGTGATAGGTGATGAATATATGGTATTGTAATTGTTAATCTGGGGCAATTCTCGCATAAAGTACCTACTTGAGCTGTGGATTTTACGTTTCCGCGCTTTAGGGTCTGGAAGAGCCATGCGACCCATCTCTTCCGAGAGAACAAGGCTGATTCGATCAGTCATGACCGACTCCTTGACGTAGGTCAGTGCTGTTACGTTTTTCATTTGTTATATCCCGGGGATGTCTGCCCGTATTGATCAGTTTGGTGGATAATTCTGTGTGATTTGGACCTAGCCATGAAAACGCAAGACACCTATCTGCTCGATATTCTAGCGATCGTACAAATTCTACACGATTCCGACTTTCCGGAGGCATACACGCCGAGTATTCTGCAGTGTACATCTCGGATGAAGGTAGTAATTCCTTTCTTGCAGTTAAGACATAGCAGGGGCGCCATTGCCGTAAGGTTTTATGTGATGGAAGATTACAGGGTTAGTATGTGTATAGTGTGCATGTATCGGAAATAGGACGGAACAATTTTATTTCCTTTGTTAGCGATGAACATTTAACTACGAATTATTTCAGTTTTAAGGCCGTTTTACACGGTAATTGAAACTGCGCAAGTTGATGTTGTTGAGCAGTCGTCTGCGGAAGTCCGTGACGTAGAGAATTGCGAGGACGCTTGCTTGACAGCTTTACACGGTGCATGATGTCAGTATACCAATATACCATTCAGTAGCGGTAATACCGTAAATATATCAATAACGTCAAGATCTGTTAAGTAGCAATTAATTGCACGTGAAAGATGCGATGAATTACCACCACTTTAAAATATGTTTTAAGCCATAATAGTGGAGACCCTCGTCTCGTATACTTTGCCCAAAATTTGCACCACGAACGAACATATGTGGGCCAAGGTAACAGGTTCTTCCTTTACGCACGAAATTTAAGCCTCCACGTGCTTAATCGCCCAGCTCATAATTATTGCACTTTATTCACTACTTATAAGGAGTTGAGTGAAAACAAAAACACCCAACTCAATCATCGACAACCTATTTAATAGCTAGAATCAGGGCCGGTGACAGTGGGGGGCAAAGGGGGCAAAGGCCCGGGGGCCCGGACCATCAGGGGGCCCGGGGCAAATTAAATTAATTGAAAATAAAAATTTAAAGTATGAATAAATTTAAATGCCAAAAAGAATCCAAATTTTGTTGTTTAAAAAGTGAAGAAAAAAAACAAATGAAGGTAGAGCGTGTGTCAGTGTGCAATGGAGAAGTACGACGTTAGCATTGTTGTTGTGGTCATCGAGGGTTTTGGAGTGATGGGGACGATAGAGCGAGAAGCGCGGGTGCTGCGACTGACTCACCTCCCCTCCCTTTGCCGCGAACATTCGCCACTCAGCGACATGTTGTAACCTGAATAAAAAGAAACCCAACCCCCCCCCCACGTAAAGTCGAATTGTTTACTTGTTAGTGGACTGTAAATAATCGTTTATTCTACAGTCAAAGCTACAGATTATCAGTAGCAAGCTACACATTCTAGTGTTGTGTCATTGGTTTTGTATACATGAGCGCCCATACACGGGGGTAGGGAGGGACCGCGGGCCCCCCATCCTAGCCTCCCAGTAAGGATTGCAATCCCAGAGAGATTTTTCAATCCCGGGATTATGGGATCATCATCCAAAGTTAGACAGCATTTTCTGGAATTTAGTCCATCTTAAAGAAGAAACTGTTTCCGGGGTATCTTGGTGGAATTTTTCCATAATGGAGAAGAGAAAAAATAACGATGCAATTCCACAAAACTTTATTTTGACGCGACCATGGTTTCGCTGCGGCGCAGCATCATCAGGTGGGTATACAAACACTGCATCAGCCTTTTGTGTGGTGAAAGTCGGTGGTGGGGGGGAACGTGGTCGGAATGCGGGGAAAAGAGAGGAAGTGAACACGGATTGGCCAGCCAGGTGAGCGTGGTGATGCATTAGGGTGTTTTCAGGGGTGGCGGAGGTCAGGTCTGGTGGAAGTCGGGGTGAAGGAGGTGTGACATTTTTTGGTACCCCCCCCCCTCCCCCCCTCGTTGGACATAACCCCTCGGCGGACTAATTACCCTCCGGACTTAGCCGCAGGACTTGCTCGACAGGCGTAGCTAACGACAGGCGGAGCCAACGACGCCAACAATGCCTACGATTCCAAAATGCATCGATTTCGTCTGCTTCGTTTCGTCAGCTCCGTTCAGCAGCTCCTTTCCGCCGCTCCTTTCAGCCGCTCCTTTCCCTCTACAGAAGCTCTACCACTTATATAGCCCCCAAAGCGCGGAAGAAGACAACAAGTTAGGCCATCGTACGAGCCGTTATTTAGTGTTCCCCCGCCGTAGTGAAAAAAGAGTCCAGGATAACCCAATCCTAAGCTTCCACCTCGCCCCCTTCACATCATGCCACCTTTTCCTCCCCTCAATTTGCACCAATGGAATTCCACGTTAAACCCCATTGCACTTTGACCTTCCAGAATATACCCCCTCCTTACCCCAGAGAACACCTCCCCTCTCACGCCCTCTGTTCCAGTCGAGACGGCAAAGAGACGATTTTTAGGCTAGGTGAGAGGAGAGTTGGTGATTGTCGATTCTCCTTTTAGCGCCATGGACTTTTTGGTGCAAGTTATTAGCTTTTCCCGAAATTGTGAAGAGTATTTCAATTTTGTTGGTTTGTACATTGTCTTTTGTTGTTTAAATACAGTGTTTGATTAGGTAGATTGTCTTACTTTTGTGGTTTTTTCTATTTCTGACCTCATCTTGCTCACCCGTCTTGGAAAGAACATTTGTCCTTTGGACAAGCGTTTCTCGTGAACTGCTGTTCTTCTTTCGAGAAAAGCTGCAGAGGAATGGAGTCGCAGAGACGGTGGGAAAGGGAAAGTGACCGAGGATTGACAGGTCGGGTGAGGGTGGTGATATAATTTAGTGTGTTTACTCCGGGGGTGGTTAGGGTTTCGTCTGGGGAGTGACCGAGGCGGAACCGTTGGAGCTCAGGGGGAAGGGGAGGTTTAAAAGAGGGGAGCGGGATAGATATAACAATTCATTCAAAACCTCGCAAGATTTGGAATTTACACAAATTGAAATTTCTATTTCTTCAAGACCATCCAACTTGAGACCCTTGTTTTCAACGTGTAATATGTGTGGTGTAAAATCACTGCTATGTTTGTGTTGTAATGAATGTGTGGCGAATTGGGAAGTGTGTTTGTGGTTACGGAAGCAAGCTTTGTGTTCTGTTATCCTCGTGGCAAAGGTCCTCCCTGTCTGTCCAATGTATGACGCCCCGCAATCATCACAGACGAGTTTATAAACTGCGCTCTCTTTCATAATATCAAATTTATCCTTTGTTGACCCAAGTATGTCTCTTAAGGTAACACTGTAGAAGCCGGCTCTGATTTATCTACTATTTTATTATTATTTATCTACTATTAATTTGAATTGCGATTTTATTTTAGGATTTTATTAATGACAGTTTGGTTACAATTCAATTTATTAGACGTTCAGCTAGGTGCATGCAATGGTCTTCGTCAAAGAGTGCATTACAAATAAAAAGAGGAGAAGAGAGTTTCAAAGTAGAGTAGTTAGTAGTAGAGAGTTTCAAACAGTCTCAAGTTGAGAGTTTAGATATGAATAGGCAAGAGTACCAGCAAAGTCTCGCTATGACCACGATTGAGGTGAATAGGTACAATATGAAGCCACCAGGGGTTGGAGAAGCACAATCAGAGTCCTCGAATCGCAGGTGAATATGTGCCTACAGTCCAATTTTCCCAGATGGGAATACACAACTAAATTCTGTTACAACTCAAAAATATTATAATCTAAGCGCCACAAAAAACAATTTAACAATGTAAGAGAAGCTATGGTATTGTACAAATGAGCATTCATCCCAAAATAGTCATTGCAGAAAAAAATATTGAACAAATCCCGTGTTCAATACAGAGGTTTGAAATTAGCCAATTTACACAAATATACAAATTATGATCCATGCATACAGAAGTCATGCGTTTGTCTCGAAAATTACTTGAATATATTTTCTATAGAAGAAAAGGCATACAAGCAATTACAGATGTGAAATAAAGTTTTCATGAATTTTTTCAAATCTGTTCCCAAATGGGATCGTTGGACTGTATCCGGTTAAAATAAGGGGTGAGTTCTATCTACCCTCACCTATCGAAAACCAACCTTCAAGTCGAACAAAAGTTTCTATGATCTAAAAGCACCCGCTGCCACCCACCCGAACGTGCTGTAACCCGGCGATCCCCCTCCTCAGGGTCGATGCTCTGCCACCGTAAACATGGCTGCAATCGATACGAAGAATACCGTTGCCGATTCTCCCGCGTCGCCCGTGGCTATGGACGCGCAGGACATCATCGATTCAAATATCGATACCGCTTACGCTACGAGAGCGCGCTCGGGAAGCCTCCCGAGCCAAAGATTAGAGATAAAAAAAGCGTGCGACTCACGCTGCGCATCACACACAGCAGCTGCGATACGCCCACGCGATATAACGATTGAAAAACGTTGGGGAATACGAGCCTGAAGCAAGGAAACAAAAAAGAAGGCCAAATATTGTGGGATTTAAATCCTATTTATAGCTCTACAAATTATTCAAGTGCACATTTTAGATGCCGGGTGACAATGAGACATATCAATTTCATCACCTACGTAGTTCCTATCTTCATTGAGCCTCAATTTATAATTGCTTTGGGAAATCTATTCTTCTGCCACAACCTGTATATGTAGGGTTCGGTACTAAATGATTTGCTTGCTGATCGTGTGTCGGAAAAACAATGGTAAACCGACTAAAGTTTTCAGTGGGTTAAATTACTAGCATGCTCTAGACATACTCACAGAAAATGCACAAAACTCTTACAACAAATGCAGTAAAGTTGTTCAGTAATCTAATAATTTTATTGATAGTTAATTTTTGAAATGCACTATTCTTTTGCAGTATTCCTGCGCAGTCTGCAACTTATGTTTCATCGACGTGATGGTTGGAAAAGGATTCACAGTTGTGAAAAGGATCTCAGTCATTCCATGCAACAACTGAAATGATTCTGTATATGTACCAGGGTGATGTGGTACCTACTGGTCGCAGTAGGAGCCAACCCCCACAATACCAGGTGTGAGAAAAATAAAAACATAGTGGTAAGAGGGTACAAATGGACATTTAAGTCAAAGTTGGCAACAGCATCATTATTGAAAGATTTCTTCCCTCTGTATCCCATTGACATTCTGATAAGTCCAGCTTTTCCCTGGATAACCTGTACATGACAGTATGTCATACATATGCATTATTTTAACACAGTTTTTTACAGGAAAACATGAATTAATAGAACAAACTCACTTTTTTCTTCTTACAACATGATATATGTTTATTTTTCGGTACAACATATCTTCGCAGTCACACTTTTGGGTGAATATGATATGACTGATGGTTCTGATGAATTTAGTACTTCTTGCTGTTTATTCGGAGTAGAACCATCCATCAGCAATTTTTTCATAAATAACCAGAACAAATCAAAACTAAATAGTCTGAGTGACCTTTCTCTGAATGCTAGCCTGAGCATAATAACCTGCTTTCATTCGCCTCAAAGCTTTTGCGCGTACTTCATTAGGTATTAAAAATATTGGAGGAGTAAACCATGAACTGCATTCACATTTGTCTTCGCCTTAGTTAAATGTCAAGAACCGTGACATTGATGGGCTTGAGACAGGAAAAATAAGAATAGATCTAAAATAAATAATCTTTCCTACCCTGAAAAATTGATGATAACTTGAGCAGCAGTTTCCACAGCTCTTACTTAATATTCAACAATGATATCACTCTTGTAATATGTGATGGAGCCATTAAAATTGAATACCAAGGACTAAAACATATGTTATGTGATCATAGTAGGAGAGTAGCTGGAGATATACATAATGAATAATTTAGGCAGTGAGGAAATGGAGGTATGTCTTTTATTTCTTCTTTTAACCATTTTGCTTAAACAGGCAGGGAACTGATTCATCCAGTTTTGATGGGGACCTCGCAGATGCCTACCAACTACCACCTAATGGCGAGACAGATGGAAAGAGCGAGAGGGTGAGATAGGATTATGGGGAGGCGGTTGAAGGGGCGAGTGAGGCTGGAGATCGCAATGGAAGCCCCAGTGGTCAAGGATGTGGTCACTGGGGTTCCTGTTTCTCGAGGCTGTCGCCCTTTCTACTCCTTCCAATTTGTGGTTGACCCTTGTCCACGAATCGCAACCTGGCCACTCCGGATGTAGGAGCGCTTTAGTGGGATGTGACAGTATATTTCTGAAAAAATTCGACCTTATTGTTCGAACGCCCTCTGACCTGTTATTCATTTTAACTTGTGCCACTCTTCATAACTTTCCTGTGTATGACTTAAGGATGGCGTTAAGAAATGCTGCTTGTAAGTAAGTGGGAAGATTGCTGTCTTGATCTTACTGGCTACAAACTTTGAGCAATAAAACTTGTGACATCAGTGTGGCCCACCTATTTCGGGAATAAACGCGCCTAGGAGGTCGCAATAGCCCGATTCAGAATAGGACATTGTGCCCTAAACACTCATACGTCTTTACAGAGGAAAAATCCATATTCATTGTGAAGATTGCAACTCCTCCCTCAGTGTGAGGCACATCCTGACGGAGTCTAATGAATCTCGGGTGGCCCGTAAAAGAATGAACATGTCCGGTGACAGAGACCAAATTCTATGTAATAACTCCGAGAAAATCCATCGCTTGATAAAGTTTCTACGATTAACTTGCTTTTTCGGAAAACTACGAAGCATTCCGACTAATATCAATAATTTAGTATCTGTCATGGACAAATGAACTTTTTTTCAACGCGTAAAATTCAGCCGTAACGGAGAGTCCCAGGTACAAAATGACCTCACAGACGTCGACGCACCTCAAAAATAAAATCCTGCCTACCTCTGCATAACTCTTGGGCTCTTTTAACTCAGGCGTCTTTTTCCCTGTCTCAATGCTTTGAATTTTACTCTGACGCTCCTGCTCCAGAGCTGGGCAGAAGGCTCTAGGTAGACAGAGATTATTGTCGTTGTCCATGACGACGGTTGACCTTTTAGAACTGCAAAAAGAATGGAATGTTGATAATTCAGTACGCATTTTGTGTCCACAAACAGGAACATCCGATATGAAAATGAAATGTAAATAACTCACTACAGTGAAGAAACTCTTTGGACTGCATGACATTTTCTACCCTTCTAAAAATTATATCATGATCCAGTTGATGGGACCTTCGATAATATATGTTGAAATCTCTGTCAGGAAACGAATCGTCATACTAACCCTTGAATTGGGCTCAAACCCATGCTTTTGTGGTGTCTAGTAAGGCTTCTAAAGAACCCGAGTACCATTTGAGAGGATCATATATCACTGCTCGGGGTCCATGAAGAATAATTCACGCCTCCCTTCCCCACAGGGCGAGTTTCTCCTCATGTACGATCTCTTTTTCAGGCGAAATTGAAAAGTATTGTCCCGTCCACGCCATATACCTGATAGGTAACCCACTATCATTGCTTGAGGAATCGGAGCTGCCAGTTTCTATCTCACAATCCATGTTTCCAGTCACGGTTTTCGTACAGTAACAACTGTGTTGTTTGCCGGTCGTGGAAGAAACTGTTTCCGGGGTAACTTGGTGGAATTTTCCCATAATAGAGAAGAGCTAACGATGCAATTCCACAAAACTTTTATTTTGAAACGACCGCGGTTTCTTTACTTTAAGAGACATACTTGGGTCGACCAAAGATAAATTAGATATTTTGAAAGAGAGCGGAATTTTATAAACTCGTCTGTGACGATTGCCGGGCCTCATGCATTGGACAGACAGATAGGACCTTTGACACGAGGGTAGAAGAACACTGAGCTTGCTTCCGAACCACAAAGACACTTCCCAATTCGCCCATCATCTATAACTACGCAAACACAGCAGTGATTTTACACCAGACACATTGCACGGTGAAAATAAGGGTCCCAAGTTGGATGCTCTCGAGGAAATAGAAATTTCAATCTGTGTAAATTCCAAATCTTGTGAGGTTTTGAATGAATTGTTGTATCGATCCCGCTCCCCTATCTTAAACCTCCCAAGAACTCCAACCCTTGCCCCTCGGTCACTCCTGAGACTGAACCCCAACAACCGCCTTGCAAACACACACTAACTTATATCACCAACCTCACCTCACCTGTAAATCTTTAAGTCACTTTCCCTCCCCCAACCTCTCCCCGACTTTCGCCATACATGAGGCTGATGCAGTGTTTTGTACACCAACCTGAAGATGCTGCGCCGCAGCGAAACCATGGTCGTGTCGAAATAAAAGTTTTGTGGAATTGCACTGTTAGTTTTTCTCTTCTCCATGCCGGTTGGGGGATGAATACGACGAGAGGTGGTTCAGGCCTATCCACGTCCAGTAAGGAAACTGACCCTTGCGAGATTCTGCCCTCCGTGGTGCATACAACAGGAGTCAACCCTCCTCCAAGTGTTAAATGGGTGGGCTGACTGTGAGAGTGAGCGAATCATGTTTGGTAACTGTTGCTTACGGCCCCCTTAAGCCCATTCTACAATGGACGTAAGCCGTAAGACGTAAGCGGTAGCGCCTAAGACGTAAGGATTTCCTTACGACAGTCAATCTCCAATGCTGACGTATGCCGTAAAAATATCGACATCGATCACGGTCCATTCGGAAGCACTCCGATCTTATATACATGGATATTGAAGACAAATGAGTGTCGAATTTTTTCCGGTGTAGAATAGAGAAAACTGTCAACAAATATACTATTGTGATAAAGTATTCGAATATGAACGCAGAGATTGCTGTAGCTGCTTCAACGTTGATTATCGTAATGGGGGCAGGTGTAGTAATAGCTTTGCATGTCCATCTCTTATCTTATGTCGAAAAGACATAAGACTAGGAGAAGGTGTGGGTCCATCCCATTTCGCAGGCAACATGAGAACAATCCATGGTGCCCATAACAACCTATGCCATGAATAAATGAATGAACCAGGAAGGTTGACAGCAAAACAATCTTTGATTTACATTATTTCTTACAGTGTAGCCTTTCATCTTATCATAGAATTACAACTGACCATGCCACTGAGTTTTTGACATTTTGGACGATATTTGTGGGTGTCGATCAGTATATGCCATTTAAAACTTACAAGACCACTAATCATCCAAATAAACCAAGAAACTGGTTCATACAATAAAGATTTAGTTAGAATGTGGGATGAAACAATCCAAATATTATTCAATAGGCATCAGTTAATGATAGGCTCGTCTAAACTCGCCATCTTTCAAATTCACGACCAAAGATTATTTCAAATACGTCCGCAATTCTTCCCCAAGTCAAAAAAACTTCCACAAAAGCAATAACCCGTGACTGACACCGGCAGTAGTAATGAGGCGCTCTGATTGGCCTGCCGTTAGACGTACAGATGGGACTTGGCCATGTCCCTTACGACAGCTCCTTACGTCTTACGACAGCTCCTTACGTCTTACGACAGCTCCTTACGTCTTACGACAGCTCCTTACGTCTTACGACAGCTCTTACGGCTTACGCCCATTGCAGAATGGCCTTTACACTTTCCAACCCTTGCACTCTTGCCAACCCTTGCACTGTTTCCAACCAATTTGTCTTGGTTAAACGATTGTCCCTGCATATTGGGCTAGCCACTGCCCATCGCCCATCATTGTCATGTTTTTTTTTGACAAATCTTATTTATTTCCCCACATTTAGATGCACCACCGTTCGGAATATGAATACGCCTCATGATGTTGAGGATCAGCCTCCATGGGTCAAGAAAGCCAAGGCCGAGTAATGATGCTCTCTGTACATTACTCTCCCAACTGCAACATGACGGTCGCATCCACTCCCGAAAAAAGAGAATGCACCACCTCCAGTGCTGGAATGGAGTTTCCCTGACTCCCTTTGGTCGCCCCGGAGAATGAACACCACTGCAGAAGAAGAAAATGCGGCTTCGAGTGACGACAAGAAGATTGTGTTCGAGAGAATGATAATAGTTAGCAAGCAAACGTGTGATCGGAGAGTGCGACAGTGATGGCGAAAAAGACAGTGAGTTTGGTGATTAATATAACTCTCGAAAAGAAGAAATTTACTTTGGAAGAAATTAAAACGATTGTGAACGCAAGATTCTTCCTACCGGAAGTGATTCGTCTATTTTCAGCTTCGCCGATTCATGCATAAACTGTTATTGTTAATCGCAAATCATTTTACACAATTCAAATTATTCCATGGTGAGTGATTCAGCGAATTGTTGAGGATAGGTAGTGACTCCTGGCTAAATATTGTGACGAATTCAACTTACATTTTTTTGCAAAAATTGTGTATATGAGTTTGCAGTGAAATAAAAAGCATGTTATAATGAGCAGTCGTATTTTTTGTATTGTTTAATTTTTAAAGTCCTGTACGAGGTTCATAAGTTTATATTTGTATGTTTGTGGTTGGGAGAATGAATTGACTTGTTTTAATTGCATGTTGTAGCGTTGATTTACAATTTAAGCAATATTAATCTTTTTTATGTTTCCATGTGGTTTTGGAATCCTAAAACGGCGAGGTTCACGGCGGTAAATGAAAACTAGACCGGTAAGTAACACTCTTATTTCATTCTTTACCAAGGCGTCCTAGGTTGCTAGTTCAATTCCTTTCAGTTTCTTCATAACCGTTGTAATTTACTTAAATTTTAATTGTTTACTTACAAGGAGACATCGCGACACTGATGCTCGGGATCCAAATGAAGCAATTAATTTATGAAACTATTTGGGGAATACTGGAAAAGTGTCACGGCTTTCTTCCACGTAGGTCCGGGTTCGAAAAAAAACGCAACTATAGAATTTTAGACCTCAACTCACTCGGTAACGACTACTGTTAATGAAATCGTGCCATGCGAAGAATTCATAGGGAGGAATATACTATAGTTATGTTTTTTCCGCAAAAACAGGCCTATGTGGAAGAAAACCGAGATACTCTTCCTGCAATCCGTCTATAGTTTCAGTAAGTAATTGTGTCATTGGGATTCCGAGCTTTTTTTGTGATTCTTTACCTTGGGGTTACCCTAACAACCAAATTTCGTTTCGTTTCTCATTGTCATTCACTTTTTATTCGTGGTTTAATGGCTGTCGAAAAACTTAAAATGAACAGATCCTTCTTTACTCATTTATTATGCAGCCTTGCTCACGTTGAACGACATGATGTTCCCCATTCAAATTGGGCATATGTACTATTGACATCAATTCATGCTAATTTACATATAAAGCGCGAAAAAAACTTTTTTATGTAAAGTGCTATTTTATACTTAAAAACTGAAGCGCTATCTATACTTTTCCAATTCCTTTTACAAAAAAACTTTTTTATATTTTTAAAAACTGATGTACTTTTTATAATTTTTCAATATTTTTTTATAAAAAACAGTTTTTATATAAAGTGCTTTTTTTGTACTTTTTTTTAAAACTAAGGCGCTTTTTAAACTTTTGCAATACCTTTTTATTTAAAAAAAACTTTTAACTTAAAAACTAACTTTTTTATATAAAGAGCGAAATTTTTACGTGATGAAGTCGGCAGAAGGGTCAGCGAAAATTACACTGTCGAATAAATTGTGTATTCAAGCATTTGTATGAATGATGTGTATTGCGTAAAATTACGCATTTTAGCAGAGCAAGTTTGAAATTGAAAAATACAAGCCAAAACTTAAATAGAGAAAAAAACAGATTTACAAACAATTCTTTTGTATTTCAGATGGAAAAGCTGTGTGCTGTTTGTTTTTGTCTCGGAGAGGTTTGTATTTGAGTGTCGCTTACAATGATGGTGAGAAAAATATTGGAAATATAATCGACATTTCTTTTTCAATATTTGTGGTAAAAATAATGGTTATGTAATAAAACGGCAAGAGGTTACAAAACGTAGCAAAACTTGTCTACCTTAAACTTGTGAGTTATAATCATATGTAGGTTGTTTTATTCAAATGGGGATGAGGGTGATAAGTGGGGTAACAGGTAAGGGATGGAATATTATTCGTGGGAGCTAAACCAGATCAAGTTTCCACGTTAAATGAGTCAAAGTATTCGAAACACATCTCGAGTTTCTCCACGCCACGACTTCTCGTCAGATCTCTCTCGTGACGTCATAGGAGTGAGTGTCAGGCCTGTAAATCGATAAGTACTTGCCTGGGTCCATACAACCTTTTAGGTTTTTTTTTCAATTTAGGTCGTTGACTATCACGGACAGAACTTATATACAGCATAAACAGTTGCTAAGCTGCCGCTGCTGGTGCTTCAACTGTTTTCAACACGTTGCCACCACGCCCGTTTACTTTCTCCTCCATTCCCGTCTAATCTTACGAACTGAACTCTGGTATTTCTCTCACATTTCTTGTAATAAGTAATACAGCAATTTGAATACCGGCATCATTTTTACCACGATGAATCTCTGTCGTCATTAATTTCCGGTCGCAGAATCATTGAAGAGAAAGGAGAAAGTAAAAAGTGGACGACCAATAAATTGCTAGCACTATTTGCATCCTTTGACTTCATTTACGGCCCCTTATTCATAAAATACGAATGGTTCGCTTGTAACAGAGTTTTGAATCACAACGCCATGATGGTGCAAGAGATTTGTTCCTTGGCCGTTAGCCGCAGCACTCTCGCTGCGGTGCATACGAGGTTGTGCCGAGCAGCGCCAGTGTCGTTTTAGCAAACTTTCAGCAGGCAAACGAGTCCCCCACGAGAATCAAATCCCCGTTCATCAGTTATTCATTGTTAATATTGAAATAACAATGTACTTAACAATGGTACAATGAATTGCCTAGTATTTTTGGCACGATACATCTTTTACGGACACAGCGGAGATAATACACTGGCGTGCCAATCTCTTCCTGAGTACCTTAACCCTTTACTTCCCACATCCACTAATTCGTTCACTAATATTTACATATCGTAAATGCCTTTCTTATTTCATAAATGACGACTTATTACGACTTATTAATACCTTCATTGGAATATTACTGAATATGTGATTGAAGGATTTTTTTTAAATGCACGCATGCTTTCTAAATGTCAAAATGAAGATAAGGAGCTGGAGATAAAGTATATTAATTATCCTTTGAAACCAAATTGGGCAGAAGGTGTTTAAGGAGGCCACTTCGAGGTCAGTGCTCCGTCCGTCGGAGGGGACGTTGAATCTTGGTCACCTTGACGTCTTTCGCGGTGCTCATGGCGGGGAAAATTCCCCATTGCCAAATCCCTATCGGAAATTCACAACAAGGTACCGTTCAACCTTTATTCTTGATCCCTAAGGAACAGATTCAACAGATTCAGAGTCAACAGTTGAGAAGACACAAAACAAAATCTTAAAAGACGATAGATTTCAGTTTACACTTTTTTCGTTGCTACTGTCCGTTGGTTAAATCGGATCAAAAATAATAAAACGATACTATACGTGAGATTCATGTTGAGAGGTGATTTGTATCTAAACGATTTAGAGTAACCATTGTTGTTAACAAGAAAATATATGCTTTCAATTTATCGACGGTTAATAGCTGCCAACAATAGCTGGTGGTTGGAGTAGTAGCTTCTTTCATTGTTTGAACCACCTTTGAAATGTCAGAAGAGCTTGTTCACCTATGCGTGATCCAATTCACCAACCCATTCATTCCTTGCACGAAAACCGGGTTTCGTGAATCGGTCACCCACGACCGGCTCCATTGTGATGTCAGTGACCTATTTACAAGTCACGTAGGTGAAGCTTCGATGCATTGTGCATCGGGGCGGCCATTGCGACGCAGGTGCATAGGAGCACCTGTAGCAATCTCATTCGATGATGGACCACGAATGTAAGCAGTACGTTCATTGCCGAAGACTCGGGAGGTTTTATAAACCCGTTTAATTTAAATGTGTTGGAATTTTCTGATAACTCACTCCACTGGAGAATGCTGTATTCGTCAATAGACTAATTCGTGGGGAATAGGTAAGTTTGATCATTCTTCCGCCATTTTCCTAGTAGGTATTATGCCACGTAATGCGATTCGGGTAGTGTTTATAGAATAATGTACATTATTTCATTAAACTCCATGTGTAATGAAAATATATTATGCACCTATGAGTGAGTCCTTGATGCAAAGAAATAGATTTGACTCAAATATAAATTTTCAATTTCCTCAAATGTATACTTGCATCGGTGATTTAGCATTTCGAACGAATTCGATGCAGCTTTCAATTTTTATTGAAGGAATTATGTTATGATTGTAGGCGAGATAAGTGACTAACTTTAACTATATTCTATTCTGGGAATCCTCCAAAGGCTCGTGTGGAAATTTTGCTGTGAGTCGATTGCTACAAAAAAAACTGAAATATGAGCTGCGGTAGGAGATTTTATTAGGGAAGGTCAGATTTGGAAATAAATTGTAAAAGTTAATAAGGAGTATATGCTTTGATGGGTATTGCGATAATATACAGTTCAACTATACATTCATTCCTTGTAAGAAAACCTTAAGATCTTGTGAACCGATCACCCACGACCGGCTCAATTGTGATCTCAGTGACCTACGTGCACGTCACCTTCAGTGCATCGTGCATCTAGACTGCCATTGCTACGCAGGTGCATCACAATCTCATTTGATGATGGTGGACCACGATTGCGAGCAGTTGGTTCAATGCCGAAGTCTTCGGAAGTTTCATAAACCCGTTTAATTTTCGTGTGTTGGAATTTTCTGATAGCTCACTCCACTGGAGAATGCCGAATTCGTGAAATACCTATAATGTCTGGGGAATAGGTGAGTTTGATCATTCTTCCGCCATTTTCCTAGTATGACTCCACGTAATGCGGTTCGGGATATCTCACTGAAAGGTGCATAACATTTCCATCGAATCGATTGCTGACAGTTAATTTTTATGTTATGGTGAAATAAACACTGATCATTTCGAAATGTGAACTGCGATAGGAACTTTTAATAACAAAGGTCAGATTTAGTGACAAATTGTAACAGTAAATAACGAATACCTAGGTATGTGCTTTGATAGGCGATGAGTGAAATCAAGATAAGATATTATAAATGTTATCTAGACAAAATTCTCGTATTAATTATGGATTTGAGATGTGGATACCTCTCTTCATTCTAGCGGTTTTGTGTCTGGAAGAGTTGCTCCGTCATCTACGACAGAGTAGCTCCGTCATCTACGACAGAGTAGCTCATTCGCGAGAACCGGTTTTGTATGACTCGATCACCCATGACCGACTCTCACTTCGAGTTCGATGACTTTGGTGTTTAGTAAATAAAACGCAAGAAACTGTATTTCCATTTCTTCTGGCGATCGTACGAGACGAGGTACTACGTGATTTTGACTTTTCGGAGGCATACACGCAATGAGCATCTTGAATAAAGGTAGGCCTTCCTTCCGCCATTGCCGTAAGGTGCTATACCATGAAAGATTACGAGTTATTTGTTGTTTGCTGTTCAGTTATCAAAAATAAGACGAAGTTTAATAATGAATATCAAATTTGAAAATAGATTGTAAAAATTAATAAGAAATAATTGCTATTGATATGTGATGAGGTGGGGATCGGGTTGGTGTGGTGGCTAGAGTACTGGTCTCCCATCCCGAGGGCCCGGGTTCGATTCCCGGCAGTGGCGGATTTTTCAGTGCTTGAGTGCCTAGTGGAGGGCATTTCAAGTTCAGTACTCCGTCCGTCGGATGGGACGTTAACCCGTGGTCCCCTAGGCGCCTTTCGCCGGGTTTTCCTCCACCCTTCTTCCTCCGTTCCCTGAAATGTTCCTAACATTATACCCTATTACCCACCTATCCTAAAAACGGCTGTCGGTCGCCTCCTCTGAAGATCCAGCTCACCAACCCATTCATTCTTTGTAAGAAAACCGGGTCTCGTGAATCGATCACCCACGACCGGCTCCATTGTGATGTCAGTGACCTATTTACACGTCGCCTAGGTGAAGCTTCGATGCATTGTGCATCGGGGCGGCCATTGCGACGCAGGTGCACCGAAGTACCTGTTGCTATCTCATTCGATGATGTACCACGAATGTAAGCAGTACGTTCAATTCCGAAGACTTCGGAAGTTTTGCAAACCCGTTTAATTTTCGTGTTGGAATTTTCTGATAATTCACTCCACTGGATAATGGTGAATTCGTGAAATAACTAACACCTGGGAATAGGTGAGTTTGATAATTTCTTCCGCCATTTTCCTAGTAGGTATTATGCCACGTAATGCGGTTCGGGTAGTGTTTCTAGAATTTTCTCGATTATATAATCGAGAAATATTTCATGAAATGATATGAAATATTTCATGAAACTCCATGTGCCATGGAAATATATTATGCATCTTTGAGTGAGACTTTGACGAAAAGAAATAGCCTTGATTCAAATATAAAATCTCAATTTCCGCAAAAGTAGGCTTGGATCGGTGACTTAGCATTTGGAACGAATTCAGTGCAGCTTTCAATTTTTATCGATGGAAATGTGTTGTGGTTGCAAGCGAGATAATTAAGTGACTTTTACCATTTCATTTTTGAAACCCTCCAACGGATCTTATGGAATAATTGCTGTGAATCGAATGCTCACAATTAATTTGTGTATCTTTTTAAAGGGAATTAAAAAAACACTGAAACGTGAGCTGCGGTAATAAATTTTATTAGCGAAGGTCGATGTGGAAATAAATTATGATAGTTAACAAGAAATATGTGCTTTGACAGGTGATAAGGTATTCGATAATATCCCATTTATTGCCCATCATTATCCCAACACATTCATTCCTTATAAGAAAACCGGATCTTGTGAACCGATCACCCACGACCGGCTCCATTGTGACGTCAGTGACCCACTTTCACGTCACCTTCGGTGCATTGTGCATCGGGGCGGCCATTGCGACGCAAGTGCATCGATGCACCTGTTGCTATCTCATTCGATGATGGACCATGGATGTAAGCGGTACGTTCAATGCCGAAGACTTCGGAAGTTTTATAAACCCGTTTAATTTTCGTGGTTTAGAATTCACGGACTCTCTCCGCTGGAAAGTGCTAAATTCGTCAAATAACTATAATGTCTGGGAATAGGTGAGTTTGATAATTTCTTCCGCCATTTTCGTAGTATTTCGCCACGTAATGCGGTTCGGGATATCTCACTCGAAGTTGCATAACATTTCCATCGAATCGATTGATGACAATTAATTTTTATCCTCTTATGGTGAAATAAACACTGAAATGTGAACTGCGATAGGAAATTTTAATAGCGAAGGTCAGATTTAGTGACAAATTGTAACAGTAAATAACGAATATGTGCTTTGATAGGCGATGAGTTATATTAAGATAAGATGTTATAAATTGTATCTAGACAAAGCTCGTATTAATTATGGATTTGAGATGTGGATATCTCTCCTCGTTCTAGCGGTTTTGTGTCTGGAAGAGTTGCTCCGTCATCTACGACCGAATATCTCATTCACGAGAACCGGTCGTATGACTCGATCACCCATGACCGACTCTCAGTTCAGTGTTTAGCGGTAGGTCAGTGCCATAACGTTTGTCATTTTTTGTATTCCCTGGATGACGTTGATGACGTTGAAACTGAATCGGATGAGTTCGATGACTTTGGTCACTTTTGTGTTTAGTAAATAAAACGCAAGAAACCGTATGTCTATTTCTTCTGGCGATCGTACAAGCCGAGGTACTGCGTGATTTTCTCTTTTCGGAGGCATACACGGAGTGCACATCTTGAAAAAAGGTAGGCATTCCTTCCGCCATTGCCGTATAAGGTGCTATGCCATGAAAGATTACGAGTTATTTTCTTTGGTGTTCCAGTATTGGAAATGAGTCGAAGACATTTTACTTACCTTGTCAGCAATTTGATATTAACTAAGAATTATTTCAGTTTTGGAGGCGGGTAGGGTATATTCTGATAGGGCGTGGTAATATCTCGTATATTTTGTTTCTCGGTGTTTTTATTTAAGTTTAGTCTCCCAAGACGCTCTTCTATGGTGTAATTTGTTGAAAAATATGCTGATTTCTGTTGTCGTGTTACCAGATAGGGAAGTGGAAGTTGGAATTGCTTGGATATCTATCTCCGTATCTCTAATGAAGCATTATGAAAATTTTTCTCATCGTGTTGTAGAGATTTCCTTTGTCCTTTCTCCCAATCACTTTTGTCTCTTCATAACCTAATTAATACTTGGCATTAATTACTTATTGCAACTAGTGTACATCTGTAATTCTTCTGCATTGCAACAATTGTGACCGAGGAGTGGATACAATTGTTTTAGTACTTGTTGAACTGCATTCCTTTCCAGCCATTGCTCTTTCTCCATCATTGTCTCAGCCTGAAATTGCATATTGCACCAATATTTGAGCCCAGATTCACACTATTTCTTCCATCTCTGCCAGTAGAATTAAGTGATGTTGCCTTGATTGCAAAACGTGTTTGCACATCTTGTTGACGATTAAATAATACCTTTCAGAAAAACAATATTTAGCTTCGCTGCCAATAATATCCACTAGGATTTTTGCGAAATGGAACACAGCAGAAATAATACATTATTAAATAGATGTCGATTGAATATTTTTATTTACTAGATATCAGATTCAATTACTTCGTATTTTAAAACAATTAGTAATTATTGCCGTTGACATCTTTGTTCTTGAAAGCAGTGAAAATAATTAAATGAAATTATGAATATTTAATATTTGAGTATACGCAAGAGATGGAATTTCATGCTGTGGAACTTTTTGTCCTAGCGGCAAAAGTGTATGTATTTCTTTACATGGTACTTGAAGTGTTGATTGATCGCATATGATATCTAATGGCAGCATTAGATAAATCTTCGATGATGTTGTTGCTTCTGATAGCTGTTCATTAAAATCATTCCTTATTGTTTTTCAGTTCCCTGAGCTTTGAAGGGTCAGTAGTTCAGATAGACGAGTGCAGTCCCGTTGGAAGGAGAGATGGCTGTCTGTTTGAGAGGTGTGGTTTTGCCAGTGTGGTATCGCAGAGTCTTCCGACGGCAGCCAATGGAGTCTCGTCTCTGTGCTGTCGCTGGCTTTGTCTCCAGAGGACATTATTGCCCTCGGCTGGGAGATTTGGAAGGTCCAGGGGTGGTGTAGGCAGGCAGCTGTGGTTGCCGTGGCAATGGGCTGACTGTGAACTGTGCAGATGTTGCTGTCCATGACGACGGGATGCTGCTCGCTGTACCCTAAGGGGATGCATGCTGCCATCGGCAGGTGGTAGCTGGACATGCAGAACCTCCATTTCTAATCGGTGAGCGACAATGCCTTCATAACACTTCTCTTGCAGCATTGATTGTTGCACTCTGGTTCGCTGGTTTCTTCCAAACGAGGTTAGGATTTATTGTAGGAAGCATCGGAGCTGATTTTATTTATAAGAGTAACCGAATGAATGAAGATACGTACTAGCAATTCGTGATATTTATGTGGGTCAAGTTGTTTTTGCTCACTATGCAACAAGGGGAATGGTAAAATGAAAAATGGAATGTGTTATTTAAGTTCTTCAAAATGGTGTAAAGCACAAACAAGCACACAATTGCCAAGTATTAAATTGAAATAGATAAAATTTAAACCAGCTTTCTACTCCCTTTATTTCTATGCATCTTATTTGTTTTGTATCTATATGGTATATCAAGAATGAGTTATGGAAAGGCAATGTACTTTTGTGGATTCTGTTCTCAACTGCTTTGATGAGACTGTGGACGAAATCAAGTTCCCGTTCCAATATCAGTTCCCAGGTCCCGAATTGAGTTTCCAGTTCCATAATCAGTTCCTGTTCCCTTATACGTTCCAGGGTATCAGTTCCCTTACCAGTTCCAGTTCCTTGAAACCGTTTAAGTTCTTACCAGTTCCTGTTCCAGTTCCTTTAACAGTTCCAGTGAAAATATCAGTTCCTTTGTCAGTTCTCGTTCCTATATTATTACGACTCCTCATCCGAGCACCTTCCTGTTTGGAAATGAAATTTTTTGTGTGCACCGGAACTTTAAGTAAATATCTCGCCTCCAATCAAACAAGTGTAACATCTAGGATCAGGACCTGATTTTAACGGAAGCTGACAGGGCAAAACAGTATGGTTCATTTAGATAGACAGTTTTAGATCGAAAAGTGTAAGAAGTTTTTGAATACAGAATCGGTTTCAGGTTCTAAAAAGGGATCCTACTAGTAACTTCCAAATCTTTGTAAAGTCTCCCTTAAGGGAAGTTAATCCTTTGTTAAGTGGCTGTGGGAAATGGAGGATCATCTACGTGGATCCACACCCCCCTTGACTCTTCGGGAAAAGTGCACAAACCTAGTATTCCATTACATGACATATTAGCAGGCTACACAGCCCCATGTCGCTTGATAACCCATAAACTGACCTCTCTTCTGCTTTTGTTTTACTCAATGACATCCACCCACATAAAATAAAAATTCCATGGAATTCGCAGACAAACCGTGTTCATGATTGCCATCTCACCAAATGGCAAACTAGTTTCCTTTGATGTTCAAAATCTCCTCATGGCAGTCCCTGTGAATGAGGCAGTATCCATTGCAATTGAATATTTGAGAGAGGATAGTTGCAGTGCGTCCATACTGAGTGAATTTGAGAAATTGTAGTGAAATTTGTGTCCAAGTCAAGACTACTTCGTCTTCAATGGAGAACTCTATTCCCTAACCCATGGGCTTACTATGGGATCACCCCTCTCTCCCATTTTAGCTGAGATGTTCCTACATCAGTTGGAAAGATAACTTTGTAAATCACGACACCTCCTAGTAGAAAAGGTTTTCTATTACTTCCGCTATATGGATGACATAATTTGCCTCTGAACAGGAAGTAATAGACAGGTGGAGCATTTTGTATCTTTAATCAACTCCCTTCATCCACTTATTGCATTTACTTTTGAGTTTGGAGGGAGGTCCTTGAAAATGTTAGACCTCAGCACAGGCATAAATAGCCAAAAGCATTTCCATTTTCCATAAGATCACCTTTACAGACTCAATCATTCCTAAATAGTTCTAACGTCCACCACACCCACAAACATGCAGCCTTCCACTCTGTTATATATCGCCTCACACACAAAATTTCCCACATCACATCTTTTAGATTATATCTGTTTTTGAAATAGTTTCACCTGCTCCATTAGATCCATATCAGGAATTCTAACTAAGCCCTTCACTTCGACGTAATCGAAACCTTGCAATCTAAATCAGCACCTTAATCTTCTTTCATAGTTTTTCTCTCAGTCATCCATTTTTCGTGTTACTTTAACAGTAAAATTTTGAGGGTTTTCTCTCTATGCTTCTTCATGTGTTATATTGTCACAGATCCCACGCAGTGTGCTTCAGACAAACGCTTTACTGATTGGTGCATTGATGTCAAGCTTTTTCACAACTTGCGCTTCTTCTGCAATCATGAACGTTTTGTACTGATGCTCACTTATCTGTTGTTACCACAACTGCATGGATTAGACATGATTAGGGAGAATCATAAGTAGATAACAAATAATTTTAACTATTACATCCAGTGGTCAATCAAAAATTCAGATGCAATTGAAAGTGACCGATCTGTAAACTAGTCTTAATCTGCCTCGGCAATGTCTTCAATTTTGTATGTTTAGTTCAAGTTGCAGAATAATTCCAGTGTACCTGATGTACCAGAAATTAATATGTTTACATTATTCTGATTTTTTGGAATGGGAGAATTAACGTTAAGAATGGGATAATATCTCAGCAGGTTATGAAGAAATGTTTCGGTAAAAATGTTTTTGACATTTTCCACAAAGTACCGGGTAAGTTCATGGCAAAATTGCTGGACTATAGGTGTTCCAGGATTAAGAGTGCTCAACTGTATTATTGGCCAATGCATGTATTTACCTTTAGGCAGAATTGATGAATTGATATGAATTATTTACAGTTTTGACATTTAACCTTAAAACCATGGTACTTCTATGTTGCCAACTGTAGTTGTTAACCCTGCTACTTATCTGTATGATAATTTATATATTGTTGTCACCCAGCATGCTGTAAGGTCTTTAATTAATCCGTGATAAACAAGCCAATGAATCATCAATGTACTCATCAATAAAGCTCATGTCTGTAGCTGTGTCTCACTATTTGAGGCCTGAAATATTTGATTTTTGTCTGATATTGCTGACCTTTCATAGAATAAGCTAAGCACCCTGGCTGTACACGTAGACTGCTCTGAGAAATGCCACAGTTGCTACTGTGGTCCTGTTAGACTGCCAAGATATACACAGTGATGATTGAATACTAATGACTCCTCATTCGTGAGGTTCATAACTTGCTTTGATGATGGCATGTCAGATATCTTGTGATGACAATCTTATATGCTGATTCAGTGAATCATTCTTCTTATTTCAGGAGCAGTCTGAATTCCATGCCATGACTGAATTGGCAGCAACCTACGGAGGAGAGATCGCTGCCCCAAGTGTAAAACTGCAAGCCACTGACAGAAACACAGTGGTACGGCAGCTCTCCTGTGCGCAAACCGATTGGGTGGAGATCCGCATTTCAAGATGTCCTTGAAGACGAGGTCTCCTCTCCATATCTATGGCACGTATTCAGTGCCAAATTGTCGAGCATCATTTGCAAATGTGTGCCAAACACAGCATTGCATTTGTAGAGACTAAAGGGATGCTTCACATCCTGATGTTACAAACAAGGAAAAATTGTTGTCGGAAGTGGCGTCACACTTGCTATGGTGGTCCTGGAAGACTGCCACAACACTCCTGTCGACTTATTAGGTTGATAAGTAACCCCTCTGAATACCATTGATTGATGCATTTGTATGAATCTTGGTAACGCATCTTTCATAACATTTGGCATATTGTCTCTTGATGCAGAAGTAGTGTTAGTTACATAAATACCATCATTTCTCAGCTGTATGACCTGTATAGTTGTTATTCTGGTGTTTATGTATGCACACACAATTTGATGCCAGATTGTTCTTTGTAACGATAACTTTAATATGGTGGTTGGAATTTCTTTTTGCAAACACAATGGCAACCTCTGGGAGAGTAATGTTTACTCTCGAAAATCATTCTTAGGTGATATGTATACATAATCAGATGATTAGGCAATTGAAATGATTCCCATACTTTTTACTCAGTATGAGCACGATAAAATTATAATTGGCCCTTGCTATAAGAACGTGGGAAAAGGAAGTGGATCATGTGGAATAAGGTAATGATAGTGTTACAATAAAGAGGCAATGGCATACCTGATGGTCTCCAAGGGCATAAGTAAATGGTTGGCTTGAGCCGGTTGAAACTAAAATTGTGAAAAATATCTGTTGAAGCTGTATTTGTAATGGAGTGGAGTCATGATCACTTTAGATTGGTCCTGTTGTTAGGTTTTAATAATTTCTGATCTTGTATCTATTTTCTGTCTTGAATAAGAGCCAGTATTTCTGGTGGTAGTCTCATTAAGATCCTCTTACACAGCTTGAGGTGGCAGGGAACTGATGCATCCAACTGTCCCGTATCCGACCCCCAGTGACTCCCTTAGTGGGGCTCTGGGGCTTCCTTTGGAGAGGTGGGGGCAGGCCTTCCTGGGAGTGAACCGCTTGCCACCGAGACGCGGGCGGAGCTCTTGGGGGGCCATTGCACGCTCTCCCCTCTTTCTTGTGAGGGGCGTGGCTAACTCAGACCCACGTTCTCACCCTCTCGCTCTTTCCGTCTGTCTTGCCATTAGGTGGTAGTTGGTAGGAATTAACGAGGTCCCCATCAAATCTGGATGAATGAGTTCCCTGCCACTTTATGCTGCCTGGTCAAGAGAAGAAATAAAAGACATCCATTTCCCTATTCTGTAACTAACCAATTTTTGTGTGCAACTCACCAGCTTCTTCCTTTTATGTACCATATTCAATAAAATTAGTGCTGAGTCCTTGGCATCAATTTTCCATGGCCCAATTGGCAAAGGAGTCATGACTGTATAGTGGATGTGCTGTGGGACTTGTGGAAAAAGATCTGTACTGTACATGATACTTTGATCAAAAACATAAGGGCTAAATGTTTGCCGGGATATTTCTTTGAAACTGTCGGAGTAGTATTTGGACAATCCAGTGCATAGATTGTCCACCCGTGTCCACTTTGATAGAGCTAGGTTGGTGTCTTGCCAGAGAACATCACAGATGATAGGATGAAAGAGAGGAAAGTATTTGGTGTGTACCACACAAAATGGTGCTTCTATTTTACTCTGAGGTGGGATGCTGTCATGTTGGTATTCCTGAGGGTGTTGTATGTTACAAATGGGATGTTGGTAATTATTTATTTATAAGAGTTTAATGTTTGCCCAACAAAATAATTACAGGGAAAACGAAACAAAAAAATACAAAACATTGGAATCAATTGAATTTTACAGAAATCTCGAAACATATCTTAATCAATTTACAAAAGACAAAACTATATCATTTATCAATTTGCAAAAGACACTTTTTTGTTGACATAAATCAGATTTTTCACAAGACCAGGGACAGATTTCGGTGAATTGTGTTTATTTGGCTATAACAATGTTGTAAATTAAAAGCTATGCCACTTCCTGCTTTTACTAAAGGACTCTCCGTGTCATCCGGCCTTAATGGGTCACAGGATATAAATGCGACGGTGGAAAACTGCACATGAGATACCAGAGTCGACCATTCGCCGTTGCATCTGCAGTCCACCACCTTCGTGAGCCCAAATAAACTAGTTAAATTTTGCGATCACTGCATATTCATTCAGTTGGTTATAAAAGTGGTTTTTCGAGGATCAATTTCCTTCTTCCTCTGATATGGCAAATATCATGTTCCTTGTGGTACCTCTTTTCCTCATCTGTTACTGGTATCATTTTCTTAATGAATGAATAAGACTTTTATTTTCCTGGCGATGTAAGTTAAATGTGCCATGAACACCTTCGCTATCTTCGTGCCTTGGTATAAATACGAATCTTCTAGGATATCGTGGCAATCGATTGTACTCAAGATGGAGGTGGAAGTACCGAAAGCCGGAGATGTAGGGATGGAGCAGGGTGGGACAACTGCGCGACCTGGCGAAAGGAGAGATTTGGGATAACAAGGAAGATATGAAGATCATCTTAGTAGAATGAAGGGTGACTTTATTCTTCCCATTTGACGGGACACAGTCCCGGTTCCCCCACATCATGGTCCCGGTGCCCCCACATCCCGGTGCAGTGGGACTATTGCCATTTTCTTTCCGAATCATAACGGAAAGAGAATGTTTCCATATTGTTCCTTTAAGAATGTCATGAGTATTCTATATACGTTCCTGCTTTTTTATTTGCCCGAAGAACCCTTTCGCCCCCGGTTGTGAAACATTCGGATCTCCAGCTCCGTTCCCGCCTCTCTTAGCTTCAAGCAAGCGGATTCTGAGGCCTTTTCTCCAGTGGCTTTTTCACCAGTTACCGCGAGCATAGTTCCCGGAGGCGTGTCATCCCGAGGCGACTCGGCAGGTGGTGAAGTTTCCACCTGCAACGTCGTCTGTGAATGTTGAGGGGAACCCCTTCGTTCCTCCTCCACAGGACACGGACCCCAGATGTCTTCCTCACAGCCGCAATTCGTGAGGATGGCCTTGGGACCCTGCAGCGATGTTGGGGGGTCGTCTAAGGGGAACCTATGTTCTCTGGTGGTGGGGGTCTCCGAAGATCGGAGTATCCCACCTTGTCTCACAACCCATCCCATCTGTTGCAGATCAAAGTATTCCACCTTGTCTCACAATGCATCCCATGTGTTGCAGATCAGGGTATCCCATCTGTTGCGTATCGCAGTATCCCACCTTGTCTCACAACCCATCCCATCTGTCGTAGATGAACTATTCCATCGCCTTGGTTCCTCCTCGTCCTCACCAGAAGGCGCACAGTCACTCAATCGTCAAAATCAAGCCCATGATTTATAATTAAAATACTTGCTGAAACGTTGGTCAAAAGTTAATGATATTCTTCAGAAAAATGATTTAGACGATCTTTCAGATCCGTAAGGCTGTACGCCCAGATTTCCCTCAAGGAAATCAGCTGTCAAGTATTCCACGTAATTCACACAAATGAATTTCAGAAAATAGTGCATTGGACGGTCAAGTCTCTCCGAAATACGGCTCAACTGGTTGGCGTAGCAGTATCTGACAAACGTTCTGTGGAAACTGTTCTTTTATATCTGATCGCACAAGATGTCTTTCCACGCTCGTCAGGGCTATTTACTAAGAATATTTTAAAGCCTTCTCCCAAACTGCAGAATAATTCCATTTCTTAGGAACTGCTGGTTTGCAAACATCCACCGGGAGAACGTCCAAAATACGCATTGATTCATCAGGATGCGGCAAAGTAATCGAAGCTGGATTGACGCCAACTTGATTCAAGTACCAATGCCGGTAATAAAAATGACTCAAATTCAAAATTAGCTCTTCTTGAGGAAAAGCATATCTCTCAAAAATACGTACAATAGTACAATACCAATCTCCAATCTGTAGCAAAAACTGGGTCAAAGCAAGTCCAAAGCTGGCCCAGCGCGGCCGAAGCTGCATCATCTGTCTTGCGAGAGTGTTCCGGCTGTATGAAAGACGACAGAGGTGTATAATAGGTCGTAGCACGATATAACACCACTGCATGTATTTAAGCTCCTGCGTGCCTCAACTTTTACGGGGATATTTAGAAACCGTTCCATGCTAAGGAGCTTTTCGCTTTGCTTATCATTCGCGGTCTGTATAAGCAGGGTTCCATCGCGGAGCTTCTTTACGTTAAGTTACGTTATAATGTAAGCTTTACAAAAAATAGATACAAATAAAGCAAAAAAAGGGAATAATTTATAACTTTAAAAACTGTCTATTCAAGTATTAGACACTTTTTTTACTCTTTTAATCCTTAAATCCTCTCCACAAGAATTCTGGTTAAACGCTTCTATCTCCTCTCTGATTAACTTGAAATACTTGGGGAGGAATATTCCCCTCTTCACCCCGTTAAAAATACCTGTCGCCGTCAGTCCGCCATAACCACTGCCCGACTCCCGTATCTCCTCCACGCAATACCCCTCCCCTTCCACTAGGTCCTCCTTCTAGAGGTACCTTGCTCTTTCCTGGGCAAGGAGTAGCTTGCTTCGGATGGAAGACATCTTAGGGGCCGGTAGCGAACCTACTAACAACGTTCTGTCTGCTAGGAACGCTGGTAACGGAGGTTTCGGTGATGGCAGGGGCGACGCTATTCATCCTGGAAATCAGGAAAAGAGGAAAATAGTTGTTTAACTATTTACATTATCATTTATTGGATAAAGTTCCGCCTAATAATAGTAATACAACCTGAATTACTATAAGAACTGCCCAATTCCAATGGCACCTCGACTAGTTGGTGAATAGTGGTCATTGGTTGCTACAGAAAAGACGTCTGTAGCAATATGTTCAAATATAATTTGACATATCCGATCACCCCTGTTTCCCATTAAACCCAAAAAACGTGGTATATGGTTTTATACAAACAGGAGTATGGTTTTTAATTAAAATTTGCTTAATTAATGCCTCCGCAATCACCGCATTATAGTCTGTGCACAAGGTGGGGAATAGTAGAAATGAAACCAACATTAGAAGGTAATATGTTATTTATTCTAAAAATAAGTATTTATTTATTTTTTTAAATAGAGACTTTCCCCCCAACTATCCTCGTTGAATTTTTTTATATCTTCCCTCCCTAACTTGAAATGGTTAGGGAGGAAGATTTTCCTTCTCCCTCCTTGGAATATGATTGTCGCCACCAGTGCCTTCCCATATTTCGTCGTCATCTCCTCCAAATTTTCCACCGCATACTTTATCCCCTTCTCCAGTTCCTCCCTCTTTACAAACTCCCTCTCCCTCTGCTGATCCAACAGGACAGTCTTGATATGAGCCATCTAAAACAAAAGAGAAACAAATATATCAATATCAAATAGAATTATTGGCCTGCTATCTAGAGTCCTAAGGTATTTTGTCATACAATTAATGCTAGGAATATCGGAACTGCCAAAGCCTCTTGAACCTCGACTAGTTGGTGAACAGTGATCATCGACTATTACAAAGATGGCGTTTGTAGAAATATGTTCAAATATAATTTGAAATATCCGATCACCCCTGTTTACCATAGAATCTTCATTGCTATGATTATATTCTCCATCGGGGTTACTCGGGGCATCCGTCCCTGCTTAAATAAGCTAAACAAGGTACATAAACGTATAACATAGAACAAGGTATATAACAAACAAGGTATGCAAACGTATATCTAAAAGGTATACAACAATATATAACAAACAAGTTGTGCAAAAATCACAGACAAGGTGTATAACAATAAACATAGCTGGACCGCAAGGCTGGACTCGAACTCGGAAAACGTGAAAGAAATTCATCGTCCATACTATCCTTTAATAGGGAGCGATGTATCCTCTTGTAGATTCCTGGGCGCATGGGAGTAGGAGCCAACGAAAAGGGCGATGCAGCTGCTGATGAAGCTCTAAGCGCCCCAGATCTGACAATTCCTCTGGTACCCGTAGATGATTTCAAAATTAAGCTCAGGCACATGGCGTTGAGAAAGTGGAAGTAGCTATGGACTGACCAACGCTAAAGTAAGCTCCGTGAAATAAATCCAGAAATATCAGCGTGGCCCACTCCCATCGGGAAAAATCGCAGGGATGAGTTCACCGTCACTCGTTCCAGAATAGGGCCATGGCCCACTCTTATCTTTTTACTGAAGAGAAGATCCCGCCACGTTGTGACGACTGCGACTCTCTCCCCTGACTGTGCGGCATCTCCTGTCGGAGTGTGATGTGTATCGTATAGAACGGAAGATGCTAGACATCCGAGAAGGTATAAGACAAGTCCTAGGGGATGACGCTAATAACATCAAGGTTTTAATTTTTTTAATCACTAAGGATATTACAGTAAAGTATAGTTGTTTTACCTACGAGACATTTACGTTAGCTCATTTACTTCTATGATGTCATAGTATCAGTTTGAATAAGATTTTGAGTGGTGCAAGATGACCTCACCGGATATCGAACTCGGGCTCCTAGTAAGTAATAATAAAAGTAATACAGCCTGAATTACTATAAGAACTGCCCAATTCCACTGGCACCTCGACTACTTGGTGAATAGTGGTCATTGGTTGCTACAGAAAAGACGTCTGTAGCAATATGTTCAAATATAATTTGACATATCCGATCACCCCTGTTTGCCATAAAATCTTCATTGCTATGATTATATTCTCCATCGGGCTTCCTCGGGGCATCCGTCAGTAGATGTGAATTTGGCGGTTCTGTAACGAGGTCATCCACGAAGCTAAACTTCCTTTCACTTTTGCGTACACTAGCTGAGCTAGGTTGATGTCACACCCCGGGACAATTACAACATCATACCATCCACCCAACTGCAACGTGTTAAAAAAAAGGTCAGACCCGGTAAAGGGAATTCTTCCGGTAATGCCCACATGCGCGTGACATGATACGTGATAAAAAAGACAAATTTATTATTTTTTAATTTCATTTATTCCAATATCAATTGGTTAAATTTTTTCAAGTTTCAAATCCTCTCCCCAAGCATCTTCGTTAAATAATTTAATTTCATCTTTGTTTAACTAAAATACTTGGGGAGGAATATTCCCCTCTTCACCCCGCCGAATATTATCGTCGCCAGAAGTCCGCCAAAGCGACTACCCGACTCCCGTATCTCTTCAACACAATACTCCTCCCCTTCCACCAGGTCCTCCGTCCTGAGGAACCTTGCTCTTTCCTGGGCAAGGAGTAGCTTGCTTCGGATTGTCGGAGTCCTAGGAGTCGTGATGTCGGTGGCGAACCTACTAGCAACCTTCTGGCTGCTAGGAGCGCTGGTAGCGGAGGTTTCGGTGATGGAACTCATCCTAGAAAAGAATTAAAAATAATTGTTTTAGCTATTTAAATTATCATTTATTGAATAAAGTTTCATATCATAAAAAGTTTCACTACCTTAATTAGGACCTGAACTGCCAAAATCCACTCACACCTCGACTAGTTTGAGATCTGACGTCATCAGTTAACATAAATTTAACATGGGTTCCAATTTTTTCAATAATAATTTGAGAAATCCGGGCACCTATCTCCACATGAAAATCTTCGTCGCTATGGTTATAGAGGAGGACTTTGATTTCCCCTCTATAATTTGCATCTATTATCCCAGCGTCTACGTACATTCCAAATTTTAATGATAAACCCGACCGAGAAGCCAATCTTCCATAAAACGGTTTGCGAATTCAAGGGATAATCCAGTTCTAAAAGACTTATGAATAACATCCTCCTGAATAGCAGAATTATCTCATCCAGCCGACCAATAATGACTAGATTTAGGAATGATTGCAAGCAGATGCAATTTCTTGGTACCAACAAGCATTAATGTCAAACGAAAAATAAGAAATTAGACTTCAGTCCATGATAGTTATAATATCGATGATAATTTGCTATACAAGGAGCACTGAATGTTAACCGAAAAGTATGCTCATTTGTTGGAGGAGAGAGAGAGAGAGTTGACGGTGAAAGTGGGAAGAGCTGGTTACGACGATTGTGGTAGAGAGCTGGTGATGGAGATAGTTAACGACGGTGCAGTAGACTAGCAGGTGCTGTACTGACCACTAGAGCTGGAGAAGTGAGTGAATATCTCCCTGCAAAACTACCATTTATATGCTGAATGAAGTGAAAGAAAACTTAGATTAACCAAAGAAGGTTATTTTACTTACCAGCATTATCCTTCAGAATCTGAATCTAGAAAAGTGTTCGAGGAAAAATAAGAACACACACGTTTCCGCTTCATGGCACGGTGATACTCCAAATAATTAGAATAATTTTTACGCCTTTTATGTGTATTGAAGGCAAACTTATACGAGTCCCTTTCATCAGATAATGAATCTTATTCTGACAATGGACCTTTGTCTGGTAAATGTAGATGAACAGTCCTACTTAGTGTACATCAGACTCCTGGGATTATTTTGCCCGAAAAGTTGCATATGCTTGTAACGTATTCTTCCATCGGGCTTCCTCGGGGATTCCATCCCTGCTTAAATAATCTAAACAGGTTATATGACATAAGCAAGGTATATTACAAAATATAGCAAACAAATTATAACAAACAAGGTATATAAAAATATGTAACAAACAAGTTATGTATCAATATATAACAAACAAGTTATGTATCAATATATAACAAACAAGTTATATAACAATATAAAACAAACAAGGTATATAACAAGATATAATAAACAAGGTATATAACAAACTTGGTATATAACAATGAGGTATATAAAAAGGTGTATTGTCGTGTCCCTGAGAGGGGCACAGGGGGTCCTACTCAGATCAGGATTGTTGCGGGTGTGATTGAGTGGTTTCCACAATCAAACGCAGCTCGTTCCTAAGTAATGTCCATTTATTATCGACACTATAGTCTAAGGCTTGCATGGTGATGGCTTGACGAAGTCGGGAGGACGGAGGAAACGCAAGGGATTGGACTCGGAGACGGCGAGGAGAAGACTGGGCTTTGGCTTCGATGGGCTTTTGAGCAGCGTGACCATGTGGCACACGGTTGGTCAACAAGAGAGAGGGAGTCGATCTCGACCCCTGCTTATATAGGTTTGTGAGACAACACCCTATAATGTTCTGGAAAATTCCTAAGTTCCGTCTGGGGGAATACTCGGCCTCGTTATTTCCTCAGGGTCGGTAATTCCCTACTCTGATGTGGAGATGAGAATGCATGAGATGTTCGAGGGGGCGTGGGAGTCGGGGATCCTCCTAGGCAAGTGAAGTGAAGGCCCGATGTAGGCAGAGGGTTGCGTGGGGGGAAGCAAGGGTCCCACAATGGTTGAGGCGCGTTTAACCTCATCCTCTTCATATTAATGGTGTCACATTTAAAACAACATTATTGAGGCAGGACACAGGGCTGCGTTGAACTCTATATTGAACGTTTAGTGGATGATGCCACCAAGGCCTTGGATGGCGCTACATGAAGTACCCACAGCATTGGTGGCACCAGATGTTGTTTCCCTGGCTGCTTGTAGGACGTCACCTTGCTATATTGCAGAAGCAATGTTCCGTTCCGATGACGTTGAGGGCATCTTTGCCTCCACCCACGGCAAGCATCAATGTTGTGCCGAACTGCAGGTTCCCATGAATTACTTGTCTATATGAGTCCTACAAGAAGGTTACTATGATTTGTATTATTGCACTATTTACACTTCCCGTGGTTTCGTTGATGATTGCACTTAATACATCTAGAATCAGCGACGCCAAATCGTGGTTTTCAGTGAACTTACTCTAGTTGCTCTAGGGCTTCTTCTAGTTGCTTAAATCATTTCTCCCCCTTCAGATAACCCCTTCCACAATCGATGCCATAACCTATTTAACAAATATTTCATCTTTATTATCAGCGTATCTTGATTTATTAGATCCTTGACTGCTTTGCTAAATAGTTTAAGTCGATCCTGTACCTCTTTAGTCGACAAACCCTCTGCAAATCCTTGATTTTTGGCATGGACTCTCGCCACTTATCGGTCGGCGAGTGTACTAACATGTCGTCAACTACGCGAGACGCGGAACACGAATGATTTTTCACGCTATTACCTATAACTATCAGTGATTACTGCTCAGCTCAGTTGTGCCTCAAGAGTAATTGCAGGTTTAAGATGGTGGTTTTTGTCAGCTAATTTATCCAATTTGGCGCACAAATTGGCAATAGATTCATTAATGTATGCAATTGTTTCAGTATGTTCGTCAATTGAGTACTGCCGTGATGACAGTCTTGCTGGGCTCACTTAATTCGTGCTTCCCTGCCGTTCTGAACACGCTTTGATCCTTCTGCAACTCCTTGACACGGTCCAGTAGCTCATTCAGCATCGAACGTGGATCTTCCGCGGGAGCAGTGTCCAGAAGAGGATCGTCAGTCAATTCTTAGAATGGTGTCTCGTCCCCTCGGCTGGTGCCAAGGTTCCCAAGGCAGTCAGTGCAATTCCAGGACTGATTTTGATCTTCAAGTAGGTTCAGATCAACCTCGGTGAGGGAGGTAAAAGAGAGATGGTGAACGTCCACACAAGCGACACAAATCACGGTTTTTTGAGCCTTTCGTGATCACGTATTGAGGCTTTCACTACTCGATGATTATTTCTATTTCATCCCCATTCATCCATGTGTAGAGGACTATAATAAAGAGTTGATTACCACATATAGTCATATGGGCAAAAACTTGACTAATTGCTTCCTCGGTACAATTCTTCCTTGGCGAAATGAGTGGTGGGAGAAAACACATGCATTGGCATCCGTAATGGAACCAGTATATCAGGTGAGCGTCAAACCGGTAGCGTCAGCGTGGCCCACGTCCGTCAGGAACGGTCGCCGGGAGGAGGTCATCATCACACGGCTGAGGACAGGGCACAGTCCCCTGACTCACTCCTACCTCTTCAGCGAAGAGAGAACTGCGAGGGGAGCAATATATGATCTTCCTATTTACGGGATGTAAATATTTGCTCCTAAAAGCAAGAATTTCATTGCAAATAAGATCCAACCGCACTTTAAAATACCCATTTCGTCCACTTCCTTCTCTAATTTAGAAAATGAATCGCTCAAATAGTCGTCTAGATCTGTTGTTTTATAAATGGGGAAATTCTTTCTTTTGAAAGCTCTCTCGCTTTTCTCATCGTGAACATTTAAAAATGAACATCTCAAAACTTAATTTGTTTTAATGCTCTCTTTATCTGCTAGTTCTTCCCCAATTTTTTGATCAAACCTCGTCTTTTGCATTTTAAAACAAATGAAGACGTCCTTTCTCGAAGATACATGACCAAACATGTACGTAACTAAATTAAATTTGAACCTTGACTCAACAACTTCCCCTTCATCTTCCGAATCCTCCTCGTCAGTGTCGACATCAGTGGACGATTGACTGTTGTATTCTAAAGAAAGTAACGCCAAGCCATTCGCTGACGCTCTTCGGCCTACGAATTTCCACCATCGCTCTTGTATGCTTCACATATATTACTTAGACTATAGCTATTTTCATATCTGTTGCTGCTTATGCCGCTTGCTATACTGTAGCATGCATTTTCATATGAAGTCTCAATTAATTCTAGGCCATTTGGATTTTCGGGAGAGTACCGAGAAATCATTTTTTTTCCAATGGAAATGGCAATCGACACAGTCCCGGTTCCCCCACATCATGGTCCCGGTGCCCCCACATCCCGGTGTAGCGGGACTATTGTCATTTTCTTTCCAAATTATAACGGAAAGAGAATGTTTTTTTTTTGGGTAGATATGTCATGAATGTTGCTCCCTACGTTCCTGCTTTTTCCTTACCCGAAGAACCCTTTCGCCCCCGGTTGTGAAACATTCGGATCTCCTGCTCCGTTCCCGCCTCCCTTCGCTTCAAGCAAGCGGATTCTGAAGCCTTTTCTCCAGTCGCTTTTTCACCAGTTACCGCGAGGATAGTTCCCGGAGGGGTGTCATCCCGAGGCGACACTGCAGGTGGTAAAGTTTCCACCGGCCACGTCGTCTACAAGGAGTGCTCGTTCCCTAATGTTCTGCCTATGCTCATTCGAATTCTAGTGTGGTAAAGCTCTATCTATATTGTAGAAGACATCACAAAAAAGGCCACATTTTTCTATCCCTTGCCTTGTCTAGGGAGTCCTTTATTCTGTTATTAAAGTTTCTTCGGGGGTAGTTAATGAAGCAGAAGTTTTTGTAATCGTCTAAGAAATCTATAGGAAATATCCCTTTTTTTTCATAACAATATCAATATTCGACCATAAATTGCTTAGCTGCTTAGCGGAAATTACTTTTATCCCTTCCATCTATTAAGGAATCCAAATTATCTGGTAAAAACCGAATAATCTGTAAATCTAAGTAGTATCACATAAATTTTCCCTGGAATGTTTTCTTACTCATAAATCAGGAAATAGCTCTCGTACTCGCTGAGCTTGTGAATTAAGATGAATGTAATTGGGTGTTTTTCATTGCAAATTTAATTAGCCGGTCCATTATAGATAGACTATGCCTTTCACTTCGTCATTATGACTTATATTTCATCCTCATCCATCCATGTGTACAGGAATTTAATAAAGAGTTCATTACCACTTATAGTCATGTGAACAAAAACTTGACTAACATTACTCATGAGATTAAATTGGAAACGTCGTCAAAATTTCACTGCTCGCGAATTTGACTTTAGATGTTGAGTTATTAAATTTCAGTTGGCGAACTGATAGCTGCAGCGCAAATTTAGCTGCTGTTTTACACATTCTCCACATCTGCGTAGGAAGTAAATTATTTTCTCTCCACCGTCGAGTTTCGTAGAGAAAATAGTCGGCTCAGTTATCTTGGCGCACGGATAGCGATTAGAACTAGTTCCTATGAGCGACAACTGTGGAATAGCCGAGGTGTGCGCGATACGACAACTTACTTTTCTAATGGAAAAACATCTAGCTCTACTGCCTTTTACTTGGGCATTATTACTTCTATTTCATCCTCGTTCAGCTATGTGTACAGGAATTTAATAAAGAGTTCATTACCACATAAAGTCATGTTGGCAAACACTTGTTCAATTGCTTCCTCGATACAATTCTTCGTTTGATCCTTACCTTATCCATACAATTGAGGCGGAATCAGTGCTGAAAAAAACACACATGCTTTGGCATCTGTAATGGAACCAGTATGTCAGGTGAGCGTGGAACCGGTAACGTCAGCGTGACTCACGTCCGTCAGGAACGGTCGCCGGGAGGAGGTCATCATCACACGCTTGGGGCACAGTCCCCTGACTCACTCCTACCTCTTCCCTGGAGAGAGAACTCCACCTCGGTGTGAAGAATGCGACTCTCCTCTCAGCATTAGGCATATCCTGACGGAGTGTGATAAATACCGGGACGTTCGAAGGCTCCCCTAAAAATAAGGGGAGACTTAGGAAATCTCCTAGGGGATCACCCTAATGAACTTGATAGCATCATATTATTCTTCAAAGTTATTGGGCTCTTCTCGAAAGTTTAAATATAAAATAAAATGCAAAAAGTTTCTATAAAATAGTAGTCGTTATTATATACACTATATAAACAATTTAAGGGACAAGGGTGCAAAATGACCTGGATTTCGACGTACCCTTAAACAGCAACACTACTACTACTTATTATCCGGCATGGCCTTTTCTCCCCCGTATATATGGCAAATAACATGTTCACTGTTGTACTTGGTCTGCTCATCTGTCAGTGGAATCATTGTTTTATTGGACGAATAACACTTTTGTACCCCCCTGCGGGTAGGGGGATTGAGAATACTCCCGCAGTATCCCTGCTTGTCGTAAGAGGCGACTAAAAGGGCGGGGAGACAACCCCGAAAACAAACCCAGAGCCAACAAGGGTTGAGCCCGGACAGTCTTGTGGGTCAGCTGTCTGTGTGCGGCCATACCACCTGGCCTGCGATCCACCCGCATGTTTGCCGTGTGCGGAGACCCGTAAGGAGGAGAAGGGGATCCTGGAGGGTGAGGTCCGTGGTTCCCAGCTGGGTGTCGGATGCCCGGTATGGACTACGGGCCAATACCCCTCTTTGGCCCCGGATTCGCTACAAACGGGCGGCCGGGAGCTAGCCACTCCCGGTCAATCGGCTTCCGTGGCGTAAGCTTAACGGTGGCGAGTGCCAGGGGGGTGGGGGTCTGCGTAGGGCGGTCGGAGATGCACGGGTTTGGTGGGCCCGTGCATCGAAGATCTAACCCGAAACAGACAACCACCTCTAGGGTGCTATATCCCCTCGGGTAGCCCTGGCGACCGCACCGGTTTGCGGTGCGGCGTCCCGAATGTGTGGCTCCGTGGTGGGTGGGGAGCCCGGGGGATGAAGATCTCACTGGTATGGCTGAAGGAATTCTTCCACCATCCAAAAGATCCCGCCAGGATACTGGCGGGGGAGATAAAGTTTTTTCTAGGTCAAAGAAGTACTTAGTTATGAAATGTTGTAAAGAAGGTGAGACTCTTAAAAAGGTCTCTCCTTTTCTCATTAGGAGGGTACTCTCGAGCTCGATTCCTGGCGAACTCATATCAGCCAAAAAACTAAGGGATGGTAGTCTCTTAATAGAAACGGCATCGATAGCGCAAAGTGAGAAACTCCTTCTTATGGATAGACTCCACGACATCCCGGTTAAAGTCGAAGTCCATCGTACACTGAACTCTTGTCAGGGAGTCATCAGTCACTATGACCTCCTCTACGTAGAGGTGGAGGAAATTAAGAGAGAAATGGCCTCTCAAGGAGTGACTGACTGTCGCCGATTGAAGACGAAGCGCAATGGTGAGTATATTGACACAACATCTGTCATTCTTACCTTCGCTTGCGACGTGCTCCCTGACAAGGTGTTCATCGGGTATGAATCTGTACCTGTGCGGCCTTTTATCCCGAATCCTATGCGATGCTTTAAATGTCAGCGATTTGGACACATCGCCACAAGATGTGAGGGCATAGACACCTGTCCATCCTGCGGCAAGGGAAAACACGACGAAGAATGTACCTCTGGACCAAAGTGTGTGAACTGTGAGGGTGAGCATCCTGTGTTTTCCCGCAAATGTCCTAAGCTCCAAGAAGAACGTAAGGTGATGGAGATAAAGACAATTGAGAAGATCCCTTACTTAGAAGCACGCAAGAAGTACAGGTCATTGGGTGCCCCTACCTTCTCACGATCTTTTGCCCTCGTATCGAGCACTCCAGTTCGCAAGATTACTATTGAGACTCAAACAGACGAGACTTTATTGGGAAACAGCAAAAAGAATCGAAATGAAAACACTGCCACTACATCTAAGGCCAAAAACACGCCTTCTCTACCGAAGGACGTTAAAACTCCGGGTTTCCCCAAGAACCCTTTGAAACCCACCACAAAAGACTCAGCGGAGAGCAGGGGAAAGACACCCTCCCCCGAACCCAGGAGACAGGTTAATAACTCCCCGCTAGAATCTATGGAAGACGAAGACAGTCCATCAGAGGCTGAACTACTTTTAGCCAGAAAGAAAGAAAAAAATAAGCCCCGAATTAAGCGCTAGTCCTCCTGTACGGGCGGACTACTTAACTCTAGTCATGAATATTTTACAGTGGAATTGTAATGGTTTTTATAGGCACAAGGAGGAGCTGGCCATTTTATTGCGTGATTTTAACCCATCCTGTGTGTGTTTACAAGAGACTCATTTTAAAACAACCGACCAAGGTAACATAAGAGGGTATTCCGTTTTTAGATATGACGACACCACTGGTCAAAGAGCCAGAGGGGGAGTCGCAATAATGATTCGAGAGACCCTTTACACTTCTCGATTGCCGCTAAATACGCCATTCCAGGCAGTGGCTTTAACTGTTCACACTCCGGAAAAACTAACGTTGTGTAACGTTTACCTACCAGAGGGAGCTCCTGTTACTCGGCACAACTTGCAAACTCTGGTTGATCAACTGCCTAGACCTTATGTGTTGTTGGGTGATTTTAATGCTCACGACCCCTTATGGGGAAGTACTCGAATACAGAGCAACAGGAGGGGGCGGATTTTAACCAGTTTTATTGAAGATTTTAACCTTTATTTATTGAACTCTGGGGAGAAAACCCATTTTAACAGCTTTACTGGTGAATTCTCCACCATTGACCTATGCATGTGCTCAAGCAGCTTAATGACTAAAATCAACATGTCCGTGCATGGAGATCTATGCGGGAGCGACCACTTTCCTATTTTTATCCAAATGGAGCAACCCAATAACGGAGATGGTATTCACCGGGATAGCTGGAATATCCGAAAGGCGAACTGGAGTGCTTTTAAGTCAAATTTTAGTTTCAATTACGACGAAAACGTAAATGCAGTTCGCAACGTGGAAAACCTTACTGCTTCTATAACTGCAGCTGCGAGATTAAGCGTACCGAAGTTAACCGGTATTACCTCCCGTAAACCAGTTCCATGGTGGAACGCTGAGTGCGCAGAGGCAATTAAAAAACGAAAAAAGGCGTTGCGTATTTTTAACAAGTACCCAACGGCCACAAATCTGTCCTCCTTCCGGCAGCTGAGAGCCAAAGCCCGGCAGGTTGTAAAGAACGCCAAGAAAACTTCTTGGATGGATTACGCGTCCAGTATCAATAATCGAACACCTATAGCTCAAGTATGGAAAAAGGTGAGAGCTATCTCGGGCACGCCGCACTCCCACAGTGTCTCCTATCTTAAGGTTAATGGGGAAGTAATAACATCACCCCACAATATATGCGAGACATTCGGCCTAGAGCTCGCTAAAACCTCCAGTAGCGATTCCTACGACGCCCCATTCATTGCGATGAAGGACCGATATGAGTCGTCTCATCTCGACTTTAAGGAAACAAGCGAGCCTGCTGATTATAATGCTCCTTTTAGCCTATGGGAACTCAGGTCGTCGATAAATGATTCTCGAGACAGTTCTCCTGGAATGGACGACATCCATAATTCCTTTCTCCGGAATCTTCCAGAGTCAGGGTTTAGGGAAATGCTTCGGACCCTCAACCAACTTTGGTTCGAGGGAAGATTTCCAGATTCCTGGAGGGAATCCGTGGTCGTTCCCATTCCTAAAGTGGGAAAGGATAGAGCTGAGCCGAATCATTATCGACCTATCTCCTTAACCAGCTGCCTATGTAAGATCATGGAAAGAATGGTAAATCGCCGACTTGTCTGGTGTTTGGAACGGCGAGGCCTTTTTTCTGATATACAGTGTGGCTTTCGGCGGGGAAGGTCCACAACTGACCACCTAGTATCGCTGGACACATTCATACAGGAAGCTTTTCTACTCCGCCAACACGTCGTTGGGGTCTTCTTTGACCTGGAGAAGGCCTACGACCGAGTGTGGCGGTGGAAGATTCTAAAATCGCTGCACGATTGGGGCTTTAGGGGTAACTTGCCCACTTTTATTAAAAATTTTTTAACAGCTCGTGTTTTTAAAATTAAGATTGGTAGCACCCTGTCAAGATTTTTTAGCCAGGAAAATGGCGTGCCTCAAGGCTCTGTACTAAGTGTAACGCTCTTTGCCATTGCAATCAACGACATAACTGACTGTATAAAAGAGCCGGTTAAGGGATCCTTGTTTGTTGACGACCTAGCTATATTTAGCCGATCGTCCAAACTTTCCTGTGCTACAAGACACACCCAGCTCTGTCTTAACAAACTGGACAAGTGGTCACGAAGCAACGGATTTCGTTTCTCTTCGGAGAAGACAAAGTGCGTTCATTTCCATCGACTTAGAGGGTTTCACATCCCACCCACGTTAAGGCTTGGATGCAAAGAGTTAGCCTACGTGGAGTCTATTCGCTTCCTAGGCATGATTTTTGATTATCGTCTTAATTGGCAAGAGCACATTAAATCTTTAAAGGAAACCTGTTTCAAAATCTTAAATATTTTACGTTTTTTAAGTCACTCGACGTGGGGCGCTGATCGCACGACATTGCTTTTACTGTACAGGTCGCTTGTGCGTAGTAGGCTCGACTACGGTTCAGTAGTCTACGCAGCAGGACGTGAGTCTTATTTAAGACCCCTATCCACGATCCATAACTCAGGACTTCGGCTGGCTACTGGCGCATTTAGAACCTCTCCCGTCTGGAGCATCTACTCGGATGCCGGGGAACCGCCTTTAGCGACTCGCCGCGACACACTGATGTGTAACTACGCCGCAAAGATTTTATCGATGAAAAGACATCCTTGTTTTAACTATATTTTTAACCCTCATTTTTTAGAAATTTTTAATCGAAGGCCAAGGGCAACAAAGCCTTTTGGTGTGCGTTTCAGTAATTTTATCCAAAAGGTTCGTTTTACTTTGCCTGACATATACTCGACTGGGTGTCATAAGCACCCTCCATGGACGTTACCTCGCCCAGATATTAATTATCGTTTACTTAAATGCCGAAAATCTGCCACTACGTCTGCAGAATACCAACGACTCTTTAAAGAAGAATTGGGGAAGTATTCCGGCTTCACCCCCATATATACGGACGGGTCGAAGTCTGGAACATCCTGTGGCTGCGCAATCGTGTCCTCCTACCACGGAGTTCTGAAAGCGAAACTTGACCCGCTCTGCAGTATTTACACTGCTGAACTTTTTGCCATAACTATGGCCTTAAGCCACATTAAACGTTGTAACGCTCGATATCTAGTATGTTCTGACTCCTTAAGCGCCTTGCACTCAATCTCGGACCTATTTACTGAACACCCTCTTGTCCAGGATATCCAATCCTCCTTGGCATCCCTAAGTAAGGAGGGCGTGACAGTATCATTTATATGGATCCCGGGGCACGTGGGAATACTGGGCAATGAGAAGGCCGACGCAGCGGCGAAAGAATCGCTCATGGACACCGAGAGCGCCTCAGCGCTGGTTCCTGTAGAGGATATGAAGTCGAAGCTTAAAAAAATAGTCTTAGAAAAGTGGAAACAAACCTGGAGATCCATCAATTCCAACAAACTCCGGCTCATTAAACCCGATACATTTGCTTGGTCTACCTCCGTCAGGAACTGTCGGAGGGAGGAAGTCGCAATCACGCGCATGAGGATAGGACACTGTGCCCTCACCCACTCATTCCTCTTCACGGAAGGAAAAGTACCACCGCGTTGTGACGACTGTGATTCTCCACTGACGGTAAGGCATCTCCTGGAGGAATGTGCAAGTTATCAGGCAGTACGCGAACGACACAATATAACTGGGCAACTAGAAGAGATTTTGGGCGATGACCCTGAGAAAATAGACAAATTGTTGAATTTTCTAAAAGAATCCAACCTAATAAATTCCTTATAGTTAATAATCCACTGTGGACGCAAAGCACCTTGTTAAGTGTATGTATATATGCGTGTAGTAATATCACCATGGAAAAGGGATACCCACTGAGCACAACTGACCAAACGAGCAAATAACTAGCAGTAGTGGTGCGAAATGACCCTAGACGTCGACGCACCCGTAATAACCAAATCTACTACTAACACTTTTGTATTTTGCCGGCAAAGTCAGCTAATTGTGCCGTGAACTCCTTCGCTACATACGCGCCTTTGTTTAAATACGGCTCTTTGGCAATATTGGGACAATTATTTCTGCTTTTGACATAGATGCAAAAACTGAAAGCAATATGTTTTTGATTGGGTTCAGAAATGAACTTTCTGGATTGTTCATGCAGCTCTGAATTGTAACCAGAATGGATTCATAATCAGCGGAAATTACAAATGGTAGTGAGATGATGTAATTAGAATAAAAAAACATTTCGGGTCTCACACCATTCTTAATCTCCGGCATCACAATTCTCACGGTTTTGTTTTGACCTCAAAATGGCATATGATTGGCGATAAGTTTTCTTCTATCGGTCCCAGTACAATAGGCAAAACAGCGCTTGCATATTCTTTTAATTCCATTTTTCTAGTCAGCTGCATGCCCACTAGTTTTTCAAAATGTTTGATGTAATCGTAATGAGATACGCCTTTGACATTGGTTAGGAAAAGTAAATCTCTATCATCGGATGACTCATTGTCGACTTCTTCGATTGGATTGATGTTTTTATCATCATCCGAGCGGACCTCATTAACCGTGATGTTATTTACTAGCTCAAAGTTTCATATGAGCGATAGAGGCGTAGGAAAGGAAACACACTTAAAGTCATATATGTGAAATAAACTGCGATACCGCGTCACCCTATGCGTATTTTTTGGTACGTATTTTGCTAGAAAAGCATACTTAGAGCCCAAATCTTAATTATTTTTTACACTAACTAAAGCATGTGAATTTCTATTTACTGCGAGGAGAGCAATAAATGATCTTCCTTTTAACGGAATATAAATATTTACTCTTAAAAGCAAACATTTAATTGCAAATCAGGTCCAACCGCTCTTTAAAATACACACTTCGTCCATTTCCTTCACTATTTTATAAAATGAATCGCTCAAATAGTCGTCTAGATCTGTTGTTTTATAAATGGGGAAATTCTTTTTTTGAAAGCTCTCTCTCTTTTCTTATCGTGAACATTTACAAATGAACATTACAAAACTAAATTTGTTTTAATACTATATTTATCTGCTAATTCTCTCCCAATGTTTTGTTTTTAAACCTATTTTTTTCCTTTTTTAAAAATTATGACGTCCTTTCTCGTAGATACATGACCAAACCTGTACGTAACTAAATTAGATTTAAACGCTTACTCAAAATCTTCCCCTTCATCTTCCGAATCCTCCTCGTCAGTGTCTACGTCAGTGGACGAATGGCTGTTGTATTCTAAAGAAAGAAACGCCAAGCCATTCGCTGACTCGCTTGGGCCTAGGAATTTCCACCATCGCTCTTGTATGCTTCACATATATTACTTAGACTATCACCATTTTCATTTCTGCTGCTGTTTATGCCGCTTGCTATGCTATGGCATGCGAAGTCTTAATTAATTCTAGGCCATTTGGATTTTCGGGAGAGTATCGAGTGATTATTTTTTTCCAATGTGGCATGATTGAAAATTAATCACTTGTTCAATCGTCCCCGTGAAAACTAAACGCAAGGCAGACATTTTTTGCTGTCTAGCACTTCTTCGCTCTCCATTGTCACTGGTTTTCCCTCAATCCCGTTGCAGCTCTAATTCAAAATGAAAAGAAAAAACCCTACTGAGTATTTTTACGAGAACTTTCCTCACCATCAACATCGTTGTGTATATAAATGACCTACACACAGCTTGTGGTATTCCAGTTTGAAAATGCTTCCTCAATTTCACCAGAACTGGATCCGACTCCGTTAACTCATAAACGAGTTTAGGATAAATATCATAAAAGGATTTATCTTTGTTCTCCATTTTCTAGATGGACTGGGAACTTGGTGTTGTGGACCTGCACACAGCTTGTGGTATTCCAGTTCGTAAATGCTTCCTCAATTTCACCAGAACGGGATCTAACTCCGTTAACTCATAAAAGAGTTTAGGATAAATATCATAAAAGGATTTATCTTTGTTCTCCATTTTGTGATATTGTTCTCCATTGTGATAAACCTGTCAGAGACGCTAATCTTCCATAAAACCCCTTGGGGATCTCAAGAGATATTCCGGTTCTTACGAGACAGCGTAAGCGCCCTCTTTTGGAGGGCGATGAATTTATTTTTTAGTCCGACCATCTGTAACAGAAGAGAAATATTACAAAACATTAACAAAACCGAGATCGAAAATTCATGCAAGTTAAACATGTACGATGTTCTTTTCATACCAATCCATTACCGGGTGACTGCAACTACCAAAACCAAATTCACCCCGTGCAGTCGGCAAACTGGGATCGTCTTTCTCGACGAATTCTAAATCAGCGGCAATCCTTTCAAATATGATCTCGCATATTTAAGTCCTGGTGAATTTTTCAATACTATGATTATAAATGACCTTAATTAACTCTAAGCTAATGGTTTTACGTTATTTCCACTTATCTCGTAACCACTTAATAGATCACACTATAATTTTTATGCTTCCTAGTTAGGTGGGAGTTTAGTGTCTTCCACCTCCGAGTCTCCGGCTGGAATCTGGTTTCATTGCCGTCATAATGGACGGAGACTCGAGAGGGGTTGTGCCTACGGGTGGCCACGTCCGCCACCTTTGGATGAAAGGCTAACCACAAACTATTATTATTTACATCAGAGATTCAGTAAGGATATAGGGATGGAGTTGGGATTGGGATAGTGTACGACATTCCATGTGGCGAAAGGAATGATTTGGGATAACAAGGAAGATTATCTTAGTAGAATGAAGGGTGACTTTATTCTTTCCATTTGACGGGACACAGTCCCGGTTCCCCCACATCATGGTCCCGGTGCCCCCACATCCCGGTGTAGCGGGACTATTGTCATTTTCTTTCCAAATTATAACGGAAAGAGAATGTTTTTTTTTTGGGAAGATACGTCATGAATGTTGCTCCCTACGTTCCTGCTTTTTCCTTACCCGAAGAACCCTTTCGCCCCCGGTTGTGAAACATTCGGATCTCCTGCTCCGTTCCCGCCTCCCTTCGCTTCAAGCAAGCGGATTCTGAAGCCTTTTCTCCAGTCGCTTTTTCACCAGTTACCGCGAAGATAGTTCCCGGAGGGGTGTCATCCCGAGGCGACACTGAAGGTGGTGAAGTTTCCACCGGCCACGTCGTCTACGAGGGGTGTTCGTTCCCTAATGTTCTGCCTATGCTCAGTCGAATTCTAGTGTGGTAAAGCTTCATCTATATTATAGAAGACGTTACAAAAAAGGCCACATTTTTCTATCCCTTGCTTTGTCTAGGTCGTCTTTTAGTCGGTTGTTAAAGATTCTTCGGGGGTTGTACGAAGCTGAAGTTTATTCTAATTGTCTAAAAATACCAGAGGTTATATACCTTATTTTCACGCCAATCTCAAATTTGGCGCTAAATTGGTTAGCTGTTTAGCGGAAATTAATTTTATCCAGGCCTTCCATTAAGGAATCCAAAGTATCTGGTAAAAACAGAATAATCTGTAAATCTAAGTAGTACACATTGAGCGTGTTACGAGTAACATTTATTTTTACTCCAAATTGGGTATCACATTAATTTTCCCTGGAATGTTTCCTAATTTATGAATCAGGAAATAGCTCTCGTACCCGCTGAGCTTGTGAATTAAGATGAATGTAATTGGGTCTTTTTCATTTTTTATTGCAAATTTAATTATCCGGTCCATTATAGATAGACGAAGCCTTTCACTTCGGCATTATTACTTCTATTTCATCTTCATTCATCCATGTGTATAAGAATTTGATAAAGAGTTCATTACCACATAAAGTCATGTTGGCAAAAACTTGACTAATTGCTTCCTCGATACAATTCTTCGATTTATCCTTACGTTATCCAAACAATGGAGGCGGAATCAGTGGTGGGAGAAAACACATGCATTGGCATCTGTAATCGAACCAGTATGTCAGGTGAGCGTGGAACCGGTAGCTTCAGCGTGGCCCACGTCCGTCAGGAACGGTCGCCGGGAGGAGGTAATCATCACACGCCTGAGGATAGGGCACAGTCCCCTGACTAACTCCTACCTCTTCACTGAAGAGAGAGAACTCCACCTCGGTGTGAAGAATGCGACTCTCCTCTCAGCATTAGGCATATCCTGACAGAGTGTGATAAATACCGGGACGTTCGAAGGCTCCCCTAAAAATTAGGGGAGACTTAGGACATCTGCTAAGGGATCACCCTGATGAACTTGATAGCATCATATTATTCCTATTAGTTATTGGGATCTTCTCAAAAGTGTAAATTTAAGATGAAATGAAAAAGGTTCTTTAAAAAATAGTAGTGAATATTATATACACAAAAACGTCAATTGAAGGGACAAGGGTGCAAAATGACCTGGACGTCGACGCATCCTAAAACAACTACACTACTACTACTTATTATCCGGCATAGCCATTTTCCCCCCGTATATATGGCAAATAACATGTTCACTGTTGTGCTTGGTCTGCTCATGTCAGTGGAATCATTACTCTATTGGAGGAATTACACTTTTGTATTTTGCCGGCGATATCAGCTAAAGTGAACTCCATCGCTACGTTCGCGCCATGACATAATTACGGCTCTTTTGCAATATTGGGTCAATTAATTCTGCTTTTGACAGAGGTGCATAAACTGAAAGCAATATTTTTTTGATAGGGTTCGGAAAATGAACTTTCTTCATTGTTCCTACAGCTGTGAATTGGAACTAAAATGGATTCATAATTAGCGCAAAATACAAATGGTAGTGAGATGATATAATTGAAATAAAAAACATTTCGGGTTTCACACCATTCTTAATTTCCGGCATCACAATTCTCACGGTTTTGTTTTGACCTCAAAATAGCATATGATCGGCGATAATTTTTCTTCTATCGGTCACAGTACAATAGGCAAATCAGCGCTTGCATTGACTTTTAATTCCAGTTTTCTAGTCAGCTGCATGCCCACTAATTTTTCAAATTTTTAATGTAAACGTAATGAGATACGCCTTTCCCATTGGTTAGGAAAAGTAAATCTCTATCATCGGATGACATCATTGTCGACCACTATGATTGGATTCATATTTTTATCATCATCCATGCCGAACACATTAACCTTGAAGTTATTTACTAGCTCAAAGTTTCGTATGTGCGATAGAGGCGTAGAAAAGGAAACACACTTCAAGTCATATATGTGAATTGAACTGCGATACCGCGTCCCCCTACGCGTAATGATTGGTACGTATTTTGCTAGAAAAGCATACTTAAAGCCCAAATCTTCATTCCTTTTTACGAATGTGAATTCGTAATAATGCGAGGATAGAAATAAAAATGATCTTCCTTTCAACGGGATGTAAATATTTGCTCTTAAAAGCAAGTATTTAATTGCAAATAAGGTACAACCGCTCTTTAAAATACACTTTGTCCATTTCCTTCAACATTTTAGAAAATGAATCGCTCAAATAGTCGTCTAGATCTGTTGTTTTATAAATGGGGAAGTTCTTTCTTTTCAAAGCTCTCTCGCTTTCTCATCGTGAACATTTACAAATGAACATAACAAAACTAAATTGGTTTTAATACTGTGTTTTCAGCCGCTCGCCGCCGCTCGGATAAAGCTGATATTTTTTCATCGCAAAGATCATCCTTGGCGAAGCAACTCACGATCTTCCATCACATTCGTCTTGCACGTAATATACTAGAACATACGCAGGTATTTTTTCATCAGGGAGATTACTTCCAGAATGAAAAAATAACTCAGAAGTTAAATGCACGAAAGGTCTTACTTCATCTTAGAGCCGTGAAGATATATATTTTCTTTAATATTCTACTACGTTGATTCCCCCCATAAGAAACATCTAAATCAAAATGAGAGATAGATCAAAAAACATTGGGAACACGCTTCGATACACTAAGTTAACCAATAATGCACACCCATTACATAAGGGATCTAAAAATGCTGCGGGATTCGACCTAAGAAGTGCATACGATTATACTATACCATCAAGAGGGAGAGGTCTGGTAAAAACAGATCTACAGATCGAACTAACCTAAGAATGCTATGGAAGAATTGCACCAAGGTCTGGATTAGCTTTGAAGCATGGAATACACGTGGGAGCAGGAGTCATTGACGGAGACTACCGTGGCAATATTGGAATAGTCATCTTTAACAATAGTTCCGAGGATTTTGTCATAAAATCAGGAGATCGAGTGGCACAGCTTATTTGTGAATTGATTCTATCCAGAAGTCGAAGAGGTCAATGAAATTACCAAAACTGAGAGAGGATTAAATGGATTTGGATCATCTGGGATACAATAAATGAAATTCTTGTATGATGTAAATGTATTTTATATTTATTTTAAAACAATATTCATATATTATAAAAATAATACATTCTAATTGAAAACAATAAAAGAAAAAAACACACTTTTATGTGTTATAACACAAACTAATAAAAAATGGTATACATAGCACCAAAATCAAAAAACCACACAAACACACAATATAATAAAGAAGAGAAAAAAATATTCACAAATGAAAAGCAATAAATAAAATCCAATGCGAAAAAAACACAAATTAAATTAAAAAATCCCCGTCTGCGTGACTACTGACCCCCACCCCAAAACCGAATAATTCATCCATCATGGCAATCACCTCCCTCGCTCTTTCGACACTGTCTGCCCCCCACAAAATTTGCCACTCCCTGTCTCTCCCAAACACCTCGACACTTTCACTCTCGGTGACACACTCATTCAGGTGGAAGTCAATTTCTTCCCGTGTCATTGCGGGCATATCCCACGGCACGGTCAAGAAAAACATTACACTAGCATTGAAGCTATCTTCAGTAGCAATGGCAAACATGTCCTCCTCCACCAACTCGAACACTTCATTTAGTTGCTGGTGTTCATCCATATACCAACAAGGTATACAACAATATATAACAAACAAGTTATCCAAACAAGGTATACCAACAAGGTATACAACAATACATTACAAACAAGGCGAACAAAACTCGCAAAGTATACAAAAATATAAGAAACAAGGTGTACAAAAATCCCATACAATGTATACAACAAAAAACATAGCCCGCAAGGCGGGACTCGAACTCTGAAAACGTGCAAGAAATTCATCGTCCATACTATCCTACTGCTCAGGCACATGGCCTTGGGAAAGTGGAAGTAGCTATGGATAGTAGCTTAGCATCGCTAAAGTATGCTCCGTGAAATACATCCAGAGAAATATCAGCGCGGCCCACTTCCCTCTGGAAAAATCGCAGGGATGAGTTCACCGTCACTCGTTCCAGAATGGAGCACTGTGCATTGACCCACTCTTTTTCTTTTTACTGAAAAAGAAAATCCCGCCACGTTGTGACGACTGCGACTCTCTCTCTTTACTGTTCGGCTTCTCCTGTCGGAGTGTGAAGTGTATCCGGTGGAACGGCAGAGGCTAGACATCCGGGAAGGTATAAGACAAGACCTAGGTGATGACGCCTAAACATCCTTAAGGTTTTAAAGTTAATAAATAACTGTGGATATTACAATAAAGTATAGTTTTTCCACCGGCAACGTCGTCTACGAAGGGTGTTCGTTCCCTAATGATCTTTTTTTCAATTTAATTTATAAGCAATAGCAAAAAAGACAAATAAAAGCTTTACAAAAAAGATTGAAACATAATATAAGCTTCACAAAAAATAGATAGAAATGAAGCAAAAGCAAAAAAAGGGAATCATTTATAACTTTAAAAACTGTATATTCAAGTAATAGACACTTTTTTACTCTTTTAATCCTTAAATCCTCTCCCCAAGAATTCTGATTAAACGTTTCTATCTCCTCTCTGTTTAACTTGAAATACTTGGGGAGGAATATTTCCCTCTTCAACCCGTTAAAAATCACCGTCGCCAGCAGTCCGCCATAACGACTACCCGACTCCCTTATCTCCTCAACGCAATACCCTTCTACTAGGTCCTCCTACTTGAGGTACCTAGCTCTTTCCTGGGCAAGGAGTAGCTTGCTTCGGATGGAAGACATCTTAGGGGTCGGTGGCGAACCAATTACAACGTTCTGGCTGCTAGGAGCGCTGGTAACGGAGGTTTCGGTGATGTTAGGGGCGACGCTATTCATCCTGGAAATCAGGAAAAGAAGGAAAATAGTTGTTTTAGCTAATTACATTATCATTTATTGGATAAAGTTCCGCCTAATAAAAGTAATAAAACCTGAATTACTATAAGAACTGCCCAATTCCACTGGCACATCGACTAGTTGGTGAATAGTGGTCATTGGTTGCTACAGAAAAGACGTCTGTAGCAATATGTTCAAATATAATTTGACATATCCGATCACCCCTGTTTACCATAAAATCTTCATTGCTATGATTATATTCTCCATTGCTATGATTATATTCTCCATCGGGCTTCCTCGGGGCATCCGTCCCTGCTTAAATAAGCTAAACAAGGTACATAAACGTATAACATAGAACAAGGTATGTAACATAAACAAGGTATATAACAAACAAGGTATATAACAAACAAGGTATACAAATATTGTATATCTACAATGTCTACAACAACATATAACAAACAAGTTGTGCAACAATCACAGACAAGGTGTATAACAATAAACATAGCCCTCAAGGCAGGACTCGACCACGGAAAAGTGCAAGGAATTCATCGTCCATACTATCCTTTAATAGGGAGCGATATATCCTCTTGTAGATTCCTGGGCGCATGGGAGTAGGAGCCAACGAAAAGAGCATTGCAGCTGCTAAGGAAGCTCTAAGCGCACCAGATCTGACAATTCCTCTGGTACCCGTAGATGATTTCAAAATTAAGCTCAGGCACATGGCGTTGAGAAAGTGGAAGTAGCTATGGACTAACCAACGCTAAAGTAAGCTCGGTGACATAAATCCCGTAATATCAGCGTGGCCCTCTTCCCTCTGGAAAAATCGCAGGGATGAGTTCACCGTCACTCGTTCCAGAATAGGGCCAGGGCCCACTCTTATATTTTTACTGAATTGAAGATCCCGCCACGTTGTGACGACTGCGACTCTCTCCCCTTACTCTACTGTATCTCCTGACGGAGTGTGATGTGTATCGGGTACAACGGCAGATGCTAGACTTCCGGGAATGTATAAGACAAATCCTAGGAGATGACGCCGAGAACATCACCAAGGTCTTAAAGTTCTTAAATAACTAAGGATATTACAGTAAAGTATAGTTTTTATACATACGATGCATTTACGTTAGCACATATACTTTTATGATATCATATTATCAGCTTGAATCAGATTTTGAGTGGTGCAAGATGTCCTCATCCGTCGACTCACCCCAACCTAAACCACTAATACTAGTTGCGTTTTTACGATGAACAACATCAGTTTATATCACTTCAGGTAGGGAAAACATCTTAAATGGAATGTTTTTAGCCACCGATTATTTATACGGATTTAGAAAATGTCGTAAACAGTAAACTTGTTCAGTATTAAAATCACGATGGTAATAATCTATTTTAAGGAATAGGAGCGTAGAGACTTCGGAAATAAAACTCACAGTTTTTTTATTCTATAACTATATATTTATTTTTTATTTTTACTGTCATCCACTCACCCCAGGCATTTTCATTAAACTGCCTCACCTCATCTTCACTCGCTTTCAAGTGGCGAGGAAGAAAAATCTTCCTCCTCATCCCCTTAAAAACGATCTCGGCCACCACCGAGCCCCCATACTTCGTCTCCAAGAACTCTAAACACTCCACCGGATATCGAACTCAGGCTCCTCCCTCCGGAGAAACTCCACACTATTTTGGAGAGCTATGAATTCATTTTTTAGTCCTGCCATCAGTAACAGAAGAGAAATATTACAAAACATTAAAAGAAAACCGAGATCGAAAATTCATGCAAGTTAAATATGAACGATGTTCTATTAATAACAAATCATTACCGGGTGACTGCAACTACCAAAACCAAATTCACCCCGTGCAGTCGGCAAACTGGGATCGTCTTTCTCGACGAATTCTATATCAGCGGCAATCCTTTCAAATATGATCTCGCATATTTAAGTCCTGGTGAATTCTTCAATACTATGATTATAAATGACCTTAATTAACTCTAAGCTAATGGTTTTACGTATTTTTCACTCATCTCGTAACCACTTAATAGATCACACTATAATTTTTATGCTTCTTAGTTAGGTGGGAGTTACTGTTTAGTGTCTTCCACCTCCGAGTCTCCGGCTGGCATCTGGTTTCATTGCCGTCATAATGGACGGAGACTCGAGAGGGGTTGTGCCTACGGGTGGCCACGTCCGCCACCTTTGGATGAATGGCTACCCACTAATTATTATTATTTACATCGGAGATTAAGTAAGGATATAGGGATGGAGTTGGGATTGGGCTAGTGTACGACATTCCATGTGGCGAAAGGAATGATTTGGGATAACAAGGAAGATCATCTTAGTAGAATGAAGGGTGACTTTATTCTTTCCATTTGACGGGACACAGTCCCGGTTCCCCCACATCATGGTCCCGGTGCCCCCACATCCCGGTGTAGCGGGACTATTGTCATTTTCTTTCCAAATTATAACGGAAAGAGGATGTTTTTTTTCTGGTAAATACGTCATGAATGTTGCTCCCTACGTTCCTGCTTTTTCCTTACCCGAAGAACCCTTTCGCCCCCGGTTGTGAAACATTCGGATCTCCAGCTGCGTTCCCGCCTTCCTTTGCTTCAAGCAAGCGTATTATGAAGCCTTTTCTCCAGTCGCTTTTTCACCAGCTACCGCGAAGATAGTTCCCGGAGGGGAGTCATCCCGAGGCGACACTGCAGGTGGTGAAGTTTCCACCGGCCACGTCGTCTACGAGGGGTGCTCGAGTAGATATCAAAATAATCGAACTGGGCCGAAGTCATCCGCGAAGCTCTTTTCCCTTTCACTTTTGCGTACTCTAGCTGAGCTAGGCCGACGTCACACCTCTGCCCGGGAGAACATACCCCCCCCCATCCACTCATCTGCAGCATGAGGCGACTATGATTAGGTCATACATCCACCCGGGAACATGAGCATGAGAGCACAGCCCAAGGATATCATACCACCCAACTACAACGTGTTTAAAAAAAAGATCAGACCCGGTGAAGGGAATTATTCAGGTAATACGAGTCATATGATCTATAATAATAAAGACAATTTTTTCAAATTTTATGCCAAAATCAACTGACCATTTATTTTTTTTAATTTTAAATTCTCCCCCCAAGCATCTTCATTAAACAAAGTTATTTCATTTTTGCTTTACTTAAAATACTTGGGGAGGAATATTCCCCTCCTCACTCCGCCGAATAAAATAGTCGCAAGCAGTCCGCCAAAGCGACTACACGACTCCCGTATCTCCTCCACACAATACTCCTCCCCCTCCACTAGGTCCTCCTTCCTGAGGTACCTAGCTCTTTCCTGGGCAAGGAGTAACTTGCTTCGAATTGAAGGAGTCCTAGGAGTCGCGATGTTGGCGGCGAACCTACTGGCAACGTTGGTCGTAGTTGCGGTGGCGGCAGAGACGGTGTTGTTAACGGAACTCATCCTAGAAAAGAATTAAATATAGTTGTTTTACATATTTAAATTATCATTTATTGAATAAAGTTACATATCATAAAAAGTATCACTACCTTAATTAGTATCTGAACTGCCAAATCCACTCACACCTCGACTAGTTGGTGAAAAGTGGTCATTGGTCGCAACAAAAATGACGTCTGTAGCAATATGTTCAAATATAATTTGACATATCCGATCCCCCCTGTTTACCATAAAATCCTCGTTGCTATGATTATAAAGGAGTACTTTAATTTCCCCTCTATAATTTCCATCGACTACCCCAGCGCCCACCTCAATTCCAAATTTTAATGATAAACCCGGGCGAGACGCTAATCTTCCATAAAACCCCTTTGGGATCTCAAGAGATAATCCAGTTCTCACAAGACAACGCCCCCTTTTAGGAATAACATCATCCTGAATAGCAGCAATATCATATCCAGCCGAACAGTCATAACTAGATTCAGGAATGATTGCAAGCGGATGCAATTTCTTGATAGCAACAAGCATTCTACAGCATTTATGTCGAAGGAAAACAGTAGAAATGAGATTTTAGTCCATGTTAGTTATAATATTAATGATAAAATGCTATAAGAAGCACTAAATTTTACACGAAAAGTATACTCACTTGATGGAGGAGAGAGAGCTGACAGCGAGAAGATCTGGTGAGCTAACGAAGAGAGTTGATGGCAGGAAAAGCTGGTGGACTAATAAAGTGACGGTGAGAAGAGCTGGTGAGCTGACGACAGGAGTTGATGACGAAAAGAGCTGGTGAGCTGACGACAGGAGTTGATGACGAGAAGAGCTGGTTAGCTGACGACAGGAGTTGATGACGAAAAGAGCTGGTGAGCTTACGACGTGAGTTAACGGCGGAAAGAGCTGGTGAGCTTACGACGTGAGTTAACGGCGGAAAGAGCTGGTGAAGACGGTGCGATGGTGCAGGAGACGAGCCGATCTGCAGATGCGAGTGAATATCTCCCAGCAAAACGAGCACTTTTATACTGAATTAAGTGAAAGAAACCTTTGATTCACCAAGGAAGGTTAGTTTACTTACCAGCATTGTCCTTCAGAATCTGAATCTAGAAAGGTGTCCGAGGAAAAATAAGAACCCAATCGTTTCCGCTTCAAGGCACGGTGATACTCGAGATAATTAGAATAATTTTTGTGCCTTTTATGAGTATTGAAGAAGAACGTATACGATTCCCTCGAGTCAGGGGACGAATCATCTTCTGACGATGAACTTTCATGTCTGGTAAATGTAGATGAACAGTCCGACTTATCAATCAATGCAAACAGAGGCGTCCTAAAACAGTTAGAGCACCAATAGTCACACCGCTGAATCACAGATTCCGTCTCGATTACATTTAAAACCGTGTGATGTATATATAGATATACGCTAAAGGGTTTAAACGGTCTAATTGATGATGCACACTTCAAACAAAATGTAGCTGCTGTATACTTCGAACTAAAACTATAGTGCATCAACACCATGTGAAATGGATTTCTATATAAGACTGCATATCATAAAGAAAATCAAAAGGTCTATCCAGTAAAAGTTGATATGCGTATGGTGTTAGACGTGTATTAAAATTAAACTCAATATTATTAATCTCCAATTCATAATCTAACATGGAATCATCTGACAAAGCCCCCAAACACCGTTTCCATAGGATTTTTCTATTACATTCTATATAATATACTAAATCGGTACACACTGTCTGCGGAAGACTTAGTTTATATGTATCCGTTTTTCTTTCCAAGCATGATGCCACGACTCTCAGACATAGAGTGTAAAGGGGTGGTAAACCGATAAAACTAAAATAATTCTGAATATTATGGAGAGCATGTGCAGAAGCATTTACTTCAGTAAACTGTGATCGGTTTAAACGTATAAAACGAGTCATAGTAGAGCTTTCAAAGCACAAGGGAAAATGAAGTATAGGATTGAGTACATTTGGTGTATTTATATGAATAAGGAAATGGATGCCGACTTCATTGTAAAGTTTTGTTAGTTCAATACAGCACACCTCGTTGCGTGCGGCTGGTGATGGATTGAAAGGATAGCTAACAGTCATCTGACTAACGTTCACCTTCATCATTATAGCAATTGCATTTGAGTTCTCCCCCGCACCACGACCTATATACGTATATCTAGGATAACTTCTATAGAGGTTACTAGAGAGGTCGTGTTCACCTTCGCTTCTACAGCGCATATTTTTCCCCCACCTTCGACCTCTACTGAAGCGAGAAGTGAAAGGCATTAGAACTAGATTTTTCTGCTAGGCAAGACCGCACACACCTCGGTTAGTTCATAGTCGTCGTTCGTGGGAACAAGTTCCAATCGCTACCCTTACGCTAGATACACTGAGTAAACTAATTTATCTATAAAACTCTACGGTGGGGAGAACATTTTTCCATTTCCTATCCAGATTTCGAGAGATTCGGAAGAATTTCACAGAAGCTTTAGAGTTCTATATAGAGTACAATTATAGGAAGGTCAATATACGTACCAGCATTTAATCTTCAGATTCTTAATCTAGAAAGGTGTCCGAGGAAAGAAAGAACCTATACGTTTCCGCTTCAAGGCACGGTGATACTTCAGATAATAAGAATAATTTTTACGCCTTTTATGAGTATTGAAGGCAAACGCATACGATTCCCTTGAGTCAGAGGACGTATCATCTTCTGACAATGAACTTTCATGTCTCGTAAATGTGGATGAACAGTCAGACTTATCAATTAAAGCAAAGAGAGGCGTCCTAAGGCAGTTAGAGCACCAATAATCACTGCTGACTCACAGATTCCGTGTCGATTACATTTAAAAACGGGTGATGTATTTACAGATATACACTAAAACGTTTGTAAGATCTAATCGAAGCTGCACACTTCAGGCAAAATGTAGCCGCTGTATACTTCGAACTAAAACTATAGTGCATCAACACCATGTGAAATGGACTACCTATATAAGACTGCACATCATAAAGAAAATCAAAAGGTCCATCCAGTAATTGTTGATATGCGTATGGAGATAGACGTGTATCAAAATAAACTCTATATTATTATTCTCCAACTCATAATCTGACATCGAATCCACTGACAAAGCCTCCAAACACCGTTTTCATAGGATTCTCCTATTACATTCCATATAATAAACTAAATCAGTACACACAGTGTGCGGTACACTGAGTCATTCGACTAAGGAAACCTTCGTCATTATAACAATTGCATTTCAGTTCTCCCCCCGCATCACGTAAGTAAATCTCTGTGATCGGAGAACTCTTTGTCGAATACTTAAATTGGAAAAAACATTTATATCATCATCCAAGCCGAATGCATTAATCGTGATGTTATTTACTCGCTGAAACTTTGATATGTCTGAGCGGCGTAGGAAAAGAAATGCACTTAAAGTTACACCCGTGCGTTCACCTGCACTTCTGCGTCACTTCATGCGCTTATGATGGCACGTATGTTGCTAAAATAGCGTACTTAAATCACAAGAGACTAAAAGAGACAATATTTCACAAGAGACTTTCTACGATCTGTCTTACAAATCGGTTTACATCCATCCATAGCTATTAAACTACCACCCTTTGATATCACTCTTGTATATTCTTCTGATGCTCCATCAACGTCGGTTCTCCTCGGTATATCACCTCCTTTGGGTAATGAGATTGGCTTGTTTTTCTCATAAACGTCCACCCAGATGACCGGGAACTGCTCTTCAGCATTCCGCAGTTTATCAGGGCAGCTGATGACTTCCTGCACGGTGATATTGAATCGCTCCACAACTCCATTTCCATTTTGAAAGCCAGAAAATATTACTCCTTGACCAAAAATCTCGAATTCTCGGTTTTAATGCCTGAAGACACAGTAATATACTTTTTGAAAGTCTATAGTAAGCATAAAATCTGTGTTGGCAACCTTAAAGGATGTGTAACACCACCAAGTTGAGGCAAAAGATGCCGTCGATGCACTTCACTTCCCTCGTGTGACGTTTCATTTCGATAATATGTGTAGCAAATATCGCACAAAACTTCATTTCTATCATCTCAGGTCAAGGTCTAACTGAAAATGATGAAATAGTTTGAGCACCCTGTATTTTATCACGGTGTGTCACTCCTATCACTTCACGATCCCTGGTCTCTATCTACCACAAGTTCTAACTGAAAAATATTGTAAATAGTTTGTACACCCTGGATTTTATCACTGTGTTTGTCACTTTTATCACTATCCCTGGTCTTTATCTAGCACTCTTAAAAAGTACACTTACTTGCATATAAAATTGGAATCCATGGGGCGTGTAATTTTTTTCAAAAAAAACACAAGTCAGCGATTTCATCCAATTTATTCTATACCCTTACAGCCAAAAACAAAGCGAAAGAAAGGAAAGCGGGAAAATCTGAAAATAAAGAATAAAGATTATTGTCATTGTATGATGAGTTATTTACAAAAGAAAAAATATATGGCAACCATTATCGTAACGAAATTCAGTACATATTTTCAATCGACGATGACCATCCTTATCCCATCCCATACGACGAAAAAATTTATAGGGGAAACGTTATAGTCTCGAATTTCTTCTTCAGAGAATACCCCTACACAACGCTTGGGAATGAATATTTTACCCGATAATTTTTCTCCTGCGATAAGGGCACTTATTAAGGGCCCAAATTTGAAATTTAATTTTTCCATATATAGACTCAATCCTAATCTTCTTTTTTTAGAAATGCTGGCATCGATGCATTAAATTCCCTTAACTCTGCGGAAATTTTATCCATCTGCAACAAAAGTAATCGATTATTTTAGATAATATTCCCAAATTTCATATGTAATAAAGCAATGAAATCATTTGAAATAGAACACTTACTTCTCTCTGTGTATGGGAAGACTGTGTTGGCTGTGTTCACTCCGGGTGCTGGACGAAAAGTGATGCAGGCGACTATGGAAGAAGAAACGTTATGGGAGCGACGCTATTATCCTAGAAATCAGGAAAAGAAGGAAAAAAATAGTTGTTTTAGCTAATTACATTATCATTTATTGGATAAGGTTACACATAATAAAAGTATCACTACCTGAATTATAATAAGAACTCCCAAATCGACATACACCTCGTCTAGTTGGTATATAGTGGTCATTGCTTGATGCAAAAATGACGTCTGTAATAGGTTCAAATAGAATTGTATATAATAATGTATATTATAATAATTAATCGGGTAGAACGGGAGAGACAAGAAATCCGGGAAGGTATAAGACAAGTCCTAGGGGATGACGCCATTAACATCAAGGTTTTAATTTTTTTAATAACTACGGATATTACAGTAAAGTATATTTGTTATACCTACGAGGCATTTACGTTAGCTCTTTTACTTTCATGTTGTCATAGTATCAGCTTCAATAAGATTTTGAGTGGTGCAAGATGACCTCATCCGTCGACGCACCCCAATCCAAATCACTAATACTAGTTGCGTTTTTACGATGAACAACATCAGTTTATATCACTTCAGGTAGGGAAAACATCTTAAATGGAATGTTTTTAGCCATCGCTTATTTATACGGATTAAGAAAATGTCGTGAACAGTAAACTTGTTCAGTATTAAAATCACGATCGTAATAATCTATTTAAAGAAATAGGAGCGTAGAGACTTTGGAAATAAAACTCACAGTTTTTCAATTCGATAATTATATATTTATATTTTAGTTTAATCCCCATCCCCTGACCTCAAGGATTATGATTAAACTCCCTCACCTCATCCCGAATCGCTTTCAAGTGGCGAGGAAGAAAAATCTTCCTCCTCACCCCCATCAAAAGGATCTCGGCCACCACCGAGCCCCCATACTTCGTCCTCAAGAACAATAAACACTTCTCCGGATATAGAATTCGAGCTCCTCCCTCCGGAGAAACTCCACACTCTTTTGGAGGGCGATGAATTTATTTTTTAGTCCGGCCATCTGTAACAGAAGAGAAATATTACAAAACATTAACCAAACCGAGATCGAAAATTCATGCAAGTTAAACATGTACGATGTTCTTTTCATACCAATCCATTACCGGGTGACTGCAACTACCAAAACCAAATTCACCCCGTGCAGTCGGCAAACTGGGATCGTCTTTCTCGACGAATTCTAAATCAGCGGCAATCCTTTCAAATATGATCTCGCATATTTAAGTCCTGGTGAATTCTTCAATACTATGATTATAAATGACTTAATTAACTCTAAGCTAATGGTTTTACGTTATTTCCACTTATCTCGTAACCACTTAATAGATCACACTATAATTTTTATGCTTCCTAGTTAGGTGGGAGTTTAGTGTCTTCCACCTCCGAGTCTCCGGCTGGCATCTGGTTTCATTGCCGGAATAATGGACGGAGACTCGAGAGGGGTTGTGCCTACGGGTGGCCAGTCCGCCACCTTTGGATGAACAGCTAACCACAAATTATTATTATTTACATCGGAGATTAAGTAAGGATATAGGGATGGAGTTGGGATTGGGCTAGTGTACGACATTCCATGTGGCGAAAGGAAAGATTTGGGATAACAAGGAAGATATGAAGATCAGTTTAGTAGAATGAAGGGTGACTTTATTCTTTCCATTTGACGGGACACAGTCCCGGTTCCCCCACATCATGGTCCCGGTGCCCCCACATCCCTTCCACCTCCGAGTCTCCGGCTGGCATCTGGTTTCATTGCCGTCATAATGGACGGAGACTCGAGAGGGGTTGTGCCTACGGGTGGCCACGTCCGCCACCTTTGGATGAAAGGCTAACCACAAACTATTATTATTTACATCAGAGATTCAGTAAGGATATAGGGATGGAGTTGGGATTGGGATAGTGTACGACATTCCATGTGGCGAAAGGAATGATTTGGGATAACAAGGAAGATTATCTTAGTAGAATGAAGGGTGACTTTATTCTTTCCATTTGACGGGACACAGTCCCGGTTCCCCCACATCATGGTCCCGGTGCCCCCACATCCCGGTGTAGCGGGACTATTGTCATTTTCTTTCCAAATTATAACGGAAAGAGAATGTTTTTTTTTTGGGAAGGTACGTCATGAATGTTGCTCCCTACGTTCCTGCTTTTTCCTTACCCGAAGAACCCTTTCGCCCCCGGTTGTGAAACATTCGGATCTCCTGCTCCGTTCCCGCCTTCCTTTGCTTCAAGCAAGCGTATTTTGAAGCCTTTTCTCCAGTCGCTTTTTCACCAGTTACCGCGAAGATAGTTCCCGGAGGGGTGTCATCCCGAGGCGACACTGAAGGTGGTGAAGTTTCCACCGGCCACGTCGTCTACGAGGGGTGTTCGTTCCCTAATGTTCTTCCTATGCTCAGTCGAATTCTAGTGTGGTAAAGCTTCATCTATATTATAGAAGACGTTACAAAAAAGGCCACATTTTTCTATCCCTTGCTTTGTCTAGGTCGTCTTTTAGTCGGTTGTTAAAGATTCTTCGGGGGTTGTACGAAGCTGAAGTTTATTCTAATTGTCTAAAAATACTAGAGGAAATATACCTTATTTTCACACCAATCTCAAATTTGGCGCTAAATTGGTTAGCTGTTTAGCGGAAATTAATTTTATCCAGGCCTTCCATTAAGGAATCCAAAGTATCTGGTAAAAACAGAATAATCTGTAAATCTAAGTAGTACACATTGAGCGTGTTACGAGTAACATTTATTTTTACTCCAAATTGGGTATCACATTAATTTTCCCTGGAATGTTTCCTAATTTATGAATCAGGAAATAGCTCTCGTACCCGCTGAGCTTGTGAATTAAGATGAATGTAATTGGGTCTTTTTCATTTTTTATTGCAAATTTAATTATCCGGTCCATTATAGATAGACGAAGCCTTTCACTTCGGCATTATTACTTCTATTTCATCTTCATTCATCCATGTGTATAAGAATTTGATAAAGAGTTCATTACCACATAAAGTCATGTTGGCAAAAACTTGACTAATTGCTTCCTCGATACAATTCTTCGATTTATCCTTACGTTATCCAAACAATGGAGGCGGAATCAGTGGTGGGAGAAAACACATGCATTGGCATCTGTAATCGAACCAGTATGTCAGGTGAGCGTGGAACCGGTAGCGTCAGCGTGGCCCACGTCCGTCAGGAACGGTCGCCGGGAGGAGGTAATCATCACACGCCTGAGGATAGGGCACAGTCCCCTGACTAACTCCTACCTCTTCACTGAAGAGAGAGAACTCCACCTCGGTGTGAAGAATGCGACTCTCCTCTCAGCATTAGGCATATCCTGACAGAGTGTGATAAATACCGGGACGTTCGAAGGCTCCCCTAAAAATTAGGGGAGACTTAGGACATCTGCTAAGGGACCTTGATAGCATCATATTATTCCTATAAGTTATTGGGATCTTCTCAAAAGTGTAAATTTAAGATGAAATGAAAAAAGTTCTTTAAAAAATAGTAGTGAATATTATATACACAAAAACGTCAATTGAAGGGACAAGGGTGCAAAATGACCTGGACGTCGACGCATCCTAAAACAACTACACTACTACTACTTATTATCCGGCATAGCCATTTTCCCCCCGTATATATGGCAAATAACATGTTCACTGTTGTGCTTGGTCTGCTCATGTCAGTGGAATCATTACTCTATTGGAGGAATTACACTTTTGTATTTTGCCGGCGATATCAGCTAAAGTGAACTCCATCGCTACGTTCGCGTCATGACATAAATACGGCTCTTTTGCAATATTGGGTCAATTAATTCTGCTTTTGACAGAGGTGCATAAACTGAAAGCAATATTTTTTTGATAGGGTTCGGAAAATGAACTTTCTTCATTGTTCCTACAGCTGTGAATTGGAACTAAAATGGATTCATAATTAGCGCAAAATACAAATGGTAGTGAGATGATATAATTGAAATAAAAAACATTTCGGGTTTCACACCATTCTTAATTTCCGGCATCACAATTCTCACGGTTTTGTTTTGACCTCAAAATAGCATATGATCGGCGATAATTTTTCTTCTATCGGTCACAGTACAATAGGCAAATCAGCGCTTGCATTGACTTTTAATTCCAGTTTTCTAGTCAGCTGCATGCCCACTAATTTTTCAAATTTTTAATGTAAACGTAATGAGATACGCCTTTCCCATTGGTTAGGAAAAGTAAATCTCTATCATCGGATGACATCATTGTCGACCACTATGATTGGATTCATATTTTTATCATCATCCATGCCGAACACATTAACCTTGATGTTATTTACTAGCTCAAAGTTTCGTATGTGCGATAGAGGCGTAGAAAAGGAAACACACTTCAAGTCATATATGTGAATTGAACTGCGATACCGCGTCCCCCTACGCGTAATGTTTGGTACGTATTTTGCTAGAAAAGCATACTTAAAGCCCAAATCTTCATTCCTTTTTACGAATGTGAATTCGTAATAATGCGAGGATAGAAATAAAAATGATCTTCCTTTCAACGGGATGTAAATATTTGCTCTTAAAAGCAAGTATTTAATTGCAAATAAGGTACAACCGCTCTTTAAAATACACTTTGTCTATTTCCTTCAACATTTTAGAAAATGAATCGCTCAAATAGTCGTCTAGATCTGTTGTTTTATAAATGGAGAAGTTCTTTCTTTTGTAAGCTCTCTCGCTTTCTCATCGTGAACATTTACAAATGAACATAACAAAACTAAATTGGTTTTAATACTATGTTTTCAGCCGCTCGCCGCCGCTCGGATAAAGCTGATATTTTTTCATCGCAAAGATGATCCTTATATGGCGAAGCAACTCACGATCTTCCATCACATTAGTCTTGCACGTAATATACTAGAACATACGCAGGTATTTTTTCATCAGGGAGATTACTTCCAGAAAGAAAATATAACTCAGAAGTTAAATGCACGAGAGGTCTTACTTCATCTTAGAGCCGTGAAGATATATATTGTCTTTAATATTCTACTACGTTGATTCCCCCCATAAGAAACATTTAAATCAAAATGAGTGATAGATCTAAAAACATTCGGAACACGCTTCGATACACCAAGTTAACCAATAATGCACACCCATTACATAAGGGATCTAAAAATGCTACGGGATTCGACCTAAGAAGTGCATACGATTATACCATACCATCAAGAGGGAGAGGTCTGGTAAAAACAGATCTACAGATCGAACTTCCCAAAGAATGCTATGGAAGAGTTGCACCAGGGTCTGGATTAGCTTTGAAGCATGGAATACACGTGGTTACAGGATTCATTGACGGATACTACCGTGGCAATATTGGAATAGTCATCTTTAACAGTAGTTCCGAGGATTTTGTCATAAAATCAGGAGATCGAGTGGCACAGCTCAACTGTGAATTGATTCTCTATCCAGAAGTCGAAGAGGTCAATGAAATTGCCAAAACTGAGAGAGGATTAAATGGATTTGGATCATCTGGGATACAATAAATGAAATTCTTTATCCTTTGTATTTTAAATTTATTGAGTAAATAAAAGACAATATTCATATATTATAAAAATAATAGTTTCTAACACACTTTTATGTGTTATAACACAAACTAATAAAAAATGGTATAAATAGCACCAAATTCAAAAAACCACACAAACACAATATAATAAAAAAGAGAAAAAAATATTCACAAATGAAAAGCAATAAATAAAATCCAATGCGAAAAAAAACACACAAATTAAATTAAAAAATCCCCGGCTGCGTCGCTACTGACCCCCACCCCAAAATGCAGCGTCGTCTAGAAGCTCCCAGAAACTCGTTCCAGAATACGGCCTTGGCCCACTCATATTTTTACTGAAGAGTAGATCCCGCCCGTTGTGACGAGTGCGACTCTCTCCCCTTACTCTGCGGTATCTCCTGTCGGAGTGTGATGTGTATCGGGTAGAACGGCAGAGGCTAGACTTCCGGGAATGTATAAGACAAATCCTAGGAGATGACGCCGGCATCATCACCAAGGTTTTAAAGTTAATAAATAACTATGGATATTACAGTAAAGTATAGTTTTTATACATACGATGCATTTACGTTAGCACATATACTTTTATGATATCATATTATCAGCTTGAATCAGATTTTGAGTGGTGCAAGATGTCCTCATCCGTCGACGCACCCGAATCTAAACCACTAATACTAGTTGCGTTTTTACGATGAACAACATCAGTTTATATCACTTCAGGTAGGGAAAACATCTTAAATGGATGTTTTTAGCCACCGATTATTTATACGGATTTAGAAAATGTCGTAAACAGTAAACTTGTTCAGTATTAAAATCACGATGGTAATAATCTATTTTAAGGAATAGGAGCGTAGAGACTTCGGAAATAAAACTCACAGTTTTTTTATTCTATAACTATATATTTATTTTTTATTTTTACTGTCATCCAATCACCCCAGGCATTTTCATTAAACTCCCTCACCTCAACCCGACTCGCTTTCAAGTGGCGAGGAAGAAAAATCTTCCTCCTCATCCCCTTAAAAACGATCTCGGCCACCACCGAGCCCCCATACTTTGTCTCCAAGAACTCTAAACACTCCACCGGATATCGAACTCAGGCTCCTCCCTCCGGAGAAACTCCACACTATTTTGGAGAGCTATGAATTCATTTTTTAGTCCTGCCATCTGTAACAGAAGAGAAATATTACAAAACATTAAAAGAAAACCGAGATCGAAAATTCATGCAAGTTAAATATGAACGATGTTCTATTAATAACAAATCATAACCGGGTGACTGCAACTACCAAAACCAAATTCACCCCGTGCAGTCGGCAAACTGGGATCGTCTTTCTCGACGAATTCTATATCAGCGGCAATCCTTTCAAATATGATATCGCATATTAAATATATTGTAAAATATTCATCACTATGATCATAAATGACCTTAATTAACTCTAAGCTAATGGTTTTACGTTATTTCCACTTATCTCGTAACCACGTAATAGATCACACTATAATTTTTATGCTTCCAAGTTAGGTGGGAGTTTAGTGTCTTCCACCTCCGAGTCTCCGGCTGGCATCTGGTTTCATTGCCGTCATAATGGACGGAGACTCAAGAGGGGTTGTGCCTACGGGTGGCCACGTCCGCCACCTTTGGATGAATGGCTACCCACTAATTATTATTATTTACATCGGAGATTAAGTAAGGATATAGGGATGGAGTTGGGATTGGGCTAGTGTACGACATTCCATGTGGCGAAAGGAATGATTTGGGATAACAAGGAAGATCATCTTAGTAGAATGAACGGTGACTTTATTCTTTCCATTTGACGGGACACAGTCCCGGTTCCACCACATCATGGTCCCGGTGCCCCCACATCCCGGTGTAGCGGGACTATTGTCATTTTCTTTCCAAATTATAACGGAAAGAGAATGTTTTTTTTCTGGTAAATACGTCATGAATGTTGCTCCCTACGTTCCTGCTTTTTCCTTACCCGAAGAACCCTTTCGCCCCCGGTTGTGAAACATTCGGATCTCCAGCTCCGTCCCCGCCTCCCTTTGCTTCAAGCAAGCGTATTATGAAGCCTTTTCTCCAGTCGCTTTTTCACAAGTTACCGCGAAGATAGTTCCCGGAGGTGTGTCATCCCGAGGCGACACTGCAGGTGGTGAAGTTTCCACCGGCCACGTCGTCTACGAGGGGTGCTCGAGTAGATATCAAAATAATCGAACTGGGCCGAAGTCATCCGGAAGCTCTTTTCCCTTTCACTTTTGCGTACTCTAGCTGAGCTAGGCCGACGTCACACCTCTGCCCGGGAGAACATACCCCCCCCCATCCACTCATCTGCAGCATGAGGCGACTATGATTAGGTCATACATCCACCCGGGAACATGAGCATGAGAGCACAGCCCAAGGATATCATACCACCCAACTACAACGTGTTTAAAAAAAAGATCAGACCCGGTGAAGGGATTTATTCAGGTAATACGAGTCATATGATCTATAATAATAAAGACAATTTTTTCAAATTTTATGCCAAAATCAACTGGCCATTTATTTTTTTTAATTTTAAATTCTCCCCCCAAGCATCTTCATTAAACAATGTTATTTCATTTTTGCTTAACTTAAAATACTTGGGGAGGAATATTCCCCTCCTCACTCCGCCGAATAAAATAGTCGCAAGCAGTCCGCCAAAGCGACTACACGACTCCCGGATCTCCTCCACACAATACTCCTCCCCCTCCACTAGGTCCTCCTTCCTGAGGTGCCTAGCTCTTTCCTGGGCCAGGAGTAACTTGCTTCGAATTGATGGAGTCCTAGGAGTCGCGATGTTGGTGGCAAACCTACTGGCAACGCTGGTCGTAGTTGCGGTGGCGGCAGAGACGGTGTTGTTAAGCGTAACGGAACTCATCCTAGAAAAGAATTAAAAATAGTTGTTTTACATATTTAAATTATCATTTATTGGATAAAGTTACATATGATAAAAAGTATCACTACCTTAATTAGTATCTGAACTGCCAATTCCACTCACACCTCGACTAGTTGGTGAAAAGTGGTAATTGGTCGCAACAAAAATGACGTCTGTAGCGATATGTTCAAATATAATTTGACATATCCGATCGCTCCTGTTTACCATAAAATCCTCGGTGCTATGATTAAAAAGGAGTACTTTAATTTCCCCTCTATAATTTCTATCGACTACCCCAGCTCCCACCTCAATTCCAAATTTTAATGATAAACCCGACCGAGACGCTAATCTTACATAAAACCCCTTTGGGATCTCAAGAGATATCCAGTTCTTACAAGACAACGTCCCCTCTTAGGAATAACATCATCCTGAATAGCAGCAATATCATATCCAGCCGAACAGTCATAACTAGATTCAGGAATGATTGCAAGCGGATGCAATTTCTTGATAGCTACAAGCATTCTACAGCATTTATGTCGAAGGAAAACAGAAGAAATGAGATTTTGGTCCATGTTAGTTATAATATTAATGATAAAATGCTATAAGAAGCACTAAATTTTAGACAAAAGTATACTCACTTCATGGAGGAGAGAGAGAGTTGACGGTGAGAAGAGCTGGTGAGCTGACGACAGGATTTGATGACGAGAAGAGCTGGTGAGCTGACGACAGGAGTTGATGACGAAAAGAGCTGGTGAGCTGACGACGTGAATTAACGGCGGAAAGAGCTGGTGAAGACGGTGCGATGGGTCAGGAGACGAGCCGATCTGGAGATACGAGTGACTATCTCCCAGCAAAACGAGCACTTATATACTGAATTAAGTGAAAGAAACCTTTGATTCACCAAGGAAGGTTAGTTTACTTACCAGCAGTATCCTTCAGAATCTGAATCTAGAAAGACGTCCGAGGAAAAATAAGAACCCACTCGTTTCCGCTTCAAGGCGCGGTGATACTCCAGATAATTAGAATAATTTTTGCGCCATTTATGAGTATTGAAGGCGAACGTATACGATTCCTTTGAGTCGGAGGACAAATCATCTTCTGACGATGAGCTTTCATGTCTGGTCAATGTAGAACAATCCAACTTATCAATGAAGGCAAACAGAGGCGTTCTAAGGCAGTTAGAGCACAAATAATCATTAAGCTGAATCACAGATTCCGTTTCGATTACATTTAAAACCGCGTGAGTAGATATCAATTTAGCGGAACGAAAACACGGTCATCCTTGAATCTTTTATCCCTTTTACTTTTGCGTACTCTAGCTGAGCTAGGCCGACGTCACACCCCGAGACAATTACAACATACACCTCCATCCACCCAACTGCAGCAAGAGGTGACTATGAATAGGTCATGCATCCGCCCGGGAACATGAGTATAAGAGCACAGCTCTGCCCGAGGATAACATACCACCCAACTGCAACGTGTTAAAAAAAGGTCAGACGCGGTGAAGGGAATTATTCAGGTAATACGAGTGATATGATCTATAATAATAAAGACAATTTTATCAAATTGCATACTAAAATCAATTGGTTAATAATTTTTTGATTTTTAAATTCTCCCCCCAAGCATCTTCATGAAACAATGTAATTTCTTCTTTGTTTTATTTGAAGTACTTGCGGAGGAATATTCCCCTTTTCACCCCGCCGAATAAAATAGTCGCAAGCAGTCCGCCAAAGCGACTACACGACTCCCGTATCTCCTCCACACAATACTCCTCCCCCTCCACTAGGTCCTCCTTTCTGAGGTACCTAGCTCTTTCCTGGGCAAGGAGTAACTTGCTTCGAATTGATGGAGTCCTAGGAGTCGCGATGTTGGTGGCGAATCTACTGGCAACGCTGGTCGTAGTTGCGGTTGCGGCAGAGACGGTGGTGTTAGGCGTAACGGAACTCATCCTAGAAAAGAATTAAAAATAGTTGTTTTACATATTTAAATTATCATTTATTGAATAAAGTTGCATATCATAAAAAGTATCACTACCTTAATTAGTATCTGAACTGCCAAATCCACTCACACCTCGACTAGTTTAGATCTGACGTCATCAGTTAACATAAATTTAACATGGGTTCCAATTTTTTCAAAAATAATTTGAGAAATCCGGGCACCTATCTCCACATGAAAATCTTCGTCTCTATGGTTATAGAGGAGGACTTTAATTTCCTCTCTATAATTCGAGTCTATTACACCCACCCCGACCTCAATCCCAAATTTTAATGATAAACCTGACCGAGTCCCTAATCTTCCATAAAACCCCTTAGGGATCTCAAGAGATATTCCAATTCTTAGAAGACAGCGTCCTCGCTTAGGGATAACATATTTCTGAATACAACTGATGAACCGAATGATTGCAAGCGGATGTAATTTCTTGATCGCAACATGCATTCTAGAGCGTTAGAATGAAAAAGAATAATTTAAGATAAATATGTTACATATATATACTTTGATGTAAAAAGTACATTTAAAAAAAAACTTAAGCACAAAAAACTTAACGTGTGATGAAAGTGTGCGATGGTGCAGGAGACGAGATGGTGTCAGCCGATCTGCAGATGCGAGTAATATCTCCCAGCAAAACGAGCATTTATATACTGAATTAAGTGAAAGAAACCTTTGATTCACCAAGGAAGGTTAGTATACTTACCAGCAATATCCTTCAGAATCTGAATCTAGTAAGGTGTCCGAGGAAAAATAAGAACCCTCTCGTTTCCGTTTCAAGGCACGGTGATACTCGAGATAATTAGAATAATTTTTGCGTCTTTTATGAGTATTGAAGGCGAACGTATACGATTCCGTTGAGTCAGAGGACGAATCATCTTCTGACGATGAGCTTTCATGTCTGGTAAATGTAGATGAACAGTCCAACTTATCAATTAAGGCAAACAGAGGAATTCTAAGGCAGTTAGAGCACCAATAATCACTCAGCTTAATCACAGATTCCGTTTCGATTACATTTAAAACCGCGTGATGTATATATAGATATACACTAAAGTGTTTATACTGTCTAATTGATGATTCACACCTCAAGCAAAATGTTGCCGCTGTATACTTCAAACTAAAACTATAGTGCATCAACACCATGTGAAATGGACTACCTATATAAGACTGCATATCATAAAGAAAATCAAAAGGTCCATCCAGTTATGGTTGATATGCGAATGGTGTTAGACGTGTATTAAAATTAAACTCAATATTATTATTCTCCAAATCATAATCTGACATCGAATCCTGTGACAAAGCCTCCAAACACCGTTTCCATAGGATTCTCCTATTACATTCCATATAATAAACTAAATCAGTACATACAGAGTGCGGTAGACTGAGTCATTCGACCAAGGTTGACCTTCGTCATTATAACAATTGCATTTCAGTTCTCCCCCACACCACGTAAGTTAATCTCTGTGATCGGAGAACTCTTTGTCGAATGCTTAAATTGTGAAAACATTTATATCATCATCCAAGCCGAATGTATTAATCGTGATGTTATTTACTTGCTGAAACTTTGATATGTCTGAATGACGTAGGAAAAGAAATGCACTTAAAGTTACATCCGTGCGTTCACCTGCGCTTCTGCGTCACTTCATGCGCATATTGTGGCATGTATATTGCTAGAATAGTGTACTTAAATCACATGAGACTTACAAGAGACAATATTTCACAAGAGACTTTTTATGATCTGTATAACAAATCGGTTTACATCCATCCATAGCTATTTAACTACCATCGTTTGATATTACTTATATATTCTTTTGATGCTCCATCAACGTCGGTTCTCCTCGGTATATCACCTCCTTTGGGTAGTGAAATTGGCTTTTTTTTTCTCATAAACGTCCAACCAGATGACCGGGAGCTGCTCTTAAGCCTTCCGTCGTTTCTCAGGGCAGCTGATGACTTCCTGCACGGTGATATTGAATCGCTCCACATCTACTTTTCCATTATGAAAGCCAGAAAATGTTACTCTTTGACCAACAATGTTGAATTCTCGGTTTTGATGCCCGAGGACACAGTAATATGCCCTTTGAAAGTCTATATTAAGCATAAAATCTGTGTTGGCAACCTTTAGACGATCTTTGGGAGTATAAATCTCATAGATGTCCCCATCTCTCCTCCGCTCCACTCGCAAGTATGTGCTTCCCAAGCAGGCTCTCGGGATGTGCTGCAAGGCGGCAGGTTGGTGCTGCTTCTGGTGGTGGTGGTTGAGGTGGGGTTGTTTTTAGCTGCTGGTGCTGGTAATGCAGTGGTGCCTCTGGTGGTGATGCATTTCTGGTGTTGGTGTTTGAGGTGAGAGACTACTTGTAGTTGCTCGGAAGAGAGTAGTTCAGACTGCTGCTATGAGTGACTTGTCTAGCGAACATAGCGTATATATACAGAGTGCACTAGCTAGAAAAGTATAATGGTGCGGGTAAATCGGGTTGGAGGGGAGGATTGGATAGGGGAGTAAATTAGGTGAGGAGGGGTATCAATCGCTGTCGGACGGGCTTTCTAAAAACTTATCTGAAGAGAAATTGGATCCGAGACTTCTCCGCCGCCTTGCACGAAAGTGCTCTAGTGGGGGTGAGGTGTTCTTTTCTCCGATGTGTATTAAAAGAGAAATTATAGGAGAAGTATTCATCCCCCGAGGATGTATCATCTCCCGAACCAATATGTTCACAAAACCTTAGAAAACAGTCAAACTTATCCATTAGGGTGAACAGGGGCATCCTAATACTGTTTGAGCGCCAATACTTCTTCCTCCGAATCATAGTCGCCACGGTCGAAACATTCAGAGCAAGGTGTTCACACAGTGGACGTAAACGCTCCATGGTTTGTACGGTCTTATTGTTACTGCACACGTTTGACAAAAATGGAGAGTGGAATAATTATAACCGTATAATTATTTCTATCGATCTTAGTTTGACCTGGCCCTTGCGCCATAGGCATAGGAACACTATTAGTGATCGCAATGTTGAGATGCCGCCCTCAGCAGTGCCCGGCTCCCCAGCTGTGCCGTCCTCAGCCGGTCCGAAACAATTATATATTTATTTCTTCTGCAAGGTCTTTTATCAGCCAGTATTTCTGGTGGTAGTCTCATATTGAATCCTTGCACATCTCAAAGTGGCAGGGAACTGATGCATCCAACTGTCCCCCGTATCCGACCCCCAGTGACTCCCTTAGTGGGGCTCTGGGGCTTCCTTTGGAGAGGTGGGGGCAGGCCTTCCTGGGAGTGAACCGCTTGCCACCGAGACGCGGGCGGAGCTCTTGGGGGCCATTGCACGCTCTCCCCTCTTTCTTGTGAGGGGCGTGACTAACTCAGACCCATGTTCTCACCCTCTCGCTCTTTCCGTCTGTCTCGCCATTAGGTGGTAGTTGGTAGGCTTATAAAAGGTCCCCATTAAACCTGGATGAATCGGTTCCCTGCAACTTAAATCTTAGTCCTATAGTCCTAGGCGTTCAATTTTCGTTGCACCATTAAAGGAATGATGGAATATCTGATTAAGATTTACTGGTGGTTTATGTTCATAATTCTCCATTCTGTATTCACAGCCTGTCAGACCCTATCCACTTCTGCTTGGTATATCCAGATTTACCTGATGTAAAAAGACAAGCATTTTCGTTAAATTGTTGAATTTCTTCCTTATTCAACTTAAAATACGTGGGGAGGTAAGTAGGGTCAATTTTTTCATTCGGGGAAGAGGTCGCCCTTGAAATGTTACTTCCGCGAACGTAATAAACTATTAAAAAGTGAAATATGCAAAATTGTTTAAGCAATAAGCGTTTCTCGCTTATTAAGTAATGTAAACAGAGGAAATCATCCTATAGATAATTAAATTATAAGGAATAAATGTTCTATTCATTTTTCATCAAAGTCTTCAAATAAGCTAACTATGGCCAATAAAAAACATTAAACATTCAAACAATAGCAGTTATCTCGTCTGTTATGAAACTTAGGAAAACGTGGATGGCCTCGTTCGATGCCTATTAGGAATATAAATCGACAATGTCCTTTGCAATTTTTCACTGCGACTAATATTAAGCCCGAAAAATGCATTTTCATAAGTTGGGAAATATTTCCAAAAAAATTTTTATTCGAGACAAATTTCAAAATTTCACCGCGGATTCATATTTAAAGAGTTGTGATCGGTACCGATCCAATCGGTTTCTATGTTACAAGTTGATAGTAAAAAAGTTATTGTTATAAAAAGTAAGAAACAATAAAATCACCAAATGTGACGATGTATTAAGAACTGTAACAATATAAATGAGGAAACTGTTTTTACTCCACCTTGATAAGACAATCTGTTACCGAAACATGACAATCTGTTACCGAAACATGACGATTTCAATTTCCAAAGACATAAGCTAATGTACCCGCCATGTTATTTTTCCGCTGCGGTTTGCTCTGTGTAAGGGTCACAAAGAGATCAGAAAGGTACGATGGTCACGGAGGTCTCTGGAATAGAAACGCCCCACCTCCTTCGCACAACCTCGACATCATGACCTAACAACCTAGATGGGTGTCTCTGAAATAGAGACGTTGCACCCTCGATATCAAGTTCATGGAGATGGAGGTATCTGACATAGAAACTCCCTATTCAATTCGCGCGACCTCAAACGTGGGGTTTAGAGTGGGGGTCTTTTCCACTGTATATAAGGCGAGCGTGGAGTTAGCTATTCACCAACGCACTGGGGTTAGCCCAGCTGCAAAGGTCCAACTGAAATCACCGTGTAGACCCACAATCATCTGATCCTGTGCTGTGGTCCACAACAATCTGTGCTGAGAAGGTGATCACCTGTCAGTCTCCTAAGTCTATTCTGATTTTCTAAAGAGCCCGCGGTGAGCCATCAATCTCCGATAGCTCTCCGAGCACTCGGGGTGATACTCGGACCATGGTATCATCAATGACCCTAACGAAAACCCATCATTTAATATATTTAGTTTCACCGCTACCAATAAGAAATGCTATCTTATTTAGCTTTATTTTATCTTGGTTATTGTATTGGATAGGGCTAACGTGTGAACTATTTACGATGAGCATCATTTATACGGATTGAAAAAAAAATCGTAAACAGTAAACTTCTTCCGTATTGAAATCACAATGGTAATTAAATATTTAATGGAATAGGAGCGAGATACTTCGGAAATATACCTCAGTTTTTCTATTCTATAACTATATATTTATTTTTTATTTTTACTGTCATCCCCTCACCCCAAGTATTTTCGTTAAACTGCCTCACCTCATCTTGACTCGCTTTCAAGTGGCGAGGAAGAAAAATCTTCCTCCTCACCCCCTTGAAAATGATCTCGGCCACCACCGAGCCCCCATATCTGGTCTCCAGGTATTGTAACCCCTCCACCGGATACCCTACGCCCTCCTCGAGCTCCTCCCTCCGGAGAAACTCCACACTCTTCTGGAGGGCGATGAACTTATTTTTCAATCCGCTCATCTGTAACAGAAGAGAAAAACATTAACAAAACATTATTACAAAACATTAACGAAACCGAGAATCGAAAATGCATGCAATTCGAATGTGTACGATGTTTTTCTTCATACCAATCGATCACCAGGTGACTGGAACTACCGAAACCAAATTCACCCCGTTTAGTAGGTAAACTGGGATCTTTCTCAACGAACTCTATATCAACAGCAATCCTTTCAAATATGATCTGGCATATTCGATCACCCCTTTTCACCACAAAATCTTCATCACTATGATTATAAAGAAGAACTTTAATTTCTCCTCGATAATCCGGGTCGATTATTCCGGCGCACACCTCAATTCCAAATTTTACGGATAATCCCGAGCGAGAGGCAAGTCGATCGTATAAACCTTTCGGGATCTCGAGAGAGAATCCGGTTCTTATTAGACAGCGTCCACGTTTAGCAATAACGTCCGACTGGATAGCAGTAATGTCATACCCAGCGGGGCAGTCATAGCATGGAAAGGGGATTACTGCAAGTGGATGTACTTTTTTGATAGTGATGAACATTGTACAACGTAAATATATAGAAGGAGAAAAATAAATCAGCATATATTGGTAATAGTGATTGTATTATAAAAGGAGCATTGGTTGCTAAGGAAAGTATACTCACTTTAAGGGTGGGTGAGTGCTGCTTCTGGCGGTGGTTGAGGTGAGGGTTAGCTGCTGGTGCTGGTATTGAGTGGTGCTCCTGGTGGTGGTGATGATTGTGATGAGAGACCGCTTGTAGTTGCCCGGACGTTGCTCGTGAGAGAGTAGTTCAGACTGCTGCTATGAGTGACTTGTCTAGCAAACATAGCGTATATATATATATACAGATTGCACTAGCTAGTAAAGTGAAAGGGTGAGGGTAAATCGAGGCTGAGGGAGGGGGATTAGGTGAGGGGGGCATCAATCGCTGTCGGACGGGCTTTCTAAAAACGTATCTGAAGAGAAATTGGATCCGAGACTTCTCCGCCGCCTTGCACGAAAGTGCTCTAGTGGGGGTGAGGTGTTCTTTTCTCCGATGTGTATTAAAAGAGAAATTATAGGAGAAGTATTCATCCCCCGAGGATGTATCATCTCCCGAACCAATATGCTCACTAAAAATCTTAAAAAACAGTCGAACTTATCCATTAGGGTAAACAGGGACTTCCTAGTACAGTTCGAGCACCAATCCCCCCCCCTCCAAATCATAGTCGAAACATTCAGAGCAAGGTATTCCTCAAGAAAAGGTTTCTCTATTACTATAAATGATTCATTTTAAGAGTTTTCGTATGCAAACTTGCTCAGTAAATGGAAACTGGATGCATAACCGGATACAAAATGACGTGAAATACTTTGAGCTACAAAACTCTTTCCACTGTTACTTCTTTCACTGACGTACAAGCAATTGATCTTTCTCTCCTCTTCATTAACTATTGTCTTAAGCGTTTAAACAGAAAAATTAGGAGACATTTCCAAGAAACAGTTCAGATGTTGCACTTCTGCTGTCGCTACAGCCATCTTCGCCACACGATAATAAATAATGAAATATGGCTTTTCTTTCACTCACAAGTCTGTAGTCAATTGCACAAGTCAAACTATATCTATAAGTCTATAATAAATATATAAGTCAATTGCATAGCGAGACTTAATTCTCGCATTAAATTGGAAGCGTAAACGACCAACAAATCCTCCCATTCGTAAAATCATGCAACTCAATCCAAGTAGTGGCCTTGTATTTCCAGATCAGCTCACTGAAAAGACTTGAAGTGCTTGGAGGGTCCCGTCTCGCCATCCGCAGGTTTGGGTGAGGCGGAGGACACAGTACGTAATCCGCGTCAGCTCCAATAACCGCCGACTACTCTAAAAATAAAAATTTATTCATTTTTTTAAAATACAGCTTCTCCCCCCAACTATACTCGTTACATTTTTTTATATCTTCCCTCCCTAACTTGAAATGGTTAGGGATGAAGATTTGCCTTCTCCCTCCTTGGAATATGATTGTCGCCGCCAGCGCCTTCCCATATCTCGTCGTCATCTCCTCCAAATGTTCAACCGCATACTTCATCCCCTCCTCCACTTCCTCCCTCTTCACGAACTCCCGCTCCCTCTGCTGATCCAACAGGACAGTCTTGATATGAGCCATCTAAAACAAAAGAAAAACAAATACATCAATATCAAATAGAATTATTGGCCTGCTATCTAGAGTCCTAAGGTATTTTGTCATACCATTAATGCTAGGAATATCGGAACTGCCAAAGCCTCTTGAACCTCGACTAGTTGGTGAACAGTGATCATCGACTGCTACAAAGATGACGTTTGTAGCAATATGTTCAAATATAATTTGACATATCCGATCACCCCTGTTTGCCATAAAATCTTCATTGCTATGATTATAGAGGAGCACCTTGATTTCTCCTCGGAAATCTGGGTCTATCGTCCCGGCCCCCACCTCAATCCCATGCTTTAGAGATATTCCAGAGCGAGAAGCAAGCCTACCGTAATAACCTTTAGGGATCTCAAGAGAGAACCCCGTCCTTACTAAACATCGCCCCCGCTTAGGAATTATATCCTGCTGGATAGCACTAATATCATATCCAGCCGGACAGTCATAACTAGAATGGGGGACGATAGCGGATGGGTGTAATTTCCTTATAGCAATTAACATTCTACAGCATTAATGTCAAGGGAAAAACAGAAGAAATGAGACTTTAGTCCATGTAAGTTATAATATTGATGATAATCTACTATAGAAGAATCACTGAATGTTAACCGAAAGTATACTTACTTCACGGGGGAGAGAGTAAGCGGTGGAATTTGGAGTTTACGGCGATGAGGGACAGAGCTGGATGGAGAGAGGTAGAGACGGATGGATTGTACTGGCGACGATGACGACGAGCGCCTGCGATGCACAGCTGCAACGGCAACTGAGAGAAGATAACTGGCGACGGTGATGACTGGCGACGACGGTGACGGCGATAGAGAACGGGTGAACGGCTACGCTGACAGTGGTGAGTGACTAGCCTGCTGTAAAGACCGAGTTTATATACTAACCAAGGCGATACTCCCACCCCAGTAAAGTGAAAGGTTGCATAGAAGGGGAGAAGGAGCCTCTTACTCAACTCGAGAGTAAGTAATGAGAACCCATACCCACCTCAAGGAAAGCAGAAGTTCTATCACTCAGTGCTAGATTCTAAGTATGTATCGGATGAATTAATTGCCTTCATAAGTCTCCGTAGACGGGCGCGGTGATATTCCTTTCCAGGATTTAGATATCTTCTCCTTAGATGAGTATTGAAAGCATATGTAAATTGAATATAAGAAGAATCGCCATCGGAAGATGTTTCGTATGAGGAGCTTCCGTGACCACCAAACTCGTGAGAGCAGTCCCTCTTCTCTTTTATAGTGAAAAGAGGATTTCGAATGCAATTTGAGCACCAAAACTTTTTTTGTTGAACCAACTCTGCAGCACGTTCACTACACGCAACAATGTGATCACGATAAACTTACACGCTACATTGTTTGTATGGTCGCATACTCAGCACACAAATTTGGCAAAAATAGGGGGAATGAATGCTAGTATCGTAACAATATGCGATGATTAAAAAATGAAGGGATCCAAAATCATTTTCCAGGTCCTGCATTTTATCGAGCGCATTTTCTATGAATAGTTGATGTGCCATTGGGGGAAGTGGCGTATCAAAATATAAACCATCTATCGGGTCTGACAACAATTCCCAATATGCAACACAGTCCGGGGTTATTGCTTTTCGCCAGGGTCTCCATAAGGTATTTCTCGCCAACTCGATGAAGTATATGAGATCTGAACAGTACGAGGTAGGGCTAAGTTAAATGTATCTGTTTTTTATCCAAACATACCGCCACGATTCTTAGACAAAGATGGTACAGGGAAGGAATCCTAAGTTTAGGAAAACGGTTCAAAGATTGAATAGCAGTTGATGAAGTACGAATTTCAACAAACTGCTTACGATTCAAACGTATAAAGGACATATTTCTATATCGTAAGACTAGGATGCATGGGAAACCCTCATGGGAATTATATACTGTAACTGAGGGGGGTACTCAAATTTCCAAGGTTTTTTTCAATCATCTTACTGGAATACTTCCAATACGCATACATGTTTGAGGTGCATTAAGTGGGAGTGGTCTGGGTTGCATTAGTCAATAAGCTTTCACTTCACAACCTTGATACCTGGAGTAGTTCCAAGTATATTACGCGTTTGAAAAAGAGGAATGGTTCAAGGACGGTGAGCCATGCCAATAAGCCATGAGAACGCCAGCAGATTTTTCTAGTTATCTCGACCAATCCGGACAGATTTCTCCCTTTCCCAATCTAGGAACTTCCACCTATCCTAAGCGCACTGTGTCCCCGCCCCCTTCCTCCGCCTTCGTAGAAAAAACACATTCAGAATCAATTTAGCAACCGAAGTGGAAACATCTTAGCTGGAACAGTTCAAGAATATTCGCGTAGACGCGCCAAAGCTTTGCTGTTCTTCTCTGAAGAATCACGAGCTTTTACATATTGTGAGTACAATTTTTACATTTAAATTCTCATTACTATCCATATGGTTAAAGTTTAGCTTAGCTTAAAGCTGAAACATTTTAAAGTTTTTCCTTTAAAATATGTATTCTTTATTCCACCTATGCGCGGAACAAATCGCGAGGGATATGTTTCAAAAAGCAGCAAGAATAGTCAGTAATAAGTATGGTATTATTCAAAGTCAGCTTACGTGGATACACCTAGTAAAGGAAGAAATAACTTACATTTTGTGGGATTACCATGATATCGTCCCCAACGAGGTGTATCATAAGCTAAGGGAAATTGTTCATGTTTGTTACTAATATAAATGAATTACTTTTTAAACGCAGGCAATTCACCATCATACACGCTATCATGACATCGATTTCTGATATTTTAAATAATTTTAATAACAATAGGTACAATACCGAGGCTGAACTAGAACACGCATTGAACGAGATACATAAGCGAATCGTGTTTGATGCTGAGAACATTCAAGACATAGATACTTATCATAAAATAAAAGATGCGTTAGACGATGCTAAAGGTAGGCGTTTTTGCATATATTGTGAAGAATATTACAACGTTAACAATACATTAGCTCACGAAAATACTAATATACATCGACAGAAGGTAACAGTAGATATCAATTTGGCGGAACGACGCCGAGGTCATCCACGAAACTCTTTTCCCTTTCACTTTTGCGTACTCTAGCTGAGCTAGGCCGACGTCACACCTATGCCCGGGACAACATACACCCCCATCCACCCAACTGCAGCAAGAGGTGACTATGAATAGGTCATACATCCACCCGTTAACATGAGCATGAGAGCACAGCTCTTCCACGAGGATAACATACCACCCAACTGCAACGTGTTAAAAAAAGGTCAGATGCGGCGAAGGGAATTATTCAGGTAATACGAGTGATATGATCTATAATAATAAAGACAATTTTATCAAATTTCATACCAAAATCAATTGGTTATTTATTTTTTTAATTTTTAAATTCTCCCCCCAAGCATCTTCATTAAACAATGTAATTTCTTCTTTGTTTAATTTGAAGTACTTGCGGAGGAATATTCCCCTCTTCACCCCGCCGAATAAAATAGTCGCCAGCAGTCCGCCAAAGCGACTACACGACTCCCGGATCTCCTCCACACAATACTCCTCCCCCTCCACTAGGTCCTCCTTCCTGAGGTACCTAGCTCTTTCCTGGGCAAGGAGTAACTTGCTTCGAATTGATGGAGTCCTAGGAGTCTTGATGTTGGCGGCGAACCCACTGGCAACGCTGGTCGTAGTTGCGGTGGCGGCAGAGACGGAACTCATCCTAGAAAAGAATTAAAAATAGTTGTTTTACATATTTAAATTATCATTTATTGAATAAAGTTACATATTATAAAAAGTATCACTACCTTAATTAGTATCCGAACTGCCAAATCCACTCACACCGCGACTAGTTTGAGATCTGACGTCATCAGTTAACATAAATTTAATTCCAATTCCAATTTTTTCAAAAATAATTTGAGAAGTCCGGGCACCTATCTCCACATGGAAATCTTCATCACTATGGTTATAGAGGAGGAATTTAATTTCCCCTCTATAATCCGCGTCTATTATGCCCACCCCGACCTCAATCCCAAATTTTAATGATAAACCTGACCGAGACGCTAATCTTCCATAAAACCCCTTAGGGATCTCAAGAGATATTCCAGTTCTTACAAGACAGCGTCCTCGCTTAGGGATAACATATTTCTGAATAGAACTGATATCGTACCCAGCTAAATATTGATAGTGAGACTCAGATATGGTTGCAAGCGGATGTAATTTCTTGATAGCAACAAGCATTCTAGAGCGTTAGCATGAAAAAGAATAATATAAGATAAATATGTTACCTTTAAATACATTGATGTGCAAAGTATATTGAAAAAAACTTAGGCACACTCACCTGATTTAGAAAAGATATGAAAAGCGGCTGAGTATACGGAGAATCAGTTGTCGAGCTGTTGAGTACACGGAGAAGCAGATGTCAAGCTCTTGAGTAGAAAGAGCAGCAGATTTCGAGCTGTTGAGTAGTACTAGAAGCAGAGGTCGTGCTGTTGATAATTCCGAAGTTACAATAGCCAATTTATTCAATGTATAATTATTGTTTAACTTCCTTTGAAATGTATTTCAAACAACGTCTTTCTAAACGGTAATATTGAACATCTATCTTTACAGATGGAAATGAACGCAATATTCATGTAAATCAGTTAAAAAAACACTGAAATTTCAGAAAAACGTCATGAGAAATATTAAGTCTTTAAATTTAATAGGCTACATCTAAGTTCATCATATTCCATTATTCTGGAACTGAAACAGAGAAAGCGTGAAAGATATCCGTGTTCGCGCCACGCAGACTTCAATCGCCGCCCGCTAAAAGGTGCGAGTAGGCGGGCGAGGTTGATGTGGGAATGATCTCTCTCGAACGAACGGAGATATTTGATGTCTCTCTGAACCCGCTGAGCGGGCCGGAGTTTACAGCTGAGAGTGGACTGCGTGATAGATTTGGAGGTCGGTGAACATATATTTACGTCTCTGTTTATCGTCTCTTAATCAATATATTTTTCATTGGTAGATCTTTTCCTCCTGGGTAATATAGTATACATATCTCGATGTGAACGATCTTAGTTCAAAACTATCTCTACATATATTTTTGCTTACATATAATTCAAAATATCTTGGTATAAATCCGCTTTGTAAATAAAGCGAATGTTAGAACTTCAGCGTAATATTATTCTGAAGTTCATCTTTTCGTTAGATTTAAGATAAAAAATTCCGATAGCTTTTGGGGCTATCGAAGATATATTCACCTGAGGTCAGCGATCCCACGATGGAAGTTCTCTTGTTGAAAGCTAAATGATGATGCCTGTTGGACCATATTTGAGAGCTAATCTTTCAACTGCTGGTATAGAGTAGCTCACAGTACAGGGTTATATACTGCTCAAGAGTGATGGAGAAGGAGAAAGGACTAAAGCTACCTACTGTCGTCAATTCCCACTGGATTCGGTGTTTGGCCACACGGGTCCAAGCTCATGGCTACAATTGGCTCTACAGTGTTCGTTCCCGCACTCATGGCTTGGTTTGATAATGGCATCATCACTTCGCTCGGACCAGCATAAGGCGGCTTATCTCGATTCTGATCTGGCATGAGCATTGATAGCCCAGCCATCGCTGCCAAAACAGTCGGCGGTAACATTTCATATTGTCCAACATCGGTCACCGGTATCATTCCAGTGAATGTCGAATTCTTTATTGACATAAAAATGGTAATATGACATTCGCGGGCTCCTGAAGTTGGCCCTACTAAACCAGACAATGCACGTACACTCACGCCATGATATCTGCCACGCCCCCAATGCTGACCTCTTAGTGACAAATATGGCTGTGGGTACGAATATGGGATACGCAATACAGCCTCTCCACTAGCGCCTGCTGCTAAAACAACATGTGATCGTTGTGAATTAGCCCACACGTTGTTCTGCAACGCTGAGGCTTGTCGTAACGCAGGCAACATGATAAGTGCACACTGTAGCTGGCCAGCCTGGAATGCATTAGAGTTCATCTGGAACCTCAACTCAATATCGCCTCTCCACTACTGATACATTTTGAATGGTAACCCACCACTCACTCTCTCCAATCCTTGTCGCAAGTCTAAATATGCCAATTCTGAATTACGCATCGACACAATACTCCACTCAATTGTGCCAATCCTCACCCAACGGCTCAAAATGGACTCAAACTCTACTGCTGGACGAGCTTGTTGACCAGAAATCGCCCTATATGCAGTAATACCAAATTGCGGATCACTGACACTTTCGTCCCCACTAACTTGCAAGCACACATTACTAGCATGTGCTTCTCTCGTCTCATTTGCAACGGACTTATCACCCACTCTATCCGTCTCATGTGAGGCCATCTCCAATGCACTCGGCTCATTCTCAAGTGATATAACTGGTGGAAACCCCTGAAACGCATGGAAGGAAAAGTCATCTCCTACTGACATATACACCTCGGTATCTCCTAGCATTGCTTCAACTCGCACTATCAATACGCCATAACTCAAGTATTTTCGATCGTGTAAGGCTACTTCTGCCACACCCGGCCCCACAACGCCAATAACTGAAGTTTGTAGCAGTTCGGCCCCGCAGGGGCTCGAATCTTCGAACATAATAATTGTGGGTTCTTGCCCTTGGTGTCGGGAACAAGTAATAAAGAAAAAGGTTCGTGCAAGAGACAGAATTTATTCGGAATCAAAAGTTAAACCAATCTCGTCTCGAATAGCCAGAAGGGAGTTACCTCACGTTGCCTCAAGCTCGGGAGGATCGAAGAGAATGGGCGTTCAGAATGGGTGGATGACGCGGCTTAGAGCACGGACCCAACGTTCCGCGAATCGATCTCCAATGATGGACTACATTCTGACGGCAACCGATTCAGCCAATCCTCTCAAAAGCCACCGTACAGGCCATTATATAGAAGGCAAAAGGAGGATGTTTTTTCGGTCAAGGGGAAGGAGAGAAGGGGAAGTGCGAAGTCGAAAGTGAAGTCTTACTCTCGAGGCATTGGCTGTTGCCTATTCTGAGCGACGCCCATTAACAGTACACAAATATCTTTTGGGAAAGTGAAATTTAGAGTAACAAAATTCTATCCAGATCCATGCGCCCGTCCGGGACATTACAATACTCCCACGTTTCTTTAAAATGATCGGTCTCCTCAATCGCAAATAATCTATTAAATAAGGGCGCCACTGATGGTTGTGCCAAGCACACATACTGGTAGTCTTGACCTGCCCACTTATACAACAAAACCTCAATCGAGGTTCTCGCTTGCGCACTGTTCACCAAAGTATTCAATAAAAAAAACGTATACGTATCCCAGTGCATCAAAGTCATGTGCCATATTACCTCCAACAAAACGTCGCGGCCACAATGGTTGCGGCGCAATGTATGGTACCACAAATGTAAATTCACTTGGACCCTCAACAGTAAACACCGCATTTAAAGACGCGCGCGCCAGCGCAGCATCAATGTTCTTAACTGCTGGTCCAGGTACAACAACCACCTGAAATCGACACCTTTGAAAATGATTACCTACAACATCAAAGCTCAATTCCCAAGATCCCCGACCATAGCCAAAACATGTTTGAAGTACATCACACGGTGGTAAGTCAAATGATGGCAAATTACGCCCGTTCTCGTCGACAGTGCTCAGCTCCGCCACATGATAGTTTTTAACATTAATTGACCAACCCATGTTCTTAATTCACGCTTCCATAACAATTCTCCAACTTCATGCGTAGACTTAATCTTAAATGTGGAAACCAAACCCAATACTCGCTTCACGTCGTCTATTCCCATGCTAGGAGCCACTGGATGCGGTGTTGGCCACGCGGGTCCAAGCGCATGTCTACAGTTGGCTCTACAGTGTTCGTTTCCGCACTCATAGCTTGGTTTGATAATGGCATCATCACTTCGCTCGGACCAGCATAAGGCGGCTTATCTCGATTCTGATCTGGCATGAGCATTGATATCCCAGCCATCGCTGCCAAAACAGTCGGCGTTAACATTTCATAATGTCCAACATCGTTCACCGGTATCATTCCAGTGAATGTCGAAATCTTTATTGACATAAAAATGGTAATATGACATTCGCGGGCTCCTGAAGTTGGCCCTACTAAACCAGACAATGCACGTACACTCACGCCATGATATCTGCCACGCCCCCAATGCTGACCTCTTAGTGACAAATATGGCTGTGGGTACGAATATGGGATACGCAATACAGCCTCTCCACTAGCGCCTGCTGCTAAAACAACATGTGATCGTTGTGAATTAGCCCACACGTTGTTCTGCAACGCTGAGGCTTATCGTAACGCAGGCAACATGATAAGTGCACATTGTAGCTGGCCAGCCTGGAATGCATTAGAGTTCATCTGGAATCTCAACTCAATATCGCCTCTCCAATACTGACACATTTTGAATGGTAACCCACCACTCACTCTCTCCAATCCTTGTCGCAAGTCTAAATATGCCAATTCTTAATTACGCATCGACACAATGCTCCACTCAATTGTGCCAATCCGCACCCAACGGCTCAAAATAGACTCAAACTCCACTACTACACGAGTTTCAATGTAATATAGTAAAGTCCGTAAGACTACATTTATAGGGAGTTTGATTGGTAAAAATATGATATCCAATGTGAATCAGGTACAAATGTAAAATTCACAGCTTTAATAAATTTTGTTTTAAACTTTAACACTATAGATATGCATTACGTAACAGGTTTCTATTCGTTGAGGCTAATACGTCGTATTGGGAGGCCTTGGGTTGTCTCATTGCAAAGGAGGTGAAGGTATCCACTATTTGAGTGGTTAAAATCTAAATTTCAAAGATGCTAAATTTCAAATTAACCATAACCTAGACTAAATTATTTTTTCATCAGACCCGTCAGGATCTGATTATCTTAATAATTTTCATCACTCTTATTTATCGAAATAGAAAGGTTATTACTCCTTTAATGCGAATATATAACACCGTACCATGCTTAAAAAATTCTAGACTTGGTGCAGGGAATTCATGCATGGGATTATATCACAACTTCTATTTGAGTGAAAGAATGTTTTATAAAAAAACTGGTATAACATTTTTCAATTTAATTTATAAGCAATAGCAAAAAAGGACAAAGAAAAGCTTTACAAAAAATATTGGAACATAATATAAGCTTTACAAAAAATAGATAAAAATAAAGCAAAAGAAAAAAAAAGAATAATTTCCAACTTTAAAACTGTATATTCAAGTAAAAGACAGTTTTCTACTCTTTTATTCCTTAAATCCTCTCCCCAAGAATTCTGGTTAAACGCTTCTATCTCCTCTGTGTTTAATTTGAAATACTTGGGGAGGAATATTTCCCTCTTCACTCCGTCAAAAATCACCGTCGCCAGCAGTCCGCCAAAGTGACTACCCGACTCCCGTATCTCCTCCACGCAATACCCTTCCACAAGGTCCTCCTTCTAGAGGTACCTTGCTCTTTCCTGGGCAAGGAGTAGCTTGCTTCGAATGGAAGACATCTTAGGGGTCGGTGGCGAACCTAGTAACAACGTTCCTGCTCCCCCTGCGGGTAGGGGGATTGAGAATACTCCCGCAGTATCCCTGCTTGTCGTAAGAGGCGACTAAAAGGGCGGGGAGAAAACCCCGTAAACAAACCCAGAGCCAACAAGGGTTGAGCCCGGACAGTCTTGTGGGTCAACTGTCTGTGTGCGGCCATACCACCTGGCCTGCGATCCACCCGCATGTTTGCCGTGTGCGGAGACCCGTAAGGAGGAGAAGGGGATCCTGGAGGGTGAAGTCCGTGGTTCCCAGCCGGGTGTCGGATGCCCGGTATGGACTACGGGCCAATACCCCTCTTCGGCCCTGGATTCGCTGTAAACGGGCGGCCGGGAGCTAGCCACTCCCGGTCAATCGGCTTCCGTGGCGTTCTGCTTAACGGTGGCGAGTGCCAGGGAGGTGGGGGTCTGCGTAGGGCGGTCGGAGATGTACGGGTTTGGTGGGCCCGTGCATCGAAGACCCAACCCGAAACAGATAACCACCTCTAGGGTGCTATATCCCCTCGGGTAGCCCTGGCGACCGCACCGGTTTGCGGTGCGGCGTCCCGAATGTGTGGCTCCATGGTGGGTGGGGAGCCCGGGGGATGAAGAACTACTTGGTATGGCGGAATCACATCTTCCACCTTCCAAAAGATCCCGCCCGGACACGGGCGGGGGAGATAAAAGTTTATCCGCTTGTATGCGGTTTGTGATTATGAAGTGTGAGAAAGAAGGGGAGACGCTTAAACGGGTATCTCCCTTTCTCATCCGTAAGGTGCTGTCTGCCTCAATTCCAGGAGAGCTGAAATCGGCCAAAAAACTGCGAGACGGAAGCCTCCTTATCGAAACATCGAACAACATACAAAGTGAAAAGCTGTTGGCCCTAAAGAAGCTCCATGACATCCCTGTGAAAACTGAGCTGCACCGCACTCTCAATACCTGTCGGGGAGTAATATCTCATTACGACCTATTATACGTGGAAGTCGACGAGATTAAGAATGAGATGGCATCGCAAGGAGTTACAGATGCTCGTCGACTTACCACTAAGCGAAACGGCGAAGTTGTAAACACGACATCTGTCGTCCTAACATTCGCGCGAGACAGTCTCCCCGACAAGGTATTCGTCGGCTATGAATCGGTTCCAGTGAGGCCATTCATACCGGCGCCCATGCGCTGCTTCCAGTGCCAGCGCTTCGGCCACATCGCAACGCGATGTGAGGGCAAGGCCACCTGCCCGCGCTGCGGCCTGGAAGGCCATGAGAGTGCGGAATGCAACAGGGAACAACACTGCGTCAACTGCGAGGGTACGCATCCAGCGTACTCTCGCAAATGTCCCAAGATGTTAGAGGAAAGAAAAGTGATGGAAATAAAAACAGTTGAAAAAATTCCATACTTCGAGGCGAGGAAAAGATACAGGGCCATGGCAGCACCTGTCTTTTCAAAATCTTTTGCCTTCGTTGCAAATAACTCCGTGCCAAAAGCGTCCCAAAGTACACAGACAGAGAGTTGGGCGAACACAAAACCAGCAGAGGTAAAAGATGTAGCCAAGCCGGCTAAGGCACCAAATCCGGCAATCAATAAAAATATAACCACCACTGGTTCTCCTAAGAAGAACCAGTCTAAACCCTCAGCCGGGGTAGCGCTGAAACAGCGCGAAAAAACGCCATCCCCCGGCCCCACCGGACTAGCCAAGCTAGAACTTCCGGGGGAATCAATGGAGGAGGACGACAGTCCCTCGGAAGCTGAAGTCCTCCTCGCGAAACAAAAGGGGAAGAAGCACCGCATTCGGCGCTGATCTCCGCCTTTTTAAATAATTTATTGTATATATTTATTTATTTATTTTATTTTATTTTATTTTTTAAAGAGATTTATGGCTTTTACTCTGCAGTGGAACTGCAATGGTTTTTATCGGCGTAAGGAGGAGCTGACCGTTTTAATCCGTGATTTTAACCCTTCTTGCATATGCCTGCAGGAAACACATTTTAAAACAACGGACAAGGGCATTTTAAAAGGTTTTAACGTTTTTAGACTGGACGACACCAGTGGCCAACGAGCCCAGGGTGGAGTGTTGATTGCTACTCGGGAGGCCCTTTACACCTCTCGAGTGCAACTACACACGCCGCTTCAGGCGGTAGCAGTGACCGTGCGTGCCCCCGAGGCGATTACGTTGTGTAACGTGTATCTCCCGGAGGGTGCGCCGGTCACCCGTTTTAACCTGGAAGCCCTTGTCCATCAGCTACCTCAGCCTTTTATTTTATTGGGAGATTTTAACGCACACGATCCGCTATGGGGAAGCGCTAGAGCTCAGTACAACCGTAGAGGACGGATTTTATCCCAATTTATATGTGACACTAACCTAGTGTTACTAAATAACGCGGAAAAAACACGTTTTAACAGTTTTACTGGTGACTCTTCGACTATCGACCTATGTATCGTGTCGAGCATTTTAGCTACAAAACTTGATATACTTGTGCATGACGACCTTTGTGGGAGCGATCACTATCCCATCCTTTTTACGAAGGAACACCATATTAATGCGGATTTTATTCGGCCGGGCGGCTGGATTATTCAGAAGGCGAACTGGGGCCTTTTTAAGGAGAATTTTAATTTTAAATATGACGAAACTCGTGACAGTGTGGAAAATATTGATAACCTGACTGCAACCATCATTGAAGCGGCAGACAGCAGCGTACCACGGTCTCGCCGTATAATTACAAGGCCTGTGGTGCCGTGGTGGAATGATGATTGTGCGAAAGCTATTCGCCAGCGTAAAAAAGCGTTGCGAATATTTAATAAATACCCAACCGAAAGAAATCTAGCCTCCTTCCGACGACTTAGAGCTAGAGCTCGACAGGTTGTGAAGGATGCGAAAAAAGCTTCTTGGGTGAAATTCGTCTCCGGTGTTAACTGTAGGACACCAATTGCACAGGTATGGCGCAAGGTAAGGAGTCTGTCGGGTAACCACCAGCAGCTAGGTGTCACCTTTCTTAAAATCAGAGATGAAGTTATAACGTCACCACATGACATCGGAAAGGCGTTCGGCCAGTTTATATCTCGAATGAGCAGCGATGACGCATGCGGTAGGAATTTTCTGTCCTTTAAAGACCGCTGCGAATTAATTCCGATAAACTTCAAAGAGACGCGACATGTTGCCGACTATAACCTTCCTTTCTCTTTGTGGGAATTGAAGTCCGCCATTGCCGACACAGGCAATACATCTCCGGGTCTTGACGAGGTCCACAATGCCTTTCTCCGTAATATTCCGGAGAAGGCATTGTTGGAGGTCCTCCACACTTTCAATCAGCTTTGGATTGAAGGTGCCTTTCCATCAACCTGGAGGGAGTCTGCGGTGGTTCCCATCCCAAAACAGGGCAAAGATAGAGGTGACCCAAACAACTATAGACCCATATCCCTCACCAGCTGCCTGTGCAAAATAATGGAAAGGATGGTGAACCGGCGGCTCGTTTGGTGGTTGGAGCGCCGAGACCTTCTTTCCACTATTCAGTGCGGTTTTCGTCGGGGCCGTTCCACTATCGACCACATAGTTAGAATTGACAATTTCATCCAGGAAGCATTTCTCCTCCGCCAGCACGCGATCGGAGTGTTCTTCGATTTGGAGAAGGCCTACGATCGTGTCTGGCGGCGGAAGATTTTAAGCACGCTGCATGAATGGGGTTTTAGGGGCAATCTGCCGACTTTTATCAGTAATTTTTTAGTGAACCGAGTTTTTAGAGTAAAAATAGGCCAACATCTCTCAGAATTTTACAGACAGGACAACGGCATTCCTCAAGGCTCAGTACTTAGCGTAACACTTTTCGCCATCGCAATAAATGATATAGTTGACTGCATAAAAACCCCTGTAATTGGATCCTTGTTTGTCGATGACCTGGCGATTTTCTGCCGGTCATCCAAACTTCTCACTGCCTCCAGACAGATCCAACTGACATTAAACAGTTTACACAGGTGGACACTAAGAAATGGCTTTGTTTTTTCTCCGGTGAAAACTGTGTGTGTCCACTTTCACCGGCTAAGGGGAGTGCATATTCCGTTACCACTGCGCTTAGGTGGCAGAGATCTTAACTACGCTCAGTCGGTCAGATTTTTGGGAATGATCTTCGATTCCCGTCTAAACTGGCGGGAACATATTCAATTTTTAAGGAACAATTGTTCTAGGTCCTTAAATATTCTAAAGTTTTTAAGCAACGTATCGTGGGGAGCAGACCGCACCACACTCCTTTTACTATACCGGTCATTGGTGCGGTCCAAATTGGACTACGGATCCTTCGTGTACTCATCCACTCGGGAGTCCTACTTACGACCTCTGAACAGTGTACACAACGCAGGGCTCCGGCTTTGCACGGGTGCTTTCCGGACAAGTCCTGTCGTCAGTGTCTACGCGGATGCAGGAGAGCCGCCATTATGCCACCGAAGGTTGCTGCTCATGTGCAACTATGCCGCAAAAATTTTAACGATGAGGATGCACCCATGTTTTAACCTTGTTTTTAAACCCCGCTTTTTAGAACTTTTTAATCGCAGGACAAAAGCCACTCGGCCTGTAAGTGTACGTTTCCACAATTTTATCCGTGAACGAGGTATTCTATTACCAGAAATGTACCCCATCAGGCATTCTAGTCACCCGCCATGGTTAACTCCCGCTCCCGACATAAAAATGTCCCTTTACAACCGACAAAAGGCTTTTACCACCGCTGAAGAGTACCAGCAACAATTCTTAATGTTTCTTAGCCAACATCCAGAATTAGTTCCCGTGTTTACAGACGGCTCGAAGACGGATACAGCTTGTGCCTGTGCGGTTGTATCATCTCACCATGGAGTCATCAAAGCAAAACTCAGCCCGCTGTGTAGTATTTACACAGCGGAACTGTTAGGTATTAAAACGGCTCTTGATGGGATAAATGTGAACGGTGGCTCCTTTGTGGTCTGCTCAGACTCCATGAGCGCCCTAAAATCCATTTCCGGCTTTTCTCCTTTGCATCCTATTGTCCAGGATATTCACTCCTCGCTGCTCTCCCTTCACAGGAAGGGAACCACTGTCTGGTTTCTTTGGATCCCTGGGCATGTGGGAATTGCCGGAAATGAGGCAGCCGATTCTGCCGCAAAACACGCTCTCAATCTTGACGATCTTAAGTCGACGCTGGTATCTTGTGAAGATCTAAGAGCCTCACTCAAGAGCTCAGTTCTTCAACAGTGGAGGGAGTCGTGGAGAAACATTACAAACAACAAACTGCGCACAGTTAAACCGGTGACGTCAGCGTGGCCCACTTCCGTCAGGAGGAGCCGCCGAGAGGAAGTCGTCATCACCCGGATGAGGATAGGGCACAGCCCAATGACCCACTCCTTTCTCTTCACAGAAGAGAAATTGCCGCCTCGGTGTGATGACTGCGACTGTCCTCTTGGAATTCGGCATATCCTGACGGAGTGCGACAGATACCGGGACGTACGTAACCGACTGAATATTACGGGTGATTTAGGGTCCATTCTAGGTGACGAAACAGATGCTATCGACCGTGTAATTTTATTTTTAAAGGAAACTGGGCTTTTTAATAAATTATAAATACAGTCTAACAATATTTAATGATTTTATGTGCTGACAAATATTAGATAAGCTCAATACCTGATTTCAGGTAATGTAATGTCTACGGATTTAAATTAATGTTATATTTCTGAAAAGCAGTGGTGCAAAATGACCATGCTGTCGACGCACCCTAAATATTAACTCTACTACTACTACGTTCCTGCTGCTAGGAGCGCTGGTAACGGAGGTTTCGGTGATGGTAGGGGTGACGGAACTCACCCTAGAAAAGAATTAAAAATAGTTGTTTTAGCTAATTACATTATCATTTATTGAAAAAGGTTACACATACTAAAAGTATCACTGCCTGAATTATTATCAGAACTGCCAAATCCACTTACACCTCGACTAGTTGGTGAAAAGTGGTCATCGGTCGCCACAAAAATGACGTCTGTAGCAATATGTTCAAATATAATTTGACATATCCGATCGCTCCTGTTTACCATAAAATCCTCTTTCCTATGATTATAAAGGAGTACTTTAATTTCACCTCTATAATTTCTATCGACTACCCCAGCGCCCACCTCAATTCCAAATTTTAATGATAAACCCGACCGAGACGCTAATCTTCCATAAAACCCCTTTGGGATCTCAAGAGATAATCCAGTTTTCACTAGACAACGCCCCCGCTTAGGAATAACATCATCCTGAATAGCAGCAATATCATATCCAGCCGAACAGTCATAACTAGATTCAGGAATGATTGCAAGCGGATGCAATTTCTTGATAGCAACAAGCATTCTAGAGCGTTGGCATGTTAAAGAATAATTTAAGATAAATAAGTTACCTTTAAATACTTTGACGTAAAAAGTACATTTTTAAAAATTAATTTAGGCACACTCACCTTATTTGGAAAAGGTATGAAAAGCCGCTGAGTAAACGGAGAATCAGTTGTCGAGCTGTTGAGTACACGGAGAAGCAGATGTCAAGCTGCTGAGTAAAAAGAGCAGCAGATTTCGAGCTGTTAAGTAGACCTAGAAGCAGATTTCAAGCTGTTGAGTAGACCTAGAAGCAGTTGTCGAGCTGTTGAGGAGACGGAACAGGAGATGTAAAGCTGTTGATTAGATGGAGAAACAGGTGGTGTGATTATGTGCAACGATGTCATAGTAGACCAGGGCCTGGAATGAAGGTGTGCGATTGCAGGAGACAAGATGCAATACTGGAGCTATATAAGTGAATTAATATCTCCCAGCAAAACGAGCATTTATATACTGAATGAAGTGAGATAAACCTTAGATTTACCCCCCCCTGCGGGTAGGGGGATTGAGAATACTCCCGCAGTATCCCTGCTTGTCGTAAGAGGCGACTAAAAGGGCGGGGAGAAAACCCCGAAAACAAACCCAGAGCCAACAAGGGTTGAGCCCGGACAGTGTTGTGGGTCAACTGTCTGTGTGCGGCCATACCACCCGGCCTGCGATCCACCCGCATGTTTGCCGTGTGCGGAGACCCGTAAGGAGGAGAAGGGGATCCTAGAGGGTGAGGTCCGTGGTTCCCAGCCGGGTGTCGGATGCCCGGTATGGACTACGGGCCGATACCCCTCTTTGGCCCCGGATTCTGTGTAAACGGGCGGCCGGGAGCTAGCCACTCCCGGTCAATCGGCTTCCGATACGTTCGGTGGCGAGTGCCAGGGAGGTGGGGGTCTGCGTAGGGCGGTCGGAGACGTACGGGTTTGGTGGGCCCGTGCATCGAAGATCCAACCCGAAACAGGCAACTACCTCTAGGGTGCTATATCCCTCGGGTAGCCCTGGCGACCGCACCGGTTTGCGGTGCGGCGTCCCAAATGTGTGGCTCCATGGTGGGTGGGGAGCTCGGGGGATGAAGTTTTATTTGGCATGGAGGATAACAACCTTCCACCAATTAAAAGATCCCGCCCAGACATGGGTGGAGGAGTTAACGGTTTCTGCGCCTCTCGGCGCTTTTTGATTATGAGGTGTACAAGGGAAGGCGAGACCCTCAAGAAGGTGTCTCCCTTCCTAATTAAGAGAGTTTTGTCTGCCAAAATACCCGGCGAATTAAAGTCCGCCAAGAAACTGCGCGATGGTTCCTTGTTAATCGAAACAAGCAACCCAAATCAGGCAGAGAAATTGCTAGCGATGAAGGAACTCCACGACATTCCCGTCTCGGTAGAGGTGCACCGCACCCTGAACACCAGTCGGGGAGTCATAAGCCATTACGACTTCTTGTACGTGGAAGCTGACGAAATAAAATCTGAGATGTCGTCTCAGGGCGTCACAGATGTTCGTCGGCTTACCACCAAGCGTAATGGGGAATTCGTTAACACTACATCTGTCGTACTGACTTTTGCCTTTGATAGGCTCCCCGACAAGGTGTTCGTGGGGTACGAATCGGTCCCTGTGCGGCCATTCGTACCGGCTCCTATGCGCTGCTTCCAGTGCCAAAAGTTCGGCCACATCGCTACGCGATGTCAGGGCAAGGCCACCTGCCCACGCTGCGGCCTGGAAAACCACGAGGGTGCGGAATGCAAAAACGAACCACACTGCGTTAATTGCGAGGGTACACACCCAGTCTATTCTCGGCAATGCCCAAAAGTAAAGGAAGAACGCAAAATAATGGAAATAAAAACTTTGGAAAAGATCACCTATTTCGAGGCGAGAAAGAAGTATAGGGCAATGGAGGCCCCTACCTTCTCCAAATCTTTCGCTGCAGTTGCTGCAAAACAGGTAATCAAGGCCACTATCGCAACACAGACAGAAAGTACGCTATCAACCAAAGCAGAGCGAAAAGAGAAATCGGCCACGCCGGCTAAGGCCTCTAAACCGGCACCAAAACCAGAAAATAAAGACGCAAGTACGGGCAAAATGAACCCACCTACCACTACCACTGGGGCTACCAATGCGAGGCGTGAGAAGACGCCTTCCCCCGGCCCCTCCGGTCCAGTCGGACTGAACCGACCGGAATCGATGGAAGAGGACGAGAGTCTTTCGGAGACAGAAGTCCTCCTCGCGAAGCAGAAGGCAAAGAAGCACCGCCGTATTAAGCGGTGATTCTCCCACCGGATAGTGCTCGAGTTTTAACCTTTATACCTTTATGGCTTTTATCCTGCAGTGGAACTGCAATGGTTTTTATAGGCATAAGGAGGAGCTGGCCATTTTAATTCGAGATCTGAACCCCTCTTGCATATGTCTGCAAGAAACCCATTTTAAAACTACTGACAACGGTATTTTAAAAGGTTTTAAAGTTTTTAGATTTGACGACACTAGTGGCCAACGTGCCCAGGGTGGAGTGGCAGTTGCTACACGGGAGGCCCTTTACACCTCCCGAGTGCAGCTGAACACGCCTTTTCAGGCGGTCGCTGTAACGGTGCATGCCCCTGAGGCTGTGACATTATGTAATGTTTATTTACCAGAGGGGGCACCGGTCACCCGATTTCATCTTGAAACCCTTGTTCATCAGCTACCGAGACCTTACGTTTTACTAGGGGATTTTAATGCTCACGAAACCCTTTGGGGTAGCTCTCGGGAGCAGTGCAACCGTAGAGGCCAGGTGCTATCTAATTTTATTCAAGATTTTAACTTAGTTTTAATGAATAACGGGGAACACACACGTTTTAACTCTTTTAATGGTCAGTTTTCTACAATTGATCTTTGCCTCACGTCGAGTACTTTGATGAACAAGCTTCATCTGACTGTTCACAATGACCTGTGTGGGAGCGATCATTTTCCCATTCTAATAAATAGAGAAAATAATTTTAATCCAGACTTTATCAGACCGGGCAACTGGATCGTCCGGAAAGCCAATTGGCCTGTTTTTAAGGACACATTTAATTTTAAGCATGACGAAAGCCAAAACGGAGTTTTCAACATTGACAAATTAACGTGCAGCATCATTCATGCAGCCAACTGCAGCGTTCCTAAGTCAGTGCGAACCATTCTCAGGCCTGCAGTCCCGTGGTGGAACGAGGAATGTGCTAGAGCCATTCGTCAACGCAAAAAAGCGTTAAGGATTTTTAAGAAATTTCCCACGGAGACGAACCTAGCTTCCTTTAGGCACCTCCGAGCCAAAGCTCGAAGGATCGTGAAGGAAGCAAAAAAGGCCTCCTGGATGGAATACGTATCCAGCATTAACTACAGAACACCTTTGGCACACGTCTGGGACAAAGTAAAACGTATTTCGGGAAACCACCTTCAACGCAGCGTCCCGTTCCTCAACGTCGGCGGCAACGTATTGACATCTCCGTCTGCTATTGGCGAGGTCTTCGGCCAATTACTCACCAAAACATGCAGCGACGACACGTACGAGGAAACCTTCCTCTCTACTAAGAGACGCTCAGAATCCTGCCCACTCATCTTTACTGAGAGGCATACAATGGCAGAGTATAATATCCCTTTCTCCCTCTGGGAACTACATTCTGCCATTGAAGACTCCCGAGACACGGCCCCAGGAATGGACGAAATACACAATGCGTTTCTCCGGAATATTCCGGAGAGGGCACTGCTGGACGTCCTTCGATCCCTCAACCAACTTTGGGCTGAGGGTAGCTTCCCAACCTCTTGGCGGGAGTCTATAGTTGTACCCATCCCTAAGCAGGGTAAAGATAGAGCTGACCCGAACAATTACAGGCCTATTTCTCTTACCAGTTGCCTGTGTAAGGTAACGGAGAGAATGGTGAATCGGCGGCTTGTTTGGTGGTTGGAGCGTCGAAACCTTCTCTCAACTATCCAATGTGGTTTTAGACGTGGCCGCTCGACCGTTGACCACCTAGTCAGGGTCGACAATTATATCCAGGAGGCCTTTCTTCTCCGCCAACACGTCGTAGGTGTCTTCTTCGACATGGAGAAGGCATACGACAGAGTTTGGCGGCGGAAAATTTTAACGACGCTGCACGAGTGGGGCATGAGGGGAAATTTACTTGTTTTTATACGTAACTTTTTAAGTGACCGTGTTTTTAAAGTTAAGATAGGCAACCACCTATCAGAGTTTTATTCACAAGAGAACGGTGTGCCCCAAGGGTCCGTTTTAAGCGTGACATTATTCGCCATTGCTATTAATGATATAGCAAGATGCATCAAACCTCCTCTCTTGGGATCACTGTTTGTGGACGACCTAGCAATATTTTGCAGGTCGTCGAAACTTATCAGCGCTGCTAGAGTAACCCAGCTGGCTCTGAACAGACTCGAGAGCTGGTCCCAGAGAAATGGATTTAAATTTTCGACGGAAAAGTGCAAATGCATTCATTTTTATCGTGTAAGAGGAGCCTACATTCCACCAGCACTTTTACTTGGTGGTAGACACTTACCTTACGTGGACTCAGTTCGGTTCCTTGGCATGACATTGGACTACCGACTCAGCTACCGTGATCACATACGGAGTTTAAGGGATAAAAGTCTACGGACTCTAAATATTTTAAAGTTTTTAAATCACTCATCTTGGGGTGCCGACCGCAGGTCATTGCTTTTATTGTACCGCTCACTCGTACGTTCCAAGCTGGACTACGGGTCATTTGTTTACGCCTCCAGCCGCGAGACGTATTTGAGATCTCTGACATCAGTGCACAACGCAGGGCTTCGGATATCCACTGGTGCTTTCCGGACCAGTCCGGTCCTCAGCATCTATGCTGATGCCGGTGAACCGCCGTTGTCGCACCGTAGAAACATTTTAATGTGCTCCTATGCGGCCAAAATTTTAGCGACAAAGAACCATCCGTGTTTTAACGTGATTTCTAACCCTCGTTTTTTACAACTTTTTATCAGACGGACAAGGGCCACCAAGCCGCTTGGTGTTCGCTTTAATTTATTTATTCAAGGAACCAGGTTAAGGCTCCCAGATTTGTATCCGGTTGGGTACTCTAGTTACCCACCGTGGATAATTCCACCCCCTGAAATCCACATGGGTCTCAGTAGCCGCCCGAAAGCCCACACCACTGATCTAGAGTACCAGCGTCTTTTCAATGAATTTCTCTGTCGCCACCCCGACTTCATCCCCGTATTCACCGATGGTTCTAAATCGGAGGCAGCCTGCTCATGCGCGGTTACCTCCTCTTACCACGGCGTCATCGAGGCCAGACTCAGCCCACTGTGTAGCATATTCACAGCCGAGCTGCTGGCCATTAAGATGGCCCTTGATGGTATCGGGAAGAGTGCTAAGGCGTTCACTATTTGTACGGACTCTATGAGTGCTCTTCAATCCATTTCCGCCTTCTCCTCCAATCACCCCATTGTCCAGAGCATACACTACAGCCTCCTATGCCTTAATAGAAGAGGAATTACCATAACCTTCCTCTGGGTCCCTGGACATGTGGGAATTGCCGGTAATGAGACGGCCGATGCAGCTGCGAAGAGGGCTCTAAAGATCCCTGAACAGACGACGACGCTGGTCCCTTGCCAGGACCTAAAGGCTACTCTTCGTAAAGAAGTGCTAGATCAGTGGAGCACATCTTGGAGGGACGTGCGTAATAACAAGCTACGTAGCGTAAAGCCGGTAACGTCAGTGTGGCCCACTTCCGTCAGGAACAGTCGCAGAGAGGAAGTCGTCATCACAAGGTTGAGAATTGGGCATTGCGCCTTGACCCACTCCTTCCTCTTTACAGAAGAGAAAATAACGCCTCGTTGTGATGACTGCGACTCTCCTCTCAGTGTCCGACACCTCCTGACTGAGTGTGACAAATTCCGGACTGTGCGCGAAAAGCTGGGTATTAGGGGAGACCTAGAACAAGTTCTAGGAGACGATCATGATCGTCTAAGCGGAATTATATCGTTTTTAAAAGTAACTGGACTTCTAAATAAGATTTAATATAGTGTTTCATATTTTTCCTATTTATTTCTATTGCCGACGTATCCAATTTTTATTTTAGTACACTATATCGACTGCGTGGTGCAAATGACCTTAGTCGTCGACGCACCCATACAAACTTAAATCTACCTACCTACCTTAGATTTACCAAGGAAGGTCAATATACCTACCAGCAATAAATCTTCAGGCTCTGAATCTAGAAAGGTGTCCGAGGAAAACAAAGAACCTATACGTTTCCGCTTCAAGGCACGGTGATACTCTACATAATTGGAATAAATTTTACGCCTTTAATGGGTATTGAAGGGAAACGTATACGATTCACTATCATCAGAGGATGAATCTTCATCTGACGATGAATTGTCATGTCTGGTGAATGCAGTAGAACAGTCTAACATATCAATTAAGGTAAATAGAGGCGTTCTAATGCAGTTAGAGCACCAATAAACACTCCGCTGAATAACAGATCCCGTTTGGATTATACTTAAAACCGCGTGATATATATATATAGATATACACTAAGTAGAAGTCAATTTGGGGTTTCTGTAACGAGGTCATCCACGAATCTAACTTTCCTTTCACTTTTACGTACTCTAGCTGAGCTAGGCCGACGTCACACCTCAGCCCGGGAGAACATACCCCCCATGAACCCAACTGCAGCACGAGGTCTCTGCCCGGGAACATGAGCATGAGAGCACAGCTCTGCCCGAGAATAACATAAAACCCAACTGCAACGTGTTAAAAAAACGGTCAGACGCGATGAAGGTAATTATTCAGGTAATACACACATGCGAGTGACATGATGCATAATAATAAAGACAATTTTATCAAATTTCAATTTTTTCATTTTTTTTAATTCCAATATTAATTGGTTATTATTTTTTTATTTTTAAATTCTCCCCCCAAGAATCTTCATTAAACAATTTAATTTCATCTTTGTTTAATTTGAAGTACTTGGGGAGGAATATTCCCCTCTTCACCCCACCGAATAAGATCGTCGCCAACAGTCCGCCAAAGCGACTACCCGACTCCCGGATCTCCTCCACACAATACTCCTCCCCCTCCACTAGGTCCTCCTTCCTGAGGTGCCTAGCTCTTTCCTGGGCAAGGAGTAACTTGCTTCGGATTGATGGAGTCCTAGGAGTCGCGATTTTGGTGGCGAACCCACTGGCAACGCTGGTCGTAGTTTCGGTGGCGGCAGAGACGGTGTTGTTAAGCGTAACGGAACTCATCCTAGAAAAGAATTAAAAATAGTTTTTTTTACATATTTAAATTATCATTTATTGAATAAAGTTACATATCATAAAAAGTATCACTACCTTAATTAGTACCCGAACTGCCAAATCCACTCACACCTCGACTAGTTTGAGATCTGACGTCATCAGTTAACATAAATTTAACATGGGTTCCAATTTTTTCAAAAATAATTTGAGAAATACGGGCACCTATCTCCACATGGAAATCTTCGTCACTATGTTTAAAGAGGAGGACTTTAATTTCCCCTCTATAATCCGCGTCTATTATGCCCGCCCCGACCTCAATCCCTAATTTTAATGATAAACCTGTGAGAGACGCTAATCTTCCATAAAACCCCTTAGGGATCTCAAGAGATATTCCAGTTCTTACAAGACAGCGTCCTCGCTTAGGGATAACATATTTCTGAATAGAACTGATATCGTACCCAGCTGAACATTGATAATGAGATTCAGGAATGGTTGCAAGGGGATGTAATTTCTTGATAGCAACAAGCATTATACAGCGTTAGAATGAAAAAGAATAATTTAAGATAAATATGTTACATATAAATATTTGATGTAAAAAGTACATTTAAAAAAAAATAAGCAAAAAAAACTTAACTTGTGATGAAGGTGTTCGATGGTGCAGGAGACGAGATGGTGCAGGATACGAGATGTTGCAGGAGACGAGATGGTTCAGGATACGAGATGGTGCAGGAGACGAGATGGTGCAGGAGACGAGATGGAGTCAGCCGATCTGGAGATGTGAGTGAATATCTTCCAGCAAAACGAGCATTTATATACTGAATTAAGTGAAAGAAACCTTTGATTCACCAAGGAAGGTTAGTTTACTTACCAGCATTGTCCTTCAGAATCTGAATCTAGAAAGGTGTCCGAGGAAAAATAACCCACTCGTTTCCGCTTCAAGGCACGGTGATACTCGAGATAATTAGAATAATTTTTGTGCCTTTTATGAGTATTGAAGGCGAACGTATACGATTCCCTTGAGTCAGAGGACGAATCATATTCTGACGATGAGCTTTCATGTCGGGTAAATGTGGATGAACAGTCCAACTTATCAATTAAGGCAAACAGAGGCGTTCTAAGGATGTTAGAGCTCCAATAACCACTAAGCTGAATCACAGATTCCGTTTCGATTACATTTAAAACCGCGTGATGTATATATAGATATACACTAAAGTGTTTATACGGTCTAATTGATGATTCACACCTCAAGCAAAATGTAGCCGCTGTATACTTCGAAATCAAACTATAGTGCATCAACACCATGTGAAATGGACTACCTATATAAGACTGCATCTCATAAAGAAAATCAAAAGGTCTATACAGTAATAGTTTATATGCGGACGGCGTTAGTCGTGTATCAAAATTAAACTCAATATTATTATTCTCCAAATCATAATCTGACATCGAATCCTCTGACAAAGCCTCCAAACACCGTTTCCATAGGATTCTCCTATTACATTCCATATAATAAACTAAATCAGTACATACAGAGTGCGGTAGACTGAGTCATTCGACTAAGGTTGACCTTCGTCATTATAACAATTGCATTTCCCCCCTGCGGGTAGGGGGATTGAGAATACTCCCGCAGTATCCCTGCTTGTCGTAAGAGGCGACTAAAAGGGCGGGGAGACAACCCCGATAACAAACCCCGTGCCAGCAAGGGTTGAGCCCGGACAGTCTTGTGGGTCAACTGTCTGTGTGCGGCCATACCACCTGGCCTGCGATCCACCCGCATGTTTGCCGTGTGCGGAGACCCGTAAGGAGGAGAAGGGGATCCTGGAGGGTGAGGTCCGCGGTTCCCAGCCGGGTGTCGGATGCCCGGTATGGACTACGGGCCAATACCCCTCTTCGGCCCCGGATTCTGTGTAAACGGGCGGCCCGGAGCTAGCCACTCCCGGTCAATCGGCTTCCGTGGCGTTACGCTTAACGGTGGCGAGTGCCAGGGAGGTGGGGGTCTGCGTAGGGCGGTCGGAGATGTACTGGTTTGGTGGGCCCGTGCATCGAAGACCCAACCCGAAACAGACAACCACCTCTAGGGTGCTATATCCCCTCGGGTAGCCCTGGCGACCGCACCGGTTTGCGGTGCGGCGTCCCGAATGTGTGGCTCCATGGTGGGTGGGGAGCCCGGGGGATGAATGCAGTTTAGGCATGGCGGATGAATCACTTCCACCACCTAAAGGATCCCGTCCGGAATCGGGCGGGGGAGATAATGTTTCAGGCGCTAGTCAGCGCTACTTAGTGATGAGGTGTCAGAAGGAAGAGGAGAGCCTGAAGAAGGTGTCTCCCTTCCTCATACGTAAAGTATTGTCTGGTTCTGTTCCTGGGGAACTTAAATCGGCAAAGAAACTTCGCGATGGCACACTGCTCATCGAAACGGCAACGAGGGCTCAAAGCGAGAAGCTATTGACATTGACAAAGCTTGGCGAAATCCCCGTTAAGGTCGAGGTGCACCGCACCTTGAACACCTGTCGGGGAGTGATAAGTCATTACGACCTTTTGTACGTGGAGATCGACGAGATTAAGCGAGAGATGGCCTCTCAGGGGGTCACCGATGCTCGTCGACTCACTACAAAGCGCAACGGAGAAAGGGTAAATACGACGTCAGTTGTACTCACGTTCGCGCGTGACCAGCTCCCCGACAAGGTGTTTGTTGGTTATGAATCGGTCCCATTGCGGCCATTCATACCGGCACCCATGCGATGCTACCAGTGCCAGCGATTCGGCCATATGGCCACACGGTGCGAGGGCAAGGCCACCTGCCCCCGTTGCGGCCTGGAGAAGCATGAGGGTGCGGAGTGCACAGGTGACCCACTTTGTGTCAATTGCGAGGGTGCACATCCCGTGTACTCTCGTAATTGCCCAAAGATGATCGAAGAGCGAAAAGTAATGGAGATCAAGACGGTTGAGAAAATCCCGTATTTCGAGGCTCGGAAAAAGTACAGAGCACAAGTTGCTCCTACATTTTCGAAATCTTACGCCCATGTCGCCTCCCCTCGAATAGCAAAGGTCACCATCTCGACACAGACGGAAGAAATAGTGAGCCAAAAAATCAAAGCTTCAGCCCAAAAATCTGCCACGCCGGCTAAGGTCACAGATCCGGCAAAAAATACGGAAACCACCGGACCGGGTTCTCCTAAGAAGAACCCCAAAAAAACCACCGCCGGGGCCACGCAAACGAAGCGTGGGAACTCCCAATCCCCTCCCCCATCTGGTAAGGTTCGTAAGAGCCAACCAGAACCAATGGAGGAGTATCTTTCAGATACCGAAATCCTCCAATTTGGTAATAAGGGGAAGAAGAACCGCATCAAGCGCTGATGCTCCCAAAGTTTTAACTGCTCGATTTTACCGTTTTAATCCCTATTTATATTTATATATATATTTATTTATTTATTATGGCTTTTATTTTGCAGTGGAACTGCAACGGTTTTTATCGGCACAAGGAGGAGCTGGCCATTTTAATAAGAGATTTTAACCCTTGTTGCGTTTGTCTTCAAGAAACGCATTTTAAAGTCACGGACAAAGGGATTTTAAAACATTTTAACATTTTTAGACATGACGACACCAGCGGCCAACGAGCCCAGGGTGGAGTGGCAGTTGCTATTCGGGAGGCCCTATACACCTCCCGCATACAGCTGAATACACCGTTTCAAGCGGTGGCGGTTACGGTGCACGCTCCGGAGGCGATTACGTTATGCAACGTTTATCTGCCGGAGGGTGCACCGGTCACCCGTTTTAATCTAGAATCCCTTGTCCACCAGCTTCCTCGGCCTTTTATTTTACTAGGGGATTTTAACGCTCACGACCGTCTATGGGGAAGCACTGCGGGACAGTGCAACCGCAGGGGACGTATTTTATCAAGTTTTATTTTAGATTTTAACCTAATTTTATTGAATACTGGGGAGAAGACCCGTTTTAACTCTTTCAATGGTGATTTTTCCGCCATTGATTTATGTATTTTATCGAGCAGTTTAACAAATAAAATATCTTTGTCTGTACACGAAGATCTTTGTGGGAGCGATCACTTCCCCCTTTTAATTTCTAAGGAGCGGCTTTTTAACTCTGATTTTATTCGACCAGGCAATTGGATGGTCGGGAAAGCCGATTGGCCTTATTTTAAAAGTAATTTTAATTACACGTGCGATAGAAATCGCGATAGCGTTTTTAATGTAAAATTATTGACTAAAAGCATCACCAACGCCGCCGACATGAGCGTACCACGGTCTCGGCGCATCATGTCGAGAGCCGCTGTGCCATGGTGGAATGATGACTGTGCCAAAGCTATTCGGCAACGCAAGAAGGCGTTGCAAATCTTCAATAAATATCCCACTGAAAACAATCTGTCCTCTTTTCGGCGTCTTAGAGCTAAAGCCCGTCAGGTCGTGAAGGAGGCAAAAAGGACCTCTTGGATGAATTTTGTTTCTAGTGTGAATATCGACACACCACTTGCACAGGTGTGGCGTAAGGTGAAGAGCATTTCGGGAAACCATCAGCAGCTCGGCGTCTCCTTCTTAAAAGCCAGAGGAAAAGTGGTTACATCTCCAGCTGCCATCGGCGAGATATTCGGCCAGTTAATCGCCAAGATGAGCAGTGATGAAAATCTTGATCCTACCTTCCGAACGTTTAAGCAACGTCTCGAGAATATTCCTATCGGCTTCAAGGAGACGCGGGCAACGGCAGATTACAACCTCCCCTTTTCCCTGTGGGAGTTGAAATCTGCCATCGATGACTCCCACGACACCTCTCCAGGACCAGACGGGGTCCACAATGCTTTTCTCCGCAACCTTCCGGAGACAGCGCTGCAGGAAGTCCTGCAGACGTATAATCAGCTGTGGGCAGAAGGTAACTTTCCTTCGTCCTGGCGGGAGTCTGTCATTGTCCCAATTCCCAAACATGGGAAAGATAAAGCTGACCCGAATTCTTACCGGCCAATATCTCTCACCAGCTGCCTGTGCAAGTTAATGGAGAGAATGGTGAACCGGCGGCTCGTTTGGTGGTTAGAGCGCCGGAACCTTCTCTCCAGCATTCAGTGTGGATTTAGACGGGGCCGTTCCACAATGGACCATTTGGTGCGGATCGACAATTTCATCCAAGAAGCCTTTCTCCTCCGCCAGCATGTGATCGGGGTCTTCTTCGACTTGGAGAAGGCTTACGACCGGGTCTGGCGGCGGAAGATATTAATGACATTGCACGAGTGGGGTTTTAGAGGCAATTTGCCGATTTTTATTCAAAATTTTTTAATGCATCGAGTTTTTAGAATTAGAATAGGCCAGTTTTTATCCGACTTTTACCATCTTGACAACGGAGTTCCCCAGGGCTCCGTCCTGAGCGTGACACTTTTCGCCATTGCGATAAACGACGTCGTGAAATGTATCAAGACGCCGGTGATAGGAACACTATTTGTGGATGACCTGGCGATATTCTGCAGGTCATCCAAGGTGGTAACTGCATCCAGAATGGTTCAGCTGACATTAAACAAATTGGAGCAGTGGACCCAAAGGAACGGCTTTCGGTTCTCCCATGAGAAGACCAGATGCGTCCACTTCCACAGGAAAATAAGAGTCCAAATGCAACCTACATTATACCTCGGGGGAAGAAATCTCCCTTTTGTTCAGACGGCCCGCTTTCTAGGCATGACGCTCGACTACAGGCTTAATTGGCGAGAACATATCAATATTTTAAGGATAAAATGCATTAACGCGCTAAATATATTAAAGTTTTTAAGCCACACATCTTGGGGAGCAGACCGTAAAACATTGCTTTTATTATATCGCACATTAGTGCGCTCGAAATTAGACTACGGCTGTTTTGTTTATGCGTCTGCTCGCGAGTCTTACCTACGAGCATTGGCCCCAGTGCACAACGCGGGGTTACGACTCTGTACGGGGGCATTTCGGACAAGCCCGGTCATTAGCATCTATTCTGATGCAGGGGAGCCTCCTCTATGCCACCGGAGGAACGCGCTCATGTGCAATTATGTTTCCAAAGTTTTATCCATGTCGGCACACCCATGTTTTAACATACTTTTTAAACCACGATTTTTAGACATTTTTAACCGAAGGACAAAGGCCACTAGGCCCGTTTGTGTACGTTTTAATGATTTTATTCGTGGATGTGATTTCAGGGTGCCTAAAGTGTTTCCTGTCTCTTACTCATTACACCCTCCCTGGTTAATACCCACCCCGGTGGTTAAAACGGCCTTGCTTAACCAAAAAAAATCTTTCACCACACTCTTGGAATACCAACGTCAGTTTTTAATGTTCCTAGGGAATCACTCAGATTATGTGCCAGTGTACACTGACGGCTCTAAGTCAGAGTCGGCCTGTGCATGCGCAGCGTTCTCGCCTAGCCAAGGAACAGTCAAAGCAAAATTAAATCCGCTGTGTAGTGTATACACAGCGGAATTATTTGCCATAAAGATGGCTCTCGAAAACTTATGTGACGATGATGGCTCCTTCGTTATATGCACTGATTCCTTGAGCTGCATACAGTCTATTTCCGGCTTTTCGCCCATGCATCCGATCATTCAAGACATACATTCATCCCTACTGTCTCTCAGTAGAAAGGGAGTACGCATTTGGTTCCTGTGGGTCCCGGGGCATGTGGGAATAGCCGGAAATGAAAAGGCAGACGCTTTGGCCAAAGAGGCTCAGAACGAGACAGAGTCTAAATCGACGCTGGTACCTTACGAAGACCTCAAGTCTTCCCTGAGGCAGGTAGTTCTTGGGCAGTGGAAGGAGTCTTGGCGCACTGCACGAAATAACAAACTTCGTGACATCAAGCCGGTTACGTCAGTGTGGCCCTCTTCCGTCAGGAACAGCCGCAGAGAGGAAGTCGTCATCACACGTTTGAGGATAGGGCATTGCCCTTTGACCCACTCATTTCTCTTTACTGAAGAGAAAGTACCACCTCAGTGTGACGATTGCGACTGTCCTCTCAGCATTCGGCATATCCTGACGGAGTGTGACAAATACCGTGACTTGCGAAGGCAACTAAACTTGGGGGGAGAGCTAAAATCCGTCCTTGGAGACGACCCTAATGTTTTAAGTCGAGTTATTTTATTTCTGAAAGGGACAGGACTATTCAATAAAATTTAAGTCTCATTGTTTTTTTCTTAATCGCATAATGTATGTATATATATATTTTAAATAAGTGACGTAAGCGAATGTGACTAATCTATATTACTTTTATCACGAAGACAGAGTAGTGGTGCAAAATGACCTAGCCGTCGACGCACCCTACAACAATAAACCTACCTACCTAAATTTATTGAAAATAAAAATTTTAAGTATGAATAAATTTAAATGCCAAAAAGAATCCGAATTTTGTTGTTTAAAAAGTGAAAAAAAACAAATGGAGGTAGAGCGTGTGTCAGTGTGCAATGGAGAAGTACGACGTTAGCATTGTTGTTGTGGTCATCGAGGGTTTTGGGGTGATGGGGACGATAGAGCGAGAAGCGCGGGTGCTGTGACTGACTCACCTCCCCTCCCTTTGCCGCGAACATTCGCCACTCAGCGACATGTTGTAACCTGAATAAAAAGAAACCCAACCCCCCCACGTAAAGTCGAATTGTTTACTTGTTAGTGGACTGTAAATAATCGTTTATTCTACAGTCAAAGTTACAGATTATCAGTAGCAAGCTACACATTCTAGTGTTGTGTCATTGGTTTTGTATACATGAGCGCCCACACACGGGGGTAGGGAGGGACCGCGGGCCCCCCATCCTAGCCTCCAAGTAAGGATTGCAATCCCAGAGAGATTTTTCAATCCCGGGATAATGGGATCATCATCCAAAGTTAGACAGCATTTTCTGGAATTTAGTCCATCTTAAAGAAGAAACTGTTTCCGGGGTAACTTGGTGGAATTTTTCCATAATGGAGAAGAGAAAAAATAACGATGCAATTCCACAAAACTTTATTTTGACGCGACCATGGTTTCGCTGCGGCGCAGCATCATCCGGTTGGTATACAAACACTGCATCAGCCTTTTGTGTGGTGAAAGTCGGTGGTGGGGGGGGGGGACGTGGTCGGAGTGCGGGGGAAAAGAGAGGAAGTGACCACGGATTGGCCAGTCGGGTGAGCGTGGTGATGCATTAGGGTGTTTTCAGGGGTGGCGGAGGTCAGGTCTGGTGGAAGTCGGGGTGAGGGAGGAATGGAGTCGCAGAGAGGGTGGGAAAGGGAAAGTGACCGAGGATTGACAGGTCGGGTGAGGGTGGTGATATAAGTTAGTGTGTTTGCTCCGGGGGTGGTTAGGGTTTCGTCTGGGGAGTGACCGAGGCGGAACCGTTGGTGTTCAGGGGGTAGGGGAGGTTTAAAAGAGGGGAGTGGGATAGATATAATAATTCATTCAAAACCTCGCAAGATTTGGAATTTACACAGATTGAAATTTCTATTTCTTCAAGACCATCCAACTTGAGACCCTTGTTTTCAACGTGTAATATGTGTGGTGTAAAATCACTGCTATGTTTGTGTTGTAATGAATGTGTGGCGAATTGGGAAGTGTGTTTGTGGTTACGGAAGCAAGCTTTGTGTTCTGTTATCCTCGTGGCAAAGGTCCTCCCTGTCTGTCCAATGTATGATGCCCGCGTTCATCACAGACGAGTTTATAAACTCCGCTCTCTTTCATAATATCAAATTTATCCTTTGTTGACCCAAGTATGTCTCTTAAGGTAACACTGTAGAAGGCGGCTCTGATTTATCTACTATTTTATTATTATTTATCTACTATTAATTTGAATTGCGATTTTATTTTAGGACTTTATTTATGACAGTTTGGTTACAATTACATTTATTAGACGTTCAGCTAGGTGCATGCAATGGTCTTCGTCAAAGAGTGTATTTCAAATGAAAAGAGGAGAAGAGAGTTTCAAAGTAGAGTAGTTAGTAGTAGAGAGTTTCAAACAGTCTCAAGTTGAGAGTTTAGATATGAATAGGCAAGAGTACCAGCAAAGTCTCGCTATGACCACGATTGAGGTGAATAGGTACAATATGAAGCCACCAGGGGTTGGAGAAGCACAATCAGAGTCCTCGAATCGCAGGTGAATATGTGCCTACAGTCCAATTTTCCCAGATGGGAACACACAACTAAATTCTGTTACAACTCAAAAACATTATAATCTAAGCGCCACAAAAAACAATTTAACAATGTAAGAGAAGCTATAGTATTGTACAAATGAACATGCATCCCAAAATAGTAATTGCAGGAAAAAATATTGAACAAATCCCGTGTTCAATACAGAGGTTTGAAATTAGCCAATTTACACAAATATACAAATTATGATCCATGCATACAGAAGTCATGCGTTTTATTCGAAAATTACTTGAATATATTTTCTATAGAAGAAAAGGCATATAAGCAATTACAGATGTGAAATAAAGTTTTCATGAATTTTTTAAAATCTGTTTCCCTAATGGGATCGTTGGACTGTATCCGGTTAAAATAAGGGGTGAGTTCTATCTACCCTCACCTATCAAAAACCAACCTTTAAGTCGAACAAAAGTTTCTATGATCTAAAACCACCCGCTGCCACCCACCCGAACATGTTCTAACCCGGCGATCCCCCTCCTCAGGGTCGATGCTCTGCCACCGTAAACATGGCTGCAATCGATACGGAGAATACCGATGCCGATTCTCCCGCGTCGCCCGTGGCTATGGACGCGCAGGACATCATCGATTCAAATATCGATACCGCTTACGCTACGAGAGCGCGCTTGGGAAGCCTCCCGAACCAAAGATTAGAGATAACAAAAGCGTGCGACTCACGCTGCGCATCACACACAGCAGCTGCGATACGCCCACGCGAATTAAGATTGAAAAACGTTGGGGAATACGAGCCTGAAGCAAGGAAACAAAAAAAGAAGTCCAAATATTGTGGGATTTAAATCCTATTTATAGCTCTACAAATTATTCAAGTGCACATTTCAGATGCCGGGTGACAATGAGAGATATCAATTTCATCACCTACGTAATTCCCATCTTATTGAGCCTCAATTTATAATTGATTTGGGAAATCTATTCTTCTGCCACAACCTGTATATGTAGGGTTCGGTACTAAATAATTTGCTTGCTGATCGTGTGTCGGAAAAACTATGGTCAACCGACTAAAGTTTTCAGTGGGTTAAATTACTAGAATGCTCTAGACATTCACAGAAAATGCACAAAACTCTTGCAACAAATGCAGTTAAGTTGTTCAGTAATTTAATAATTTTATTGATAGTTAATTTTTGAAATGCACTATTCTTTTGCAGTATTCCTGCGCAGTCTACAACTTATGTTTCATCGACGTGATGGTTGGAAAAGGATTCATAGTTGTGAAAAGGATCTCAGCCATTCCACGCAACAACTGAAATGATTCTGTATATGTACCAGGGTGATGTGGTACTGGTCGCAGTAGGAGCCTACCCCCACAATACCAGGTGTGAGAAAAATAAAAAATAGTCGTAAGAGGGTACAAAATCCAAAAATGAGGCCCCCACTGATACCTGTACCTAACAGGGCCATGATAACTTTAGAAAAAAAACTTTAAGTCATTTAAGACATTTAAATCACAAAGTTGGCAACAGCATCATTATTGGAAGATTTCTTCCCTCTGTATCCCATTGACCTTCTGAGAAGTCCAGCTGTTGCCTGGATTACCTGTACATGACAGTATGTCATACCTATGCATTATTTTAACACAGTTTTTTACAGGAAAACATGAATTAATAGAACAAACTCAATTTTTTCTTCTCACAACATGATATATGTCTATTTTTTGGTACAACATATCTTCGCAGTCACACTATTGGGTGAATTTGATATGACTGATGGTTCTGATGAATTTAGTACTTCTTGCTGTTTATTCGGAGTAGAACCATCCATCAGCAATTTTTTTCATAAATAACCAGAACAAATCAAAACTAAATAGTCTGAGTGACCTTTCTCTGAATGTTAGCCTGAGCATAATAACCTGCTATCATTCGCCTTAAAGTTTTTGCGCGTACTTCATTAGGTATAAAAAATATTGGAGGAGTAAGCCATGAACTGCATTCACAATCGTCTTCGTCTTAGTTAAATGTCAAGAACCGTGACATTGATGGGCTTGAGACAGGAAAATAAGAATAGATAGTAATCTTTCCTACCCTGAAAAATTGGTGATAACTTGAGCAGCAGTTCCCACAGCTCTTACTTAATATTGAACAATGATAACACTCTTGTAATATGTGATGGAGCCATTAAAATTGAATACCAAGGACTAAAACATATTTTATGTGATCATAGTAGGAGAGTAGCTGGAGATCTACATAATGAATAACTTAGACAGTGGGGAAATGGAGGTATGTCTTTTATTTCTTCTTTTAACCATTTCGCTAAAAATGGCAGGGAACTGATTTATCCAGTTTTGATGGGGACCTCGCAGAAGCCTACCAACTACCACCCAATGGCGAGACGGACGGAAAGAGCGAGAGGGTGAGAAAGGATTATGGGGAGGCGGTTGAAGGAGCGAGTGAGGCTGGAGACCGCAATGGAAGCCCCAGTGGTCAAGGATGTGGTCACTGGGGTTCCTGTTTCTCGAGGCTGTCGCCCTTTCTACTCCTTTCAATTTGTGGGTGACCCTTGTCCACTAATCTCCACCTGACCACTCCGGATGTAGGAGCGCTTTCGTGGGATGTGACAGTATATTTCTGAAAAAATTCAACCTTATTGTTTGAAAGCCCTCTGACCTCCTTATTCATCTTAACTTGTGCCTTTCTACACAACTTTCCTGTGTATGACTTAAGGATGGCGTTAAGAAATGCTGCTTGTAAGTAAGTGGGAAGATTGCTGTCTTAATCTTACTGGCTACAAACTTTGAGCAATAAAACTTGTGACATCAGTATGGCCCACCTATTTCGGGAATAAACGCGCCTAGGAGGTCGCAATAGCCCGATTCAGAATAGGACATTGTGCCCTAAACACTCATACGTCTTTACAAAGGAAAAATCCATATTCATTGAGAAGATTGCAACTCCTCCCTCAGTATCAGGCACATCCTGACGGAGTCTAAAGGCCTGGTTACATGATACATTAACACGTACGAGTTAATGTGTAAAAGCATGAACGCGAGAATGAACACAAAAATGCACCGTGTAACCACACCAGAATGTACAAATGAATGAATGCGTGAAAAGAAAATAGAACCTGTTCTATCTGGTTCATGCATTAGCACAAGTTGCGCTGAAACCATTCATGCAAATATACATGAACCCGTACGTGTTAATGTATCTTGTAACCAGGCCTTAATAAATATCGGGTGGCCCGTGAAAGAATGAACATGTCTGGTGACAGAGACCAAATTCCAGGTAATTACTCTGAGCAAATCCATCGCTTGATAAAGTTTCTACGATTAACTTGCTTTTTCAGAAAACTACGAAGCATTCCGACTAATATCAATAATTTAGTATCTGTCATGGACAAATGAACTTTTTTTCAACGCGTGAAATTCAGCCGTAACGGAGAGTCCGAAGTGCAAAATGACCTCACAGACGTCGACGCACCTCAAAAATAAAATCCTGCCTACGTCTGCATAACTCTTGGGCTCTTTTAACTCAGGCGTCTTTTTCCCTGTCTCAATGCTTTGAATTTTACTCCGACGCTCCTGCTTAAGAGCTGGGCAGAAGGCTCTGGGTAGACAGAGATTATTGTCGTTGTCCATGACGACGATTGACCTTTTAGAACTGCAAAAAGAATGGAGTGTTGATAATTCAGTACGCTTTTTGTGTCCACAAACAGGAACATCTGATATGAAAATGAAATGTAAATAACTCACTACAGTGAAGAAACTCTTTGGATTGCATGATATTTTCTACGCTTCTAAAAATTATATCATGATCCAGTTGATGGGACCTTCGATAATATTTCTAGAAATCTCTGTCCGGAAACGAATCGTCTGTAATCGTATTTACATAACCCTTGCACTAGGCTCAAACTCATGCTTTTGTGGTGTCTAGTAAGGCTTCAAAAGAACCAGAGTACCTTTTGAGAGGATCATATCTCACTGCTCGGGGTCCATGAAGAATAATTCACGCCTCCCTTCCCCACAGGGCGAGTTTATCCTCATGTACGATCTCTTTTTCAGGCGAAATTGAAAAGTATTGTCCCGTCCACGCCATATACCTGATAGGTAACCCACTATCATTGCTTGAGGAATCGGAGCTGCCAGCTTCTATCTCACAATCCATGTTTCCAGTCACGGTTTTCGTACCGTAACAACTGTATTGTTTGCCGGTCGTGGAAGAAACTGTTTCCGGGGTAACTTGGTGGAATTTTTCCATAATGGAGAAGAGCTAACAATGCAATTCCACAAAACTTTTATTGTGAAACGACCGCGGTTTCTTTACTATAAGAAACATACTTGGGTCGACCAAAGATAAAATAGATATTTTGAAAGAGAGCGGAATTTATAAACTCGTCCGTGACGATTGCCGGGCCTCATGCATTGGACAGACAGATAGGACCTTTGACACGACGATAGAAGAACACTGAGCTTGCTTCCGAACCACAAAGACACTTCCCAATTCGCCCATCATCTATAACTACGCAAACACAGCAGTGATTTCACACCAGACACATTGCACGTTGAAAATAAGGGTCCCAATTTGGATGCTCTCGAGGAAATAGAATTTTCAATCTGTGTAAATTCCAAATCTTGTGAGGTTTTGAATGAATTGCTGTATCCATCCCGCTCCCCTATCTTAAACCTCCCAAGAACTCCAACCCTTGCCCCTCGGTCACTCTTGAGACTGAACCCCAACAACCGCCTTGCAAACACACACTAGCTTATATCACCACCCTCACCTCACCTGTGAATCTTTAAGTCACTTTCCCTCCCCCAACCTCTCCCCGACTTTCGCCATACATGATGCTGATGCAGTGTTCTGTACACCAACCTGAAGATGCTACGCCGCAGCGAAATCATAGTCGTGTCCAAATAAAAGTTTTGTGGAATTGCACTGTCAGTTTTTCTCTTCTCCATGCCGGTTGGGGGATGAATACGACGAGAGGGGGTTCAGGATTATCCACGTCCAGTGAGGAAACTGACCCTTGCGAGATTCTGCCCTCCGTGGTGCATACAACAGGAGTCAGCCCTCCTCCAAGTGTTAAATGGGTGGGCTGACTGTGAGAGTGAGCGAATCATGTTTGGTAACTGTTGCTTACGGCCCCCTTAAGCCCATTCTACAATGGACGTAAGCCGTAAGACGTAAGCGGTAGCGCCTAAGACGTAAGGATTTCCTTACGACAGTCAATCTCCAATGCTGACGTATGCCGTAAAAATATCGACATCGATCACGGTCCATTCGGAAGCACTCCGATCTTATATACATCGATATTGAAGACAAATGAGTGTCGAATTTTTTCCGGTGTAGAATAGAGAAAACTGTCAACAAATATACTATTGTGATAAAGTATTCGAATATGAACGCAGAGATTGCTGTCGCTGCTTCAACGTTGATTATCGTAATGGGAGCAGGTGTAGTAATAGCTTTGCATGTCCATCTCTTATCTTATGTCGAAAAGACATAAGACTACTAGGAGAAGGTGTGGGTCCATCCCATTTCGCAGGCAACATGAGAACAATCCATGGTGCCCATAACAACCTATGCCATGAATAAATGAATGAACCAGGAAGGTTGACAGCAAAACAATCTTTGATTTACAGTATTTCTTACAGTGTAGCCTTTCATCTTATCATAGAATTACAACTGACCATGCCACTGAGTTTTTGACATTTTGGACGATATTGGTGGGTGTCGATCAGTATATGCCATTTAAAACTTACAAGACCACTAATCATCCAAATAAACCAAGAAACTGGTTCATACAATAAAGATTTAGTTGGAATGTGGGATGAAACGATCCAAATATTATTCAATGAGGCATCAGTTAATGATAGGCTCGTCTAAACTCGCCATCTTTCAAGTTCACGACCAAAGATTATTTCAAATACGTCCGCAATTCTTCCCCAAGTCAAAAAAACTTCCACAAAAGCAATAACCCGTGACTGACACCGGCAGTAGTAATGAGGCGCTCTGATTGGCCTGCCGTTAGACGTACAGATGGGACTTGGCCATGTCCCTTACGACAGCTCCTTACGTCTTACGACAGCTCCTTACGTCTTACGACAGCTCCTTACGTCTTACGACAGCTCCTTACGTCAGCTCCTTACGTCTTACGACAGCTCTTACGGCTTACGCCCATTGCAGAATGGCCTTTACACTTTCCAACCCTTGCACTCTTGCCAACCCTTGCACTGTTTCCAACCAATTTGTCTTGGCTAAACGATTGTCCCTGCATATTGGGCTAGCCACTGCCCATCGCCCATCATTGTCATGTTTTTTTTTGACAAATCTTATTTATTTCCCCACATTTAGATGCACCACCGTTCGGAATATGAATACGCCTCATGATGTTGAGGATTAGCCTCCATGGGCCGAGAAAGACAAAGGCCAAGTACAATGATGCTCTCTGTACATTACTCTCCCAACTGCAACATGACGGTCGCATCCACTCCCGAAAAAACAGATTGCACTTCCCCAATCACCACCTCCAGTGCTGGAATGGAGTTTCCCTGACTCCCTTTGATCGCCCCGGAGAATGAACACCACTGCAGAAGAAGAAAATACGGCTTCGAGTGACGACAAGAAGATTGTGTTCGAGAGAATGATAATAGTTAGCAAGCAAACGTGTGATCAGAGAGTGCGACAGTGATGGCGAAAATGAAAGTGACTTTGGTGATTAATGTAACTCTCGAAAAGAAGAAATTTACTTTGGAAGAAATTATTACGATTGCGACCGCAAGATTCTTCCTACCAGAAGTGATTCGTCTATTTTCAGCTTCGCCGATTCATGCATAAACTGTTATTATTCATCGCAAACCATTTTACACAATTCAAATTGTTCCAATGTGAGTGATGTCAGCGAATTGTTGAGGATAGGTAGTGACTCCTGGCTAAATATTGTGACGAATTCAACTTATATTTTTTTGCAAAAATTGTGTGTATGAGTTTGCAGTGAAATAAAAAGCATGTTATAATAAGCAGTCGTATTTTTGGTAATGTTTAATTTTTAAAGTCCTGTACGAGGTTCATAAGTTTATATTTGTATGTTCGCGATTGGCAGAATGAAAAGATGTGTTGTTTTAATTGTATGCTGTAGCGTTAATTTACACTTTATGAAATATTAATCTTATTTATGTTTCCGTGTGGTATTGGAATCCTAAGATGGCGATGTTCTCGGCGGTAAAGGAAAATTAGACTAGTAAGTAACACTCCCATTTCATTCTTTACCTTAGGTTGTTAGTTAAATTCCTTCCGGTTTCTTCGTAACCGTTGTAATTCACTGAAACTTTATTTGTTTACTGACAAGGAGGCATCGCGACACTGATACTCGGGATCCAAATGAAGCAATTAATTTCCTGAAACTATAGAGGGAACGCTTGGAAAGTAACACGGCTTTCTTCCACGTAGGCCCGGGTTCGAAAAAAAACGCAACTATAGAATTTTAGACCTCAACTCACTCGGTAACGACTACTGTTAATGAAATCGTGCACTACGAAGAATTCATAGGGAGGAATATACCATAGTTATGTTTTTTCCGCAAAAACAGGCCTATGTGGAAGAAAACCGAGATACTCTCCCTGCAATCCGTCTATAGTTTCAGTAAGTAATTGTGTCATTGGGATTCCGAGCTTTTTTTGTGATTCTTTACCTTGGGGTTACCCTAACAACCAAATTTCGTTTCGTTTCTCATTGTCATTCACTTTTTAATCGTGAGTTAATGGCTGTCGAAAAACTTTAAATGGATAGATTCTTCTTTACGCATTTATTATGCAGCGTTGCTCACGTTGAACGACATGATGTTCCCCATTCAAAATGGGCATATGTACTGCTGACATCAATTCATGCTAATTTACATATAAAGCGCGAAAAAAACTTTTTTATGTAAAGTGCTAATTTGTACTTAAAAACTGAAGCGCTATTTATACTTTTCCAATTCTTTTTACAAAAAACTTTTTTATATTTTTAAAAACTGATTTTTAATTTTAGACCTTATACTTTTTCAATATTTTTTTAATAAAAAACAGTTCTTATATAAAGTTCTTTTTTATACTTTTTTCAAAACTAAGGCGCTTTTTATACTTTTGCAATACCTTTTTATTTAAAAAAAACTTTTTTATATAAAAAGCGAAATTTTTACTTGAAGTCGGCAGAAGGTCAGAGAAAATTACACAGTCAAATAAATTGTGTATTCAAGCATTTGTATGAATGATGTGTATTGCGTAAAATTACGCATTTTAGCAGAGCAAGTTTGAAATTGAAAAATACAAGCCAAAACTTAAATAGAGAAAAAAACAATTTTTACAAACAATTCTTTTGTATTTCAGATGGAAAAGCTGTGTGCTGTTAGTTTTTGTCTCGGAGAGGTTTGTATTTGAGTGTCGCTTACAATGATGGTGAGAAAAATATTGGAAATATAATCGACATTCTTTTCAATATTGATTGTAAAAATAATAGTTTTTTAATAAAACGGCAAAAGGTTAGAAACGTAGCAAAACTTGTCTACCTTAAACTTGTGAGCCATAATGATATGTAGGTTGTTTCATTCAAATGCGGTTGAGGGTGGTAAGTGAGGGATGGAATATATATATTCGTGGAGTTAACACCAGATCAAGTTTCCACGTGTAATGAGTCAAAGTATTCGAAACACATCTCGAATTTCTCCGCGCTACGACTTCTCGTCAGATCTCTCTCGTGACGTCATAGGAGTGAGTGTCAGGCCTGTATATAGGGAGGGACTTGCCTAGTCCATACAACCTTTTAGATTTTTTTAAAATTTGGATCGTAGACTATTACAGACAGAACTTATTTAAGGCATAAACAACAGCCAAGCTGCCGCTGCTGGTGCTTCAACTGTTTTCAACACGTTGCCACCACGCCCGTTTACTTTCTCCTCCATTCCCGTCTAAACTTACGAACTGCACTCTGGTATTTCTCTCACATTTCTTGAAATAAGTAATACAGCAATTTGAATACCGGCGTCATTTTTACCACGAGGAATCTCTGTCGTCATTAATTTCCGGTCGCAGAATCATTGAGGAGAAAGGAGAAAGTAAAAAGTGGACGATCAATAAATTGCTAGCACTATTTGCATCCTTTGACTTCATTTACGGCCCCTTTTTCATAAAATACGAATGGTTCGCTTGTAACAGAGTTTTGAATCACAGCGCCATGATGGTGCAAGAGATTTGTTCCTTGGCCGTTAGCCGCAGCACTCTCGCAGCGGTGCATACGAGGTTATGGCGAGCAGCGCCAGTGTCGTTTTAGCGAACTTCCAGCAGGCAAACGAGTCCCCCACGAGAATCAAATCCCCGTTCATCAGTTATTCATTGTTAATATTGAAATAACAATGTACTTAACAATGGTACAATGAATTGCCTAGTATTTTTGGCACGATACATCTTTTACGGACACAGCGGAGATAATACTGATAATACACCGGCGTGCCAATCTCTTCATGAGTACCTTAACCCTTTACTTCCCACGTCGACTATAATTCGTTCACTAATATTTGCATATCGTAAATGCCTTTCTTATTTCATAAATGACGACTTATTCCGCCAATACCTTCATTGGAATATTGCTGAATATGTGATTGAAGGATTTTTTAAAAATGCACGCAGGCTTTCTAAACGCAAAAATGAAGATAAGGAAGTGGAGATAGAGTATATTAATTATCCTTTGAAAACAAATGGGGTAGAAGGGGTTAAAGGAGGTCACATCGAGGTCAGTGATCCGTCCGTCGGAGGGGACGTTGAGTCTTGGGCACCTTGACCTCTTTCGCTGTGCTCCTGGCAGGGAAAATTCCCGTTGCCAAATCCCTATCGGAAATTCACAACAAGGTTACGTTCAACTCTTTTTCTTGATCCTTAAGGAACAGATTCAACAGATTCAGAGACTACAGTTGAGAAGACACGAAAAAAATCTTAAAAGATGATGAATTTCAGTTTACACTTTTTTCGTTGCTACTGTCCGTTGGTTAAATCGGATCAAAAATAATAAAACGATACTATACGTGAGATTCATGTTGAGAGGTGATTTGTATCTAAACGATTTAGAGGAACCATTGTTGTTAACAAGAAAATATATGCTTTCAATTTATCGACGGTTAATAGCTGCCAACAATAGCTGGTGGTTGGAATAGCAGCTTCTTTCATTGTTTGAACCACTTTTGAAATGTCAGAAGAGCTTGTTCACCTATGCGTGATCCAGTTCACCAACCCATTCATTCCTTGCACGAAAACCGGGTCTCGTGAATCGATCACCCACGACCGGCTCTATTGTGATGTCAGTGACCTATTTACACGTCACCTAGGTGAAGCTTCGATGCATTGTGCATCGGGGCGGCCATTGCGACGCAGGTGCATCGGAGCACCTGTAGCAATCTCATTCGATGATGGACCACGAATGTAAGCAGTGCGTTCATTGCCGAAGACTTTGGAGGTTTTATAAACCCGTTTAATTTAAATGTGTTGGAATTTTCTGATAACTCACTCCATGGAGAATGCTGAATTCGTCAATAGAGTAATACCTGGGGAATAGGTGAGTTTGATTATTTATTCCGCCATTTTCCTAGTAGGTATTATGCCACGTAATGCGATTCGGGTAGTGTTTATAGAATAATGTACATTATTTCATTAAACTCCACGTGTAATGAAAATATGTTATGCACCTTTGAGTGAGTCTCTGATGCAAAGAAATAGATTTGAGTCAAATATAAATTTTGGATTTCCGCACAAGTATACTTGCATCGGTGATTCAGCATTTCGAACGAATTCGATGCAGATATTAATTTTTATTGCAGGAATTATGTTATGATTGTTTGCGAGATAAGTAGCTTTTACCATTCTATTCTGGGAATCCTCCAAAATATCGTATAGAAATATTGCTGTGAGTCGATTGCTACAAAAAAAACTGAAATGTGAGCTGCGGTAGGAGATTTTATTAGGGAAGGTCAGATTTGGAAATAAATTGTAAAAGTTAATAAGGAATATATGCTTTGATAGGTGATGGATTACGATAATACACAGTTCATCCAATACATTATTTCCTTGTAAGAAAACCTTAAGATCTTGTGAACCGATCACCCACGACCGGCTCAATTGTGACCTCAGTGACCTACGTGCACGTCACCTTCAGTGCATCGTTCATCTAGACTGCCATTGCTACGCAGGTGCATCACAATCTCATTTGATGATGGTGGACCACGATTGCAAGCAGTACGTTCAATGCCGAAGTCTTCGGAAGTTTCATAAACCCGTTTAATTTTCGTGTGTTGGAATTTTCTGATAGCTCACTCCACTGGAGAATGCCGAATTCGTGAAATACCTATAATGTCTGGGGAATAGGTGAGTTTGATCATTCTTCCGCCATTTTCCTAGTATGACTCCACGTAATGCGGTTCGGGATATCTCACTGAAAGGTGCATAACATTTCCATCGAATCGATTGCTGACAGTTAATTTTTATGTTATGGTGAAATAAACACTGATCATTTCGAAATGTGAACTGCGATAGGAACTTTTAATAACAAAGGTCAGATTTAGTGACAAATTGTAACAGTAAATAACGAATACCTAGGTATGTGCTTTGATAGGCGATGAGTGAAATCAAGATAAGATATTATAAATGTTATCTAGACAAAATTCTCGTATTAATTATGGATTTGAGATGTGGATACCTCTCTTCATTCTAGCGGTTTTGTGTCTGGAAGAGTTGCTCCGTCATCTACGACAGAGTAGCTCATTCGCGAGAACCGGTTTTGTATGACTCGATCACCCATGACCGACTCTCACTTCGAGTTCGATGACTTTGGTGTTTAGTAAATAAAACGCAAGAAACTGTATTTCCATTTCTTCTGGCGATCGTACGAGACGAGGTACTACGTGATTTTGACTTTTCGGAGGCATACACGCAATGAGCATCTTGAATAAAGGTAGGCCTTCCTTCCGCCATTGCCGTAAGGTGCTATACCATGAAAGATTACGAGTTATTTGTTGTTTGCTGTTCAGTTATCAAAAATAAGACGAAGTTTAATAGGGAATATCAGATTTGAAAATAAATTGTAAAAATTAATAAGAAATAATTGCTATTGATATGTGATGAGGTGGGGATCGGGTTGGTGTGGTGGCTAGAGTACTGGCCTCCCATCCCGAGGGCCCGGGTTCGATTCCCGGCAGTGGCGGATTTTTCAGTGCTTGAGTGCCTAGTGGAGGGCATTTCAAGTTCAGTACTCCGTCCGTCGGATGGGACGTTAACCCGTGGTCCCCTAGGCTCCTTTCGCCGGGTTTTCCTCCACCCTTCTTCCTCCGTTCCCTGAAATGTTCCTAACATTATACCCTATTGCCCACCTATCCTAAAAACGGCTGTCGGTCGCCTCCTCGGAATAAATAAGGTGATGAGGTATTATGATTCAGTTCACCAACCCATTCATTCTTTGTAAGAAAACCGGGTCTCGTGAATCGATCACCCACGACCGGCTCCATTGTGATGTCAGTGACCTATTTACACGTCGCCTAGGTGAAGCTTCGATGCATTGTGCATCGGGGCGGCCATTGCGACGCAGGTGCACCGAAGTACCTGTTGCTATCTCATTCGATGATGTACCACGAATGTAAGCAGTACGTTCAACTGCGAAGACTTCGGAAGTTTTGCAAACCAGTTTAATTTTCGTGTTGGAATTTTCTGATAATTCACTCCACTGGATAATGGTGAATTCGTGAAATAACTAACACCTGGGAATAGGTGAGTTTGATAATTTCTTCCGCCATTTTCCTAGTAGGTATTATGCCACGTAATGCGGTTCGGGTAGTGTTTCTAGAATTTTCTCGATTGTATAATCGAGAAATATTTCATGAAATGAAATGAAATATTTCATGAAATGATATGAAATATTTCATGAAAATTTTCTCGATTATTTCATGAAACTCCATGTGCCATGGAAATATATTATGCATCTTTGAGTGAGACTTTGACGAAAAGAAATAGCCTTGATTCAAATATAAAATCTCAATTTCCGCAAAAGTAGGCTTGGATCGGTGACTTAGCATTTGGAACGAATTCAGTGCAGCTTTCAATTTTTATCGATGGAAATGTGTTGTGGTTGCAGGCGAGATAAGTGAGTTTTACCATTTCATTTTTGAAACCCTCCAACGGATCTTATGGAAATATAATTGCTGTGAATCGAATGCTCACAATTAATTTGTATATCTTTTTAAAGGGAATTAAAAAAACACTGAAACGTGAGCTGCGGTAATAAATTATATTAGCGAAGGTCGATGTGGAAATAAATTATGATAGTTAACAAGAAATATGTGCTTTGACAGGTGATAAGGTATTCGATAATATCCCATTTATTGCCCATCATTATCCCAACACATTCATTCCTTATAAGAAAATCGGGTCTCGTGAACCGATCACCCACGACCGGCTCCATTGTGACGTCAGTGACCCACTTTCGCGTCACCTTCGGTGCATTGTGCATTGGGGCGGCCATTGCGACGCAAGTGCATCGATGCACCTGTTGCGATCTAATTCGATGATGAACCACGAATGTAATCAGTACGTTCAATGCCGAAGACTTCGGAAGTTTTATAAACCCGTTTTATTTTCGTGGTTTGGAATTCACGGACTCTCTCCACTGTAATTAAAGTGCTGAATTCGTCAAATAACTATAATTTCTGGGAATAGGTAAGTTTGATCATTCTTCCGCCATTTTCCTAGTATTTCGCCACGTAATGCGGTTCGGGATATCTCACACAAAGGTGCATAACATTTCCATCGAATCGATTGCTGACAATTAATTTTTATCTTCTTATAGTGAAATAAACACAGAAATGTGAACTGCGATAGGAAATTTTAATAGCGAAGGTCAGATTTAGTGACAAATTGTAACGGTTAATAACGAATATGTGCTTTGATAGGCGATGAGTTATATTAAGATAAGATGTTATAAATTTTATCTAGACAAAATTCTCGTATTAATTATGGAGTTGAGATGTGGATATCTCTCTTCATTCTAGTGGTTTTGTGTCTGGAAGAGTTGCTCCGGCGTCTACGACCGAATATCTCATTCACGAGAACCGGTTTTGTATGACTCGATCACCCATGACCGACTCTCAGTTCAGTGTTTAGGGGTAGGTCAGTGCCATAACGTTTGTCATTTGGTGCATTCCCTGGATGACGTTAAACTGAATCGGATGAGTTCGATGACTTTGGTGTTTAGTAAATAAAACGCAAGAAACCGTATGTCTATTTCTTCTGGCGATCGTACAAGCCGAAGTACTGCGTGATTTTCTCTTTTCGGAGGCATACACGGAGTGCACATCTTGAAAAAAGGTAGGCATTCCTTCCTCCATTGCCGTATAAGGTGCTATGCCATGAAAGATTACGAGTTATTTTCTTTGGTGTTCAAGTATCGGAAATAAGATGAAGACATTTTACCTACCTTGTCAACAATTAGATATTAAATAAGAATTATTTCAGTTTTGGAGGCGGGTAGGGTACATTCTGTTTGGGCGTGGTCATATATATCGTATATTTTATGTTTCTCGGTGTTATTTTTTTTAAGTTTAATCTCTTAAGACGCTCTTCCACGGTGTAATTTGTTGGAAAATTTCCTGATTGCTGCTATCGTGTTACCAGATAGGGAAGTGGAAGTTGGAATTATGTTGGATATCTATCTCCACATCTCAGCTCATTAATGGCTGTCGAAGCATTATGAAAATTTTTCTCATCGTTTATTTGTGTTCGAGAGATTTCCTTTGTCCTTTCTCCCAATCACTTTGTCTCTTCATAACTTAATTAATACTTGGCATTAATTACTTATTGCAACCAGTGTATATCTGTAATTCTTCTGCATTGCAACAATTGTGACCAAGGAGTGTATACGATTGTTTTGGTACTTGTTGAACTGCATTGATATCCAGCCATTGCTCTTTCTCCATCCTTGTCTCAGCCTGAAATTGCATATTGCACCAATATTTGAGCCCAGATTCACACTATTTCTTCCATCTCGGCCAGTAGCATTAAGTGATGTTGCCTTGATTGCAAAAAGTGTTTGCACATCTTGTTGACGATTAAATTATACCTTTCAGAACAACAATATTTAGATTCACTGGCAATAATATCCACCAGGATTTTTGCAAATGGGACACAGCAGAAATAATACGTTATTAAATAGATGTTGATTGAATAGTTTTTTAGTAGATATCAGATTCAATTACTTCGTATTTTAAAACAATTAGTAATTATTGCCGTTGACATCTTTGTTCTTGAAAGCAGTGAAAATCATTAAATTTAATTATGAATATATAATATTTGAGTATACGCAAGAGATGGAATTTCATGCTGTGGAACTTTTTGTCCTAGCAGCAAAAGAGGATGTATTTCTTTACATGGTACTTCAAGTGTTGATTGATCACTAATGATATCTAATTAGATAAATCTTCGATGATGTTGTTGCTTCTGATAGCTGTTCATTAAAATCATTCCTTATTGTTTTTCAGTTTCCTGAGCTTTGAAGGTTCAGTAGTTCAGATAGACAAGTGCAGTCCCGTTGGCAGGAGAGATGGCAGTATACTTGAGAGGTGTGGTTTTGCCAGTGTGGCATCGCAGAGTCTTCCGACGGCAGCCATTGGAGTCTCGTCTCTGTGCTGTCGCTGGCTTTGTCTCGGGAGGACATTGTCGCCCTCTGCTGGGAGATTTGGAAGGTCCAGGGGTGGTGTAGGCAGGCAGCTGTGGTTGCCGTGGCAATGGGCTGACCATGAACTGTGCAGATGTTGCTGTCCATGACGACGGGATGCTGCTTGCTGTACCATAATAGGATACCTGCTGCCATCTGCGGGTGGTAGATGGACATGCAGAACCTCCATTTCTAATCGGTGAGCGACAATGCCTTCATAACACTTCTCTTGCAGCATTGATTGTTGCGCCCTGGTTCCCATCTCGCTGGTTTCTTCCAAAGGAGGTTACGATTTATTGTAGGAAGCATCAGAGCTGATTTTATTTACAAGAGTGGCCAAATGAATGAAGATACGTACTAGCAATTCGTGATATTTATGTGGGTCAAGTTGTTTTTGCTCAGTATACAACAAGATGAATGGTAAAATGAAAAATGGAATGTGTTATTAAAATTCTTCAAAATAGTGTAAAGCGCAAACAAGAACACAATTGCCAAGTATGAAATTGAAATAGATAAAATTTGAACCAGCTTTCTACTCCCTTTTTTTCTATGCTTCTTATTTCTATTGTTTCTGTATGGTATATCAAGAATGTATTATGTTGAGGCAATATAATGTACTTTTGTGGATTCTGTTCTCAATTGCTTTGATGAGACTGTGGAAATCTGTGGACGAATTCAAGTTCCCGTTCCAATATCAGTTCCCAGATCCCGAATTGAGTTTCCAGTTCCGTAATCAGTTCCAGTTCCTTTATACGTTCCAAGGTATCAGTTCCCTTACCAGTTCCAGTTCCTTTAAACAGTTTCAGTTCCATAACCAGTTCCGGTTCCTTAAACAGTTCCAGTGGAATTATCAGTTCCTTCGTCAGTTCTCGTTCCTATATTATTAAGACTCCTCATCCGAGCACCTTTCTTTTTGGAAATGAAATTTTTTGTGCACCGGAACTTTAAGTCAATATCTCGCCTCCAATCAAACAAGTGTAACATCATGGATCACGACCTGATTTTTACGAAAGCTGACAAAGGCAAAACAGTATGGTTAATTTAGATAGATTTACATCGAAAAGGGTTTGAATTTTTTGAAAACAGAATCAGTTTCAGGTTCCAAAAAGAGATCAAACTGTAGGTTTTTCTCATGCAGACAGTCTTCTGATAAAGGTACTTCATGTATTTATTGACACATTAACAGGATAAACAACATATAACAGTTTTATTGTCTTATACACTTTTTTCATGACAAGAACTTATTAAGAACCCGACGCGACTCACAACTATGAGGTTGGCATGACAAACAAAACATACACAAAGATTCCTTGAAACATAAGCATCACAAAATCCAACCTTCACAATGCATAATACTACGATATACTCAACACCCCCCCTTATTAAGTATTGTGACATCAAAAATAATTATCTTTCTTACCTTACATTTTAAACATTAACATTGACCAATTAACATCTTCCAAATAACCCATCATTTTTACCAACAACGTTAGTTGTGCACTTCCTTTGGTCTACTGTTCTTCGACTTCTTCTCAAACCAGTGTGCTCAATTCTATTTTTCACCTAAACTTCTTCCCTTTCAGCCATTTCCTCTTCAAATCCATCTGTGTCAAAACTGCCATCTTCGCCTTCCATCCAAAGGGTTTAAGTCTCGCCTCTGTTTGATTCACCAGAATCAATCACTGTATACTTAAAAGGAAAGACATTTCAATTAAAAATTACATCCCTGCTTATTAAAATTTTTCTCCTTTTCAAACTCCATACTATGTAGCCTTTACTCCCTTCAGCATATCCCATAGATACGCAGTCTTCAGCTCTAGGATCCAGCTTTCGTCCCTTCACCTGAATCCAAGCTAGGCAACCAAACACTTTCATGTTTTTCAATTCTTCTTGTGAAAGAGTTCTTTTTCTCCATAGTTCAATGGGTATTTTACAATCAATTGCAGATGATGGACACCTATTCCTTATGAAAACAGCAGTATTTAAGGCTTGTGCCCAAAATCTGTGTGGCACACCAGAATCAATCAACATTCAATGCACAAGATCAAAAAGTGTTAAGTTCATGCGTTCAGCCTTTCTATTTTGCTCTGGACAATATGGCACTGTCAACCTTCTAGCTATCCCGCACCTATCTAAATGATTCTGAAAATCATTCCCTACATATTCTCCTCCATTATCGCTTTGAAGAAATTTTATTCTCCTTTCATGCAAGGTCTCAACTTGATTCTGATATTTAATAAATGCCAACAATGCATCACTTTTCTTTTAAGCATTTTTACAGTCACATAATTAGAGAAATCATCAGTAAAGGTAATGGCATATTGTGCCCTTCTTTCAGAAATGGGGGTTATTTTCCCAACAGCATCAGAATGTATAACCTCCAACAAATCATTTGCTTTTGATAACCCAACCTTAGGAAAACCTTTCATTTTCATCTTTCCCTGAATACACACATCACTAGAGCTATCTGGTTCCTTAGATAATTCAAGAGCAGGGATTTTTAAAATTGCCTTGTTATTAGCATGCCCAAATCTTTGGTGCCAAGTGAATGAGTTGTCTACTTTTGCGACAAAATTATAATTTTTTGCTTTATAAGGCACAATCCCTTTTCTTGCACAACATACATTCCTTTCTCAAACAAAGCTTTAATAACAGTAGAATTTTTACTCATCGCAGAAAGGGAACCATTTCTTATAACTAAATCAAAACCATTTTTCTTAATTTCTCGACAAGACATAAGTTTACATGCTAAACCAGGCACAAATAATACTTTTCATAAATTGACTTTTCTGCCACCAAATTCATCTTTTAGAAAAATTTCGACCTCTCCATAGCCTTCAACACTGAGAGATCACCAACATTCACAAAACCACATACCAAAGATACAAAATTGAGTAACTTTTCCCTACATGGGGTCATGTGACTCGATGCACTGGAATCTAGGTACCACATATCAATTTCATAGGTCATACCTTCCTTGCTCACTCACAAGGATACACTTTCCTCAACTACAATGCTTGCCCTTCTGGCATGATCACTGCTTTCGCCACGTTTCTCACTCTGCTGTTGACGTGTTAATTGATAACGTTTACCATACCTGCAGTACCTCGCCATATGACCTGGCTTCCCACATACATAGCACAAAAAAGATCTTACAGGTCTTGGTTCTACTCCGCTTTGCCTTTCTTCGCGAGACTTGGCTGCTATCTTCTCGGGTCTTACCGCCAGCACCTTGGTATGTTATGTCTCTTCTTTCTCTTGAAACTCCTCTTCTCTTCCAACAGCAACTTCACCTTCACCTTTTTAGTGGTGAGATTTTCTTCCTTCCTCTCCTATGATCACAAAAATCACTCAAAGGTTTTTAGAGGAAGCCCCAACAAATAAAGCACTGCCATCGCTTTATCCGGAAGTTCGAGCACACCAGAGTTATTAATCCTTCCATGAAGATTTGCCATCTTTGACATGTACTCACTCATGGTCATGCCCTCGTCTTTTCTAATATTCTTTATGCAAAATAAGAGCGGAAGGCACACCGATTTCACAATGCGTCTCTTGTAAAGATTCCCAAATGTCTTTAGCCAAATTTAAATGTCCCACATCATCTAAGTAAAAGTCAGAAATAATCTGGATTAGGAAGGACCTTGCTTTAACATTCATTGCCTTTTGCATTGCGGATATTTCATCCACAGTTTTCACATCGTAATTTATAGCCTCTCAATTTCAAGAGCCGCGCGTGCACGAATACTCCATGTGTGGTAATTCTCTTCCTTCAGTTTTTCAAAATGAATAATTTCTTCCCTTGAGGCCATTTTAGGGAATTTCCAATCTCTTCTGTTAATGAGTCCGACTTCTCTCACTTTATCAGGATTCCAGAATGCTCTGGACCCATAACCTGTTGGTTTTTCTAATGCAGACAGTCTTCTGATAAAGCTACTTCGTGTAGTTATTGACACATTAACAGGATAAACCACATATAACAGTTTTATTGTCTTATACACTTTTCATGACAAGAACTTATCATGGCTACCCGACGCGGCTCAAAACAATGAGGTTGGCATGACAAACAAAACATACGCAAAGATTCCTTGAAACATAAGCATCACAAAAAGCCAACCTTCACAATGCTTAATAGTACGATATACTCAACACATACCAGCTACTTCCAAAGCTTTGTAAAGTCTCCCTTAACAGAAGTTAATTGTTTGTTAAATGGCCTGGGGAAAGTGGGGGCTCATCTACGTGAATCCTTTTCCCCCTTGACTCCTCGGGAAAACTTCACTAACCAAATATTCCATTGCATGACATAGTAGCAGACTACACAGCCCCATATCGCTTGATAGCCAATAAACTGAACTCTCTTCTGCTTTCGTTTTACTCAATGACATACGCCCACACAAAATAAAAATTCCATTGAATTCGCAGACAAACCGTGTTCATGATTGCCATCTCACCAAATGGCAAACTAGTTTCCTTTGATGTTCAAAATCTCTTAAGGTCAGTCCCTGCAACAGAGGCAGTATCCATTGTAATTGAACATTTGAAAGGGGATAGTTGCAGTGAGTCGATACTGAATGAATTTGAGAAATTGTTGTGAAATTTGTGTCCAAGTCAAGACTACTTGGTCTTCAATGGAGAACTCTTATTCCCAAACCCATGGACTGAAAATGGGATCACCACTCTCTCCCATTTCAGCTGAGATGTTCCTACATCAGTTGGAAAGAAAACTGTGTAATTCACGACACCCCCTCGTAGAAAAGGTTTTCTATTACTTCCGCAATGTGGATGACATACAGTGGAATCCCGGTATAACGAGTGCTCATAATCCCTCGGAAATCACTCGCTAAATCGAGCGCTCGTTATATCCGATGGTATTGAAAAAACCCACCTAATTCTCATAGTCGTTCGTATTTACAGTTTTTCTTTTGTTTCCGTGGTATTTGACGAAGGTAAACAGCAAAAAAGTCATTTCAGGCACAATCTGGTAGAATATCAACATATTTCATGAAATAAACAGGACATTTTCCATTATATAAAATATTAATTCCCCTAGTTTCGATGTTTTTCTTCCAGTTCTTCTATTTTTAGATCGCCGAAGAAAGCTGTAAAGACAGCGTAACTAGTCGAAATTAAAATATATATAGTGATATTTTATCGGGGCGCGATATCGTGATATTTTATCGGGGCGCGATATCATGATATTTTATCGCGATATTTATCATGGTCACGATATTTATCGTGATGTTTATCGTGATAGTTATCGCGATACCTATTTATAGCGATATTTATCGCACCCCGATATCTCATCGTGCCCCGATATCTTATCGTGCCCCGACATCTTATCGTGCCCCGACATCTTATCGTGCCTCGATATCTTATCGTGCCCCAACATCTTATCGTGCCCTGACATCTTAAGTATCGTGCCCCGACATCTTATCGTGCCCCGACATCTTATCGTGCCCCAATATCTTATCGCGTCCCGATACCTTATCGTGCCCCGATAAAATATCGGGGCACGATAAGACGATGTTTATCGTCACGCTGAGTTATCGTTATCGCCACCTTATTTTATGCTAAAATTATCGTATCCCGATATTGAATTATCAATATCGCCCATGCCTAGACCTAACTCCCTCTCCTACTCTCATCTTGCTCGTCGTCTGCCCACTCCCACTGATGACTGGGCCTAACATAAGAAGAACGTAAAATGGGAGCGCGCAGAGCGTACTGAGGGCCGTAAATCGCTAATGTTTGGACATAACTGGCTTTAGGTGTTGTAGATATGGCACACATCTTGTATTTTTAGTTTAATTAGCAGATAATACAAAACCCAATAATTTATTTTTGCTATGCGGTGCATCGCCCTCGAGAGATATCTGTCGTAATACCGAGCGTATACCGTGGAAGGAACTTTTTGGCCTCGCTATATCCGCTTTATTTTACATGTAAAACATAGGCCTTTTGGCGGTACAAAGACAATCACTCGCTATAACGCGATTCTCGCAATAAGCCGTACTCACTATACCGGGCTTCTACTGTAATTTGCCTCTGAACAGGAAGTAATAGACGGAGCATTTTGTATCTCTACTCAAGTTCCTTCATCCATTTATTTCATTTACTACCCACTGAGTTTTGAGAGAGGTCCTTGAAAATCTTAGGCATAGGCATAAATAGCCAAAAGCATTTCCATTTTCCATAAGAACACCTTTACAGACTCAATTATTCTGAATAGTTCTAACGTCCACCTCACCCACAAACATGCAGCCTTCCACTCTATTATATATCGCCTCACTTCCATCCTGTTCACAATACTCCATAGAACTCAACATCCTCAGACGAATAGCCACTCGAAATGGTTGCAACACATCCTTAGTGGAAAAATCAATTGACAGAAAATTAAGAATAGATGTGATTGGATTAATCACCAAACTTTCTAGTCACAGGTTCTAAACAAAAGTGGAAGTTAGAGAGACTCAGGAAGTGGAGAAAAACATTCCCAAGAGATAATGAAAGTGTGTTTCTAAAACTCAGTGATGATGATATACTGTTGTTTAACACCAAATATAAGCGTTAACAAAATGACAAAAGGAAAAACAATAATAAAACAAGTTTTTTTTTTCATGTTAACCAAAATTTACATAAATAATGTTACTGAAATTTTGAAAGTGTTTTGTTCGCATTGTGTTGCTAATGTGTGAAATAGTTGATTTATGTATAGCATTTTATAAATTTCTATTTCATTTCAGTTGTAGTTTCTTTTTTGTTCTGCATAAATGCGTGTTAAACTGTCGACAGTTGGTGCTTATAATATTTTAAAAATAATGCAGCAGCTACTCTCTATTGTTAAATTAAAACTAAAGGACAAGATTAAATTATTGTCTCCTAATTTTCTGTATTTGTTCCAGGGGTCATGAAGCTCCAGAACATAAATAATTACGTTCATAGTATGCATTATCAGAGTGTAGTCTACCTAATGCAATGTGATACACTAAACAGCAAGTGCCTTTATATTGGGCGAACGGGAACATGTTCTGACACGAATAAAATAGAATCGTGAGGATATTTAGACAGGGGGTGTCCAGCAATCTTTGGCCTAGGATTTACATTATTATGATCATTTGCAATAAAGTTGAGCATCCTTAATCAGTTGGGACCGAGATGATGCCGGATTAGGGATTGCCGGACGATGGGTCATGCATGGCAACTGGTCTATTTTTGACGTTTGGGATGTTTTCATTGAAAGGAGTTGATTATTTATAACAAAATGTATTCATTTGCATATTACTGAACATAATTATTGTACGAGGCACTGAGAATCAGAGTGAAATGGTTTCTTAATTCAAAAAGTTGTTACTTAAAAGTATCGACGTTGCGAAGTGAGTGAAAATAACGGATGCAAAGATTCGTGTGCATCATATTACTGCACATTTAAAAGTGTAATATTCTTGTTGCTGTTTGCACAGTCAATCAACTCCATCATCACTTGTTTATCCTCAGAAAATGAAAGCCTTTGAAATCCCCACTTATTGTTTCTACATCAAACGTCAAAGCAGACCACAATTTAAACAACGTGTGTTTTAGAACTGACTGTGAATTACTATTCCATACATGCGAAATTTCCCACATCACGTCCTTTAAATTATATCTGTTTTTGAAATAGTTTAGCCTGCTCCATTAGCACTTGGCCAGGAATTCTAACTAAGCCCTTCACTTCGATGTAATTGAATCCATGCAATCTAAATTAGCACCTTAATCTTCTTTCATAGTTTTTCTCTCAGTCATCTGTTTCCTTGTGTCACTTTAACAGTAAAATTTTGAGGATTTTCTCTCTATGCTTCCTCATGTGTTATATTGTCACAGATCCCATGCAGTATGTTTCAGACAAACAAGTTACCAGTCGGTGCATCGATGCAACGGCATCAAGCTTTTTCACAACTTGTGCCTCTTCTGCAATCATTAACATTTTGTACTAATGCTCACTCATCTGTTGTTGCCACAACTGTAAAGATTAGACATGATTGGGGAGAATCATAAGCAGATAAGAAATAATTTTAACAATTACATCCAGTGGTCAATCAAAAATGCATGTGCAATTGAAAGTGACCGATCTGTAAACTAGTCATTGTCCGTCTCGGCGATCTTTTCAATTTTTTATGTTTAGTTCAAGTTGCAGAATAATTTCAGTGTACTTGAAGTACCAGAAATCAATATGTTTACATTATTCTGATTTTTTGGAATGGGAGAATTAACCTTAAGAATGGGATATTATCTCAGCAGGTTATGATGAAGTGTTTCGGTAAAATTTTTTGACATTTTCCACAATGTACCGCTTAAGTTCATGGGAAAATTGCTGGACTATAGGTGTTCCCAGATTAAGGGTGTTCAACTGTATTATTGGCCAATGTATGTATTTACCTTTAGGGAGAATTGATGAATTGATATGAATTATTTGCAGTTTTGACATTTAACCTTAAAACCATGGTACTTCTATGTTGCCAAATGTAGTTGTTCACTTAGCTACTTATCTGTATGATAATTTATATATTGTTGTCTCCAGAATGCTGAAAGGTCTTTAATTAATGTGATAAACAAGCCAATGAATCATCAATGTACTCATCAGTAAAGCTCATGTCTGTAGCTTTGTCTCACTAATTGATGCCTGAAATATTTGATTTTTGTCTGACATTGCTGACCTTGTATAGAGTAAGCTAAGCTCCCTGGCTGTACACGTAGATGCACTGAGAAATGCCACTGTTGCTACTGCGGTCCTGTTAGACTGCCAAGATATACACAGTGATGAATGAATACTAATGACTCTTCATTCGTGAGGTTCATAACTTGATTTGATGATGGCATGTCATATCTTGCGATGACAATCTTATATGCTGCTTCAGTGAATAATTCTTCTTATTGCAGGAGCAGTCTGAATACTACACCGTGACTGAAATGGCAGCAACCTGGGGAGATCGCTGCCCCAAATGTAGAACTGCAAGCCACTGACAGAAACACAGTGGTACGGCAGCTCTCCTGTGCGCAAACCGATTGGGTGGAGATCCACATTTCAAGATGTCCTTGAAGACGAGGTCTCCTCCAAATCTATGGCACGTAGTCAGTGCTAAGTGGTTAAACATCCCTTGCAAGTGTGTGCCAAACACAGCATTATATTTGTAGAGACTAAAGGGATGCTTCACATCCTGATGTTACAAACAAGGAAAAAATCTTTGTCGGAAGTGGCGTCACACTTGTTATGGTGGTCCTGGAAGACTGCCACAACACTGCTGTCGACTTATTAGGTTGATAAGTAACCCCTCTGAATACCATTGATTGATGCATTTGTATGAATCTTGGTAACGCAGCTGCCATAACATTTGGCGTGTTGTCTCTTGATGCAGAAGTAGTGTTAGTTATATAAATACCATCATTTCTCAGCTGTATGAGCAGTATAGTTGTGATTCTGGTGTTTATGTATGCACACAGTTTGATGCCAGATTGTGATTTGTAACTATAATTTTAATATGGTGAGTGAAATTTCTTTTTGCAAACACAATGGCAACCTCTGGGAGAGTAATGTTTATTGCTTGAAAATCATTCTTAGGTGATACGTATACATAATCAGATGATTGGGCATTTGAAATGATTCCCATACTTTTTACTCAGTATGACCTCGATAAAATTATAATTGGCCCTTGTAATACAAACCTGGGAAAAGGAAGTGGATCATGTGGAATAAGGTAATGATAGTGTTACAAGAATGAGGCAATGCCATACCTGATGGTCTCCAAGGGCATAAGTAAATGGTTGGCTTGAGCCGGTTGAAACTAAAATTGTGAAAAATATGTGTTGAAGCTGTATTTGTGATGAAGTGGAGTCATGATCACTTCAGATTGGTCCTGTTGTTAGGTTTTAATAATTTCTGATCTTGTATCACATTTCCTGTCTTTAATAAGAGGCAGTATTTCTGGTGGTAGTCTCATTAAGAACCCTTGCACAGCTTGAAGTGGCAGGGAACTGATGCATCCAACTGTCCCCCATATCCAACCCCCAGTGAACTCCCTTAGTGGGGCTCTGGGGCTTCCTTTGGAGAGGTGGGGGCAGGCCTTCCTGGGAGTGAACCGTTTGCCACTGAGACGCGGGCGGAGCTCTTGGGGGGCCATTGCACGCTCTCCCCTCTTTCTTGTGAGGGGCGTGGCTAACTCAGACCCACGTTCTCACCCTCTCGCTCTTTCCGTCTGTCTCGCCATTAGGTGGTAGTTGGTAGGATTTAACGAGGTCCCCATCAAATCTGGATGAATCAGTTCCCTGCCACTTTATGCTGCCTGGTCAAGAGAAGAAATGAAAGACATCCATTTCCCTATTCTGTAACTAACCAATTTTTGTGTGCAACTCACCAGCTTCTTCCTTTTATGTACCATATTCAATAAAATTAGTGCTGAGTCCTTGGCATCAATTTTCCATGGCCCGATTGGCAAAGGAGTCATGACTGTATAGTGGATGTGCTGTGGGACTTGTGGAAAAAGATCTGTACTGTACATGATACTTTGATCAGAAACATAAGAGCTAAATGTTTGCCGGGATATTTCTTTGAAACTGTCGGAGTAGTATTTGGACAATCCAGTGCATAGATTGTCCACCTGTGTCCACTTTGATAGAGCTAGGTTGGTCTTGCCAGAGAACATCACAGATGATAGGATGCAAGAGAGGAAAGTATTTGGTGTGTACCGCACAAAATGGTGCTTCTATTTTACTCTGAGGTGGGATGCTGTCATGTTGGTATTCCTGAGGGTGTTGTATGTTACAAATGGGATGTTGGTAATTATTTATTTATAAGAGTTTAACGTTTGCCCAACAAAATAATTACAGGGAAAACGAAACAAAAAAATACAAAACATTGGAATCAATTGAATTTTACAGAAATCTCGAAACATATCTTAATCAATTCACAAAAGACAAAACTATATCATTTATCAATTTGCAAAAGACACTTTTTTGTTGACATAAATCAGATTTTTCACAAGACCAGGGACAGATTTCGGTGAATTGTGTTTCTTGGCTATAACAATGTTGTAAATTAAAAGCTATGCCACTTCCTGCTTTTACTAAAGGACTCTCCGTGTCATCCGGCCTTAATGGGTCACAGGATATAAATGCGACGGTGGAAAACTGCACATGAGATACCAGAGTCGACCATTCGCCGTTGCATCCGCAGTCCACCACCTTCGTGAGCCCAAATAAACTAGTTAAATTTTGCGATCACTGCATATTCATTCAGTTGGTTATAAAAGTGGTTTTTCGAGGATCAATTTCCTTCTTCCTCTCTGATATGGCAAATATCATGTTCCTTGTGGTACCTCTTTTCCTCATCTGTTACTGGTATCATTTTCTTAATGAATGAATAAGACTTTATTTTCCTGGCGATGTAAGTTAAATGTGCCATGAACACCTTCGCTATCTTCGTGCCTTGGTATAAATACGAATCTTCTAGGATATCGTGGCAATCGATTGTACTCAAGATGGAGGTGGAAGTACCGAAAGCCGGAGATGTAGGGATGGAGTAGGGTGGGACAATTGCGCGACCTGGCGAAAGGAGAGATTTGGGATAACAAGGAAGATATGAAGATCATCTTAGTAGAATGAAGGGTGACTTTATTCTTCCCATTTGACGGGACACAGTCCCGGTTCCCCCACATCATGGTCCCGGTGCCCCCACATCCCGGTGCAGTGGGACTATTGCCATTTTCTTTCCGAATCATAACGGAAAGAGAAAGTTTCCATATTGTTCCTTTAAGAATGTCATGAGTATTCTATATACGTTCCTGCTCTTTTATTTGCCCGAAGAACCCTTTCGCCCCCGGTTGTGAAACATTCGGATCTCCTGCTCCGTCCCCGCCTTCCTTTGCTTCAAGCAAGCGGATTCTGAGGCCTTTTCTCCAGTCGCTTTTTCACTAGTTACCGCGAGGATAGTTCCCGGAGGCGTGTCATCCCGAGGCGACTCGGCAGGTGGTGAAGTTTCCACCTACAATGCCGTCTGTGAATGTTGAGGGGAACCACTTCGTTCCTCCTCCACAGGACACGGACCCCAGATGTCTTCCTCACAGCCGCAAATCGTAAGGATGGCCTTGGGACCCTGCAGCGATGTTGGGGGGCGTACAAGGGGAACCTATGTTGTCTGGTGGTGGGGGTCTCCGAAGATCGGAATATCCCACCTTGTCTCACAACCCATCCCATCTGTTGCAGATCGAAGTATTCCACCTTGTCTCACAACGCATCCCATCTGTTGCGTATCGCAGTATCCCACCTTGTCTCACAACCCATCCCATCTGTTGCGTATCGCAGTATCCCACCTTGTCTCACAACCCATCCCATCTGTCGTAGATGAACTATTCCATCGCCTTGGTTCCTCCTCGTCCTCACCAGAAGGCGCACAGTCACTCAATCGTCAAAATCAAGCCCATGATTTATAATTAAAATACTTGCTGAAACGTTGGTCAAAAGTTAATGATATTCTTCAGAAAAATGATTTAGACGATCTTTCAGATCCGTAAGGCTGTACGCCCAGATTTCCCTCAAGGAAATCAGCTGTCAAGTATTCCACGTAATTCACACAAATGAATTTCAGAAAATAGTGCATTGGACGGTCAAGTCTCTCCGAAATACGGCTCAACTGGTTGGCGTAGCAGTATCTGACAAACGTTCTGTGGAAACTGTTCTTTTATATCTGATCGCACAAGATGTCTTTCCACGCTCGTCAGGGCTATTTACTAAGAATATTTTAAAGCCTTCTCCCAAACTGCAGAATAATTCCATTTCTTAGGAAGTGCTGGTTTGCAAACATCCACCGGGAGAACGTCCAAAATACGCATTGATTCATCAGGATGCGGCAAAGTAATCGAAGCTGGATTGACGCCAACTTGATTCAAGTACCAATGCCGGTAATAAAAATGACTCAAATTCAAAATTAGCTCTTCTTGAGGAAAAGCATATCTCTCAAAAATACGTACAATAGTACAATACCAATCTCCAATCGGTAGCAAAAACTGGGTCAAAGCAAGTCCAAAGCTGGCCCAGCGCGGCCGAAGCTGCATCAGACGCTGTCTTGCGAGAGTGTTCCGGCTGTATGAAAGACGACAGAGGTGTATAATAGGTCGTAGCACGATATAACACCACTGCATGTATTTAAGCTCCTGCGTGCCTCAACTTTTACGGGGATATTTAGAAACCGTTCCATGCTAAGGAGCTTTTCGCTTTGCTTATCATTCGCGGTCTGTATAAGCAGGGTTCCATCGCGGAGCTTCTTTACGTTAAGTTACGTTATAATGTAAGCTTTACAACAAATAGATTCAAATAAAGCAAAAAAAGGGAATAATTTATAACTTTAAAAACTGTCTATTCAAGTATTAGACACTTTTTTTACTCTTTTAATCCTTAAATCCTCTCCACAAGAAATCTGGTTAAACGCTTCTATCTCCTCTCTGATTAATTTGAAATACTTGGGGAGGAATATTCCCCTCTTCACCCCGTTAAAAATACCGGTCGCCGTCAGTCCGCCATAACCACTGCCCGACTCCCGTATCTCCTCCACGCATTACCCCTCCCCTTCCACTAGGTCCTCCTTCTTGAGGTACCTTGCTCTTTCCTGGGCAAGGAGTAGCTTGCTTCGGATGGAAGACATCTTAGGGGCCGGTAGCGAACCTACTAACAACGTTCTGGCTGCCAGGAGCGCTGGTGACGGAGGTTTCGGTGATGGCAGCGGCGACGCTATTCATCCTGGAAATCAGGAAAAGAGGAAAATAGTTGTTTAACTATTTACATTATCATTTATTGGATAAAGTTCCGCCTAATACTAGTAATACAACCTGAATTACTATAAGAACTGCCCAATTCCAATGGCACCTCGACTAGTTGGTGAATAGTGGTCATTGGTTGCTACAGAAAAGACGTCTGTAGCAATATGTTCAAATATAATTTGACATATCCGATCACCCCTGTTTCCCATTAAACCCAAAAAACATGGTATATGGTTTTATACAAACAGGAATATGGTTTTTAATTAAAATTTACTTAATTCATGCCTCCGCAATCACCGCATTATAGTCTGTGAACAAAGGTGGGGAATAGTAGAAATGAAACCAACATTATTTACTCTAAATATAACAATTTATTTATTTTTTTAAATGAAGATTCTCCCCCCAACTATCTTCATTGAATTTTTTTAATTCTTCCCTCCGTAACTTAAAATGGTTAGGGAGGAAGATTTTCCTTCTCCCTCCTTGAAAAATTATCGTCGCCACCAGTGCGTTCCCAAATCTCGTCGTCATCTCCTCCAAATTTTCCACCGCATACTTCATCCCCTCCTCCAATTCCTCCCTCTTTACAAACTCCTTCTCCCTCTGCGGATCCAACAGGACAGTCTTGATATGAGCCATCTAAAACAAAAGAGAAACAAATATATCAATATCAAATAGAATTATTGGCCTGCTATCTAGAGTCCTAAGGTATTTTGTCATACCATTAATGCTAGGAATATCGGAACTGCCAAAGTCTCTTGAACCTCGACTAGTTGGTGAACAGTGATCATCGACTGCTACAAAGATGACGTTTGTAGCAATATGTTCAAATATAATTTGACATATCCGATCACCCATGTTTGCCATAAAATCTTCATTGCTATGATTATATTCTCCATTGGGCTTCCTCGGGGCATCCGTCTGTAGATGTGAATTTGGCGGTTCTGTAACGAGGTCATCCACGAAGCTAAACTTCCTTTCACTTTTGCGGACACTAGCTGAGCTAGGTTGATGTCACACCCCGGGACAATTACAACATCATACCCCCCCTCCTACCATCCACCCAACTGCAACGTGTTAAAAAAAAGGTCAGACCCGGTAAAGGGAATTCTTCAGGTAATGCCCACATGCGCGTGACATGATACGTGATAAAAAAGACAATTTTATTATTTTTTAATTTCATTTATTCTAATATCAATTGGTTAAATTTTTCCAAGTTTCAAATCCTCTCCCCAAGCATCTTCGTTAAATAATTTAATTTCATCTTTGTTTAACTAAAATACTTGGGGAGGAATATTCCCCTCTTCACCCCGCCGAATATTATCGTCGCCAGAAGTCCGCCAAAGCGACTACCCGACTCCCGTATCTCCTCTACACAATACTCCTCCCCTTCCACTAGGTCCTCCGTCCTGAGGAACCTTGCTCTTTCCTGGGGAAGGAGTAGCTTGCTTCGGATTGTCGGAGTCGTGATGTCGGTGGCGAACCTACTAGCAACCTTCTGGCTGCTAGGAGCGCTGGTAGCGGAGGTTTCGGTGATGGAACTCATCCTAGAAAAGAATTAAAAATAATTGTTTTAGCTATTTAAATTATCATTTATTGAATAAAGTTTCATATCATAAAAAGTTTCACTACCTTAATTAGGACCTGAACTGCCAAAATCCACTCACACCTCGACTAGTTTGAGATATGACGTCATCAGTTAACATAAATTTAACATGGGTTCCAATTTTTTCAATAATAATTTGAGAAATCCGGGCACCTATCTCCACATGAAAATCTTCGTCGCTATGGTTATAGAGGAGGACTTTAATTTCCCCTCTATAATTTGCATCGATTATCCCAGCGTCTACGTACATTCCAAATTTTAATGATAAACCCGACCGAGAAGCCAATCTTCCATAAAACGGTTTGCGAATTCAAGGGATAATCCAGTTCTAAAAGACTTATGAATAACATCCTCCTGAATAGCAGAATTATCACATCCAGCCGACCAATAATAACTAGATTTAGGAATGATTGCAAGCGGATGCAATTTCTTGGTACCAACAAGAATTAATATCAAAGGAAAAATAAGTAATTAGACTTCAGTCCATGATAGTTATAATATCGATGATAGTTTGCTATACAAGGAGCAATGAATGTTAACCGAAAAGTATACTCACTTGATGGAGGAGAGAGAGAGAGAGAGAGTTGACGGTGAAAGTGGGAAGAGCTGGTTATGACGATTGTGGTAGAGAGCTGGTGATGGAGATAGTTAACGACGGTGCAGTAGACTAGCAGGTGCTGTACTGACCACTAGAGCTGGAGAAGGGAGTGAATATCTCCCTGCAAAACTACCATTTATATGCTGAATGAAGTGAAAGAAAACTTAGATTAACCAAAGAAGGTTATTTTACTTACCAGCATTATCCTTCAGAATCTGAATCTAGAAAAGTGTTCGAGGAAAAATAAGAACACACACGTTTCCGCTTCATGGCACGGTGATACTCCAAATAATTAGAATAATTTTTACGCCTTTTATGTGTATTGAAGGCAAACTTATACGAGTCCCTTTCATCAGATAATGAATCTTATTCTGACAATGGACCTTTGTCTGGTAAATGTAGATGAACAGTCCGACTTAGTGTACATCAGACTCCGGGGATTATTTTGCCCGAAAAGTTGCATATGCTTGTAACGTATTCTTCCATCGGGCTTCCTCGGGGATTCCATCCCTGCTTAAATAATCTAAACAGGTTATATGACATAAGCAAGGTATATTACAAAATATAGCAAACAAATTATAACAAACAAGGTATATAAAAATATGTAACAAACAAGTTATGTATCAATATATAACAAACAAGTTATATATCAATATATAACAAACAAGTTATATAACAATATATAACAAACAAGGTATATAACAAGATATAACAAACAAGATATAATAAACAAGGTATATAACAAACATGGTATATAACAAACATGGTATATAACAATGAGGTATATAAAAAGGTGTATTGTCGTGTCCCTGAGAGGGGCACAGGGTGTCCTACTCAGATCAGAATTGTTGCGGGTGTGATTGAGTGGTTTCCACAATCAAACGCAGCTCGTTCCTAAGTAAAGTCCATTTATTATCGACACTATAGTCTAAGGCTTGCATGGTGATGGCTTGACGAAGTCGGGAGGACGGAGGAAACGCAAGGGATTGGACTCGGAGACGGAGAGGAGAAGACTGGGCTTTAGCTTCGATGGGCTCTTGGGCAGCGTGACCATGTGGCACACGGTTGGTCAACAAGAGAGAGGGAGTCGATCTCGACCCCTGCTTATATAGGTTTGAGAGACAACACCCTATAATGTTCTGGAAAATTCCTAAGTTCCGTCTGGGGGAAAACTCGGCCTCGTTATTTCCTCAGGGTCGGCAATTCCCTTCTCTGGTGTGGAGATGAGAATGCATGAGATGTTCGAGGGGGCGTGGGAGTCGGGGATCCTCCTAGGCAAGTGAAGTGAAGGCCCGATGTAGGCAGAGGGTTGCGTGGCGGAAGCAAGGGTCCCATAATGGTTGAGGCGCGTTTAACCTCATCCTCTTCATATTAATGGTGTCACATTTAAAACAACATTATTGAGGCAGGACACAGGGCTGCCTTGAACTCGATATTGAACGTTTAGTGGATGATGCCACCAAGGCCTTGGATGGCGCTACATGAAGTACCCACAGCATTGGTGGCACCTGATGTTGTTTCCCTGGCTGCTTGTAGGATGTCACCTTGCTCTATTGCAGAAGCAATGTTCCGTTCCGATGACGTTGAGGGCATCTTTGCCTCCACCCACGGCAAGCATCAATGTTGTGCCGAACTGCAGGTTCCCATGAATTACTTGTCTATATGAGTCCTACAAGAAGGTTACTATGATTTGTATTATTGCACTATTTACACTTCCCGTGGTTTCGTTGATGATTGCACTTAATACATCTAGAATCAGCGACGCCAAATCGTGGTTTTCAGTGAACTTACTCTAGTTGCTCTAGGGCTTCTTCTAGTTGCTTAAATCATTTCTCGCCCCCTTCAGATAACCCCTTCCACAATCGATGCCATAACCTATTTAACAAATATTTCATCTTTATTATCAGCGTATCTTGATTTATTAGATCCTTGACAGCTTTGCTAAATAGTTTAAGTCGATCCTGTACCTCTTTAGTCGACAAACCCTCTGCAAATCCTTGATTTTTGGCATGGACTCTCGCCGCGTATCGGTCGGCGAGTGTACTAACATGTCGTCAACTACGCGAGTCGCGGAACACGAATGATTTTTCACGCTATTACCTATAACTATCAGTGATTACTGCTCAGCTCAGTTGTGCCTCAAGAGTAATTGCAGGTTTAAGATGGTGGTTTTCGTCAGCTAATTTATCCAATTTGGCGCACAAATTGGCAACAGATTCATTAATGTATGCAATTGTTTCAGTATGTTCGTCAATTGAGTACTGCCGTGATGACAGTCTTGCTGGGCTCACTTAATTCGTGCTTCCCTGCCGTTCTGAACACGCTTTGATCCTTCTGCAACTCCGTGACACGGTCCAGTAGCTCGTTCAGCATCGAACGCGGATCTTCCGCGGGAGCAGTGTCCAGAAGAGGATCGTCAGTCAATTCTTAGAATGGTGTCTCGTCCCCTCGGCTGGTGCCAAGGTTCCCAAGGCAGTCAGTGCAATTCCAGGACTGATTTTGATCTTCAAGTAGGTTCAGATCAACCTCGGTGAGGGAGGTGCAAGAGAGATGGTGAACGTCCACACAAGCGACACAAATCACGGTTTTTTGAGCCTTTCGTGATCACGTATTGAGGCTTTCACTACTCGATGATTATTTCTACTTCATCCCCATTCATCCATGTGTAGAGGAATTTAATAAAGAGTTGATTACCACATATAGTCATATGGGCAAAAACTTGACTAATTGCTTCCTCGGTACAATTCTTCCTTGGCGAAATGAGTGGTGGGAGAAAACACATGCATTGGCATCCGTAATGGAACCAGTATATCAGGTGAGCGTCAAACCGGTAGCGTCAGCGTGGCCCACGTCCGTCAGGAACGGTCGCCGGGAGGAGGTCATCATCACACGGCTGAGGACAGGGCACAGTCCCATGACTCACTCCTACCTCTTCAGCGAAGAGAGAACTGCGAGGGGAGCAATATATGATCTTCCTATTTACGGGATGTAAATATTTGCTCCTAAAAGCAAGCATTTCATTGCAAATAAGATCCAACCGCACTTTAAAATACCCATTTCGTCCACTTCCTTCTCTAATTTAGAAAATGAATCGCTCAAATAGTCGTCTAGATCTGTTGTTTTATAAATGGGGAAATTCTTTCTTTTGAAAGCTCTCTCGCTTTTCTCATCGTGAACATTTACAAGTGAACATCTCAAAACTTAATTTGTTTTAATGCTCTTTTTATCTGCTAGTTCTTCCCCAATTTTTTTTATCAAACCTCGTCTTTTGGATTTTAAAACAAATGAAGACGTCCTTTCTCGAAGATACATGACCAAACATGTACGTAACTAAATTAAATTTGAACCTTGACTCAACAACTTCCCCTTCATCTTCCGAATCCTCCTCGTCAGTGTCGACATCAGTGGACGATTGACTGTTGTATTCTAAAGAAAGTAACGCCAAGCCATTCGCTGACGCTCTTCGGCCTACGAATTTCCACCATCGCTCTTGTATGCTTCACATATATTACTTAGACTATAGCTATTTTCATTTCTGTTGCTGCTTATGCCGCTTGCTATACTGTAGCATGCATTTTCATATGAAGTCTTAATTAATTCTAGGCCATTTGGATTTTCGGGAGAGTACCGAGAAATTATTTTTTTTTCCAATGTGGCATGATTGAAAATTAATCACTTGTTCAATCGTCTCCGTGAAAACGCAATGCAAGGCAGACATTTTCTGCTGTCTACCACTTTTTCGTTCTCCATTGTCACTGTTTTTCCCTTATCCCCGTTGCAGCACTAATTCACAATGAATAGGAAAAACACCACTGAGGGAAACCTATTTTCTCTGGTGGTGGGGGTCTCCGAAGATCGGAGTATCCCACCTTGTCTCACAACCCATCCCATCTGTTGCGGGTCGGAGTATCCCACCTTGTCTCACAATGCATCCCATCTGTTGCAGATCTCAGTATCCCACCTTGTCTCACAAGGCATCCCATCTGTTGCAGATCTCAGTATCCCACCTTGTCTCACAATGCATCCCATCTGTTGCAGATTGCAGTATCCCACCTTGTCTCACAACGCATCCCATCTGTTGCGGGTCGGAGTATTCCACCGCCTTGGTTCCTCCTCGTCCTCACCAGAAGGCGCACTGTCACTCTATCGTCAACATCAAACCCATAATTAATATTGAACTTACTTGCTGAAACGTTGATCAAATATTTCATCCCTTAATAACATTAAAACTAGTAATTGCATCTGGTCCATATTTTGTTAAAAGACTCTAGGATATTTTACATCTTTGTACTGAATTTCAGCCGTATCCATTGATAAACAAAAAAGTACTATCAAATATTTCATTCCTTAATAACATTGAAACTATTAACTCTATTTGGTCCGTGTTTTGTTAAAAGACTCTTTAAGATCCTCTACATCTTCATATCTAATTTTAGCTGAATCCATTGATAAACAAAAAAGTTTTATCCATATTTCATTCCTTGATAACATTGAAACAATAAAATATATATTGCTTATATCTGGTAAAAACACCTGTTAGGATCTCCTTCACCTATATACCGACCAGCTTAATGCATTAACGATTACAATTATTTTTAATTACAAGAAGGCCTCGATAATATTTTCGTTACATTTATATCACCAATTCATTTCAGAGTTCCCCCATTTAAAAACGTTATTACTTTACGAAACGTCATTTCCGACAAAACTTTCAAAGAAAGATCGTTCATTTCGTCCACTACTTTTCACTAATATTAACAACAGGGTACTAACCGTAGGTAAAGCTTTTGAACGAGTGTGGAGACAGGTTTCTTAAATTACAAACAAAAGTATTATTGATTTAATTTTTATTTATTATTACATTTTGCATAGTTAGGCCTGAAGACATATAAATGTTTACATATTTTTAGTGTAAAAAGAATATTACATTTTACATTGTTAGGACTGAGGACACATAAGCGTTTACATACTTTAAGATTTAAACAAATAATAGTTTTGCATTGTTAGGACAGAGGATTTAAGTATCAACATGCTTTTAGTATAAAAAAAATTTAAACAGTTATTCGATTTTTATAAGATTTCCTTCTCTGTAAACAGAAAATTTTGTGTTCAAATGGTTGTAATTAATAACTTCTTGAGGAGTGAGGATAAGGTATTTTGGGAGGAGAAGTTTTCTTTTCCTCCCATTCATTTTAAAACTACCCACCAAACATTCTCCATATCTAGTGGTCACCTTCTCAAGAGAATTAACTACGTATCTCTCTCCCTCTTTGAGCTCTTCTTTCTTTATGCAGGTATATGCCTCTTGTTCTTCAAGAAGTTTATTTACGGCTCAGGGATTAGCTGAGGGATTCATTCTATATATATATAGAGAAAATTAAAATAAGAAAAGGACATTTCTTATTCAATTATCATTATTTCAACTATCGTTTTAAAATCTCGACAGTGAATCTACCAATTTGAAATCGTAACCGACTGTTCTAAATTCACATCAAACTATTTCTAATATATATAATTATATACCCACGTTTAGTTAGCTGGTTGGTCTGCTTGTGAATTGATGGTTGGTTGGATGACTGGTTAAATTCTAGTATCGTAGATAGTTGACAGTTTGCTCCTAGTTTAGCTTCTGGTTGAAGGTATACTGACTGCTTCCAGGCTTGCAGATGGTTGGTTGGTTGGATGGCTTTAAGTATCGTAGATAGTTGACAGCCTGCTACTAATTTAAATGCTGGTTGAAGGTGTACTGACGGCTTCCAGATGGAAAGTGAAGCATCCTCGAATCAACATGCTTTATATACAAAAACGTGAGGGTGGAATTCCTCCGTCCCACGTAACACCCTTAGACGACTTTCGAGTTTATTACCTGGTTTTTTCTTTAACGAATGTGAGAAGGAATACACGTCCAAGCGAGATTAAGTGTCACCTGCCTACAACCTTTGAGATAAATCAGAGACTATAATGAATGTGGAAAGGAAACATGTTCGAGCTTGATTAAGTACCTGTCACCCACCATCCACTCTTGAGCTAAAATCAGAGAGTAATAGTCGTCTCTCAAGTCAAGTCAAAGACCACATAATATCCTCCTAATGAAAAATACAGACTTGTCAAATGTTCTTCCAAAGCTAATATACAGATTAATCGAGAAAAGATTTTAATAAAAAGCAACTTATTAATAAAAATTAATATATACTTTTCTTGTTACAGTGAAACAAATCTATAAATCAAATCACCCTTATGTTTACATCATTAACACGCATACTCACAACCATGCCAAATGTTACCAATCAAATTTTCAATCTATTCAAATCTGGGACGTATCGCACAGAAGAAGAATTAGAACAAGTATACATAAATATTCATAATAATGTAATATTTAATAGCAATACTATAGATTATAAAATATCTGTCAGCCAACGTGATAACTCTCAAAAGAAATTAAATTTATTTTATATCGCACTACACACCTGTTTAACGGCCTAGCAAAAACTTGGGTTAAGACCAAACTTTCAATGTGGTATTCCAATCATTAAAGAGGACTCAAGCTCCGCTCCGCTTGGACTGACCAACGTGAAAATAAGCTCCATGAAATAAATCCCGTAATATCATTGTGGTCCACTTACTCTGGGGAAAAATGCAGGGATGAGTTTACCGACACTCGTTCAAGAATAGGGCCTTGGCCCACTCTTATTTTTTTACTGAAGAGAAGATCCCGCCACGTTGTGACGACTGCGACTCTCTCCCCTTACTCTACTGTATCTCCTGTCGGAGTGTGATGTGTATCGGGTAGAACGACAGAGGCTAGACATCCAGGAAGGCATAACACAAGTCCTAGGGGATGACGACGACTACATCACCAAGGTTTTAAGGTTATAAATAACTATGGATATTACAGTAAAGTATAGCTGTTTTACCTACGACGCATTTACGTTAGCTCATATACTTTTATGATATCATATTATCAGCTTGAATCAGATTTTGAGTGGTGCGAGATGACCTCATCCGTCGACGCACCCCAATCTAAACCACTAATACTAGTTGCGTTTTTACGATGAACAACATCAGTTTATATCACTTCAGGTAGGGAAAACATCTTAAATGGATGTTTTTAGCCACCGATTATTTATACGGATTAAGAAAATGTCGTGAAAAGTAAACTTGTTCAGTATTAAAATCACGATCGTAATAATCTGTTTAAAGGAATAGGAGCGTAGAGACTTCGGAAATAAAACTCACAGTTTTTCTATTCGATAATTATATATTTATTTTTAGTTTAATCACCATCCCCTGACCCCAAGGATTCTGATTAAACTCCCTCACCTCATCCCGACGCGCTTTCAAGTGGCGAGGAAGAAAAATCTTCCTCCTCATCCCCTTAAAAACGATCTCGGCCACCACCGAGCCCCCATACTTCGTCTCCAAGAACTCTAAACACTCCACTGGATATCGAACTTGAGCTCCTCCCTCCGGAGAAACTTTATTTTTTAGTCCGGCCATCTGTAACAGAAGAGAAATATTACAAAGCATTAACAATACCGAGAATCGTAAATGCATGCAAGTTAAATATGTACGGTGTTCTTTTCATACCAGTCCATTACCGGGTGACTGCAACTACCTAAACCAAATTCACCCCGTGCAGTCGGCAAACTGGGATCGTCTTTCTCGACGAATTCTATATCAGCGGCAAGCCTTTCAAATATGATCTCGCATATCTAATATCTGGTAAAATCTTCATCACTATGATTATAAATGACCTTAATTAACTATAAGCTAATGGTTTTACGTTATTTCCACTTATCTCGTAACCACTTAATAGATCACACTATAATTTTTAAGCTTCCTAGTTAGGTGGGAGTTCAGTGTCTTCCACCTCCGAGTCTCCGGCTGGCATCTGGTTTCATTGCCGTCATAATGGACGGAGACTCGAGAGGGGTTGTGCCTACGGGTGGCCACGTCCGCCACCTTTGGATGAATGGCTACCCACTAATTATTATTATTTACATCGGAGATTAAGTAAGGATATAGGGATGGAGTTGGGATTGGGCTAGTGTACGACATTCCATGTGGCGAAAGGAATGATTTGGGATAACAAGGAAGATCATCTTAGTAGGGGTGACTTTATTCTTTCCATTTGACGGGACACAGTCCCGGTTCCCCCACATCATGGTCCCGGTGCCCCCACATCCCGGTGTAGCGGGACTATTGTCATTTTCTTTCCAAATTATAACGGAAAGAGAATGTTTTTTTTTGGGTAGATATGTCATGAATGTTGCTCCCTACGTTCCTGCTTTTTCCTTACCCGAAGAACCCTTTCGCCCCCGGTTGTGAAACATTCGGATCTCCTGCTCCGTTCCCGCCTCCCTTCGCTTCAAGCAAGCGGATTCTGAAGCCTTTTCTCCAGTCGCTTTTTCACCAGTTACCGCGAGGATAGTTCCCGGAGGGGTGTCATCCCGAGGCGACACTGCAGGTGGTAAAGTTTCCACCGGCCACGTCGTCTACAAGGAGTGCTCGTTCCCTAATGTTCTGCCTATGCTCATTCGAATTCTAGTGTGGTAAAGCTCTATCTATATAGTAGAAGACATCACAAAAAAGGCCACATTTTTCTATCCCTTGCCTTGTCTAGGGAGTCCTTTATTCTGTTATTAAAGTTTCTTCGGGGGTAGTTAATGAAGCAGAAGTTTTTGTAATCGTCTAAGAAATCTATAGGAAATATCCCTTTTTTTTCATAACAATATCAATATTCGACCATAAATTGCTTAGCTGCTTAGCGGAAATTACTTTTATCCCTTCCATCTATTAAGGAATCCAAATTATCTGGTAAAAACCGAATAATCTGTAAATCTAAGTAGTATCACATAAATTTTCCCTGGAATGTTTTCTTACTCATAAATCAGGAAATAGCTCTCGTACTCGCTGAGCTTGTGAATTAAGATGAATGTAATTGGGTGTTTTTCATTGCAAATTTAATTAGCCGGTCCATTATAGATAGACTATGCCTTTCACTTCGTCATTATGACTTATATTTCATCCTCATCCATCCATGTGTACAGGAATTTAATAAAGAGTTCATTACCACTTATAGTCATGTGAACAAAAACTTGACTAACATTACTCATGAGATTAAATTGGAAACGTCGTCAAAATTTCACTGCTCGCGAATTTGACTTTAGATGTTGAGTTATTAAATTTCAGTTGGCGAACTGATAGCTGCAGCGCAAATTTAGCTGCTGTTTTACACATTCTCCACATCTGCGTAGGAAGTAAATTATTTTCTCTCCACCGTCGAGTTTCGTAGAGAAAATAGTCGGCTCAGTTATCTTGGCGCACGGATAGCGATTAGAACTAGTTCCTATGAGCGACAACTGTGGAATAGCCGAGGTGTGCGCGATACGACAACTTACTTTTCTAATGGAAAAACATCTAGCTCTACTGCCTTTTACTTGGGCATTATTACTTCTATTTCATCCTCGTTCAGCTATGTGTACAGGAATTTAATAAAGAGTTCATTACCACATAAAGTCATGTTGGCAAACACTTGTTCAATTGCTTCCTCGATACAATTCTTCGTTTGATCCTTACCTTATCCATACAATTGAGGCGGAATCAGTGCTGAAAAAAACACACATGCTTTGGCATCTGTAATGGAACCAGTATGTCAGGTGAGCGTGGAACCGGTAACGTCAGCGTGACTCACGTCCGTCAGGAACGGTCGCCGGGAGGAGGTCATCATCACACGCTTGGAGCACAGTCCCCTGACTCACTCCTACCTCTTCCCTGGAGAGAGAACTCCACCTCGGTGTGAAGAATGCGACTCTCCTCTCAGCATTAGGCATATCCTGACGGAGTGTGATAAATACCGGGACGTTCGAAGGCTCCCCTAAAAATAAGGGGAGACTTAGGAAATCTCCTAGGGGATCACCCTAATGAACTTGATAGCATCATATTATTCTTCAAAGTTATTGGGCTCTTCTCGAAAGTTTAAATATAAAATAAAATGCAAAAAGTTTCTATAAAATAGTAGTCGTTATTATATACACTATATAAACAATTTAAGGGACAAGGGTGCAAAATGACCTGGATTTCGACGTACCCTTAAACAGCAACACTACTACTACTTATTATCCGGCATGGCCTTTTCTCCCCCGTATATATGGCAAATAACATGTTCACTGTTGTACTTGGTCTGCTCATCTGTCAGTGGAATCATTGTTTTATTGGACGAATAACACTTTTGTATTTTGCCGGCAAAGTCAGCTAATTGTGCCGTGAACTCCTTCGCTACATACGCGCCTTTGTTTAAATACGGCTCTTTGGCAATATTGGGACAATTATTTCTGCTTTTGACATAGATGCAAAAACTGAAAGCAATATGTTTTTGATTGGGTTCAGAAATGAACTTTCTGGATTGTTCATGCAGCTCTGATTTGTAACCAGAATGGATTCATAATCAGCGGAAATTACAAATGGTAGTGATGATGTAATTAGAATAAAAAAACATTTCGGGTCTCACACCATTCTTAATCTCCGGCATCACAATTCTCACGGTTTTGTTTTGACCTCAAAATGGCATATGATTGGCGATAAGTTTTCTTCTATCGGTCCCAGTACAATAGGCAAAACAGCGCTTGCATATTCTTTTAATTCCATTTTTCTAGTCAGCTGCATGCCCACTAGTTTTTCAAAAAGTTTAATGTAATCCTAATGAGATACGCCTTTGACATTGGTTAGGAAAAGTAAATCTCTATCATCGGATGACTCATTGTCGACTTCTTCGATTGGATTGATGTTTTTATCATCATCCGAGCGGACCTCATTAACCGTGATGTTATTTACTAGCTCAAAGTTTCATATGAGCGATAGAGGCGTAGGAAAGGAAACACACTTAAAGTCATATATGTGAAATAAACTGCGATACCGCGTCACCCTATGCGTATTTTTTGGTACGTATTTTGCTAGAAAAGCATACTTAGAGCCCAAATCTTAATTATTTTTTACACTAACTAAAGCATGTGAATTTCTATTTACTGCGAGGAGAGCAATAAATGATCTTCCTTTTAACGGAATATAAATATTTACTCTTAAAAGCAAACATTTAATTGCAAATAAGGTCCAACCGCTCTTTAAAATACACACTTCGTCCATTTCCTTCACTATTTTATAAAATGAATCGCTCAAATAGTCGTCTAGATCTGTTGTTTTATAAATGGGGAAATTCTTTTTTTGAAAGCTCTCTCTCTTTTCTTATCGTGAACATTTACAAATGAACATTACAAAACTAAATTTGTTTTAATACTATATTTATCTGCTAATTCTCTCCCAATGTTTTGTTTTTAAACCTATTTTTTTCCTTTTTTAAAAATTATGACGTCCTTTCTCGTAGATACATGACCAAACCTGTACGTAACTAAATTAGATTTAAACGCTTACTCAAAATCTTCCCCTTCATCTTCCGAATCCTCCTCGTCAGTGTCTACGTCAGTGGACGAATGGCTGTTGTATTCTAAAGAAAGAAACGCCAAGCCATTCGCTGACTCGCTTGGGCCTAGGAATTTCCACCATCGCTCTTGTATGCTTCACATATATTACTTAGACTATCACCATTTTCATTTCTGCTGCTGTTTATGCCGCTTGCTATGCTATGGCATGCGAAGTCTTAATTAATTCTAGGCCATTTGGATTTTCGGGAGAGTATCGAGTGATTATTTTTTTCCAATGTGGCATGATTGAAAATTAATCACTTGTTCAATCGTCCCCGTGAAAACTAAACGCAAGGCAGACATTTTTTGCTGTCTAGTACTTCTTCGCTCTCCATTGTCACTGGTTTTCCCTCAATCCCGTTGCAGCTCTAATTCAAAATGAAAAGAAAAAACCCTACTGAGTATTTTTACGAGAACTTTCCTCACCATCAACATCGTTGTGTATATAAATGACCTACACACAGCTTGTGGTATTCCAGTTTGAAAATGCTTCCTCAATTTCACCAGAACTGGATCCGACTCCGTTAACTCATAAACGAGTTTAGGATAAATATCATAAAAGGATTTATCTTTGTTCTCCATTTTCTAGATGGACTGGGTACTTGGTGTTGTGGACCTGCACACAGCTTGTGGTATTCCAGTTCGTAAATGCTTCCTCAATTTCACCAGAACGGGATCTAACTCCGTTAACTCATAAAAGAGTTTAGGATAAATATCATAAAAGGATTTATCTTTGTTCTCCATTTTGTGATATTGTTCTCCATTGTGATAAACCTGTCAGAGACGCTAATCTTCCATAAAACCCCTTGGGGATCTCAAGAGATATTCCGGTTCTTACGAGACAGCGTAAGCGCCCTCTTTTGGAGGGCGATGAATTTATTTTTTAGTCCGGCCATCTGTAACAGAAGAGAAATATTACAAAACATTAACAAAACCGAGATCGAAAATTCATGCAAGTTAAACATGTACGATGTTCTTTTCATACCAATCCATTACCGGGTGACTGCAACTACCAAAACCAAATTCACCCCGTGCAGTCTTCAAACTGGGGTCAACTTTCTCGACAAAATCTAAATCAGCGGCAATCCTTTCAAATATGATCTCGCATATTTAAGTCCTGGTGAATTTTTCAATACTATGATTATAAATGACCTTAATTAACTCTAAGCTAATGGTTTTACGTTATTTCCACTTATCTCGTAACCACTTAATAGATCACACTATAATTTTTATGCTTCCTAGTTAGGTGGGAGTTTAGTGTCTTCCACCTCCGAGTCTCCGGCTGGAATCTGGTTTCATTGCCGTCATAATGGACGGAGACTCGAGAGGGGTTGTGCCTACGGGTGGCCACGTCCGCCACCTTTGGATGAAAGGCTAACCACAAACTATTATTATTTACATCAGAGATTCAGTAAGGATATAGGGATGGAGTTGGGATTGGGATAGTGTACGACATTCCATGTGGCGAAAGGAATGATTTGGGATAACAAGGAAGATTATCTTAGTAGAATGAAGGGTGACTTTATTCTTTCCATTTGACGGGACACAGTCCCGGTTCCCCCACATCATGGTCCCGGTGCCCCCACATCCCGGTGTAGCGGGACTATTGTCATTTTCTTTCCAAATTATAACGGAAAGAGAATGTTTTTTTTTTGGGAAGATACGTCATGAATGTTGCTCCCTACGTTCCTGCTTTTTCCTTACCCGAAGAACCCTTTCGCCCCCGGTTGTGAAACATTCGGATCTCCTGCTCCGTTCCCGCCTCCCTTCGCTTCAAGCAAGCGGATTCTGAAGCCTTTTCTCCAGTCGCTTTTTCACCAGTTACCGCGAAGATAGTTCCCGGAGGGGTGTCATCCCGAAGCGACACTGAAGGTGGTGAAGTTTCCACCGGCCACGTCGTCTACGAGGGGTGTTCGTTCCCTAATGTTCTGCCTATGCTCAGTCGAATTCTAGTGTGGTAAAGCTTCATCTATATTATAGAAGACGTTACAAAAAAGGCCACATTTTTCTATCCCTTGCTTTGTCTAGGTCGTCTTTTAGTCGGTTGTTAAAGATTCTTCGGGGGTTGTACGAAGCTGAAGTTTATTCTAATTGTCTAAAAATACCAGAGGTTATATACCTTATTTTCACACCAATCTCAAATTTGGCGCTAAATTGGTTAGCTGTTTAGCGGAAATTAATTTTATCCAGGCCTTCCATTAAGGAATCCAAAGTATCTGGTAAAAACAGAATAATCTGTAAATCTAAGTAGTACACATTGAGCGTGTTACGAGTAACATTTATTTTTACTCCAAATTGGGTATCACATTAATTTTCCCTGGAATGTTTCCTAATTTATGAATCAGGAAATAGCTCTCGTACCCGCTGAGCTTGTGAATTAAGATGAATGTAATTGGGTCTTTTTCATTTTTTATTGCAAATTTAATTATCCGGTCCATTATAGATAGACGAAGCCTTTCACTTCGGCATTATTACTTCTATTTCATCTTCATTCATCCATGTGTATAAGAATTTGATAAAGAGTTCATTACCACATAAAGTCATGTTGGCAAAAACTTGACTAATTGCTTCCTCGATACAATTCTTCGATTTATCCTTACGTTATCCAAACAATGGAGGCGGAATCAGTGGTGGGAGAAAACACATGCATTGGCATCTGTAATCGAACCAGTATGTCAGGTGAGCGTGGAACCGGTAGCGTCAGCGTGGCCCACGTCCGTCAGGAACGGTCGCCGGGAGGAGGTCATCATCACACGCCTGAGGATAGGGCACAGTCCCCTGACTAACTCCTACCTCTTCACTGAAGAGAGAGAACTCCACCTCGGTGTGAAGAATGCGACTCTCCTCTCAGCATTAGGCATATCCTGACAGAGTGTGATAAATACCGGGACGTTCGAAGGCTCCCCTAAAAATTAGGGGAGACTTAGAGTAGATATCAATTTAGCGGTTTTGTAACGAGGTCATCCGCGAAGCTCTTTTCCCTTTCACTTTTGCGCAATCTAGCTGAGCTAGGCCAACGTCACACCTCTGCCCGGGAGAACATACACCCCCATCCACTCATCTGCAGCATGAGGCGACTATGATTAGGTCATACATCCACCCGGGAACATGAGCATGAGAGCACAGCCCGAGGATACCATACCACCCAACTGCAACGTGTTAAAAAAAAAAGGTCAGACCCGGTGAAGGGAATTGTTCAGGTAATACGAGTCATATGATCTATAATAATAAAGACAATTTTTTCAAATTTTACGCCAAAATTAATTGGCCATTTATTTTTTTTAGTTTCAAATTCTCCCCCCAAGCATCTTCATTAAACAATGTTATTTCATTTTTGCTTAATTTGAAGTACTTGGGGAGGAATATTCCCCTCTTCACCCCACCGAATAAGATCTCCGCCAGCAGGCCACCAAAGCGACTACCCGACTCCCGGATTTCCTCCACGCAATACTCCTCCCCCTCCACTAGGTCCTCCTTCCTGAGGTACCTAGCCCTCTCCTGGGCAAGGAGTAACTTGCTCCGGATTGACGTCCTAGGAGTCACGATGTCGGCGGCGAACCTACTAGCAACGTTGGTCGTAGTTGCGGTGGCGGCAGAGACGGTGTTGTTAACGGAACTCATCCTAGAAAAGAATTAAAAATAGTTGTTTTACATATTTAAATTATCATTTATTGAATAAAGTTACATATCATAAAAAGTATCACTACCTTAATTAGTATCTGAACTGCCAAATCCACTCACACCTCGACTAGTTGGTGAAAAGTGGTCATTGGTCGCAACAAAAATGACGTCTGTAGCAATATGTTCAAATATAATTTGACATATCCGATCCCCCCTGTTTACTATAAAATCCTCGTTGCTATGATTATAAAGGAGTACTTTAATTTCCCCTCTATAATTTCCATCGACTACCCCAGCGCCCACCTCAATTCCAAATTTTAATGATAAACCCGACCGAGACGCTAATCTTCCATAAAACCCCTTTGGGATCTCAAGAGATAATCCAGTTCCCACAAGACAACGCCCCCTTTTAGGAATAACATCATCCTGAATAGCAGCAATATCATATCCAGCCGAACAGTCATAACTAGATTCAGGAATGATTGCAAGCGGATGCAATTTCTTGATAGCAACAAGCATTCTACAGCATTTATGTCGAAGGAAAACAGAAGAAATGAGATTTTAGTTCATGCTAGTTATAATATTAATGATAAAATGCTATAAGAAGCACTAAATTTTATACGAAAAGTATACTCACTTGATGGAGGAGATAGAGCTAACAGCGAGAAGATCTGGTGAGCTAACGAAGAGAGTTGATGGCGGGAAAAGCTGGTGGACTAATAGAGTTGACGGTGAGAAGAGCTGCTGAGCTGACGACAGGAGCTGACGACAGGAGCTGATGACAGGAGTTGATGACGAGAAGAGCTGGTTAGCTGACGACAGGAGTTGATGACGAAAAGAGCTGGTGAGCTTACGACGTGAGTTAACGGCGGAAAGAGCTGGTGAAGACGGTGCGATGGTGCAGGAGACGAGTCGATCTGCAGATGCGAGTGAATATCTCCCAACAAAACGAGCTCTTATATACTGAATTAAGTTAAAGAAACCTTTGATTCACCAAGGAAGGTTAGTTTACTTACCAGCATTATCCTTCAGAATCTGAATCTAGAAAGGTGTCCGAGGAAAAATAAGAACCCACTCGTTTCCGCTTCAAGGCACGGTGATACTCTAGATAATTAGAATAATTCTTGCGCCTTTTATGAGTATTGAAGGCGAACGTATACGATTCCCTTGAGTCAGAGGACGAATCATCTTCTGACGACGAACTTTCATGTCTGGTAAATGTAGATGAACAGTCCGACTTATCAATCAATGCAAACAGAGGCGTCCTAACACAGTTAGAGCACCAATAATCACTCCGCTGAATCACAGATTCCGTCTCGATTACATTTAAAACCGTGTGATGTATATATAGATATACGCTAAAGGGTTTAAACGGTCTAATTGATGATGCACACTTCAAACAAAATGTAGCTGCCGTATACTTTGAACTAAAACTATAGTGCATCAACACCATGTGAAATGGGCTTCCTATATAAGACTGCATATCATAAAGAAAATCAAAAGGTCTATCCAGCAAAATTTGATATGCGTATGGTGTTAGACGCGTATTAAAATTAAACTCAATATTATTAATCTCCAATTCATAATCTAACATGGAATCATCTGACAAAGCCCCCAAACACCGTTTCCATAGGATTTTCCTATTACATTCTATATAATATACTAAATCGGTACACACTGTCTGCGGAAGACTGAGTTTATATGTATCCGTTTTTCTTTCCAAGCATGATGCCACGACTCTCAGACATAGAGTATAAAGGGGTGGTAAACCGATGAAACTAAAATATTTCTGAATATTATGTAGAGCATATGCAGAAGCATTTACTTCAGTAAACTGTGATCGGTTTAAACGTATAAAACGACTCATAGTAGAGCTTTCAAAGCACATGGGAAAATGAAGTATAGGATTGAGTACATTTGATGTATTTATATGAACAAGGAAATGGATGCCGACTTCATTGTAAGGTTTTTTTAGTTCAATACAACACACCTCGTTGCGTGCGGCCGGTGATGGAGTGAAAGGATGGCTAACAGTCATCCGACTAAGGTTCACCTTCATCATTATAGCAATTGCATTTGAGTTCTCCCCCACACCACGACCTACATACGTATATCTAGGATGACTCATATAGAGGTTACTATAGAGGTCGTGTTCACCTTAGATACTCGCTTCGTCAGCGCATATTTTTTCCCCCACCTTCGACTTCTACTGAAGCGAGAAGTGAAAGGCATTAGACCTAGATCTTTCTGCTAGGCAAGACCGCACACACCTCGGTTAGTTCATAGTCGTCGTTCATGGGAACAAGTTCCAATCGCTACCCGTACGCGAGATACACTGAGTAAACTAATTTATCTATAAAACTCTACGGTGAAGAGAACATTTTCCATTTCCCATCGAGATTTCGAGAGATTTGGAAGAATTCCACAGAAGCTTTCATCATCTTCATCAGCATCTACAGACATTCACAGTGAGTAAAAAAAAAAACATTTTTTTGTTTCGATTTTAATCTTTTAAAATATATTTGGATAGACTTATTCGCGGTATCGATTATCTTTACAGCACCCACTTTTCCGCTACCTTACAAAAAAAACATGCATTCAATCGCAGAAATTTTAAATAATTTCAATTCTCGTCAGTTCACCTCACAGGAACTAGAACAGGCAATCATGAACATTCATCGACGTGTTGTTTTTGATAATGATGTTATAAATGATATGGAAACCTTCACACGGATGAAAGAGGCGCTAGACGAGGTAAAGGGTAGAAAATTTTGTAATTATTGCGAAGTGTACTACAACACAGATGAGGCTTTACAACACGAAAATACGAATTTGCACAGACAGAAGGTGACGAACCAACTAGGTCGAGGCTTTATTGAGGTGGAATCTGCTATCCGATCTAGACTTCAAACGTTCTGGATCACTCCAGAGGAGGATAAAGGTGGGGACGTAATTTCTTTCCTCGACGACATTAAAGAACAGGTAGCCGAGAAATTACTAGAACAGGTAATTGCAAAAAAATCGATTAAATTTAATCTTATTTTAATTTGTAAATTTCATAAAGGTGAGGGAGAGGAATTGGATGCATCTTTCAAGACAAACAATAGACGTCTCTTATCTGCGGATAATATGGGGGAAGTATTGAACGAGGCTTTTTCAAAATTGCTCAAGGAGAAGTCGGAATTCCAAGCAAAGGGGTCCGGATGGAGCCTTTCTAATGTAATTGGGTTAGAATTGCGCATAAATAAATATACTCCTTTTCGAGGATCCACATACATTAAACTTCCGGCCAAAATAGCTAATACACTATCTGTAATCAACGTGCAAAATGAAGATATATATTGCTTCAAGTATGCTGTTTGGGCAAAGAATATTGATAATAATCCTCAAAAGGTTTGCAAGTATAATACGCAAGCCTTTCGTACGGGTTATAATTGGAACTGTATAGATTACCCTGTAGAATTGAAAGATATCCCCAAATTTGAGCGAGCAAACAATATTTCGATAAACGTTTTTGGTCTAACAGACAAAAATGAGGTTTACCCGATGAAAGTTGTCGATCTAGAGCTAGAAGATCACAGAGATTTGCTTTTTGTTACAAACGATGAAACTTCGCACTTTTGCTGGATCAAAAATTTTAATAGATTGATTCGCTCGCAAATTACAAGATATGAGCACAGAATCCACATTTGCAAACGCTGCCTCACGCACTACTACGATGAGATCAAACTCGAAGAACATCAGCAATTATGCAAAGGGGCGGGGAAACCGAGTAAAATTGTAATGCCGGACGAGAGTGATAGCATTTTAAAATTCACTCACGTTAATTATTCCGTTCGAGTAGATTACGTCATATACGTTGACTTTGAATGCCTTCTCGAAAATGTGAGCACTTGTGAACCCTCTTCACATACATCCTACACGAACGTGATACAAAAACACACACCATTTAGCTTCTGCTATATGGTAATCACACCTGACGGATGCCAAAGGCCTCAGTTATATCGAGGACCGAACGCAGCGCGTGTGTTTATCGAGCGAATGAAAGAAGAGGCGGATAAAATACGTGCTTTGTATAAAGATACCGTCCCCATGAACCCCCTCACTCCCGATGAGGAGAGCGTGTTTCAGGAGACAGTGGATTGTCACATTTGCGGGAAAGAACTTAACGAGGATCGCGTGAGAGATCACGATCACTTGACAGGACGATTTAGGGGTGCAGCGCATCAGTTTTGTAACATGCAGTATAGAATGCCGAATTTCTTACCAATCTTCATCCACAATCTTTCATCATACGATGGTCATTTCATTGTCCGAGAGTTAGATTATGACGAGAGGAGAATATTCGTAATACCAAATTCTAAAGAAAAGTACATTACATTCGCAAAGTCTGTCGATGACAATTTTAACATTCGGTTTATCGATACGTATCGGTTCATGTCTGCTTCTCTGGCGTCCTTGGTCTCAAATCTGAAGACTTTTAAATACACCCAGCAAACATTCAACAAGATGACACATTTGGTTACACGAAAGGGGGTTTATCCATACGACTACACTGATTCACTGGAACGATTAGATGAAACCTCACTTCCGGATAGAGAAAAATTTCATAATCGGCTCACAGGCGACGATATTTCAGAGGAAGATTACGCTCACGCTTCTAACGTTTGGGCATCATTCGAATGCAAAACATTGGGGGATTATAGTGATGTCTATCTTATAAGTGACGTCACACTTTTAGCCGACGTCTTCGAGAATTTCAGAGACGTTTGTTTTGATGCATACAAGCTTGACCCTGCGTGGTATTACACTGCTCCGGGGTTAGCTTTTGACGCTATGCTGAAGCATACAGAAATTGAGTTGGAACTTTTAACAGATTACGACATGCTCCTGATGTTTGAGGCAGGTATTCGCGGGGGAATATCACAATGCTGCAAAAGATATTGCGAGGCAAATAATAAATATTTGGAAAATTATGATCCCGAAGCTGAGTCTAACTTTATTACCTATCTTGACGCGAATAATCTCTATGGTTGGGCGCTCTCCCAGCCACTCCCATATGCAAATTTTTGATGGCTCTCCCCTATGGAAATTTCAAATTTTGAGGTCGCTAAAATTTCAAATGAAAACGAAAAGGGGTATATTTTGGAAGTTGATCTCGAGTATCCGCAGTCTCTTCACGATAGTCATTCCGATTTCCCGCTTTGTCCGGAAAACCGAGTCCCACCCGGTGGAAAACATAAAAAGTTAATTACCACGCTCGAGGGTCGGACTAAATACGTTATTCACTATGTCAACCTCAAGCAGGCTCTTTCCCTTGGACTTGTTATGAAAAAGGTACATAGAATCATCGAATTTAGTCAATCCCCTTGGTTAAAGACATATATTGACTTGAACACTAATCGAAGGCAATTAGCCACTAATGACTTCCAAAAAGACTTCTACAAGCTCATGAATAATTCCGTATTTGGCAAGACGATGGAGAATGTGCGAAAAAGAATTAACATACAATTAGTGACTGACGAAAAAAAATTACAAAAGTTAATCAATAAATCGACATTTTTGGACAGAACGATTTTCAACGAGTCTCTGGTGGCCGTTCACATGCGAAAGGCGACTATCAAAATGAACAAACCGATATACATAGGTTTCTGTGTTTTAGACCTCAGCAAGACATTAATGTATGACTTTCACTATCAGACAATGTTGCCAAAATACGGTAAGAACATCTCCCTTTCCTACAGCGATACCGATTCGTTTATTTACCAAATTTACACAAATGACATTAATGAGGACATATTAAGCAACCTGGATGCGTTTGATACATCAAATTACCCAAAGTCTCACCCTTGCTACTCTGAGAAGAACAAAAGGGTCATTGGGAAATTTAAAGACGAATGTAATTCTTTAATTATGACTCATTTCGTAGGTCTGAGAAGCAAACTATATTCCTTCAAGGTCGAGGGTGGAAAGGAAAAAAAGAAAGCCAAGGGCATAACCAAATCTGTCAAAGATAAATGTCTAAAATTCAACGACTACGTTCGTTGCCTGCATGAAAATTCCACAGAATTCAGAAGGATGACAGTCATTCGAAGTAATAAGCATGAATTGTACACGGTACAAATGAACAAAGTCACGCTAAACGCAAGCGATGACAAAAGATACATTTGCGAGGATGGGATTAATACTATGGCTTGGGGTCATTACAAAATTCCGCGAAAGAGAACGCATAGCGAGGCGTTTGGTAATGAAGATTTTTGATACTTATAAACACCCATTAGGCGCTATAATAGGATCAGTACCAATCATGACATTGGTCTGGAAACATCCTTTCACTTGCATCTGCGCAGGCCCTTCGGGGTGTGGAAAAACGACGTTCGTGACGAAATTCTTGAAAAATTTACCTTACATGATCGATAGTTCAATACATCAGATTGTGTGGTGCTGCAGTCGCGGAAGTGAACCAAGAATACGTACGAGTACACCAATTCAATTTCGAACCGAAATACCCCCTTTCGAAGAATTCGTAGGCGTGCCAACATTGTACGTGCTAGATGATCTAATGAGTGAGGGAGCGTACAGTAAAGACGTATGCAAATTGTTCACAAGAGGAAGCCATCATTTTAACATTTCCGTGTTCTTAATCACGCAAAACATATTCTATCAGAGCCCGCAAGCGAGAAATATATCCCTAAATTCCAAGTATATAGTAGCATTTAAAAATCCTAGAGATCGACTACAATTCGGTCACTTGGCTCGGCAGGTCTATCCTGAAAAATCGCAGGAATTGGAAAGGGTATATAAAGAGGTGACGCAAGAACCATTCGGCTATTTGGTCCTAGACCTCGGACAGGACACGGACGAAAGGTTTAGATTCCGTACTAAAATCTTTCCTGAAGATAGGGTCACAGTAATCTACATGCCCGTGCATGATGAAAAGATTGGAGAACAATAATCATTTACTTCATGTGCTAAAATCTGCCAAACCAAAGTTGCGATCAGCTATAGTAAAAGCATCGGATGCGGAGTTGATTAAAGCCATCTCCGAATGTTGTTTGAATACGCTTGAACGTAGACATAAGATAAATAATAGGCTAAAGCGAAAACTATTCAAGCATCGATATACTTTGAGAAACTTGGCTTCGCGTGGTATTAGCATTAAAAAAAAGCGCGCGCTTCTCGTACAGAAAGGAGGCTTTCTGCCAATGCTACTCGGATCCATATTGAGTGGTGTCATTGGTAGCCTCATTGGCGGAAAATGAGTTTGCGTAAAATGCTCGTAGTCGACCCTGAGGCTTTTGAGCGAGGTCAAATGAAGAGGAGATTAAATGCATTAGATGTTGAAATGAAAGCCGTCTTGGTGAAAAGAGGTGTGAAGGACGTAGACAAATGGCACATGTACAAGCGTGTGCTAGATAAATATCTGAACACAGTTTCCGAGATTAAATCGCCCATTCATATTCCAATAGTGAAATCCTTGGGTCAGAGTCAGTCACATAGAAGGTCACAGGACAGTGAGGAGGAGGAGACCCACGCACTGAGGAAATCGCTTGCCGATGTGAAACGAGCGAATGCTGATTTGGATAAGACATGGGAACGTATAGAGGGAAGACTAGACGCGGTGGGGAATCTATCGAAACAGCTAAAGAGAAGAAAAAGAAAGAGGTCAGAACGAAGCGAAAAAGAAAAGTCACCAAGAGCAACGCCAAGGCGAAGCAGTCGACCAAGGAAACCGAAAAAATTCGGAGACGAGTGGATAACGATATAATCGAGAAGGTGTACAATGATCCAGAACACTCTGCGGGTTTTTCCACTGTCGAGAAATTAAATCGAGCGACTGGAATTTCGAGAAAGACAATACGCGAGTGGTTAGATTCTCAAGACGCATACACACGCCACAGACCGATGAGGAAGAAATTCCCTAGAAATCGTTACATCGTATCATACATTGATGAATGCTGGCAATGTGATCTGAACGATATGCGAAGTTTGAAAAAATTCAACAGAGGACATTGTTATATTTTGACGGTGATTGATTTATTTTCGAGGTATGCGTGGGCAAGAGCTTTACGGAAAAAGAGCCCAGAGGAGGTAGTCGAGGCGTTTAATAATATTTTTCGCGAAAGAAAACCGCTAAAAATTCAAAGCGATAAGGGTGGTGAATTTATGAATAGTAAATTTAAAAATTTCCTGTCGAAACGTGGTGTAAAGTTTTACACAACAAACAATCCAGACATAAAGGCCAGTCTCGTTGAACGTTTCAATCGAACTCTAAAATCAAAAATGTACAAGTATTTTACGAGATATTCAACGTACAATTACGTGGATATATTATCCAAATTGGTGAATAGTTATAATAATAGCGTACATTCCAGCTTAGGAGTTAAGCCTGTTGAGGTGAATGAGAGAAATGCATTCTCAATCGTTTGTCGCACAAGGAAACCTCTTATTAGCAAAAATGTTAAATTTAAAGGGGGTGATTACGTAAGAATCAGTAAGGAGCGACGCCCATTTGCGAAAGGATATACGCCCAATTATACCAACGAAATATTTCAAGTTGAGGGTGTGAATCGGTCGAGGGAGATACCAACGTACAAGTTGAAAGATCTGAACGGTGAGGATATAAAGGGTAGTTTCTATGAGCAAGAGTTAGTGAGGGTTAACCTTTCCCCCGATACGGAATACAAGATTGAAAAAATTTTAAAGCGTAGGGGGCGGGCTGGCGATTTAGAATATTTTGTAAAGTGGCAAGGATACCCAAAATCATTTAATTCTTGGATCTCCGCTTCTTCGGTGCGTAAAATATGAACGAGTTTTACATTACGTTGCCTAGTGATAGTTCAAAAACATATTTTCCTCACAACACGATCTCACATTTCCGTACGAGATTATCGCACCGTCTCGATTTGGTAAATGGTGAATGGATGGTGGGTTTGGCCGAGATTTCTATTCCTCCAATCGAGGGAGTAAAGGATAACGATAAGCAGAGCGTTTTGAGAGAAATCACAAATTATTCTTCAACCAAGGACAACAGGACTCGGAACGAGCAGGGTTTGGTCCGGGGTGAAATCGGTGGGCCTGAGGATAAAGATATTGTTAGAGTAAAGTTGAAGGATGGTTCGTTTTTCATCGTTCCAAATGGTAGGTACGAGAGCATAGCTTTTGCCTTCGAACCATCATTTTTTGAGATTAGCGGAGAGAAAAGGCTTGACATAGCGAATGATGTAGTGATATACGCAGATGGAATGACAGTGAATGATAAAAAGAGTGGTGTAAATGAGAGATTATCACCAAACTCCGTGCAGATTATTACGGATGATGTTAAGTATACGTTAAAGCCAGGAACATATAATTCGTTCAAGGAATTATTCGATAAATCGATTAAAGATTTCAACGGTGAACAGCAGGCTAAAATAAAACATGATATTCTGATATTATCAAGTATTCTTCTCCGTTTCTATCAGTGGGATTCATCTTCATCAACACTTGCGGAGGATTTCGTAAAGAATTTCAAGAACATTAAATCTGAATACCGTAAATTGCGAAGCGGTAGAACGAAAAGAGAAATCTTGTCTCCTTCCAAAAACGTTTACGTTTACACAGATATAATTAAACCTCAACTGGTAGGTGATTCGCTCAGTCGATGCTTGCGTATATTAAACACTCAAGACTTACACTGGGCATTCAATCCCATTTTCTATCACCCAGTCGAAAAGAATAACATTGAAAGCATTGAAATTCTTTTGACAAACAAACTCGGAGATCCAATTCCATTTCGTAGTGGTGAGCAATCTTCCATCGTCGTATTGCATTTTATAAAAAAGGCGTAATATAAGTTTATTGATCATTGAGCGTCGAGATGGCTCCAGTGGCGGATCGATATTTGGCTTACTACCTAAAGCAGTCAGGTGGGGAGATTGGACCAATATATCGAGCATCGTATCGTGTGCAAAAGGGGCGGGGTATAGGAAATTTTCTTGCTGGCTTGTGGCGTTTTGCCAGACCTCTTTTTTACAGCGGGTTGAAGACGGTTGGTAAGGAGGCGGTTAGTGCCGGGGCGGCAGCCTTGAGCGATCTAGGAACAAAGCCTTTTAAAGAGATATTGAGAGGAAGATTAAACGAGGCGGGGCAGAACTTGAAGCGTAAAGCGGAGGAGAAAATAAAAAACATGAGTGGGGGTGGGGTGAGACTGGTTAAGCGTCCACGATTGAATAAAATAAAAACTAGCGTCAGGAAAAATAAAGGACATTCGCAGAGAAGGCGAAGAGGGAAGAAGGTCGTGCATAGTGATATTTTTTCCAACTAAGTCATGGCTGAGCATATGCTAACCTCCTTGGACTTATTCCAACCCAATCCACCCATTCAGACTAACATTTTATCAAAGCGACTAGTTTCCTATAAACCTATATCATCGCTGGATAATAGATCGGTGATTGAATTCGTGATTAAAGATTCCGGTGATGCCTACAAGGATTTGAATAGTATATTCCTCAGGTTGAGAGTGAAAGTGTGTAAGGCGGACTTGACAGATTTTACGTCTAGTGATGCTAATCAACCTGGCGTTGTGAACAATATTCTCCACTCCCTCTTTGAACAGTGTAACGTTTATTTCAATGGGACGTTGGTCACTCCTTCGGAGGATAATTATCATTACAGGAGCTATATTGAGAGTGCGTTAAATTATGGCGTCGATGCTAGCAAAACACATTTGAGGAACGTAGGTTGGGAAGTGGATACGGGGGATGATATTAATAAAACTAATAACAGCAATGCAGGTTACATAAAGCGAAAGTCGTGGTTCAACAACAGTGCCGAAGTTGAGCTATATGGTAAATTACATGTGGACGTGTTCAATCAGTCACAATTGTTGTTAGATCGAGTCGATATAGGAATCAGGTTGATGATATCAAACCCTGCATTTCATCTGATGGGTGAAGTGGTAGGAGTAATGAGAATACTAGATGCGACTCTTTACGTTCGACATTTTGACATCAACCCTTCAATATTAGTAGCACACAGTAACATGCTGGAAAAAAATAATGCTAGATATCACTACAAACGTACGGAAATGAAATCTTTCACGATTCCTTCCGGTGGAAGAACTCTGAGCATTGATAATGCAATTGTAGGTCGAGTACCCAACACTATAATATTTGCTATGGTTGATAATGACTCGTACGCTGGTAGGGTTGAGAAAAATCCATTTGCTCTCTCTCACTATTCCCTGGAAACTTTTTCACTCTTTGTAAACGGTGTTCAGATTCCTTCCGAGGGACTGGAATGTAATTTCAGCAGTAAAAAGTATTGGGCGCGGGCATATGATACCATATTTTCAGGTAGTGGAATAAAGCATTATGATAGGGGTAATCAAATCACGTACGACATGTTTGGACATGGATATTTCATGCTAGTGTTCGATCTTACACCTGACGATTCGGGAAACGAAGATTATGTAAGTCTCGGAGATCGTGGTGTGGTGCGAATAGAGGCGAAATTCGAGAAAGAATTGACAAACAGTAACGTGCTTGGTATTTGCAGAATACGATGCCTCGCTAGAAATTGATAAAAACAGGAACATTATCACAAATTATTAGTCTAGCAATGGATAGTGTACAGATTGATAGGTTATTGAATCCGCTAAAAATATTCCGCGGAGTCTACGCTTCCGATAAATTACCCCACTCTCCTATAAATGGCATATACGTAGTGAACTTAGATCCTTCATACTTACCTGGGTCTCATTGGGTGGCGATATATATTCTCAATGGTATAGCAGAGTATTTTGACTCATATGGATTGGTGCCTTTCGTTCCGGATATTATAAATTTTTTGAAACCTTTCGCTTGCACTCACAATCGGGTTCAGATTCAAAGTTTTCATTCTGACATTTGCGGAGAATACTGTTGTCTTTATGCAGTTAGTAAGTCGTTAGGATACACCCTACACAAATTCCTCACACAATTTCATCATACCATCCCTCACCTCAACGACTGCCGCGCTCTGAAGCTGTTTCACTTAACCTTCAACGAGTTGAGGAGTGAAAGGAGGTGTCATCCTGCGGCTCAGCATTGCTGCTCGAGAATAAATATCATGCTTCGGGGGGAGAAACGTCATTGATGAGATAGACTCTCCGGAATGCATATCGTCACTTCTGTGTGTTTCTCTAAGGGTGGGGTGATAGAGCTGGCTGCAGTGGATATTGACTCAAATCGTCTGTTTTGGGGGAGTTTTAAGAAGAATGGGAAGCTTATAGCTGGTGGAAAAAAGCTGCGGTTACATGACCCGCTAAACTGTGAGGAGACCACCTTCGATCATGGATTCATCTCTCATGTGGAGCTTCTACCCGCCTTGGAGGCCATCATTGAAGGAGCAACCTCTCTGTATGCATATAGCGAAGCCGAGTGTGAGTTCCTCTCCGACCTAACAGACCGTACCTTCATCTCCTTAAAGAAAGAACTCCGTTGTCCAGCACCTGAAAAATGTTCCTTCCCCACCTTTTCCTGTCTGAACCCATGCCATAAGTTGCGTAACAGCACGTGCGCACTCCGAGATGCTCATTCCCTCGCTCAATGGATGCAATATAACCGCCTCAAAGCAGAAGTTGAGCCTTGCTCCAACGACTGTTCCCCCACCCCTCCTCCACCTCATCCCTCTTAAGTAAGATAATATCTCGTCGATCGTCAGTCATCATGCTGTCACCATCGCAGAAAGAGTCCCCGCCCATTAAGAGGAAGAGACCGTCTGGACATCATCCCGTTCCTCGATCATCTTGTGATAGCAATAATTTACTGCTTCAAACAGTGTATTATCTGAATGGTGTAAATTCAAAAAGTGTTTGTGTGGGCTACGATCCCAGCAGAGACTTTGAACCAGTAGTGCAATTTAATCAAGCAAATAAGAAAAGTGTTATTGTTTCACACAGTGAATGGACTAATGTTATAAATTTGGAAAAATCAGTGAGTAATTATCTATATATTGGTTTAAAAGATCAGCTCTATTCGAAGTGCTTGTCCTACGCAAATTACTTTGGGAAGCGACATTTATCCATTAAAAGTATTTTATCAAAGAGTTCATTTAATCTTAATGTTGATGAATGGGAAAAGCTGTTAAAACTCTCCACTCTGATAAATCTATTTCTTCGGAGACTTTCGGACAGCCGTGATAAGGTTAGACAATTTCTCGCTACCGGGTTATCTAACGAAATCACTGAATATGATCTGGAAAGATTGGAATTTGAGATGGTGCTCATGTTGAATGATGTGTCTGGTAATCAAAAGGTATAACTTGGTTGTACTTTGATTACATGAGTGTGTGCAAAGGGTTTCTGACCTCTGGCACGAGGTAAAATTCTGCAAGTCAGAAACTCTTGTAATCTCTTGAACCTCTGGCGTTAGATGAAAAAAATCTCGCAAGTTTGAGAGATTACGTCATGAGTGCTATATCGAATTCCAAGGATTCACTAAAATTGATGGCGGATACATAGTGAAGGAATTCGCTATCATTAATGTGCAAACGAAATGTTGTAATGCGTGGCTTTTCAAATCGCCGGTAAGATTGCTGTACGCGAAAGACTCGTATTGGTTAAAGAACAATTATCATGGTCTGAATGAATACTCTGGAGATGTAGATTATTCAGAACTGGAGAGTATATTATTTAAATATACGAGGGATTATCAGTTTCAATTCTCAAAAGGTGCTAAAAAGTCGTTCTTGACTAGTCTTCTTCCCAAAGGTATTTGCATGGATACTTTGAAGTTATATTCTCAAAAAAAAATGTGCTATAAATACAATTGTTACAAGCTAGTTTATTTCTGTGTTAATAATGAAATATGTTTAAAAAAATGAAATAAATTTTTGTAAAACCTATATGCAATGCGTTTCATTTATTGAATAACCCTTCCTCTTGAGGATATAATAAATGAAAATAATAATTTAGTTTACTTGATGGGTAATTTGAAATTTAGATTTTATCTGCTCAAATAGTGGAGATCGTTATTAAGTTAAATTTTCTAATTAGCAGAAGACGTCATTCTATAGACATTGAATTCAGAATCTCTACAGTGAAAAGATTTTTTCTTAAATGATTAAATAGTTCGTATTGATGTTTTAACTGTTTTCTGTGTTAATTTCCAACTAAAAAGTGAATTATCCAGATTGAATGTTATGACTATGAATTGATATAATCTAATAGTCCACCTGGACACGTTGTATTAATGATTCTGGAGCGGGATGCTTCCAAAAAGCGTTTGTGGGAAAGTTATTTTGTGTTCCCGCCGCCACGACAAGGACAGTTCTGTAACCGACCGCTTGATGTCGTGAGGCTTCGGGGAGAGAGGGCGAGAAAGCGATGTCTCGCGGAGCGAGCTCTTCGGAGAGCGAGCGAACTCGCTAGAGAGAGTTGATGTGGCTCTCGAAGCGGAACGCTGATTCTCGCGTCTTATTAACTCGCGTGAAAGATTTTGAGGTTGGTGGAGATCTGTTTATCGTCTCTTAATCAATATATTTTTGATGGTGGAATCATATTGGTATATATAATAGTATTATAATCTTAGAATTGGTATACTGCGACGTCATTTATCCCTTTCTTATGTTAGTTCATTAATTTCCCAATTACTTGTCTCTGGGACTTTCCTCAAATATTTCCCCCCATCAAGGAGAGTTGAGTCAGGAGGTAAAGTATACGGATCTTAGTTCGAAGCTGTCACATTGGTAATGATAACAATTCCCCCCCTTTTGCTTACATAAAATTCGAATATCATGGTATTCGATATATCTTGGTATTAATCTGCTTTGTGAATAAAGCGAATTTTAGGACTTCAGCATAATACCATTCTGAAGTTCATCTATTAGTTAGATTTAAGATAAAAAATTCCGATAGCTTTTGGGGGCTATCGAAAATATATTCACCTGAGGTCAGCGATCCCGAGATGGAAGTTCTCTTGTTGAAAGCTAAGTGATGATGCCTGTTGGACCATATTTGAGAGCTAATCTTTCAAATGCTGGTATAGAGTAGCTCGCAGTACAGGCTTATATACTGCTAAGAAGGGTTGATGGTGGGAGTTAGGCGCCGTGGAGGGGGCATTATGTAAAAGGGTGTTGTCTAGTGAACTAAATTTCTCATTTACGTAACCGTATTCGGACATTTCCCCGGGCAGAGCTGATTTCATGCTCATGGATGTATGACCTATTGCAGCAGATGAGTTCATGGGGGTGTATGTTCTCCCGGGCAGAGGTGTGACGTCGGCCTAGCTCAGCTAGAGTGCGCAAAAGTGAAAGGGAAAAGAGCTTCGCGGATGACCTCGTTACAAAACCGCTAAATTGATATCTACTACTTAGGACATCTGCTAAGGGATCACCCTGATGAACTTGATAGCATCATATTATTCCTATAAGTTATTGGGATCTTCTCAAAAGTGTAAATTTAAGATGAAATGAAAAAGGTTCTTTAAAAAATAGTAGTGAATATTATATACACAAAAACGTCAATTGAAGGGACAAGGGTGCAAAATGACCTGGACGTCGACGCATCCTAAAACAACTACACTACTACTACTTATTATCCGGCATAGCCATTTTCCCCCCGTATATATGGCAAATAACATGTTCACTGTTGTGCTTGGTCTGCTCATGTCAGTGGAATCATTACTCTATTGGAGGAATTACACTTTTGTATTTTGCCGGCGATATCAGCTAAAGTGAACTCCATCGCTACGTTCGCGCCATGACATAAATACGGCTCTTTTGCAATATTGGGTCAATTAATTCTGCTTTTGACAGAGGTGCATAAACTGAAAGCAATATTTTTTTGATAGGGTTCGGAAAATGAACTTTCTTCATTGTTCCTACAGCTGTGAATTGGAACTAAAATGGATTCATAATTAGCGCAAAATACAAATGGTAGTGAGATGATATAATTGAAATAAAAAACATTTCGGGTTTCACACCATTCTTAATTTCCGGCATCACAATTCTCACGGTTTTGTTTTGACCTCAAAATAGCATATGATCGGCGATAATTTTTCTTCTATCGGTCACAGTACAATAGGCAAATCAGCGCTTGCATTGACTTTTAATTCCAGTTTTCTAGTCAGCTGCATGCCCACTAATTTTTCAAATTTTTAATGTAAACGTAATGAGATACGCCTTTCCCATTGGTTAGGAAAAGTAAATCTCTATCATCGGATGACATCATTGTCGACCACTATGATTGGATTCATATTTTTATCATCATCCATGCCGAACACATTAACCTTGATGTTATTTACTAGCTCAAAGTTTCGTATGTGCGATAGAGGCGTAGAAAAGGAAACACACTTCAAGTCATATATGTGAATTGAACTGCGATACCGCGTCCCCCTACGCGTAATGTTTGGTACGTATTTTGCTAGAAAAGCATACTTAAAGCCCAAATCTTCATTCCTTTTTACGAATGTGAATTCGTAATAATGCGAGGATAGAAATAAAAATGATCTTCCTTTCAACGGGATGTAAATATTTGCTCTTAAAAGCAAGTATTTAATTGCAAATAAGGTACAACCGCTCTTTAAAATACACTTTGTCCATTTCCTTCAACATTTTAGAAAATGAATCGCTCAAATAGTCGTCTAGATCTGTTGTTTTATAAATGGGGAAGTTCTTTCTTTTCAAAGCTCTCTCGCTTTCTCATCGTGAACATTTACAAATGAACATAACAAAACTAAATTGGTTTTAATACTGTGTTTTCAGCCGCTCGCCGCCGCTCGGATAAAGCTGATATTTTTTCATCGCAAAGATGATCCTTAGATGGCGAAGCAACTCACGATCTTCCATCCCATTCGTCTTCCACGCAATATACTAGAACATACGCAGGTATTTTTTCATCAGGTAGATTACTTCCAGAAAGAAAAAATAACTCGGAAGTTAAATGCACGAGAGGTCTTACTTCATCTTAGAGCCGTGAAGATATATATTTTGTTTATTATTCTACTACGTTGATTCCCCCCATAAGAAACATCTAAATCAAAATGAGAGATAGATCAAAAAACATTGGGAACACGCTTCGATACACTAAGTTAACCAATAATGCACACCCATTACATAAGGGATCTAAAAATGCTGCGGGATTCGACCTAAGAAGTGCATACGATTATACTATACCATCAAGAGGGAGAGGTCTGGTAAAAACAGATCTACAGATCGAACTAACCTAAGAATGCTATGGAAGAATTGCACCAAGGTCTGGATTAGCTTTGAAGCATGGAATACACGTGGGAGCAGGAGTCATTGACGGAGACTACCGTGGCAATATTGGAATAGTCATCTTTAACAATAGTTCCGAGGATTTTGTCATAAAATCAGGAGATCGAGTGGCACAGCTTATTTGTGAATTGATTCTATCCAGAAGTCGAAGAGGTCAATGAAATTACCAAAACTGAGAGAGGATTAAATGGATTTGGATCATCTGGGATACAATAAATGAAATTCTTGTATGATGTAAATGTATTTTATATTTATTTTAAAACAATATTCATATATTATAAAAATAATACATTCTAATTGAAAACAATAAAAGAAAAAAAACACACTTTTATGTGTTATAACACAAACTAATAAAAAATGGTATACATAGCACCAAAATCAAAAAACCACACAAACACACAATATAATAAAGAAGAGAAAAAAATATTCACAAATGAAAAGCAATAAATAAAATCCAATGCGAAAAAAACACAAATTAAATTAAAAAATCCCCGTCTGCGTCACTACTGACCCCCACCCCAAAACCGAATAATTCATCCATCATGGCAATCACCTCCCTCGCTCTTTCGACACTGTCTGCCCCCCACAAAATTTGCCACTCCCTGTCTCTCCCAAACACCTCGACACTTTCACTCTCGGTGACACACTCATTCAGGTGGAAGTCAATTTCTTCCCGTGTCATTGCGGGCATATCCCACGGCACGCTCAAGAAAAACATTGCACTAGCATTGAAGCTGTCTTCAGTAGCAATGGCAAACATGTCCTCCTCCTCCAACTCGAACACTTCATTTAGTTGTTGGTGTTCATCCATATACCAACAAGGTATACAACAACATATAACCAACAAGTTATCCAAATAAGGTATACTAACAAAGTATGCAATAATATATAACAAACAAGTTATCCAAACAAGGTATACCAACAAGGTATACAACAATATATACAACAATATATAACAAACAAGTTATCCCAACAAGGTATACAACAATACATTACAAACAAGGCGAACAAAACTCGCAAAGTATACAAAAATATAAGAAACAAGGTGTACAAAAATCCCAAACAATGTATATAACAAGAAACATAGCCCGCAAGGCGGGACTCGAACTCTGAAAACGTGCAAGAAATTCATCGTCCATACTATCCTTTAAAAGGGAGCGATATATCCTTCTTGTGGATTCCTGAGCAATGGGAGTAGGAGCCAACGAAAAGAGCGATGCAGCTTCTAAGGAAGCTCTAAGCACCCCAGATCTGACAATTCCTCTCGTACCCGTAGATGATCTCAAAACTAAGCTCAGGCACATGGCCTTGGGAAAGTGGAAGTAGCTATGGATAGTAGCTTAGCATCGCTAAAGTATGCTCCGTGAAATAAATCCAGAGAAATATCAGCGCGGCCCACTTCCCTCTGGAAAAATCGCAGGGATGAGTTCAGCGTCACTCGTTCCAGAATGGAGCACTGTGCACTGACCTACTCTTTATCTTTTTACTGAAAAAGAAAATCCCTCCACGTTGTGACGACTGCGACTCTCTCTCTCTTTACTGTTCTGCTTCTCCTGTCGGAGCGTGAAGTGTATCGGGTAGAACGGGAGAGGTTAGACATCCGGGAAGGTATAAGACAAGTCCTAGGGGATGACACCGAAAAATCACCAAGGTTTTTAAAGTTAAGAAATAACTATGGATATTACAATAAAATATAGTTTTTCCACCGGCAACGTCGTCTACGAAGGGTGAACGTTCCCTTATGTTCTTTTTTTCAATTTAATTTATAAGCAATAGAAAAAAAATACAAAAGCTTTACAAAAAAGATTGAAACATAATATTAGCTTTACATAAAATAGATAGAAATAAAGGAAAATCAAAAAGGGGAATAATTTATAACTTTAAAAATTGTTTATTCAAGTAATAGACAGTTTTTTTACCCTTTTTATCCTGTAAGCCTCTCGCCAAGAATTCTTGTTAAACGCTTCTATCTCATCTCTGTTTAATTTGAAATACTTGGGGAGGAATATTCCCCTCTTCAGCTCGTTAAAAATACCTGTCGCCGTCAGTCCGCCAAAGGGACTACCCGACTCCCGTATCTCCTCCACGCAATACCCCTCCGCTTCCACTAAGTCCTCCTTCTTGAGGTACCTAGCTCTTTCCTGGGCCAGGAGTAGCTTGCTTCGGATGGAAGACATCTTAGGGGTCGGTCGCGAACCAATTACAACGTTCTGGCTGCTATGAGCGCTGGTAACGGAGGTTTCGGTGATGGTATGGGCGACGCTATTCATCCTGGAAATCAGGAAAAGAAGGAAAATAGTTGTTTTAGCTATTTGCATTATCATTTATTGGATAAAGTTCCGCCTAATAAAAGTAATACAACCTGAATTACTATAAGGACTGCCCAATTCATAATATGAATTGGGCAGAATTCATAGTGGGGCAAAAATAACATAGAACAAGATATATTTCATAAACAAGGTATATAAGAAACAAGGTTTACAAACATTGTATATCTACAAGGTATACAACAATATATAACAAACAAGTTGTGCACATATCACGGACAAGGTGTATAACAATAAACATAGCCCGCAAGGCTGGACTCGAACTCGGAAAACGTGAAAGTAATTCATCGTCCATACTATCCTATAATAGGGAGCGATGTATTCTCTTGTAGATTCCTGGGCGCATGGGAGTAGGAGCCAACGAAAAGAGCAATGCAGCTGCTAAGGAAGCTCTAAGCGCCCCAGATCTGACAATTCCTCTGGTACCCGTAGATGATTTCAAAATTAAGCTCAGGCACATGGCGTTGAGAAAGTGGAAGTAGCTATGGACTGACCAACGCTTAAGAAAGCTCCGTGAAATAAATCCCGTAATATCAGCGTGGGCCCTCTGGAAAAATCGCAGGGATGAGTTCACCGCCACTCGTTCCAGAATAGGACCTTGGCCCACTTATATTTTTACTGAAGAGAAGATCCCGCCACGTTGTGACGACTGCGACTCTCTCCCCTACCTCTGCGGTATCTCCTGTCGGAGTGTGATGTGTATCGGGTAGAACGGCAGATGCTAGACATCCGGGAATGTATAAGACAAATCCTAGGAGATGACGCCGAGAACATCACCAAGTTTTAAAGTTCATAAATAACTATGGATATTACAGTAAAGTATAGATGTTTTACCTACGAGGCATTTACGTTAGCACATATACTTTTATGATATCATATTATCAGCTTGAATCAGATTTTGAGTGGTGCAAGATGTCCTCATCCGTCGACTCACCCCATTCTAAACCACTAATACTAGTTGCGTTTTTACGATGAACAACATCAGTTTATATCACTTCAGGTAAGGAAAACATCTTAAATGGATGTTTTTAGCCACCGATTATTTATACGGATTTAGAAAATGTCGTAAACAGTAAACTTGTTAAGTATTAAAATCACGATCGTAATAATATATTTTAAGGAATAGGAGCGTAGAGACTTCGGAAATAAAACTTCAGTTTTTCAATTCGATAATTATATATTTATTTTTTAGTTTAATCACCATCCCCTGACCCCAAGGATTCTGATTAAACTCCCTCACCTCATCCCGACTCGCTTTCAAGTGGCGAGGAAGAAAAATCTTCCTCCTCATCCCCTTAAAAACGATCTCGGCCACCACCGAGCCCCCATACTTCGTCTCCAAAAACTATAAACACTCCACCGGATATCGAACTCGAGCTCCTCCCTCCGGGGAAACTCCACACTATTTTGGAGAGCTATGAATTCATTTTTTAGTCCTGCCATCAGTAACAGAAGAGAAATATTACAAAACATTAAAAGAAAACCGAGATCGAAAATTCATGCAAGTTAAATATGAACGATGTTCTATTAATAACAAATCATTACCGGGTGACTGCAACTACCAAAACCAAATTCACCCCGTGCAGTCGGCAAACTGGGATCGTCTTTCTCGACGAATTCTATATCAATGGCAATCCTTTCAAATATGATATCGCATATTAAATACATTGTAAAATATTCATCACTATGATCATAAATGACCTTAATTAACTCTAAGCTAATGGTTTTACGTTATTTTCACTTATCTCGTAACCACGTAATAGATCACACTATAATTTTTATGCTTCTTAGTTAGGTGGGAGTTTAGTGTCTTCCACCTCCGAGTCTCCGGCTGGCATCTGGTTTCATTGCCATCATAATGGACGGAGACTCGAGAGGGGTTGTGCCTACGGGTGGCCACGTCCGCCACCTTTGGATGATTGGCTACCCACTAATTATTATTATTTACATCAGAGATTCAGTAAGGATATAGGGATGGAGTTGGGATTGGGATAGTGTACGACATTCCATGTGGCGAAAGGAATGATTTGGGATAACAAGGAAGATCATCTTAGTAGAATGAAGGGTGACTTTATTCTTTCCATTTGACGGGACACAGTCCCGGTTCCCCCACATCATGGTCCCGGTGCCCCCACATCCCGGTGTAGCGGGACTATTGTCATTTTCTTTCCAAATTATAACGGAAAGAGAATGTTTTTTTTTGGGAAGATACGTCATGAATGTTGCTCCCTACGTTCCTGCTTTTTCCTTACCCGAAGAACCCTTTCGCCCCCGGTTGTGAAACATTCGGATCTCCTGCTCCGTTCCCGCCTCCCTTCGCTTCAAGCAAGCGGATTCTGAAGCCTTTTCTCCAGTCGCTTTTTCACCAGTTACCGCGAAGATAGTTCCCGGAGGGGTGTCATCCCAAGGCGACACTGAAGGTGGTGAAGTTTCCACCGGCCACGTCGTCTACGAGGGGTGTTCGTTCCCTAATGTTCTGCCTATGCTCAGTCGAATTCTAGTGTGGTAAAGCTTCATCTATATTATAGAAGACGTTACAAAAAAGGCCACATTTTTCTATCCCTTGCTTTGTCTAGGTCGTCTTTTAGTCGGTTGTTAAAGATTCTTCGGGGGTTGTACGAAGCTGAAGTTTATTCTAATTGTCTAAAAATACCAGAGGTTATATACCTTATTTTCACGCCAATCTCAAATTTGGCGCTAAATTGGTTAGCTGTTTAGCGGAAATTAATTTTATCCAGGCCTTCCATAAAGGAATCCAAAGTGTCTGGTAAAAACAGAATAATCTGTAAATCTAAGTAGTACACATTGAGCGTGTTACGAGTAACATTTATTTTTACTCCAAATTGGGTATCACATTAATTTTCCCTGGAATGTTTCCTAATTTATGAATCAGGAAATAGCTCTCGTACCCGCTGAGCTTGTGAATTAAGATGAATGTAATTGGGTCTTTTTCATTTTTTATTGCAAATTTAATTATCCGGTCCATTATAGATAGACGAAGCCTTTCACTTCGGCATTATTACTTCTATTTCATCTTCATTCATCCATGTGTATAAGAATTTGATAAAGAGTTCATTACCACATAAAGTCATGTTGGCAAAAACTTGACTAATTGCTTCCTCGATACAATTCTTCGATTTATCCTTACGTTATCCAAACAATGGAGGCGGAATCAGTGGTGGGAGAAAACACATGCATTGGCATCTGTAATTAAACCAGTATGTCAGGTGAGCGTGGAACCGGTAGCGTCAGCGTGGCCCACGTCCGTCAGGAACGGTCGCCGGGAGGAGGTCATCATCACACGCTTGGGGCACAGTCCCCTGACTCACTCCTACCTCTTCACTGGAGAGAGAATTCCACCTCGGTGTGAAGAATGCGACTCTCCTCTCAGCATTAGGCATATCCTGACAGAGTGTGATAAATACCGGGACGTTCGAAGGCTCCCCTAAAAATTAGGGGAGACTTAGGACATCTGATAAGGGATCACCCTAATGAACTTGATAGCATCATATTATTCCTATAAGTTATTCGGCTCTTTTCAAAAGTGTATATATAAGATGAAATGAAAAAAGTTCTTTAAAAAATAGTAGTGAATATTATATACACAAAAACGTCAATTGAAGGGACAAGGGACGTCGACGCATCCTAAAACAACTACACTACTACTACTTATTATCCGGCATAGCCATTTTCCCCCCGTATATATGGCAAATAACATGTTCACTGTTTTACTTGGTCTGCTCATGTCAGTGGAATCATTACTCTATTGGAGGAATTACACTTTTGTATTTTGCCGGCGATATCAGCTAAAGTGAACTCCATCGCTACGTTCGCGCCATGACATAAATACGGCTCTTTTGCAATATTGGGTCAATTAATTCTGCTTTTGACAGAGGTGCTTAAACTGAAAGCAATATTTTTTTGAAAGGGTTCTGAAAATGAACTTTCTGTATTGTTAATTAATTAATTAATTAACAATACAGAAACAATACTCCTTTCATACAGCTGTGAATTGGAACTAGAATGGATTCATAATTAGCGTAAAATACAAATGGTAGTGAGATGATATAATTGACATAAAAAACATTTCGGGTTTCACACCATTCTTAATTTCCGGCATCACAATTCTCACGGTTTTGTTTTGACCTCAAAATAGCATATGATCGGCGATAAGTTTTCTTCTATCGGTCCCAGTACAATAGGCAAATCAGCGCTGGCATTGACTTTTAATTCCATTTTTCTAGTCAGCTGCATGCCCACTAATTTTTCAAATTTTTAATGTAAACGTAATGAGATACGCCTTTCCCATTGGTTAGGAAAAGTAAATCTCTATCATCGGATGACTCATTGTCAACCACTATGATTGGATTCATATTTTTATCATCATCCATGCCGAACACATTAACCTTGATGTTATTTACTAGCTCAAAGTTTCGTATGTGCGATAGAGGCGTAGAAAAGGAAACACACTTCAAGTCATATATGTGAATTGAACTTCGATACCACGTCCCCCTATGCGTAATGTTTGGTACGTATTTTGCTAGAAAAGCATACTTAAAGCCCAAATCTTCATTCTTTTTTACACTAACACAAGAATGTGAATTCTTAATTATGCGAGGATAGAAATAAAAATGATCTTCCTTTAAACGGGATGTAAATATTTGATCTTAAAAGCAAGTATTTAATTGCAAATAAGGTACAACCGCTCTTTAAAATACACTTTGTCCATTTCCTTCAACATTTTAGAAAATGAATCGCTCAAATAGTCGTCTAGATCTGTTGTTTTATAAATGGAGAAGTTCTTTCTTTTGTAAGCTCTCTCGCTTTCTCATCGTGTACATTTACAAATGAACATTACAAAACTAAATTGGTTTTAATACTATGTTTTCAGCCGCTCGCCGCCGCTCGGATAAAGCTGATATTTTTTCATCGCAAAGATGATTCTTATATGGCGAAGCAACTCACGATCTTCCATCACATTAGTCTTGCACGTAATATACTAGAACATACGCAGGTATTTTTTCATCAGGGAGATTACTTCCAGAAAGAAAATATAACTCAGAAGTTAAATGCACGAGAGGTCTTACTTCATCTTAGAGCCGTGAAGATATATATTTTCATTATTATTCTACTACTTTGATTCCCCCATAAGAAACATCTAAATCAAAATGAGAGATAGATCAAAAAACATTGGGAACACGCTTCGATACACCAAGTTAACCAATAATGCACACCCATTACATAAGGGATCTAAAAATGCTACGGGATTCGACCTAAGAAGTGCATACGATTATACTTTACCATCAAGAGGGAGAGGTCTGGTAAAAACAGATCTACAGATTGAACTTCCCAAAGAATGCTATGGAAGAATTGCACCACGGTCTGGATTAGCTTAGAAGCATGGACTGCACGTGGGAGCAGGAGTCATTGACGGAGACTACCGTGGCAATATTGGAATAGTCATCTTTAACAATAGTTCCGAGGATTTTGTCATAAAGTCAGGAGATCGAGTGGCACAGCTTATTTGTGAATTGATTCTCTATCCAGAAGTCGAAGAGGTCAATGAAATTACCAAAACTGAGAGAGGATTAAATGGATTTGGATCATCTGGGATACAATGAATGAAATTCTTTATCCTTTGTATTTTAAATTTATTTTAAAACAATATTCATATATTATAAAAATAATATTTTGTAATTGAAAACAATAAAAGGAGAAAGCAAACACACTTTTATGTGTCATAACAGAAACTAATAAAAAATGGTATAAATAGCACCAAAATTAAAAAAAAACACTCAAACACACAATATAATAAAGAAGAGAAAAAAATATTCACAAATGAAAAGCAATAAATAAAATCCAATGCGAAAAAAAACACACACACAAATTAAATTAAAAAATCCCCGTCTGCGTCACTACTGACCCCCAACCCAAAACCGAATAATTCATCCATCATGGCAATCACCTCCCTCGCTCTTTCCACACTGTCTACCCCCCACAAAATTTGCCACTCCCTGTCTCTCTCAAACACCTCGACACTTTCACTCTCGGTGACACACTCATTCAGGTGGAAGTCAATTTCTTCCCGTGTCATTGCGGGCATATCCCACGGCGCGCTCAAGAAAAACATTGCACTAGCATTGAAGCTATCTTCAGTAGCAATGGCAAACATGTCCTCCTCCTCCAACTCGAACACTTCGTTTAGTTGCTGGTGTTCATCCATATACCAACAAGGTATACAACAATATATAACCAACAAGTTATCCAAATAAGGTATACTAACATAGTATACAATAATATATAACAAACAAGGTATACCAGCAAGGTATACAACAACATATAACCAACAAGTTATCCAAATAAGGTATACTAACAAAGTATGCAATAATATATAACAAACAAGTTATCCAAACAAGGTATACAACAATATATACAACAATATATAACAAACAAGTTATCCCAACAAGGTATACAACAATACATAACAAACAAGGCGAACAAAACTCGCAAAATATACAAAAATATAAGAAACAAGGTGTACAAAAATCCCATACAATGTATACAACAAAAAACATAGCCCGCAAGGCGGGACTCGAACTCTGAAAACGTGCAAGACATTCATCGTCCATACTATCCTACTGCTCAGGCACATGGCCTTGGGAAAGTGGAAGTAGCTATGGATAGTAGCTTAGCATCGCTAAAGTATGCTCCGTGAAATAAATCCAGAGAAATATCAGCGCGGCCCACTTCCCTCTGGAAAAATCGCAGGGATGAGTTCAGCGTCACTCGTTCCAGAATGGAGCACTGTGCACTGACCTACTCTTTATCTTTTTACTGAAAAAGAAAATCCCTCCACGTTGTGACGACTGCGACTCTCTCTCTCTTTACTGTTCTGCTTCTCCTGTCGGAGCGTGAAGTGTATCGGGTAGAACGGGAGAGGTTAGACATCCGGGAAGGTATAAGACAAGTCCTAGGGGATGACACCGAAACATCACCAAGGTTTTTAAAGTTAACAAATAACTATGGATATTACAATAAAATATAGTTTTTCCACCGGCAACGTCGTCTACGAAGGGTGAACGTTCCCTAATGTTCTTTTTTTCAATTTAATTTATAAGCAATAGCAAAAAAATACAAAAGCTTTACAGAAAAGATTGAAACATAATATAAGCTTTACATAAAATAGATAGAAATAAAGGAAAAGCAAAAAAGGGAATAATTTATAACTTTAAAAATTGTTTATTCAAGTAATAGACAGTTTTTTTACCCTTTTTATCCTGTAAGCCTCTCGCCAAGAATTCTGGTTAAACGCTTCTATCTCCTCTCTGTATAATTTGAAATACTTGGGGAGGAATATTCCCCTCTTGACCCCGTTAAAAATCACCATTGCCAGCAGTCCCCCAAGGGACTACCCGACTCCCGTATCTCCTCCACGCATTACCCCTCCCCTTCCACTAAGTCCTCCTTCTTGAGGTACCTAGCTCTTTCCTGGGCAAGGAGTAGCTTGCTTCGGATGGAAGACATCTTAGGGGTCGGTGGCGAACCAATTACAACGTTCTGGCTGCTAGGAGCGCTGGTAACGAAGGTTTCGGTGATGGTAGGGGCGACGCTATTCATCCTGGAAATCAGGAAAAGAAGGAAAATAGTTGTTTTAGCTATTTGCATTATCATTTAGAAACACATTTTAAACCATCAGACAATCCCATTTTAAAGGGTTTTAAGATTTTTCGTACCGATGATTTGAGTGGTAATAGAGCTCAAGGCGGAGTTGCGACTGCCATCCGAGAGGACCTATACACCTCTCCGGTTGACTTGCAAACCCCACTCCAAGCGATTGCTGTGACAGTTGCCACCCCTGAACGCATTACCTTTTGTAATGTGTACTTACCGGAATGGGCACCTGTTAGCAGAATAAACCTTGAAAATTTGGTCGGTCAGCTTCCGAGGCCATTCGTTTTATTGGGTGATTTCAACGCCCATAACACCATGTGGGGCGACCAAATTCAAGATATTAATGGCAGAGGACGACTTTTAGAAAAGTTTTTCAACGATTTTAACTTGATTTTATTAAATGACAAGGAAAAGACGCGTTTTAACGCCTACAATGGAGGATACTCTTCTATTGACCTGTGGATTAGCACAGAAACTATTGCCCCTCTTTTCACAATGTCAGTCCACGAAGATCTATGTGGAAGTGACCACTTTCCACTTGTAGTGGAGAAAACGGGAAATGCTGGAATTTGCAACCTGCCAAAGTCTTGGCTTATTAAGAAAGCCGACTGGGCTGATTTTAGAAAGAAATTTCATTTTACCTTTTCTCCCAACACCCCAGCGCCGAGCAATGTGGAGAGAATGACCAACGCTATTCTCAAAGCCGCGGAAGGTAGCATACCTACTACTTCTGGCACCTCACATCGCTCTCCAGTTCCATGGTGGAACGAGGATTGTGCCGACATTATTCGAAGGAGGAAACGAGCGCTGAGAATTTTTAACAAATTTCCTACCTCCACAAATCTTGCGGCCTTTAGACGACTTCGATCTAAGGCACGACAAGTCATTAGAGAAGCGAAGAAATCCTCTTGGACGAAATATATCTCAAGTATTAACCACCGAACGCCTTCTTCGCAGGTATGGAGCAAAATAAAATCGGTGATGGGCAAGCACAGTCTCACTCCAGTCTCGGGATTAAGCCTTGACGGAACAATTCTTTCGTCACCCTCTGATATTGCGGAAGCCTTTGGCGGATACTATGCCGCAATTAGTTCAAGTGAAAGTTATCACCCATCATTTAAGAGCTTAAAGCTCCGGGCCGAAAGGACCCGTCTTAATTTCAAAGAGGGGAGAACTACTGCTCCCTATAATAACCCATTCACAATGCGGGAGCTGACGTCAGCCCTAGAAGACCTGAAAGATACTTCACCAGGTGGTGATTTTATACATAACTCATTTTTGAGGAACCTTCCTTCTCGCACTCTGCCCGAATTGCTATCTACACTTAATCAAGTATGGGTTGAGCAAGTCTTCCCTGAGTGGTGGCGAGAATCCACAATAGTTCCAATAGCCAAACAAGGGAAAGATAAATCACATCCATCCCACTACCGTCCTATTTCTTTAACAAGTTGCATGTGCAAATTGATGGAAAGGTTGGTTAATAAACGACTAGTGTGGTGCCTCGAGAGCCGCAACCTCCTCTCGACTGTACAATGTGGGTTTCGAAGGAACCGATCAACGATAGATCACCTCGTGAGAATCGAGAACTTCGTCCAAGAGGCATTTCTTCTCCGGCAGCAGGTAATAGCTGTCTTTTTCGATATTGAGAAAGCATATGACACCACGTGGAGGTATAGAATCCTACAGTCCATGCACGACTGGGGGTTTAGGGGCAATTTACCCATGTTCATTAATAACTTTTTAACCAATCGCACTTTTAGAGTTAGAATAGGTAGTGTTCTATCTCAACCATATGAATTGGAGAACGGAGTACCCCAAGGATCCGTTCTGAGTACCACCCTATTCGCTATAGCCATAAATAGCGTTGCGAATTGCATTCAATCGCCTGTAATGGCATCGCTATTTGTCGATGACCTGGCTATCTTTTGCTGAGCATCAAATATATCTACAGCTGAGCGACAGGTCCAATTGACTCTGAACCGCCTAAGTGAATGGTCACTGAAAAACGGCCTTCGTTTCTCCGAAGGAAAAACTAAGTGCATGCACATTCACAGGCTAAGGGGCTACCCGAGACAACCAACACTAAAGCTCGGAGATCATACCCTCTCATTCGTCGACTCCTACCGGTTTCTAGGTTTAATTATCGACAAGAAACTGAACTGGCAAGAACACATGCGGCATTTACAGAACGCGTGCTCGAAAGTTTTAAATATTCTTAAATATCTAAGCAGATCAACTTGGGGAGCGGATAGAACCTCGATGCTACGCATCTATCGAGCCCTGGTGAGGTCCAAACTCGAGTACGGATGTTTTGTGTACTCATCGGCAAGGAAGAGCCGCTTACGGCCTCTCACTTCAGTACACAACGCGGGTTTGAGACTTGCAACAGGGGCCTTTCGAACCAGCCCCGTTCAGAGCATTTACATCGATGCGGGTGAACCTCCCCTTGAGGTCCGGATAAAGATTCTTATGTGTAATTATATTTGTAAGATTTTATCAAGACGATCACATCCATGTTTTAAAATAATTTTTAACCCACGTTTTGCGGACGTTTTTAACAGACGACCTAGGGCAACTCAACCCCTTGCCATGCGGTTTAAGATTTTAATCTCCGACTTGGGTATCGACCTTCCGGAGGTGTGTCGATTAAAAAATTTTAAGCTTCCACCATGGGAGTTTCCTCAAGTAGATTGCTCCCTAGCATACACAGGCGCTAAGGCAAATAAAAGTTCCACCGAACTTAGATTACTAGCCCTGGAGGCCATACATAGATACCGAGGATATGCTAAAATCTACACCGATGGCTCCAAAACTGGTTCCGCATGCGGCTGCGCCTACATTTCTGCTGATGTAGGCTCTGCAGCCTTTAAGCTTCACCCCATGTGTAGCGTATTCACGGCGGAGTTATTTGCCATCAAGGCATCACTGGATGCCATTGGAGACTCACTTCACGAGATGGAGAATCGGAACAAAGCCTTCCTAATTTGCTCAGATTCTCGAAGCTCTCTTCAAAGTATCTGTAGCTTCCCTCCCTCGCATCCCTTGGCCCAGGATATAGTATCCCAAATTGCCAGTCTTAGTACCAAGGACATCCAAATAAGATTCCTATGGGTACCTGCCCACGTGGGCATTATCGGAAACGAAGCTGCTGACGTAGCTGCAAAAGCGGTCCTGAACAGCTGCGAGGACCAAATTGACCATATTCCGACCCAGGATCTAAAACTTTACCTTAGGAATGCAGTTATCCAAACTTGGAATATCTCATGGCGTAACGTGACGCTAAACAAACTGAGAGAAATCAAAGATAGTACAGCAGCCTGGAAGTCTTCGATAAGGAATAGCCGAAGAGAAGAAGTAGTAGTCACTAGGCTGAGAATTGGGCACACAGCACTAACCCACTCCTATCTTTTCACCATTGGGAAAGAACCACCAAACTGCGATTCCTGTGACTGCCATTTGTCCATAAGACACCTCCTTGTACATTGTGATAAATATCGGGCACTACGTGAGCGTCACAATGTGTCTGGTGAGCTGAGTCAGGTAATTGGTGATAATCCTACACGAATTGATGACGCTCTTAAATTCCTGCAGGAAGCCAATTTGTTATCCAAAATATGACTGATTTTAATCTTTTAATGTTTTTCAGTTTTACCCATATGCGTCTATCATAGTGTTACCCATTTCATCTAGTGGTTAAATTTTAACTTCATTCCTACCCCGAACTGAGTAAAGGTGCAAAATGACCGCAGCAGTCGACGCACCTTAAACTAATTCTACTACTACTAGCACAAAAAACTTAACCTGTGATGAAGGTGTGCGATGGTGCAGTAGACGAGATGGTGCATGGTGCAGGAGACGAGATGGTGCAGGATACGAGATGGTGTCAGCCGATCTGGAGATGTGAGTGAATATCTCCCAGCAAAACGAGCATTTATATACTGAATTAGGTGAAAGAAACCTTTGATTCACCAAGGACGGTTAGTTTACTTACCAGCATTATCCTTCAGAATCTGAATCTAGAAAGGTGTCCGAGGAAAAATAAGAACCCACTCGTTTCCGCTTCAAGGCACGGTGATACTTCAGATAATTAGAATAATTTTTGCGCCTTTTATGAGTATTGAAGGCGAACGTATACGATTCCCTTTCGTCAGAGGACGAATCATCTTCTGACGATGAGCTTTCATGTCTGGTAAATGTAGATGAACAGTCCAACTTATCAATTAAGGCAAACAGAGGCGTTCTAAGGCAGTTAGATCACCAATAATCACTCAGCTGAATCACAGATTCCGTTTCGATTACAGTTAAAACCGCGTGATGTATATATAGATATACACTAAAGTGTTTATACGGTCTAATTGATGATTCACACCTCAAGCAAAATGTAGCCGCTGTATACTTCGAACTAAAACTATAGTGCAACAACACTATGTGAAATGATCTACCTATGTAAGACTGCATATCATAAAGAAAATAAAAAGGTCTATACAGTTATAGTTGATATGCGTACGGCGTTAGTCGTGTATCAAAATTAAACTCAATATCATATTCTCCAAATCATAATCTGACATCGAATCCTCTGACAAATCCTCCAAACACCGTTTCCATAGAATTCTCCTATTGCATTCCATATAATAAACTAAATCAGTACACAGTGTGCGTTAGACTGAGTCATTCGACTAAGGTTGACCTTCGTCATTATAGAAATTGCATTTCAGTTCTCTCCCCACACCACGTACGTAAATCTCTGTGGTCGGAGAACTCTTTGTCGAATACTTAAATTGGGAAAACATTTATATCATTATCCAAGCCGAATGCATTAATCGTGATTTTATTTACTCGCTGAAACTTTGATATATCTGAGCGGCGTAGGAAAAGAAATGCACTTAAAGTTACATCCGTGCGTTCACCTACGCTTCTGCGTCACTTCATGCGCATATTGTGGCACGTATATTGCTAGAATAGCGTACTTACAGCATAAGACTTACAAGAGACAATATTTTACAAGAGACTTTTTATTGTCTGTATAACAAATCGGTTAGTACATATCAATTTGGCGGAACTGGGCCGAGGTCATCCGCGAAGCTCTTTTCACTTTCACTTTTGCGTACTCTAGCTGAGCTAGGCCGACGTCACACCTCTGCCCGGGAGAACATACCCCCCATCTACTCATCTGCAGCATGAGGCGACTATGATTAGGTCATACATCCACCCGGGAACATGAGCATGAGAGCACAGCCCAAGGATATCATACCACCCAACTGCAACGTGTTAAAAAAAAGGTCAGACCCGGTGAAGGGAATTATTCAGGTAATACGAGTGATATGATCTATAATAATAAAGACAATTTTATCAAATTTTATACCAAAATCAATTGGCCATTTATTCTTTTCGTTTTTAAATTCTCCCCCCAAGCATCTTCATTAAACCATGTAATTTCTTCTTTGTGTAATTTGAAGAACTTGCTGAGGAATATTCCCCTCTTCACCCCGCCGAATAAAATAGTCGCCAGCAGTCCGCCAAAGCGACTACACGACTCCCGGATCTCCTCCACACAATACTCCTCCCCCTCCACTAGGTCCTCCTTCCTGAGGTACCTAGCTCTTTCCTGGGCAAGGAGTAACTTGCTTCGAATTGATGGAGTCCTAGGAGTCGCGATGTTGGTGGCGAACCCACTGGCAACGCTGGTCGTAGTTGCGGTGGCGGCAGAGACGGTGGTGTTAGGCGTAACGGAACTCATCCTAAAAAAGAATTAAAAATAGTTGTTTTACATATTTAAATTATCATTTATTGAATAAAGTTACATATCATAAAAAGTATCACTACCTTAATTAGTATCTGAACTGCCAAATCCACTCACACCTCGACTAGTTGGTGAAAAGTGGTCATTGGTCGGAACAAAAATGACGTCTGTAGCAATATGTTCAAATATAATTTGACATATCCGATCCCCCCTGTTTACCATAAAATCCTCGTTGCTATGATTAAAAAGGAGTACTTTAATTTCCCCTCTATAATTTCTATCGACTACCCCAGTGCCCTCCTCAATTCCAAATTTAAGCGATAAACCCGGGCGAGACGCTAATCTTCCATAAAACCCCTTTGGGATCACAAGAGATAATCCACTTCTTACAAGACAACGTCCCCTCTTAGGAATAACATCATCCTGAATAGCAGCAATATCATATCCAGCCGAGCAGTCATAACTATATTCAGGAATGGTTGCAAGGGGATGTAATTTCTTGATAGCAACAAGCATTCTAGAGCGTTAGAATGAAAAAGAATAATTTAAGATAAATATGTTACATATAAATACTTTGATGTAAAAAGTACATTTAAAAAAAACTTAACCTGTGATGAAGGTGTGCGATGGCGCAGGAGACGAGATGGTACAGGAGACGAGATGGTGTAGGAAACGAGACGGCGCAGAAGACGAGATGTCACAGGATACGAGACGGTGCAGGATACGAGACGGTGCAGGAGACGAGACGGCGCAGGAGATGAGCTGGCGCAGGAGATGAGCTGGCGCAGGAGACGAGCTGGCGCAGGAGACGAGACGGTGCAGGAGACGAGATGGTGCAGGAGACGAGATGGTGTAGGAGACGAGACGGTGCAGGAGACGAGATGTCACAGGATACGAGACGGTGCAGGAGACGAGATGGCGCAGGAGACGAGATGGCGCAGGAGACGAGATGGTGCAGGAGACGAGATGGTGCAGGAGACGAGATGGTGCAGGAGACGAGATGGTGCAGGAGACGAGATGGTGCAGGAGACGAGCCGATCTGCAGATGCGAGTGAATATCTCCCAGCAAAACGAGCACTTATATACTGAATTAAGTGAAAGAAACCTTTGATTCACCAAGGAATGTTAGTTTACTTACCAGCATTGTCCTTCAGAATATGTAACTAGAAAGGTGTCCGAGGAAAAATAAGAACCCACTTGCTTCCGCTTCAAGGCACGGTGATACTCCAGATAATTAGAATAATTCTTGCGCCTTTTATGAGTATTGAAGGCGAACGTATACCATTCCCTCGAGTCAGAGGACGAATCATCTTCTGACGATGAACTTTCATGTCTGGTAAATGTAGATGAACAGTCCGACTTATCAATCAATGCAAATAGAGGCGTCCTAACACAGTTAGAGCACCAATAATCACTCCGCTGAATCACAGATTCCGTCTCGATTACATTAAAAACCGTGTGATGTATATATAGATATACGCTAAAGGGTTTAAACGGTCTAATTGATGATGCACACTTCAAACAAAATGTAGCTGCTGTATACTTTGGACTAAAACAATAGTGCATCAACACCATGTGAAATGGACTACCTATATAAGACTGCATATCAGAAAGAAAATCAAAAGGTCTATCCAGCAAAAGTTGATAGGCGTATGGTGTTAGACGTGTATTAAAATTAAACTCAATATTATTAATCTCCAACTCATAATCTAACATGGAATCATCTGACAAAGCCCCCAAACACCGTTTCCATAGGATTTTCCTATTACATTCTATATAATATACTAAATCGGTACACACTGTCTGCGGAAGACTGAGTTTATATGTATCCGTTTTTCTTTCCAAGCATGATGCCACGACTCTCAGACATAGAGTATAAAGGGGTGGTAAACCGATAAAACTAAAAAATTTCTGAATATTATGGAGAGCATGTGCAGAAGCATTTACTTCAGTAAACTGTGATCGGTTTAAACGTATAAAACGAGTCATAGTACAGCTTTCAAAGCACAAGGGAAAATGAAGTATAGGATTGAGTACTTGGTGTATTTATATGAATAAGAATATAGATGCCGACTTCATTGTAAGGTTTTTTTTAGTTCAATACAACACACCTCGTTGCGTGCGGCTGGTGATGGATTGAAAGGATAGCTAACAGATATTGACTAAGGTTCTACTTCATCATTATAGCAATTGCATTTGAGTTCTTCCCCGCACCACGACCTATACACGTATATCTAGGATAACTTCTATAGATCTTACTAGAGAGGTCGTGTTCACCTTCGCTTCTACAGCGCATATATTTTCCCCCACCTTCGACCTCTACTGAAGCGAGAAGTGAAAGGCATTAGAACTAGATTTTCCTGCTAGGCAAGACCGCACACACCTCGGTTAGTTCATAGTCGTCGTTCGTGGGAACAAGTTCCAATCGCTACCCTTACGCTAGATACGCTGAGTAAACTAATTTATCTATAAAACTACGGTGGAGAGAACATTTTTCCATTTCCTATCCAGATTTCGAGAGATTCGGAAGAATTTCACAGAAGCTTTAGAGTTCTATATAGAGTACAATTATAGGAAGGTCAATATACGTACCAGCATTTAATCTTCAGATTCTTAATCTAGAAAGGTGTCCGTGGAAAAAAAAGAACCTATACGATTCCTCTTCAAGGCACGGCGATACTCTACATAATTGGAATAATTTTTACGCCTTTAATGGGTATTGAAGGCAAACGTATACGATTCCCTTTCGTCAGAGGACGAATCATCTTCTGAAAATGAACTTTCATGTCTGGTAAATGTAGATGAACAGTCAGACTTATCAATTAAGGTAAACAGAGGCGTTCTAATGCAGTTAGAGCACCAATAGTCACTCCGCTGAATCACAGATTCCGTTTCGATTACATTTAAAATCGCGTGATGTATATATAGATATACACTAAACGGCTTGTAAGATCTAATCGAAGCTGCACACTTTAGGCAAAATGTAGCCGCTGTATACTTTGAACTAAAACTATAGTGCATCAATACCATATGAAATGGGCTACCTATGTAGGATTGTAGATCATAAAGAAAATCAAGCGGTCTATCCAGATCTGATCTCTCTCTGAACGAACGAAGAGATTTGACGTCTCTCTGAACGGCTGAGCGGGTCGTAGTTTACAGCTGAGAGTTGACTGCGTGATAGATTTGGAGGATGGTGAACATATATTTACGTCTCTGTTTATCGTCTCTTAATCAATATATTTTTGATTGGTAGATCTTTTCCTCCTGGGTAATATAATATACAAAACTCGGTGTGAACGATCTTAGTTCAAAACTATCTCTAGATATCTTTTTGCTTACATATAATTCAAAATATGTTGGTATAAATCCGCTTTGTAAATAAAGCAAATGTTGGGACTTCAGCGTAATATCATTCTGAAGTTCATCTTTTCGTTAGATTTAAAATAAAAAATTCCAATAGCTTTTGGGGCTATCGAAGATATTTTACCTGAGGTCAGCGATCCCACGATGGAAGTTCTCTTATTGAAAGCTAAATGGTGATGCATGTTGGACCATATTTGAGAGCTGAGAATCTTTCAAATGCTGGTATAGAGTAGCTCACAGTACAGGCTTATATACTGCTCAAGAGTGATGGAGAGGGAGAAAGGAGGGTGTATGAAAGGAACGTTACCTAGTGAACTAAATTTTCAATTAAGCAATTGAGGATTTGAGCTGAGTGGGGGGTTATGTAAGTGACGTTCTCTAGTGAACTAAATTCTCATTTGAGCACCTGAGCTGAGTGGATGGGAGGGTGGTATAATCTTAGCATCTCTTGCAAGCAAAAGTGAAAGGAAGTTTAGCTTGTATAATATATCGTTTTGGGGATTAAATTGACGCAGTAGATGTCCCCCTCAACCAAATCCTCCTTCTTCAAATACATAGACATCTGCTGAGCGAGGAGAAGCTTACTACGTATGGCTGGAGTCCTAGGAGTCATGATATCGACGAACCTGCTAGGGACGGTAGCTACGTTGGTCGTTGTGGTGGTGGCGGCAGAGATGGTGGTGGTGAGGGCGACGCTATTCATGCTAGAAAGCAGGGAAAGAAGGAAAGTAGTTGCTTTAGCTGTAATTTGCTATAAGAAGCGCTAAATTTTAGACGAAAAGTATACTCACTTGATGGAGGAGAGAGAGAGAGAGCTGACGACATGAGTTGACGGCGGGAAGAGCTGACGACGATGTAAGTGGGAAGAGCTGGTGAAGACGTGAGGTGTCTAGTAGACTGTGCGGTAGTGCAGGAGACGAGCAGGTGCTAACCGATCTGGAGATGTGAGTGAATATCTCCCAGCAAAACGACCATTTATATACTGAATGAAGTGAAAGAAACCTTTGATTCACAAAGAAAGTGTAGTTTACTTACCAGTATTTAATCTTCAGAATCTGAATCTAGAAAGGTGTCCGAGGGAAAAAAAGAACCCACACGTTTCCGCTTCAATGCACGGTGATACCCCAGAATAATTTTTGCGCCTTTTATGAGTATTAAACTTCGATACCGCGTCCCTCTATGCGTATTGTTTGGTACATATTTTGCTTGAATAGCATACCTTAAGACCAAATCATCATTCTTTATTACAATAACACAAGCATCTGAATTCTTAATTACTGCGAGGAGAGCAATAAATGATCTTCCATTTAACGGGATGTAAATATTTACTCCTAAAAGCAAGCATTTTATTGCAAATACGGTCCAACTGCTCTTTAAAATGCACATTTCGTCCACTTCCTTCTCTAATTTTGAAAATGAATCGCTCAAATAGTCGTCTAGATCTGTTGTTTTATGAATGGGGAAATTCTTTCTTTTGAAAGCTCTCTCTATTTTCTCATCGTGAACATTTACAAATGAACATCACAAAACTAAACTAAATTAGTTTAGTTTTGTGATGTTCATTATTTATCTGCTAATTATTTCCCAAGTTTTTATTTTAAACCTCGTCTTTTCCTTTTATAAAAATTATGACGTCCTTTCTCGCAGATACGTCACCAAACCTGTACGTAACTAAATTAGATTTGAACGCTGACTCAAAAGCTTCCCCTTCATCTTCCGAATCCGACGATGGTCAACAATAAACTACGCTCAATCAAAAGCAGCACTGGATCGTGGTCGACATCTATTCGTAAATCTAGGAGAGAGGAAGTAGCCGTAACCCGTTTGCGTATAGGTCATAGTGCCCTTACCCACTCTTTTCTATTCTCTAATAACAAAGAACAGCCTACATGCAATTAATGCGACTCTCCCATATCCATACGACATCTCCTTACGGAATGTCGCACATACGAGGCTATGCGGAGAAAACACGGAATTGAAGGAGATCTCTCCGACATTTTATGTGATGACCCTGTCAAAATTGATAAGGTAATATTGTATCTAAAAGAAAGGGGACTCTTTCAACGACTATAAATCTCAGAATGCATGAGGTTACAAGGAATATGCCGATTTAGATTGGATCATTATTTTGTATTTATTTATTTTTTTCTTACGCAACTTTTCGTAAGCAGAGGTGCAAAATGACCATGCCGTCGACGCACCCTTTAAATGATACTACTACTACTATATACTATCATTTACTCAGACAATTGATGTAGAGGAAGCCATTCCCAGAGTTATAATGTTCATTAGTTATGAAGAAGAGAACTATGATGCAACATGTAAAGTGGACTTGGGTCGACCACAAAAAGGTTATCTTCCAGATGACAGTCGAAAGAAAGGAGTGGGTCACGTCATTTCTCATTCGAAAAATAACAGCAGACGTAGGTGTAGGCTTTGCAAATCACAAAGTGTATTTATCTGTATGAATTGTAACGTTTCTTTACACTCAACCTTATTCAAAACATTCCACAAGGAAGTGTATTATATAATAGGTGTGATAGGACAAAAAATTGGAAATATACAATTATTTTTGAATTACTTGTGATCGTAAAGAAAAATAAATGGTTTATTCCTAAATCTGAAGTATAATATGAATTTTGGTCTTGGTAACCCCATTTCTGCCCAACGTTAAGAAAATGCAACTTTTTTCTGAATAACTAATGCAGTTATGTACGATATGATGCTATATATTGTTAATTTATACCCCAATTAGTAGTTACTATCCAAGAGGCGGAGAAAAAATAATTCCTTCATGCCTTGGGAAGAAATGGGTTAACGTAATGAAAGGTAGTATTGTAATGGCGTTTCTGTAACGAGGTCATCCACGAATCTAGTCATACCTTTCACTTCGCGTAAACTAGCTTGGCTACGCTGACGTCAAACCCCGACACAATGACAACATACCATCCACCCAACTGCAACATGTTAAAAAAAAAGGTCAGAACCGGTGAAGGGAATTCTTATTCAGGTAATACACACATACGAGTGACATGATGTACAATAATGAAGACAAACTTTCATTTATTCTAATATCAGTATGTGTTTAATTTTTTTTATTTTTAAATTTCCTCCCAAGCATTTTCGTTAAATAGTTGAAATTATTCTTTATACAACTTAAAATACTTGGGGAGGTAAATCCCCCTCCTCACCCCGTTGAATCATATGGTCGCCAACAGGGCACCATACCGACTCCTACTTTCCTGCAATTCCTCAACGCAGTCGCTCTCTCCCTCAATCAAATCCTCCTCCTTCAAATACCTAGCCATCTGCAGAGCGAGGAGAAGCTTACTACGTATAGATGCGGTCTTAGGAGCCATGTTGGTGGTGGCGATCCTGCGAGCGACGGTGGTCGTAGTGGTGGTGGCGGCAGAGATGGTGGTGGGCGATGCTATTCATACTAGAAGTAGGTGTAATTTGGGGAAACGGGGGCAAGGTCATCCTTGAAATTAATTCCCCCTATCACTCCCGTGCACGTACGTTATTGACTCAATATCCTTATCAATCAGTGCCGTCACGTACGTTATTGACGCAATCTCCCTAACCATCGACATCATTTCAGCAATCCTTCCCACAGCATCAACCGCCTGCTGTTGCGGTATTGACGCAATATACCCCTCCCTATCCCTCTTCTCGGGCGATATAAATGCGCGTTATTTCGAAGCGCGACATCAGCTTCCTTCCAGACTACCAAGGAGGTTCTTCTGAGAATGGAGTGTAAACCTGCCGCCTTGCAGCACATTCCGAGAGCCTGCTTGGGAAGCACATACTTGCGAGTGGAGCGGCAGAAAGATGGGGACATCTATGAGATTTATATTCCCAAAGATCGTCTTAAGGTTGCCAACACAGATTTTATTCTTCGTATAGACTTTCAAAGGGCATATTACTGTGTCTTTAGGCGCCAAAACCGAGAATTCGAGATTGCTGGTCAAGAAGTGACATTTCCTGGTTTTCAAAATGGAAACGGAGTTGTGGAGCGATTCAGTATCACCGTTGAGGAAGACATCAGCTCCCCTGAGAAACGACGAAAGACTGAGGAGCAGCTCCCGGTCATCTGGTTGGACGTTTAAGAGAAAAACAAATCAATCTCATTACCCAAAGGAGGTGATATACCGAGGAGAACCGAAGTTGATGAGCGATATCAAAGGGTGGTAGTTCAGTAGCTATGGATGGTTGTAAGCCGATTTGTTATACAGATCATAAAAAGTCTTGTGAAGTATGGCACAACTGACGCTGCCAAGGGAGCTCTTCTCCGAGCGACAAAGTTTTTATTAGCCATCGAAGATGAAATGGTTATATTTTAAAACGACATCTTAGCATAAATTTGGAACAAATAAAAGGAGGAGTCATTTCCAATTGTGCACTGGCTAAAATGCTTTTTATATCCTCGCATGTGCTTTTTATATCCTCGCATGTGCTTTTTATATCCTCGCATGTGCTTTTTATATCCTCGCATGTGCATTCCACCAGAAAAGGTTCCTCTATTACTATTATTGATTTAATTAAAAAGTTTTCGTGTGCAAACTCACTCAGTGAATGGAAACTGGATGCATAACCGGATACAAAATGACGTGCAATACTTTGAACTACGAAACTCTTTCCACTGTTACTTCTTCCACCGAGGTACAAGCAATTGATCTTTCTCTCCTCTTCATTAAGTATTGTCTTAAGATAGTTAACAGAAAAATTAGGAGAAATTTCTAAGAAACAGTTCAGATATCCCCCCTGCGGGTAGGGGGATTGAGAATACTCCCGCAGTATCCCTGCTTGTCGTAAGAGGCGACTAAAAGGGCGGGGAGAAAACCTCGAAAACAAACCCCCGTGTCAGCAAGGGATGCGTCCGAGCAACGTGTGGGTCTGTTGCTTGTGAGTGACCATACCAGCTGGTTCACGATCCACCCATGTGTTTGCCGTGCATGGAGACCCGTAAGGGGGAGAAGGGGATCCTGGAGGGTGAGTTTTTCGGTTCCCAGCCGGGTGTCGGATGCCCGGTATGGCCCGAGAAACAATAACCCTCTTTGGCCCTGGATTCCCTGTAAACGGGAGGCCGGGGGCTAGCCACCCCTGGTCAATCGGCTTTCCGATACGTTCGGTGGCGAGTGCTAGGGAGGTGGGGGTCTGCGTAGGGCGGTCGGAGATGTACGGGTTTGGTGGGCCCGTGCATCGAAGATCTGACCCGAAACAGACAACCACCTCTAGGGTGCTATATCCCCTCGGGTAGCCCTGGCGACCGCACCGGTTTGCGGTGCGGCGTCCCAAATGTGTGGCTCCATGGTGGGTGGGGAGCCCGGGGGATGAATTTCTCTTTGGTATGGCGGATAATTTCCTTCCACCACATAAAAGATCCCGTCCAGATTTGGGCGGGGGAGCACTTTTCCAATGTAGCAGAAAGTATTTAGTAATGAAATGCCGAAAGGAAGGCGAGACGCTGCAGAAAGTGTCTCCCTTTGTCATACGGCGAGTATTGTCAAGTACGATCCTTGGGGACCTTAAGTCTGCGAAAAAACTAAGAGACGGCACCCTGCTCATAGAGACTATGAATGATAAGCAAAGTGAGAGAATCCTTCAAATGAATAAATTAGACGGAATAGAAATTGAAGTTCAGCTACATTATTCTCTAAATACTAGTAAAGGGGTAATTAGCCATTACGATCTGCTATACGTAGAGGAGGACGAAATAAAAAGAGAGATGGCCTCCCAGGGCGTAATAGATTGTCGCCGTATTACTACTAGACGTAATGGAGAGCGAGTAAACACAACATCCATCATCCTGACATTTAACCGCGATACGCTTCCGGATAAGGTGAATGTTGGATACAACTTCGTACCAGTGCGACCATACATCCCAAATCCCATGCGTTGCTTTACCTGCCAACGATTTGGACACATATCCGCTCGATGTAAAGGCAAATCGACCTGCCCGCGCTGTGCAATGGACAGGCATGATGACGAGGAATGTAGGACTGATCCTAAGTGCGTAAACTGCGGAGAAGCACATCCAGTATATTCCCGAGACTGTCAAGTACTTAAGGACGAAAAGAAAATAATGGAAATTAAAACCGTAGAAAAAGTCCCTTACCTAGAGGCTCGAAAAAAATATAAGACTCTAATTGCACCCACCTTTTCAAGGTCATTCGCGGCCGTTGCCACCGTCAAAAAGTGTACTACCTTGACTCAAACATCCAATGGAAACAACGCGGAAAAAAATGAACCTGGAAAAGAAACTATAAAAACAGATAAGGTCAAACAGTCGGTGAAAGGGAAAACAGAAATCGCGGGTTCTCCTAAGAAGAATCCGCAAAAAACATATCCAGAATGCACGAACATCGTTCGTGCAAAAAGTCCTTCTCCCGGCCCACCCGGCCGTAAAAATACAGCATCCATAGAATCAATGGAAGAGGATTTTTGTGTCTCAGATACCGAAATCCTCAAAATTAGGGGAAAAAAGAAAAACAGAATAAAACGGTGAATCGCAATCGTTAATACCACCTAAACTACCCCTAACCATGAGCCACAACTCATTTGGAATGAATTTTTTATTGCAATGGAATTGCAATGGTTTTTATCGACATCGTGAAGAACTGATGCTTTTAATTCAAGATTTTAACCCCAAATGCATTTGTCTACAGGAGACCCATTTTAAACCTACTGACAAGGGTTATTTCAAAGGTTTTAACGTTTTTCGACACGATGACACCACTGGCCAACGAGCCCAAGGTGGAGTGGCAGTTGCTACTCGGGAGGCCCTTTACACCTCCCGAGTGCAGCTGAACACGCCATTCCAGGCGGTGGCGGTGACTGTGCACGCCCCCGAGGTGGTCACATTGTGTAACGTATATCTCCCGGAGGGTGCACCTGTCACCCGCCTAAACTTGGAAGCACTTCTTCGTCAGTTGCCTAGACCCTTCATTCTGCTGGGTGATTTTAATGCCCATGACCCTCTATGGGGAAGTACGCCGGCCCAGAGCAACCGAAGGGGTCGCATTTTATCGAGTTTTATAAATGATTTTAACCTATTCTTGTTGAATGACAGGGAAAAGACCCGCTTTAATTGCCATACGGGTGACTATTCCTCCATCGATTTGTGTATGGCTTCAAGCAGTCTCATGACCAAAGTAAAACTGTCAGTTCACGAGGACCTGTGTGGGAGTGACCATTTTCCCCTTTTTATCACTAAAGAAAATGTTTTTAACCCTGATTTTATTCGACAAGGCAATTGGATTGTCCGCAAGGCCGATTGGTCAAACTACAGAAAAAGTTTTAATTTTAAATTTGACGAGTATAACGATGGTGTTATCAATGTAGAGCGGTTGACATCAGAGATTCTCGAGGCTGCTAGAAGCAGTGTCCCTCGTTCCCAAGGAGTTAAACATCGACCAGCAGTTCCTTGGTGGAATGCTGAGTGCGCCAAGGCCATTCAACTAAGGAAGAAAGCCCTGCGGATTTTCAATAAATACCCAACAGAAAGGAATCTCGTCTCTTTTCGACGTCTACGGGCCAAGGCACGACAGGTAATAAAGCACGCGAAGAAGACCTCATGGATGGAATACGTCTCTACCATCAATAACAGAACACCGATATCTCAGGTATGGCGTAAAGTCCGCTGCATCTCTGGACGCCGCCAAGATTATGGAATATATAGCCTAAATATTGACGGAAAGATAATATCTAAGCCTTCAGAAATATGCGAGGTTTTTGGCTGCTTACTCGAAGAGACATGCAGTGATGACAACTATGACCATGGTTTCCTTCATATTAAACATCGAAATGAGACAATGAGGTTATCCTTTGAAGAGAGCGGCGAAACCCAACACTACAATATCCCTTTTCAGCTATGGGAACTTACCTCCGCTATCGCTGAGTCCCGGGAGAGCTCCCCTGGAGCAGATGGCATCCTCAATGCCTTCTTCCGGAATCTTCCAGAACTGGCATTGGAGGAGGTCCTTAAGGCCTTTAATCGTATTTGGACAGATGGTACCTTCCCGCAATCATGGCGGGAATCCGTGATTGTGCCTATTCCCAAGCACGGGAAGGAAAAGAGTGACCCCAACAATTATCGACCAATTTCTCTCACCAGTTGCGTCTGTAAACTCATGGAAAGAATGGTCAATCGCCGCCTTGTTTGGTGGCTTGAGTCCCGAGACTTACTTTCAAACGCGCAGTGTGGTTTCCGTCGTGGCAGATCAACCTTAGACCATTTGGTGAGAGCCGAAAACTTCATTCAGGAAGCCTTTCTCCTACGGCAACACGTCATCGCGGTTTTCTTTGATGTGGAAAAGGCTTATGACAGAGTCTGGCGTCATAAAATCCTAATGACGTTGCATAATTGGGGTCTCAGGGGAAACCTACCGATTTTTATCCGAAACTTTTTGAATGGTCGGAGGTTTAAGGTCAGAGTAGGTAAATTCCTATCTCGTGCCCACTATCAGGCTAACGGAGTACCACAGGGCTCCGTATTGAGCGTGACGCTGTTCGCCGTGGCCATCAACAACGTGATGGAGTGCATTAAATCTCCAGTTATGGGTTGCCTTTTCGTAGACGATCTGGCAATTTTCTGCCGTTCATCAAGAATAGGAAACGCAGCCAGATTAGTTCAACTCACTGTGAACAAGCTCTCTCAATGGTCCCACGAAAACGGCTTTAGGTTCTCCGCCGACAAAACGAAATGCGTGCATTTTCACAGGCTGAGAGGATATCACGCACCGCCCACGCTACATCTAAATGGAAGGATACTCCCATATGTGGAATCAATCCGGTTCTTGGGGATGACTCTAGACCACCGCTTAAATTGGCGAGAAAACGTAAATTTATTGAGGGATAAGTGTTTTAAAATTTTAAATATTTTAAAGTTTTTAAGCAATTCAACATGGGGTGCAGACCGCACCTCGTTGCTGATGTTATACCGGTCATTAGTCCGTAGTCGACTTGACTACGGATCAATAATCTATGCGTCAGGACGGGAGTCATATTTAAGACCGCTTACATCGGTACACAACTCTGGGCTACGGCTGGCAACGGGTGCTTTCCGAACATCTCCAATTTTGAGCCTTTACTGTGACGCCGGCGAACCACCTTTGGTGATTCGCCGTGAAATTTTGATGTGCAACTATGTTGCCAAGATTTTATCAATGAAGAATCACCCGTGTTTTAAGGTGATCACAAACCACCGGTTTTTAGACGTTTTTAACCGAAGGAGAAAGGCCACAATGCCAATTAGCATACGTTTTAATAATTTTATGACACACAGTGGTTTTAATCTTCCTGACATGTACCCATCCGGGTACCTGAAACACCCCCCATGGTCAATCCCAAGACCAGATATTATTAACACTCTTTTACTCTGCCGCAAATCCTCCACCACAGCTTTGGAGTACCAGTGCCTTTTCCGGGAAGTCCTAGATAAGTTCCGCGATTTCACCCCCGTCTACACAGATGGTTCAAAGTCGGAGAATTCCTGTGGGTGCTCTGTGGTTTCAGCATACCACGGAGTCGTTAAAGCCAAACTGGACCCATCCTGTTCGGTATTTACGGCAGAACTGTATGCCATTAAGATGGCAATAACCGAAATGAAATGCAGCCGTGGGGCATTCTTGATATGCTCTGACTCTTCTAGCGCACTCCATGCAATTTCTCGTTTCTCCCCTAGCAATCCTCTTGCCCAGGAAATACAAACGGCCCTTGTTTCCCTTTACATCAAGGGAATAAGAATATCATTCATGTGGGTTCCTGGACACGTTGGCATAACGGGGAATGAAGAGGCCGATTCAGCAGCAAGGGATGCTCTGGAGAAAGCAAATACCACAATCCCTTTGGTAACCGTGGAAGACCTCAAAGTAAAATTCCGAAATGTGGTTCTAAATAAATGGAAAAATATCTGGGAAGAGCTATCAAATAATAAACTCCGGGCTATTAAACCCACGACAGCAGCATGGGCCACTTCTGTCCGAAATAATCGGAAAGAGGAGGTCGTCATCACCCGCCTGAGAATAGGCCACTGCGTCTTGACGCACTCGTATCTCTTTACTGAAGAGAAAATTCCACCGAGGTGCGACGAATGCGACTCTGCTCTGAGTGTGCATCACATTCTAACGGAATGTGTAAAATACCGGGCTGCACGCGAGAAACTAGGGATTCCTAGTACGTTGCAACAGGTTCTTGGCAACAGCCAAGCGAATGTAAATAACTTAATACAGTTTTTACGGCAAACCCACCTCTTAGACAAACTTTAGAACATTGTAGTTATAATATATTTTTATACATATTATACGATGGTATATACCCATTTTTTAGGCCCATAATGCTCGCTGTATAAAGACTGCGATTGAAACAGGATTGTGCGTGGTGCAACATGACCTCAGCTGTCGACGCACCCAATAAACCAAATCCTACCTACCAGTTCAGATATTGCACTTCTGCTGTTGCTACATCCATCTTTGCCAAATGATAATAAATATTCAAATATGGCTTTTCTTTCACTCACAAGTCTATAGTCAATTGCGCAAGTCAATTTATATCTATATCTCTATAATAAATATATAAGTCAATTGCATAGCGAGACATTCTCGCATTAAATTGGAAGCGTAAACGACCAACAAGTCTGCCCATTCGTAAAATCATACAACTCACTCCAAGTAGTGGCCTCATATTTCCGGATCAGCTCACTTAAAAGACTTGAAGCACTTGGAGGGTCCCGCCTCGCCATCCGCAGTTTTGGGTGAGACGGTGGACACAGCACGTAATCCGCGTCAGCTCCAAAAACCGCCGACACTGGGGCTCCGTGTGATGTGGAGATAATGGATTGATGGCGATGTAGGTACGGCTCCCAATCGCCGCTGTCGCTACCACCATCTTCGCCACATGATAATAAATATTCAAATCTGTCTTTTCTTTCACTCACGAGCCTATCCTTGACGTACAATTGAATAGGGAGACTGCATTCTAGCCTTAAATTGGAACCTTAAACGACCAACAAATCTGGCCATTCGTCAGCATTCGTAAAAGCATACGACTCACTCCAATTAGTGGCCTTGTATTTCCGGATCAGCTCACTTAAAAGACTTGAAGAGTTTGGAGGGTCTCTCAATCTTCAGTTTCGTCTGTACGAAGGCACCGCTAATGAGGACGAAAAGATCCCCCAAGGACAACTGGAGGTCTAATAATTGTATCAACCAATCCGAAGTAGTAGATAAGGCGGACATTGCATCTGATATCCCCTCCATCGGAGCTCGCTTTCTAATGCGACTTAAAGTAGCATGGAATTAACATCGCCGAGGTCGAATTGCTATCGATCTTTGTTTGACCTGGCCCTTGCGACATAGGCATAGGAACACTATTAGTAATCGCAATGTTGAGATACCTCCCTCAGCAGTGCCCGGCTCCCCAGCTGTGCCGTCCTCAGCCGGTCCGAAACAATTATATATTTATTATTTCTGCATGGTCTTTTATCAGCCAGTATTTATGGTAGTAATCTCATATTGAAGTAATCTCATATTGAACCCTTGCACAGCTCGAAGTGGCAGGGAACTGATGCATCCAACTCTGTCCAATATCCGACCCCCAGTGACTCCCTTAGTGGGGCTCTGGGGCTTCCTTTGGAGAGGTGGGGGCAGGCCTTCCTGGGAGTGAACCGCTTGCCACCGAGACGCGGGCGGAGCTCTTGGGGGGCCATTGCACGCTCTCCCCTCTTTCTTGTGAGGGGCGTGGCTAACTAAGACCCACGTTCTCACCCTCTCGCTCTTTCCGTCTGTCTCGCCATAGGTGGTAGTCCGTAGGCTTCTACGAGGTCCCCATTAAAACTGAATGAATCGGTTCCCTGCAACTTAAGTCCTAGTGCTATAGTCCTAGACGTTCAATATCCGTTGCACCATTAAAGGAATGATGGAATATCTGATTAAGATTTACTGGTGGTTTATGCTTATAATTCTCCATTCTGTATTCACAGCCTGTCAGACCCTATCCACTTCTGCTTGGTATATCCAGATTTACCTGATGTAAAAAGACAAGCATTTTCGTTAAATTGTTGAATTTCTTCCTTATTCAACTTAAAATACGTGGGGAGGTAAGTAGGGTCAATTTGTTCATTCGGGAAGGAGGTCGCCCTTGAAATTTTACTTCCGCTAACGTAATAAACAATAAGCGTTTTCTCGCTTATAAAGTAATGTAGACAAAAACAAAGGAAACCATCCGATAGATAATTAAATTTTAAGGAACAAAAGTCCCTTTCATTTTTCATCAAAGCATTCAAATAAGCTAACTATGGCTAATAAAAAACATTAAACAATTAAACAATAGCAGTTATCTCGTCTGTTATGAAACTTAGGAAAACGTGGATGGCCTCGTTCGATGCCTATTAGGAATATAAATCGACAATGTCCTTTGCAATTTTTCACTGCGACTAATATTAAGCCCGAAAAATGCATTTTCATATCCGAATGAAATCATTTTAAGTTGGGAAAAATTTCCAAAAAAAATTTTATTCGACACAAATTTCACCGCGGATTCATATTTAAAGAGTAGTGATCGGTACCGATCTAATCGGTTTCTATGTTACAAGTTGATAGTAAAAAATGTATTGTTATAAAGAGTAAGAAACAATAAAATCACCAAATGTGACGATATATTAAGAACTGTAACAATATAAATGAGGAAACTCTTTTTACTCCACCTTGATAAGACAATCTGTTACCGAAATATGTCGATTTCAATTTCCAAAGTTATAAGCTAATGTACCCGCCATGTTATTTTTCCGCTGCGGTTTACTCAGTGTAAGTGTCACAAAGAGAGCAGAATGGTACGATGGTCACGGAGGTCTCTGGGATATAAACGCCCCACCCCCTTCGCACAACCTAGACATCATGACCTAACAACCTAGATGGGTGTCTCTGACATAGAGACGTTCCACCCTCTTTGCGCAACCCCGACACCATGACCTGACAAACTAGATGGAGGTCTATGACATAGAAACGTTCCACCCTCGATATCAAGTTCACGGAGATGGAGGTATCTGACATAGAAACTCCCCACTCAATTCGCGCGACCTCAAACCCGGAGTGTAGAGTGGGGCTCTTTTCCACTGTATATAACGCGGGCGTGGAGTTAGCTCTGCACCAACGCACTGGAGTTAGCCCAGCTGCAAAGGTCCAACTGAAATCACCGTGTAGACCCACAATCATCTGATCCTGTGCTGTGGTCCACAACAATCTGTGCTGAGAAGGTGATCACCTGTCAGTCTCCTAAGTCTATTCTGATTTTCTAAAGAGCCCGCGGTGAGCCATCAATCTCCGATAGCTCTCCGAGCACTGGGGGTGATACTCGGACCATGGTATCATCAATGACCCTAACGAAAATCCATCATTTAATACATTTAGTTTCACCGCTACCAATAAGTAATGCTATCTTATTTAGCTTTATTTTATCTTGGTTATTGTATTGGATAGGGCTAACGTCTGAACTATTTACGATGAGCATCATTTATACGGATAGCCGTTCATTTATACGGATTGAAAAAAAAATCGTAAACAGTAAACTTCTTCCGTATTAAAATCACAATGGTAATTAAATATTTAATGGAATAGGATGGAATAGGAGCGAGATACTTCGGAAATATAACTCAGTTTTTTTATTCTATATTTATTTTTTATTTTTACTGTCATCCCCTCACCCCAAGTATTTTCGTTAAACTGCCTCACCTCATCTTAACTCGCTTTCAAGTGGCGAGGAAGAAAAATCTTCCTCCTCACCCCCTTGAAAATGATCTCCGCCACCACCGAGCCCCCATATCTGGTCTCCAGGTATTGTAACCTCTCCACCGGATACCCTACGCCCTCCTCGAGCTCCTCCCTCCGGAGAAACTCCACACTCTTCTGGAGGGCGATAAACTTATTTTTCAATCCGCTCATCTGTAACAGAAGAGAAAAACATTAACAAAACATTATTACAAAACATTAACGAAACCGAGAATCGAAAATGCATGCAAGTCGAATGTGTACGATGTTTTTCTTCGTACCAATTCATCACCAGGTGACTGGAACTACCGAAACCAAATTCACCCCGTTTAGTAGGTAAACTGGGATCTTTCTCAACGAACTCTATATCAACAGCAATCCTTTCAAGTATGATCTGACACATTCGATCACCCCTTTTCACCACAGAATCTTCATCACTATGATTATAAAGAAGAACTTTAATTTCTCCTCGATAATCTGGGTCGATTATTCCGGCGCCAACTTCAATTCCAAATTTTACGGATAATCCCGAGCGAGAGGCAAGTCGATCGTATAAACCTTTCGGGATCTCGAGAGAGAATCCGGTTCTTATTAGACAGCGTCCACGTTTAGCTATAACGTCCAACTGGATAGCAGTAATGTCATACCCAGCGGGGCAGTCATAGCATGGAAAGGGGATTACTGCTAGTGGATGTACTTTTTTGATAGTGATGAACATTCTACAACGATAATATATAAAAGGAGAAAAATAAATCAGCATATATTGGTAATAGTGATTTTATTATAATAGGAGCATTGGTTGCTAAGGAAAGTATGCTCACTTGAAGGGTGGGTGAGTGCTGCTTCTGATGGTGGTTAGTAGATATCGATTTGGCGGAACGAAAACAAGGTCATCCTTGAAACTTTTTTCCCTTTCACTTTTGCGTACTCTAGCTGAGCTAGGCCGACGTCACACCTCTGCCCGGGAGAACATACCCCCCATGAACTTAACTGCTGTAAGAGGTGACTATGAATAGGTCATATATCTGCCCGGGAACATGAGCATGAGAGCTCTGCCCGAGGATAACATACCACCCAACTGCAAGGTGTTAAAAAAAACGGTCAGACACGATGAAGGGAATTATTCAGGTAATACGAGTGATATGATGCGTGATAATAAAGACAATTTTATCAAATTTCATACCAAAATCAATTGGTTATTTATTTTTTTAATTATCAAATTCTCCCCCCAAGCATCTTCATTAAACAATTTAATTTCATCTTTGTTTAATTTGAAGTACTTGGGGAGGAATATTCCCCTCTTCACCCCACCGAATAAGATCGTCGCCAACAGTCCGCCAAAGCGACTACCCGACTCCCGGATCTCCTCCACACAATACTCCTCCCCCTCCACTAGGTCCTCCTTCCTGAGGTGCCTAGCTCTTTCCTGGGCAAGGAGTAACTTGCTTCGAATTAATGGAGTCCTAGGAGTCGCGATGTTGGTGGCGAACCCACTGGCAACGCTGGTCGTATTTGCGGTGGCAGCAGAGACGGTGTTGTTAAGCGTAACGGAACTCATCCTAAAAAAGAATTAAAAATAGTTGTTTTACATATTTAAATTATCATTTATTGAATAAAGTTACATATCATAAAAAGTATCACTACCTTAATTAGTACCTGAACTGCCAAATCCACTCACACCTCGACTAGTTTGAGAGCTGACGTCATCAGTTAACATAAATTTAATTCCAATTCCAATTTTTTCAAACATAATTTGAAAAGTCCGGGCACCTATCTCCACATGGAAATCTTCGTCTCTATGGTTATAGAGGAGGACTTTAATTTCCCCTCTATAATCCGCGTCTATTATGCCCACCCCGACCTAAATCCCAAATTTTAATGATAAACCTGACCGAGACGCTAATCTTCCATAAAACCCCTTAGGGATCTCAAGAGATATTCCAGTTCTTACAAGACAGCGTCCTCGCTTAGGGATAACATATTTCTGAATACAACTGATATCGTACCCAGCTGAACATTGATAATGAGATTCAGGAATGGTTGCAAGGGGATGTAATTTCTTGATTGCAACAAGCATTCTAGAGCGTTAGAATGAAAAAGAGTAATTTAAGATAAATATGTTACATATGAATACATTGACGTAAAAAGTACATTTAAAAAAAAACTTAAGCATAAAAATCTTAACCTGTGATTAAGGTGTGCGTTGGTGCAGGAGACGAGATGGTGCAGGAGACGAGATGGTGCATGGTGCAGGAGACGAGATGGTGCATGGTGCAGGAGACGAGATGATGCAGGATACGAGATGGTGTCAGCCGATCTGCAGATGCGAGTGAATATCTCCCAGCAAAACGAGCATTTATATACTGAATTAAGTGAAAGAAACCTTTGATTCACCAAGGAAGGTTAGTATACTTACCAGCATTATCCTTCAGAATCTGAATCTAGAAAGGTGTCCGAGGAAAAATAAGAACCATCTCGTTTCCGCTTCAAGGCACGGTGATACTCGAGATAATTAGAATAATTTTTGCGCCTTTTATGAGTATTGAAGGCGAACGTATACGATTCCCTTGAGTCAGAGGACGAATCATCTTCTGACGATGAACTTTCATGTCTGGTAAATGTAGATGAACTTATCAATCTTGAAATGATTTATCTATCAAGGCAAATAGAGGCGTCCTAACACAGAGCAACAATAATCACTCCGTTGAATCACAGATTCCGTCTCGATTACATTTTAAACCGTGTGATGTATATATCGATATACGCTAAAGGGTTTAAACGGTCTAATTGATGATGCACACCAAACAAAATGTAGCTGCTGTATACTTCGAACTAAAACTATAGTGCATCAACACCATGGGAAATGGACTACCTATATAAGACTGCATCTTATAAAGAAAATCAAAAGTTCCATCCAGTAATAGTTGATATACGTATGGCGTTAGTGGTGTATCAAAATAAAACTCAGTATTATTATTCTCCAACTCATAATCTGACATCGAATCCTCTTACAAAGCCTCCAATCACCGTTTCCATAGGATTATCCTAGTACATTCCATATGATAAACTAAATCAGTACACTCAGTGTGCGGTAGACTGAGTCATTCTACTAAGGTTGACCTTCGTCATTATAACAATTGCATCTCAGTTCTCCCCCCACACCACGTAAGTAAATCTCTGTGATCGGAGAACTCTTTGTCGAATACTTAAATTGGGAAAACATTTATATCATCTATCCAAGCCGAATGCATTAATCGTGATGTTATTTACTCGCTCAAACTTTGATATATCTGAGCGGCGTAGGAAAAGAAATGCTCTTAAAGTTATATCCGTGCGTTCACCTACGCTTCTGCGTCACTTCATGCGCATATTGTGGCACGTATATTGCTAGAATAGCGTACTTACAACACAAGACTTACAAGAGACAATATTTTACAAGAGACTTTTTATTGTCTGTATAACAAATCAGTTTACATCCACCCATAGTTATTGAACTCGTGCTCGTTGAATCTAGCTCTTTGATATCACTTTCATATATTCTCCTGATGCTCCATCAACGTCGGTTCTCCTCGGTATATCACCTCCTTTGGGTAATGAGATTGGCTTGTTTTTCTCATAAACGTCCAACCGGATGACCGGGAGCTGCTCTTCAGCCTTCCGCCGTTTCTTAGGGCAGCTGATGACTTCTTGCACGGTGATATTGAAACGCTTCACAACTCCGTTAGCCAGAAAATGTTACTCCTTGACCAACAATCTCGAATTCTCGGTTTTGATGCCTGAAGACACAGTAATATGCCCTTTGGAAGTCTATAGTAAGCATAAAATCTGTGTTGGCAACCTTAAGACGATCTTTGGGAATATAAATCTCATTGATGTCCCCATCATTCTGCCGCTCCACGCGCAAAAATGTGCTTCTCATGCAGGCTCTCGGGATGTGCTGCAAGGCAGCAGGTTTATACTCCATTGTCAGAAGGACCTCTTGGCTGGTAGCTTGGAAGAAAGCTGATGTTTTAGCTATTATTTAACCGCTCCTTTATATTGTCCGAGAAGATGGATAGGGATATATTGCGTTGGAAACTATCTGGTATCGTAATTACGCCAGCAATTGCAGCTGTGGGAAGGAATGCGGAAATGATCTGGACGTCTTCCAAACGTGGGTCACCTTGGGGGACGTATGTTGTCATTGTCCCGGGGTGTGACCTTGGCCTAACCCCCAGCTAGTGTATGCGAAGTGAAAAATTACATGAGTTTCATGAGTAACGATGCGATGGGTGGATGGAACGGGAAGTGAGGGAGTGAATTTTCCAGATTCAATGTTATGACTCCGAATTAATGTAATCTAATAGTCCACCTGGACATTCTAAAGTTCGTTGTATTAATGATTCTGGAACGGGGTGCTGTGAAAAAGCGTTCGTGGAAAAGTTATTTTGTGTTCCCGAGGTCGTGACAAGGACAGTTCAATCACCGACCGCTAGAGGGCGTGAGCTTCCCTGGAGAGAGCGGTGTGGGGGCGATCTCTCCCGCGTTCATAGCGGAGAGAGTTGACTTGCGTCTTTTTTAACTCACGTGATAGATTTTGAGGTTGGTTGAGATATATTTACATTTATTATCTATATTTATCATCTCTAAATCAATACGTTTTTGAAGTTGGAATCATATTGGTGTATAATGGTGTCGCATCCCTGCAGCGACTGGGACCCTTGATATCGGGATCGCGGACCGTCCGGACTAAAACCGGGGGAGCTCGGGAGAAATCAAAGCCAGAACTCAAAAAATATCGGATTTATTACCGTCTGCGTTAGAGTCTGTCTGTCTCTCTCTCTCTGGATCACTGAGGAGGCTAGTACTCCTCAGGGTTCGTTCGAACGTTGGGCCAAAGACTGACAAATATTGAGCAGAATGCTCGCCCTTTTATACTCGGAACGCATCCTGTTTTGCACCAGCCTGGCCCGATATGCCTTAACGGAAACCACAGCGTCCGCTCTGCTCTCGCACAGCCGTGCCTTGACGGACCTGCCCCCGATAGCCCGACCGCTGCTTCCGCCCAAGTGTGTAGAGATCGCGAGGAGGTGTCTTTGAGCAGCCTCGTGCGCTCTGGTGAACTTAACCGCGCGCCTGTACTCTTGGGTACAGGTGAACTGAGTCCGCGTGCTCTCCTGATTGCAGTCAAACTGCGTCTGATCGTCCGCGGACACAACAATAGTATCATAATCTTAAAATTGGAATGCTGCAGCGCTTCATTTCTCCCTCTCTGATGTTAGTTCCTTAATTTCCCAATTCCTAACTTGTCTCTTGGTCTCTGGGAACTTTCCTCCAATATTTCCTCTCCATCAAGGAGAGTTGAGCCAGGGGGTAAAGAATACGGATCTCAATGTGAACGATCTTGGTTCCAAACTATCATATTAGTACTGATAATAATTCCCTTCTTTTGCTTACATAAAATTAAAATTATTTGGTTATGAATCTGCTTTGTAAAACAGCGAATGTTAGGACTTCAGCGTAATATCGTTCTGAAGTTCATGTTATCGATAGATTCAAGATAAACAATTCAGATAGCTTTTGGGCTATTGGAGATATACTGACCTGAGGTCAGCATTTTCACGATGGAAGTTCTCTTGTTGAAAGCTAACAGATGAAATGATGGACCCTTATCTGAGAGCTAATTCCTCAGATACTGGTATCGGATAGCTCAAGGTGCGGAATGAGGTTCCATACCTACCTCAAGGGAAGCAGAAGTTTAATCACTCAGCGTCAGATTCTAAATAGGTATCGAATGAATTAATTGACTTCATAAATCTTCGTCGGCGGGCGCGGTGATATTCCTTGCCACGATTTAGGTATCTTCTCCTTCGATGAGTATTGAAGGCATATGTAAATAGATTATAACAAGAATCATCATCGGAGATTGTGTCGTATGAAGAGCTTCCGTGACCACCAAACTCGTGGGAGCAGTCCCTCTTCTCTTATATGGTGAAAAGAGGTGAGAGGAAAAAGAGGAGGATGGCTGCAGTGGATATCGACTCAAATCGTCTGTTTTGGGAGAGTTTTCAGAAGCATGGGAAGCTTATAGCTAGTGGAAAGAAGCGGCAGTTACATGACCCACTAAACTGTGAGGAGACCACTATCGATCATGGTTTCATCTCTCATGTGGAGCTCCTACCCGCCTTCGAATCCATAATTGGAGGAGCAACCTCCCTGTATGCATATAGCGAAGCCGAGTAAAAGTTCCTCTCCGGCATCACAGACCGTACCTTACTCTCCTTAAAGAAAGAACTCCATTGTCCCGCACCTGAAAAATGTTCCTTCCCCACCTTTTCCTGTCTGAACCCATGCCATAAGTTGTGTAATAGTACGTGCGTACTCCGAGATGTTGAGCTCCTACCCGCCTTGGAAACGGCTTTCTCCAGCTTATCTCCTTAGAGTTTCAGGAGCTTGATCGTGGAGACGTTGAAACGCTACACTTCCTCTGTTTCAGGAATTTCAAACCCAGAGAATAATACACTTTTTCCCACGATATTTATGGATTTGCTCATGTTTGAACACTGTCTAGTATTTTTCCTGAAATTCTATGCTGAGATTAAGATCGTTCTCTTCGTTGATGCCACAAGCGGTAATGGGAGGCGCACTTCATATATTTTGCTCACTTTATCCTTGAATTTGCGAACGACGAGTTGATGCTTCCCATCGAGCTCAGCTTTCACGAAGAGTAGGGGAGACATCCTCGCGTCTCGAATATTTGTCAGCGACTGATTATCTATAGGACCACTTATCGATTACATTACCAAAAAAGAGCTAATCAGCGATCTGAGAGAGGAGTTCCACGGCAAGAACCGTTCAGTACGTCTGGAGTGTATTCTAAACTCTGATTGGCTGATAGCTATGTTCTCACTTTGAATTAACATCAGCAAAATGGATGGGGGAGTTATATTGCCTTGGGAGCGATCCAGCATTGTAATGTTGCAAGCGAATGCAGCTGTGGGAAGGAATGTGGAAATGATCTGGACGTCTTCCAAACGCAGGTGTCTCCTCGACGAGTGCGCGGAAGTATGCATAAATTCTCTGACCTGAAAACCTCATTTTTATGCTACTGAATCCCACTTAAGGGGTGCATCGATCCTTTTAGCTCTTAACTAAAGTGTACCCTTGAGTGCTGGGGAAGTTTATGGATCCTTTTCGGCTTTATGTGACCCCTCTTAAAAGATTTTTAAGTTCCTCTTCCTTCTAATCACTGCAGATGGCCACCCGGTGGTTCTGTATCATTCCTCTTAGGCAGCTGGCACATGCGTAAGATACTGAGGGCGTACGGACAGCTGACACAATCCTCAGACACCCGCGCTTTCAGTCGTAAGGCACGACGCCCTCCTCATACATATAGAAAGCAACTATGCTCTAGTTGCTTTGTCGTTGTGTGAAGCCTACCGCTTGGCAACAGCACTACTCGACCCTTGGCGCTGGCCTAGTCTTGGAGAGGTCATTCCTTTTTAACAGATTCCCTCTTCACTTTCGTCATTACCTTCTGCCATGGTTTCGTTAGAGGTGTGCACTTTGATTATAATTTTTGGTCTGAATACAATGGTGGTGGATGACTCGCCATTCTCACAAGACTTTAAACATTTTGGAAGATATACCTTACCACATATGTAGCATTAACAACATCGTTAATTGACATGAAAGAGAGATTATGTACTCTCTCGGACTGTTTTTTCTTCCATTCCTCTTCTGACAGCAAGTTTTCTACCTCTTGCACCTTATGGCTTGCGTATTTTTAGTGCTCGGTATTATTCACAATATGTTTCAGTTGAGTAACAATTTTCAATGAGTGCACATATTCTATAACTCTCCTATCCAGACAGCAGTCGTATGACAAACTTAACAGTGGAATCACATTCTTGTTGCTTGAGTTAGAGTTAATCACAATTTGTGATTGGAGAAAGACTTCTTGCCGTAGCCCTTGCACTTCTTAACTAATTTCAGCTTTCCAGTTGCATTTAATAAGAACATCAGCTGGATCCTGTTTTTCACACAAAATTGTGATGTTTTCTGGTCTCGCGGATACATATAACCATTCGTTATTGTCTAGCTGCATCCAAAGCGTCTGGTTAAGTACGGCTACTCTTACAGAACAATCAGATGAAAATTTTCTAGTTGACTGGAGCATTTTAGCTTCGCATTCTTCATGCGAGTGCGTTGATAGAATAGGATACATTTGTTTACATATTCTCCAATACCTATTGATTTTCTTACACTTTGATAAGTCACTCTCAGTAAGTTTAAAATAATACCCTTTAGCAATATCCATAAAAATGTATGGTTTCTCTGGTTGGATAAATAAAAACTTTAAAGCATTTGATGCAGACCTTATAGGAAATGGAAACACTTGATAAACATTAGATTTTATATGATCTGTTAAAGGTACCTTATTCACATGTACAAGAATATTATAATTCATAAACGCATCGAATTCAATAATATTTAATAAGGCGCTGCTATATGCCACACTCATAGGGATAGGAAGGGACAAGTCATTCGGCATCTCATCCCTGCTCTTTTCATTGCCTTGTAAGTTCCTCGAGCCGATAATGGGGAAGACTGGAGTTCCTTGGATTCGTCAGCGGGCGACCAGGGAACGGAAATGACAAGGCCAGACCTACATCGGAACCGCTTTATTCAGTCTCCTCTCGATGAAGGATCTAGGTGATAACACAGTCCACCATGAGATCCTCCCTGTCTCTCCCCCGACGTCCCCGATGATCCAACTCCCTTTTAACCAGTCCAGCTCCGTCGCATCCCCTAGGTGGCATACCCCACGTGACACCCCGTGGCCTTTGCTAATTGGCCGATCAATCCCTCACCTGTGTCGTCGCTCAGGACACAGACCATTGCTGATCACCCACGCTCAGAGCCACGCAGCGAGCAAAGGAATGCACAGACTGCAACTCAGTCGGGTAAAAGAGAAAGGTGAGCAGGATGAAACAGAGGTGAGGGGAAGGCGCACGATCAGCAGTGGGCCAAGTCGTCAATGGGAATGACCGGAAAAAGGTGAAGAGGCGGGGGAAAGGTGGAGACGCCCGGTCAGCAGTGGGAATCGGGAAATCAAGGTGAAGCCGCGAAGTCGGCGATGAGAATGGGGAATCAAGCGGAAACCACGGGGACTTGCTGACGCCGAGGAGCGCCCCAAGAGCACCTTTACAGCCTCAAGTATTTGTATTGGAGTAATTTTAGTGTGGTTTCAGTATGCCCTGTTGACCATTCACTATAGCGCTCACTGCCAAAATCCTGCTCAATTTCTTGAATGGTGCGGTTCAGTTGCATCATGTGTTTTTCAAAATATAATGTTAATGACAATAGACCCATTCCAATTTTCAACTCTCCATCCTTCTGTTTTAAGTGTGTTTCAACAAGTTTTAAAATTTCTTGACAGTGTGTCTTCGTTCTCTTGCACTTCCCTGATGGTTGAGTTAAAACAGTCCTCAAGGTGACCTTTACGACTCATTTTTTCCACGGTGAGCTTCAATATACCAGTTTATCAGTTTCCAATCTATTGATCTTTTCCCTGTAATACTTTGCATCCGCCTCGTCATGGTACCGAATGCGATTTTGCTTAGTTCCCATATGAAATTTAAGCAAACCTCTTCATTATCAATGGGTTTTCCTGATTGCGCGCTAATTGATTAACTATTTGTCTCTTATTTCTAATGTCCTTAATCTTAATTGTCACGTAATGCAACAGCTAAGTACGATCTGTGACATTCGCCCATGAAGTATCAATACGTTTTCGATAAAAACGTATAGTGCAATTGACATACATGAGTAAACCTTCGTACTTAGTATCTATATCGGACAAATTAACGTAGGTCACAGCTCGACATTCAGAGTTGCATAGTTATGCCTCCCCTTTGTGTTCGTAGTACAGTTTAGGTGAGTCTTCTATTTTCTCGAGTGTCATATCAATCTCATTGACGCTACCAATGCTGGTAATCAGCAGAAGCAGTCCTAGCACTCCCTCCATGCTCATTCCTGTGTGAGATTCATTCTTGACCTCTGCAAAGTTGAGCATATCTATCATCACCTACGCAATCTGTCATGGCTTAAGATATCTTTTAGGAGGAGATAGTTACATGGCTCTTGTAAGACCCCCGACTCTCAACGGGGCGTCGACATACGATTTGACAGGGATTTCAGTAAGGAAACTCAGAATCACTCTAAGTAATGCTCTTTATTGCGAAAACATCGTCTGGTTGCCTGCTCCCAACTGCGTCGCTTCCCAGCGGCCCCTCTGCATACCCCCCCTCTGCATACCCCCCCCCCTCTGCATACCCCCCCCCCCTCTGCATACCCCCCCTCTGCATACCCCCCCCCCTCTGCATACCCCCCCCCCTCTGCATACCCCCCCCCTCTGCATACCCCCCCCCCTGCATACCCCCCCCCTCTGCATACCCCCCCCTCTGCATACCCCCCCCTCTGCATACCCCCCCCCCCTCTGCATACCCCCCCCCCTCTGCATACCCCCCCCCCTCTGCATACCCCCCCCCCCTCTGCATACCCCCCCCCCTCTGCATACCCCCCCCCTCTGCATACCCCCCCCTCTGCATACCCCCCCTCTGTCTCTCCTCCCCCACCCTTGGGTTCTTTCCTCCCAGCCGTATCGTCCACCTTAGCACTTTCCCACAGAAGGTGAGAGGTGGGAGTCCAACGGAAAGGTGGGAAGTTGCATATACGACCCGCCAACGGCGTCTCTGGAGGAATTCTAAGACTCGGAAAAAGGGGGAAGGGGAAGTGGAGAGAGAGAGGTGTAGGTATCCGATCTGCTTACTCGCTCTGTGCTCTGACTGCTGACCCGCTCGGTGGCCCGGGGAGGGGTGGGTGGTCGGTGGGTGGGAAGGGAATTTAGTTGGTGATTGTGGTCCTTACACTCCTTCTTTTATGCTCTGTTTCACAGTAAGAACTCGGAACTACTTATATTCTACGTTTAAACCCAGGTCAGTCCCTGTTTTTAGACCAGGACTAAAACCGTCCTACCTAATGCGCCCAATACCTCGCACAGACGCATATTTTAAATCATTCCTCTCATAAGTCTCAAACTTTTGGAATTCATTGCCTTTGTCCACGGCAAACTCTGCCTCTCCACCAATTTTTAAGGGAAAACTATTCAATTATTCTTTCAATGAGGACATAAATTTAATCTAACTATTGTAACAATTGTACAAAATGTATAGCATTATTTAAGTTCAGTTTTCTGCATTGAAATTATATCCATCGGCATCTTGGTCTTCCTTCTCGTGAGTTTATTCTTATAACAGACCGCGCACCTACGGATGTATTCTTCCACATCCTCCTCCATTCTAATTGGCCATGAGAAATATAATTTCATCTTCTCATGCGTCCGCTTCATCCCATGATGACCTCCCACTGGCGAATCGTGGAATTCCTTCAGTATTCTCTCCTTTCTCTCTTCCGAAATATTAGTGGTGTCGTCCTCTTCTCTTCTTCCTTCTTTCCTTCCTCTTGGGCATCTTAATTGGTCCTTCGAACTCCTCCTGATTTCACCTCTTCCACCTCCATGCTGCCATCTTCTCTCATCTCGATCCCGCTCGTCCGCCGTCGATCCCGCTCGTCCGCCGTCGATCCCGCTCGTCCGCCGTCGATCCCGATCGTCCGCCGTCGATCCCGCTCGTCCGCCTTCGATCCCGCTCGTCCGCCGTCGATCCCGATCGTCCGCCGTGGATCCCGATCGTCCGCCGTCGATCCCGATCGTCCGCCGTGGATCCCGATCGTCCGCCGTCGATCCCGATCGTCCGCCGTCGATCCCGATCGTCCGCCGTCGATCCCGATCGTCCGCCGTCGATCCCGATCGTCCGCCGTCGATCCCGATCGTCCGCTGTCGAGCCTGCTCATCAACCACCTTTTTCGTAATGTGGTGAGTATGCTTTTATTTGAAAACCATATAGTTTTTGCTTTTATGTGCTATTTTATCAACTCATGCTTTTGTATGTTGAATTATTGAATTGCGATATAACGTTCTATAATGCTTGTCGCATTCATGTGATTGATTCTCCTTGCTGTCATTCCTTAGTTCAATTTTGAATGTTCGGTTGGAAATCACATCAATTTAATCCAGTCACAGATCATTCCAAACGAGGGGGATATCTAGCGAGAACCGGAATTTTGCTAGAGATTCCCAAAGGTTTTTACAGCCGACTGGCTTCTCAATCGGGTTTACCGCTAATATTGGGGATGAAGTAGGGGTGGTTGTAAAAGATTCAATTTTTGGAGTGGAAGTTAGAGTCCTTCTCTTTATTCATCGCGATGAGGATTAAAATGTGGTGAAGAATGACCGACTTTGTCAAATTACTTTTGAAAAAATTACCTCGAATGCTACACTTGTGGATCTTATGATGCTAACTCTCAAACCAGTCTTGGTGCGGGTGGATTAGGCAATTGTTAATTAATTCATGTAGTGATATTATCTGTGTTACTTGATTCAATAAGTACTAGCAGACCTGCTGCCTGCTTTGCAGTTGATTGTATTAAGCATATAGTATGCAGAGAGAAGGATACGGCTATTTTATAAATAGCCGTTTCCTTCTCTCTGAAATAGAAATGTGTCCCACTCTAATTTTCCCATATGTTTTTGGGAGACTAAAACTTGGGAGAGAACAAAACAAAACGGATACAGAATAACTGACTGACTGACAGCTTACAAAATTAATATATAATAAACGTTTTAGAACATTCTTTCAACTATTAGAAAAGTACTTCAAAACGCCTAGCTTTGAATTTCACATTTCATACACAAGATCGGGGCCGGTAGGCAAAACTTGTTTTTTTCACTAACTGCATATCGAAAAGGTCAATTAACACATTTTTAAACTTACAAAATTGAGTGATGAAATTAACTCCACTTTCTTCAACTTCTTCAGTCCAGTTTTTATCCCTTTACCAAAAACGTATGCACATTTACCTTGCAACGTAAACAGATTTGCATAGCAACTGGTTTCCCATGTTAAAAGATAGGGAAAACACCAATTTTTCTGCGCCACAAACTGCTAAAAATTCAAAACTACTACCAAATCAAGCAGACAGAGAATCCACACTCAACGCACCAAACCTCGCTCTTTTTAAGCTCAAAACTTGGGAGAGAACGAAACAAAACGGATGGAGAATGACTGACTGACACGCTACAAAATTAATATATATAGATTAATGTAATTAGCTAAAATAAGTATTTTTATTCTTTTACCCTTAGGATGAAATCCATCACCACCGCCTCATCTAACAAGGGGAGTGTCCGAGTTCCGGGTCTAGGATTTTGACGAAATTTGCCAGGCAGGTAGTCCTTGATGAGTTATTTACGAATCACCCACCATATAGGGTTATATATCCAGAAACTTCGTCAAAAAACGAGTTTGAAATATTTGATTGCAAATATAAAGCCAATAATCAGCCATGTTTAATCAGTGCAGTTTGGGTTAGGGGTAAAGTACTCGCTTCACAATGTCGACGACCCAAGTTCGAGACTATTCGTGTCCAATTTTTTTTTCATCGCAATTTCGTCGTACGACTTTCCCTGGTTTTACATATTTTTAATCTGTTTACCCGGGATTCATTTTAACTATTTTACGTAATAATTACGTAATTTGCTAAAATTTGCTACGTAATTTGCTAAAATTACGTAATTAGTACGTAAAATAGTTAATTACGTTATTTACCTAAATCACGTAATTAGTACGTGGCGGAATTACTTCCGCACGCCCTGTCGTTTTTTGTGTATGAAATTAACGGAAGAGCATGAAGTGTGATCGTGATTTTGAATTTCCGTATCTTTGGCCACGCAGTCCCGACGCACGTACAACATTTGTTCTAATTTGCCTGGTGCCGTTATTGTCCAGCGCTGTGCTTTTTTGGAGAAACTAATCGCAAGAGAAAAAAAGAACTTATGCTCTGTAATCATATAATTGTAAGTATCTACCGAAATGTTCGGGTGATCGGGCGAAATATTCGGGTGGGAGAGAGTTTCGAATCAAGGACGTCGCTTGGAAATTGATAAAAAACCAGCGGTAACAATTAATTTTGAAGAATTAATGTATTGCACCTTTTCAGGAGCATGTTAGAATCACCCGAACATTTCGGTAGATACTTACAATTATATGATTACAAAACCTAAATTCTTTTTTTCTCTTGCGATTAGTTTTTCCAAAAAAGCACAGCGCTGGACAATAACGGCACCAGGCAAATTAGAACAAATGTTGTACGTGCGTCGGGACTGCGTGGCCAAAGATACGGGAATTCAAAATCACGATCACACTTCATGCTCTTCCGTTAATTTCATACACAAAAAACGACAGGGCGTGCGGAATTAATTCCGCCACGTACTAATTACGTGATTTAGGTAAATAACGTAATTAACTATTTTACGTACTAATTACGTATTTTTGGCAAATTACGTAATTATTACGTAAAATAGTTAAAATGAATCCCGGGTAAACAGCTTAAAAATATGTAAAACCAGGGAAAGTCGTACGACGAAATTGCGATGAAAAAAAAATTGGACACGAATATTCTCGAACTTGGGACGTCGACATTGTGAAGCGAGTACTTTACCCCTAACCCAAACTGCACTGATTAAACATGGCTAATTATTGGCTTTATATTTGCAATCAAATATTTCAAACTCGTTTTTTGACGAAGTTTCTGGATATATAACCCTATATGGGGGGTGATTCGTAAATAACTCATCAAGGACTACCTGCCTGGCAAATTTCGTCAAAATCCTAGACCCGGAACTCGGACACTCCCCTTGTAAGATGATGTCAACCTCCGTAACGGTCTCACCCGCCATCTACGCCATGACCATCTCCACCGATCCCATAGTGATAGTGTATAGTGATCCTTGTCAAAGCAATGACTGCTTGGCACGCAATGGTGTATTCGGCACGTGTGACAGAGACAGGCGAATAATATGTCAAGGTTGACCTTGTGCAGAAAGCGGATTCAACCCCCTAAAACCGTAGCGAATTTGATCCACAGACAGCAATATAGTTGCTCTAGCATGTGTATGTACTCGTCGGTTTGCTCTAATGGATAAAGTAGCCTGTTCCTTTACTTTTCTTAGTCATGGTGATTTGACGGATGATACATTCTCGGATGATGCATATAACTTCTTTTATTTCACATGGGAGAGAAAATCATCCGAATCCTACAACGGAGTATTCGCCTTGCTTAATGTCAAAGATGGTAGCCCCACAACAGATGCACCTTAGGGGCTATCAAAATGGCGCAAGACCCCCGACTCTCAACGGGGCGTCGAACGACGATTGGACAGGGATTTCAGGAAGGAAACTCAGAATCACTCTAAGTAATGCTCTTTATTGCGTTAACATCATCTGGTTGCCTGCTCCCAACTCCGCGCAATCCCGGCGTCGCTTCCCAGCGGCCCCTCTGCATACTCCCCTTTGCCTCTCCTCCCCCACCCTTGGGTTCTTTCCTCCCAGCCGTATCGTCCACCGCTGCACTTTCCCACAGAAGGTGAGAGGTGGGAGTCCAACGGAAAGGTGGGAAGTTGCATATCCGACCCGCCAACGGCGTCTCTGGAGGAATTCCATGACTCGGAAAAAGGGGGGAAGGGGAAGTGGAGAGAGAGAGGTGTAGGTATCCGATCTGCTTACTCGCTCTGTGCTCTGACTGCTGACCCGCTCGGTGGCCCGGGGAGGGGTGGGTGGTCGGTGGGTGGGAAGGGAGTTGAGTTGGCGATTATGGTACTTACACCACCCTCCCCTCAAAATGGCATTTAATCAGTCGATTAAATGCTTCGCCTTCCTGCGACACTCAAAACCATGTGAATCAGAGTATGTAGCACACCGTTCGACAACCTACGCGAAAACAAAATGAACCATATCCCCTATTCCCCCAAAATTTTGACATCAATACTGTAGTGGTCCAACAGCCCGCCCGCATGAAACTTTTGGGCCGAAAGAAACACTTACAAAAAAAATAAGAAAACCTTCGCGAACCTTTCCCGCGCTAGGTCCGCGGAGCCAACCTGCGTCACCTGGTACGAAAAAGAAATAGAAATATGCCTCTTAAAGGGAGGGTAAGCGGGTGGGGGGTCCCCGACCTTGTGCGATTTCACACGCTCCCTGGCTTTACCGCCGGGGCAGGACGTACGGAGGGTAGGAATGGAATGTGGTACTGGGTGATAAGGAGCCTAGCCTCCCGACCCGTAGGAAAATACGACGCACACACACTTTCCCATTCATTTAAACACACATTATTATTCCAAAAAAAATTGATACATTTAACAAAAGATGATATTTCCTTTTTCTAAAGCTAATGAAGAATGAATGAATAAAAATGATTTCATGAACATTGATGGTGATAGAAAATGCGAAAATAATAATACAAAAAAATGACACCGTCATAGGCGGTGGGCAACGGCAATAAATTTAGCGATTACAGCCTTTTGGCGGGAGGTAATTATGAGTCCTTCCCTTTTTCTTTCTTTAAACACTCGATCAACTTCAATAATGTTAAGTACACAGTGGCAAGGGTATTCATGGTGATGCGAGTGTTGCAGCTGATCACACGTGGGGGGGGGGGTTTGTATTGATAGCCTGTCGGGCGGCGACAACCTTACGTGACCGCACGGCGACAACCACGTCGTGGAGATCTCACTGCATTTACTTCTCCGACCGCAGACTCCTCGTCGGGACAGGAGCGGCGTCTGGCACACGATGCATGGGAGTCTCCTTCAGGGCGTGCTTTCCTTCCAAAATAGGGGGGGTCCCTCCTCAGGGACCGTACGTGGCGATTCAGCGTCCACGTATTGCTATCAGCGTAGCCTCGTCTCCTTCCAGGACGTTTTTCTCTTGACGTCCGCGAAGCAATCTCTCCAACTTGTCGGGCTTGGCGACGGGCATAGGCTCCGCTAGCGGATCGCTTTCTTTTTCAAGTCTCCTTCCAGGCGTTGCTGCTACTTGCCTTTTATACCCCACGAATGACGATGGGGTGGGGGGTTCTCGATGTGGGGGGGGGGGGGGGTTTGAGGTGTGGGTCAGGCGAAAGGCCCATATCACTTCACTTGTTCTTTAACACCGACTCATTCACTCCCGCTCGCACTCAGTCTCACCTTCCTCCACGGGTCGAGTTTAGAGGGGGTGGGGTGAGGGTATGAGGGGGGGGGTATGCGGTCGGGCCAGGGAGCATTGTGTAATGGGGCGAACCATTACAATACAAATGAAATGAATACCTTAACCACAAAAATGACAAATTAAATCAGTACCCCCAGAGTCTTATGGCTTATACTCTCAGTACACAGTTTTTCATTATATTATACCCCACGACTATTCCTCAAGTACATACACTTCGACATCATCCTAAATAATTTTTCAAATGCCTTCTGGCTACAAGAAACAGTCATCGCCATCCATTAATTCACTCATAACACAAAGCATAGTTGAACCCTTGCATAGTTTAGGCCATTTGTCAAGGAGTGCCTTTCCTTAAGCTCGATAAAATCGAGAAATCCCCTCGCCTCGGAGGGGGGCTTCCTCCGATGGTCGCCGGGCGTGACACAAGGTGCAATTAGGAATAATTGGGAAGCAAAAGACAAAATTCACTAACCCCAACAAAACATGAAATAATCAAATCATCAAATAATCCTTTAAATTACATCAATCCTCAAATAGAAATACTTTGAGTATGGATCCACAGTAGAGTCACATAATGTAACTTAACCCTACCACATCATCTCACTCAAAATACTATACATTGTTCCAATTGCACCAGCATTTCACAAGATTCAGATTTCGTTCACCTTAGGCTCAAGATATAAATTCAAAATGGTCACGTAGCCAGGTTTTACAAAACCATTCATCATTAACTTTCCTTCTATATCTGGTTGGCACTTGTTTACCCTATCCGTTGGGAATACACCGATCGACAACAGTTTTACCCCATCTTCACTCACTAATGTCCTCCAAGACCTCACAGGCGGAGTTCGGGTCGAAATACCATAAGTGCAAGCCAACGGCAATCACCCAAAACACAATTACCACACAACACTACCATACACATGTTGATTTCCTGCTTTCAGGATCACACCACAATAAACTTCTTCTCTCTCTTTTTACCTACGCGGCCGGAGCCGATAAGGCGGTGACGGTGCCTTCTCGACGTCTTCTTGAGGGGGCGGAGCCCTCGGGGAAAGACAGGGAGTAGTCTCTCGTAAACTCACCGGCTCTCCAGGCGTAGGGGTAGGTCGGGGCCTCAGAAGATAAGGGTCTCTCAGCGGTGCAGCTGATAGCGGTTCGCTCACCGCAAGGCCGTTGGGCCCCTCCGTGCTCTCCTGCGGGGAAGTGTCTTCGTCTTCTCCGCTAATTGCCGACTCTCCCTCGGCACCCTCGGCAGCTGGCGATCCCGGCTCTCGGAAAGTTTCTTCCTGCCGCTCCTCGTCCTCCGTCTCAGTCTCTTGGGCTATCTCTTCCCACTCTCCTTCACTTTTCGATTCCTCCAATATATGCGAACTACCCGGGGGAGGGGGTGGGGCGGTGTGGGCGAAGGGGGAGTTTCCAATCGGACTGATTGGGCCACGCAAATATTCCGCTGATTCCACAACTTCCGCGGGGGGGAACTTCCGAGGTCTTCCTCGACGGCGTTCTCCACATTCGGGAAACCCTTGAGTGGGCGGATTCCCGACATGTAACTCTAAGCGATTTTTATGCACTAAAAGTGATCCATAGGGTAGCTGAACTCGCACATTGCAAGGAGGTATCACTTCTGTCACTCGGTAAGGGCCCTTCCACTGCCCGTGGAAGGTCCCTTCCGCCTTCGCGCATGGGTCGCTCAAATACACATATTGACCGCACTTATACGCCACGTCTTTAGTACCCCGGTCGAACACTGCGGCCCTCTCACGCCGGGTTCGATCATCGTTCGCTGTACACCCCCCACATAGCCTCTAATTTCTCTTTTAATTCCCTAAGGTACGGGTTGTTAAACTCTCCGCCACATCGGGTCGTAATGTTCGAAGGGTGATCGCATGGCATGTTCGGAAATTATTTCGTGGGGGGTGAAACCGGTGCTCCGACGGACACTAGTATTGTATGCCGTGACGGCGTAGGGTAACCACGTATCCCAGTCCGTATTTGCATCACTAACATAATGGCTGAGTATACCTGCAATCGTCCTATGAACTCTTTCGACTTTCCCATTGGACTGGGGGTGGTAAGGGGATGTGCGAAGCCTTGAAATCTTCATTAGTTCACATGTTTTCCTAAAAAAATCTGAAATACAATTAGAGCCCTGGCCTGTAAGGACTTTATCGGGTACCCCAAACCAAAGTATCCACTTTCTCACGAATGCCGATGCAACCGTCTCAGCTCTCTGATCCGGTAACGGAAACATTTCCAGATAACGGGAAAAATTGTCAATTATGGAAAGGATGTATACATTCTGGTTGTCACTGCACGGGAGGGGCCACACGGTGTCTAATGACACGAAATCAAACGGCCGGTTAGAAGAGGACACTTCTTGAATCGGCGCCCTTGTTTTACCATAAGGGCTTCGGAGATTACACGCGACACAGCATTTCAGGGTCTCCTTGATGTCCTTCGCAAGGCCCTTCCTCCAATACGATGCTCGTACCCTCTCCACCGTAGGTCGGACCCCCAGATGACCCGATAGCGAATGTTCATGAAAGTTTTTTATAATTTCCCCCCTCAACTTTTCAGGAGCAACTATTTTATCTCTTCAAGTGGTTTTTTTATAGAGTACTCCCTCCTTCACATTGAAGCCTCTCTGTCCTCGCAACCGTTTGCACTCACTATCTTTGTCCTGTAAGTCGATTATGTCGTCATACGATTTGATCGCACGTGTCTTCCGACTAAGCGCGTCAGTATTTGAGTGTAATTTTCCTGGCTTATGAACTACCTCATAGTCATACTCGCTTAGTTTCAACGTCCATCTCACCAAACGACCCTCAGGCTTAACGATCATTTAAGGGCCGCGTGGTCGGTAATGATTTTAAATTTCCGCCCGAACAGATAACACCTGAAATACGACCATACGACCCCGAGGAGTTCTTTCTCGGTCGCCGAGTAATTCGTTTCGGCTGTGTTTAGTTGTCTCGAGGCATAGGCTACCGGATGCTCCTCCCCGTTCACTTCCTGCGATAGGACCGCGTCTAAGGCGTAATTCGAGGCATCCGTGGAAACGATAAATGGTTTCTAAAATAAGGGTACACCAGGATTGGGCTGTTAGTAAGCGCTGTCTTTAACTTTCTCAATGCCGTCTCGCACTCGTCCGACTAACTAAACGTTGTTCCCTTTTTCAGAAGTCTCGTTAAGGGTTTCGCTATATTTGCATAGCCCTTCACAAATCTTCGATAGTTATTCGCCAGTCCCAGGAATGATTGTAATTCCTTCGTGCAACTCGGCGAGGGTTATTCATTTACTGCCGAAAGCTTCATTGGATCGGGGAAAATGCCGTCTTTAGTGATTACGTGTCCAAAGTAATTTACCTTATCGTGGGCGAAGTGACACTTCTCGAACTTCAGCGTCAATCCTGCGGTTCTCAATCTCTCTAAAACAAGCCTTAACTCTCCGTGTGTTCTTCGATCGTGGAGCTAAATACGACTACATCATCCAAATACACAAGACAGTGCGCTGGTTTGAGACCGCGGAGAACTCCATCCATAAGATGCTGGAAACTGGCAGGGGCATTGCGCAACCCGAACGACATGACGGTGTATTCCCAATGTCCGCTCTCCGTATTAAAGGCAGTCTTGGGTCGCGACTCCTCGTCCATGGGGATTTGATGGTACCCGCTTGTTAGGTCCATGGTGGTGAAATAACGACAATTTCCGAGGTAATCTAGGGTTTCGACTATATTCGGTAGCGGGTACACATCGGTAGTGGTGATAGCATTTAATGCTCGGTAGTCTACGCAAAATCTGTACGCGGCGCTTCCATCCGTAAATTTTTTGGGGACCACAACAATTAGGGCAGCCCAGGGACTAGCGCTAGGCACAATAACACCCGCCTCTAACTCTTCTTGTACCAATCTTTCTACTATTTCCTTTTGGTGAAAGGGCGTGCGGTAAGCCTTATAGATTGGCTACTCGTCAGCTGTTGGGATATGGTGTGTCGCCAATTTCGTTGGCGTGGGTGGTCCATTACAGTAAAACAAGTCTTTAAAATCATTAACGACCGGCAATAATACTTCCCGTTCCCCGTCACTCAAATGGCTGAGTTTTCCCGCAAAACTAATTTCATTTTCACAGCGTCTGATTGCATTCACTGGCGGAAATTGATCGGTATTCTCCCCTGCCTCTCGATCCTTGGACTCTGCGACGGATGCTATTATTGTCCCCTTCCTTAACGCAACATCCCCCTCATTAAAATTGGCATCTTTCACAAAAATTTCACGATTGTAGTTCAACTTTGACATGCTTCTGGCCACGACACAGCCTTCTGGGTCCTCAGGTTTAGATTCTAGAATGACATCGGCGCCGGTAGGAATATGGGGATCAAACACCTTAAAGGTTAAAGAGTTTTTCACTTCTCTCCGGTAGTATTTCCGTCTAAAATACTCGGACTAGAGTCTCCGCGCCACACCGTTCCCTCAATTTCTGTGATTCTTTGCTGTTTAAATCTTCTCTACACCCATTCCTCAAGCGCCACATCTCATTCTCTATGGAAAAGGTCCCATGTTTAACATCTATAGAGCAACCAAACTTTTCTAGAAAGTCTAAACCCAAAATCCCATCGTAACCGCCTAGCTCATTCACCACTTGCATGCGACAGACGTAGCGAACCCGGTTGACAAAAAAATCAATGTCCTTCTCCCCTAGACTCCTCACCACGTCACCCGTAATACCGTTAACGCGGTAGGGGGACCTCCTAACACCCCCCTCTCCGCAAACGTCACTGCATACAAGAGATACCTGGGCACCGGTGTCACACAGGAACCTGGCCATCTTTCCCTCGATGATCACTCCTGCCACCAGGACCACAGGTCCCCCGCCTCTTTCCACCCTCGGAAGGATGACATCTAGTAGGGGCCGGAATCGGCGGTGTGGCCGGCCTCGCCGTCGTTTAACCCTGCCGACCGATGGTTTGGTCTGCATTCCCGGGCGATGTGGTCCCCTCCTCCGCAGTTGAAGCACCGCCTCTGCTTGCGGCACTCCCTCGCCATGTGCCCTAACTCCCCACAATTAAAACATTTGACTTCCCTCGGGGCCCGGAAGACGCAGCAGCTCGCGGCTTCCTCTCTCACCGGCCGCCTCTCCACCTCCTGAATCCTAATTGCGGCCTCCAAAGCTTCATCAAAGGTTTGAGGCGAATTCAACCGGCATTGCCTGCCCACCTACCCTGACAAGCCGTTCAAGAAGGCATCAAGGCTGGTCTGCCTCGTATCGAGTCGCGGCGGCGAGCTCCACCGGTCCGCCCGCGTCGTATGTCTGGCTGTTGATTTTCCTCACTCTGTCGGCGAAGGCTTGCATATACGACCCGCCAACGGCGTCTCTGGAGGAATTCCATGACTCGGAAAAAGGGGGGAAGGGGAAGTGGAGAGAGAGGTGTAGGTATCCGATCTGCTTACTCGCTCGGTGGCCCGGGGAGGGGTGGGTGGTCGGTGGGTGGCAAGGGAGTTGAGTTGGCGATTATGGTACTTACAATGCTTCATTTTTTTGCTAATGTTATACTTTTGTAATGATTTACTTTGGAAGCAATTAAATTTATTTATGTATTATTGTTTTAACCCCTCGCGAATCTAATTTATCGTCAGATATATTTCGAAGCTATTCGGTCCCATCTAAGGGCTTCAGTTTTTCAACAATGAAAGGAGCAATGGAGCGATCTTCCAAATAATAAATTACGCAGCTTAAAACCGGTAACGTCAGCATGGCCCACGTCCGTCAGGAGTAGTCGCAGAAGAAGTCGTCATTGCACGACTACGAATCGGTCATTGCCGTCTGACACACTCCTATCTCTTCACTGAAGAGAAGGAACCGGCTCTTTGCAATGAGTGCAACTTGCCTCTCTGTGTACGACACTTCCTGACCGATTGTAACGCATACCACCTCGTTAGGGATACATATTCGCATACATACACGCCTCAGGTTAGGGATCAAAGGTGAGCCTAGGGCATGTTCTAGGCAACGACCCTGATCGTGTTAACCGTGTCATAAATGCTGCTAAGGAAACTGACCTTTTGAATAAAATATGATTTTAATATAGACTTGTTTTTATTCTTATTTTGATCTACAATAAATCACTCACTCCCTCAGTGATTCAACCCGAAGGTTCGTTTGGATAGGTGACGGTTGAGCTAACCCCAAACTAAGCCACAGGCGTGTGATTTTTCACACATTCAGGGTAGGGGGGCCAGTTCATCTCCCTGGAGGGTTGTATTTGAAACCGTCGGGATTATCTCGAATAGGTAACCAAGGAGACACGTGGTAAAAACACGAATGGTTCGCAAATTTGGTGTGCTAAAACCACTCATTACAACCTCATTCATTGTTTACACTTGTGTTTTATCTCATTTGTGGGCTCTATAGTCGAGACATATGAGATAAGCTCAAGTGAAATTAATTATTGATCTTGTAACGTGCGAATCAGACGCACGAAATATGCAAACCATGCGTGTTTGAACCACGTGACTCCTTGGTTACCTCTTCGAGATAATCTCCAAGGTTTCAAACACATTCCCCCTGGGCCACCTCGCACTCCGAGGATTTTTCGTTCGGGGGCGTCCAAAGGCCTCACTCGGATTTGAACCCGAGACCCTTCGATCAGTAGCCAAGCACACTACCCACTAGGCCACCACGCTACCCCTACAATAAATATAATGTGATATATGGCTTATGGAAAGTTAAGAGAATGGATGGTGCGAAATGACCTTGGCTGTAGATGGCCTTGCTAATTTTGCCGAATACGGTTATTGGAGTAGTGCAAAAATGATGATTCTGGACCAAGGTCATCCGAAGCACCCAAAAAGCAATGCCTACCTACCTAGCATACCTTTTTCTAATAAAATATGTGGTCTATTATTTGACCAGATAGACAATAGGTGTGGATAGCGCACGTGCGGATAAACAATTTTAGTTTACAGCTACGTGAGCGATTACACTTGAGTAGAATACGAAAATGCTTTGCTAATCTTTGCAGAATACGGTTATTGGAGTAGTGCAAAAATGAGGATCCTGGCCCTAGGTCATACGCATCGTTATTATAACGTTACCAAGGCTCCGCACACTGCGAAGGTGCCGAGGTCACACCTATGCTTGGAAAATGTCGAGATAATGTCTGCATTCTTTCCCTCCCAGTTGCAGACGCTTGCACAATTACGTAATGGTCAAACACACGTCATTCACAACGCAATATAACCCCTCCCTACCCATCTTCTCGGGCAGTATAAAAGCATGGTCAAATCAGAGCGATAACACCAGCTTTATTCCAAGCTACCAACCAAGAAATCCTTCTCAGAATGGAGTTCAAACCCGCCGCCTTGCAGCACATTCCGAAGAGCGTTGGATCAAACAGTTTTTTTCACCAGTAACTATTGGATTCAACAGTTGCTTTCAATAGTAACGGTTGAATTCAATGGTAGACCAAATTAACTGAAATTTTCAAGTTTTTTTCAACAGTAACTATTGGATTAAACAGTTTTTTCTACAGTAACAGTTGGATTAAACAGTTTTTTTCACCAGTAACTATTGGATTCAACAGTTGTTTTCATAGTAACTGTTGAATTCAACGGTAGGACCAATTAACTGAAATTTTCAAGTTTTTTTCTACAGTAACTATTGGATTAAACAGTTTTTTCTACAGTAACAGTTGGATTATACAGTTTTTTCAACAGTAACTGTTGGATTAAAGTTTTTTCAACAGTAACTGTGGAATTCAAAAGTTGGCCCAAGTAACTGTTTGTTATTTTCAAGTTTTGTACAGTATATATTGGATTAAACAGCTTTTTTCTACAGTAAATATTTGATTTAACAGCTTTTTCAACAGTAAGTATTGGATTGGTGGGGACAGTAAGTAGTGCTTGGGAATCACGTACTTATCTGGAAATATGGGGACACCTATATCAGATCTTTGATACCAAAGATCGTCTAAAGGTTGGCGACACGGAGTTCATGCTAACAATAGACTTTCAAAGGTCATGTTGTGGCTTTAAAAATGAAAACGGAATTTTGGGGCGATTCAATATCACTGGGGAAGGAAACGAGCCAATTTCACTACTACCAAAATGAGATAGGAACAGAGGAGAACCGAAGTTGATGGGGTACAAGAAGATATCCAAGAGTAATATCAAAGTGTGTTACTTCAATGGACGGATGCAAGACGATTTGTAACACAGACCGCAAAAAGTCTCTTGTAATACGAGGGTACGGTGAAAAGTTCTCGGCCTGACAAATTTTCATTAAAAAAATTATTTTATTTTTCTACGTAATCTCCCTTGACCTCAACACACTTGGTTCATCGTTTCTCCAACATCAGTATTCCTTCCTGGAAGTGAGAGTCTGGAAGGCCGTGAAAATATCCATCTACGGCCCTCTCAACTTCTTCATTGGACGCGAAGCGCTTCCCAGAAACAATTTTTTTTAGTTTGGGAACGGATGCAAGTCTGAGGGTGCTAAATCAGGAGAATAGGGGGAATGACCGAGAAAATCGTACCCCAAATCCCGTAGTTTTCCCATCGCCAACGCACTTGTGAGCAGGTGCGTTGTCCTGGTGAAATAAGATTTTTTTCTTCTTCAACCCAGGCCTCTTCTCGCGAATTTTGGCATCCAGCTGGTCAAGAAGGTTGGAGTAATATTCGCCTTTAATTGTTCTGCCTTTTTCAAGGTAATCAATTAACAGGATCCCTTTCGCATCCCCAAACACACTGGCCATGACCTTTCCGGCAGATGCGATCAACTTTGCTTTCTTTGGTGCTGAACCACCAGCTTCCACCCATTGCTTTTTCTGCTGTTTGGTTTCTGGTGTGTAGTGGTGGTCCCATGTCTCATCCATGGTGACAAATCGCCACCCAAAATCGGTCGGATACCTCTTGAATAGGTCCAAACATTGCTCTGAAAGTCGTTTGCCCATTTCTTTTTTATCGGCATTCAGCAACTGCGGCACCCACCTTGCGCAGAGTTTTCGCAACCCTAATTCTTCGTGCAAGATGTTTCGCACCCTTTCTTCCGATATCCCCACGGCCTCCGCTATCTCACTCACCTTCACTCGCCTATCGTCCAACACGATATCGTGCATTTTTTCAATGATTTCCGGTGTGGTTACGGTTTTTGGCCGTCCTTCACGTGGGTCATCTTTGAGGGATGTGTGACCATGTTTAAATTCAGCTGCCCACTTTTTAACGATCGACATTGAAGGAGCAGAGTCCCCGTACACTTTTGTTAACTTCGGATGAATTTCCTTAGGGGTAAATCCATCCAAAACGAAGAAATTTATGACCACACGATATTCAATTTTAACGATAAACAATAAAGACAACAACATAACAATACTGCAACAATACGTGTAAACACACTAGTTGAGAGAACAAGTTGAAACCTGTCTTACGAACTAATGACACATGCACCCATGCAGGAAACATAAATTTTCGCTGATAGTAACACCATTTCTGTGTCAGGCCGAGAACTTTTCTCCTTACCCTCGTATATATGGCACAACTGGTGCTGCCATGGGAGATCATCTCCGAGTTATAAAATTTGTTGTAGCCAATGAAGATGAAATGGTTATATTTAAAAAACGAAATCTTTAAACTTTTATGAATCTGGAACAAATAAAAATGTTTAAGGTATTCATGGTTTCATTTATCCTAACCATATGGTGTGAAAGGTTGTTTAATAAAGAAAACATCAAGTATGTAGGTTTGACGAATTTATTGCTCAAAGTTGAAATTTATTTTATTTTTAATACACCAATCGGCATGCTTGTAAATTTTTTCTGGTACATTGTAGATTACATTGAGAATGCGGCTCGCTCAAACAGTCTTCATTTGTTGCTCATTTCTTTGGTGAAGGACAGCCGTGCAGTTCCAAATGAACAACTCAAATTCCTTTTGGAAGAAGACAAGTTAATATTGAGGCCTTTTGAGCGCTCTTAATAATAATAATACATTTTATATATTTTCTGTGGCAATGTCACCTTAGAAAAACAATACAAATTAAACTTGTACACCAGTCGGCATTTAACATGACAATTATAAATTACATAAAGTATTATGTATAGTATGTATTATACGTGAAAATGTTCTATATTACATATTATATTTTACAAGTATATATAAAGGTGGGAAAGACTTAATTATACAAAGGTATAAATAGTTATTCCCAGTATTTTTCGTCAAAAGAAATTAAGGATTGCGTACAGGTTAGGCTCGTGGGTAGGGAATCCCATAATTTGATGGCGCTAACAACAAAAGATTTTTCATATTAATTGCTCTTGTGTGGTGGTAGTAAAAATAAGTTTGTTGTCTAACTTTTAAGGCTCATGCAGTTGCTTGTCTTTTAGGAAACATATCAAGCAGGTAGGCTGGCTTATTATTACCGAATAATCTAAAAATAAACAATCCCAGGAAATATTTTCTGCTAAGAGTGACGGATAGCCACACAAGTTCTCGTAGGTAGGGACTGATGTTTTCAGATTTTCTTTTGTTATAAATGAATCTGGCACATGAGCTCATTAGCCGTTGGAGTTTCACGTTTAGCTCTTCAGTAATGTCATAATAAACTAAGCAGCAGTAAGTAATCCGGATGTGGAAAAATCAACGAGGAAATGTTTATTTCTGGTGTCTATAGGAAGTAAATATTTATGAGTTTTCAACTGATATAGAATGGAATTTATTGTTTGAAATTTGGGATACATTATCTATCCAGGAAATATTGTTATTAACAGTGACAGCTAGATTACGAGCATAATTGGGATAGAGGATTTCGTGTTGATCAACCTTGATTTTTGGTATTAAGTCAATATCATGTGTTAGTGAGCTCTAACTGTGAGTGATAATAAACTTCAGCACATTCTTAGTCACGCCAAAATGTATACGAAGATATTTCGTCGTTCAGTTGTTTCGGGTTATTTGCAGGATGCGACAGGATCCCTTTCAGGCACACACCCCCTCCCCTCCTCCTTAAAAACAATAAAGGGACGGGAGGTGGGTGACGTAGATATCCTGAACGCAGCTCTTTCGGTGGGCATCACCTTATGTTTGCTTTAATTTCTGAATCATAAGTCTGAAACTGACTTTAGACTGGACTCTGCACTATATTTACGACCTTCCCTCAATAAAAAGGACCAGAGAAAGGTGATCAGTTTCTGAAGAATACACTGGAGAGCTTTTTACAGTTTTTTCAAGCTATCTTCAGTTAATGAAGGGGTCAATGATCAGTTATGCCTAGTTCACACGGTGCATTTTTCCTTGAGTGCTAGGCTAGCTGGATTTCGTGCTTGCTATATTCAGCAGGCGACGAAGTCGGCCGCTAAGCTGACTTCGCTGATGGTTGTCGGTTCACACGTAGTGAGCTATCCTCCTTGTTCAACTCTTCTTAGAGCCTCAGCACGAAGATGTTCATTGTGATAGTTCCGATAACTAACTGCATATAAACAAGTTTCGTCCCTGTATTCTTCGATAAGCACTGCAACTTGATCTCTAGCCTATAGATTTGCACTCATTTTTAAACACAATATCGACCACGAGATGCTATTAAAAGCAGAACCTGCCAGTACCTTTATTTTGATCACGTGATGCAAATCTGAACGATGATTGGCTGTGAACAATAGCCATCAGCAGTGGCGGATCTATGGGGGGGGGGGGCTAAGGGGGCTATAGCCCCCCCCCCCCCCCCATTGGGTCGAAACATACACTAGATAAAATCGAAATTTTTGGAGGTTACCACTTTGTACAAAAGTATCTAGTTATATTTTCCGGTAAATATACCACTATAACAAATTAAAATACCAATTAGTTTTAAACCTGGGGCCTATTTTACACGCTTTTGGTATGTTACAATCGGAAGCGATACTTGCGAAACCGGACAAATAACCGTGAATTCGCGCAATAGCGCAGTGGAAGCCTCTGTATTTATTTGGCTGTACACGTGGACATTATAAAAACTCTCAACAAAGACAACACGATATAACAAAAAGAATAAAGGATATATATATATATATATTTGACTATTTTATAGCACCCATTATAAATTTCCCCTTTTATTGTTAAGTATCTCTAGTTCAAAGATCAACAAGCAGTCAAATTTAAAATAATTGTAATTACATTTTGAATACTTTTTTCCTACTTAAACTTCCTGACTCTTGTTTAATGGAAAAAATGAATAATAAAAACAATTGAACTTATCTAATCATAAAAGTGATTTGACTATATATTTGTGTTCCTTATCATTAAGTAATACTTTAAAAACTAGATAAAGCATCATCATAAGTTTTTGTTGTTAATATTGCCGGTATATCAATCTAGGCCCATAATGATCACCATAAACCTTAAACTAACAAAACGACCTTATACATGTGCATAGTGCGTAGTGTCTTTTTTATAAAAGAATTAGCCTAAAACCACCGTTTTTTGAGTCTTGAAAATCCCAAATTTCCAAAATCCCCGAACCCCCCTTCGGTTGGGGGGAATTCCCCAGACCCCCGGTTTCCCCCTCCCACTTGGTGAAACTTAGATCCGCCACTGGCCATCAGCAAAACACGCAAGGAAAATAGCTACGGACTTAACCTCGAAATCAAGCAAGCAAGCAAGCTAGCCGTCAGTGCAGCCCGCAGTAGTTAGCGTTTCCAGCACGCATCAGCACCCATCAGCTCTCCATGCAAGAAATCCATCCGGTAAACAACGCACCGTGTGATTAGGGCTTTACTCACCAGTGACTGATGGAGGCCTCCATGGTTACTGAAGCGTTGAGCTGTAACCATTAAAAATCTTCCGGTAACTGATTAACTTTCTCCAGCAATTTTTCTTAAGGGTGTTCAACGCATTTTGAATAGTCCGATTTAACGGCTTCTCATCTCAGCATGATCTCGCGGCTCTAGTAGTTCTTGTGAGTTGCCATCAGCGTCGCCACCGTGGAAAGTGGAATGGGGAGTTGAGGGGAGGGACCTGATATGTCGCAGCTGGGCTTTTTCGGGGGCGGCGACAGGAGGCCTTGCGAAATCCGCAAGGCGATCACATTTCTCAGAACACAGATAAGGTCGAGAGCTCTCTTTTCGGAGCCGAGTGTGAATTGTTTTCCTCGTCTTCGTTGTGGTCGAGAGTAAGAAAGGTCAGCAATTACCTAAAATTGAAAACACCTAAAGGGTTCTGGGATTGTCGGCGTTGCCTTGGATTTGTAGTGCAGTTTTTAGTGGTTGTCAAATGTTATGGACTGAAGTTATTAAATTAATCATCCATGATTTATTTTAGCGGGATGCACGTTGCCCTCGTAAAGTAATTGTGAGCACTTTTAATGAGGTTAATTAAAATATCGTCTTTCCCCCTAGCATATGCGACTAACTCCGACTCTTGTCTTTCATTAATGTGAAAGTTCAATGTTATTTCTCTACAGTTTCCTGCTATTTACAGGGCCAAAGCGCTCATATATTTTCCTCTAACTGTTACCAGAGTACTTTTACTTGAATATCAATGGCGGAGGCAACAAAAAATTTCGTTTATGAACGTTGTGCATTTACGTTTTTCGGTTATCATTATGATTTTACGGTTAAATTGAATACGCTTTTATACACACCAGAAACGAAACGGACTAAACGGTATTAATGGTCAATGCTCCACATTTATTAACACGCCGTTTTAAATTGAGATTATTAGTGAAAAAACTTTTTTCTTGGCAGGTAATTCACCATATTTACAATAATTCCCTCAATTAAACCCAATGACTGGTTTGACAGGGTTGAGTTCCGCCGTACTAAGGTGGAAGGTGAGTGAAATTCACACATTCAGGGTAAAGAGGCCAGTTTTCCGACTTACACAACTCTGATACTGAAATTCAAACCGCGATATCATGCCAAAGTGCTTCGTCCGGAATTGAATCTGTTACTGAACGCTCTACCCACTGGGCTACTATGCACTCACTAGTTACAATTAGTAATTATAATGAGCAAGTTAAGTATGATCACCCTGAAAATTAACTTAACCATTCGTAAATAAGGTATATCTTCCACTCTGTGCATTGTTACACAAAATTAAAAGTTGAGAAAACAGAAACATAAATGGCATAAATAACAGCCTGCAGCAGAAATTCGTATACAAATTACCAACTAACATTAGCACAGGAAATCAAAAAGGTTATATAAAGCAGTAATACAATGAAAATACAGTCTATGAGCACATAAAATCAATATATTAACATCACTCTTAGAAAGAGTGTAACAACAAATTATTAAAGTTCACTGATTATATTCACCATTACTGCATAGCTGTTTACCGGATCTTCACGCCCTTCGGATAACAAGGATCCACGATTTGTTTACGAAATTTTTTACGAAGGAGCCCTTACATTTAATTATCTCGTAAATTTAATATTGCGAAATAAATGCCTTTTTCGGTTTTTTCCCTGCGAATCGAATTCTGCACGTTGCAATCTCTCCTCTTCGTTTTGTTGTATCCTTTACGATACTGCGCTTTTCTATAAGGCTTCGTGGACTCTTCCATAACGCCGTCACTTCTGGACGCTGGAGAACACAGCCACACGCACCCTTCCTCAAGAGATAATCAAAACTAAAAAAAAATCCACCCGTCGTACAGTGGCGAATTTTTGAGAATTCCAACCCATTGGCTTAGTATTTTTTGAGTGATCTCCTGGCCCCTGGTAACGATTTATTTTATCAAAATCTTCCTTATGAAAAATTTTTTTTATCTCCGTATATAATTTTTTGAATAATATGAAATTCTAACATTGTATTAATTACATATTTTTGTATTTATTTCAATTTTTTATTATTGATTTGACATTTTTTTCAGATATTAGAGCAACAATTGCAAAAATGTCAAGTTTTATAACAATTGGTTTATGTTATTAAAAAATTGTATTTTACATAATATTATAAATGAATATAAAAGATAACTTGGCATTTATTACTGTCAATAAATTTTAGTATGGTCAATGATGTAGTTTTGGAGAAATTTGTTGTTGAATTCAAGTGCCAAAATCTGTAAACAAAAATTTTCTTTTTAGTACTTCTATGAAAGAGACGCTTTTCTGTTGTTATTTTTCACATTTGTTGCATGGAATTATTTACCGGTAAGCGTAAGAACCTTTAGTAATGATAAAAATATCTTATTTATGTTTAGTTTATAATTTATTTATATTAGTTTATAATGAGTTTCTCCTACCTTTACATTTTTTTAGTATGATAGTCTTTGAAGCATTCAGGTATATAAAGGGCGATATGGCACTGCTCACACTCCCACCGGCTTTCACTCTTCTTTCCCCGTGATTTACATACTTCACAAGCACGCGACGGATTCTTTTTCACAGGATTTGCTGGTATACGGTTTGGGAAGTGTGCCCAGTTGGCAGCTTGAAATCTTGTAGGTGATGGGCCTGATGATGGACGCCCTCTCCTCTTGTACTCTGGTAGGGTTATTTCCTCCAGAATTTTTTCCGCCATATTCTCTCTAAAGTCATCGAATTGTACTCTTCTGCCATTGTGTTTTTTATACAACACATATGCATTATAAAGCACCATGTCCATGATATAAAAAAAAACTTTCCGATAGCCTTTGGCACAGCGGCGCATTATTGGAAAAGAAGCCAATTGCTGATCTTGTCTATCCACTGCATTCATTTGCCTGTTATAAGCAATGATAACTGCAGGCTTGACAACTGTTTCCCGTTTTTTGGCAGAAATCTTGCCGGTGTCAGTGATTTCAACTTCCTTATGGTAAGTTGAGAGAACATGAACATCCTTTTTGTCCCTCCATTTGAAAGCTGCAATCCCATGGCAGAACATTACCTTGGTTTCACCTTTCTTCAAAGCCATTTTCTGGAAATCCTTTGGCATATTCTTTCGATTTTGACGTACAGTGCCTATTGCATTTGTCTTTTCGTCAATCAGTTTTTGGAAGAGTGCAGGTGACGTGTACCAGTTATCCACAGCTAATGTGTATCCTAAGCGGAAGTACGGCTTCATTAGCTGTAACACTATTGCTTCACTTGAAGGAACTTCTAGTGGTACTTCTGGTCTTTTTCCGGTGTAAATTTTGAACTGCATACAGTATCCCGAGTAACTTTCAAAAATTTTATAAAATTTTATGCCAAATCGTGCTCGCTTAATAGGATTATATTGTTTGAAAGATAGTCTCACACGAAACTTCATTAGACTTTCATCTACGGCAAGATTTTGTGTAGGAATATATAAGGACTGAAATTTTTTATTCACGTAGCGAGTGATAGGGAAAATTTTTCTTAGTCTATCACTTTCATCAAGATTTGCATTATCAGTAAAATGCAAACACTTGGATAGCAAAAGAAAACGTCTGTATGGCATTACTTTACCAAAGAAAGGAGTTTCAGTGACTGCTCGTGGACTCCAGTATTTATGAATTTTATTTTTCTTTACTTGGTCCATCAAAATACACACTGCAAAATAGACCTGAATCTCTTCAGCAGTTGTTGAGAACCATTCGTCAGTCAGATTGCTTTTCCGGCTTCCGGTTTCATTCAAAAATGATTCTGCAAACCGGTTAGTCTCCTCTGAGATCGATTCCCAAAAATCAGGTTTCACAAACGCATTAAAAAATCACGTTCATTTGCATTATTGGGTAAATTTCGAAGCACTCTTGCATTTATGCCTGGTACACCACAAAAATCAAACTTTTTTACACTGGCATTACTATTACACCACTTCCAGCAGTCCACTTTTTTCCGTTTCTGGAGCGGTTGATGTTCCACTTCGTCTTCACCACCTTCTTCGCACGACGTTTCGCTTCGAACACTGTCCATGCCATCAATCTCATCGGTAGAGTCTTCATCTGTACTACTGCTAAAGCTATCACTCTCAAAAAGAGCACTTTCAATATCATTATTCCTGTAGCTCTCTCCCTTTCTACCAGCCATTTTCAAGAGCACGGGCACACAAAATAATCGCGAACGATACTGAACTAACCCTCTCCATACGAAACACAGGACTTATAAGCTTGGTATTCTAGAAGAAACTGCTTACTTACATTGCGATAATTTTGAATGAGTAGCAATGGAAAAAAAATGATTACAAAGTAATTTCTTCTCATATCTATCTATCTTCTCAATTTCTTCTTCTCAATCCACTAACAAAGAACAATGGCTTCAATATAGCAGTTGCCATCCACACCGCAGCTGTTCAAAGCAAGATATTCCATATCGCGAGTTACATCTGACACCTCGAAAAACAACTATCTGGTCTCTTATTTTCTTTTCATGTATACAAAGTAAATGAATGCGGTAGCAAAAAAATCTAGAGTAAGCAACGATAACACAAAGAAGTCAAGTCAAAGAAGAAGATACGTATTAGAGCTAAGGATAGCATAAAAAGAAAGCAGTAAACAACTCCACTGTAAAAGTAACGGAAAGAAGTCACTATGAAGGTGGCGGCGGATAAATAATAACGTGATAATTAGGAAAAAAACAATGGGATTCAAATGCAATTTACGTGAAGAACTATCCTTCTGCAAAGGGATAAAAAAGATTTTAACAACAACTTATAAACATTTAAATAATAATGCGAGTAAAAAGAAAGCGCTGTAAGGAACCGGCGAATCGCCGGCTCTTTAATTTACGACCAAGTCAGGCCAGCCGGCGAATCCCCGTCTCTTTAAGCCAATGGGCAAAACCATAAAATTAAAATTTCGTTTCAAGGGTTCCGGATGTTTGCAACCGTTAGCTAAATTATGTGAGTATCTACAGGGCTACAGGTTTGTGGAAAATCGTTTCCTTCCGTACCCTTTCCCTACTCATTGGCCTTACTGCTGCTGTCTTTTCCGGAGAGTTTCACTAGTCGCATATGACACTGAAATAACAAAAACTACTTCATGTATGCTTTTTCGGTGCATATCGGGCACCCATGAAGCAAAATTACTGAGGAAGATGTGCATTGAGAATATTTTAATTTAATTATACGGAGTTTTATTTATCAGTATGCAATATTTTATACTCGCGGCTGAGCTTAAAGCCACCAAGTGCGTTCGCCGCGTTGCGGATGGCTGGTCGTTCTCTAGATATAGAGGTTAGCTACGAGATAAGCGAGTTTACTCGTTAAATAAGCAGTCGTGGACGAAAAGCTATCCCTGGGTAAGGTAGGCCTTCAATTAATACAGATCCTGTGAAGATACCGCCAACAATTACCCTTCTCAGCACCCGGAGGGGAGAGCAGCAGCTCTTATTCTTATGAATGAAGGTGGAGACCACAGTGGTCGGTAGACCGACACCCATTTCATTACAGGTGTGGTAACATTTACTTTAGCGGCTATAGTACTGCGATGTGGAAGGCAAGGAGAAACCACCACATTATTATCCCGAGGAGTCGCAGCTACTCCACTCTTTTCTTTCTATCAAGACGTGATGGAACCCTCTAGAGTAAAATATTCCGGAGGGAAAATAGTCCCAATTCGGATCTCTGGGCGGGGACTACCCGAGACACTACATCAGTCAAGTGTGATAAACATTTTAGGGTAGGAAATTGGAACGTGTGATCACTTTGGACATACGGAATATTGATCCTGAAGGTGGAAATGCAGAGAGTGGACCTCGATGTATTAGGAATCAGTGAAATGAGATGGCCCGAAGGAGACTTCTGGAGCGGAAGTTACAGAATTATTCAAACCGGATCACTGAATGGTAACACTGGAGTAGGCACAATGCTCAGGAAGAGTGCAGGACTGCGCGTGAAGAGCTTCCTGCACTACAGTGACAGGATTATAATGTGAAGATTGAGAACAAGCCTACGGATACCATTGTGGTGCACGTTTACATGCCTACGTCGGTCTACGAAGATGAATGAGTGGATGACGCCTCCGAAGATATCACGTCAGTTATAAAACTGGTAAAACGAAAAGAAAACCTAATTATTTTAGGCGACTGGAACGCTGTCGTTGACGAAAGTTAATATGGAAGAATATCTAGAAACATGGTTTGGAAAATCGAAACGAAAGAGGAGAAAGAATACTGGAGTTCTGCATACAACATAATTTAAGTAGCGGTTGTCAACACATTGTTTAAAAATCACAACCGCCGTAGTAAAAGTCACAAACGAAGCAACTAAAGATGGTTGAAGCACGAAAGATCAGTAAAATAGCTCAAGCAAAGAGGGCATTCTATCAAGAGAAGAATCTACTAACAGCTAGAAATACAAGTGTAGAAGTAAGGAAACAATTCATCAGGACGTAGGTCTGGAGCATGTTTCTTAGCGGCAGCATGGACGATGACAGCAGCGGAGAAGATAAGAGTGTAAGCATTCGAAATGTGGTGTTACAGAAGAATGATGAAGATTTAATGGATCGACTGAGTAAGTAACGAGGAAGTGCTAAGAAGAGTGGGACAAAAGAGAAGTATCCAGAAAACTAAAAAGAAACGGGACAACTTAATCGGCCATATCTTGATACACAATGGCCTGATGAAGACAATCGTCGAAGGAAAATTGAACGGGAAGATTGTAGGTAGGCCTCGTATGTGATACATGGAACAGGTTGTAAAGGATGTAAAAAAGAGCCATTACGCTGATATGAAAACGTTGGCCGATAGAAGATCCGAGTGGAAGATTGTGTCAAACCAATCCTAGAATTGCTGACCGATGATGATGATGAAAATTTTGTAACTAAAAAACTGAAATATTGCATTAAATGGAGCATTTTCCAAAACTTTGAGCAGACATTATGTTATTAATTAAGCAGTGTTAAGTCATCTGATTGGATGACGTTACAGCCCAGTATTTTATAATTTGTCGAATTTACTTTACCAAGAAATAAATGAACTTTTCAAAATCAGAGGTTGCGCTCATTTTGAACAGAAACTTTTTTGCTGTTTCGCATATCTTGTCCAATATCCGAGTTTTAATATTAGGAACGGTATAATTGAAAGTTCTACGTGTGATCATATAACACGAAAGAGATAAAAAATTGTGAATGAGTTAATAGTAGCCACTTTTGGGGCATAACGTGTCCACTTTTTCGTCCTCATGAAAATACTCCGGGGATATTCCTATATTTTATTTTTGGAAATGAAACATTTTCTTGTAAATTTCATAACCAAGTGGCTACAAGGAACTAGAGAACTAGAAAAAAATGTCGGTAAAGGAACAAAAAAATGGTTTCATAGAGACATCAGTGTTTCCATCAATACGCCTCAGCTATTTGCAATTGAATGAATATGCAACTAATCGTCTATTTGTTTCTTTCAAAGGAACAAGTTCAGGGGCGTCGGAACTATTTTCGCTAGGAGGGGCCTACCTTGAAAAGGGCCCGCATTTTTTGCGGATAGGAGGGGGTAGAAACTAGAATTCCCCTAAAAGTGCATATGAAGATGGTAGAATATGCGTCAAAAGGGAAAAGGCAAGATGGAAACAAGTGAAATTTGATTTTTAATAATGAAGACTAATTTTTGAAGGGCCCGGGGCAAATTCTGGGGGGGGGGGCGAATGCCCCCCCTGCCCCCCACTTCCGACGCCGCTGAACTAGTTCACGTTCAAGCGACGTCAGAGCGAATTTCTTTGTGCATAAGCGGTGAGCTCAACTGTCAAATGCTGTACAAATGATCCTCCGAGTAACTAGCCTGCGGTTAATGGCGTTGTACATGTCATAAATGCCGAAGGGCCCATGGAATAGAGTGAATTAATAGCATTCCAAATCATGAATGACCGAGTTTTATCATTTTAAGTCATCGTCAGGTATAAGTACGTTATCGTTAAAAGAGTCTCAGTTGCTACACCATCAATATGTAGTAAGGTCGGTGGCTCTGTTCTGCAAGAGCAAAAGTTACCCTAATTACGAGCAGTCACTAGTCTAAGATGCGGTTGCTGCCTTGTGGAAACAAATTATGATTCCTCGTGGGAAAATCTACCTTCCGTCTCATACTGTTCAATTCGTGCCAAATCCTGCACGCTACTTGATTTTTCCCCCTAACGATTTGAAGTGTAGCCCCCTAATCATACTAACCATGTTATTATTGAAATGCAATGCAGGCGATAGTGTGAGCAAATTTCGTAATGCTTTTTTATGTCGACATTGATAAGGGCAGCGCCTTACAGCGGGATATGTTGTTCAATAAGTGTGGATATGGTACGGTAAAGGTTCAAATCCTCATATAATGTCGTACAAGTTGATTGTGACTCATGTAATAATATTTAATTTAGTCAACTAAGTAAATGCTATTATGAAAAAATTTAATTTAACGTGTAATTGTAAATAATGACTACTTATGGGTCTGAATCTCATTTGGACTCAGTTCGCATTGTAACCCATGCTAAGTGACCCATGAACAAATGTTCATGAGATCTTATAAGACATATATTAAGATAAAAACAAAGAAAAGTGTGTCAGTTCCTCATTGGGTTACAGGTACACAAAAATATGCTTTACCAACATGCTACGTGGCTATTTCTCAAGAAGTGCTAAAAATACTCACGAAAGTGTGACACCTCTTGACATTTTCTCTTAATTTTTGATCGTGACGAAGGCTATACTTTCATTTTCAGTGAAAATATACTCGCGATATAAAAAGAATCACAGTCACCAAATAATCCACGATAATCTCGGAAAGGTTTTTGGCAAATATATATTTTTTACGGGGTGCCATTCTCAACCATAAACAAAATGTATTGGAGCTAATATCCTGACAAAGAGTAAAAAATCATTTGAGAAAGCATGCCAAGGTTCAAGAAACAAATATTATATTTCAGTATCTCTGACCATCAATCGCACGTTAAGTGAGAGAAAGATAGGAACTTGCTATTGCCAAAATGACGAAAATAATTAAATCCTCATAGTGCATTGGTAAGATAATTTAGTGTTCGCCGTTGTAACATATGTGGGCCCCTTATCTCCTCTTCCCAAGGTAAAAAGCTAAGGCAATATCACGAAAAACATTGAGAATATGCACTAACCAAATAGCATATCACTATATAACAGGGGTGTATAATGTGGGTGGGGTGGATGTCCATGAAAACGGAGTTGGCAACTACGAAATAAAAGCCAGGAGGGAAGGATGTTCGTGGCTACTTTTTAACAGTGCGCTTGATAAGTGCGTAGTCAACAATTGGAAATTGCACAGGATCGTAAATTATAGTAACATTACATTACTAAATTTTCAATCATGCATGACGTTAGGTCTACTGCGAGCGGAGGACATCACGGTTGGATGCGATAGCAAAGGAACAAGAATCACGAAATAGGGCCGCACACAGGAAAGGGAGTCTATCAGATTCCATGAGGCAGGATATTGCTTCTCATACTATTGTAGCAGGTGACGGTAGAAAATGGTATAACAAATCTACATCTATGTGATTCCCTGCAAGCCACCGCGAGGGTGTGCGGCAGGGGGTGGAGATCACCAAACATGCACAAGACTACTGCATGGAACTATTGACATGCAAAAGGCTACTACATGGAAACATGCTACATAGAGTTTGACTGTTATTAACTACTTAGTAATAAAGGGATTGGTTGTTAATACATGCATTATGCACTCCAGACAACTCTACAATATTTCACCTTACTATCCCTTTGCAATGATGCGTATTGTGTTCTCTTATAGTACGGGGAAAAATTACATTTTGAATCTATCAGTACGACTATCTCTCTCTTTCTAATCTTATTAATCCGGTTGAATCTAAACCAATACGCTTGTTTTTAATAGGTATGTGCCTAACATATCTTCAGTAAAGCTATCCGTTTTAAATTTCTATAATAGATTTAAAATGTGGCTCACAAGAGATATTTATGTGCAAGAAGTACAATCTCGCCTTGCATTATCGTTATTTCTTGGTTTTAATTTGTGAACGCGTGAGTTAAGTCCACAAATTTTACCTGCAAAAATGTAGGATTGTTTTTCAATTATTAATGATAATGAGACTAACATTTAATTTACATTTTTTGAATGAACTTCAAACTATAAAGTCATTGTTATTTGGCAGTTGAAAACTAAATAAAAATCGTTCGAAGCATTGTAATAGTCTCATTTTAATTATCCAATTTCAATTAATTATCAGTTTCAATTATCGCCCAACAATACGAAAACTCAATATTTTGCAATTGTTCTAAATAGCAATGTCAAAATATGAAACTAACGACACGATATTTCGTATTAAAAAAACAAATTGGTGTGAATAAATAGCATAAAAATTAGTTTGTGGAGGTTTTGAAAGAAATAGGTTGATCCTTTTCTCGACGCCCAGACACACAGTGGAATATCTCGCCAAGATCGCTCAGACCCTCCGTCAACCTTCCACACTGCTCTTCGAGCGAGGATGAAACTTGATCGCTTAGAGATAAGGAAGCCATCCCCCCTCCGCCTCTCCCTCTCGGAGCGTCTCGGAGGCGAGATGAAGCTGTGGAATGGGGAGAGGAGGGGAAGATTGGGCGGGAAAAATATGAGGGGAACGCCTCAGCTTGCGTTTAGTTCGGTGAACGCGATGCATCGTCTCGCAATTTTAGATGCTGCAGGAATGGGTCGTAAGACGAGCACATGACATTAGCCTCTTCTTTAATATGTAGAATTATAGATTGGCTGTGTCGAAGGAATTTTCCATTTACGTTCATACACCGCTGCGATAGGCGTTCAAAAACGCATAAAAACAGTAAAGTTTAACATGCGATTTCTTGATTTGCAAGGCTTAGAGAAGATATTTCCTGGATAGGACCAAATACTCAACCTTTGCGCATAATATAATGAAAACAAAATGGACGTATCTATCATAATACGAGCATGGCATTTAAAATAAAAATAGTCTGCAGCGGCATTATTTGGCGAGGTGTTGAACACCCTTAAGGTTTGAGTTCCGGAGTGTTGCAAGCATATACGCAAGTTATGCTTATGCTCCTAATGTTATGTTATGCTTACGATCCCCTCTTTCCTCTAAAGTCACCGTCCACCCAAGTAGCCATGAATGTCGGCTGAATATTGGCCCAATATCGGCTTCAGATTGGCACATCGGCCCCTCATTGCCATCGTTTTGCCGATGTTGGCCCGATATAGGCGGCCTACATTGGACCGACATCATCTGCTGATGTTATGTTATGAGGCGAATATTGGCGAAGCTCCGAAAGCATGTTTTAAAACTAGATTCACAAACTATGGAACGGATTAAACATTAGGTTGGGGAAAAAAATTTTTTTTTCTGTTTCACACAACTTGGGGCAACCTATTTTTGTGTCCTGGTCAAAAATTTTCTGTTATGAGGTGAATATTGACGAAGCTCCGAAAGCATGAAAGCAATGAGAAAATTTCTCAGAAGATCTCATTGCCAATTTATTATGAGAAAATTTCTTATGAGACTTAGGAGAATTTCCAATAGGGTATACATTGGCCCTATATTGGCTGCTAATATTGGTCCAGCAATGGCTGAAGAAATCGGATCAATATCGGTCCAATATCGGGTGAACACTGGTACAATGGCTAAATCTTGGCTGCCAATATTTGGCCGATATAGGCTGCCAATATTGGCTACATGACGCAAAACGTTATCATTTGGACATTGGCCCAATATTGAATACCGATATTGGGCCGACATTAGAACATTGGCAAATGATATCGGCCCGACATATGCCCGATATTGGGTGGCTACTTGGGCAGTAAAGGGTATAACACTCAGATGTAATTAAATAAAGTATAGTTTTTGATCCTACTTGTTGGTTTATCAATGTAATTAGCTGAACTTCGGTATTTATGTGTAGGAGGTGCTTAAAAGTCTATTTGTATGATATGAATTGGTTAAATCTCGTAGTTTATGTTTTAATGAGATTTCGCGATGTTTTTAACAGAAAAAATGACATTTTTGTTTACCAATGGATTTTTTAAAACCTTGGTGAATAGGTATAGCAGTATGAGACGGAGACCTCAAAAGTTGAAATTTCATCACCGGAAAGCCATCTAAAATTTGCATATGGGAGTGGCTGAGATAGCGCCCAACCATAGAGATTATTTGCGTCATTATAATACGTTAAATAATTAGTCTCAAATTAAGTAGTCCCAAATCCTCCCTACTTACGCAGTCAAGCCCACTTATATACCAAACCCGTTTATAATGAAGTCCCGGTTGTAACGAAGTGAAGGCTATTCCCCATCAAAGAGAATCTGGGAAAAACTGGTCCACATTTAACGAAGTTCGGTTACTGAGAAGTAAATAAATATTTGGCCCCCTCAACTTCGTTATAAACGGGCTTTCCTGAATTAAGAACTATGTATACAGCTGCACTGTACTCAATACCGAAACAAAAAATTCCATTTTGCATCCATTTATTATTGTCACTTCAAACATTTAATGGAATATACCCTAATATTTGCCCAGATGGGAGTGGCTGCGTTCGTGATGAGTTCTTTAGAATATAATTTTAGTCAGCTATTTTAATCACACAATCCCTTGCGGAAAATTTGTAATAATTAATTGCTGAAGAAGCCTAGCAATAAAATCACCACGAATCCCAGTTAATAATGGTACTTCTATAACAGTGATTAATTACACAGCTACAGCATATATGACGTATTGTGCTCTAGTATTTTTTTATTGAGTTCCATCAATAAATGATTGGATAATATGTCTCCATATCGATTCTTAGCACAAGAAATTCATTGATTAACCAGTCAGCACCACTGGGTACCATACGGTAACCCTGTACACATTTCCCAGCATTACCCTTGATATGTTTACTTAGCCAGGGGTTTTATCTCTTCTATAGTCCATGTGCATTCACCATCACCAACGCTTCTATATGTTGCTCAGCAAGTGATCTTCTCCTAGCACCAATTTGTACGACTCAATCGTGGTAAGTGTATATTACATGCAGTAATGGGGAATATGCATGAAATTTGTTTCTCGAAGATTAATGATGTACTTAATGCGAAAATTTCTCACCAATTTAAATATATAAGCCATTTTTTTCTACGCCCACCACAAAGATTATTAAATGAATTTAAAATGTTCCCGGAAATCGACGAAAGTCACGTGACCTGAAACGCCTTCTGACGTCACTGCACGGTATAGGTTCCATATTGCTACGGAGATAGACATTTATTTATAGCAGAAAACGAAGTGAATAGATTGTTTTCAGGTTTTTAGTCGTTTCTCGAAAGAAACGATGACTGAAAAAATACTTAAAAAAAGCACATTCCGACAATTTCCTTTGGTCGACTTCCTTATGGCGGCGTTCTTAAAAAAACCAGCGATTGCATAGGCAAAGTAGAAATTCTTGGGCACTAAACAGGCATTATATAATTAATGGACGATTTGCTCGTTACAATCCATACTACGTGAATAAAAATTCGAAATACAATCGTTAATTGCATTAAACAAATGAGATAAATACTTATGTTATCGCCAAGTATTCATTTAACAACTTACCTCCACGCATAGCAACAGATAAACAGCGCGCATAGTGATACCGTGCCGTGACGTCATGTGATGACGTCGTGTAACCGTCGTGCCGAGAAGGTACAATTTTCAAAGAGTAATAATATCTTTTTAACGCAACTTAATTCTTCAGCAAAATTTTCGGCTAGCACATTTCATCTAATAAACTTCACATTCAAAGAGTCATAAAAAATTGTGCATGTTCCCCAATCGACTGGATACTTATATTTTCTTATAGTATAAGGTACAACTTAATATTGTGCTATAATGTATCCAATAGCGATGATTGATTTTCAAGATATGTCAACACAAAGCTTAGCAGTGCTGAAAGACACGTATCAAATCCCTTAACCCTCTTAAGCCACCGAATATTGGTGGTACTTGCGAAAAGTGCCAGAATTAATTTGAGAGTTTTATAACTCCTCGTGAAAAATATGAGCAATAAGAAGTTACTTTTTAGATACTAATGTAATGTTTTTTATTTAATAAAAAATGGATGAATCGGTTTTTTGGTATTCTGATACATTGCATAAAGGATAAATGTAATTATTACAACAAAAATAGTTTAAAAATTAATTTGCTCCTCGAGCCGAGTCGATATCGGCTCGTGGCACTTTTCACCAGTGAGGCAAAAGCCGATGTATTGGCCCATTGGCACTAAGATGGTTAATTTACCCCACACCAAATCTCTTAATTTGCGTACAATTACATTTATCAGCTCCAAAATTAATTTGCAAGTCGCTAATCCTGACTTAGAGAACAAATTCTCAGATACAGTGAGCACTTTCTAAAAATACTACATTTTGAATGATATCTTGGAAAAACGTAAAATTATTATCTTATAATGGGGTTATCCACACATGAAGTAAAGATCTCCAAATTACAGAAAAGATTAGTCTGGATTATAACAAAAATTGTTCCCTATCCAGACCAATCTTGGCAAATCTAAGCATTCTTCCTTTCCCTTGTCTATACATCATATTCTTAGTGATATATATTCGACAAAACCTGTCCAAATTCTCCATAAATGCTGACTTCCAATAATATGAGACTCCAAGATCGAAATATCTCCATCTAGGTAATGTTAGGACTAAAAGTGCATCCAGCTCTGGCCCTGAAGAAATGGGCATCAAACTTTTTAACTAACTACCCAATCGGACAGAAAACATTAAATATCTCTGTACTTTTAAACAAAATGTTCAAAGTTTACTTCAGGAGAAAATGTTCTACTCTGTTAATGAATATGAGTAATCAAACAGAGTGATTAACTGTTTGTGCTTTTTGCTCCTTACAGCTTTGTGTTTCTTTAAACAGCTTTGTGCTCCTTATAACTAATTTGATATTCATTATTTTTTGCTTTGTTTTTTCATTGCATCTGTATTTTGATTGTACGTACATCATCTTGACGTGTCCTATATGACGTGAAAATATGATCTTTGGACAAATTCTCCTTGTTATTATTATTTACCTAGGAATTAGACCCTTCAAGAAATTGGATATGCTAAGAAATTATGTACAACAAGAATAGATTAGAGAATAGAACTTTATTATCCATGGGCAAATACATTTGCATGGAGTTGCCAAGTCTACAAATATCTGCTATGACTTTAATCTATAGCGAGATAATGTGTTGTAATCACTTGTAGACATTTTCTGGATGCTTAAAAGATACTTAAACTCACCAAGGACACCGATTATTTAGAGAAATGATAAAACTTACCCAAACGTATTTAAGCTCCAAGAATAGGTAAGGATGCTCAAAAATATTCACCAATTCCTACAATTATCTATTTGATATGGAGGATTGAAAAAGCAATCACACGATACAATCAACTAGAAAAACAGTTGCTATGTAATATTTTTCAATCCAGTTATGCCACCAATGTAACTACCAGTGATTAATTACCGGAGACTGGTAATTAAGTATTGTCACACACTAATAATTTGCGGTAAGGGATATTGGAAGTAAAAAATTATAAAAATAGTATACTTTTCCATCTTGTAGTACTAGTAGTAGTTTTGATTGGGGTCTGTTGACAGCTAAGGTCATCTTGCACCACTCAAAATCTTGTTATTGCTGATAATATGATATCAAAAAAGGATATGAGCGAAGGCAAATGCCTCGTAGGTAAAAAAATTCTAAAATTTATTGTAAAGTCCTTAGTTATTATAACGTAATAAATAACTATGGATTTTAAAATATATTGGAGCAATCTTTAATTTGGCTTTTCCATGCTTTCCGCAAACCGGGAATCAACAGGGCTCATTAAAGGAACCTTCTGTCTTTCTCTCTCTTTTTCTCATACCCTTTCCCTCCCCACTCTCTTATTTCTCCCTGTACGTCTCCTGTGCTATCCGATGCATATCATACTTTGTCAGGAGATGCCTCACTGTCAGAGAGTTGCAGTTGTCACCAAATGGTGAAATCTCTTCGGTAAAAAGATACGAGTGAGTCACAGCACGATGTCCTATTCTCAAGCGAGTGACACTCACATAGATTATGTTCCGATATTTCCGTGGCCACTACCACCTTTCTTGAATGAGAGGAGAGAACTGACTGAAGGGGCAAGGCAGGTCGAGGAAACAAGTGAAGGGTAGAAGTAAGAGGGGTAAAAGGGGTAAAGATGAGTGGGGAGGGAAAGGGTATGAGAAAAAGAGAGAGAAAGACAGAAGGTTCCTTTAATGAGCCCTGTTGATTCCCGGTTTGCGGAAAGCATGGAAAAGCCAAATTAAAGATTGCTCCAATTTATTGTAAAATCCATAGTTATTTATGAATTTTAAAACCTTGGTGATGTCGTCGGTGTCATCTCCTAGGACCTGTCTTATTTCTCCCCGGATGTCTAGCCTCTCCTGTGCTATCCGATACATATCACACTTGGTCAGGAGATGCCGCACAGACAGGAGAGAGTTGCAGTTGTCACAACGAGACGGAATCTTCTCTTCAGAAAAAAGATAAGAGTGGGTCAAGGCACAGTGCCCTATTCTGGAACGAGTGACGGCGACCTCATCCCTGCGATTTTTCCTGCTTTGCCATCTCTAGCCCCACTTAAAATCCATTCACTAATCCATCGATTCTCATACAGTAACTTGCAGTAATTCTGCTGCAACATTAGCAAAATGCATTGAGTTGGGGATATCATTTGACAGATATCATAGCTGGACCTCTCTCAACAAGGCTGGCATCACATGCTCTTCGTAGAACTTTGTGACCTCGTGCATCTTCCGCCTGGCCCTCAGCAATCCATCTATTGGGCCAAAGGCTGCAACCATTCCTGGAACAGCAGCTACCAGCTTCATCTGATCATTCAGGCTAGTTTTACCAAGCAAATAACTTTTAATTAAGCTGTCAAAAATAAAATTTTCCACTCCCCATTCCTTCTTCACCTCATGCATTGCCCTGAATATCTGTTCACGACTGTAAATATCTTCATAGGCATATGGAAGACCCAGATTATCGAACACCAGGCAGAAGCACATCTGAGCAAGCGACATGACGAACAGACCGACGGATATCTCCTCAAGCATCTTCCCTGAAAAAATTGAGTCTCCCGCAAGGTAAACAACCTTTTGTTTCAAGTCAGCGACTGTGCTGTCGAAGAACCCTAAATGTTTGTTCCCCACCAGATCAGCAAAGATGCCCTTTTTGGCCCCAATAATCATCGAATCGACAATGAAGAACTGCACCTCGGATTTTGACTGGAGGTACCTCAGAAGGCAACGCGTCAGGGGGCTCACGTCGTAAATCTTCTCATACAGTCGTTTCATCTTGGACTCTTTCTCGTCGTTCCTCTTCGCTAACTCTGTCCTGAGCATCAGTTCCGCAATGCACTCCTGGCGAACCCTCTCCTCATCATCGCTGTCCAAATTAGAGTCGGTCGTTTCCGTTTCAGACTCCCTCGCACGTATGCCAACGAGGAATTCACTACTAGGTCGGATCTTAGCGGAGATAGAGTCTAGCCTGATGCCCAACTGCTTCACGACCTCGTCCCCAGAGGTCAGACTTGCCCTCGTTTCATCCACAGAATGCTGCGTGGATGTTCTCACCCTGTCGAGGTCGTCCTTCAATTCCAAATGCGTTTTCCTCAGGGAATCATTCAGGGAGGACACCTGACCAGTTATCCTCTTCACGGAGACATCCAGTGAGGACACCTCGCGGGACAACGTGGACAATGCAGACACAGCTTGTTGCAGAACAGGGTCGTCACTTGGACGGCTCACGGGACTTGTTTCAACCTCCCTCTCCGCTGAGCTGCCTGAATATGAGACACACCCGTCATCTTCAGATTCAAAGTGCTTTGCTGGGTTTTCCTCCATCTCTTCCGCAGGGGATCTAACCTCCAGTTCCTCTGAAACCTCTGCCTTTTGACTGATTTTTCTGCCCAACACAGAGTCTACAAGGTCGGGATTGAAGTCCGTGACTGGTGGATTGTAGCTGACCCTTGATTCATACAGTGTTTCACTGTGGGAACAAGATGCAAGAGTTGTAGTGAAATAATACATACATACAAACGTAGCACATGAAAAACATAGACACAAAAACATAAAAAGCGGGACACTCATATTTAGAACAGTTGAAGCTTTCGACTGCTTTCTGCAGTCTTCGTCAGGCGGAGGAGAACTGAAGTTTACGGCGGGGGTGTGAAGGAGGGGAGGGAGAGGGTGTCAAGGAAGTTGGAGGGGAGGAAGAGGGGTGAGGGATGAGAGTGGGGGTGATTACTGATGTACATTCAATCCTGGCCTCTCGAATGCACGGAGAGCCCAAATAAAAGCCACCTCACGAGTCCTGACCTCTATTTTGCTAGTATGGTCTGTTAAGGAATTCGAGTATTTAGAGGGAAGAGCACTTGTCGAAAGGGAGGCTGTGGGAATTAGTTTGTGTAGGGATTGGAAAGTATGAAAATGTGGTGGATTTTGTGGAAGATTAATGATTATTCATACGGATTGCCAAGGGTGTAGTACATTCGCCAACGTAAAATGCAGGACAAGAATGCAGGTCAGAAGGTACACAATATTTTTGGACTCGCAAGTAGCTTGGGAGGAGGGGAAAGAAGTAATGAAGTAATGTCTTCAAGGAACCCCATAAAGAGGTTCGCATACGATGGGGCCATCCTAGTTCCCATCGCTGTGCCACTTGTTTGAAGGTAGAAAGATTTATTGAAGCAGAAGGCATTCTTTTTTTAGCACAAATTCAGCTATTTTTAACAGGAAGTCCATGGAGGGGACTTGAGGGTCGGAGCGTTGATTGAGATAGTGCTTAAGTGAGGATAGGCCTTCATTATGGGGAATGGAGGTATACAAGGAAGTGACGTCAATAGTGGTCATAATTAAGTTAGAAGAGGGGGGGATGGAAATGCTGTGTAAGCATTGAAGGAAATGATAGGAGTCTTTAATGAAGGAAGGAAGACAGAATACAAGGGGTTGCAGGTAATGGTCAAGCAGTGGCGTAGCGAGGGGGGAGGTCCGGACCCCCCCCCCCCCCCCCCGAAATATTAAGACATAAAAAAATTAATTAAGCAAGGAGCAGGGGAAAGTCTACAAATAATAAATTATCATACCGTTGTTAAAAAAAGGTTTGTCCTTTTGTTTAAATAATAAATTATCAAACAATACATTAGGGCTCGGCCGTTCGGGTAGTGTAATGGCGGTGTTTGTATAGCTGGCCGAGTTTCAACTGTGGACTGTCTTCTACCTAGTTCGCACTCCAGCCACATTGAAAAATGAAGTTTTTTCGATTATGAAAAGTTTTAAAATTAGTTAAAAACCCTCTACTTGCAATTAGTACCCTGTTTTTCAGAAATTTTCCCATGGACCCCCCTGGTTTTGGACCCCCCCCCCCGAATGGAATACCTGGCTACGCCACTGTGGTCAAGGAAGGCAGAGATTGTTTCAGTAGGAGAATTGACACTGGAAACAATTGGTCGGCAGGGAACGGTAGGCTTGTGTATTTTGGGGAGAAGATAAAGTTGAGGTGTTCTGGGGTTAGGAGGTGAAAGAAAAGAAATGTCTATCGGTGATAGTCCTTCATCAGGAGCTGCTTCTTGAAGGAAGGATTCTATTTCTTTTTGGAATTCAGGAGTTGGATCGTGGGGTACCGGTGTTTAGGTGGAGGAGTTGCTTAGGTGATGAAGTGCTTCGGAGATATAGTTTTTCGTGTTCATCACGACAACTGATGAGCCCTTGTCTGCTGTCGTAATGACGATATCTGGGTTTTGGCAGAGTTTTTTGAGGGTATGGATTTCATTCTGTGTGTGGTTATTTTTGGGGGTCAGAGATTCAATGAATGATTTTTCGGAGACTTTTTGGAGCAGTAAGCGAATGTAGATTTCCACTGGGTGGTTGGCGGGTAAAGTTTTAGGTTCATAAGAGAAGGCCGGTCGGCATTTCATGATGGCAGGGTGTATGGCTGGGGGATCAGTGCATGTATTTTGTGATTTCCAAAAAGTACGCCAGCGTAGATTTCGGCAGAAATTTAAAACCACGGTTAGTATGTTGAGGTTGTTGATTTTGGGCGTGGGTGAAAATGACAGACCTTAGCTGAGGAGAGATATTTCGGAGTCGGTTAGACTGGTGTCGGAAAGGTTAACAATGTCTAGCAAAGGATCAGGGGTGGGGGAGTGGCGTAGTGATGGGGCCGTGGCTGGCGCCGGGGAAAACCGGAGGGGTTTTTAGGGGAAGGGAGAGGACAAACATACATTCTTGGTCCCATAATACAGTTTTCTTATCTTTTCCTTTATTTTCTTGATGTTATAAGAATTAAATACATCTCTGAGCAAAGCTTGGTCCACCAGGCACTCAAATATTTAAAATCAACAGTCCAGTGACATCACATATACACATGAATATAGAAACATAAAGTAATCAGCATACATGACATAAGTGCAAAACTCAGTACTGAGACATGGGTAGTCACATAGATATTAATATAGCTAGGATGGCCAAGTCAAAATTTTAAAAAATGTTGATTTGATTAAAATTTTAAAAACTTTAAATTGTCTAAATTTTCTTATAAAATCTGTTTAATGAACCATTTGAGGTTTCCAATTTGAATAACTATGTTTCAAATCTTTTCATTTACTTTTGTTTTATCAATAGTTATTGAATATCTTTATTTTTAAATTATTAACAATTTTAAAATTCTATTTGAATTTCTTCTCTTGTATTAGTCTTATAACTCATTTTATGATTTTTTGTATTGCATTTCTTACTATGCTTACTATGTTCATGATGTACTTCTTATGTTTAAATGTGATAAATGTGGAATTTATCTGAATTGTAGTTATGTAAAAGGGTTTTCAGCCCATAATAAATTTAAAAAAAGCACAACATTTGGAGGAAAAGCCTTACAACACATTAAATTCCTTTCCATTTGCTTAGAACAATAAAAACAATACACATTACCTTAATTAAATCTTAAGTTTCACGTTATTATTAATTTTAATTATTCATACTTCTCCATAGAGGAAATTTCCTTAGGTAGCTTCACAGATGGCGACAAATGGGTGTGGGATTCTTAACAAGTACAATATTTCAAATTATATTGTTCTGTAACAATGCCTTTTACTACTTCCTGTGATAATTTGTTCCTTTCACCTGTCCATTGGGAGCTAATTAGTGAAAATGCCCTTTGAGCATTGGCATTTTTTGCAATTATAGAGAAAATAATTAATAATAAGTTAACTGACATATGCAGTGCGGTAGTTTCATTTAGAAAAAAAGAGATACAGGGTAATTCCATGTCAAATCAATGAGACCTTGTATCATGTAATTTCATTTGCATTGTGTCCATTGAAAAATATGCTATTTTTCCCTCGAGAAAGAATAAGTCATTCTTTCTACTAAAAGCAATGCAGGACTCATTTTTTCACAGGAACTTAGCTCATACTCTGGTGAAAATAAACCGTGACAGACAGTGTGACAACAATGTGTATCATACTGTGCAAGTGTACTAGTCACAGTGTATGTACACTGTGTGCACAGTGTGCTCCATTCAAAGCGTGACGGACAGTGTGACCACAATGTGCTGCACACTACACAAGGCTATTAGTCACAGTGTACGCACACTGTGCTCCATTCAAAGTGTGATGGACAGTGTGACCACAATGTGGAGCACACTGTACATGGATATTAGTCACAGTGTCCTCACAATGTGTGCACGGTGTCCTCACACTGTGAACACACTGTAACGTCACAGTGTCTATCATGCTTTTGAGTCCCAATTTATGCTTTTGTCACGGTGTATGCACACTGTATGCACACTGTAATCACACTCTTGTCACATTCTAAGCACACTGTGTTCACGCATCTGTCACATTGTCTGTCACAAGGTCTGTCACAGTTTATTTTCACCATACATTAATGATTATTTTAAATGAAACTAAGAGTCTGGATTCACATAGCCTTTCGCTGTGGTTACAGTCAATTGAAAGTGGTACACGTTGGATTTTATTGTAGAATTTTTTTTTGCAAAGTATTTAATGTATGGCATCTTTACTGAACATAACTGTGTCTGGCGATATGTAGTGGAATGATACCATGATAAGACACAAGATATAGCACTTATTCCATAGGATTCTATTAGTGGTACAACGAGTTTCAGCAGTTAAGCCATCATCAGGTATTGTACCCCTGGTGAAATTAAACCATGACAGAAGCGTGAACACAGTGTGCTTAGAATGTGACAAGAGTGTGATTACAGTGTGCATACACTGTGACAAAAGTGTAAATTGGGACTCAAAAGCGTGATAGACACTGTGATGGTACAGTGTGTTCACAGTGTGAGGACACCATGCACACAGTGTGAGGACACTGTGACTAATACCCATGTACAGTGTGCTGCACATTGTGGTCACACTGTCCATCACACTTTGAATGGAGCACAATGTGCGCAGAGTGTACATACACTGTGACTAATACACTTGCACAGTGTGATACACATTGTTGTCACACTGTCTGTCACGGTTTATTTTCACCAGGGACCACTAAAAAAAACCTGTGGAATAAGTGCTACATATATCTTGTGTCTTATCTTAGCATCTTTAATGATATTTCTGGGATCTGTTTGGGCTTCTTAGATCCAGGAAAAATTTGATGATTTTTTTTATGCAATAGAAATGGATTTACGGGTGAAAACAAATATCAACAAGTGTCACTTGTTGTGGCACTGTAGTGCCATGATTTCAAACGCTCACATTCCAGAAACTGTTGACAGTAAAGAGGCTAACATTTTGTTTGGTCACTATTTTTATCAAAATGTATGTCCACAGCAAATTTCATGGAAATCCGAGTCCGTGGGTTTCAGTGGTAGATTTGCACATGGAATGACCTTGCACAAACTATAGCAGGAAGCTGGTCATTGATCTAAATACCAGACCAGCTATGACTCTGTTGTGAGCTTTGTGGTTGTTAACCAGAAGCACGTCTTTTTACAAGCAGCAAAATTCACTTTAAAATTGCATATTTTTCATATAAAGAGAGAAATAAAGTAATACTGTTGCCTTAAGATATTATCTTATATAGCATTCAGCATTTGGTGCATAATGTATTAATAAAGAAGAGAGCCGGACAATTTGGCCTTCTCGAAAAAAAGGCCAGTCAATTTGGGTGATTCGAAAAAAGCTGCCGGATGCTCACATATTTATAAAAAGCAGGGCATGTAAGGTGAAAACCGGACGTCTGGTCACTCTAGATACAGTGACGGTTGAACTGAGAAATGAATATTGCATGTAATACGAGGATGTTCATAGTAAATGCTTGTTTCTATCAGCACTGGAACTTTTTGTTGCTGACCTTGTTTGCTGAATAGAACTTCAAATATTTTTTTTTATTCATGGATAGGAAACATCCCGAGCTCGTTTTGGCATTGAATTCCCAAGGTGCTGGGTGTTCTGCAAGAAAGTCTTGTTTTAAGCCTGGTAACATTGAAACGGAATATGGTAATGGCTTTTGAGGAACATATGAGAGTTTAGGGAGTGTTTAGACACCCTTATTGCCAGTCAGTGGCAGTGGACGTTTGTACACATTTGAAGCCAAAGAGCTATGCAAAATTGAATGTGCAGTCAGTACCTGCAGTCGTACGTGCAGTGTTCCAATGTATTACAATAATGCAATGAATTGGTTTTACAAATTGTATATTTCTTGTATTTTTGATGCTGTAATACAATATAGTATTATGATTTCTTTGCATGATATGTACCGTAATACAATTGTATTACGAAAACTATACAATTTGTGTACCAGCCGCTTTGCTGTACTGGGTGGTAATCATCTCGTGAGAATCAGTGAATGGTTTCCGGCAGAACTTTGCAGAAACAGTTGTTCATAATGGCCGATGATACCGAGGAGATTTTGGTAGAGCCCGAACTATGCGGACTAGATCATATTCAACTCCCAAATGAAAAGATGTCCGATAGCCTCCTGGTAAGATACCCCAATCAATAATTCCAGAGTAGTTGCATGAGAACTTTCAACGATAACATTAAATAAACTGCACATGCTTTGTGTGACCTTTTACGACTTGAAATCGATGGTAGGCGAGTTGTGGAATGAATTCATGATGAAAATAATTAACTTTGTTATATTCCACAAAATTTATTAACCAAATGGTTTCGACCTGATTGCAGCAAAACAATAATTAAAGATTTTAGCTCACTCCTATGCCTCACTCAAAATTACTTCCACTTTAACAGCAAGTTCTTCCATCAAACCCTTGTATTTGGCGATGGGGTCACCTCTCTCGCCAATACTAGCTGAGGTTTTCATGGATCATCTGGAGGATAAATTATTCAACACGAAACATCCTCTTCTTAAAAACTTTACTACTTTCGCTATGTCAATGATATAGTCTGTTATGGACCGGTAGTATAAGACAATTAAACCAGTTTTTGACCATCCTTAATTCGCTTCACCCATCTATTATATTTACTATGGAAATAGGCTTTTCAATCAAATTAATTTTCTGGACTTAACAATTTCCCTCAATGAATCAAGCCACAGCTTTTCCATTTACCGGAAAAAATCTTTTACCCACATTGTCATTCGCAATGATTCTAACCACCACCATTCACATAAAATGGCTTCCTTTCATTCCATGCTTAATCGCCTCCTCTCCATCCCCCTTTCATCGGATGATTTTTCTAATGAGCTTTCTTTCATCAAACGTATCGCCAGGAACAATGGTTTTCACGATTCCATGATAGACACCCTATTAAATCGCTTACGCCGAAAACGAGCCATAATGGATTCCACTGCTCTTTCCACGATCCCTTCACCAAATACCAAATGGGTTTAAAGTTACCCTTCATCCACATATTGTCATATAAAATGAACAAATCCATCCCTATAGTAACAAGCTCCAAGTGTGTTTTTATAACCCTGTGACTCTTGACTAATTGTTATATTCAACTCAAAAGACAGATATCCTAACTATTATAGAAGTGGAGTGTACATGTTAAATTGTAATACCCCTGGCTGCAATTGTTTTCATGTCGGACAAACTCGTCGAAAGGTAAGCATACGTAAATCCAAACATTTTAATTCTTTTGTGAATGGCAATATCAAGTCTGTGCTTGCCACGCATTTAATTGAAAATGACCACTCTTCGGATTTTAACCCTAAGATTTTACATGTTTGTGAGAAGGGGAGGAGACTTGATTTTATGGAGAACTTTGAAATTGTTTCATATTTTAATGTATGTAAGAATGATGTTTTAAATGACCTATTCCCATCCAACCTCTCCCGATTCCACTCAGTGCCGGTCCCACCACCCCCATAGTCAAATAAGCTGTTCTTGACCCCTCGCCAACCAGTCGTTTGCTCACCTTCCTTTCATGACCGCCTCATTCTCCCTCCTCCCCCCTCTCTTTTCACTGGTGTGACACTGTGTGTATATATTCCGCCCGTCTTTTACTTGTTCAACCCCTGATGATAACCTGAGGAGGTCAAAACCAGTCGGTAAATAAATTTTGTGGAATATAACAAGGTTAATTATTTTCATCTTATACGACTTCCTAATATTTTATTATTTTCGCTTCCAAGAGCGTCTCTGTTGGCAAAACATAACGGAAAAAATATTGTATGCTAGAGGCTGATTGATGACTCATTAAACATTTTAGATGACTACTTAAATATAAAAAAAACTTACGATTCACTACACTATCCACAACTTGGCTTCAAGTATATCTCTAACAAAAATAAGGAAGAAGGTCTCAAGTCAATTAGTTCCATAGAGCTGAAAAATGGAGAAACACATTAATTTCTACTTCAAAAAATACCCTGAAGCAATATCAATAGGATGTGTATCCCTCCAACATCCGCTCGATTACTTCAAGTGGTTATCATTGACAAAAATCGCCGGTCAGTAAATAAAAATGTTCAACAAGTGACAGTTACTCATTTCCCTCACGCACACCTTCCGTCAGCCTGCGAAATGAAATTGTAGGCAGTGCACAAATATCTGTGCACTCGCTGGCAATTGATGAGTGGTTTACACTACGTTGCATACACACGCGATTAATTTGTTTTGACGTAGTTAGCTGGTTATCAATCAGTCATGATACCGGACACATGACCTCCCACATTCCCTGCATATTATTATTGCGTTTCAATTGTTTCCCACAATTCCCATCTTCCGATTCCGCGACGCTTCAAAAGGTACATATATTAGAATAAATATGTACGCATGTTTAAATATTCTCGGGTACTAGTTATGGTTCTATAATACAAATATAATGTTGTAGTGTACAATGGTTTTTAGCTATAAGATTGTTGTTCTATGGTATATTTCATTTCTTATTACTGGGTTGGTTTATATAGGAGGTCATGGACAAACACAAAGGCTTACCAAGATCCGGTAAAAAATAAAATGTAAATTAAATTGGAGGGGTGGGCGGGGGCCTTCTGGAGCTCCCCTGGCACTTAGACCTCTTTAGATCCATGTGATCACCCACATTTAACCTGCCTGCGTGGTATATGTACCGCCGAAGCGAGTACTTCCAAGACCCGGTACTCTGCACCGGAGTTTGGAAAAAAGTTTCTGATTCTCCCACTGATACTCCAACGAACCCATTCCTAATTTACTTCCCTCCAAAGCTATTATTTGCGTATATCCTAAGCAAGACACTTCACCCCGATCTTGCTGAAAAAAATCTCCTAATATTTGAGTCAATCCTCTCTCATTCCCTTTGTCTGAGTCGAGTCAACAAGCAATTGACATCAAGTACGGGCAACCGGAAGTCAATTTTGAGAGAGTTTCATCTCTCGCGCCTGTTCAAGTTTTGGCGTTGATTCTGAGGGGAAGTATATGTCAAATGGTCGTTTGGCCCTTTATTTGTTGTTCAGTAATGTGGCTCGTATTTCCTGAAAAACATCTGCCTTTCTAACTTTTGATTTTTTTAATACTTCCCAGTCGCCCTGGCGAAAATACCTTCCTCCGTGGTGGGTAGGTGGAGTGTATAGGGATAGCATTCTGGAGTACTAGCGGTGGAACGTGTAGGTACTCGCTCTTTTCCCACCCTTTACAGCCCATGAAGGTAGATGAGTGGTAACATTGCGCCCGCCCTACACTCCCTGGTGAAAATAAACCGTGACAGACAGTGGGACAACAATGTGTATCACACTGTGCAAGTGTATTGGTCACAGTGTATGTACACTGTGCACACAGTGTGCTCCCTTCAAAGCGTGATGGACAGTGTGACCGCAATGTGCTGCATACTGTTCAAGGCTATTAGTCACCGTGTACGCACACTATGCTCCCTTCAAAGCGTGATGGACAGTGTGACCACAATGTGCTGCATACTGTGCATGGGTATTAGTCACAGTGTACGCACACTGTGCTCCCTTCAAAGCGTGATGGACAGTGTGACCACAATGTGCAGCACACTGTGCATGGGTATTAGTCACAGTGTCCTCACAATGCCTGCACGGTATCCTCACACTATGTGCACGGTGTCCTCTCACTGTGTGCACGGTGTCCTCGCACTGTGAACACACTGTACCGTCACAGTGTCTATCATGCTTTCTGCACGCTTTTGAGTCCCAATTTACGCTTTTGTCACGGTGTATGCACCCTTTAATAACAATCTTGTCACATTCTAAGCACACTGTGTTCACGCTTCTGTCACATTGTCTGTCACACTGTCTGTCACGGTTTATTTTCACCAGGGCTCCCTGCAGTTACCCCCCTCTAACCTCCGCCCAGCCCTCCCTAGAATTTAAGGGAGGTGTAGCATTACCCTCATGCTGTACTCTTGCTTGAACCACCACGTTTTACATGCCGCTTAATACCTTCCATTTACCCACCCTGTGGGGTTAAGGGAGAGTAGGCGTACCTCCTATCTGTACATTTCCGTCGCCTACCATGTCCTGCCCTCGCTCAAATTCCAAGGAAAGGTATGGGACTAGCTACGATTCACGTAGCAGTATACTCCCATAGGTAGTGTTCAATACAGTCGCGTCGCTACACTCGATAAGTTATCGTTTATATTTCTCGCTCCATTAAAAAAAATCTATCAAAGTAACTCTTCCTCGCAATACTAAAGGTCCACATTAATTGCCATGCGAAAAAATTCACGACCGGGAAAAAATTCACATTCCCGGTCCAGGTGAATTTTTTCGCATAGCAATTAATATGAATTTCACCGCCGTTCACGCGGCAGGCTTGAACTACCTACCAAAGGTCGCTTAAAGTAGGTGAATGGGGTAGGGCGGGGGCCTTAGGCACCAGTGCATAAAGTGATTTTTTGTATTAACCAATTTGTTTGGCCACATGTGGGTACAGCTCCGAGTTAAAATTGCATGCTCTAGTCGACGTTTTTGTTAACGGCTGGTGGACGCTTCCGTCCGCTTCGTGAGTTGTTCCAGCCTCCTCAATTTGTACTCTTCCTTGTCTCATGCTGCGGTTTATTTCGATTCTTAGACTTCACATTGCGATTCGCTTCGTGTACGGTTAAATATCCTCTTCGTTTACGGTTCGTGTACACTTCCCTTTACAATATTTTCGCCAGGGTATAATAGTAATATCACTCTAAATTTTATCAACACGATTTTGAAGTAGCTGTTCAAGTATGGTGCCAAACTTTTGGAATAACAGTAATTATATACCGATTTTATATTAACGTTTTCTCAATATTTTTGTTCGAGCTCTTACTTTTCCCAAGAATTCCATATAAGATAACCTTAAATTTCAGCGAAAGGTATTAGAAATTACCTCTCAAAACTCAAAAAAGGCCGAATGATTATGCATTGGGTATTTCGTCGTTGGACGAATGGTATTGTAAGGTATGTAAACGCTCACATAAACCAATTTTACGCTTATTTTTTGGCCGAGCTATTCAAACGTTAATGTTTATAGGAGTTCGTTGATAAGCAACGTTTTAAATGCTCGTGAAATTATAAGTTCCAAGAAATTATTGATGGGCAGTTGTTATTTTCAAATTATGCAGAACAACAATTATATCGTACCATATTTGATTTTTTAACTCAATCTTTTTGTCCATTGTCCGCAGATTTTCCGAAAACTCCACTTAGATCTATATACATTTCCGTAAAAGATGCTTGAAATTACCTCTCAAAAGTGTTGTAAACAAACAACAAAGCACTGCCCTCTCGTGACTAAAATTTTCATTGTTTTCATTTGTGAAGTCTGAAGAAGCGGCAGAAGTCAGATTGGGTTGGAAAACAGGTTATGGTTTTTGTAGAAAACCTGGCATAGGTGTTCTACTGTGGTATCCTACGGAAGTCTACGATGAATCCAAAAAATACTTCAATTCTCTGTCGACTGTGCCTCTACAGCAGTGAGTTGTTAATTGACATTTTCGTCTCGAATGGGAAGCATGGTTACGTTGCCGCGGAAGTGATCAAGGATTTACTACATTTTCATGTGAGTACAGCTGTCACTCTTTTACGTTTTGGAGTGTATTACAGTTACGATTTTACAGTGGAATCAGTAGCATATGCTTAGCGTTTGTGATTCCGATCGTGTACTTCATTGTTGGCTTCTGTTGTGGGGTGTTACGACGAATGAAGAAAACGGGGAGATTTAATAATATCTGTTTGAATACAAGGCGTCTTCGGAAGCTATCCTTGCCGATAAAGTCGATCAAATTGTATTCATTGTAACTACCATTCAAATTGATGCAACAGTAAGACATAATTCTGTAATGTCGAGGTCGTAATGCTTGCTTGTCACATCTAACGTGCGATCATTGCAATGTCGTTGACTCCAGTTTTACCAATGGGAATTTAATGTGAGACAAAGGAAACCCATTGATACACAGATGTTCGGTGCATTGATGCAAGAAAAAAGTTTTCACGCATGAACGTACCAAAAAACGTGTGTGTTGAACTTATGAAAACACGTATAGTTCATAGTTCTACGATTTGGGTTACTATTTGATAAGTACTTCATTAGAAATACCCGGTCATTCAACCTAACATGCTTGATTTGTAATGGCAACATGTTGTTCATCTTATGTTAAGGTGATTTGAATCGCTGAGTTAAATGAGAAAATATATCAATCCATACCCATCGCATTCCTCATGTTTGTAGATGACATGTAAATCTTCACTGCCCCTTAGGACCCTATTACGTTAAATGATTATCTTAGTAGACTATCCTCTGTATTTTTAATGAATGAATTTACAAACTGTCCCATAAATCGTGTGTCATTTTTTACTTTAATTTTAGATATTTCCGTTAGTGCTACATTGATTAAATATGGCAGAACCAAAAGAAAGGTTGTAGTATGTTTAGTTGAGTACAAAGAACTATTTACAAAATTGACCTTTTGATCCCAGAATGCGGGTCCAAACCAGTGCTATGTGTATCTGGATATCAATAATTATATTTAATATTGATATTATTGAAAAGTCACATCACAAATTTCTCTGCTCTATTTATTTTTAGCTCCTATCCAAATTATTAGTCTCTCCTTATGTCTCCCATATTGAAATTTGGGCAGCCATTGAGATTTATCTACTCTTATTACTGTTGTCATGAAGACCTCATATTTCTATGTGAACAATGTCGCTATGTAATTGATTGTCCTTCACTTCTTTGACTTCTTCATTTCAAAATGACTTCTGTCAACTTTAGAATTTCAGTCACTAATGTAACACTACTACTGCTACTCATGAATCAGAAGACTGATGATAAACTGAACTAGCAATTGTGATATTAATCATGTAAGCCTGTGTGATACATATACATCTTGGAACTCCCCCAACCAGTTTATTAATGTGAACATATTTACAACACCCCTGATCAGTTATTTATTTCAGTGGTTAAAAGCAACGTGAAAATCTCCTGCTGACAATTATCATTTCTTCTTCCTTGTTTAAAATATCTCCATGTTTCTAAACGGTTATTCTTTTATTTTAACTTGTACGCAAACGAACAATGTCTAAATGGCATAAATGAATATGCTATGTCTCACAATACATTGTTATTAAATTTATTTTTCATTATTCATACTTCTGCGAAGAGGAATTTTCCTTTGTTAGCTTCGGAAATTGCAAAAAATAGGTGTGAAATTGTTTACAAGTAAGTAGGTATAATTTTTATGCTGTTTACAATGCCCTTTACTGCTTCCAGTGATAATTTTTCCCTTTCATCTGTCCATTTGGTGTTAATTAGTGAAAATATCATTGGTGTTATGGCCAATGGGGGCATTTACTAGGAACTGAAATTGCAATTTAATACACAAAATCGTCAGATGGAAACAAAAAATGAATTTTAGTGAAAAAATTAATCTTCCAACCAGAACCATTCACTCATAACCCAAAAGTTTAAATGAGCAAAAGATGATGCCCACCGAAAAAGCTGCTTTGATAACATTGACGTCATTTTCCTCCCGTCCTTTACTGCTTTTAGGGAAAGGGAAGGGAGTGGAGGGGGGTTCTCGGAAGGTCTGCTCGCACAGATCCTGTCGCAACCACTCCCATTGGCAGGGTCAGCTGTGTGTCCGCCATTGCGATAAGACGAACTAGCTTCCTCAGTTGTGATTGGACACAGAGTGGATGTCGTAAGAGGTCGCTTGCATGACCACTTTTCCAAAAGGGTTAAAAACAGCAGTTTTTCACCACTCGTATCTCGAGAATTAATTGAATAGATTCGGCAGTAAAAAAAATATGGTAAACAACCCCATTATAGAAAAAAAGAACTGGCATAGGTGCTGTGCAATAATTTAATTGAAAAACAAAGATACGTAAACTGTAATAGGAAGCGGGAATTGATGTAAACACCAGACCAGCCAGACTCTTGCATTGCGTGCATTGTGGCTGTTAACTGGAAGCAGGACTGAAACTCGTCTTTTTACAAACAGCAAAATAGGGTAGTTTCCTATTATTTTTTTAATTGTCTTGATCGAAAGTTTATAACCTCTGGAGTACGTGTTTTAAGCCGTTCGATTTTTAAATGACGTTAAGTATTTTTCCTCATTAATTAAAAAGTGAAAAAAATCAATGGCGCGAAAACTCGATGGCAAACTATTGCATGCCGGTTAATCCTACATTTGACGTCAAACTATTTCCTCTACCTGCCACCAGGTAGTGCTGCGGATGCCTCCAAGTAGACGCTGCACTCCGTTAAAGCTTATGAACAAGTATTGGAGGCATATTTATTCCGTTAATTTATTATAATTAACTTTTATTTATTTATTTAACTTTACTTATGCAGTTGATTCATTTAAAATCAGTTAGTATTCCTTTCACAATCATACCATGTAGTTCGCCGATCGCCTCACGACCTTCACGCCATGCTTCGTCATAGCAGGAGACACAACGAGCAGGATGTCCTTGAGCCTATAATAAAATAACTATTAATACCATGTTTCACTGAGAATACTTTTCCAACTTTGATAGTTTTCACAGGCTATTACTAATACATATTCACTAGAGCTGAGGGGCCCTGAAATACAATGGTAAGTTCAGGAGATGAATTTTCATATGCCTCGCAATGTAAACTACCTACATGTTACGTCAGTAAGAAGGCAGAGCACCCCGCCATTTCAGAACATTTTCAAACGATCTTAAAATTAACATTTGATTCTCTTGTAAACTGGGGTTTCTAATTCCAAAATTTTTGCGTAAAATAAATACATTTACGGCAGCGTACGAATCACAAGTAATGAAGTCTGTTTTCTTTGATGAAGGAAAGTACCCTATTCCCTCTCAAATGCATATTTTTCATATAAAGAGAGAAATCAAATAATACTGCTGCCCTTGGATATTATCATATATGCTGTATGTTTCAGCATTTGGAACGTAATGTTTTTTAAAGGCAGAAAGCCAGACTATTTGGCTTTATCGAAAAAAGCCAGTGGGACGCTCTAATATTAGGGTCAATCAGAATGTAGTGGTCCAGATGTGGTTGCTGCAACGATTCAAATATTTTTTATATTTTTACTATAGAAACTGCAATTTATTAAGAATACAAAAATGTCAATATTTTATTTTTTTAAATCTTATTTTCCTGATAGTGGCCATTTTTATGTCGAAACACCGATTTTGGGAGATTTCGGTGTTCTGCAAAAAAAGCAAGTATCTCCAATTCCTTATATCGTAGAACAATAAAAAAACCAATCTATTCAGTAAATAATGACCTAAATAAATGTAAGTTGAAAAATCAAGTTTGGATCGAAACTCAAAGATCATGGATCGATCTCGATTTCCTCGATCTTTGACTATTAAAACTCGATTTTAATCGAAATCGATTTTTCCATCACTAGGCAAGCTTTGCATCCAAATTGGAACAGGTTGACATTTGCCAAACATTAAAGAAAAAATTAACTGAAGTTAGTTTTATATCCGTTAATGTATAATTTTAAAGATTAAAAGTTAACTCTTCTAAAAAGTAACGATTAAATACATTAGTGAACTACATTTTTAACGAAATAGTTTTTAACCGTTAAGTAATCCCAAGTATGTGTACGACAATATATCAGGAAGTCATGATGTGTGTACTACGCCATTGAAATCGAAGAAAACGGCGAGAAGTTATTCCCATTAATTTTTTATCACACCACGTATTCGGTCAACTGCCTCCCCTGCCACACTTAAAGTACTCAACTGCCCTCTCAATTTCTTCTTAGCAAGAGTACGGCATCGCGTGCTTCACCTCAAACTCTCCTCACGTTGTGAAATATTACACCAGGGTTTATAGGAACCTGGAAAACCTGGAAAAGTCAGGGAAAATGAAAACAGCCATGGAAATCCTGGAAAAGGCAGGGAATTTAACGTGTGATCGGGGAAAAATTGCAAAACGTTCAAATTTTGGAATTTATCATCTGAAAATGCCAAGAAATCAAAAACTGCGCATAGGAGCGGAGGGAAGGAGGAGACGACTGGCCTCAGGCTGGCTTTGCTGTGGAGGAGGCAGCCCTATTCTGGTTCTTCCTGGCTATAGCCTGCACGATTTGGGGAAAAGATTGGCAAAAGGTGTGCGCATCTCATTTTCATTCGCTAGCGATTTCACCAGGAATGCTTCGCTTTGTCCCTCTGGTGACGAAAAAGTTATTCTCAGTCAAAATTGGTCCCAGTCAAATTTGTAGGAGGATGTGAGGAAGAAAAAAATCAAGATTGATTCAAAGAGCTACTTTTTCATGAATCAGGTTTGAAAGAAAAGCCAGGTTAGCCTTCTTTGCATATATTTTTCTGCAGTTAAAACCCTTTCTGAAGGCGTATCACTGTAAGTAGTGATAATTTTTATTTTGCTGACTTAAAGTTATTGATATCTTATTACTGGAAGTTCATATGATTAATATGAAAATAACCTACAATATTTCATAAGTTTAGACTTCTCTGCTTCCTCACTACCACTTTCATCTCTATAAATGACCGAAACCGAAAGGAGTTTTCAGGTGCTCAAAAGTCAGGGAATGTCACTAATAATGGTCTGGAAATCTTGGAAAAGTCAGGGGAAATGAAAATGAAAACTCATATAAACCCTGTACACTCTCTTGGCCTTGTACAGTAAAGTGTCAGCTTGAATTTGAGAGCTTTGTAACTCCTCGTGAAAAATATAAACTATTGGAAGTTACTTTTCAGTTATGAATGTAATGTTTTTTTATTGAACTAAAAATGGAATAATTTTTGTTTATGGTATTCTGATGCATTGCATAAACGATAAATGTAATTATTAGAAGAAAAATAGTTTATAAACAATAATTTTCTCATCGAGTCGATATATTGGCTTGTGGCACTTTTTGCCCACTGAGCAAAAGCCGATATATCGGCCCGTGGCACTTATTGTTAGAGGGTTTCAACATTGTACAAGCCCGAAGTCAGATTATCAATTTCCCAATGATCTTTATTCTACCGTTTAACAGGGGTATAGGGACTATTTTCGCTGGGTGGGGGGCCCATCTTGAAAAGGGCCCTGCTTGTAAGAAAAGGGCCCATATTTCTTTGCATATAGGTTTTAGAGACTAGAATTTCACTAAAAGATCATATGAAGATGTGAGAATATGTGTCGGAAGGGAAAAAGCAAGCTGGGAACGAGTGAAATTTAATTTTTATTAATGCAGACTACTCGTTTCTCAAGGGCCCAGGGCTGGGGCCTTAGGTCCCTCCTGCCCCCAACTTCTGATGCCGTTTACCTTCCCTTGGCAATGCCCTTTCAATCACTTCACCTTATCTTGACCTCTTCACCTTATGCAGTAGTTTCAACAGCCAATGGGGAATATGCATGAAATTTGTTTCTCGAAGATTAATGTTGTACTTGATGCGAAATTTTCTCACCAATTTAAATATATATGCCAAATTTTTCTAGCCCACCACAAAGATTATTATATGAATTTAAAATGTTCCCGGAAATTGACGAAAGTCACGTGACCTGAAACGCCTTCTGACGTCACTGCACGGTATAGGTTCCATATTGCTACGGGGATAGACATTTATTTTTAACAGAAAATGAAGTGAATATATTGTTTTGAGGGTTTTAGCCATTTCTCGAACGAAACGATGACTGAAAAAATGCTTTTAAAAAAACACATTCCGACAATTACCTTTGGTTGACTCCCTTATGGTGGCGTTCTTCATAAAAAACCAGCAATTGCATAGGCGTAGTAGACATTCATGGGCACTAAACAGGCATTGTATAATTAATTGATGATTTGCTCATTACAATCCATACTATGTAAATAAAAATTCGAAATACAATCATTTATTGCATTAAACAAATGAGATAAATACATACATTATCAGCAAGTATTTATTTAACAACTTACCTCCACACATAAACAGATAAACAACGCCCATAGTGATACCGTGCATTGACGTCATGCGATGACGTAGTGTTTTTAATATGCTGCCTAAAAGGTACAATTTTCAAAGAGTAACTCTTAATAGAGTAAGAGTAACTTAAGAGTAACTCTTAAGAGTAATCTTTGTAACACAACGTAATTCTTCAGCTAAATTTTCGGCAAGCACATTTCAGCTAAAAAACTTCACATTCAAAGAGTTATAAAAAATAGTGCATGTTCCCCATTACAGTGCCTTTCAATATCATTACCTCCTTTATTTAAATTCTGTTTGTTATCATTCTTTTTATTTGTTATAATTATAGTTTACATTTTTATGTAGCCCAATGTAAATGCCCTAGTGCTGTTTTTGGTGTTAAATAAATTAATAATTTCAGTCCTAGGTTTGGTTTACTGCAGCCCTCCATTCTGCCGTATTCAGTGTTAATTCCCTCACGCCCTGAGAGGTATTCTCTTTCAAGTCCTTTTTTATTTGCCCAATATACTTGTCCCTTGCTATTCCTAACGGAAACTTCCCTTCAGTTTGCCCTTCAAACTTTCAGTCATCGTATTCTATGGAACTTTTCCTTCCTATAGAAATCTTCCTATAGAATCCTTTTCCTATAGAAAAGTAGCACAGACAAAACCCAAAACACAGTATTAATTACATTCATTAAAATACTCTTCAATAGAATAGAAACATTTATCCAATAAATATTGCTTAAGGTTAACTTTGAACTTATTAGGTACCCTCTCATCTTTCAAATATAGGCAATTTATTATATATCTTGCTGCTCATGGTGATAGGGCCCATATTAAACATAGTGAGATTATGTTGAGTCGTAGCATAGTCACCACTGCTTCTTGTGAAGTAATTGTGAATGTCCTGATTTTTAACGAGGGTCAACTTACATTTATATTCCCTAATTAACAACACGGCATAGAACACATAAATACAGGGCAGAGGAAGGATCTGTAATGTTCTAAATGGATTGCGACAGCTAGTTTGCTTCCTTGCTTTGCACATGATTCTAACAGCCCATTTCTGCAGTTTAAAGACATGGAAAGCTTTAGGAGACAAACCCCAAGCTAATAAGCCATATTTAAGTCTGCTGTAGATAAATGCATAATAAATTGTTACAGCTGTATTCTCAAGGCATGAATTTTTTTAAATGTATGGCATGGTTATTGAGTTTTTCTGTCTTATGTTCGATTCCAAAAATTATAGCATACTGGAATCAAAACTCGGATATGTTGATGCCGGTTGGTGAGCAGAAGAAATTTTCAATAAGTCTTGTGGGAATATTTTGCCATGATGGACAGATGTCAGTGAAATTTAATTGCGTACAAAGTAATAGAGAGCAGAAGCATTGCACGGTCTCAGAGACTGTCCACCACTCACAAGTGTGAATAAAAATTGTAAACATTTGTAGTTAACATAGTTGACAGTTTCGGGCTTACCACTGTGGACATTTTATTATAGAATTGAAGGTTGAAATAGAAGCACTGCAATTTCCGCACATATTTTTATTGTCCATGACCATGGTTTCGTTGCGAGACAACATGTTGTTGCCTCGCAACGAAACCATGGTGTTGGACAATAAAACTATGTGTAGAAATTGCAGTTTTTCTATTTCAATCTTCATTCCTACAATAAAATGTGTAGTGTTCTCAAAATATCCTTCTACCAGTTCCCTCATAACTGTATCATCTAGAGTTCAGAAATTTTCTCCTCCATCATCAACATGGGTCAGCAATCCTAGGATTGGTTTGACGCAGCCCTCCACTTGATTCTTCTATCGGCCAACCTCTTCTTAATAATGTAATTCCTCTCTTTTACACCCTTCACAACCTGTTCTATACAAGTCATGCAAGGCCTGCCTTTTCCATTCTTCCCGTTCACTTTCCCTTTGACGATTGTCTTCATCAGGCCATCGTGTCTTAAGATATGGCCGATTAGGTTGTCCTTTCTTCTTTTTATAGTTTACAGCAGACTTCTCTTTTCTCCCACTCTTCTTAGGACTTCATTTGTCACTCGGTTGATCCATTTCATCTTCAATTCATTCTTCTGTTATAGCACCACATTTCGAATGCTTCCACCCTTTTTTTCTCCGCTGCTGTCATCGTCCATGCCTCACTGCCATAAAGAAACATGCTCCAGATATACGTTCTGATGAATTGCTTCCTTACTTCTACGCTTGTATTTCCAGCTGTAAGTAGATTCATCTTTTGGTAGAATGCCCTCTTTGCCTGGACTATTCTAACTTCAACTATTTATTTCTTGCTTCGTCCATCATTGGTTACTCTGCTTCCCAGGTAACAGAACTCTTTCACCTCTTCCAGTTTCTGTTTTCCTTGTATAACATTGGTTTTGGCCTCTTCTCTTGCCACACACCAATATCTTAGTCTTCTTCTTATTGATCTTCAGCTGATGTCTGGCCATTGTCCTTTCCATGGTTGTTAGCATCTTGTTCAGATCCTTCTCTGAGTCTGCTATGAGAGTTATGTCATCAGCAAATCATAGCATGCTGATTGTTTCTCCATGGATGTTCACTCCAGAAGACTTCTCCATGACTTCATTGATGGCTCTCTCGATGTAATCATTAAAAATTATGGGAGACAGTGCACAGCCTTGTCTCACTCCTTTCCTTATTCCTGCTTCTTCAGAGCTGGGTCCAGATTTTATCACAGCTACTTGGTTTTTATACAAACTGGATAATTCTTCAGTCATTGTACGACACTCCCATTCCTTTAAGAATTCCAAGCATTAAAGTCCAATCCACGTTGTCAAAAGCCTTCTCTAAATCCACAAATGCAATGAAGGTCGGTTTGTTCTTTTCCATTCTCTTCTCTATTAGCAGTCTAAGGGCCAATATTGCTTCTTTTGTTCCCTTACTTTTCCTGAATCCGAATTGATCTTCATCCAGGAACTCCTCTGTTTTTTGTTCTATTCTTCTGTAGACTATCCTTGTCAATATATTCGATGCATGTGTCATCAGCTGATAGTCCTAAAGTTTTCGCATTTCTTCACTCTTGTTCTTTTTTGGAATAGGAATTATGATGTTTTTCTCAAAGTCCCTGGGTATTTCTCCTCCAGTTGAATTATAAAGACGTGAAGATTCAGGCGATATGGAGTGGAAGAGAATCATGATAACACAGAAAGAAAAACACGAGCCAAATCCACCAAAATAAACTTTACTGTAGGTGTAGGTGTAATAATACTACTTGACGATGCTGTAATACAGTGAAACCCGGGTGGTAGTTGTTGGAGTGTGTGATTTTTCTTGTCATTGTATTCATATTGATATCGTATAAGTTGGCTATTTGTATTTTTGCCTTCTTTTGTTTGAAGAATGCAGCTGTTATTGATATTGCTATGTATCTTACTTGGTTATGTCTGTATCCAAGTGTAACTATGTATTAGCGTCTTAATATACGTTGGTTACAAAGAAAGATGTAATATATTCCTTTTCTAACTCTCTGCTTCACAAGTATTTATTTGAGAAGTAAGAACGAATTAAGTATTGCAACAGAAGTAAAGTTTATTTTTGTGGATTTGGCTCGTGTTTTTCTTTCTGTATAAAGACCTATTTGAATACACTCGCCCTTGGTTTTAAAATGTGTTTTACGTTTTTTAATGCTAAAATACAGCTGTTAATGTGTATTTTTGGTAATTTTAGTTCTCAGTAACGAAGTGTATATTCCCTCAAGCCGGTTTGATGTACGGCAGTTAAACGTAATTTGTACTCACCCATGCCCATGGAAGGTAAGAAATGAATTTCCTTGCCTTCTGTTGTACCTCTTGGACCCGTAGTGGTTCTTGACTCGGAAGAATAACATTATGATGCCATTCTGAAAATTGTTTTGACCGGCTCTAGGGGTGAATGAGATGTTTATATTTGCCCAAATTTAGAGGATTATTTTTCAGGAAATACGAATTATTTCCATGGATTTACCGTTTCACGTTTCAGTTAATCCCAAGGTAAGTTATATAATTCTCATTTATAATTGTTACCTTGAAGTAGGATTTGGTGTTTATCCGCCTTATTGTCGGAGTGAAGTTTTATTTGCATTCATCCGTCATATAATTGCTAAGAAAGATATCGTGAGCAAATCATTAATTTTTGTAATTACAATTTCCACCCCGTGATATATACGTCGATTTGAATCATTTACGTCGCTCAAGAGGAACGAAAAATGGTTTTATATTTGTTTTTGTATATTCGTTGAAATTTCGATTCAACTGAAAGCGCGCCTCTATCCAGCTCGACAAAACACCGCTGAGAAAACATTTCGTCCGCTTCCACTCAACAGCAGAAATCGGTTGGGCTATCACTCAACTGTTGGCTATGCGCTGCGAGCGCTACCCCCTCCCCTGGTTGCGCCCAGGGATGCTTGGGAAGGATTTAGGCCACGCCTACTCGGTACAAAACAGCGATTTTCATGGCCTTTTATGAAGATTACATGTGTTTAAACAACGGAATAGTACCAGAAATCCATTGCAACTGTGTCAGTTAATCTTCCGGAGACTACATAAGGTAAGAAGTGTTTCATTTTACTCCTCTGGGAGTTAATTCTATACCTAAAAGCTAGTGCTTATGTAATCTAATTAAATGTACACAATTGGCGTGTGTTATCGTTTTTGCCCTCTTTCCACAATTTCACTGTGTTATTATTAGAGTGCATTCCATAATTCTTACATTAGCTTAGTGTATCCGTGTTAAAAAAAACTTGATTCGTGAGAGAATTCCGTAAGCACGAGTGGTAAGCCTGTGACAATGCCCGACCTTGCTTCACGTATCAGCTGAGATGTCGTCTCCATTACAAGCATTAACTTTTATCATCGTTGTTAACACCCGAATGACATTCTCACATGGATTATGTTTGTTTTGCATGGGGATACAATGAGACTAGTTATCTATGGATCTTCGTGCCGGAGCCGAGTGATTGAATCGTGGAAAAAGGAAACCAAATATGTTTTTCCACCACTATTAATGTGTTATTTACTTCACTGTGTGCCTTATTAGTTTTCAACCGGCAACCAGAATATTTGAATTCATTTATTCGCCTTAGTTTTATGGTTTGAACGAAAACAACATCATCTTCTGTCAGGCTAACGTCCGAATAATGCCTACATGCATCATAATACTCTCTCACTTCGGCCCGGTAAAAGCAATGATGATGGCAAACTCTTATAAGCGAGGACAATGACACATTCTGTCTGTAAGTTCATTGCTAAGGAAACAATGAATGAAGACCATTAATAAAATTTCTGCTTCCTTAGTAATGACCTAGTGTACCGGAAGTGATTGATTACTACTGATTGGTAGTCAATTACTATCGAACAGGGATTAATTACCAAGGTGCCAATTAATTACCATTCAGTGATCATTTTCTTGCTGTTTGAGCATCCACAAGCTGGCATTTAATGTAATTTTAATATCATTTGGACATTCGGAATATTGTTGTTCCGTCCTTTCTGCCGTGAGCACGTATTGATTGGATGACTGTGACACAGAAAGCGTATTTTGTGATTAATTAGAATGGGCACCAATAACACTAAACTTTCACATACAAACAGTACTTTTTATTGTGCAGTAACAGTAGAAGCAAGCACATTTAATTATTACTTAACTCACTTTTGTCTGTATCAGCTGGACACCCTTCAACATTTTTTTCTGATGTGCATTGTGAACAACAAGCAACTCTCAATCCCTAATATTACTCTGAGATTTAATGGCATGAAAAAACTATTACAAACCACAATAATATAGAATTACATTACCCGTATGTTGGTATCAGGTTTGATCAACCTGATTTTCATGCTCAAGCAGTCTTTTAATTCTATATTATTGTGGTCTGTGATGGTTTTTTATTGAATATGAATTTTAATGCAGGAATAACATAAGTTTTATCAATATCTCATACTTTTATCTTGATTATCCATAGGATAGATATTCAATTCTTGCTGTGTGAATGTTATTAGCACCTGAATAATTTGATCTGTTGGAGTTGGCGGGTCTAGGGCTAATTTCACATTCATTTTTGCAGCACATCGAAATAACAGTGTAGGTCTCGGTTATCATATTTTTACGCCGGTGAGTGGGAGGATGGTTGGGTGTTCGGTCATCGGTTGCACGAACCGGAGTGGTGCCAAAGATGTGCCAAAGAGGTCTGGAGTTACATTTCACAGGTTAGTTTTCCTTTAATCAGTGATTAATCCCTCTGCATTTCTATGTAATGATATATTTTTTAGGGGTTTACGTTGAATACATTTTTCTGACGTAAATGCCTTAACCACTTGCCTTGGAATGTTTTGGAATATCTCACCATTCCTATTTTTGGAGCTGTTTGACTTTTGGGAGTTCCTCTGCATCAAGTTTTTTGGAGACGACAGTTTCACTAGCCTTCTGCTGGTGTCAGTAGGAGAAACTTGGCTCCATAAGACTCTATGATAAAGGGTTGAAAAAACCGAAATACAAGTGCAGTAATGATGAAATATGAAGTTTTCTCAGTAATTTAATTAAAATAAAACAAGCCATTGGGCACTTTTCCCACAAAAGATATAATTTCTAAAAAAAATATAGGACTGTTGGTATGCCAAAATTTCTAAAAATTGCAAGTGGTACGCGGTTGCTTATAGGTTGGGGACCCCTGCTGTATGAGATTAAATTTTGTTAGTTTTGCTCCAAAGTTTACTCGGAACGAAAATCACTCTTTTGGACACGAAATCGTTAGATGGAAACGAAAAATTAATTTTTGTGAAAAAATTAATCTCCTAACCAGAGCCATTCTCTCATAAATCAAAAGTTACATGCATACATAGTATTGCAGCCCTACATTTCTCCCTATCCCATGCCAGTTCCTTCGTTTCCCTATGGTTCTCCTTTCCCGTATCTGTCTTGACTTGCCCCAAGTACTTGTCTCTTGGTCTTCCTCTCAGGACTCTCCCTTCAATTCCCCTCCCTCCGTTACGCTTCCCACGTAATTGTTGTGCCTCATGACATGGCCAACCCAACCGTGTTCTTCTTTGGCGTATGGTGCTCCACGGTGCTCTTTTCTTCTCCAATGGGGGCGTTTACTCGGAACCGAAATCGCAATTTTGTGCACGGAATCGTTAGATGGAAACGAAAAAAGAATTTTGGTGAAAAAATTAATCTTCTAACCACAACCGTTCACTCATAAACCAAAAATTAAAATAAGCAAAAGGTGACGCCCACCGAAAAAGCTGCAGTGATAACATTGACGTCATTTTCCTCCCGTCCTTCAATGCTTTTAGGGGAGGGGAAGGGAGTGGACGTGGATTCTTGGACGGTCTGCTCGCACAGATGCTGTCGCAATAGCTCCGATTGGCCGAGTCAGCTGTGTCGCCCCCCATAGCGATAAGGCAAAGTAGCTTCGCGGGCTCAGTTGTGATTGGACGAAGTCGATATACGTCAGAGGTTGCACCACGCCCACTTTTCCGAAAGGGTTAAAAACATCAGTTTTTCGCCGCTTATAACTCGGGAAATAATTGTCGGATCAGAAAACGGAAAAATACGGGTCTTTTTATTTTACAAACTCAATCAGATTCGGAAATAAAAAAAATTTGGTAAACGACCCCATTCTTCTGTGTACCTCCTCGTTTCTCACTCTATCTGTCCAGTTGATCTTCAGCATCCTTCTCCAGCACCAGCCCTCAAAGGCTTCTATTCTTTTCTGGTCAGTTTCTCCAATTGTCCATGCTTCTGATCCGTAGAGTGCCACTGCCCGCACGAATGTTTTCACGTACTGTTTCCTCGTCTCCAGTCTTATGCTCTTCGAGCAGAGTAGTGGCCTTTTGGCCACGAATGCCGTCTTAGCATGGGCTATTCGACGCTTGATGTCTGTCGTGCTTCTTCCATCCCAGGTGATGGTGCTCCCGAAGTAGGTGAATGATTCCACTTGCTCCAATCTTTCTGCTTTGAGGCAGACACGGCCACTGTTTTCTCTTTTCCACACACAAGTATCTTGGTTTTCTTCTTATTGACTAAAATAAGCGAAAGGTTACTGCCCACCGAAGAAGCTGTTTCGAGACTTACTACGCCATCCTCCTCCCGTCCTTGACTGTATTGAGGAGATAAAGTCGGTGACATACGAATAACAAATTAACAGCTAGGTCTACAGAAAAACTAATCATACCGTAATTTTCCTTATTTCATTCTGCGTTATTTGATAGCAGTCCTAGCAAGGCAACACTGCACGGCCAGTCGCTTGCCAAGGGATCTCGCTTAACCCAGTGTGAATACCAATCGATTTAAATTAGAGGTGGGTCGAATCCACTTTTTCCTCGAATCCGAATCCCAAATCGAATCCAACTAAGATTTAAATCGAATCCCGAATGTACCTTTCCGTTTATGAACATTGTGATGACAGGCATGTTTCCTTTTCAAATAGTTATCATGCAAAGCAAAAGTGAATGCATGTGCAGTAAGTGTTTGTTATATCTGCAGTTTAATAAACGACATAACACTACAAAAAAATCTAAATGGAATCTGACCATATTATTAATATTTATTGCTGAAAAACCAAAACAAATTAACTCATTCGGGATACACTAATGTGTTTCCGACAAAATTATGCATTTTTCATTTTGTTCCAATTTACACATAGAACTAAAGAAATTTCACATGATCACTCAGTAGTTAAAGACTACATTTTTAAAAAATATTTTTTTCTTTAAGATAGTATACATTATTTACGTTTGACCTTCTTTAGCAGTAAAAAAAATTCTATATTATTTTAAAATATCGTAGGTATGTTGGTAAACCCCATATTAACACTAACGACTGCATTGTGCCTGCCATCTTACGGCAAATGGAGAGCTATCTCCGCCTACGAGATCACGAGCGAAATTCCTCATGCATTTATCTACATCTAAATCACATTTTTATGATGAAAATTGCATCTTCCGCTTTGATGCAGTAAAAATTGACGTGTTTAAGAGAGACAGTGAAAACGATGAATTATGTGGTTATGGCAATGAAGGTTACAGTAATATTCTTAAGAAAGCTTTAAAAAAGGTTTGATAAAATAAAATTGCTCTTTGGAATTCAAACTGGATTCGATCGAATCCAGCCAAAAATTTCGAATCCTCGAATCCAGTAAGATTCGGTGGATTCGGGGGGTTAGGTGGATTCGAGAACCCATCTCTAATTGAAATTAAACGCATGTGTTGTAATATTAGGCAATTACATATTGGATACATTCAGGACATGTGCATTATAACGCGACCAAGAATGATATTCTACGACATCCCAGTTTTGAAATGCTAACTTTTTATAAAATTGATAACATTTCTTCTATTAAGTTATACACTGGAAACTTAGAGTTCATGTAAAAAATATATATCTATCATTCTTCAAACTTTGGTTGCAATTGAACGCCTTATTATTGATTTACGAGTCATCAAAGTTGGCTCTTTGCTCGAGCACCGTCTAAAACCGGCACTTTTTACGTTACAACTGTTGTAAAAAATATGAAAATGCATTTTTTTTAATTTAAGTCTGTTATCCAATAAAGCAGAATGAAATAAGGAAAATTACAGTGTGATTAGTTTTTCCGTAGGCCCAGCTGTTAATTTGTTATCCGTATTCAAACTCGAGTGCACATAATTTCTGCGCCAACAGTAGGTACTAGTCCTTTGCACACCCACTTTGCTGAAAGGGTTAAAAACATCAGTTTTTCACTGCTTATAACTCGAAAACTAATTGGAGGATCGAAGAACGGAAAAATACATGTCTTTTGGTTGTACGAACTATCGGATTTGGGAATAAAAACGAATATGCCAAATGATCCCATAGTCATCCTGGTTTTATCCCTTACCTTCCACACACACTCTTATACATAAATCACGTACATGTAGGGGGGGGTGGGGCTGAATGGACCGTTTTTCGTTTGCGGCGTCCTGGAGGGCGGATTTAGATAATTTTACTTTTGAAAAACGGTGTGGCTTGTAGAAGATTTGATGCTCTATAACTGCTACAAATCTGTCAAGCCGTATGAGCATCGAAAGTATGATTTTAAGGCCGATTTTTGGAAATGGACCACAGCGTTTTTTAAGCGAAATGAGTGTTTCGAGGTAGCTTTTGAAAGGAGAAACAGAAAAAGAGGTGAATTAAAAATAAAATGAGCGATTTTGTTAACAAAAATCATTTATTAATATATATTTAGTGAATCGACAGAAATGTGTTCGACTTAATTTTTATGTGGATTTTCCGCTGGGCGTCAGAACTTCTTTGGAGCTGCGGGTGATCTTTTCCGGGCCTGCACGGCATCCTACTCATCTAATAGATCCTACATGATTTCCTTCTCCATGAAAGCAAAGAAAACGCCGAAATGCATGCAAAACACGTCAATTTAGCCCCACAGCAAGTTTTGGCAGTGGCCAAGGCCCACAACAGAAGTCAACGTGTTGATCCCCTCAACTTCAATTTTTTTCCGAAAGAGGACTATCCACTTACCTACTGTACCAAAATTCACAATAAAAACTTCACAAAAACTCTCAGTAATTAAAACCTTCGGAGTAGGGATGGGTCGGTTTGGTTCTTCGGTTCTCGGTTCCACAGGTTCTTGAGCTTAGAACCGGAACCGAGGCCAAAAATAATTGGTACCGAAAAGTTTGGTGCGAAAACCAGTTTGAAACCTACTCACACTCCGAAAGTGGAGGCTTCACATTAAAACCTGGTGAAATAGTGTACTTAGATGCTTCAAAGTCGCAAATTATTCTAATTCAGTCTCTGAAAATGATTATTGATTACCTTATCTTACCATTGAGCAATGCAAAGTAAGTGGTAAATTAAGAACCGGAACCGAGAACCGAAGTTAAGAACGGAACCGGAACCGGAAAAAAGTGGAACCGGCCCATCCCTAGATCAGAGCACTAAATATTTTGAGTGACCACATGATAGCAAACACCAAAACACAAATGGGTTTGCGTTGCCACAAATGGCGCAAAACGATTGACGTGCCTTTGTGATGCCAAAATCCGTCTACAGTGAAAATTTCAACTCTCTAGCTCATCAAACATGCGCACAAATTGAAATTGAAGAAATCAATTGCGGTCCATTCAGCCCCACTCTCCCCTACTTATACACGTAAATCACTGGCAATAATTAATAATCAGTTGATAAAAAAATAAGAAAAGACACTACTTATGTTATTCATGCGTAACAGATAATTTTAATTCTTTCAAATAATGAATTGGGCCCACTTTACAGAATCTGTACAAAGACACTTATATTAATCAATAAATAAATCTTTGAATAGTGTTATGAATTGGGCGTAAGTTCTTTGAATAAAATTTCTAACTGTTCCGGTTCCTTTCACTTTTCAAGATTCCCGCCGACGCCTCCTTGGTTAACCCGTACAGTCTTGCCTCGTCAATCTCCTTTCCTCGGCTTTGCTTCTCAATCTGCCTGATGTCCTGCCCTCAGGTCGCCCGTCTTAATATCGGTCTTACTCCACTGACGAGTCCTTTCTGCTGGATTTTCGTGCCTACTCTCCCCGATGCATCCGTCTCGCTCTGGTGCTCACTCCTAACTCCGCGTCCTTGTCACCACCGACGCTCTCATCTCCCCCATTCTTGTAGATCATTACGATCGTGTGCAATACTCATTATTTGGCCGCGCGTAATGCCAACCTGTGTGCTTACCCTGTAGGTTTACATGGTTGTATAACTCGCGGACAGCATTGTATTAGTAAATAAATTCTATTACTTCTGTCTGGTGTTTATGATTTTCAAATCATCTACCAATGGATTGTTACAGATATTCCATAGTTCATCTTTGCCAGTACTTATGATACATGACAATAATCAAGCATAAAAATTCACGTTGGTTATAATTAGGGATGGGTCGGTTCCACTTTTTTTCGGTTCCGGTTCGGTTCTTAACTTCGGTTCTCGGTTCCGGTTCTTAATTTATCACTTACTTTTCATTGCTTTGTGGTAAGATAAGTCCATAATCATTTTCCGAGACATACTGCTTGAAAAAGAATACCTACTTCATTATATTTTTGTCTTATATATACTATATTATGATATAATTTACAAAAATGATATGAGGACACGTACCTCCAAAGGACGTGGACGTAACATAACACCTATCAATCAGATTATCCTTATTACGGCGGTATTTCATCACTTAATAGAATTGGATGTAATAAAATAAATCATATCGGCATTTTAACAACTGAATTAGAATAATTCGCGGCAACTTTGAAGCATGTAAGTACACTATTTCACCAGGTTTTAATGTGAAGCCTCCACTTTCAATGTGTTAGCATGTTTCAAACTGGTTTTCGCGCCAATTATTTCGGTACCGATTCTTTTTGGCCTCGGTTCCGGTTCTAAGCTCAAGAACCGAAGAACCGAACTGACCCATCCCTAGTTATAATGAATGTGTTTTGTAGTGAGCGAATTTGCAAAATTTGTTAGGCATCTATTGTAATTATGAGGAAGAGGCTCACCATTGTAGCAACTGTCCTGATGTAAAATAAGTTGACTGATAGATCAGCCAACAGCAGTGAAAGGGTTAAGCTATCAGTAATTACCACCATTAAACCTTTGCTGGTTGCACAAAAAAAAGTCATTAGAGTTATGACACGGTCATTACAAAAAAGCCGTGCTTTCTCACTTGATGACAAATTAAATATCCTACCATTACAGCACCTATTCATTTTTAAAGCCCTCAGAGTATTTTATTATGGTAGTGGCGAAAAGGCCAAACCAAAAACATACTCTACGAGATTAAAATCGGATTTTGTAGTACCATTGCCTGAAAAGGAAATTTTTCGGCAATCGTATCAATACCTGGGGCCACAATTATATTGTTCACTCTCAAATAACGTCACCAGGGTAGAGACAGAATTTGAATTTATTAAAGCGGTTAAAAATGGCTTATGAGCAATGAGGAAATTGAATTTTTACTTAAAAAGGTTACATATATAAAATGTTATTAAATGATGCCTACTTGTACATAGGTATATTATGTCTTCATATGATCAGGTACTTATATAATCAATATTGAATACGATTGCACAAAAATTGCCTTTTTTATTAATTTTTTCATATCGTATACTGTATACATTAACAGCAGAAGCAGAATTAGCACCTTGCCTGTCTAAAATCAATTATAATGTTAACCCCAATACAGTTATTGTTCCTCTGGGGTAGCTATATTCCATTGATTTGTATAAATTGTCAAACAAAATGTTGGAAGTCGGTAATGGAATAAATATATTATTATTTATAAAAAAATAGTTTTTAGTCTTTGATATAATTACTTGAGCATGCTTAAAAGGTAAGCATACATCAATTCAATGGCTACTTGATGCTTTTCTAGGTTTCCAAAAGAACCCATAATGAGGTCCAAATGGGTTGATGCCCTGAATCGAAAAGACTGGACCCCTACCAAATATTCTTGCTTATGCTCTGAGCACTTCAGGCCCGAAGATATCAACAGGACATCACTCTCCTCGGTGAGAATAAGGGATGGAGTGATTCCGTCTCTGTTTCCTGACCTCTCATCGGATTTGCAGACTGATTCAAAGGTAAGTACTCACTTGTCTTCCCAGGTATCTTTTGGAAATAGCCGGGACATATTGTAGACATGTAGCAAGGATGAAATAACTTGAAAATCTACATTATATTAATTAACCCTTTCGTGATGGGGCTACATGTCAGAAAATGCTACTTCCCTCACGAATGCCATAAAATATTCTTTGCGTTGCCAGTACGGAGCTTTCACTATGCTAGGATCCTCTCAGGTACTTATTTCCCTAACTTGGGTTGGGGCCCAGAGAGAATACAAACCTTTTTCTCGGTCACCGAGATGAGATAATCTTCACCCTTTTCCACTTGAGGTGCCCATTATGGCATGCCATCACGGACAACTATTTGTTTATGCAAAGCTTTTGCTAAAACATTGTTTGCTGCTGCCTCGATATTGCCTTTATTGTAAACAAATTGTTTTAGTTTTAATAATAATAATAAATTTATTGTTCAACTGGTCATGTGACATAGAACTCGTCAATAGTAAATTAAAACGGTAGCAGCACAAGGAAGCAATAATTACAAACAATATTAACTATGCAATACTATGAACAAGAGTGGGCAAAAAAAACATATACGATGATGCTGTATACAATGCAAGGTTATAAAAGTAGAAAAACATTGTGTAAAAAAAACATACATGTATATTATGTCAATTAAGGACACATTTATAGATTTTCATCAAAATACTCATTCAAGCTGTAATACAATTTGCTTTGTAGAAGTTTACGTAATCTGCTCTTAGAAATGGCTAGAGAAGTAATTGATTTCAGAGACCTTGGCAACTTATTGAATATTTCGGAGGCTGTGTGATGAGGACCTTGCCTAAAATATTCGAAGTTATGTCCAATGACATGAATATTATCTTTACCACGAGTCATGTATGCATGGTAGTCAGTGTTTGTTTTACAGTGCCTTTACAGCTTTTAAATGAAATTCTCCCATAAATATTAAGCTCTAGCAAAAAAATCATCAATGGTTAAAAGAATAATTTTGTCATTTTATTTCGCACTCTTCAATGAATTTGACCGTAATTTGGACGTGATGTTAGTACGACTTAGAAGTTAAGACTTGTAAATTAGAGATTAAATGAAAAAGTAGGTACTCTAGCTATCGAAAACTGTTAATAATTTGCGAAAAAAGCCTAAATGTACATTCTGCATTACTGTTAATTTGGTCTTTTATTGTTATCTGCCTGTTTTACAGTCTATTACACTAATTTTGTGTTTGTGCTCTAATCTACCGTAGCACGATAAATCAGGTTTCGTAAATGTTTTCATCTATATCTATGTTAATATAGTACCCTGCAAGCCGGAACTGTTATTTTCAATTACAAATCACCCAATTTTAGGAATACGAAAATCTTCAAAGCGAATTTTATACCTTCAACATTTGTGTCCCTCGGGATTCGAAGGACTGCCAGCAATCATTGTATTCTTTAGGTGGAAACCAATGACCAACGAAAACAGAACTGAAATAGTCAGCTGTCATAATTAAATTTTAGTGAATTAGTAATTACCGGGAAAAATAAACATTGAAACTCAAGAAAAGTATGGCTCTCAACTCATGTAAAAATAACATTCAGTTGTTGAACCTAAAAAAAAATAATAACTCCCTAACTAAATAAAACCATGAAAAAATCACTCACTTACCAAATAAATAACTAACAAATATTAGTTCCGAGATCCCTTTACACACGAACTACGTTAAAAATAATGGTAGAGCTCCATTTAAAATTTGTAGTTGTAGAGCTAAACATAAGAAATGTACTTAAAATGCTCAATTTGCCGATTACACAAGAACTTCTGAGTTTGTTATTCCACTGCACCAATAAGCAATTGACCGCGGACCCCTGCTGGGAGTCAGGTGCCCACTGCGACTCGAAGGGTTGGGATAATCCTGTCCTGCTGACCGAGAAAGGGTACCTACAGCGTCCTGAGAAGGAGTCCTTTATGACACACACCTTTTAGGGCTAGCTTAGTGGCAACTCCGTTTTAACACGTCGTTCGTTCGTCTGCATAGAAAAATTTACACCATTTTAAAACGTCGTTCGTTCACTTGCGTAGAAAAATTTACGCCGTGTTAAAACGTCTTTCGTAGCGAAAGGCGTTTTAACACGGTTAAATAATTTGCAGAACTGTCTTTTTGTGAAATAGTTACGTGAGGTATGAAAGTATGAGATCCATCCAGATATTTTAATTACTCAGACGAATAATAAGTAGTTGACCGACTTGCAAGTTAAACAGTGCCAACAGAAAGTATTAAAAAATTGTTTGATGCTGATGGTGAACCTAAAACACAGTAAAAGTACAATCAGGAGACATAAAATAAGTATAGGAACAGCAGAAACAGTAATGCACAAGAAATTTAAAAAAATATTTTATGCTTTTTCAAGCAAGCTACGTTGTCCTCATGTTGAAACCCAAGAAATTGTTCATTAACCCTTTACGGTAAAGCACTGGTGATTCGTCGGTGTACCTTATTTTGCCTTGAGGTAAAGAGCTGGTGATTCACCGGTCACCTGATGGAATTCAATCTTCTAATGCTATTCTTTTTTCCCGATGATATGTACCAAAGTCTTTTTTTTATTCAGTGAAAATACGTTTTGAAATGTTTAATGCGTTATTAATTTTAATTAAAAAAAATCCAAGTAAACATTTTCAGAATATTAAATACGGTTTAAAGGGCAGACAATCCACAGACAATTAAGAGGCGAATTACTCATCTTTGGTATTTAAGCACTCGTAGTTACATTGGTCACATAATTAGTATGACATATTTTATAGCAATACTTTTTCTATTTCATTTTACTGTGCGAATACTTTCTCAGCGCATGCATATCATTTAGACAATAGGGTAGTTTCCTTCATCAAAGAAAACAGACTTGCGATTCGTGCCGTGCCATAAATGTATTTAATTTATGCAAAAATTTGTATTGAGAAATCCCAGTTTACTAGAGAATTGAATGTTAGTTTTAAGGCCATTTGAAAAGGCTCTGAAATGGCGGGGTGCGCTGCCTTCATGCTGACGTAACAGGTAGATGTAGTTTACGTTGCGAGGCATAGGAAAATTCATCTCCTGAACTTAACATTGTATTTCAGGGCCCCTCAGCTCTAGTGAACGTGTATTAGTAATAGCCTGTAAAAACTATCAAAGTTGGGAAAGTCTTCTCAGTTAAATATGGTATTATTAGTCGTTTGATAGGCTCAAGGACATCCTGCTCGTGGTGTCTTCTGCTACCGCGAAGCATGGCGTGAAGGTCGCGTGGCGATGGGCAAACTACGGGGTATGCTTGTAGAAGGAATACTAACTGTTTTTAAATGAATGAACTGCATAAATAATATTAAATAAATAAATAAAAGTTAATTATAATAAATTAACGGAGTAAATACGCCTCCGATACTAGTTAATGAGCTTTAACGGAGTGCAGCATCTATTTGGAAGCATCCGCAGCACCACCTGGTGGCAGTTAGAGGAAATAGTTTGATGTCACACGTAGGATTAACCGGCATGCAATAGTTTGCCATCGTGTTTTCGCGCCATTGATTTTTTTCACTTTTTAATTAATGAGGAAAAGTACTTAACGTCATTTAAAAATCGAACGACTTAAAACACGTACTCCAGAGGTTATAAACTTTCAATCAAGACAATAAAAAAATAATAGGAAACTACCCTATTGTAGGCATCGGTGAAAATTCTGAGGTTCCTTATTTTTGGAGCATAAATATGTTAAGGTAAGTTTAATCATTTACCTAAATAAAATCATTGTCCTTGGTGAGTTAAAATATCTTTCAAACATCTAGAAAATTTCTTTAAATGATTACTGGATGTTTTCTTCATATGGGTTAATGATATACAGTTAAGCATATTTCATCCGGCACAGTGGGGACTGAAGTGATGCCGGATTAGGGATTTTGCCGGACTATGGGTCATGCATGGCAACTGGTCTATTGTTGACAATTTTTTTTTATTTATAACAAAATATATTCCTTTGCAATTTACTAAACATTATTTTAAAAAGAGTCACTGAGAATAATCAGAAAGAAATGGTTTCTTAATTCAGAAAGTTATTACGTAAAAGTATCAAAGTTGCACGGTGAGTGAAAATAACATAAGCTTAGCATCGTGTGCATCGTATTGCTGCACATTTGAAAGTGTAATTCCAGTGAAAATATGTTTTGAAATATTTTATGTGAAATAATTTTAATTTCCAAGAACATTAAAAAAATTTCCAAGTGAAAATTTTCGGAAAATTAAATGAAAATAAAGAGGCAAATAGGTTAATTTCAGTCTCTGCTTTACTTGCTTCGTAGTACTTATCTGAAGAATGTATGTACTTCATCCAAAAGTTGTTGTATTTTGAAACATTTTCTATTCCTAATCTTTCGTTACTTCACAACACTCACCGAAATCAACCTCTAATGATCATGAAACCAGATAAAATAAACTAAACTTGCAGCAAACAATGGCCTAAACTGTCAAGCTCAAAATATTGATTCCAATACTGATATGAATCTAACTTCATTGAAGCCAATTCTAAAGGCCGTTTTTCACGGTCATTGAAACTGCGCAAGTTGATGTTGATTCCGTTTGAGAAGTCGTCTGCGAAAGTCCGTGACGTAGAAAATTGTGAGGATGCTTGCTTGACAGCTTTACATGGTGCAATCGTCGCTGCATTATGTCAGTGACAATATACCATTCAGTAGCGGTAATACCGTCAATGTATTGCATAACGTCAAGATCTGTTAAGTAGCAATTAATTGGACGTAAAAGATGTGATATATTTCCACCACTTTAAAATATGTTTTAAGCCATAGTCTAAACATAATAGTGGACACCCTTGTCCCATATTAACTTAGCCCAAAATTTGCACCACGAACGAACGGATGTGGGCCAAGGTAACGAGTTCTTCCTTTACGAAGTAAATTTAAGCTTCCATGTGATTAATTGCCCAGCTATTTGATTATTGCACTCTATTCACTACCTAAGGAGTTGAGTGCAAACAAAAACGCCCAACTCAATCGTCATCAACAACCTATTTAATTGCTAGAATTCCCCTGGCAGTTAGTTTCCGCTACATCTGCACCATCTAGTGAGAGAAATAAACTTCAAACTTGCACGAATGCGTGTATCAGCTTAGAACATGTTCTAGTTTGCTCATAACCATTCGTGCAGCGATGTACTGCCTGTCCTCGCAAGCCGTCGCTTGACACGGCGCAATATTTCTTGCGCAAGTGTTCTCGCAACAGCCTGCTTAGTATCAATGACCGTGTAAAACAACCTTAAGGAAGCATCGTAGTAGTATATCTACCACAGCTCTTCAAATCTAAGATGCATTTTAGACGTTAATTCAAAAGTTCATGATTTTTGTCATCATCATTGGTCAGCAATCCTACGATTGGTTTGACGCAGCTTTCCACTCCATTCTTCTATTGGCCAACCTTTTCATTGTGACGTAATTCCTCTCTTTCACGTCCTTCACAACTTGCTCCAATATACGTATCTCATACGAGGCCTGCCTTTTCCAATCTTCCCGTTCACTTTTCCCTCGACGATTGTCTTCATCAGGCCATCGTGTCTCAAGATATGGCCGGTTAAGTTTTCCCTTCTTCTTTTTAGAGTTTTCAGCACACTTCTCTTTTCTCCTTCTCTTCTTAGGACTTCTTCATTTGTCACTCGGTCTATCCATTTTATCTTCTTAATCATTCATCTGTTATAGCACCACATTTCGAATGCTTCCACCCTTTTCTTCTCCGCTGCTCTCATCGTCCATGCCTCACTGCCTTAAAGAAACATGCTCCAGATATACATTCTGATGAATTGCATCCTTACTTCTACACTTGTATGATCTCTGTAGTTCTCAATAATTTTGAAATAAGATCGAAGGTTTTCCTGGCGAACTAGTTGTAGAAACCTTTTGATGCTTGACTCGGGCACCGTTGTCAGGGCAGATGAGAGTCGAACTGAGGTTTTGGCTGCCTAATATACCCTTGCCAGAAGGTCAGGTGCCATGTGATTGGATGACAGTGCCTGAGTCGAGCATCGAAACGTCGGTGTTAGACAGCCCAACCCAGTGGAAAACCTGAGATTTTCTACAACTCGATAATTTTGTTGGTAGAATTCTGGGACGTAGGCCATACCGGATGACTTTTCTCGGGAGTCTGATCCTTAGGTTGGGAATATACCAGCCCAACTGGTACATCTGGGAAGCATACTGCTTCCCAGATTCTTTATGCAAAGACCTTAAAAACTGGCATTTAGATGGGGATTGTGCATACCATTCTAGAATTTTACAGACTTTCGTTAAATCTTTCTTGTGCAGGAATAATTTTAAATGGTATTTATAAGTGTAATTTCAAGGTAAAAATGAGTGTAATCCATTGAAACCTTGATCAGTGATGCAAACAAATTGCATGTATGAATTCAAATTTAAATTTTTTCTTCCCCTCTTCCCCTTTTGTAATGAAAGAGTTCAACTGGGTGGATTCTGAAATTATCTGTCATGTATATAATTTATGTCTGTCCCCTGTCACCCCCCCCCCCCCCCCCCCCCCCCCCCCCCCCCCCCCCCCACTGTATTTCAGTATTGTTTCATCCTAGGGAGATTCCATAAACTGCATTTAATTTCTAGCATCGTGAAAGGTCCGGGAATAATATTCCTGTTTTTGTAAAGACCCGTGTTGGATTCCTGGTGGCAATTATATGTTTACTTTGGTTTAAATTCAGTTTTAAAAATCATAGTGCCAACTTTTTTCTTCCATCCATAAATAACCAATTGCCAATTAATTTCTTTCATTCTTTAGGTATGTCATTGGAATAACTTTCTTTCTTATTCTTTCAACTGATTAAGTATTTTCTCTAATTGTTACTCTAAATTGTGTAAATAACCTTGAACTTCATTGTGTTATTTTGTTGTTCTGGTGTCAATGTGGAGCTTAAGACTCCGATACGCAAGTTAGGTACTGTGCATCCCCCAAAAATGTTGAAATTTCTGAATGCTATTGGTACATTTGATTTTTTTCCCCTCCAGTTGAATTTAAGTGTGCACCTCAGTTAGTTTGTTTAATTTGATGAAGAAATATTCGAGTAATGAATTTATTTTCTTCCCCAGGACATAAAACGTGAACAGAAGAAAGCTACGAGGACTGGTAATGGAGATGCCGAACAAACCATAGAGTGTCCATCTCCCAGTTCAGCAGAACCAGTGCCGCAAGAAGGCATTGTGGGTGAAGAGTCATCAATTCCTGATAAAGCATGTGAAAAGCCATCTGTAACTCAAGGTGAAGACTTGTCAAATGGTGCCGCAGTTTCTGAAACGCCTAATGTGTCTATAGGTGCAGAACTGTCAATCGGTGCCGCGGTTCCTGAAAATCCTAATGTGTCTCAAGGTGCGGTCCAGTCAACCGGTGCTGTGGTTAATGAAAGGCCTGGTGCATCTCTGAAAGCTGGACCGCCAACCGTTGCCATAATTAATGGAATGGCCATTTTCTATCCAGCAGCGGGACCCTCAAGTGTGGCCACTACCGAACTTGAGACGCCTGCCGTGAGGAAAATGCGTTTCCAGCTCGAATTTTCGGCACGAAAGATTCGCGAGAAGAATAAGAAGCTGAAGGACCTTCGGCAGGTCAACCGCAGGCTGAAGATGCGACTAGAGAAGCTGGAGCATGTCGTGAAACAATTGAAAAGCAAAAATCCCACCAACGACGGACACAACCACTGGCTAACAAATGTGGCCGCGGGGAGCAGTGACCCGATACTTAGGCAATTGAATAAAGGAATGGGGAAGAAGACTCATTTGTATCCGCCGGAGCTGTGCGATTTTGCGTTGACTCTGCATTCCTACTCTCCTCGTGCATATGCGTTTGTGCGGAAGACGTTCAGTTCCTGCCTCCCTCATCCGCGGACTCTCAGCAGGTGGTGCGAGGTGATTGAGTGTACGCCGGAGTTGTGTGATGTCAGGGAGGATGATGCTCCTTGTGAATTAGCGGAGGGTGTGAGCCCTTGTGAAGTAGGAGAGAATGGAACCCCCAGTGATATAGCAGACGATGAAACGCCTAGTGAAATAGCAGACGATGAAACACCTAGTGAAATAGCAGACGATGAAAAGCCTAGTGAAATAGCTGATGATGAAGCTCCTAGTGAAATAGCTGATGATGAAGCTCTTAGTGAAATAGCAGACGATGAAGCTCTTAGTGAAATAGCAGACGATGAAACGCCTAGTGAAATAGCAGACGACGAAACCCCTAGTGAAGTAGCAGTCAAAGGAACTGATAGTAAAGTAGCAGACAATGTAACTGCTATTAAAGTAGCAGACAATGTAACTGCTATTAGAGTAGCACACAATGGAACTGCTATTAAAGTAGCAGACAATGTAACTGCTATTAAAGTAGCAGAGAAAGGAACTCTTAGTGAAGTAGCAAACGATAGTGTTCCTTCTGACACTCCATGTGATAGCTCTGGCATTCCGTGCTATAGCTGATTAACTCACTGGGCTCTCCGTGAATCCCCGGAATATTTTGACCTGAGTTTTAAGGAATATTGTCGGCTGTAATGAGCGGCCTAAATTGATGACTTCATTCTGCTTCCAGGAATCTTTGTGGCCAATTGTTTTTGTTATTTTGACTAGAATTTCAGTCTATATCTAGGTGAAGATAGGTGTCTCTGTTTCCTTGGGTAAAGTAGACTTTTGTCATTTGGTTGTAATTTATGAGGGTTGCTATCTGCCCTTTAGCACTCTGATTTGCTGCTCTGGATTTATTCCATGCATTGTGATTGGCTGTATATCCACATCTAGGCATCTTCCGGTAGAATTACCTCTTGTTATTTGGTTATTATTTATCAGGGTTTCTATCTACCGGTGAGCCGTCTGGTAGGCCGCTCTGGATTTAATCCTTGGCATCCTGGTTGGCTGTTTTTCAATGGGGTGTTACTAATTTCTCCCACATCCTGGTGAGTTGACTGGAGTGATTAGATTGATTCTTCGTTAGTTCCACAGCCTCACGGAGAAGTGTGGGGTAATCGATTTTTTTCTCCATCAGCGATTGGTCAAACTTAATCTATGTCCTAGTTTGGACCACGTATGTTCCATGATTGCTGTTAGGCGCAATCGTTTCTTTGTTTTTACTCTGGTGCTCCGTAACGTTGCATTTAATAGGTCTTCCTATTTGACCGATACAATATTTCCCCACTTCTATTAGATTACATTGCATGCAAGAAGCTGTTTGAAACCATTGTCCAGTAATAATAGACAAGATAGAGATTCCTTGGAGCTGAATGAAGCCATCAATTACATGTCGAAGAAGACTTAAGAATAACCATACATGAAAGTTAATAATGTTGTATTATTTTTTCATAACTTCCTTAACTGTCAGCTGTGTTTCCAATAGTCAAATGTGTTGTCAACAGTGAAATATTTAAGCATGACTTCACCATTTATTTCTCTTTGTGTATTTTGTGTATTTATTTTGTTATTCTTTGTTTTACGCTGTCACTTGCTCCTAATGGACCTTATATTCGTTGAATTTAAAGTTCAAAGGGCATTTTTGTGGATACCTGTAATAATTATTTATGACTGCTGTTATGTACTTATGCCTGCAGTAGATGTTTTCTGTGAGAGGCATTATTCTGCTGATGAAAAAGGAAGAGAAATATATCATATGAAATCATACGAGCCTTTTTCTTACAGATACGTTGAAATGCCACTTTGGTAATTGTTGCTCATATTTTATGGAGGTTATATGTATTTAGCTTTATACCCCCCTAGTCGTTAAGTCCTCCCCATTCAGAAGTTTCTGTAACCATTTGGCCATAGTTGGAACAAGGCTTGTAGAAATGCTGTTCAATAAGACTCTTTATGATGACCATTTGCCGTGGAAATCAATAACTGCAGTGGTTCAGAATCAACAGTAGATATTCACAAACAATGGAGTTGATGTAAATGGTTTTTTTTTTATTTTAGTTTACAACATGGGTCACAGAGAAATAAAGAATCTTGAGTTTTTTTTACATCAAGTACATCATTAATCTTTGAGAAACAAACTTCATGCATATTCCCCACTAGGGAGTAAAAAAAAACTTCCCAATTATTTATTTATAATAATAATATATATTATTATTATAAATTAAGAATTGGGGAGTTTTTCACTCCGCAGTGGGGGATATTCATGAAGTTTGCTTCTCAAAGATTAATGATGTACTTGATTTAAAATTTTCTCACCAATTTAAATATGTAAGCCAAATTTTTCTACGCCCACCACAAAGATTATTGTTAAATGAATTTAAAATGTTCCCGGAAATTGACAAAAGTCACATGACCTGAAACGCCTTCTGGCGTCACTGCACAGTATAGATTCCATATTGCTACGGAAAGAGACATTTATATTTAAAAGAAAACGAAGTGAATATGTTGTTTTGAGTTTTTTAACAGTTTCTCGAATGAAACGAAGACTGAAAAAATACTTAAAAAAGCACATTCCGACAATTTCCTTTGGTTGACTCCCTTATGGTGGCGTTCTTCTTAAAAAAAACCAGCGATTGCATAGACGTAGTAGAAATTCTTGGGCACTTAGCAGGCATTATATAATTAATGGATGATTTACTCGTTACCATCCATACTATGTAAATAAAAAATCTAAATACAATCGTGTATTGTATTAAGCAAATGAGATAAATACATATGTTATCGCCAAGTATTTATTTAACAACTTACCTCCTCGCATAAACAGATAAACAACACCCAAAGTAATGCCGTTCCGTGACGTCATGCGATGACATAGTGTTTTTAATAAGCAGCCGAAAAGGTACAATTTTCAAAGAGTAATATCGTTACACAACTTAATTCTTCAGCTAAATTTTCAGCAAGCACATTTTAGCTAATAAACTTCACAGTCAAAGAGTTATAAAAATAGTGCATGTTCCCCATTATGAAATCCTAGACGACATCTTCCATAGCATTAGATAAGAATAGATTGTTTTAGGTGGGGTCCCTTCCAAGGAGGCCCTGCGGCACTTAAGACCTATTGATCCATTGTGCCGACCACCCTTCTGGAGAAATCACCCATAGAGGCTGATCGCCTTGCTGAAGAAGGCCAACAGGTCCCCTATGGGGATCTCCCTTACCTCCCTGGGTTCCAAAAATGGTGGCCCCAGGTACCTATTCCAAGTTATACCAATTCACAGCATAGGAAACTCGTATTATTTAGGCATCATTACTCTGTAAGGAGTCTCACTACCGTTCGTAATTGACCCCTGTAAATAGGAGTCTCTTTGCGAGTCCAGGCCTACTGTCTATGCCAAAATCTTGTAGACTCGAGTTCAAACCTAAATAACTCCGAAACCGTTCGTCGGATTTTCACGTTATTTGCATATTAATTTAGATAATTATGTTGTTGATTTAATACGTTGCTAGAATAATTTTTAAAAACAAATTTTGGACCCCTTTCTTACGTTAGAGTAAAAAAGGGCCCATTATTTTAGTGCTACGGTGCCATGTGTCACTTTGACGTCTAATAACTTCCAATCAAAGCGTTTCACTAAAACAAATTTTTAAGACAAGGTGAATTATACCTTTATTATTACGCCTGCGAAGTTCCAAGGTTTTAACTTGAGTAGTTATTGGTATGCTATTCCATTAATAACCGCACTTTTTCTCGACAACCATGCATCACGTCGCCACAAGACTAAAACTGTCGTCTACCTCTTTAAATTTCCAGATAGAATCAGATATGATCATTTAGCTGAAGTTGGCACCTTATTTTATATCGAATTTTATGTTTCCTGAAAAAACGTGTGAGCCCAGAGCAGGGCACTCCGCTGGCATGCTGATGCTACTCTAACGTAAGAAACGGGTCCAAAATTTGTTTTTAAAAATTATGCTGTCAATGCTTTAAGTCAACAACAAAATTATCTAAATTATTATGTAAATAACGTGAAAATCCGATGAACGGTTTCGGAATTATTTAGGTTTAAAATCGAGTATACAAGATTTTGGCGCGGACAGTAGGTGTAATTTGGCCTGTCGTTGACTCGTTATGGTTCTCCATATCCCAAGATGCCGGGCTAAGCCCCACATTCTAATTTCTGCTATCCCTATTTAGGTGGCAATAGGTATGATTGCCTCTGGTCCGATTGGATTACGGTTGGATCCAGCCTTAGCCAGCTCTTCAGCCATCGTATTTCCGAATATGCCTGCATGACCAGGCACCAATAAAAGTTCCACCTTGCCACATCTACTGTATTATTGAGTGCCTCACGACACTCCTACATCAGCAGTGATTTGCGCCATGGTGATGTCCAGGATTTAAGAGCAGCCTAACCGCCAGTGCATGTGTGTATCGGTCTGTTGAACGTCCCACCCACTTTGATGGCATATGCGCTGGTCAGAAGTGCATATACCTCTGCCTGGAACACCGTAGCATATTTAGGGATTGAGAGCTTCGTGGAGATGATGAGTTATGTGGCCCATTTATCGCTCTATACATGACAATGGTATATCATTGCTTGATAAAACCTCTTTTTAAAGTGAAGTGCAAGGATGCTTTATTTGTTAAGCGGAGGGGAAAGCCGTGATCTTATACCTAGGAATTAGTATAATTAAGTTTGTAGCAGTGTCCGTCAGTCCAGTCTGTTTTATTAGTGTTTTCTCGCGGTGTTTGACAGCTCTGGAGGTGGAGACAAGTGTGTTCAATGCAGAACGTGTCCGCGCACAATATATCAGTAGTTTTAGATTTCCTTTGTACCTCCTTCCCGCCCAAAAAATATAATAAGTATATAAATGTGTGCGGGTTGCAAACATCCCAGGATGTTTTAACGCTCGACCTCGGTCCATCAATTTGAGGTAAACTCCAAAGATACTTTATCTGATCAATGCGGGAGTGGTGAAATATGGGCACATGGAAACGTTTATAAATATTTGTCAACGAATCGGAAAATGTGAAAATTTAAGTGTCAAAAAGAGTGTCTTCACTATCTTTTAACATGGGAAAAGAGTTGCTGTGCAAATTCGTACACGTTGCTACGTATGTTTGTTGACGTGTTTTGCTAAATGTGCATTAACTAATTGAGAAAGAAGTTACAGAAAGCGGAATTAGTTTAATCTATTAAGGCATTATCTATTGATTTTTAAGTATGTTGAATACTTATTTCGTATATTTGATTATTTCTTATTATATTATACTGGGTGGTTTGAACAGTTACTCCTATCCCTCCCAGGCGCATTTTGCGAACCTCCCAGTATTTTTTTAATAATCGGCCTTATATCGATCTCTTGAGGTAGGTTAACCAATAGACTGCCCGCAAAGCAGGCCGTAGGTTTGCTAGTCTGTCTATATTAATTTTGTAGCGTGTCAGTCAGTAATTCTGTACCCGTTTTGTTTCGTTCTCTCCCAAGTTTTGAGCTAAAAGAGTGTGGTTTGGTGCGTTGAGTGTGGATTCTCTGTCTGCATGCTTTGGTAGTAGTTTTGGATTTTTAGCAGTTTGTGGTGCACAGAAAAATTTAAGAGAAAAATTGTTGTTTTGCCTATCTTTTAACATGGGAAACCACTTGCTATGCAAATTTGTTTACATTGCCAAGTGAATGTGTTTACGATTTTATTGGATTGAAGAAGTTGAAGAAAGTGGAATTAGTTTCATCAATCAATTTTGTGAGCATGAAAATATTAATTGACGTTTTCAATGTGCAGAACATACAAAAGCATATAGGATCATTAGAGTGGGACACATTTCTCTATTTATAGAATAGCCACTTCCTTCTCTCTGCATACGAAGTGCTTATGAAAAGTGCCTTCAAAGCAAGCATCTAGCCTGCTAGTTTAACTATTAAGTGGATTGGGTGGAATGAGGTAATTTACCGTATTTCTTATTGCCGAATCTGTTAGTGTGTGTAAATTAAAAAGACTGTATTTTTCCTTTCTTCGATCCGTCGTTTAGTTCTTCCCGCTCCCGTTCTTCCTCAGAACAGCACAAGGAAGGGAAGGTGATGACGTAGATATCATTATCATAGCTCGTTATGTGGACATCACCTTTTGATTATTTTTACTTTTGATTTATTAGTGAATGGCTCTGGTTAGAAGATCAATTCTGTCTCTAAAATTCATTTTTCATTTCCATCCAACGACTTTGTGCACAAAGTAGCGATTTTGGTTCCGAGTAAATGCCCATATTGTAATTTACTTTTGAAAATGACAACTAGGAATTTTTTGGGTCTATGGCTAGCCGGTGCACTGTAAATACAAAACTATCTACGAGCATACTCCCGTAAAGGTGAATAATACATCACACACCCATCGTTATGCCTCTTCAAACGCATCTTCATGCTCTGTCCCTGAAGTCCCAACTCGTTGAATAAGCAGTCCTGTGCAGGAAGCAGTTGAAATCAGAGGTTGTATTTGTGTTTAATGATGTTTAGATATCATCATTAGTCAGCAATCCTGGCATTGGTTTGACTCGGCTATACGCTAAATTCTCCTATCAGCTAATCTCTTCACAGACACTAAAGAGAAATGTTTGTGGGTAAAGTAATATCCACAGCAGAAAGTGATTTGGTTGAGGTTTCTTTTGCAAGAAAACGTGAAAAACGATCATTTTTTCTTCCGAAAATCAAAGAAAGAAGAAAAAACTATGAATTGGTTTGCTTACAAGCTGAAATAAGCTTTTTAGATGTTTGTAAACATTTAGTTCGTAATTTGTAGTGTTTGGGTACTTTAACTCCTATAATTAATCACTGTATTCAGTTTTAATTGATTGAACTTGATAAAAAGTTACTGGATGCAGTAATTAATCACTGCGAGCCTCAGCCTAAATTTTATTTCTAGGAATATTCAGCAATTAATTGCTAGAAATTTTCTATAATGGAAGATTCCTAGCTGAGGAATATCCCCAGAAAAAATATAATCGTGGAAATAAACCCCTTTAAAAACACTGGGATAGGGATATCGGGATATCGTCATATTGGGATATCAGATATCGACATATCGTGATATCGCATTTCAAAATATCGACTCCCAATATCAAGGGCATATTGAGTATCGCCGACAATATATCGAGGTATCGCACAGCCCTACTCTCCATTCTCAGGGGCAGGCACGTAGCCAGGGGGGCTTCGATCCCCCCGAAACTTGTCCCAATAATTTTTTTCTTCTGATTTTAAGTAGGCATGATAATCTGGATTACACTGCATATAATTCAACAGAATTCAATTGAATGGGAGGTATATAACAAATCATTGAGTATTTCACATTTCGAGACAACGGTTTTCATAATCTGTAGCTGTTCTAGAGCATCCAGGCGGAGGCCTTTCTTTTCCACATGCAGAATTTTAGGGCTGAAGTCACTCACATGTCTTTTTTCCAAGAGGTGTTTCGCGAAGTGGTTTTTATATGCCTCCCGTTCACCCCTCCTAGACCTCTCACTGTTCAGGGACACCGACCCACCATAACAACGACCCAATGTGTCACTCAACGCTAAACCTTTCCCTCCACCTACCACCCCACTCTCCCTGTCCCTTTGACTTTCCTTACCCCCGCTCTCCTTCCCCGCCCCCTTTCACCTTTCTTACCCCCACCATCCTTCCTAGCAAACCTAAACCCACCCCTCTTCACTGTTTGTATATATACTTGGCGGAAAAACTGTTTCTTTGTTATTCACCTGATGATGACTTAATCGTCGAAACCTGGGCAGTGGAAAGTAATAAAATTTGTGGAAAAATCAAGTTTATTCATTCTTATTATAATGAATCGTTTCCACCATGTCACGGCCGATAACACCATCTACGCATAGGTGCTGTTTTCAGTGGTAATGGAAAATGATAAAAAATATATAGGACATGTCAATGAAAGTAACATCAGAGTAATAAATAAATAAATACAAATGGCGAACATGCCTACCCTTAGGCTCGACCCCTCTCGAGAGTCCAGTAATTATGACGGCAACGAAACCTGACGCTAGCCGGAGACTCTGAGGTGGAAGTTACATTACAGTAATTTAACAATAATAATTTTATTTGCCCAGAGGTTATATTAGAGTGGGTACACAATGCATTGATATAGTACACGTCAATAAGTTAAATGGACTGAGAAATACATTTCATTAATACATGAGATGTACTACACTCAGTCAGCCATTAAATTACAAAATCAAATGCAATTGAGATAATACAATAATGATAAAATACAACAGTCAACTTTGTTAAATTATTACTGTGTAACTAATTTATTTTTTTATCATTGACCCGAAAACAACACGTGGTCTATATGTTTTTGGATCATTGATAAATAAATAAATTACAATCACACAGTAATAGTAATAAATTTATTGACGGGTAAAAATCCCATTTACAAAGTAAATTTGGTGTACATACAATAGAAATGATACATATAGATTTTCATATAGATGCATAAATTACAAATAGGAATGCTATTATATAATTTCAGTATACATATAAACAAGTGACAAATGGAAATGTTATACATATATTAAAATTAAATGCACACTTACAAATAAAAATATTACACATGAATTTTAATGCTGAGAAGTATAGTTGGAATGTAAAATTAATTAATTAATATCGCCTAAAAATTAATGTAGATATTAAAAATTAAATATCCAGGTTTTGTGTATATTTGTAGGTTTAATATTGAATAGATCTATGTGAATGCATTCATAATTAATGTTGCGCATTGTTCTAATCAAAGGTGAATTAAAAGTATAGTTATTAACTATGTATTAGGTAATGAAAACATGAATGATTGTCTAGTATTCACGGTAGGGACATGGATTGAGATAAAAGCCAGCAGATTGCTTGAGTCAATGTCACAATGTATGTAATTTAACAAAGTAATAAAATACAACAATAAAACATAGTGTTATTGCTGTATTTTATTATTATTGTATTATCTGATGGATTACTGTTGTACAGTAATTATAATAAGTAAGGGTTTAGGATACGTAACATATTATTTGAATGACCCGCAGATTGGAAAGTGTCGACAAAAATTTCTTCTAGTGCTCTCAGAGGTTACTACTGTGATAATTGATGGATGTTCAACTGTTTTTTTTTTCTTTTATCCCAACTCAGGTCTCCCAAGAGGATGGATACCCGCAGCAAGTGTGCGGAGAATGCCTAGACAAGCTCACGAACTTTAGGTTGTTCAAATTGCAGTGCGAGAATTCACATGAGATCTTTGACAAGGAGTTTCGTGGCCTGAAGGAGCAAGGAGACGTTTCTCTCCCATCAGACGTAAGTATTAGCTCTCTCTGCACAGAGGTTCATAATTAATGAATTAATCCTCAGAAGATTATATAATTAATGAAATAGTCAAAGCAATTTCAGCTGGTACATTGGAGTCGTGAGGTAGCATATGAAAAAATTATTTGCCTAGAGATGTTGAAGACCATGGTTGGCAATGCTGTGTCCTTGGTGAAAATAAACAGTGACAGACAGTGTGACAGACAATGTGACAGAAGCGTGAACACAGTGTTATTATTATTATTAGGGGAGGTATCTACTAGGAGGTTATTTTAACTTTCCGTCTTCACCTCAATTTATTAAGACTTTCATTTCATTTCATTTATTCATTTTTTGTCATCATTTCATCATTATTTTGCATATGTATCGCGTCCGGGGGTTCCGCCCGTTGGGAGGGTCCGCCGAAGGGGCTGGATACCGCAACCGTTGTCCAATAGATGCTTGGCAAAATTTGAGTTTAAATTTTGGTGTTTGAAACATCCCTGGTGAAAATAAACCGTGACAGACAGTGTGACAGACTATGTGACAGAAGCATGAACACAGTGTGCTTAGAATGTGACAAGAGTGTGATTACATTGTGCATACACTGTGACAAAAGCGTAAATTGGGACTCAAAAGCGTGCAGTAAGCATGATAGACACTGTGACGGTACAGTGTGTTCACAGTGTGAGGACACTGTGACTAATACCCATGTACAGTGTGCTGCACATTGTGGTCACACTGTACATCACGCTTTGAAGGGAGCACAGTGTGCGTACACTGTGACTAATAGCCTTGTACAGTGTGCAGCACATTGTAGTCACACTGTCTATCATGCTTTGATGGGAGCACAAAGTGCGCACAGTTTACATACACTGTGACTAGTACACTTGCACAGTGTGATACACATTGTTGTCACACTGTCCGTCACGGTTTATTTTCACCAGGGGTTTCATTGGCTATTCAATTTGTTTATCAGGAATTAAAGTATTTTATAATAATTACATTCAGCAATGCTGCATCACTACTTGCATTTACTGTTTACTCACAAATTACGCTGTGTGTAGCCGTAAAGGAAAACACTGAAGTTTGGGTTTGAAAACACCGAAATTACCAAAAAATAAAGACTTATTTTGGGAATTTGAAAACACCGAAAATATCAGGTCCCTAATCATCATCATGGCTCAACAATGCTAGGATTTGCATTAATTGCCATGTGAAAAAATTCACCTGTACCGCAGGCACGTAGCCAGAAATTTTCTTCGGGTGGGGATTTAAGTCTAGCGTGGCATAACTTGAAACAAATCAGTCGTGCCCGTTCAGTGCTGACGTTTTACAAATCTCTTCCCTTAATTTTCAGTGCTTGGTATTAAATTTCACAGTGGCCTTCCCCATTTCTTTTCAGTGTTTAAGTTTACTGCTTACGTTGTTATGAAGCAGTTAATTCAACCAGCCTCGGAACAGAATTTCTACACATTCATGCATATTTTTTTATTTAATTTTGTTTAAAATAAAATGGTGCACATACACAAATGTTAAACTATTCCCTTGCAAATACAACTCTCTGTTGTTAATTTTATTAATATTCATATTTTTGAAAATTGTTTGGCAACAATGACGCTGCTACCATTTGGATGCATTGGTATTAATTACACCATGTATATAACTAATGAAATATTTAAATAACATAAAAAATATAAGAAGGATCTTGGTGTAAGGTATATTCCTAAAGTATGTCGGTAAATAAGGTTGTAAGTACGTTCCGTCACAAGTATCGTTGCCAATGATGATAACATACTGTAGTGCCACTTTCATGTAACTAAGGCTTTTCTGCTTTTTTTTCGAGCAAACATTTATTAATATCAATTAAACAAGTGTAGTAAGACGAGCACTTATTTAAAATGCTAAATTCTACATAAAATAGTGCATCTTATATTAGTTTTTTGTCAAAACAACATTTCTCTTTACATTATTAATCTGCAAGTTTTACTGCAAGGGCCATGCTCTGCCGTATGGCCACGTATTATAAAATATCTGATTTTCAATGTTTTTTTTCTTTACATATATGATGGAAAGGCCAAATTATTTTATTGGCAATTGATAGAAGGTCCAAAAAATGATGTGTCCTAAAATTTTCACAAAAATGACATTACTTCATAATTCGGTGAAGCCACCGTTAATGTATCTAATTCTTCAGAAGTGGAGATGGGTAAATTACCATAATTTTCAATTGAGGTAAATTACCGTCGTAAATTACGGTAATTTTCGAAAATTACCATAATTTTCCGGTAATTTTAAGTTTTGAGCTGCAAATCCTTATCAGAGGACTCCAAACGAAATCAAATAGCACTGAGATACAAATGCCGACGCTTATATCAAACATATCACGACGTTTATCTATTATATAACTCATTAAAAAAATTATAACGAAGTTGGCAGCAACACGCAATTTGCCTCTCTTTTGTCACACTATGAGAAATTTTCGTTCCAAAGACATACCTCTGCGCAATGTGCATTTGTTATTTTACTCTGAATTAATCGAATTAATCATGGACACAATCTAAACAAAATGGTTTTAGCTACTTAATTTATAATTTCACTCATTCCAATGGTTTCTTTGTGAGGAAGAAATTTTCTGAAAAAGAACTTTTCTGAAAATTACCGTTTATTACGGTAATTTTCAGGGGTGTTGGTAATTTACGAAAAATACCACGGTAATTTACCAAGTTGCCCATCTCTATTCAGAAGGTAATATGAAAATCACATTTGTCATTTAGAATATTTATTATTTCTAAATGTGTAATAACAAATAGTATATATTTTTCTAATGACTGCTGAAAAATATCTGTGTCACACCAACTATAAAGATACAAAAAAGCGTATTTAAACTTTCACCTTGATTTTGAATGTCACGCTGAAAACTGACAAAGGTAACATGACAATCTTGTTTGGCTAAGTCATAGCCTTGCTTTAATTAAGGCTTAAATAAATACCTTACACATTTCTTTTATAATTTTCATAATGGTATAGTAGGTACCATACGATTAGTTGTACTAAAACAAAATGGAGTCCTAGTATTTTTTTGACGTGCTTGGAAAATTATTACTATGTACACACATTTTACACTTGTTGTACACTCAGTGTACGCAAAATGTACTGTCAAGGTACACTCAATGAACACTCTAAGTACACTCAATGTACGTGCATTGTACATTCAATGTACACTAAATGTACGCTCTATGTACACTAAATGTACGCTCTATGTACACTAAATGTACTCTCTATGTACACTAAATGTACCCTCTATGTACACTAAATGTACTCTCTATGTACACTAAATGTACTCTCTATGTACACTAAATGTACGCTCTATGTACACTAAATGTACGCTCTATGTACATTAAATGTACCCTCTATGTATACTAAATGTACGCTCTATGTACACTCAATTTACAAATGATTACCACACCAGCCAAATTAACGAGGCCACAACAGTACACCCTGAGAATTATGAACAATTCTGAGATTGAAATGTCTGAAACCTTGGATTCTCTGACCAGATGTAAATCCTGTGAACTCTCCATATAGTCAATATGACGGGAAAGCACCAGTTTCATCTTCGGGATGTTTCTCAGCTTGTGACCAATTTTTTTCTCCCTTTCAGGTTGGCGGTGGGTCCACTGTCATCAAGGTTGAGCCCATAGAGACTGCCAATGATGCTTGTGTCACGGTAAGTGCATTCTTGTTTTTGATAGTTTTCTTTATAATCGGGAAGGTGTCTATAGAACTGGACATTATTTACTGGAGCTTTTAACTGTCCCAGTTTTACCACGAGGTTTTTAGCCGCTTCTCGGAAAAAACGATGACTGAAAAAATACTTAAAAAAGCACATTCTGACAATTTCCTTTGGTTGACTCCCTTATGGCGGCGTTCTTCTTAAAAAAAACCAGCGATTGCATAGACGTAGCTGAAATTCTTGAGCACTAAACAGGCATTATATAATTAATGGACGATTTGCTCGTTACCACCCATACTAAGTAAATAAAAAATCGAAATACAATCGTTTATTGCAATGAAGAAATGAGATAAATACATACGTTATCGCCAAGTATTTATTTAACAACTTACCTCCACGCATAAACAACGCCTTTAGTGATACCGTGCCGTGACGTCATGCGATGACGTCGTGTTTTTAAGCTGCCGAAAAAGTACAATCTTCAAAGAGTAATATCTTTGTAACGCAACTTAATTCTTCAGCAAAATTATCGCCAAGCACATTTTAGCTAATAAACTTCACATTCAAAGAGTTATAAAAAATAGTGCATGTTCCCTATTACAGGTCTCTCTTGCCTAACACAAATAAGCTTAATGCATTACCTATTTTTTATTAGACAATTGGTCCTCCAGCATTTCTTTTAATTTTTAACCCATTGGCTTCAAGAGACTGCGATTCACCGGCTGGCATAACATGGCCTTCCGTTAAAGAGCTGGATAAATAATTGATGAATTAATTAATAATTAATATTCTCTCAATGCAAAAAAATCCATGATTAGGGATGTAAAATGTTTTAAATCAATTAAAAATTTAATACAAAATGTGATTTCAATGAAAAATTGTGGCAAAAAAGGAGCAAAGATTACTAAGCCAATGGGAAAATTAAATCATTATTTTGTGAATGCGGCACCCAATTTTCTTCTATTTAATTAATTTATTTAGAATTAAGCTGTATTACAACTCCACTTCCTGTGACATTACCAGTTCCGCTAACCGTGACATTACCAGTTCCGCTAACCGTGACATTACCAGTTCCGCTAACCGTGACATTACCAGTTCCGCTAACCGTGACATTACCAGTTCCGCTAACCGTGACATTACCAGTTCCGCTAACCGTGACATTACCAGTTCCGCTAACCGTGACATTACCAGTTCCGCTAACCGTGACATTATCAGTTCCACTAACCGTGACATTACCATTTCCGCTAACCGTGACATTTCGAGTTTCACTTCCCGTAACGCCTTCTGTTCCGATTCCAGTTTCTGTGACAGTTCCAGCTCACGTCCTGTTACATTTCTATTTCCAGTTCCATACTCTTCGACAGTTTCGAGTCCAGTTTCTGTGACAGCTCCACATTCAGTTACATTTCTAGTTACTGTGCTTATGCATTCCTAGTGCCAGTTCCAATTTTCATTGCTGTTAATTCTTTATTACTATGTACTTGAATCGTGGTCATAAAATTTGAAATCACTGAATTTCTAGATGCTCGAAAGATATTTGAACCCACTAAAGATACTGATTATTTATGAAAACGATAAAACTTACATAAATATATTTATGCTCCAAGAATGAGGTTTCCCAGATTATTCACTAATTTCTACAATTGTAGCAATTTTAAGTATGATTGAAAAACTAATCACAACGTAATATCAGCTACAAATAACAAACTGTTGCTATTCAATATTTCCATTCAATTATGTGACCAATGTAATCGCGATTAATTTATTACCGAGAATTAGTATTTAATTACTGGAGGCTAGCAATTAATCACTGCTACACAGTAATTAATTTCTTTAAGGGCTGTTGAAATACACCTTGTTGGCTGAAATAATAATCTCAGAGTTTAATTTTCTTTCATTTAAGTGCCGTTTTGTGATTTCTCATCCTTTGAAAAAAATTATCCCCAGCCAATTTGCTTACCTTCTATGTACACCGTTTCTAGTGGCTCAAATGACCTTAGCTGTTGATTATCCCCCCCATCCCCCCACAAATAATTAGCACCATTCTGTCCGTCGTATGGGACGTTGAAATTTGGGACTCTGTTGCAATTTTGGTTTGATCCACAGAAGTCGTGCAGATTTTTCACCAGTAAATAGTCTAATGAAGTGTTTCCTTAAACCATCCTCTGTTCCTTTGTAGTTTATAGGTTGATATACAATGGCATTGACTTAAATTTGTCAATTATTTATTGTAACCATGCCGTTTTGAAACAAAATATTCTTATATTTGCTTAAATGATATTATGCCAGTGGCATCCTCAGTGATTTGTTCTGGAAATCCTTAATCCCTGGCTACATCGCTGTCTGGGTCAGTGGATATTTTCACGAGGGCATTGGCAGAGTCAGAAAAAGCAAGTAAAAGATATGGATTACATTTTGAGCAATTCATTGGCTGGGTGATTAACGTTAGGTTACTGCTTGCAACTAATAGTAATAGGCATCAGATTGGTGAAAGTTATGGAAATTTGGATGAAGGAAATGAAACTGGTGCTATTTTCTCGCTGTATTTGAAACTAGAATGACAGCCATGATTGTGAAATACGTGTTATCATGAAATGAAAATGGCAGTGTATCCAAACCAGAGTTGAAAAAACTCATGATTTTTATTTTAAAATCATGAGTGATAATTTTTGTATTTAAATCCAATGTTTTTTTATTTAAATCAGATTTTTTTATTTAAATCAGATTTTATTGATTTAAATCAGATTTTGGAAATTGGCAAAGCATTGGAATATGATAACTCCGTGGATGTAATAACATATGGATGTTCTGCTCATATTCTCAATATGCTTAATCAAGATCTTCATGTGAATAATACGTCAGAACATTTGTCATTAAGTACTTAAGGAGGCACCATCATTTCAGGCATGCCCGAAAACCTAACCTGATTTTAACATATATTATAGTCCATCGTTTTCCTTATCGAATGGTGTAAAAATATTGCTATGTCATCGGCCATTTAACGAAGATATATGGATTTGAAAATGAAAGTTTTTCACGTTGAAATGCATTGTCCTTATGGGAGTATGATGACCTTCCTTCACATAAAAATTTTTATTTCAATTTTGGCCCGAAAAAAATCGTTAAAAAACTAAGGAAATGTGCACAAGATATTAAAGTGCATAATATATTTTTTCCAGCTGAGGTCATCGGATGTTTAACATTCAAGTTCATAGAACGTACGTCCGGTTTTCTTCCGAGGAAGGAGCCGACAAGCTGCGATGAACATGGCTCTCAACAAGATACCGTAGGGTACCTCTTAACTATTTATGCAATCTCGGTGTTGCCATGTGCTTCTATTATTATACATTCATAATGCAATTTATCATGAAAATAAACAGTTAACACATTTTCAAACGTTTTACAACAAAAAATAATTATTTCACTTCCTCAGTTCATTAATAAATATTGTAATCAAATTATGACTACATAGCAACGAATGCTGGAGTCAATACAATATTTAGTTTTCATTACGTATCTAAAACTTTTTTTAACATATTGTTGCATGATATTTTACCCTGTGGATCTTTCGAATACATATTTTAAAATAGAAAAGGCATCACTAAGCCTAAATTCACTCGTCACCGCAAATTATATAAATCATAAGAATACAGTACTTCGAAGTGCAGGTTCCTCCTTAAGGAACAATCACTTTGCATCGTCACCCCACTCTACCTCCTGCTGGTCGAAGACCCATCAACGCAGGGAAATCCTTCTACCCAACCTAACACCGCTCCTTCCCCCTCTATCCCTCTTCATCCCTCTCCCAACTGACCCCACTCCCTTCCAACATATTAATGTCCTCACTGTCGCACCCGAATTGTTATATAAAGAAGATGTATGCATGATGAGTCACCTGAAGATGTAACTATGTTATGAAACCTGGGTCGTGCCTATTTGAATATAAAGTGAACCTTACAAAGTTTCATTCTTTTATTTTTCATCATCGGAAAGGTATCACAAAGCCTGAAGTTATCAGCTGCCAAATTTGTCTGCAACAAAGTGGAATAATTAGAGATGGGCAACTTGGTAAATTACCGCGGTAATTTTCGTGAATTACCGTGGCATTTTTCGTAAATTACCAACACCCCTGAAAATTACCGTAATAAACGGTAATTTTCAGAAAAGTTCTTTTTCAGAAAATTTCTTCTTCACGAGGAAACCATTGGAATGGGTAATATTATAAATTAAGAAGCTAAAACGATTTTGTTTACATTGTGTCCGCGATTAATTCAGAGTAAAATAACAAATGCGCATTGCGCAGAGGTATGTCTTTGGAACGAAAGTTTCTCATAGTGTGACAAAAGAGAGGCAAATTGCGTGTTGCTGCCAACTTTGTTTTAATTTTTTTAATGAGTTATAGAATAGATAAACGTCGTGATATGTTTGATATAAGCATCGGCATTTATTTCTCAATGCTATTTGATTTCGTTTAGGGATGGGTCGGTTCCACTTTTTTTCGGTTCCGGTTCAGTTCTTAACTTCGGTTCTCGGTTCCAATTCTCGGTTCCGGTTCTTAATTTACCACTTACTTTGCATTGCTCAATGGTAAGATAAGGTAATCAATAATCATTTTCAGAGACAATTAGAATAATTCGCAACTTTGAAGCATCTAAGTACACTATTTCACCAGGTTTTAATGTGAAGCCTCCACTTTCAGAGTGTGAGTAGGTTTCAAACTGGTTTTCGCGCCAATTATTTCGGTACCGATTATTTTTGGCCTCTGTTCCGGTTCTAAGCTCAAGAACCGGTGGAACCAAGAACCGAAGAACCGAACCGACCCATCCCTAATTTCGTTTGGAGTTCTCTGATAAGGATTTGCACCTCAAAACTTAAAATTACCGGAAAATTACGGTAATTTTCGAAAATTACCGTAATTTACCACTGTAATTTACCCCAATTAAAAATTACGGTAATTTACCCATCTCTAGGGATAATACCGTGGAAAATCATAATATTTACCTGAAAAACTCAGGCATAAATATATCGAGATATGCCGGATGTCCTGTTCAAACTCCAGATTGGCAATCATGTGTTTTAATCCCTTTCCTTCATTTGTTAATTTGTACGTATGGCTTCAAATGTACGTAAGACTTTTTAAATGTGTTCAAGAATCTGAGTGATGTTTTTCTTGTGTTTTTTTCCTTAAAACAGGACGCAACGGGAAGTGTACGGGAGGATGTTGTCGTCAAAATGGAAGCATTGGACTGTGATGAAGAGTTAGCTGAGGACTCGGGTGATTTGGAGGTGAGGAGAAATTACTTCGTCAAGGGGGGTGGAGTCATTTTTGTCGATAATGTGAAGATTTGCGTGAAACTTTATATAATACGTGTCTTTATTAATGATAGCTGTGGATAAACGCGTAAAAAATGCAAATAACGATTTGATTTTTGATAATTCAATGCATTTTTTAGCATTTAACCGTATTGTACATGAGATACGTCCCGTTATAATTCACAACTATAATGAAATTCGATATTTCAGTATTCAATAATTATATTGGCACATTACAGATTTTCTTCTAGACAAAACTTTTTTGCCCGTGTACGGATTTGCTTGAAACTTGAAAAATGTCCTTATAAGTGATAGCTAATGGGTATAAAAATGTAAAAAAAAAGGATTTTTAACCGATTTTTATTTCTTGGTAATCCGACGCATTTTTAACACGAAACCTTACAGTAGTACGGTTTAACATTTGATGCTTAACTTTGTGGAACCGTGAGATTGGAAAAGAAACGTCACTTTGTACATTCCAGAATGTAGGATAGAATGTCATTCTCGGGAGCATACATTGTGGAACTCCTTGATTTTTCTCATGGACCATAAGCCCTAAGGAATACAGTCGGATCCGGATTTAAGCTCTTCGCATTTAACGTTTTTCCACATTTAACGTTTATTTTTTGAGGTCCCGATTCATTCCCTATAAAAACAATGTAAAAATTGTCCTAATTTAGCATCTCCGCATTCTGCGTTGTTCCGCATTCTAGGTCGTAAAAAATTTTCCCGCACAAGATTTTTTACCCGATTTAAGGTTTATTCATGACGATTCATGCAAATGATTATCCCTACATCAGTGATGACTATCACCAGCATAAGTTTTCAATAGGTCGACGGTTCTTAAGGCTTTGCTTTAAGATGCTTGTATATGTACAGTCGGATTCAAAAGTAATGCAACAAATCGAGCGGCGCCACTTTCGCCGCTTTTCGGAATTGAGTTTCTACCTGTTCTACAGTTCCCATGACCGTTCCCTATTCACATATTAATGATGAAAATACATAGGAAATGTGTATCCCTGGAAGAATTAAAAAAATTTTAATACATTTTATCGATTGGCACGATGAATTGGAAAGAATATTTCTTCACGCATGTTTGTGGAACAACTGTTCCACAGGAACTATTACCCGAGTTGTATTCACGTATTTCGGAACGATCACGGCTGCCTTTTGCCTTTCGGGTCTTCGATTGTGATAATAGTGATTGTATTAGCCTTGTTCTAATTGCTTTGGAAACTCCTTTGAACTGCTCTTAAGGGAGACATAAATCCACAACTCGAAGTACTGATGCAAATGACGGATATGAAAAATGTAAAGATATAATACTCTGAAAGCATTCGTAGTACCGTGGCCGTGATGGTTACGGCAGGTCTCTCCGATTCGTGCCAGATATGGGATCGATTCCGTCGGATGACATTTTTTTTCCTCCGTGCACTACTTCTAACAATAGTTCTCTATTACGTTGCTTAATGATGAGCATTCAAAAAGTAATTTTTGGTCCTTTTTCCCCATTTTACTGACACACAGAGATCGCGATAAAAGTATTTTATTTATATATATAAAAATGAAAAATCTTTTAATGCATACCCCTGCGAAAATTATAGAGAATCTTTCTGCTCGTCGCTTCGTAAATAAATATTTAAAACAATCGAAGATATAAATCCGCGGATAACACTCAGGGTACTCTTACGTCAATAAATAATTTTCCGATTGATCAATTAACTCCATTAAATTTTTTTTCAAACCGCAGAATGAACGCAAGACGACTAACCCGCCATGCCAAACCAATGAAAACTGCATTGCCAGCGTTATGTCACGACTTGGTCATTTTTTTCTCTTTTGCTAAGAATCCTATGGCCCATACGGACAATCAGGAGAGGGATAATGAAGTATTTTTGAGAATATAGGCAAGAGGCAGAATGGTAACGCTAAGTATTTTTCAATTACAATTTAAAGGAATTACTTATTTGGCTCGGATAGCGTTGAATTCTGATGAATATTTTACTAAAAGAAAGTAGAATAATAAGTTAGGAACAAAAAATTATTTCTTCATTAATTTTCATTGAACAAACATAAAACTCCTTAAAGTCCGGGTGTCTTATTCATTCGAGAATTGTTTTCATTATAACCTTTGCTATATTTGCTGTTTATCACAGGTTAATCATCGTGTCCACTTGTGGTTTAACGAGAAATCAGCATACTAAAACTGTGCTTCCTTGCTCCTTTTAGAAGATTCTCAATTTTGTGAGAGGTTGATGTCATGTTCATGCTAATTAACCGTTGTTTTCAGACTTAAGCAAAGAAAATTTCACTTCTCACGGGAAACTATATTTCAGTGACATAACAACAACGGATACGCATTCGAGAACTTGGAAGTAGGATTGTTTCAGAAACAGCTAGATATAAGTATATCGAAGCGAGATATTTTGCCGGAGGAAAGGATACAAGGAAGGTAGCGAGAATTAAAAAACAAGTCCAAAGAGTGAACACCGGAGATGCTTCAGAACAGAAGCTTCTGGACGAAGAAGTGTGGCAATGTTGTTTGGTGGAGCTACTGTCATCAAAAGGCAACAAAGAATAATTTGTAGCAATTTCAGCAATACTGCTGTGACTTCGCAAAGCCATAATGACAGACTGGTCATAAAACCCGTAGTAAATGAAACACACCGTGATGCTATGCTTGAATACGGTCAGGCATATGTAAAAATGAGTCCACCCTACTGGGATTTGGTCATTTTCAGTGATGGAAATACCTTTAGAAATGATAAACATTGCATCCTACGCATAGTATTTTGTAATATCACCGCGATTATTTATTGAAGACAGAACTCTATCCTGCATTGTCCGCATCATGTTTAGCAATATTGTTGGTTGCCGGGATAAACTGTCCCACACGTCTCTCACGTGAGCTTCCAAAGCTTCTTCTGTCCTCTCACCCTTATTTTCCCATTTACTGACAATGAGGCCGCAGATATTCTCAATGGGATTGAGACCGGGCAAATTTGACGGCCACGGTAGCACCTCAATACTGCGAGGCTGCTGGAAGAAGCGTGTCGTTTCTGCTGATCAATGGATGGGGCAGATGTCCGGCACAAAACTACGTCCTCTCCCTTAGGCACGATATATATGGCAGAAATCGTGTCCTTAAAATACCCACGTACTCCTGGGATTTCATTTTTCTCGGTGTTTTGACCTAATGCCCTGGCCCCGTCGCAGACCTTGCCCACCAAAAGCTCAGACTTATGTGGTCAGGTCTATATTATTATTTAAAGTATGCTCTGCCTGGAACCTGCGAAAAATCCGAAATGGAGTTTTGATAAAAGAATTAACTAATCGCAGGGAATCTTAACTCCATTTATTGATATTTTACCTGGAGTTACATGGGCACCATATTTGAACTTTTCCATGTTGGTCACTTCTAAAAATTTTTTCATCACTGGAAGTAACCAAATCCCAATAAGCTTGGCTCATTGCAGTGTATGCCTGAGCGAATTCAAGCCTGGGTTCCGGGATTCTTCGTTTGTCACGGGTTTTATCGCCGGCCTGTAATTGGGGATAACTACATCATGGTAACGCCGCCGTATTTTTGAACTGCTACAATTCATTCTTAGTTGCCTTTTGATGACAGCAGCTCCACTGGTCAACAAACGCTGATCTAAACAACTTTGTCGCACTTCTCGTCCTGTTACCTAGTTGTGCAACGAGGCCTCCCATTTTCGGTCTTCTTTTTAAAGCCTCATCACCCTCCCTATATCGCTTGATCCATCTATCAATAGTGCTCCTATCTAATTCTTATTCTCGGGCAAGCGGTCACCCCCACTCCTGCCTCCACCATCCCTATAATTTTGCCTCTATTTGCTTCGTTTAGCGGCATATCGGTCTGAATGAAATGAATGACGGGCTACCGTAAGTTCTCCTCGAGTAAAAACGACAGTGTAAGAAACAGACAGACTTTCATTTCCCCATTTTACTCTAACCTACCATTCTGCCGATAAGCGCCACCTCGGGACGGCCTCGGGACCTGAATAGCCAGGCGTTCTGGCCTGGCTATTCAGGTATAACGCGGCACACGAACTCACTGGCATTCCGATCACCATCTCGTAGACCACAGGGAGGGATCAAGGGGTAGGGGCGATCCCCCCCCCCCCCTCCCAAAACGCGGAATATTTTTTGGACCTAAAACTGAAAGCCTGAATTTTTTTTTCCTACGAAGTACGGTTTTAGGTAGGTATATTCATTAACTATGTAAGACTTTATTCTTCATTTTATAAGAGTCGCAGTACATCAAAATAATATTTCACGAAAAAGGGTAACAAAATAAGCACGCTGAAATTCGCCTTTTTGCAGTTGGTTAATTACGAATTCCTGGGAGGAGAGGCCCGGAACCCCTTTTTCCTGGGGTGTACTCCATCCCCCAGAGCCGCCGCGGCACGAAGGTGCCCCAATCTCTGGTTGGAGCCGCCCCTGGTAGACCGGAACATGGACAAAATATTTTAAGCGCTATTACCTCTAGCACCGAAAGTAGTAGGTTTTATTGTCATACGCTCGTGTGGTTTTCACCGTGCTAGCACCGAAAAAAACTTTCGGCAATGAACGATACTTAAAAGCATGAAATAAACCCTAGTGACTACACGGAGCGTGAATACTGACAAAACTGCATTTACGAGGCGACGTTCTATTGAAAGGCACCAAATTAGTTTTTGTGAAATAAGAGAGTAAATTCCACCGTCAAGTAGCAGTAGAAGGAAAATACTATTTTCAGTTCTCCAATTGACTGTGAGAGCAAGGGTAACCCCACTGAAGTTAAGGGTTATTTTATATAACTAACTGTTATAAATTGCAATTAAAGTATTTATCCCCAACAGTAGCGTATCAAAGCTACCTTGGTGCACCTTGGCGCCCGGGGCTAACTAGATGGTAGCCGCACCCCGTAGAAAAAAAATTATTTTTCTTCAACTAAAAAAAGATGTTTTTCAATTTTGGCGCCCCCCCTCCCTTTACGGCGCCCGGGGCGGCCGCCACGTTTGCCCCCCCCTTGTTACGCTACTGATCCCCAAACATAGCATAAGGGGTAATTTATCCAGTTTGAATGAGACGATTATCGAGCATTCTCCCAACCCTTCCACGAGGTCGTAAAAGTTTGCGAGTTCGAGTGAACCCCTCGTGACGACATTTCCAAAGACGATGGCGACCCTTGTGTGGACTCACAGAGCTTTCGTGCGCACAGAAATTGTTTTTTGTTCAAATCTTCTTCGTGATAAAGAATAGTACGCATTGGATAATAGTGAATATATAATTGATAAATCTCAACACAAGATATTTTCTCCAGTCGTCCCAGTGCTGGGCTTTCCTGTCTGTGCGTAAGGCGCACAGGAGTCATACCAAAAGAGAAAAAAATCGGCCTAGTCGTGGCAGAAACCTGACTCTGCAGCTGCATTTTTTTTTAGTCATAGTGGTTTAATCATCTTGCGCTCACTCTATAATGAATAGTAACCGGTTATGGCAGGTTTGAACAGTCAATAGGCAGTATTTCATTATTTCTAACTTATCTATATATCTAATACACAGCAGTAGGTAATCTCACCCTAAGCTACATCCTTCTTTAAATCTTCATAGGTTTTTCCCATTCATCTTATCCAAAATGCCTATCCTTTTCCTCTCTCTTCCTTTTTTACCAAGCATTCTTCCTTCTATAGCTTCTTCTGAATCCCAATGCCCCACGATATGCCCGTCACCCACACTCTTTGTCTACCTTTATACTTCGCAACAATTTTCTCTTCTCCCCAAATCTTTCCAGCACTTCCTCATTTGTTTTTCTATCCGTATCTTTTCCATCCTTCTCCACACCACACCTGAAAAGCCTCCAGTGTGCGTTCATATTATTTTCTCATAGTCCACGACTCTGATACATATAACGCTACGCTCCATATAAATGACTTTACTAATATCTTTTTTTTCTTTACTTAAGGTCTTTGCCAACAATTCTTTTCTTTTTACAAATGCTTTTTTCGCCAGTGCAGTATTCCTTCTGATGTTCCACCAGTACCCATTTTATTCTAAAATACTTCCTACGTCTGTAAAATATTCCACCTATTCCAATTTATTACCTTCAACTCGAATATTTAATTTAGCCTTCCTTTATTTTTGGAAAGTTTCACTACGTTCGTTTTCTAAAAATTAGTCTTCATTCCAAACTACTCACACTCCAATCTCTGTAATCTTATAGCTGACAGACTGACCAACACTTTATAATCTGCAAATCTAACCGACATGATCAACTCACCCCCCACTTTCAAACCCTCGTCCACTCCCTCCCATGTATCTCTTACTTGTGGCCTATTCTCCCCATGCTTCTCTCTCGTGCGGTAGGAAGCGTGGGGCAGGAAAGGTTCTCTATAGTTTTCGCAGGGGTATGCATTAAAAGATGTTTCATTTTTATGTATAAATTAAAATACTTTTCTCACGATCTTTGTGTGTCAGTAAAATGGGGAAAAAGGACAAAATATTACTTTTTGAATGCTCATCATTAAGTAACGTAATAGAGAACTATTGTTAGAAGTAGTGCACGGAGGAAAAAAAATGTCATCCGACGGAATCGATCCCATATCTGGCACGAACTGGAGAGACCCGCCGTAACCATCACGGCCACGGTCCTACGAATGCTTCCAAAGCATTATATCTTTACATTTTTCATATCCGTCATTTGCATCAGTACTTCGAGTTGTGGATTTATGTATCCCTTAAGAGCAGTTCAGAGGAGTTTCCAAAGCAATTAGAACAAGGTTAATACAATTACTAATATCACAATCGATGACCCGAAAGGCAAAAGGCAGCGTGATCGTTCCGAAATACGTGAATACAACTCGGGTAATAGTTCCTGTGGAAAAGTTGTCACACAAACATGCGTGAAGAAATATTCTTTCCAATTCATCGTGCCAATCGATAAAATGTATTTAAAGTTTTTTAATTCTTCCAGGGATACACATTCTCTATGCATTTTCATCATTAATATGTGAATGGGGAACGGTCATGGGAACTGTATAACAGGTAGAAACTCAATTCCGAAAAGCGGCGAAAGTGGCGCCGCTCGATTTGTTGCATTACTTTTGAATCCGACTGTACAATGAATGAATGTATAATGAACATTAAGATATAGTATGCTCTTGGTAATACATACATAAATGTAAAACTGCATTTTCCCCAATAGTAGGTTTAACCCAATGATGATATGCCATATTACGCAGTTGAAATCGTCGAGCTACTTCCTAGGTACAGTAAAAGAAATAAGCAGAGTAAAATTTCAGATTTTTTTAAAAAGTAGCTGTTCAGAAATATATAATAATAAATAGTGTCTCTCCTAAAAGTTTTAAAATTGATATTGAATTCCTGAGTAGTCAGAAGGCTAATGCATTGTGTTTTTTGTTCAGGAATTTTCATTTTTGGTTCATTTGTCATTTATTTTCGTTTTGTCACTGAATCCAAACTTCTTTGGTAAAAGCAGATAAAACTAATGAAAAATTTTTATTGTTGTATGTGACCCCATTTAGTGACTTGAAATTATATTTTCTTTTCGTAGAAAGCTATTCTAATCATTACAGACTCTAAAACCTCAAAAAAATGACAAGTCCTCATTTAGTGTTTTTCCGCATTTAGTGTTTTAAATTTTGTCCCCACTGAAAAACCTTAAATCAGGATTCTACTGTACATAGTAGCAGCCAAAGCCCGTGAAATCTATGGAAAACTGCTATAATGTCGGTGTAGAGTTATCCACGGAGAATCTACGGGTGTCAGCATAGGCTTGGAGTTTATGACGCCCGTAAATTCTCCAGGTATCGGCTTGAAAGTGTTTAACTGTACTGGTTTCTCTATTGAAATTATCTTCTGTCATCGGAACATATAGAAGGTGGTGTATCAAAGAAGGTGTTATTTTATATTGTGGTATCGTAAAAGTCATACATTTTATTGAGCAGAAGTACCCCAGAACAAAGTGCTGTAGATAATTTGATCATAAAATTCCCCATAGTACCGTATTTACTCGTGTAAGCCACGCTTTTTTCCCGAAACACGAGTGAAAAAATGGGGACATGCAGCTTACATGAATCCTCCGGATTTTCGTGTAAGCCGCACACCATTTTTCCTCAAATTCCTTTTGTTTTTTCCTCCTAAGTTTTGCATTTTGTGAACATGTTGACATTAATTGGTAAGTATGGTCTAGTAGTAAATCATACATTATAAAGTTTTCTGAAATTTCGAAGTAATTAGTAATAAAAATCTGCATTTAACAAAGTCTGAGTGTACAACGGAACTTGAAGAAATGCTAGATAAGAATCACCACTTGTCTGTATGATGGTCTAGTAGTAAATCATACATTATAAAGTTTTCTGAAATTTCGAAGTAATTAGTAATAAAAATCCACATTTAACAAAGTCTGAGCGTACAACGGAACTTGAAGAAATGCTAGATAAGAAACACCACTTGACAAAACAATAGATTTATCGTGTATAGATCGTACATAGGACAACACACTGTAGCACCAATATGTATTTAAATCTACATTGTATCCTGTAAGCTGCCGCAAGGGGGCAGCATCTTTATGTCTTTTCAAAATTGTAAGCAGAATGTGTTTTGCTATCACGTATCTGTAGCACCATTTTTACGCTCCTTTATTAGATAGCTCCTTTTGCATACATATTAAAGCTACATTACAAAGACATGACAAAGAATTTGTTATATATTAGCAAGAGTCATATGACTCGGAGATTATACCTTCATACATCCGCTCCGTGTGTGAAAATAGTAAAAGAGTTCGGATCGATCATTTGGCATTTTAAAATAATAAGCAATTATCACCCTAAAAATGAATTATAATGTGAAATTGCGATCGTTTCCTGTGAGTACAAAACTACATATTATAAGCGATGCCAAAAAAATAGGAAGTCCAGCTGCAGGAAGGAAAAATGGTGTATCTAAATCTAGCAGTGACGAAAACTAAAAATGAGAACTGTTATGATATGAATATTCATTAGTGATTTATGATTCTATTTCCACGAATGTGTTTTTCTTTAGTTTTATAAGAATTTTAATTGGTATTACATTGAGCTTAGTTTTTTCCGTGTGTTCCCAAGACTTTCCGGTGTTGTTAAATGGTCCCAGACCACAGCTACTGCGCAGAGACCACCACTATCAGGTACAGATGGCATTCTGCTTTTATTTGTTGATATGGCAACGGATTTCCATAGTAATAGAGTAATCACGGGTTGAAATTGTATATATTCCTGCAATTATTTCAGTTGGGTGATATTTTGAACAGATCCCATTTTTATAGTTGGATGATGAAATTGTATGTAACTGTGATTATTGTGAGATGCTACGAGAAACAGATGCACAGTAAAAGAGGCCATGAATCGATGCACAGTGAGATGACGATTGTGATGATATTAACACGTAATTCAATCAGTTAATGAGAAAGATGTACACGTAATTAAGGCACAGCATATCTATTAAAGAACGTGCATTCATGTTTTACCTGAAATGATGCAGACCCAAGGGCAAAAAATATAATTTTTGACTGAAATAATTTTTTTCCTCACGAGCCTACCGTAAAATAGGGGTGTGCTGGCTTACACAATTAAATACGGTATAGGGAAAGCAATACATCCAAAGACACTGTGGAATGAATACTCCTCATCAGGTAGCACAAGGAGTTCTGAATAGCACAAGGAGATCTAAAATTCATAATCTTATGATTTTCATGGAAAAGTGCTTGGCAGTTTTCGCACAGTTTAACAAAAAGGGGATAGCAGTAAAAGAGTTTAACAGAGATTATATTTGTATCTCTACAGAAAGTGTCATATTATATCTATAATTTATGAAACTTGACGTTGAGTTATAGCTCAATTGGTTATAACTATACTCAGCAGAAAGTGTTAAGAACGTCGGTTTTTTTGTTCTGTAATGTTCGTAAAAATGCATTTTATTTTAAAAACTCTATCAGATTCTTCAATACATCCCTCCCAATGTCCATTATCCTATGAGAAAATAATTTAGTATATTTTCCTTTGTGTAGCTTAAGATCATTATCATAAGTCATCAATCTTCAGATTGGTTTGACGCAGCTAACCACTGAGTCCTTCTATCGGCTAATCTCTTCATATTTACGTATTTCTTCTCTTTCACGTCCTTCATCACTTGTTCCATATGAGGCCTTACTTTGCTATTCTTCCCATCCATTTGTCCTTCAATGATTGTCTTCATTAGGTCATCGTGTCTTAAGATATGGCCGATTAAGTTATCCCGTCTTCTTCTTAGAGTTTTCAGCAGACTTCTCTTTTCTCCCACTCTTCTTAATACTTCTTCGTTTGACACTCGGTCAATCCATTTAATCTTCAAATCATTTTTGTGTTATAGCACCACATTTCGAATGCTTCCACCCTTTTCTTCTCCGCTGCTGTCATCATCCATGCATTACTGTCATAAAGAAACACGCTCCAGATGTACGTTCTGATGAATTGCTTCCTTACTTCCAAGCTTGTATTTCCAGCTGTAAGTAGGTTCTTCTTTTGATAGAATGCTCTCTTTGCCTGGGCTATTCTACTGACTATTTCTTTCCTGCTTCGTCCATCGTTGGTTACTCGGGTTCCTAGGTAACAGAACTCTTTCACCTCTTCCAGTTTTTGCTTCTGTAGTTAAACGTTGGTTTTGGCCTCTTCTCTTTTGCTGCACACCAATATCTTAGTTTTCTTCTTATTGATCTTCAGCTGATGTCTGGCCGTTGTCCTTTCCATGGTTGTTAGCATCTTATTCAGCTCCTTCTCTGAGTCTGCTATGAGAGCTATGTCATCAGCAAATCATAGCATACTGATTGTTTCTCCGTGGATGTTCACCCCAGAGCACTTCTCCTTGACTTCATTGATGGCTCTCTCGATGTAAACATTAAAAATTATGGGAGACAGTGCACAGCCTTGTCTCACTCCTTTCCTTATTCTTGCCTCTTCACAGCTGGGTCATGATTTAATCACAGCTACTAGCTTAAGATATTGTACGAAAAGGTTTTGGCTTGTGTAGCAGGGAGGACTAGAAATGGGCAACTTGGTAAATTACATTTAATTAATTTTCCAAGTTCAACATTTGAATGTGAATTGTTTGATTTAATTCTCTTTTTAGCTCGCACAGCTGTGCGCATTGCTTTTCGTCATTAACAGGTTGACTGCCTTGGTGGACATAGAGATGGGCGACTCGGTAAATTACCGTGGTAATTTTCGTAAATTACCGTGGTATTTTACGTAAATTACCAACACCCCTGAAAATTACCATAATAAACGGTAATTTTCAGAAAAGTTCTTTTTCAGAAAATTTCTTCCTCACAAAGAAAACTTTGGATTGGGTGATATTATAAATTAAGAAGCTAAAACAGTTTTGTTTACATTGTGTCCGTGATTAATTCCAATTAATTCAGTGTAAAATAACAAATGCACATTGCGCAGAGGTATGTCTTTGGAACGAAAATTTCTCATAGTGTGACAAAAGAGAGGCAAATTGCGTGTTGCTGCCAACTTTGTCATAATTTTTTTAATGAGTTATATAATAGATAAACATCGTGATATGTTTGATATAAGCATCGGCATTTATATCTCAATGCCATTTGATTTCGTTTTGAGTCCTCTGATTAGTATTTGCAGCTCAAAACTTAAAATTACCGGAAAATTACGGTAATTTTCGAAAATTACCGTAATTTACCACAGTAATTTACCTTAATTGAAAATTATGGTAATTTACCCATCTCTAGGGAGGACATGGTTGAAGTCACCCCATGTTACGGTACCTATAGACTTTTATTTATTAATAATAATAATTAATAATAATAATAATTATTATTATTAATAATTATTAATATAAATAATAATAACTTTATTGAGAACCTGGGATCTATGTCGCCCAGGTTCCAATGGAATACATATAACATATGAATTACAATGTGATGCATTACCTTAGATTGTACAGAACTTTGCCAAGGAGTAGAACTGTTAAAATGTTTCTGTAATAAAGGTCCTCAGAGAGGCAACAGTACAGCTATACCGATTCATAAAGCATAATATCATGTGACAAAACTTTCAAAAATTTCAGAGATTTAATGCAAAATCCGTCGGGGTGCATACATAACTACGCTGGCAAAAAAAGAACAAATGGTTAACAAAACAAACAAAAAAAATCTTAATTTTTCCTTTAAGTTAAGGTTAAAACTGTTTGCATTTGAAACTAAAGTACCTTTTTAAATATTTTGCACGACTTGCAAACATAATCAGTCACAAAATTCATAACGCACAGATTTTCAAGATAATACCCTTATGAATATAAATAACTTTGTACCGAATCCATCTGGATTACATCACCAACCACATATGCATAAATGAAGATGATTTTGATTTTATATTTTGTTTTCTTTTGTTGCAAGCAAGAAAGCAATAGACAATATCGAAATATTTAGACAAGTTTTACCAATAGCTCTGGCATTTGGATAAAAAACATGATTAACGACATCATCATTATTCATCAATCCTCAGATTGGTTTGAAGCAGCTCTCCACTGAGTCTTTCAATCGGCTAATCTCTTCATATTTTAATGTATTTCTTCTCTTTCACATCCTTCATCACTTGTTCCATACATATCTCACTCGAGGCCTTCCTTTTCCATTCTTCCCATCCACTCTTCTCTCGACGATTGTCTTCATCAGGCCAACAGTGTCTTAAGATATGGCCGATTAAGTTGTCCCATCTTCTTCTTAAGAGTTCTCAGCACGCTTCTCTTTTCTCCCACTCTTCTTAACCCTTTGCGGTCCAATTTTTTTTGTGGAATTCAAGTAGTAGCCGAAAGAAATACTATTTGCAAAATAAGTGAAAAGGCTTCATAAGGTACTAGAAGTTCACAAAAGTGACATAAGATAGCAGCACCTTACATGAAATGCGCATAATCGCAGCGCCATCTGATGTCGAGCTCAACTCGACGTTGCACCTGCTGCTAGAGCTAGGCCTGTCGAGCCAGCCTCAATGTTGGACCGCAAAGGGTTAAGACTTCTTCGTTTGTCACTTGGTCCATCCATTTTATCTTCAAGGTTAACGACAACAACATTTATTTTTAATTATTTTTATTATTAATATTATTCAGGGTTTATAGGAACCTGGAAATCCTGGAAAACCTGAAAACGTCAGGGAAAATGAAAACGGCCATGGAAATTCCGGAAAAGTCAGGGAATTTAACGTGTAGTCAGGGAAAAGTCACAAAACGTTCAAATTTCGTAATTTATCACCTGAAAATGCCACGAGATTGAAAACTGCACATCGGAGCGGAGGGCGGGGTGAAGGAGGGGACGACTGGCCTCAGGACAACTTCGCTGTGGAGGAGGCAGCCCTGTTCTGGTTCTTTCTGGCTATAGCCTGCGCGATTTGGTGAAAAGATTTGCGAAAGATGTGCGAATTCATATTCTCATTTTCATTATTTGGCAATTTTTCCAGGAATGCTTCGCTTTGTCCCTCTGGCGACGAAAAAGTTATTCTCAGTCAAATTTGATTTCACTTAGCCAACTTTGTAGAAGGATGTGAGGAAGAAAAAATCAAGATTGATTCAAAGAGCTACTTTAACATGACATCAGGTTTGAAGGAAAAGCCAGGTTAGCCTTCTTTGCATATATTTTTCTGCAATTAAAACCCTTTCTGAAGGCATATCAATGTAAGTAATCATAATTTTTATTTTGCTGACTTAAAGTTGTTGATCTCTTATTACTGGAAGTTCATATGATTAATATGAAAATGAACCTACAATTTTTCATAAGTTTAGACTTCTCTGCTTCCTCACTACCACTTTTATCTCTATAAATGACCTAAACCTTGGAGTTTTCAGGCGCTCAAAAGTCAGGGAAAATGAAAAACTCCTATAAACCCTGTTATTATTTTTTAAGATTAATGAAAACAACATAAGGAGAAAAAACTTTAAATATCAAGTAATCAGAGATAATATTTATATCCCTGTAGACTGTTTCGCCTCCCAGACAGTCGGTGAGGAGGAAAGGGAACAAAGGTGGTCCAGGCGGGTCGTATTGTTTTGTCGTGGGTTGTACGAATAACTCACGGACGCCCGGTGTCAGCCTTCATCGAATCCCTAAAGATAAAGATCGAGCACTGAAGTGGTTGCAGAGGGCTGGGAGAATGGACTTGTCGGGGTGTGCCCCAGCGAAGCTGTACAAGTCGTACCGCATCTGTGCCGATCACTTTGACTCGTCTCAGTTTTTGCATTCTGGACGGCTGATTTGGAGGGCCATGCCGACGAGATTTCTTGGTGAGACACTAACGATTTCGTTTCTAATGGCATTTGACTTAATTACTGATTTACAGCCTTGTTTTTTCCCCGAAGCCATGTTGTGACTAATGTTTTTGCTTTTAGATCGGATTTACGACACATAACTTGTACCGAAATGAGGTCATCGATGGGTACTGAAGTTCCTGACCTTGAGCCAAGAGGTAGGTATCATCTTATTCAAGAATCTTTGGCATAGGATTGTGGAAATATTCTATATTCATGATTTATTAAGGTGCAATGGTCAATTTCCGTGCCATTTAGTATATAGTCTGACGCAGGTATCGGCGTGAAATGCCATTATCAAAGTCAATTCCTTGATAAAGATGTCCTGTTGTGTTGCATTTTCTCCTTGGTAATGGAATTTCTTGTGAAAATCTGGGTTGGGAATGTTAATTTTACAATCCGAGTTGTGGAAGGCCATCTAGCTGATTTGAGAATAACAATAGTAATAATTTTATTTCGTCCGTAAGGTTTGTACCCGTAAACTTAGGAAAAATCATAAGTACATGAACAGCAAATGCAAAAAGGTAAAAACATATCATAGCAACATATATCAAAAGTCATGAGAAGCATTTTACAAGTAGAGAAATTGTCCCATAGAATAAAATGTATTCAGAAATTTCTTTAGTTTCTTTTAAAAAATAAGTTTGCTGCCAATCAAGGGGGAACATGCACTATTTTTTTACAACTCTTTGAATGTGAAATTTATTACCTGTAATGTGCTTTGCGAAAAATTTGCTGAAAAATTAAGTTGTGTTGCAAAGATTTTACTCTTTGAAAATTGTACCTTTTCGGCAGCTTAAAAATGACGTCATCGCATGACCTCATGGCACGGTATCACTATGGGCGTTGTTTATCTGTTTATGATTGGAGGTACGTTGTTAAATGAATACTTGACGATAACGCATGTATTTATCTCATTTGTTTAAGCCAATAAACGATTGTATTTTGAATTTTTATTTACGTAGTATGGATGGTAACGAGTAAATCCTCCATAAATTATATAATGCCTGTTTAGTGCCCAAGAATTTCTACTACGTCTATGCAATCGTTAGTTTTTTTAAGAAGAACGCCGCCATGAAGGAGTCAACCAAAGAAAATTGTCGGAATGTGCTTTTTTAAGTATTTTTTCAGTCATCGTTTCGTTCGGGAAATGGCTAAAAACCTCAAAACAACATATTCACTTCATTTTATTTTAAAAATAAATGTCTATCTCCGTAGCAATATGGAACCTATACCGTGCGGTGACGTCAGAAGGCGCTTCTGGTCACGTGACTTTCGTCAATTTTCGGGAACATTTTAATTGCATTCAATAATCTTTGTGTCTAGCATAGAAAATTTTGGCTATTTGAATTCGCGAGAAAATTTCTCATCAAGTACATCATTAAACTTCGAGAAACAAATTTCATGCATATTCCCCATTGTATCTAATAATGGGAGATAGTTATATAATATATGTTATTATATAGTCTTATGTACCTTCATTAATCATGAAGACAGGTTTCATATTCTCCTTTATATCTGTTTATGTTAATGGAAGTTATAAATTTGTCTAGTTGCCCTCACAGAAAAGTGTTACTGATTATCAGTAATTAATCACCAAAGATTATTAGTAATGTAGTAAATAATTACTAATATTTTGTAATTAATTACTGCTGTTCAGTAATAATTTTCTGTAAGGATGATTAGATGTGCAAACTTTCATCTACTCTCATGTTTTCAGTTTTTAGCTAAATGAAAGTGTTTTATCTCGCAAACTTATCTACATTTGCTGTGGGAATGTGTGTACATTCTTGTGCTTAGCACGTCTGATTTAATTGTACATTGCTCAGGATTCAGTTGAGGTCCGGGAACATGTCCCACTTCTCCATTAGTTAAGGAGGTTGATCTGAAAAGTGAAAGTCGTCATTTTTTTTATATTTTCAGCACTTATAGAACTAAAGTTCCTCTATCTAATAAAATAAAGATAATACCAACCCATACTCCTTTTTGCACAAATTGCATTTGAAATTACGTACGATTAGTGGCGATAATGGCCGTCACATGGGAACATAACATTTAAAAATACCAGAGTTTCATGTCGTTTTTGCAAAAAAAACTGATATTTTATGCATAATTTCACAAGGAATAAAATGACACGAAAAAGCATCAACCTACCGTATTTTTCGCTATATCCACCAATTTCTGCACTTTATAGGAGACGAAATGTTGTAGTTGACATCAAGTGGCGCTGGGGTCGCTGTTGCCACAATGGTTGGCATATGAATAATATCATTACTAAGGAGATATTAAAGAATTTTTCAAGAAATATTATAACATAACGTTTGATAGTAATATTCTGGTGTTATACATGAGTAAATTCATAGAGTACATGAATTTATTTCTGTAACGTAAATGCTGAATTGACTCAATCATCATGAGCTGATTAAAATTATGATAAAAAAGAAATCCTTTGACTTTCCATCGTATTTCTTGTGATAATTATGGCTTTCAGTAGCTTAGGTAATTTTCTTTGTGAAGTAAGGATCACTTAGCAGGCATATACTCTTACTTAAATTAATAAGATTCCTTAGACAACTTGACTTGAGAAGTTGCAAGTCAACATCCTTAACCCATTGGCTTAAAGAGACGGCGATTCACTGGCTGGAAGAACTTGGCCTTCCGTTAAAGAGCCAGCAAATCGCCGAGTCCCTTAATTTATTTGTTTATTATAAAATATTTATCATTCAGATTTTTCACATTTAGTGTCATTAATGAATAATTAATATGCTATTAATGCAAAAAAATCCATGATAAGGGCTGTAAAATTTTTAATCAATTAAAAATAAACGCAAAATTTGATTTCAATAAAAAAGTGTGTAATAATTGGCAAAAAAGGAGTAAAAAATACTAAGACAATGGATCAAAGCCTTCTCGTATTGAATTTTATTTTCATTTAGTCAATGAAAATATTTTGTAAACTGACATTAATTGTGTTTACTCATTGTGAGTATTTGATGATGGAGTAAAAACAGAATTAATTTTCATTTTTCAGAAAATGAATACTGCAGCAATTTGTATGTTGGAGTGAAGGACATAATTGAAGTTGTATCTGTGATGGAGGACCTGCCATAGAATATGTGCTTGTGTCCATGAATTAAAAATTATCAGAATAGTGTTACGAAATGTAGGTGTTCACCAAGGTGATATTTTAGGCCCTTTGCTTTTTCAGTTGTTTTTGTTTGAAGTATCACACTTCAGAATGCTTGTATTCATTATAAGTAATATTTATAAATGATATTCGATCAATCAAATTAACTGTGCATTGATAATTATAATGTTTTCAGATTTTACATGCTTTTTTTGCGAAACCAAATTTTTTTCTGAACCGTCTAATGTTTTATGGCCACCTTTACAGAATGCTCCATGTTGGAATATCTTGCTAAATCATAACCTGTTTACATCTTGGATGTACAACTCTGAGGATAAATGCTGTGAAGAAAGAACTGGCTGTAACCTCCCATTCGGCTCAGGCAATAAATAAATTCAGGGCATAAGAGCAAGAGATAAAGAGTCTGCCAAGAAAGTGAAGGCATTGGTACTCAATGGTATGAAGAGCCAAAGGCTGATTCCTTGATGCAAATGAAGGATTACTGGACATGAAGAAATGCTGCCAAGTGTAAATACATTACCAAAATGACCAAGGAAAAAAATACAGATATCTCCAATAGTGAGTGATCCAAAAAAGACTTTTTGAACAAGAAAAGATATGTTTTGCTAAATTCAAGGATTGCAAGATTGCTGCAAAAATCTTAGTTAACCACTGCTTTATAGTATAGCTTGGTTAACTGGAATTACGGGCTGAAAATGAACGCTAATCCTTGAATTTACCCTAGAGTAAGCACCTAACCCTTATAGAAAATTTCAAGTAATTAATTGCTGAATAAACGCAATAAAAATAGATATAATTACAGTGATTAATAAGCAAATAGTTCACTACTACCAGCTAAGATTTAATACCGAGCTATAGTGATTCCATCCTGGCCTATGTAATTAATTACTGGTCATTCATTATGTGGGATCGCTCAAATTTATAAATTGGGTTTAAACCCTTAGAAACAATCGGGAATGTATAAATGACACATTCTGCATTTCAGAGTTTTTTTACCCATTTTTATGGGAGATATACAGCATTAAAATTCAATGCAGAGTGGTGATCATGCTCACTCTACGGAAAGTACACCAAGTCCTCAACTTACGCGGTTAATTCTTCCCAAAATTTTTCATGCAAGTAGAAATCCACTTAAGTCGAAACACCACAACTTACCTATCTTTTTTTGGAACCAATAGCAGTGCCGTTTTCACGGCGGCAATCTGCAACGGTTACAGAAAATGCCATATTTTGAGAGGCCGTTTTAAATTAACATAATGCGAAAAAGCCGAGAGTGACACAAATACAATCTTTCTTTCACTGGATATTTAAAATTTAAAATGAGTATAATTACCCAAAACTTCTTTTTTTGCTGTAATGGACAACAGGCATCATCTATGGAGTGGATAATTAACTACGCGTCGACTTACGCGGGAAGGTCAAACCACGCCAAAGAAAGACGTTGATGCCTGATCACATTAGACTTTTTCACCATCACGATGATCAAATGTCACCTATCGAACTACGTAATGTCGTAAACTAGAGTTGGGGTTCCGAACATCTGTAGTTCGGCATCAACTCTTGCGAGCTTGACAATCAGTCGCGGGTCGTCACGCGGTTGAATCTGTCACGGCAACAGAAACGTGGAGAAACGCAAGCATGTCACCGGCCTAACTGAAAATTCACGTAACTCTGGATCCATGTAACTCAGGTCCGCGTAAGTCGAGCACTTACTGTAGTTCTCAGCCACCGGTACATAGAATCCGCACAAGTGGTATTCAAATCTTTATTCCATTGATTCAATTGAATATTCTTTGGATACGTTCGACTCTTTTAACCATGGATTCGATAGGATTCAACCATCTTCGAATCCCTGCCCCAACCAAAACTTTACTTTGGAATGTACAGTCACTTCCAAAAAAAAGTTAACACTTCAGAGCCGAAATTTTTCGAAGTCCTGAGTTGACGATGATTTGACAACGCTGCGTCACGGCTGCATCAGGACGGGGGAGGAGGGAAGGGGGTTTGTTTTTGGTTAGAACTTCACGAGGTTCCGCCCAGAGGGAAGCCGTGACTCAGCGTTGTCAAATCACCATCAACTCGGGACTTCAAAAATTTTCGGCCCTGAAGTGTTAACTTTTTTTTGGAAGTGACTGTACAAAATGAATTTCCTTTTCCGAAGTGGTAACCATGCCTACTCCACGAAACGTATTTCTATTGGCTAGCTCCGTCGTGACATAAGAAGTGAATGAATATCGCAGAGGGAGGCAGAACAATAGGGTGCAAATGTCTGCAAATCATTACTAGATGCATCATTCTTGTAGGTTAAAGATGCAGAAGATATTTGTAGACATTCAGTAAATAATTTGTCTCTTTGTGGGTACTGTGATCCAGTAATTATTCACTCTATTCAGTAAATAATTATTGCATTCCAGCGATGAATGGATGGAACTCAATAAAATATTACTACAGCGCAATAATTATTTAGTGTAGACTGGCTGTTAATCACTGCTAGTAGTAATTAATTACTCACCAATTTATTACTGAGTTACTCAGTCTTTTTATTACTACATAGATTCTTATCTAATACTTAACTAATCTTCTATAATTAATCACTAGAAACTTTCTGTAAGGGTGAGGTTTACTGAACAGCATTTTAAAAGAAGTTTTTTGTCTTCGAAAGCCTTGCATGAAATAAAAGTTCCAGTGGTTAAAGATGACTGGTTAATTCATCACAAAAAAATAGTACTTAAACATTTAAAATTTAGATGGAGGATTGCATGGAAAAGAGGCAGATAATATTATTACAGCTAACAAATTAATCATTCTGTTTAGATTTCATGAAACTGAAATATCAACTGTACTCCCCAGTGATATTTTCTTTGTTTAATAAAACGTATGAAAAATGTTTAGTTTTCAAACAAAAATTAAAAATATGACAATCTCTAGAATTATTGACATTTATTAATTTCACACCAACTTGTAGATAGAAGAAGAGAAAATAGATTATTGTAACTAAATAAAAACATAAAATACACCACTTCCGTGAAGGAATTTTGAGATTTGATATCAGATGCATGTAGCCTACAGATATAACGAAGAACAATTTTAAACTCTTGAATACACTAAATTTAATGGTGAATATTCAATTTAAAATTAATTTTAATTCATTGTCGATATAGGGGGTGATTGTCAAATATCATTACAAAATGTGCTAACTTAGCCTATATTTTTTATAAAAATTTATTGATTTTACCTTTATTTCATTTAATTATAAAGGTGAACAGTCACTTCTGTGCCAATCGTTCGTTTTTCGGCTAAAAAGTTCGTTTTCCAAAATTTGTACTCATATCAGAAATGTTAATAAAATTTTTAAGTGTTACAATCTGAAAGTTATTTCTACTGATAGTTGCACACTTATTAACATTACATCTGTCCTCTTTAAAATTAAAGTGAAGTATGTACTTGAAAATTGAATTATTTTTTTCATTTAATTTATTAAATTGTGGTTGCTGTAAAGGCCGTTGTACACGGTACAATTTCTTGTACAAGAACTTGTACAATAAATTGAACGGCGAGATTGGACCAAGATATTGTACAAGAAGTTGGTTCACGGTCGTACACGATCAAAGATTTTCATGCAATTTGTGCGCCAATAACATGCGCAGATATCATTTTCTGTCCAACAGCTGAATCGCGATATCCGATGACGATAGTATTTTGAAAATACTGCTATGGGTTACAATGATTTGCTACGATTAATCCTAGCATTAATAAAATGAAATTTTACGATTGGTTACTTGCACTCTTTCATCGGCTCATGAAACCCATCATTTATCGTCCAAATAACATGTTTATGCTTGTTGCTAATACTTCCTTATTGGTTCAATAACCTCATCTTAATTTCATTGAGGTTTAATGTTTCCCAGTGTGTCCAACTCATCTTTTGAGAAATAGAACACTTCCGACGCGACCGACGAATATCACAATATGGAAGCAACAAAGAATATCATAATATGGAAGCAACAAAAATGGAAGTTTTGCCACGATAATAGGAATAAAAGTGATCCCAAACACATGAACACCAACCTTACGAATACTAAACGAACGCATCACTACCGTCACATGTCATGCGCAGAAGCTACGGAGTGGATCTTGGACGGTTTCATACAATAATGTAGAGCATGATCTAATTTTTTGTACAAGAAATTGTACGAACCCCTCGTACACGATACAATTTGCGCATTGTACAAGTTCTTGTACAAGAAATTGTACCGTGTACAACGGCCTTAATAAGGGTGAGTAAAATTAAAATTCTCATGTTTGTAATGACACCATAAATAGATGGCAACCCTATAACCATTGCTGGCTGGGGAAAACCAATAAACCCAAATTGTTTATGAACCAGAAGGCCCATCCCTGAGAGCACACAGCTTTTTATATAACCCAATGTAAACGCAAGTTCAATGTATACAACTCTTGTACAACAGACGTACACCAGATGCAGACATGAAAAACAAGGTTTACTTTTGGTATACTGCCAAATTTGTGCTCTCAGGGATGGATTACCAGAATTATACCTGAAAAATATGTTCACCATGTTTTTTAATCTTCTTCTCTGAAATTTTCATGCCTAAATATTTATGTTAGCTTGCATATCCAATAAAACAATGGGGGCGTTTACTCGGGACCGAAATCGCAATTTTGTGCACGATATAGTTAGATGGAAACGAAAAAAGAATTTTAGTGAAAAAATTAATCTTCAAACCACAACCATTCACTAATAAATCAAAAATGAAAATAAGCAAAAGGTGACGCCCATTAAAAAAAGCTGCTGTGATAACATTGACGTCACTTTCCTCCCGTCCTTGAGTGCTTTTAGGGGAAGGGAAGGGAGTGGAGGGGGGTTCTCTGAAGGTCTGCTCACACAGATCCTGTCGCAACCGCTCCTATTGGCCGAGTCAGCTGTATTATCCCCCCATTGTGACAGGGCAAAGTAGCTTTGCGGGCTCAGTTGTGATTGGACACAAAGTCGATATACGTCAGAGGTTGCACCACGCCCACTTTTCCGAAAGGGTTAATAAAAACATCAGTTTTTCGCCGCTTAAAACTCAAGAGATAATTGTCGTATCAAAAAACGGAAAAATACGGGTCTTTTTATTTTACAAACTCTATCAGATTCGGCAATAAAAAAAATATGGTAAGCAACCCCATTGTATGTGAATCATTATTGGTCAGCTTTCGCAACAAAAAATATACAATAGCAGATTCATAAACAAGAACTCCCAAACCATTTCAACATATCCCTTAGAGAGTAATATTACAGAATGGCTACTGATTTACTAGCCTTTAGGTTTTAAATTTCTTGTATTTAGTGATTATTTCAATAGTATTTACCAATTAACACATTCAACCCGAAATATTTCTAGTGTGCAATCATGAAAAACGGAAAGCTTTTTCTGCCACATTAATTTGGCTAGTCACTTAAATGTAATTTTAAAATTAGTTAAAAATATTTTTGAATAACAAAACTCGATAATTTATTAAAGACACGAGTTCGCGTCCTTCAGAGAGGTCTTAATAGAGGTCATTAAGAGAGATGAATGTGCGTCCTTCGGCATCCTGGCAACACACCTCAGACACACATTCGCATCCGTCGGGTTGAACGTGTTAATCCTTGACTATTGGTAATGTTATTATTACGAAAGCAGTAAAAATATCATGACTAGTAATTAGGTAATTACACTTTCTATCAGTTATCAATTACTGAGGCAATTGTGGTGGGATAGGATACATTACACTACTTCAAATTATGTCTGGTTAAACCTTAAAGTGCCCACAGTGATGTTGGAAAATTTTCGTTAATCAGCCGTCGTCGCTCTGAGTGACTCTTTTTCCGAAAGCTATGAATGTTTATAAAAATTAAATGATTCATAATTTTATACTTTTTGCAAACCTCAGGTGACATTCTATTTAACTTTTTCTCACATTGAATTTATGTTCAAATTTTTAGGCTTAATTATATATTGTCATCTTCTTTCTGGTGATAATTTTCTGTAAAAGAGCCTGGCCGTCTTAGCAAGAAAGTAGGCAATTCTGCATGGCATTTAAATGGTTACTATAATTATCTTCGATAATAATAATAACCATTAATAATAATAAGTCATAATTACTAATAGGTCATAATTACTGAATTTGGAAAATTATTGTCAAAATGCCGATGTCGCTCTAAGCGACTTTTTCGGACTGCTATAAATGTAAATAAAAATTAAATGATTCATAATCTTATACTTAACTCTATTTTAACAAACCTCAGGTTACATTCTATTAAAATTTTTCTCACATTTAATTTATTTTCATATTTTTAAGCTTTATTATATAAATTGTTATTTTCTTTCGGGCAATAATTTTCTGTAAAAGAGGCTGGTGATTTTAGCACAAAATTAGGCAATTCTGCATGGCATTCAAAGGGTTAATATAATTATCTTCGATAGGTAAATAGGTCATAATTGCTGAATTTGATCCTCGATAACCACATAATTGTGCTCCTACCCTTGCTGTATGACATTTTTATTGTAATTTCCTGCCTAAAATGAATTTATCACCCAATGCATTGTTGATGATGTGGAAAGTATATGATATCGCTGTTGCTTGCCGATGGGAATGCATCTGTGTTATTGATTTCACTGGTTTAAAGAGGTTAAAGTGGGTATCATGCCTTATGTGTTAAAATGAGTGTGAGAAAAACGAAAGCGTACTGTATGGTGTGCTAAGTTGCAAATACACATTGCATGAAACACACTATTTCATATTTTTTTAGCGACAGCCATTATAGCATATTTATTATTTATGATACATTTATTAACGATAATATAAATATTATATGTTGATGAAAATATATTTGAATTCCAAGAACAAAGACGCCCAGAAAATCCACCAATTCCTACAATTATCTAAATGATGTGCATGATTGAAAAAGTAGTCGCACAGTAAAATCAACTGGAAAAAACTGTTGCTACGTAATATTTAAATCAAATTTATGATACCAATGTTACTATGAGTGATAAGTACCTAAGATTTAATTACAGGAGACTAGTAATCGAATGCTGAGTGTGAGTATTTAATTATTGCTAAACAGTAATAATTACTGAAATATTGACCAGCAGTTAACTATTCTTTGCTCATGTAATTTATCACGGAGACCAGTTTTAAATCACTATAGTTCACTTATTAATTACAGCTGGTAGTCGTGAACTACTTGCCAATAGGCTTGTTTCCTTCATTAAACAAAACAGAATTCATTAATTGCTATTCGTGCATCACCATTAAGGTATTAATTTTCCGAAAAAAGTTTGGATTGAGGAAACCCGGTTTACTAGAGAATTTAATGTTAGTTTTAAGACCATTTGTAAAACCTCAGAAATGGCAGGGTGTGCTGCCTTGTTATTGACGTAACATTTACGTATTGTTTACGTTGTGAGGCATATTGGAAATATTCATCTCCTAAACTTAGCATTGTATTTCAGAGCCCTGATGCTCTAGCGAATATGTATAAATTATAGCCAATGAAAACTATCAAATTTTGTAAAGTCTCCCCTGTTAAACATGGTATTAATAGTAGTTTTCTGTTTGTGGAGCCCTCTGTTACTGCAAAGCATGGCATGAAGTCTGTGTGACTATGGGCCAATGGAATTTAAAATGAATACTAACTGCTTTTAAAGGAATCAACTGCACAAATATTATTAAATAAACAAATAAAAGTTAATCACCATAAATGAACTGAATAAAAGATACTATTTAATGAGCTGTAACGGAGTGCACCGGCTGCTTCGAAATTTCCTCAACACCACCTGGTGGTTGGTAGAGGAAAGAGTGTCTCGTCACACGTATGATTTCCTGACTTCCAATAGTTTTCCATCGCATTTTCATGACGTTGAATTTTTTTCACTTTTTAATTAATAAGTATAAGTACTTAATGGCTTTTTAAAAGCGAACAGCTTAAAATATGTACTCCTGAGGTAATGAACTAAGGCGATGGAAAAATAATAGGAAACTGGGATTTACCGTATATTTCGACAGATAAGACGATATTTGAATCATTAAAAAAGGCCCCTAATATCCAGGGTCGTCTTATAGGACATTAAAAAAAATAAGATTGAAATTTTTATGAATTAAAATCATCATTAAATAATACAAAACACTCACTTCAAATAAATGCATTTACAAAGAGCAGATATATGCTTAAACTATAAAAATTCGACGAAAATGTACACCTTGTCTTATGTCATTCGTACTCATATATATTTTGCACAAGCTTAATAATCCTCACGTTTTTCCCACATTGTAAATTCTTTCACAAACTATTTGTTGTCTTATATTGATATATTGTGTGTATATGTTTCTTTTGTATTCATTTATCATTCATCTACATAATACCCTGCGAGCCACCATTTAGGTGTGTGGCAGGGGGTGAATTCTCACCAAAAATGCACTACATATCATGCATAAAAAAAGGATTAGTATTTATATACTGTTCTAAACTACACTATTTAAAAAAAGATAAAATTAGCTAAGCAAACATGCAAAAACGTGCTGTTAGTTGGGTTAGCTTCAAGTCCTTATACCAACTTATACCAATGTAATCCATTGCTACACTCCTACTGGATATATTTACCGTTATTCATTTCCCTAATAGTACGTGGAAAAAATGACATTTTGAATCTGTCAGTTCGGCAATCAATTTCTCTAATTTTGTGATTATGGTCAAGTCTACCATAGTAAGTTGGGGTCTGCAAAATATTTTTAACATCAACACTGAAAATATGGTCTTGGAATTTGTTTAAGAGATTAAGTCTAAATTTCAACCTGTGATCTGACAATGATTCCCATTTTAATTCATTAAATAGACTGGTTATACGCTAATGTAGTTGTATAATACCGTCACTTTACAAATCTTGCCGATCTTCGCTTCACACATTCAAGTTCATTATTTAGACCGATTTCGTAGGGATCCCATAATACACTGGCAGCATATTCCAAATGAGGTCTAACAAGGGAAAAAAGTAGCTGATTTCTCTTAACTACATGATCGTCAGATTTACCCAGTACTCCTTTGAAGAATCCCAGTTTACATTTTAGTGTTATCATTCTTCAATTCCTAGAAGTATATTCTTTAATCATTTTTTTAAACCTCAGATAGTAATTGTTTTAGGTATTGACCATTTTATGGTTTATATATTTATTTTGACGGGGGGTTAGATGGCAGAAGGGACAGTTTTGTCTCAATCTCACCCCAATAAAGATCTTTTATTATTATCTCAAGGTCGTCTTATCTGCAGAAATATACGGTATCTAATTTCATAACATTTATTCAGTAATTATTTGCTTGAGATGTCCTGTAAGGGATGTGCAAGTAGGTTGGATGCCGCTACCAAGCTGTTTCTTCTAGTAATCGTTATTCTAGCTTTACTGCCCTGAAGGCTATAAATTGTTGAATTATATATGTACGATGCAAGGAAGCTGAGGAATGTAGTGTTTCATGCACGCTGTACTCAAACAGGAGTGTCTCTCTGTTGTTTGGACAGGCCGTCGGAGGTGAGCTGGGGCCTTCAAACGCTGTCAGACGTGGTGCAAGTGGTGCCGTCGACGAAACAGACGCTGGGAAGATCCGCATCAGCAATGTCTGGGGTGGCGTTCGCTCAAAGGCAGCCGAGGCGTTAGTCAAGAGACTCCAGCCCATCGAAAATTTCCCCAGGCTCCAGGCAATGTTGCAAGGTAGGGATGGAGCAGTAGTCGTTGCCTAGGTGTTAATCATAGTTGGGATTAGCGTTTAAAATTAACTGTTAAAAATGTGGTCAAGTATTTCATTTAATTGTTACTTTTCTGAAGGGTTAACTTTTATAATTAGGGTTTATAGGAACCTGGAAATCCTGGAAAACCTGGAAAAGTCAGGGAAAATGAAAACGGCCATGGAAATCCTGGAAAAGTCAGGGAATTTAACGTGTGGTCAGGGAAAAATCACAAAACATTCAAATTTCGGAATTTATCACCTGAAAATGCCAAGTGATCAAAAACTTCACTTAGGAGCGAAGGGTATTCATATTATTACTTTCATTTGCTAGCAATTTCGCCAGGAATGCTTCGCTTTGTCGCTCTGGCGAGGAAAAAGTTATTCTCAGTCAAATTTGTAGTTGCTTAGCCAAATTTGTAGAAGGATGTGAGGAAGAAAAATCAAGATTGATTCAAAGAGCTACTTTAACATGACATCAGGTTTGAAGGAAAAGCCAGGTTAGCCTTCTTTGCATATATTTTTCTGCAATTAAAACCCTTTCTGAAGGCATATCAATGTAAGGAATGATAATTTTTATTTTGTTGACTTAAAGTTGTTGATCTCTTATTACTCGAAGTTCATATGATTAATATGAAAATAAACCTACAATTATAAGTTTAGACTTCTCTGCTTCCTCACTACCACTTTTATCTCTATAAATGACCGAAATCTTAGGAGTTTTCAGGCGCTCAAAAGTCAGGGAAAATCACTAATAATGGTCTGGAAATCCTGGAAAAGTCAGGGAAAATGAAAAGGAAAACCCCTATAAATCCCTTATAACTTGAATGCCCCTCGTAGAACTCACAATGAAATTATTCCTCATTTAAAAAGGAATATTTAAAGAGGTAAAAGTCGGTATTCAAATAAAGTATTCGAACATGTCGCATGTTTAGAAATCGTTAAAAAGATGAATAATTGATTTTCAAAACACTAAATGAATCACCTCCTCTTGCAATAGTTAATACTTTGTTCAATTTTGCTCTTAATGTTTCATAAATGTTACCTCATTACCATTTGTTCCTTTGATGCGACAAAATAAATACAAATTGAACATTTTACCATATTTTTACTTATTTTTGAATTGAAATTAAACCAACTAGTCATTATACATTAAATTTTGTTTAAATCTTGGCATGCAGCGATCAAAGAGAGGGGTGGGGCGTGTTGAGGCCGATCTGGTGCTGGGTTGAGGGTCGAAAAATCTGGCACCACATAATAGTAGTGATGAAGTTGAACCTTTAATTTGACAGGTGACCATTCCTACCAAAGGTCTTCCCTTGAGCAGAGGGAGATAATGGTTGCGTTCATGGAGAGGAACCGCGGTATCCTCTGCAAGAAGAAGAAGGGGTCGAGGCCAGCCGAGTTTGAGTCCCGGAGGCTGCTTTGGAAGAAGCTGACGGCGGAGCTGAATGCAGCACCGTATGGTTGTCAGAAAACGTGGGATAAGTGGCAGCACGTGAGTTGGGTTGGCTTGTTTCATTTGTTTACTGGTCGCTCGTGATATGTGTTCATGAGCAACTTCAATGAATTTCATTGATTGTATTTCAGTGATTGCATGAAGTTCTTTCCAATGAACTTTATGATCATTTCACTTATGATTCAGGCAGTCTGGGATTGCTACCCGAACGAATAATTAATGATGAGGTATGAGGAACACACCTCCTAGAGTATCTAATAGTACTGGTCATTGGGAAGTTAGTGTATTTGCAGGAAGAAATGGTGTACTTCCAGAAATGAAATCTTTGAAATCGAATGTTGCTGTCGCAGATAAAGAAACGCCAGACATTACATTGTTGGAATGTTATTCCTCCCTATCTAAACTTATTCGAGTTATTGCTTATTGTCTCCGATTTATTGGTTTTACTTAACACGTTCACTGCGGCGTGACCCACCGGTGGGTCACGCAGATGCGACTAGAGTTGCGGCCATGAAATTCTTTGAATTGTCGTAACTTGCGAGGAGTATTGTGAGAGTAGGAATCGAGAACTTCTCAAGTGACTTCACCCAGAGGTTAGTCACTGTTCAAATAATAGACTACTATGTGACACTTAGTGTGACCCACCGGTGGGTCACGCCGCCCCTCCTGAAACTTTTTTCAGCGTGAGCGGTGTGGCCCACCGGTGGGTCACGAACAAATTTACATATTAGCGTATTATATCCAAAATATGTTTATTTTTTGTTTTCTTTTTGTTTTTTTTCAATTTTATGCTATTTTTATACATAAGGATGAACAATACTCGATATAGTAAAACATATCAACTTATTAAAAATAATGAAAATGTTTAGGAATTTTTTTTCTCCTCAACCTCTTGGCTGTCCGTCAGTTGCTCGAAAACTAAACAGTCCGAACTGCACTCGCCCGGCTGTGTGAGAGATTGACTCTCTCTCTTCCCTCCCCCCCTCCCCCTCTACTGAAGGGCAATTGGGAAAGGGTCGCGTAGCGTTCTGGAGCCAATCCCTCAGTGGTGGATGAGTGACCGTGCCCTTGCCAGGTGAACGTCTTCCGAAATGCAGACACTACTTTTTTCTGAACGAGACAAACCACTATGTACTCTTTCCAAAGGAACCCCCTCCCCTTTTCTCATAGTGTGAGCAGGGCTGGGGATTCGGTACGCACGGACAGGCGTCTACATCTCACAGACGGGCACGAACAAGGGCAGCGGCAATAAACAGAGACGGGTGGGAGTCTCCTGGGTTTTCCGAACGTCAGCAAATCTTTACCACATGCATTGTATTGTTGCCCCTCTCTTCCCCCATCCCACACCAGGGTCTAGAAGATAGCGTGCCCACGTGGCCGGTGGAGGGGTGGGCTGGGGGCGAAGCTGGGAGTAGCCTCCCCCAGCCTTCCTCTAATCTCAGGAAACAGCTGAGTGTTGCCGCTTCAACCACCATCCCTCAGCAGTGGTCAGAAGCTCGGAAGGACTGTGACCCACCGGTGGGTCACACCGCGCTGTGAGGGGTAGGGCTTTAAACAGCTCCGCAGTGAATGTGTTAAATCCGAAATTAAGATTGAAGTATTCAGAAAAAAATGGGTTAAAGTTTTTTCAAAGGTTTTATTCTATAAAAGAATTTTTGAACTCAAATTTTTATACTCAATACAACAAAAATCAAACCCGTTCATAACGACGTCCCATTTATAACGAAGTCCCATTTATAACGAAGTATAGGCTATTCCCATCTAAGAGAGGCTGGGAAAAACTGGTCTACATATAACGAAGTTTGGATATTACGAAGTAAATACAGTGGAAACCTGGTATAACGAGTGCTCATAATCCCTCGGAAATCACTCGCTAAATCGAGCGCTGGTCATATCCTAAGGTGTTGAAAAAACCCACCTAATTCTCATAGTCATTCTCATAGTTCGTATTTACAGTTTTTCTTTTGTTTCCGTGGTATTTGACGAAGGTAAACAGCAAAAAAGTCATTTCAGACACAATCTGGTAGAATATCAATATATTTCATGAAAGAAACAGGAAATTTTCCATTATATAAAACATTAATTCCCCTATTTTTGGTGTTTTTCTTCCACTTTTCTATTTTTCGATTGCCAAAGAAAGCTGTAAAGACAGTGTAACTAGTGGGAATTAAAATATTAGGTATACTGTGGAAGTTTTTGGATAATTTTGCGAATATGTCATGACGATAATATCAGCTTTGTCAAGTTTTCGAATGTTAACTGGTACGTCCATCAGTTGATTTTGAATTTTTTAAATTGATGATATATCGTTGCTCAATAAATTTCGTCTTATCGTATACCGTTGAAGGAACTTTTTGGCCTCGCTATATCCGCTTTATTTTACATGTAAAACATAGGCCTTTTGGCGGTACGAAGACAATCACTCACTATAATGCGATTCTCACAATAAGCCGTACACACTATACCAAGCTTCTACTGTATTTGGCCCCCTCAACTTTGTTAAAAACAGGCTTGACTGTGTACTAACCTGGTGTCAATCATTTGTTTTAGTCTTTTACGGACTGGAGGAACAATGTTAGGTGCAAAGCCAAGGCGATCCAGGAGGGCAACGCTTCTTCCACGCTGACGCCTCTCGAGTTGAGACTGTTGGCTCTCTCCGATGGACAGGACCGAACACCTAGCGGTGACCAAAAGGACGTTGACGAAACGGAGGTATGTTCCTGTATTTTACTGTCGTAAAGCTTGCAAAACTGTGGAAATGAAGTTTGTTTCAGGTTATTCGTAACTCAATCAACCCCAGTCACTGACAGAAGAACCTGCTGAAATTCTGACCATGTTCAGCTGATCATATTTACTAAAGAGAACTCTCGGTATTTTTGAATGCAAAATGGCACAATGGGAGAATTCTAATATCATTGAGCTATGATGATTATTAAGTTAATTAGCTTCAGAATAAAAAAATAGGGTAGTTAATTTCATCAGAGAAAGCAGAGTTGATTGCGATCCATGGCACACCATAAATGTGGTCTTCATGCACAAGTAATTTGGATTTTTTGAATTCCTACTTTACTAGAGAATTAAACGTTAATTTTAAGACCCTTGGAAAAAGCTCAGGTATGGTGGGACTTGCGTTGCCTTGTTGCCAACGTAATGTTTAGATAATATTTATGTTACGAGGCATAGGAAATATTCATCTCCTAAACTTACCATTGTATTCCAGAGCCCCTCAGCTCTAAGTGAATATTTATTAATACAGGGTTTATAGGAACCTGGAAAACCTGGAAAAGTCAGGGAAATTGAAAACAGCCATGGAAATCCTGGAAAAGTCAGGGAATTTAACGTGTGGTCAGGGAAAAATTGCAAAACGTTCAAATTTTGGAATTTATGACCTGAAAATGCCAAGACATCGAAAACTGCGCATAGGAGCGGAGGGCGGGGTGAAGGAGGGGACGACTGGCCTCAGGCTGGCTTCGCTGTGGAGGAGGCAGCCCTGTTCTGGTTCTTTCTGGCTATAGCGTGCACGATTTGGTGAAAAGATTAGCGAAAGGTGTGCGCATCTCATTTTCATTCGCTAGCAATTTTGCCAGGAATGCTTCGCTTTGTCCCTCTGGCGACGAAAAAGTTATTCTCAGTCAAATTTGAAGCCACTTAGCCAAATTTGTAGAAGGATGTGAGGAAGAAAAAATGAAGATTGATTCAAAGAGCTACTTTAACATGACATCAGGTTTGAAGGAAAAGCCAGGTTAGCCTTCTTTGCATATCTTTTTCTGCAATTAAAACCCTTTCTGAAGGCGTATCAGTGTGAGGAATGATATTTATTATTTTGTTGACTTAAAGTTTTTGATCTCTTATTACTGGAAGTTCATATGATTAATATGAAAATGAACCTACAATTTTTCATAAGTTTAGACTTCTTTGCTTCCTCACTACCACTTTTATCTCTATAAATGACCGAAATCTTGGGAGTATTCAGGCGCTCTAAAGTCAGGGAAAATCACGAATAATGGTCTGGAAATCCTGGAAAAGTCAGGGAAAATGAAAAGGAAAAACTACTATAAACCCTGTAATAAATAACCGGTGAAAACTCTCGAAGTTCAAACAGTCTTCTCCTTTAAACATTGTATTAACCTATTCTCATCCTCTCTCTGCTTTGCGGATGACCAAGCGCAAGTCAGACCGTGGCTTGCAAAAAAATGGTGGATGCATTGCAGGGACAGTGCGAAATATACGGGATGAAGATAAACCAGAAGTAATGCGATTTTCAAGACCAAAAAGGGCCAGTATAAGGATAAAAGTAGGAGGTCAGAAGCTAGAGCAGGTAGAGCAATTTAGCTATCTAGGTAGTGTGTTGGAAGAAAAAGGGTATAGCAGCATTGAAGTGAGAAGGAGAATGTTCACTCATAACAGAAATCATAATTTTGTACACGATACCGTTAGATGGAAACGAAAAACAAATTTTTGTGAAAAAATTAATCTCCTAACCAGAGCCGTTCACTCATGAATCAAAAATTGAAAATGAGCATAAAAAGTTACGCCCACCCAAAGAAGCTGCTTTGAGACTACGTCATCCACCTCCTCCCATCCTTGACTACTTTTAGGCATTACAACAAGTATTTTTTTTTATTATTTGAAAAAGTCCCCAAAAACTGCACTAAGGCTGATTACATTGGTGGACACACAAAAACAAATCAAAATAAACAACAAATACATTGGAAGATTACAATTGAAAGTAATAGATTAGGCATATAAACAAAACGTTCAACATGGAGAGGGACTTAGCGGGGTGTAGACAGAGAAGAGGGGTTGTTTGCGACCAATAGACTAGTAATTACGGATTTGAACACCGGGGGCGAGGAGCAGAGGTCCAGTGAAGGTGAATGCGAGGCTAGGGAGTTGAAAATTTTCGGGATACGGTGGAATAGGGAATGCTGGGATATTGAGAGACGAAATTTGGGGATTTTAAGGGGACAACTATTGCGAGTGGGACGAGGAGGAACATGAAGAGAGGAAGATAGGGATATTAGGGACTATTAGGGATATGAATAAGGGTAAATATATCCAGTACGAGTGTAGCAATGGATAACATTGGTACTTAACCCCAACTTACTATGGTAGACTGAAAATAATAATCACAAAATTAGAGAAATTGATTGCCGAACTGACAGATTCAAAATTTTCTTTTCTCCTTCGTACAATTAGAGATACAAATAACGGTAAATATGTCCAATCGGAGAGTAGCAATGGATAACATTGGTAGTTGCATGTTGCTTTAAAAGGACTTATAGCTAACCCAACTAACGGCATGTTTTTGCACGTATGTTTTGCTATTTTAAGCTTTTTTTAAAAAATGGTAGTTTTGAACAGTACCTGTACAAGTACTAATCCTTTTTTTATGCATGATATGTAGTGCATGTTTGGTGAGAGTTCACCCCCTGCCACACACCTTTATGGTGGCTTGCAGGGTATTATGTAGATGTAGATGAAGGTCATTGGTACGGAGAGTGAGAGAGGTGGGGGGGAATAGCGAGGGAGGAAAGGATAGATTCTCGCGTAGAATGTCTGAGGGAAGGGATGTGATGACGGGCAATGGCAAGAAAGAAATTGACAGGTCGATTAAGCTGTCTCAAGGTTGTGGGGCAGGCGTAGAGATGTGCAACTTGGTAAATTACCATGGTAATTTTCGTAAATTACCAACACCCCTGAAAATTACCGTAATAAACGGTAATTTTCAGAAAAGTTCTTTTTCAGAAAATTTCTTCCTCATGAAGAAACCATTGGAATGGGTAATATTATAAATTAAGAAGCTAAAATGATTTTGTTTACATTGTGTCCGTGATTAATTCCAATTAATTCAGAGTAAAATGACAAATGCACATTTCGCAGAGGTATGTCTTTGGAATGAAAATTTCTCATAGTGTGACAAAAGAGAGGCAAATTGCGTGTTGCTGCCAACTTTGTTTTAATTTTTTAATGAGTTATTATTGATAAACGTCGTGATATGTTTGATATAAACGTCAGCATTTATATCTCAATGCTATTTGATTTCGTTTGGAGTCCTCTGATAAGGATTCGCAGCTCAAAACTTAAAATTACCGGAAAATTATGGTAATTTTTAGTGATGGACGGATCCAGGTTTTTTGTCGGATCCGGATCCGGAACCGGATCCTTGCCTGGGTTTCGGATCTTTATCTCGGTTTCGGATCCTTAGTTTCAGATACTCGATTCTGATTTACAAAACCTAGATTTTTTAAAATATATAAATACAGCAACAATAGAATTGCCAAAAAAGTGAATTTATTGTCGAAAAAATCAACTTCCTATCATCTATGTGGATAAGATTTTCCTGGACAAGAGTTATGCATGCATTAACTATATCTTATTACAGGGTTTATAGGAACCTGGAAAAGTCAGGGAAAATGAAAACGGTCATGGAAATCCTGGAAAAGTCAGGGAATTTAACGTATGGTCAGGGAAAAATCACAAAATGTTTAAATTTATCACCTGAAAATGCCAAGAGATCAAAAACTGCTCATAGGAGTGGAGGAGGAGGGTGAAGGAGGGGACGACTGGCTTCGCTGTGGAGGCAGCCCAGGGGGTCTATTCTGGTTCTTTCTGGCTATAGTCTGCATGATTTGGTGAATAGATTGGCGAAAGGTGTGGGCATTCATATTTTCATTTTCATTCGCTAGCGATTTCACCAGGAATGCTTCGCTTTGTCCCTCTGGCGAGGAAAAAGTTATTCTCAGTCAAATTTGAAGTCACTTAGCCAAATTTGCAGAAGGATGTGAGGAAGAAAAAATCAAGATTGATTCAAAGAGCTACTTTAACATGACATCAGGTTTGAAGGAAAAGCCAGGTTAGCCTTCTTTGCATATATTTTTCTGCAATTAAAACCAGGCATATCAATGTAAGGAATGATAATTTTTATTTTGTTGACTTAAAGTTGTTGACCTCTTATTACTGGAATAATAAACCTACAATTTTTCATAAGTTTAGACTTCTTTGCTTCCTCACTACCACTTTTATCTCTACAAATGTCCGAAATCTTGGAGTTTTCAGGCGCTCAAAAGTCAGGGAAAATCACTAATAATGGTCTGGAAATCCTGGAAAAGTCAGGGAATATGAAAATGAAAACTCCTATAAACCCTGTATTACGTCTAATATAAAGATCAACTTCCTTATCACATACTCATCATGCAATACATTTTTGAAACCTGTACAACTATTCTTTAGAGTGCAGTTAAAAGAAACATTGAAAGTTTATTTTCATTAATAAAGGAATTATTTTCCAATTATTAATCAAATCCTAGAATGCTTTCAAATTCTTTTTTATAAACACAAATTATTTTAATGCGATCAAGAGATTCCATTTATGGAATATCCGGGGATTCCATTTTTAAGACGAAAAAATTATTATAGAATATTTCAAGCTGCTAAACTAGTAATTTTGCAATGTCTCATTAATAATAACCTTTCAAATGAAATTTGAGAATTTTATACTCCTAAGGAGAGGTTGTGTAACTCTGATCTTGAAATGAGATTAGCCGTTTTTCATGCTACTGGAAGCAAAAATTAAAAAAAGTCTCGGATTTTTTCTCCATTGGCTCGGGTTTGCAAGAAAAAAGTAGAATGACATGTGGGGAGCATGTATTCTCCAAAATCAGGTAAACCGACTATAACAGAGTGGGGTAGTGGACTGCAGGTAATGAAGTTCGATTCTTATCGCTATTTAAAATTTTTCTTTCAGCCATTGAATCAAAAAATTTATCATCCTTAATTTCCAACCTTTGTGTGTGGATACCGACTTTTTTGTACTTTTATCGTTTAAACTAGATTTATAAACGCATTGCTAAAATACATGGGAAAGTTAACGTAATGATTCCACGATTAAATTCTGCAATAAAAATTTTTTCCAATCATTTCACTAACGCCAAATTTTTTTTTTTAAACGCATAAATTGACATGAAATTTCTGATAATCCACTTTTTTTAACTGCCTACTTGCATCACCCTAGGAATACAGCATAGCCTATATTCCTAGGCAGTGTTAAGGATCGAACTCGCGACCGGCAGTACACTAGCCCTCATTTTTAACAACTACGCTATCATAGGTTCACGGGAATCTGGCGAACGTAGGTGACCCGGCTTTATCCGGCTTTATTTTTTTTACTCGCACATCCGGGCGTATGGAGAAAAAAGTCACGACGAGTATTTCTTTATTTTGTTTTTGTGGCACAAAAAAAATTTCTTCTCATTTCGTGACCGAGTTACACACCCTCTCCTTGTCAGTTTCTACCATGCTTACATTCCATTCGCGGGGCATATCGATCACTAAGCCGCGAAATTTTAAAATCTCCGACCCGGATCCGAATTTTTACTGTCGTCGGATATGATTTCAGTAGCAAATGAAATGAAAGACCCGTGGATCCGACCCGACCATCCTTGATTTATTAATGGTACATTTGTAAATCTAATTTAAACAACAAAAGTATAATAAAGTGAGTATTCAGATTTAATGGTTTGAAATTGAAGATGATAACATTTTCGATGCAATGACAGAAAGAAAAAATTAAACTGCGATAGGGATCGAACTTCGCACAGTACACTAGCTCTCGTTGTCCGCCTGATCCCGGCGAATGTAGGCTACCCGCGTGACATCCCGCGTAATTTTTCCCGCGATACCGGGGTAATGGAGAAAAGTCATATTTCTTTATTTTGCTTCTAGTTGCACGGGAACATTTTCATCTAATTTCGTAACCTGAGTTACACATCCTCTTCTTGTCAATATCTACCGCAACTACATTCCATTCACGGGACGTTTCGATCGCTAAGCCGCGAAAATTTAAAATCTAGGATCCGGATCCGATTTTGCTCCGTGTCTTTGGATCCGAATCCGGAACCGAAAAAATGAAAGATCCGCGGATCTTTGGATCCGACGGATCCGATCCGGCCATCACTAGTAATTTTCAAAAATTACCGTAATTTACCTCAATTGAAAATTACGGTAATTTACCCATCTCTAGGCAGGCGGTTGACCAAATTGGAGCACAGTATTCTAATCTAGGGAGGACACATCCATAAAATATCGTCCGTAGAGCAAACGGGTCACGTATGTCAGTATGACGGTAAAGAAGGCCGACAACTGCCATTGCCTTGCCAATAATCTTTTTAATGTGCTCATGAAAGCAGAGTTTAGGGTCAAAGATTACCCCTAGGTCACAATGGGAATTGACATGAGGAATAGGGTTTAGTGATAGGGTATAGGAATGAAAAAGGGTGGAACGCTTCAATGAGAGGGTATGAATTACCAGCATGCAATAGTTTGCCGTTATTTTTCGCATCTTTGAATTTTTTCCACTTTTTAATTGGTGAGTAAAAATACTAACGACATTTTAAAATCAAATGGCTTAAGTTACATTCTCCTGAGGTTATACACTTTTGATGGAGACAATGAAAGGATAATAGGAAAATACCCTATTGTGTGTATTGTACCCTGGCATCCATTTATCCTCAGGCACAAACACCATTATAGACTTACACAAATGGACAAGGGAGCACAGAAAGAAATTAATCGTCCATCTTTTTAGTGTTGTGTTTTTTCTCCCCCCACAGGTTTCCGCTGCAGATGAGAGCGCTTGCGAGGTTGTTGAATCTCTCGGCCAAACCAGTTCACAACCACATTCCGATGCGGTCCCAAAGCCACTTGCTGGATCAAGTTCTACGTGTGAAGAACCAAATTCCAGCTCCAAGTCCCAAGTTTCAAGCAAAGTGCACCAAGTTGTCGATGACGGCGCTGAGTCGCCTTGTTTCCCTCCCCGTAGCACCTCCCGTTCTGCTGTCCTAGGTGACATGATCATCTCCCTACAATCCTCCGCATCCTCGGAACCCTCTCCGGTTGTTGTGGACCCCCCTGACCCTGTCGTGTTGTCGCAGCCGGCTGAGAAAGCGAAATCCTCCAATGCAAGCACCCCAAGACTGTTTAGTTCAATGGATAGCACGTCGACGGGTACGAAGCCCACCTACTTTGTGGCTGTGCCCGTGAAGCCGTGCAACGCCCCCAAACCAGCCTCCAAGGCGAGCACCACGCCTGCGGGAGCGAAGAAGAGGAAGTTGGAGTGTGATGTTGACGGTGAGTGAAGCTGTATTGTGATGCTGCATGATTGCGCGCATCATTTGGCTCAAGCTTTTATGCATTACAGTATAATTTGGATATAACGAGTGCTCATAAAATGTGTGGATTCTCTCGTTATAACGAGTTTTGATGAATGTAGGGAATGCACTCAATATGACAAGTGCTGCTGCGTACCGGTGAGTGAAGCTGTTTTGTGATGATGCATCATTGCACGCATCATTTGGCTCAAGCTTTTACGCATTACTGTAGAATTTTGGTATAACGAGTGCTCAAAAAGGTGCTAATTCTCTCGTTGTAATGAGTTTTGATAAATGTAGGGAATTCACTCGTTATGACAAGTGATGCTGTGTATCGGTGAGTGAACCTGTGTAGTGATGCTGAATGATTGCGCGCATCATTTGGCTCAAGCTTTTATGCATTTCAGTATAATTTCGCTATAACGAGTGCTCATAAAAGGTGCGGATTCGCTCGTTATATTGAGTTTTGATAAATGTAGGGAATGCACTTGATATGACAAGTGCTAAGTGCTGCTGCATAACGGTGAGTGAAGCTGTATTGTGATACTGCATGATTGCATTCATCATTTAGCTCAAGCTTTTATGCATTACAGTATAAGTTCACTATAATAAGTCCTGATAAAAGAAGCTAATTCGCTGGATCTAACGAGTGCTTATTTAAGTAGTGAATTAATATATTTAACGAGGATTGGTAAAACTACCTAATTCGTTCGTTATAACGAGGCTGATAAAAATAGTTAATTCGTTCGTTATAACGAGTGCTGATATAGGTAGTGAATTCGCTCGTTTTAACGAGTGCAGGTAAAACTAGTTAATTCGTTCGTTAGAATGAGTGCTGATAGTAGGAGCAAAATTGCTTCTTATAACGTGTGCTGGTAAAAGCATTGAATTCACTTGTTATAACGAGTGTTGATAAAAGTATCAAATTAGTTCGTTAAAGTGAGTTTGGTCAAAACCAGCAAATTCGTGTGCGATCGTGAGTTGTGACTTCAGTAGCGAGTTCGCTCGTTATAACGTGTGCTGATTAAAGTAGATCGTTTGCTCACTGTAACGAGTGCTGATAAAAGTAGCTAATTTGCTTGTTATAAAGCACACTCAGTACTAATGTCTTTATTATCTCTTGTTTCCCTATTATTATGTATAATAGCTACTTTTTAGGGTGAAGATTGACAAGTAAGTATCTTAAACAATCCGTCATGTAATATTGAAAATGGTAGAGATACACAGTATTAAATGTTCCTCTAATCAACATTGGTATGTATCGATGTTATCGATTTTGATGAAGAAGAACAATAGATTAAGTTGTTATTAGGTTGTCATGTCCAGGAACGGACTTAAACTGAAGTTGCTGCCTTTTCTTTAATTCTCATGTGACAGAAAGTAACTCTGTAAGGATTAATTAACCAATAAAAATCATATGCTTATCAAAGAAATAATATACGTTCGTCATCCAGTGATTATCATCAATCGTCAGCCGATCCGCAAGATATGCAACCAGGATGACAACTGCGGGAAAGTGGACGAGATTTAAATTTACGAGTCATTAATACTCCACAGGTGAGCAAAGTACGGTAAATGTTGGTGCATCTAGGCAAATTTTATTTCTCTTTCATGCTTGTAACGAGCCAAATAAGTTTTATTTTCTTTCACGGGGCATTGAGTACCGGGAAATGTGCAACCAGGAAGACAGTCTCGGTGAAATCGATTCATTATGGCCTTGTGACGGAAATGATCACTTGTTATAATCCACCGAGAAAACTCGCCGTGGACCAGCAATGGCAAAAAATCATTTGCTTTTGCATAACTCTCGCTATAGTGGACTTTTGTTATAGTTTGTTTGCTTGTTATATCAACCCACTCACATCCTTCTATCAACAAGGAGAGTTGGGCTAGGGGTAAAGTGTACGGATCTCAATGTGAACGACTTTGGTTCAAGACTGTCTCTCAACATTTTTTTTCTGTCGCAGTTTTGTTGTAATACCGTCCCTGGTTACAAATACTTTTAACTAGGGATGGGTCGGTTCGGTTCTTCGGTTCTCGGTTCCACCAGTTCTTGAGCTTAGAACCGGAACCGAGGCCAAAAATAATCGGTACCGAAATAATTGGCGCGAAAACCAGTTTGAAACCTACTCACACTCCGAAAGTGGAGGTTTCACATTAAAACCTGGTGAAATAGTGTACTTAGATGCTTCAATGTCGCGAATTATTCTAATTCAATCTCTGAAATTGATTATTGATTACCTTATCTTACCATTGAGCAATGCAAAGTAAGTGGTAAATTAAGAACCGGAACCGAGAATCGGAACCGAGAACCGAAGTTAAGAACCGAACCGGAACCGAAAAAAAGTGGAACCGACCCATCCCTACCTTTAACATGTTTAGCCAGGATACATTTTACCTATCTTACGTACTAATTGCGTTAATTACATAATTAATACATAATTTTTTCTTCAATTAATACCTAATTTGACAATACACGAGTATTATCGGGTTCTTAGCGGACATAGAGCCGATTTTACACTCACTTTACACCCTTCTGACTCGTGTATGAACTGTTTTTACACAGTGTAAAAACTAGTTATTATCCTGTATCTACACCAACTCTGGACACTTTGTGCTGCATGGGTATATAAGTTCGAAAAGTCTCCTCCGTTGAACATGGTATTAATAGTCGTTTTGTAGGCTCCTATGCTTCATGTTTGTGAAGTCCTCTGCTACTGCGAAGCATGGCGTGAAGTTCACACAACTATGGGCCAACTTCACTGTTTGCTCAGTAAAATGAATACTTACGGTTCTTAACCCATTAGCATCCGCGCCCTGGTACAGTAGAAGCCCGGTATAGTGAGTACGGCTTATTGCGAGAATCGCGTTATAGCGAGTGATTGTCTTTGTACTGCCAAAAGGCCTATGTTTTACATGTAAAATTAAGCGGATATAGTAAGGCCAAAAAGTTCCTTCCACGGTATACGCTCGGTATTACGACAGATATTTCTCGAGGGCGATACACCACCTAGCAAAAAGACACTATTGTGTTTTGTATTATCTGCTAATTAAACTAAAAATACAAGATGTGTGCCATATCTATAACACCTAAAGCCAGTTATCTCCAAACATTAACGATTTAGGGCCTTCAGTACGCTCTGCGCGCTCCCATTTTACGTTCTTCTTTTGTTAGGCCCAGTCATCAGTGGGAGTGGGCAGATGACGAGCAAGATGAGAGTAGGAGAGGGAGTTAGGTCTAGGCATGGGCGATATTGATAATTCAATATCGGGATACGATAATTTTAGCATATCATAAGGTGGCGATAACGATAACTCAGCGTCTTATCGTGCCCCGATAACATATCGGGGCACGATAAGATGTCGGGGCACGATAAGATATTGGGGTGCGATAAATATCGCTATAAATAGGTATCGCGATAGCTATCATGATAAACATCACGATAAATATCGTGACCATGATAAATATTGCTATAAAATATCATGATATCGCGCCCCGATAAAATATCACGATATCGCGCCCTGATAAAATATCACTATATATTATCACGATAAATATCGCGATAAAAGATCGTGATATTGCTCCAGTAAATCGTGTCGGAAAAAGACAGCCGTAAGTTGGCCTTCGCTTAAGCTTGAAAAATATCTACGACCCCCGAAACATGCCGTATTTCAGTGAACCTTCAGGCCAATTTTCCCAACTGATGGACGTACTGGTTAACATTCGAAAACTCGACAAAGCTGATATTATCGTCATGACATATTCGCAAAATTATCCAAAAACTTCCACAGTATACCTAATATTTTAATTCCGACTAGTTACACTGTCTTTACAGCTTTCTTCGGCGATCGAAAAATAGAAGAACTGGAAGAAAAACATCAAAACTAGGGGAATTAATATTTTATATCATGAAAAATGTCCTGTTTCTTTCATGAAATATGTTGATATTCTACCAGATTGTGACTGAAATGACTTTTTTGCTGTTTACCTTCGTCAAATACCACGGAAACAAAAGAAAAACCGTAAATACGAACGACTATGAGAATAAGGGTGGGTTTTTTCAACACCATCGGATATAACGAGCGCTCGATTTAGTGAGTGATTTCCAAGGGATTATGAGCACTCGTTATACCGGGATTACACAGTATTTAAATCAACCCTAAAACACCACTGACTTTTATTTATAAGAAAGAAAAGTTACTTTCTATGGTTATGCAACGAAAAACTTGACAAAAAAGCCGTCAAGATGGCAGCTGCAAAGAGGCACTGATAACGGGCCAAAAAGTTAACAAAAACCCAACCAGACAGCAGCAGGATCCACTGAAAACTAACGCTATACATTATCAGGGTGTCTACCAGTCGTGGAATCCGGGAAAAAGTCGGAAATTTGTTAGTGTCGGGAAAAAATCTGGAAAAGGTCGGGAATTCGCTGAAAAATAATCAAAACTCCGGAAAAATGGTTGCTTGCAAATCGTAAGGATAAAAATTGGAACGGCAGACATAGCATTACGAAATGAGATATTGTTTCCCTTTTTCTTTATTTGTCATTATCAAAGAGGTGTTATTTTAAACCTCTCTGGTCAGAATTTGTGAGTTCGTGACTTTCATCGTTCGATTGCACTAGACACGGGCACCGTTTCCTGCATGCCGCTGCGTGACAAATCGGCTTGGTTGGTTGCAGTTTGAAGATCATATACTTCCCTCGTGCCCATGAATGCCATTTCGAAAGAATGACCTTGACCGTGGTTATTACAACGCTCCCAAAGATTCAGGCGATCCATAGATCGTACTCTAGTACGATTGTGACATTTTGCATTTTGCCATGCCTCTGAGGGTGTAACTCGATTAAATTCCACTAGAAATATTATATTTAAACCATCGAGTCCTAAGTTTCTATTCTAAGCCGCCGGAAAGTCTAGTTCATCTGTCGGCATGTGCGAGTTTTAAACAAAATCGTTCGTTTTTACTGGAGAACTCGGCATTTGCAAGCTCGAGTTGAGTTGGTCTTCGAGTTGGTGTGTGCTCTAGAGGTGCCTTTGGGCTGACTAGCGACGGACATCATTTCATTCAAAGGCTCCTTTCACACGGGACGGCACGGTACAAACCCGACTGCCGTGTACGGCGCACAGTGGTGCAGGATCCCTAATACTTGGTATTTATGAGTCTAGAAAAACTTTTTATATTGGGTTTTTGTGCATACACATTGGATGCACCGATTGACAAATTCAAAACCATCTTAAGTAAGGACGTATCGCTGTTGCTACTCCTCTAGTAGATAAGATAAAATGTTGCACTTGTAACAAGTGCATCATTTGAAAAGGAGAAGGCACAGCTTCACCTTCAATTCTCTCTAATATAACGTGTATTGCCTCGATTCTTGTTCTGAAAAATAGGTTTTGAAACTGAAAGCGAGTGCTATTTAACTGTATATTAATATATTGCAAATATAATTTGCAAAATTATTTTTTCACATAATTTCTTGTTCAAAAATAAAGAATTTTTTTTGAAAATTCACTTTAATATTTTTGCAAAATAATTAATTTGTGAAAATATTAGCATCGAATTCATGTTCAGAGATCGCGAAAACCTTTGTGCTATAATTTTTAATGAAACGAGAATTTTAAGTTTGTGTAAATCCAAGTACTTAATAAAAATATTGCTAATACTTTTGTGAAAAAAGTAATTAGCGAAAATATGAACATCAAATTAGCATTCAGCGACTGAGGAAACGTATAGTTGTTCACATTACTTAATCGTGATGCTTAAAATGAGAGTTAATTTAAGTAAAAAAAAATTGCAAAACGTTTTGCAAAAAAATTAGTTTACAAAAGTTTTGAATCTAAATTCATATTTTAGCGACTTCGAAATCCTATATAGACCAAATTTCATATAAATTGAACATTTTTAAATCCAAAATACCAATTATTAGGGATCCTGCACCGCTGTGTGGTGTGCCGTCATGCAATCTTCAAAAACAGCCGTGAATGTCCCGGTACAGTCCATTTCGAGTATACGGCGTTTTAATTTCTAGTATGAGTTTAATCATGAAAGAAGTAGATAAGGTGCTGTGCTTGTACTTTTAATAATGTGGATGTAATAAGATTGTCAATTCCAAGTGAAAAATTAGACGGGACTGGGCATGAACTATTGACGGTCACGATGACACATTGAGAAGTTAGCCTTTTTGGTCTGGAATTTTAAAATTTTTGTCTTGAAAAGACTTGAAAAAGTCTTGAATTTCTTTTTCATATATTAGTAGACACCATGATTATGCGTACCAGTACGCTTATGGATGCGAATGGGTTAAATGATTAAACTGAATAAATAATTTTAAATAGACTAATAACAGTTCATTGTAATAAGTTAACTTGAATACATACTCCAACAATACGAGTTAATAAGCTTTAACCGATTGCATCGTCTGCTTGGAAGTTTCCTCAGCACCGTCTAGTGGCAGGTAGAGGAAAGAGTGTCGCATCACTCTTTATATTTGTATTTATATCTTTTGATTGTTCTCCCTATAATTATGTATATGTTGGGTGAACTTTAAACATAAATAAATAAATCACATATATGATTTACCCGCATGCAATAGTTTGTCGTCATGTTTTTGCGCCATTTGATTTTCTCACTTTTTAATTAACGAGGAAAAATACTCGACGTCATTTGAAATTCAAACTGCTTAAAAATATGCACTTAAGAGGTGATAAACTTTAGTTCGAGACAATGAAAAATTAATAGGATATGACCGTATCCTGAGGCTAGAACTTCTGGGAGCAGTTTTGCCGACGAAAGTTATGGAGTTCGTATCCTCTTCTCTCGTGCGAAAAATAAATTTTGAGTGTATTAATGTCTGGACTGACTCCACAACAGTCTCATCTTGTATGAATTCTCATTTATTGAGGGTTTATTGTGGTGAATGGGGTAGCTCAAGTATCAGAAAGTCATGTTGGTATATAGGGTTCATACCGGTCAGGGAAATCATAGAAATGTCAGGGAAATTAGATCCTGGTCAGGGAAAAACTCCAAGAGGCGCAGAAAAAAGATGAAAATGGGGAATATGCATGAAATTTGTTTCTCAGAGATTAATGATGTACTTGATGCGAATTTTTCTCACCAATTAAAAAATATATAAGCCAAATTTTTCTACGTCCACCACAAAGTTTACTATTAAATGATATTAAAATGTTCCCGGAACTCGACAAAGGTCACGTGACCTGGAACGCCTTCTGATGTCACTGCACGGTAATAGTTTCCTTATTGCTACGGAGATAGACATTTATTTTTAAAAGAAAACGAAGCGAATATATTGTTTTGAGGGAGAGTTTCCGGAACAATTTAGCCTTAGTTGCCGTACTAGCTTCACGAATAAAGAGGAAATCCTCAGGCTTCACTTGGTGTAACCGCATGATAGTAAATAAAATGATCACTTGGTAAGGTTCCACAAATTTATTTTTCACCGACCTAGGTTTCGATTGTTTGACAATCATTAATGATTTGATAATGATTGTCAAGCAATCGAAACCTAGGTCAGTGAAAAATAAATTTGTGGAACCTTATCAAGTGATCATTTTATTGTTTTGAGGTTTTTAGCCGTTTCTCGAATGAAACGATGACTGACAAAATACTTAAAAAAGCACATTCCGACAATTTCCTTTGGTTGACTCCCTTATGGCGGCGTTCTTCTTGAAAAAAAACAGCAATTGCAGAGACGCAGTAGAAATTCTTGGGCTCAAAAAAGCATTATATAATTAATGGACAATTTGCCCGTTACCATCCATACTACATAATGAAAAATGGAAATACAATCGTTTATTGCATCAAACAGTTAAGATGAATACATATGTTATCGCCAAGTATTTATTTAACAACTTACCTCCACGCATAAACAATGCCCATAGTGATACCGTGCCGTGACGTCATGCGATGACATCGTGTTTTTAATAAGCTGCCGAAAAGGTACAATTTTCAAAGAGTAATATCTTTGTAACGCAACTTAATTCTTCAGCTAAATTTTCGCCAAGCTCATTTCAGCTAATAAACTTCACATTCAAAGAGTTATAAAAAATAGTGCATGTTCCCCATTTTGGTTCCAGTGTGCCAAGGTGCACATTTTGTGGCCACCAGCTTGCCATCCTGGCTGGGCGGCACGTGGTATCGCCAACTTGGCAGCTCACTCAGGATCTGGCTGCTTTGTCTGCTCTTCCGTTGTTTTGTTTTCTGAATTTTGACTCGAATATGAACTACTTTCCTGGAATAAATAAATTGAATTTCACAATATGCATTGTCGAATTTTCCCATAAAATCCCACAATGTATATGTCTGCTTTCCCATTGACATATAAAGTCTGGGAAATGTCAAAAATTGGGACTGGAAATCAGGGAAATTGAAAATGGAAAGTTGGCATGAAGCCTGTTAAAGCCGACATTAAACACTTAAGGTGCTGGCTTGTAACAAATTCAAAGCTGGCCAGAAATCAGGGGGTCCAGGTTCAAACCCAGGTCAAGGCAAATTATTTTTTTTCCCTGTGGAATATCTTGAAATAGTTGTGTGTTGAAAAAAGTGTCATACATTGGTTACTTCCAATTTGTCGAAAAGTTTCCTTGAAAAGGATGTAACGGCAGCGTTTGCAGCCAGAGGAAGTCGATGGCCATCAAAGAGGATATTTGTCACAAGTGGTAAGTTAGATGTATGCATTCTCTGCTTATTTATTTTGTGCAAGTTTTGAGGCTCGGACAATTTGAACATAAACGGGTGACGTGAGACATGTATCGTAAAACGGGAATAGAGATGTCACATGGACGGTAGAATGGATGTAACCGGCGCCTAATGAGAGACCATGCACGTGGGAGATATCCCATCTCTTAAGGCCGTTGTACACGGTACAATTTCTTGTACAAGAACTTGTTCCATGCACAAATTGTATCATGTACGTTGGTATGATTTCTTGTACAAGAAATTAGATCATGCTCTATGTTATTGGATGAAACCGTCCAAGATCCACTCCGTAGCTTCTGCACATGACATGTGACGGAGGTGATGTGTTCGTTTAGTATTCGTAAGGCTGGTGTTCTGTGTTTGCGATCACTTTTATAACCATTATCGTGGCAAAACTTACATTTATATAGATATATCATGATATTCTTTGTTGCTTCCATAATAATATTCCTTATTGCTACCATATTGTGATATTTGTCAGTCGCGTTTGAAGTGTTCTAATTCTCAAAAGATGAGTTGGACGCACTGACAAACTTTGAACCTCGTCCATGGACCTTATATTACTGTATATTGGGACCTTGACCTCATCAATGAAATTAGGATGATGTTATTGAACATAAAAGGAAATATATGCAACAAGATATAACATGATGTTTGGAGGATGAATGATGGGTTTCACGGGCCGATGAAAGAGTGCAAGTAACCAATCGTATAATGGGGTCATTTACCATATTTTTTATTGCCGAATCTGATATTTTGTAAAGTAAATAGATCCTTATTTTTCCGTTTATTGATCCGTCAATCATTTCTCGATCTATAAGCGGCGAAAAACCGATGTTTTTAACACTTTCAGAAAAGTGCAACCTTTGACGTATATTGACTTTGTCCAATCACAGCTGAGCCCACAAAGCTACTTATCCTTATCGCAATGGGGAGGACACAGCTGACTCCGCCAATAGGAGCGATTGCAACAGGATCTGTGCGAGCAGACCTTCCGAGAACCCCGCCCCACTCCCTTCCCTTCCCCTAAAAGCAGTCAAGGACGGGAGGAAAATGACGTCAATGTTATCACAGCAGCTTCTTCGGTGGACGTCACCTTTTGCTTATTTTAATTTTTGATTTGAGGGAATGGTTGTGGTGAGAATATTAATTTTTTCACTAAAATTCTTTTTTCATTTCCATCCAACGATTTCGTGTACAATATTGCGATTTCAGTTCCGAGTAAATGCCCCCATTTCATTTTATTAATGCTAGGATTAATGGTAGCAAATCATTGTAACCCAGTTGCCCTGGCAGTGTTTTCAAAATACTATCGTCATCGGATATTGCAATTCAGATGTTTGAAATCTGCGCATGTTTTTGGGGCACAAATTCCATGGAAATCTCTGATCGTATACGACCGTCAACCAACTTCTTGTACAATTTCTTGGTTGAATCTCATCGTTCAATTTATGGTACAAGATCTTGTACAAGACAGTGTACAACAGCCTTTACGTTTCACGTGCATGGAAAACCAATGACAACTCTCCCAGGATTTGGGGATAAGAGGCCACCTGTGGGGAGTTTGTAGAAGTTACGAGCGGATTCATATCTCTTCTGAACTAAATTTTTATTCTCAAACACTGTATCAAACTTATTTTGCTATTTGGTTTTAACACAGAGAATTCCCTGACCTATTTTTTGTTATGCAGGAACCGATGAATGAATAGTTAATTAAATTTATTGTGTTTTAGTGAGATTTTACTAGGTAACTGTTAACATAAAAAAGGTAGTTTTCAATTAATGATATTGCTTAGATCTTGAAAATTTAGCAAGGAAGGATTGAACGTGGTTTTCACGAATTAATTCTTGCAAATTACGACAAACTCTGATGATGATGCAGTGGCGTTGAAACTAGTTGTACCAGTAAAATGCTCTGTGGATTAAAACATAGTTTGTTACTGTCATTATTCATACTGGACTTCCTCAAAGTTACGTCTGAAAGGATTGGATTCAATTGTTTATTCCTGTTTACTTTTGCTATGGATTCCCTTTTGTGCCTTTGACAGTCAGTTGTTTCATGAGGGTTTTGTACATCGATTGCGTTCACTAGAGAGAAAGTTCCCGTCTCACGTCCCCTGCAAACAACTCACGTCAGCCGTTTACGTTGATTGTGTCCCGGTTTTTACTTATGCCATTAATAATGATTCTCTTTTAGATTCTTTTAAGAGGGCAACTAGTACGGCCGAGGAATCTCTGTATACTTCAAGCGTATCAGATTCACCTGATGGCTACAGTGCTCTGAGTAAAAGAGTAATCAGGCGGCCAGCGAGGTACGCCCAGGAGAGTGATGAGGATGAAAGTGACGCTACACCAAGTCGTGAAGAGGATGAAAATGACGCATCGCCACTTCGTGAAGGGGAACAACGGTGTGGAGGAGGTGATACTAGCCCGGAGGAACCTCTTTTCACAAGTGTTCCTGTTGCCTGTGAATTAGGGGACATAAACTCAGGTATGGCCAACAATTTTGATTGAATGACTCAATTATTATTATTATTGGAATCTCATTCATTTGTTAACCATTCATACTCATCTGTCAAACAATATTGCACAATACTCTATGTTAGTGGTCAAATATTGGCAGAGAATTGGCATGAGATTTGAACCAGTGAATAGCCAATATTGGGTATCCATTATAGGCCAATATTGGGAATCATTGTCTGTATAATATTGGATATTCACTGGCTGTCCAACATTGGCAGAGTGTTGGGATGTTATGTGAACCAATGAATAGCCAATATTGGCTATCCAGTCTAAGTCAATATAATTGGGATACATTGGCTGTCCAACATTGGGTCTTCACTGGCTGACCAACATTGGCAGAGCATTGGGATGAGATGTGAACCAATTTAAAGCCAATGTTGGCTGTCTAATATAGGTCAATATTTGGGTTTCGCTGACTGTCCAATATTGGGTATTCATTGGCTGGCCGACATTGGCAGAGCATTGGGATGGTATGTGAACCAATGAATAGCCAATATTGTCTGTCCAATATATGTCAATATTGGGATACATTGGCTGTCCAACATTAGGTATTCACTGGCTGACTAACATTGGGGATTCACTGGCTATCCAACATTGGCAGAGCATTGGGATGAGACGTGAACCAATGTAAAGCCAATGTTGGCCATCTAATATTGGTCAATATTGGGGATTCTCTGACTGTCCAAAATTGGGTATTCACTGGCTGGCCAACATTGGCATAGCATTGGGATGATATGTGAACCAATGAATAGCCAATATTGGCTGTCCATTATATGTCAATGTCGGGAATCATTGGTTGACCAATGTTGGGTGTTCACAAGCAGACTAATATTGGGGATTCACTGGCTGGCCAACATTGGCGGAGCATTGGGATGAGATGTGAACCGATGAATAGTTAATATTAGCTATCCAATATACGTCAATGTTGGGAATCATTTGCTGTCCAATATTGGAAATTTACTGGCTGACCAACATTGGCAGAGCATTGGGATGGGATGTGAACCATTGAATAGCCAATATTGTCTGTCCAATATCTGTCAATATTGGGAATCGTTGTCTTTTCAACATTGGGTATTCATTGGCTGACCAGCATTGGCAGAGCATTGGGATGAGATGTTTACCGGTGATAAGCCAATTTTGGCTGGTCAATATCGGGAATCATTGGTTGGCCAATAGGTATTCACTAGCTGACTAATATTGGGGATTCACTGGCTGGCCAACATTGGCAGAGCATTTGGATGAGATGTGAACCAATGAATAGCCAATATTAGCTATCCAATATATGTCAATATTGGGAATCATTGGCTGTCCAATATTGGAACTTCACTGGCTGACCAACATTGGGTATTCACTGGATAACCAACATTGGCAGAGCATTGGAATGGGATGTGAACCATTGAATAGCCAATATTGTCTGTCCAATATCTGTCAATATTGGGAATCGTTGTCTTTTCAACATTGGGTATTCATTGGCTGACCAGCATTGGCAGAGCATTGGGATGAGATGTTTACCGGCGATAAGCCAATTTTGGCTGGTCAATATCGGGAATCATTGGTTGGCCAATGTTGGGTATTCACTAGCTGACACTAGCTGAACCAATGAATAGCCAATATTAGCTATCAAATATATGTCAATAATGGGAATCATTGGCTGTCCAATATTGGAACTTCACTGGCTGACCAACATTGGGTATTCACTGGCTAACCAACATTGGCAGAGCATTGAGATGAGATGTGAACCAATGAGAAGACAATATTGGCTATCCAATATAGGTCAATATTGGGAATCAATGGCTATTCAATATTGGGGATTCACTGGCTTACCAATATTGGGGATACGCTGGCTGGCCAACATTGGCAGAGAATTTGGATGAGATGTGAACCAATGAATAGCCAATATTAGCTATCCTATATAGGTCAATATTACCCTACTTTAGGCATTTTCACCATGTGTGACCTATCCCGTCCAAATATACCACGTGGCCTTTTAGGGTGTAAATGGATTCATTACGTTTGGAAGGGTGGAATGGACTACCATTTTCTTATTCTATAGAGCTTTATTAACATTTAAATCAAGTAGTAATGCTAGTGCAAAATTTCATGCACTATTTTGTTTCTTGGAGAGACGTCTCCATCATTTCCATGTTAATTTTTTTCTTTTCTTTTTATTGCAGCTCTTGGCACTCAAATACTAAGAAGCATTGCGAAATTAACGTACAAAGTTCACCAACTACGTAAGGAGGTGTTGGGGATGAGGGGAGTGTTGAAATGCGATTGCAGTAACGGCAGTGGTATTCGGCCCATGGAATTGAAGACGGCTCTACCACTCTCCAGTGAGGAGTCTGTCACCTCGATTTGTGAGGAAATAAAGGATTCTTCGTGCATGGATGAATTGGTAATTAGTGCCGGCCTAATTTTAACTTTCTTATTAATAATATTAATAATAATAATGTTTTATTTGACATTAAGCAAATTTCGTTGCAATAGTCATCGTCAATAAATGAAATAAACTTGTTAGTAAAAGACATGTGTACAGATAAAAGAGAAATTACATTAAAATTTGATTGTAGAGTTATCACTCTCAACAAATTCTTGCAGTGAGTAAAATGCTTTAGAAAATGGAGGCGTTTACTCAGAACCGAAATCGCAATTTTGTACACAAAATCATGAAACAGAAACGAAAAATTAATTTTGGTGAAAGAATTAATCTTCTAACCACAACCATTCACTCATAAATCAAAAATTAAAATAAGCCAAAGATGACGCCCATTAAAAAAAGCTGATGTGATAGTGTAGATGTCATTTTCCTCCCATCCTTGACTGCTTTTTAGGGGAAGCGAAGGGAGTGAAGGGGGGTTCTCGGAAGGTCTGCTTGCGCAGATCTTGTTGCAACCGCTCCCATTGGCAGAGTCAGCTGCATTGTCACCCTCATTGCGATAAGGCAAAGTAGCTTCACAAGCTCAGTTGTGATTGGACGAAGTTGATGATGTAAGGGGTCGCATAGATATGCCCATATTTCCGAAAGGGTTAAAAAAACATCAGCTTTTGCCACTTATAACTCAAGAACTAATTGATGATTCAAAACAAGGAAAAATACAGGTCTTTTTAATTACAAACTCTGTCAGATTTGTCAATAAAAAATATTGTAAATGTCACCATTAACGCAGCAATGAACTAACTTGATGGTACGCGTATTTCCCCCTGAAAGTTATGCAACTCACTCATGACTTTTAACTCCACGTGGGAAGGCCTAACCTGTTTAGCATGTTTTCCTCGTTACCATGTTCAGCAACTCTGCACGTAGTGATGCTAAACAGGTTAGGCCTTCCCATGTGAAGTTAAACGACATGAGTGAGTTGCATAACTTTCAGGGGGAAATACGCGTGCCATCAAGTTAGTTCATTGCTGCGTTAATGGTGACATTTACAATATTTTTTATTGACAAATCTGACAGAGTTTGTAATTAAAAAGACCTGTATTTTTCCTTGTTTTGAATCATCAATTAGTTCTTGAGATAAAAAGGAGGATCCTCCTTTTTATCCAAATTTCGAAGATCCTTCCGGCCAATCAGGAGTAACCTGATTGTTTTCACTGTTTATGGATTCAACTCAACAGCTGTAATTAACTCACTCAGCCTGAAGACGATGGACGAGCCGTCCATGGAAACATTGGTGTTATATAAATATTTAACCCAGTGAGACTTCACCAGAATAATTTGCCAGGAAAGAATTAAATCATGGTTTAGTGTTCTTCGCATTCAGGAAATGAATTACCGACCTAATCTTGCAATTGGCGGGGTTTTCAATTAACTTTGCCACTGTAACCAAGAACTGCAAAGCGCAAACAGCAAACAATGATAAAAATACATCATTTCCTACACAACTCAGAACAAACTACCGTGGGGATCGGGTTGGTGTGGTGGCTAGAGTACTGGCCTCCCATCCCAAGGGCCCGGGTTCAATTCCTGGCAGTGGTGGATTTTTCAGTGGTTGAACCAGTCCTCACTCGAGTGCCTTGAGGAGGGCATTTCAAGTTCAGTACTCCGTCCGTCGGATGGGACGTTAAGCCGTGGTCCCCTCTGCGCCTTTCGATAAGAGTAGGCTAATGCCGATGCTGGGTTTCTCTCCACCCTTCTTCCTCCATTCCCTGAAAACTCCTGCCATTACCCATTGGCGCCAATGACCGCAGCTGTCGGTCACTTCCCCTAAAATAACCTAACATAACAAACTACCGCGCTTGCGCCAAACTGCGATTGCAGTAGTGCCACGGCAAGAAATACAAACAGAACTAAATTTCTGGATGCACCTCGTACATATGCCTTTGATCCTTGTGCTTACTTTGGTTCTTCTTGAATTAGACAATGAATTAATTGACATTGTAAAACATATACATAATAGTGTGCTCTGGCTGGTGGGATTTCTTTGTATTCTTTAGTGCTAATTTGTTGATCAATCTCTTTCTCCACAGGTCAATGTACTTGCTGTTGTGGGAGGTGATAATTTGGCAAAGTGTGTGGGAAACATAATGAGGAAATTGATCACCAATGACCTTTCCAAAGTGTACAGTGCATGTGGCAAGAAGGGGAAGAAGAGTCTGGCAGCGCTCTCTATTTACAAGGCAATTGAACGTAAGCATACTGTGGATAATATCATTTAATAATAGTACGATACAATACTTTTTATTTGTCCAAAGATCATATGAGTAACACTACATTGATATAGGACACATCAAAATTATAATCATATAACAGTAATTATTATTTATTTTCTGTCCACTGATCATATACATGATAGTCAAGCCCACTTAAATCAAACCTGTTTATAACGAAGTACCGGTTATAACTAAGTTCCTGTTATAGCAAAGTTCCTGCTATTACGAAGTTCCTGTTATAACGAAGTTTCTGTTATAACGAAGTTCCTGTTCTAACAAAGTTCCTGTTATAACGAAGTTCCTGCTATTACCAAGTTCCTGTTATAACGAAGTTTCTGTTATAGCGAAGTTCCTGTTATAACGAAGTTCCCCTTATAACGAAGTTCCCCATATAACGAAGTTCCCGTTATAACGAAGTTTCCTGTTATAACGAAGTTTCTGTTATAACGAAGTTTCTGTTATAACGAAGTGAAGGCTATTCCCCATCAAAGAGAGGGTCAGAAAAACTCGTCCACTTATAATGAAGTTCTGTTATTACAAAATAAATATTCAGCTCCTTCAACTTCGTTATAAATGGGCTTGACTGCTTAAAACAAGTCAAAGAATAATAGACAACATGAGTATATAATACAATTGAGTTAAAATACCATTTCTTAAATCCTACAACACTTTCTCCTCGAAAAATTCAATAACACTATAATAGCATTTGTTTAACAACAAAACCTTTAATTTTTGTTGGAACAGTGAGGAGTAGGGAAATTTTTCCAGTTGAGCAGGCAGCTTGTTAAAGATTTTTGAGTCCATTTTGTATGGTGCATTAAGATTAAAGGAGTACGGACTATGATCGGAATATACATCCAGTTTATTTCGGGTGTTATGGGAATGGACTGTAGCATTAGTGAAGAATTTAATTGGGTTATTTTTTATAAAAGTTAAACAAGTAAATATGTTTATAGAAGGAAGAGTAAGTGTATTCATTTTGGTGAAAAGGGGCTTGCCTGGTGTACCTATAGATAACCGAAAGATTGCTTTGATAGCCTGCTTTTGCAAAGAAAAGACTGGCTGATTACCGATGGTTGCCCCAAATTAAGACAGTGAAGGTGCTTAGAGAATGAACCTTGGCATAATATAACGATTTCAGAATGGGGATAGAGGCAGTAAGAGTATAAAATATGCACAATTGATTGTCAAATCTTTTTACGTTTAAAAAATCATTTACATTATAATAACATTTTTCAGTTTGAAATTTCTCCAAGGAAGGTTTAAATTCTCTCATGCAGGTGATGGAATTAATATCAGAGGCAGGGAATTAAACATTTTTGCATCCATAGCCATGAGACTTTTTGATGTCAGGCATTTTTTGTACAAGTAAACATGCATGTTGTAATGAGACCTTGTTGTGTGGTTGTGTATGTCACTGTTTACCATAGTTTGTATTAATGATTAAAAAAATTAATGAGTTTATTGTTAAAAATGTGGTTAACGATTTAATTTAATCATTTCTTTAAAAAAGAGTTAACTTTTAATCGTTAAAATTATGCATTAACTGATAGAAAGTAACTTCAGTTAAATTCTTTGATAGAAAGTAACTTCAGTTAATTTCTTTGATAGAAACTATTGAGTAATAAAACAGTATCTATGAATGCAAGGGTAGTTGTGCAAGAATGCAATGAATAGGCCCAGATGAATGCATCCAAACAAAAGGGGAGTTGGGTTGAGTGACTGCCAAAGTTTAGTAATGCACCCTCACACAAGAAAACAAACAACGCAAAGATAACGCCAAACTTTTTGTATAGTAATAGTGATTTTATTGATTTTAGTGATTTATTTAGTAATTTATGTACATATTACAGGAAAACTGTGTACATATTTCCTGTACATAGCACAGAAATACTAGGTAAACATATATGCCTATGTTTACCTAGTTTTCCTGTACATTATTGTGAAAATGTTCCGAGAAATCTAAAATTACACTTTTACAATGCAAAAATGTGTGTTTTGAAGTCAAAAAGAGTTACAAGAGCTTGTAAAAAATGGAATGTAAGTACAAGGTGGTGTATTATATCACTCTCGTACAACTGCTGTGTATGCGTTATCAGACTATGCATGAATTTCCACATAGGCATTTTTGGAGATCACCATTTAGTCATTGAAATAACATATGGCTCTGTTATGGGATTTTGGGGCGTGGATTCATGCCCCCTTAAGTCAAGTCTGAAAGGATTAAGTCCTCCCTTGTTGACAGGTGCTATCAGGAGAAATATCCCCGGAGCCACGGACAGCGACATCAGGACCAAGGTCAGCCGGTACCTTGCCCTTGCCAATTGCCGAGATGGAGGAAGGAGGGAGTGGATGTCGTGGAAGGAATCGGACTAGCGTGGAAGTCACATCACTGTGCCATTGTACATACATTGAAAACACTTATTTACACTCTAGGGACCGCTAGGAAAAAGTGTAAGTTGCCAAAAAATTAGAATTTGGGTCGTTTGCCTTATTTTCTATTGTCGAATCCAATAATTTGCGCTCTCTCCCCATGGTTTTGGAGGGTACAATGAAAAGCGGTATGCTCTCAAGGTTAAAAGATTATTTTATTGACGGAAATAGTTTTCAACCCTTCCAATTTACATTTTATTTTCCTCTGGAGGCAGCTAGGTAGAGATGGGTAAATTACCATAATTTTCAATTCAGGTATATTACCGTGGTAAATTACGTAAATTTTCGAAAATTAACGTAATTTTCCGGTAATATTAAGTTTTGAGCTGCAAATCCTTATCAGAGGACTCAAAACGAAGTCGAATAGCATAGAGATATAAATGCCTACATTTATATATTAAACGTATCACGACGTTCATCTATTCTATAACTCATTAAAAAAATTAAAACGAAGTTGGCAGCAACATGCAATTAGCCTCTCTTTTGTCACACTATGAGAAATTTTCCCTCCAAAGACATACCTCTGCGTAATGTGCACTTGTTATTTTACTCTGAATTAATCACGGACACAATGTAAACAAAATCGTTTTAGCTTCTTAATTTATAATATCACCATTCCAATCGTTTCTTCGTGAGGAAGAAATTTTCTGAAAAATAACTTTTCTGAACCTTTGGTTTGTTGGTAATTTATGAAAAATACCACAGTAATTTACAAAATTACCGCGGTAATTTACCGAGTTGCTCAATTCTACAGCCATGGCAATATCACCTTGTTGAGTCCACGTGATGAGAACTACCTCTTGTTATAGACGATGAAACTCGTTATCCTTTTCACTGTGGACTAACTGTGGTGAAAAATCACTCCCCATATCGTTATTCTCGCTGTAAGTCGTACTATAGTGGACCTCTACAGTGCATTAAACACAGGCAATGATTTTTCTAATCTAGGCTATGGTTTGTTAGCTCAAAGATTTCAGCAATGATGGCTTGATGCTCTCTGCAAGGTACTGGTTTTCCTTCCTCGTAGGTTGACAGATGACACCAGTTTCGCTGACTATCCCGTCAGTGTCTTCAGGCCGAAGGTGTTGGCATGTGGTTTCGGCCTCGTTTATGTACCGTAGGCTGTCTGGGTGCACTCTGATTAGTTGTCGCTTTGATGCCTCGTACGTTAGGCGTAAAATCAAGAAGGGATGCTGCATTCATTATTAATGTGCGTTAAAAGAACATGTTCAAACAGATAAAGAACAGAAACCATTGTCTTGTTGCCAACTACTGTGAAAACCTTCGACCTGATAGAGTTTGTAAAATAAACAGACCTGAATTTTTCCATTCTTCCATCTGTCATATAGTTCTCGAGTTATAACAGTCGCATACACGCTGGTTGCATGTTCGAACAAAAGTGGTACAGTTGAGCATCTTTAATCCGGCTCAGTCGGGACCGAAGTGATGCCGAATTAGGGATTTTGCCAGACTATGGGTCATGCATGGCAACTGGTGTATTTTTGATGTCCTAGATGTTTCCATTGAAAGGAGTCAATTATTTATAACAAAATATATTCGTTTGCCATTTACTAAACATTATTTTTTAAAAATTCACTGAGAATAATCAGAAAGAAATGGTTTCTTAATTTGCAAAGTTATTACTTAAAAGTATCGAAGTTGCGCAGAGAGTGGAAATAACAGAATCTAAGCATCCTGAGCATCATTTTGCTGCACATCTAAAAGTGTAATATTATTATTTGAAAAGGGTATATAGAATTTGAGATTTCTTATCAATTGCTTCGCACAACCTACTTCCTACCATGCTTGGTTTGTTATCAGCTAATTCAGCGCGATGTCAATGCGTGGGTGTTGTCGGTACAGCCGCCCATCACTACATCGCTGGCGATCGGCCTGGATGATTGTGTAAAGAAAATCGTCAATGGTAGTCTTTCTTCAACAATTTCAGGCTGATCATCTTCATTCCCACTCGGATTTATTGTTATTAATTACCATATCAATGATTTCATCACCTGTGAAATGTTTTGTGGTGAGAGTATCGTGGCCGCTAGCTATCCTTTCCTCTAAATTTACCAATTCCATTTCCTTTAATTCAGGGTTACGGATGGTCTTTGCAAACTATATCATCGTATTTTTGTCCTCAGAAACATGACATTTTTAAATCCCCTCTTAATTCGTCCACATCAAACCTTAAAGCAGGCCACAATTTAAATCACGTGTGTTTTAGAACTGACTGTGAAATACTATTCCATGCACGCGAAATTTCCCACATCACAACTTTTTTACATTGATCACGTCTGTTTCTGAAATAGTTTATCCTGCTCCATTAGCATTTGGCCAGAAATACTAACATAAGCCCTTCACTCCAACGCAATCGAAACCACGCGATCTAAATCAGCACTTAAATCTTCTTTTATAGTTTTTCTCTCTGTCATCCATTTCTTCGTGTCACTTTAACTGTAAAATTTTGAGGATTTTCTCTTTCAGCTTCTTAATGTGCTATATTCGTGAAGATCCCATGCAGTATGTTTCAAACAAATGCTTTACTGATGCAACGGCTTCAAGCTTTTTCAAAACTTGCACTTTTTCTGCGATCGTTGACGTTTTGTACTGATGCCTCTTTCCTCTGCTGTTGCCATAACTGTATAGATGAGACATGATATGGGAGAAACATAAGCAGATAACAAATAATTTTATCAAATTACATCTAGTGGTCAATCAAAAATGCCCGCGCCATTGAAAGTAGCCGATCTGTAAATTAGTCATAGTCCATCTCGGCGATGTCTTCAAATTTATATGTTTACTTCAAGTTGCAGAATAATTCCGGTGTATACGAAGTACCAGACATTAATGTTTAAAATATTCTGGTTCTCGAAATGGGAAAATTAACGTTAGGAATGGGATAATATCTCGGCGGGTTATGAAGCAATGTTTCTGTAAAAAATGTTTTGGAATTTTCCACTAAGTACCAGGTAGTTGGTCGTGGCAAAATTGCCAGAGTATGGGTGTTCCCGGATCAGGGATTCCCGGATTAAGGGTGCTCAACTGTAGTAGGAAGGGGAGGGGAATGGATAGGGAGAGTAGGGGAGGGAGTTGTTGCGGGATGTAAGATGAATAGTCGGTCAATACCGGCCATATGACGTTCTCTGCATTCTCGCCAAATTTAAATACCCGGCATCCCCAGCTATTCTTTTAGGTCGGGCGGCCTACATAGGAAAAATACTATGACTTAGTTATAAAAGTATTTTTTAAATCCTGTTCAAGATTTACCCTACTTTACTGTAAGTACATTGTAAGTTGAAACGTTGGGTGTTATATAATATTTAACCCGGCTGGAAGCCCGAGAAGACTTTACGAAAATAATTTGCCGGGAAAGAATCAAATCATACATTGTAAGTAGGCTTACTGGTAGGCTATGCAATATATTTTTGACAAAATTTTCCATAATTGATTAAGAAATCTAGTTGCTGATGTTTGTTATATGTGTTCAGGATGTGCTCACTTGAATTAGGAGTTTTATTGCATTTTATTTCATGTATATATTAGAAAAAAGATGATGTGGTATACTAATGGCTGTTAATATTATACTTTTTTCTCCGTAGTGTACCGGTACAAAAATGTTACATTCTGTATCTGAGTGAAGAGAAAATTGAGGCTTTGGGACTTAAAATAGAGAAGCTTGGCTAAAAAGTATCAACGTGGAAAATCATCATTCCAAGAGCAGTGGCTGAATGATGAAGACTTTAGCCAATGTGTTCTTGAAGTTCCTCTTGTAGAAGAAAGTGTAATTTCTCAAGTAAACGCTAATTTAGAAAGAGGATTTTCAACCAACAAGTAGTGTATCTTTCCGAACCAACAAAGGGAGTCTCTTACTACCAATAAAACTATGTATTTAATTACCTTAATTTATCACTCATTTCTTATTTAATTTATTTATCTGTATTATGCTATTGTTTAAGCTAGAAAAAATCCATATTCTACGTAGACCATGAAAAACAACACTTCGACTCGTGCAAAAACCACAAGACTGGATATTTTTATAAATTTATTCTTGAAAACTATGCATTATGCTTGAAAGCCTGAAAATTTTTATAAATTTATTATTGAAAACAATGAGTTATATTTGAATTTGGTATTTTGACTTTTTATTGTTTCTCTTTTGACAGAATAGCAAATTCAGTTCGGGGTAAATGCCAATTGGATACTTATGTACCATAAAGTTTAGATAAAAGTAAGGCATAATGATAAACAGAAAAGTAGCAATAAAGTTCATTATTTGTTAAACTGTACAGCTCTCGTGAATTATTTTTGTGTGGCATATTCTACTGAATATTTTCAGCTGATCAACCATTGGATGCTATGGGATCCTTGGTTCTTTTCAGTGATGTGTAGTGATTTTTTTTCCTGAGACGATGACATTCAGAGAGAATATTTTTTTTGTGTTTTTTTTGCTTTGATATATTATGTAATGATTTGGGAAGAGAAACACATGCAGTGAAAAATTCTGTGAATGTGAAGACACTAATTGATGAGCTAACTTTGTGTGTAAAACTGATTTGTAAATAAATGCTTTTCACAATACATAACATGGCTTTTGAATATAATGTATTGATGTCATTATATTAACCGTAATAATCTGGTAGTATCCTGATATTTTTTTATTCTCTTCATCGAAAGTTTATAACCTCTGATGTACGTATTTTAGTCCGTTCCATTTTGGAGTGATTTTGAGTATTTTTCCTCATTAATTAAAAAGTTAAAAGACTGAACTGTGCGAAAACGTGATGGCAAACTATTGCATGCCGGTAAATTAAATGTGGGATGTGACACTTTTTCCTATACCTGCCACCAGGTGGTACTGTGGATGCTTCCAAGCAGAATGGTGCACTCCGTTAAAGCTTATTAACTATTATCGGAGGTATTTTTATTCATTTAAGTTACTGTGATTAATTTTTTGCAGAAAAAAAATATTTGTACAAATGATTCATTTAAAAATGGTTATTTATCATTTTACTAAGCATGCCGTGAAGTTGGCCTATAGTCACGCGAACTTCACAACATGCTTCACTATAGCAGAGGACTGAGCAGGATGCTCTGGGGCCTATAAAACAACTATTAATAACATGTATAACAGAGGAGACATTTCAAACTTTGTTAGTTTTCATAGGTTATCATATTAATATACATATTCACAAGAGCTGAGGGGCTCTGGAATACAATGGTTAGTTCAGGAGACTAATATTTCCAATATGCCTCACAACATAAACAATATGTAAATGTTACGTCAACAACGCCGGAGAGTAGATGACCTTAAGTCTCCGGCTGCCTTCGGCACGCTCTGCATCTTGTGTCCGTCACATTTTCCCCAAAGATGAGGCGACGGTACACGAGGGTGTTTTTGACCCCTGGTGGAGGTGCCAGGTATAGAGATGGGTAAATTACCGTAATTTTCAATTGAGGTAAATTACCGTGGTAAATTATGGTAATTTTCGAAAATTACCGCAATTTTCCGGTAATTTTAAGTTTTGAGCTGCAAATCCTTATCAGAGGACTCCAAACGATATCAAATAGCATTGAGATATAAATGCCGACGTTTATATCAAACATATCACGACGTTTATCAATAATAACTCGTTAAAAAATTAAAACAAAGTTGGCAGCAACACGCAATTTGCCTCTCTTTTGTCACACTATGAGAAATTTTCATTCAAAAGACATACCTCTGCGAAATGTGCATTTGTCATTTTACTCAGAATTAATTAAAATTAATCACGGACACAATGTAAACAAAATCGTTTTAGCTTCTTAATTTATAATATCACCCATTCCAATGGTTTCTTCGTGAGGAAGAAATTTTCTGAAAAAGAACTTTTCTGAAAATTACCATTTATTACGGTAATTTACGAAAAATACCACGGTAATTTACGAAAATTACCGCGGTAATTTACCGAGTTGCCCATCTCTAGCCGGGTATATAGTATTATGCTAATTTATTTGTTGCTTTTTGAAGTAAAAGGGTACAATTCGATTAAAAAAATTTAATTCCAGTTTCAAATTTCCTAATGTGAAATAACATAACTTTACTAACAGTTATGGACTGTTGAAGACATTAACATTTGAAGGCGTAAGTGTTAATAAGTGAACAGAAAGTGTTACTACACCAAGTTCTCTTTTCTCATTCGTTCATATCCTCACGAGTTTCTCCAAACATCTTTTGAAATGAAAATGTATTTATTTAGATGGGGGCAACGGGTTACACCCTTTACATAAAAACATAGATGAATATTATTTACAATTATTTGAGAAAAGTTAATGAACAGAATTTTTTACAAGTATAAAAAAATATACATTTAATGGCAATAATAATAAATTACAATTTGTAAAAATCTTCCATTGGATGATAAAATGGTTTCAAAATCCACTTCCCATTGTTATCATAAAAACATTTAATAATTAATCAATAAAATCAACAGATTAAAAAACAACACAATAGTTGCTAGCGTGACATGGTGACGTTCTTATAAGTAAGTTTAGCCGATCGTTTAAAAGATTGTTCAGAGACCATGTTCCTAAAGGCCGTTTTACACAAAGTCATTGAAACTGCGCAAGTTGATGTTGATTCCGTTTGAGTAGTCGTCTGCGAAAGTCCGTGACGTAGAAAATTGTGAGGATGCTTGCTTGACAGCTTTACATGGTGCAATCGTCGATGCATTTTGTCAGTATTACAATATACCACTCAGTAGTGGTAATGCTGTCAGTATATCGCATGACGTAAGGATGTCTGAAGTACCAATTAATTGGGCGTGAAAGATGCGATAGATTACCACCACTTTAAAATATGTTTTAACCCGTAGTCTAAACATAATAGTGGAGACCATAGTCCCGTATTAACTTAGCCCAAAATTTGCACCACGAACGAACGGATGTGGGCCAAGGTAACAGGTTCTTCCTTCACGAACGAAATTTAATCTTCCACGTGATTAATCGCCCAGCTCTTTGATTATTACACTTTATTCACTACCTAAGGAGTTGAGTGCAAACAAAAACACCCAACTCAATCGTCAACAACTTATTTAATTGCTTAAATTCCCGTGGCAGTTCGTTTCCGCTACAATTGCACCATCTAGTGAGAGAAATAAACTTCAAACTTGCGCGAATGCGTGCATCAGATTAGAACATCTTGTAATTTGCTCAGAAGCATTCGCGCAGTGTTGCTGCCTGTCCTCGCAAGTTGTCGCTTTACACGGCGCAATATCTCTTGCGCAAGTGTTCTCGCAACAGCCTGCGCAGTATCATTGACCGTGTAAAACAGCCTTAACAGATGGCAGTGCATTCCAAAGCCAGTTTACCGGGGTCAAGAAGGTGAAATTTGCATGGGAGTTGGATTCTCACAGAAATCTCGGGGCAAGCAAGTTATAAGTCAGTTCTCTAGGAGTAAAGAGGTGCGGCGGCTCCCGAACATGAAGGAGGCCTTGCAGTATTTTAAATATAATTGTTACGTTGTTGTATATATGACTGGATTCAATAGAGGGAATGTTCAAAGCGTACATGATCCATTGGTAATTGTGATCATCAGTGCGCATGGGCCTGCGCAACCTGAAAGCTTGGTCTTTTATGACTTGAACAAAGGTCTTAACCTCAAACTTCAACGGGCCTTAAATGCATGTATTAGATTTATTTTTGATCTGCACAGAGAGGAGAATATTTCTCCTTATTAAAGCGAGCTGAGATGGCTAAAAACGGAATACCAAAGAATATTCTCTCGGAACCTTTTTTGTATAGACTTTTTCTTGCAAATGAACCCAAATATAATAATAATGATGATTTTTATTCCAGATTAGGTTTATACATTTTTCAATTATACAGTGATTTGTCTGGAATATAGGTGCCCCACATTGGACAGTATCTCCGTTTTGGGGTCACCGACTCGACCGTCACAGATGAAATACAAAAATAGGAACATAGCATTAGTGTGTTGCAACTATATTCACATAGATGCTATCATTTGTGCTGGATAATTTAGTAATTGACCCATGGCTTGAAATGTGAGGTAAAAGCAAAGCATTATTATACATTTGTTTAAGGACTTGTGCTTAGGCTAACAGAGAATTTGAAGCATTTATTAACATAAACACCTTTGTCAGTAATTTGCGATATAAATATATATTATTTTACACTTCTATGTTATTTAGCACTACAAACAGAATACAATGTGACATAAAAGGAACAGTAAAATGTATCAACGATTATAGCTTTTTGAACTTATTTTTAAACATTCTTCAGAAATAAGTACTTGAGACCCTATAAATAGGTACAATAAGAAAGTTAACTCAAACATTTCCTTAATATTTGTTTTTCTTAATATCTCACGGATATGTTAGTAACAAAACTAATTAATCTAGATGCATGTACAAGAGCTGACCCAAATTATTTATATTATCCTGGGCATAGAGATGGGCAACTTAGTAAATTACCGCGGTAATTTTCGTAAATTACCGTGGTATTTTTCATAAATTACCAACACCCCTGAAAATTACCGTAATAAATGGTAATTTTCAGAAAAGTCCTTTTTCAGAAAATTTCTTCCTCAAGAAAAAACCATTGGAATTGGTAATATTATAAATTAGGAAGCTAATACGATTTTTTTACATTGTGTCCATGATTAATTCCAATTAATTCAGAGTAAAATAACAAATGCACATTGTGCAGAGGTATGTCTTTGGAACGAAAATTTCTCATAGTGTGACAAAAGAGAGGCAAATTGCGTGTTGCTGCCAACTTTGTTTTAATTTTTTAATGAGTTATCATTGATAAACGTCATGATATGTTTGATATAAACGTCGGCATTTATATCTCAATGCTAATTGATTTCGTTTGGAGTCCTCTGATAAGGATATGCAGCTCAAAACTCATAATTACTGGAAATTTACGGTAATTTTCGAAAATTACCATAATTTACCACGGTAATTTACCTCAATTGAAAATTACGGTAATTTACCCGTCTCTACCTGGGCATAGATCTACTGTAAATCATAACTGATTTTTTGGTATCGGCTACTTCCTTGTGGAATTCCCTGCCGTTGAACATGAAAAAATTCCTCCATTCCTCATCTGTTTGAATCCAATCTCTATAATTTATTTGATAGAGGGACAAAACATCATGAAATAACGTGTGAAGAATTTATTTTTTGTGGTATAAATTTTGAGAGTACATTGTTATTTATTATTGTTTATGTTTTTTTACTATGTAAACAACTTGTAACATATTATTTACAAACTCAATCCCATTCTATTGAATTGTGTGCAGATTTAAATGCAGTCATTGTGAATAATTTGAGTGTCATAATCATGATTGAATGTTTGATTGAAATTTCATTTTTAATTTATTGCTTGCTTGTTTTGTTTTCTTTCATATATATTTGTTTGTTTCATTATTCATAGTTGCTTGGAAATTCAATACCGTAATCCTCTTGAGAGTTCGTTTACTCATTTATTGTATTTTGTTCTTACGGAGTTGTTGCTCCAGGACAATAAAATTATATTCAATTCAATTCATATCTCAAAAATTTGTGCAAATATACGTAATACACCCGCGCAGAGATTTCGATGACTGATTCTAAGCTGTTTGTACGTAACTAATGGATATATTGTTGTCATGGATATGTTTGTTATATCGTAGAGGAGTTTTCGATAATCGATTTGAAAATGCATCCTTTAAAAAGTTCAGGTCTTCAAAAAAAGAAAAGAATATCGTTTGCTCTTTTTTTCTAACCAACGTAAGTCTATATGAGACGTCATGTCCGTGTAACAAAAAAATAAATGAGGAATGCAATTCGTACGGGTGACGTAGGTGTTTAGGCGCGTCACGTGATCTTCCATTTCGTGTCGTGAATCACAGAGGGGTGTACAGATATTACGACCCCCTGAATTCCCAACCCCCTCTCTGAAAGTTGTGTTGAGTTGTTAAAAAATGCCGCTCCTGAAATATACTACCCCGTTTACTTTAATGCGTCGGCGACCGTGTCCTTATGAAATTTTAATATATATGCTAATTGGTTGCGCTCCACGGCCATATTCCCGATGTCGTCGCGCTTTATGATTGGCGTGTGGTGTGGGTTTGTACCTTCAAGATTGTTGCATAAATAAGTGTAACCTGGTGCCCAAACTGGTGAGGCATACTCTTAAGATGGACACCAAAATTTGACTTTATTTTTGCAGTATCTTTGAGTTAGACAGAATACAGGAAATTGAAGTTTTAATTAGTGATGGACGGATCCAGGTTTTCGTCGGATCCGGAACCGGATCCTTGCCTGCATTTCAGATCTTTATCTCTGTATCGGATCCTTAGTTTCAGATAATCGATTCTGAATTTCATTCATTTTCAAATCCTAGATTTAAAAAATATATATAAATACAGCAACAATAGAATTACCAAAAAACAAGAATATTTATTGTAGAAAAAATCCACTTCTTATCATCTATGTGAATAATATTTTCCTGGATCAAGATTTACGGATGCAATAACTATTTCTTATTACTTCTAATATAAAGATCAACTTCCTTATCACATACTCATCAAGCAATATATTTTTGAAACCAATACAACTATTCTTTAGAGTGCAGTTAAAAGAAACATAAGTTCATTTTTATTAATAAAGCAATTATTTTCCAATTATTAATCAAATCCTTGATTGCTTTCATATTCTTTTTTAGAAACAAAAAAATTTTAATGCTGCCAAGAGATCCCATTTGTGGAATATCTGGGAATTCCATTTTTAAGACGAAACAATTATTATAGAATATTTCAAGCTGCTAAACTAGTAATTTTGCGCTGTCTCATTAATAATAACCTTTAAAATGAATTTATAGAATTTTATACTCCTAAGGAGAGGTTGTGTAACTCTGATCATGAAATGAGATTAGCCTTTTTTTATGCTACTAGAAGCAACATTTAAAAAAGTCTTGGATTTTTTCTCCATTGGCTCGGGTTTGCAAGAAAAGCGTAGAATGACATGTGGGGAGCATGTATTCTCCAAAATCAGTCAAGCCGACAATAGCAGAGTGGGGTAGTGGACTGCAGGTAATGAAGTTCGATTCTTATCACTGTTTAAAATTTTTCTTTCAACCATCGAATCAAAAACTTTATCATCCTTCATTTCCAACCTTTGTGTGTGGATACTGACTTTTTTGTACTCCTATCGTTTAAACTACATTTACAAATGCATCACTAAAAAATACATGGTAAAGTTAACGTAATGATTCCATGATTTAATTCTGCAAAAAAAAAAAAATTTCCAATCATTTCACTGACACCAATTTTTATTATTTTTTTGACTACAAATTGACATGAAATTTCTGATAATCTACTTTTTTTAACTGCCTACATGCATTACCCTAGGAATGCAGCTTTCGTTGCTTTACAGAACGGGTGATAAATAACACTAGGGGCCAGTTTTATAATGTCTGGTTAAACTTCTAGTTAGTTAACGTGGACGTTAAGTTGAGGTGAAGTTTAACCTGAGGATGGGTTTTATAAAGATAAACAGACCTCCGGTTAGTTGACTAGAACCCTAGAGACGGATTTTTGTACTTAGGACAATTCTCATACCGTGAATACGTCAGAACTGGCCATAACAAATGAAAAACGATAAAAATATTGCCGCGATGAAAGCATTTATAGTAGAAAATATTTATACCACATATATCTCATTAGTCAGTGTCTTTATTTATCATTTCCTTGGACAATTACTTTAAATTTCCTCACAGAGTGAAAATGGTCTAGAATGTTCAGACATTATGATTCTCACCCAATTCATTTCCTCTTTTTTCTCGAATTTCTTGCCGTCTTCCTAACAGTGGTAAAAATATCAGCAATATAATTGATAGGAATTACATTAATTTAGAAGATGGAAAAATTGTTTTTCATGTAGAGGGTTTACTTTACAATTTTGGCTATGGTAAAGGTCTTTTTTTCAGTGGAGTAATCGAAGGCAAGTGTGAAAGAGCACTATATTACCAATTTCTAATTCATTAGATGTAACATTGCACTCCAGAATTCTTAGCATCGTAGCCAATGAGTCTGACCCAGTAATTTCATCTAGATGTCTTACCTTTGCCTGTACAATTATATCATTACATAAAAACTTACCTATTAACAATAGTGCAATGATTTCTGCCAGTTGCCTCCCATGAAAAGCTACATGAATATAGAATCTTTATCATGATTTTAATCTCCTACAATAGCTGATCCTCTCAACAATAGGAATGATTTATTTTAAGAAATATAGGTATCTGTTCACTCTAGGGAGTTATAAGAGCCTAATTCTCCATATATCATGTCAATTTATTGGTTTTGTATGGTCATTGTGTATGACATGAATCAAGTAAATAGGGGTATTAGAAAGAGGGAAGTAAAGTATAAAATCTGTATAGATAAATCCTCATTACAAATAGAGTAACTCACAACAAATAAATTGTTAATAATCAAGGTTTAAATACTACTCATTCGAGAAAAATTCATCCACAGATTAGTTACAACTTACAACGCGATACCTTGTGCAACTCCTTCATCGGGGACTTATGCAAAATTCATCGCTCGACTCGTAATGTTGTTTTTTCATTTAATTCAACTTTTTTGAACGACAGAAGTGAGTGTGTGATGGGGAAATATGTTAAATTTTTTGATGGTTAATTGGTACAGGGAAATAAGAAAAAATCCTTTCCCAGAACTTCCAAAATGCTATGAAAGTGAGTAATTACATATGTAGTACATACCTTGCAGACTGCTGACTAAATAATTATTGGCATCTTTCTCTACATTTTTAAGGGTTAATGCATTAATTACTTTTAATCTGTTAAATGCCTTATTTTTTAAAGTCCTTTTATCATAGATTTTTTGAGAGTATAATTTTTTGCAGTATCATTCATAGTTATAGCACATGAACTATTATGAATTTTAATCTTGATTTTTTTAATGGATTCCCTCGCAGAAAATTGTTACTCAATGGCAGGAAGTCAGCAGTAATTAATTCCTAGCCTGTAAAAATTAGTCACCAGTGTATAGTAATTTGTTACTTGCTTTTTAATTAGTCAGTAGTAGTTGGCATTTAATCATTAATCTTTTGCAATTAATCACCGCCCATTAATAAAAATTCAATGCCTATTGGGTAATGTTATTACTAAGGAACTAAATTGTTACTCGTCCTGAACAATATTTAATCACTTTCTATCAGATATCAATTACTTACACAACTATAGTTGAATTGAATTTTCATTCACATTTCCCAACATATCTCCTAAACTATGTAGGATAGACCTGCAAAAGAGTCTCATTTTAAAGATAATTAAAAATTCTTTAAGATGAAACAATTCTTTTGAAATTGATTAATAATTAATGAATTTAGGCATTTGAATTTGAAATTTTGACCTTTTTAAGTCGTTAATAGAGCACAATGATTAATAAGAGTGTTTAATTACTGTATATTTTTATTACAGTACATATTTAATTACTGCTAGGTTTTGCAGTAATTAATGACGAGAAATTTTCTGTAATTTCACTGTTTTGTTTATATTATTCAATGTCAATATGTACCTTCCCAACAAAGGGAATATTTCCGTGATATGTTTTTGTTTCTGTTGAAGATTTAAGCATTGAAAATTTGGCAATCAGCCTTGCTAGCCTTGAAAAGACCTGGAATATTTCTTTTCAACTTTGGTAGACACTGAATTCAAATTTAGAATCTCGCTGTCGAAGCCTTCACAGGGAATTTTTTATTTAATTCATTGCAGACTATTACGAGGAACTGACTCTACAAACCAAAAGGCAGCAGCTCGAGGAGCAGAAATTGCTGACGGTCTACGTCCATAGGATTGCAGAATATACGCGCATGTCAGCAAATGCTGCCGAAGAAAGTGCAGCCGCAAGCTTGCGTCTTGTGGAAATTCTTGAAAGGATGGAGCCCACGTTCCTCCTAGCACTCATGACGTGAGTATCACCATCGATGTCAATAGATGCCAGTTGGCTAATTTCCTAAAGACTGTTGTGCGTGGTGAAATTTCTTGTACAAGATCTTGTAAAGGCCGTTGTACACGGTACAAGAACTCGTACAATACACAAATTGTATCCTGTATGAGGTGTTCGTACAATTTCTTGTACAAGAAATTAGATCATGCTCTATATTATTGGATGAAACCGTCAAAGATCCACTCAGTAGCTTCTGCGCATGACATGTGACGGTAGTGATGTGTTCGTTTAGTATTCGTAAGGTTGGTGTTCTTGTGTTTGCGATCACTTTTATTCCTATAAGCATGGCAATACTTCCATTTTTGTTGTACATATCGTGATATTCTTTGTTGCTTCCGTATTGTAATATTCGTCTGTTCGTCGGAAGTGTTCTAATTCTCAAAAGATGGGTTGGACACACTGGCAAACATTAAACCTCAATGAAGCTAAGATGACGTTATTGAACCAAAAATAAATATATGCAACAAGCGAAAACATGATGTTTGGAGGATAAATGATGTGTTTAATGAGCCGATGAAAGAGTTCAAGTAACCAATAGTATAATATCATTTTATTAATGCTAGGATTAATGGTAGCAAATCATTGTAACCCATGGCAGTATTTTCAAAATACTATCGTCATCGAATATCGCGATTCAGCTGTTGGACAGAAAACGATATCTGCGCATGTTACTGGTGCACAAATTGCATGAAAATCCTTGATCTTGTATGACCGTCAACCAACTTCTTGTACAATTTCTTGGTCAAATCTCGCCGTTCAATTTATGGTACAAGACCTTGTTTGAGAAATCATACCGTGTAAAACGGCCTTAACAGAAATTGAAGTGTGATTTGAACAGAAAATTGGACAAGATCTTGTAACAGAAATTGATGGTGAGATTTGACAAAGAAATTGTACAAGAAGTTGGTTGATGGTTGTACACGTTCAAAGATTTTCATGCAATTTGTGCGCCAATAACATGTGCAGATATCGTTTTCTGTCAAACAGCTGAATTGAGATATTTGATGATGATAGTATTTTGAAAATACTGCCTCAGTAACCGGTTTACAATGATTTGCTACCAATAATCCTAGCATTAATAAAGTGAAATTATACGATTGGTTACTTGCGCTCTTTCATCGGCTCATGAAACCCATCATTTATCCTCCAAACATCATGTTTAAGCTCGTTGCTAATGTTTCCTTTTTGGTTCAATAACATCACCCTAATTTCAGTGATGAGGTTTAAATCTGTGAGTGATTCAGTGATGAGGTCTGATGATGGCTTAGTAAGCCGAAACACGTGTTGTGTAATTTTATTATTTTAAATACATTGTGGAAAAGTGCTAAAGTTTTTTACTCATCCAATATGTCTCACTTCCACTACGTGACGCCTGATACTGTGAACAATGAGGTTTAAAGTTTGTCAATGTTTCCAACTCATCTTTTGAGAAATAGAACACTTCCAACACGACCAATGAATATCCCAATATGGAAGCAACAAAGAATATCATAATATGGCAGCAACAAAGAATATCACGATATGGAAGCAACAAAGAATATCACGATATGTACCACAAAAATGGAAGTCCATTTAGCGTACAATCTCATGACGGCATATGTCTGTTTACTTGTCCGTCCTGTAAAACTAATCTTTAAATAGCGGGCAGCTTCCATAATAAATAAAATAATTTGGAACCAATGGAATATATCATTTCAACTGATGATTGCGAATACAAATGATTTATTTATTTGTTTTTAACCAATTGGCTACCTTAAGGAATAACTGTACATATTTTTGTACATGAAATTACGTAAGCATAATGAACATTTTCAATTGTACTAAAGAGACGCATGTAGTGGCTCCATTCAAAGAATGAAAGGCACACGAGCCAACCCCTAGTTTAATTTTTAACCTATTGATAACATTTTAATTCTTATTTATAACTATTCTGTCATTTTGCATTTTTTCATTGCTCGTGTCCAAGGAAATAATAATAATGTATTTGTCCAAAGATCAAACATACATGATATAGGACATGTCATTGTATATGATGAGGACATGTAAACTCTGTAACATACAGTTATAAGTCATCATCCAAGAGATATTCATCTACCGAGTAGTACATTTTTGAGAGTAAAAGTTCATTAATATTAGATTTAAAAATGGAAGATTTTTCAATACCTTTAAATCGAGATGGAAGTTTATTATACAGGTGAATTCCCATGGCTCTGGGACCAACAGAAGTGGTACATGTTCTTACAAAAGGAATATGCAAGTCATCCCTTTTTCTTGTGACGTAATTATGCACATTAGAGTTCTTTTCAAATAGAGTAATATTTGTATGAACATGCATTAAAACATAAAAAAATGTACACTCAGGGTAAAGAAAGTAGTCCCAAAGACTTGAAGTAAGGTCAGCAAGGAGCTGTAAATGATGCATTGCAAAATGATTCTGTATGCAGTTAATTAATTTATTGCTCATTATGATGCTTTTATGAGTGAACTTTTCTTTTTTTTAATGTGTGATGAACAGTAAAAATGGTTTAAACGACCATTTTCCCCATTTTACAGGATGATTCAGTTCATGAAGAAAGGTCCTGAGACTTAGGCATTCATCAAGAAGATGGAAAAGTTTTTGAAGAAAATACGTTTTAATTTGTGGACCATTTTACACATGTTTACTTCTGTGGTGCATTTTTTCCTCAATTCAAGTTTTTGAATGACTCTTATGAGTGTGAGGGGTCAACTATGTTTGTTGTGGAAATTTTGGTAAATTTAATGGAAATTATTTAAATTGTATGTTAAAATAATTGTGTTTATACAAAATTGTATGCAAAAAATTGTATTCAAATAGTTAAAACACACTGAATGTTGATAATGATCATTTGTCAATCGCTACAATTTAAATGATTTCCATGCAATTGTTTAAATTGTATGTTAAAACAATTGTGTTCATAGGAAATGCATGCAAAAAAAATTGTATGTGAATTGTTAAAACACATCACTGAAGGTTGATACTAATCGGAATGCAAGTGAACTCACCATTAGCGAATGACTGCATATGTTTATGTTAATGAGAGGGGATGTAAATGTTGTTTAGTGATGTGATTAAGTGAAGTTTTATTGCTATCCTGTTTCATGCAGGCGATGGAAAAAACATTACCAACATATCCAAAGTCGGAGTCTTTGATTTTTAATGACTTTTATATGTTTTAAGTTGCCTTGAAGGTTTTTTTGTTCATTTCTTGATAGACACTTGAGTTATTTTGTCTGTTATTGATTTCTTTATACACTGAAAAGTTAACTAGTGTGACCACCTACATTGTTGCTCAAACAATGTAGCCTTTACTGATTATGCAAAGGCAATTGTGTGCCTATAAACACAATAAGAACAGTAATTAATGACAATTGGAGTAGCTAATGTTCATTTTTGTAGGAATATTCTCGGCAAAATTTAACCAATGAATTTTTCTTCACCTATGAAATTGTTACTCCTTTAGTTACTACTAGAGTATTTACTAGTTACTACTAGTGGAGTACTAGAGTTACTTGTATATAACTAAAGTTATACCAGTATTTCATGTGCATCTTCTGTGTGCATTTTATGATCTAGTATACCTTTTGTGTGTGTGACAGTTGGTTACTCATAACAGATACAATGCATTCAAATGAAAGATGTATAATAACTATAAACTCAGTGATATTCTGTTGTGTTAGTTCAGTTTTCTCTAGTCGCCATCTTGTAGGAATTGATTAGTTTATTTTAGATGTACGTGTAGTAAATTTAATTTTGTCACCTATGTAATGATGGATATGTTATAGTTGTATGTTTTCTTACCAGCAGTGGGAAAGGCATTCTTTTTGAAACTGTAAATTGAGTCACCCTTCAGCATTTGAAATATATGTATAGTACAATTTTTACCAACTTATCGTGCCAAAATTAAAATTTTCAGCACATGAAAGGGTAGTTTCTTTCGTCTAAGAAAACAGTTTGATTAATGCTATTCATGCCTCCCTGTAAATTAAGTCATTAAGCACAAATGATTTGCATTGAGAAATCCCAGTGTGAATTTTTAGTTCATTTGAGCAAAGCTTGGAAATGTCTGTTGCTGACATAACAAGTTTATCGTTTGCATTACAAGGCATTGGGATAATTTGCCACCTGGACTTACCATTGTAATTCAGAGTGCCTAGGCTCTAGTAGGGCGTCATGGTGGCCTATTTAGTGGGTAGAGCACTGAGCTACCGACCAGAGGGTCCCGGGTTCAAATCCCGGGCCTTTCTGGATGCCCCAATCCTCGAAATTCGATTTGATGCGTGTCAGAACTTCGTAGGAATTCGCCGGAGGTACCGCAGGGAATGGAACTGGCCCCCCTACCCTGAAAATGTGTGAATTTCACACGCCATTGGCTTAGTACGGGGTGAGCTCTACTCTCACCTAGAGATGGGTAAATTACCGTAATTTTCAATTGAGGTAAATTACCGAAGTAAATTACGGTATTTTTCGTAAATTACCGTAATTTTCCGGTAATTTTGGGTTTTGAGCTGCAAATCCTTATCAGAGGACTTCAAACGAAATCAAATAGCATTGAGATATAAATGCCGTTGTTTATGTCAAACATATCACGACGTTTATCTATAATAACTCATTTAAAAAATTAAAACAAAGTTGGCAGCAACACGCAATTTGCCTCTCTTTTGTCACACTATGAGAAATTTTCGTTCCAAAGACATACCTTTGCGCAATGTGCATTTGTTATTTTACTCTGAATTAATTGGAATTAATCATGGACACAATGTAAACAATATCGTTTTAGCTTCTTAATTTATAATATTACCCATTCCAATGGTTTCTTCATGAGAAAGACATTTTATGAAAAAGAACGTTTCTGAAAATTACCGTTTATGACGGTAATTTTCAGGGGTGTTGGTAATTTACGAAAAATACCACGGTAATTTACGAAAATTACCGCGGTAATTTTCCAAGTTGCCCATCTCTACTCTCACCTATCTGAGACCAACCTTCGGGTTGAATTACAGAGTGAGTGAAGCTGCCATCTGACGGCTTCATCGGCAAGTTTTGCTATGGATCAATGTAGGAACCACATTTGCGATTAAATACCTCAAAAGTCAGTGGTGTTTGTGGTCACTTTAAATCTCGGAGAGAGGGTGCGAATGGGTTAATAATGGCCTGTAAAAATGGTCTGTAAAATAAAAAAGCTTAGAAAGTCTCCTCCTAGTTAAACATGTTATTAATAGTCGTTGTTTAGCGTCCTACACTTCCTACACACTCTGATAGTAGTCATCTACTATAGGTAAGCCTTTGTGGCGAAAATTACTACGGCGCTCAACAAAATGAATAATCGTATTAAAATGAGTAAAGTTGACAAATGAAATATGTAGTATTATTGAAGGTTCTCCATCAATGAAATACGTCATAATGATGGTACAGAATAAATGCTCCTCGGCTTCAATGGAGTGAACGATCTGCTTAGGAACGTTTGCAGAACCAGCTAGTGGCAAGCAGAGGAAAGAGTGTCTCGTCCCAGTATAATATACTGGCATGCAATAGTTTTTGGGCTTTGCATTTTGACAACATTAAAATTTTTCACTTTTTAGTAAGGAAAAATACTTGATGCCATTTCACAATTGAGCCATTTCAATAACTTACTCCAAGGGTTATAATAATCTTCTGATCAAGGCAATAACAAAATTGGAAACTACGTACTGACATTCATCTACCCTTTTCACTGCAGGCCAATGTCAAAATTGGTTATGATAATGTCTTATAAGAACATTTAGGGTTTATTAGACATAAGTGGAAAACTGGTTTTGTATACCAGTGCGATAATATTAGTAATGCTCAACAATTCCAGTAGGTATGGTACTTTTGATTTGAAAAACGCTTGCTAGACCCTGTTGGAATGGATTTTGGGAGAGGAACTGTAGGAACTCTTGTCAGAGTAGGTTCCAGGTAGAAACTGTTCCAGGTCAGAGCTGTTTCAGGGGAAACTGTTCCAGCGCTTAACTGCTCCAGGGGGAAACTGTTCCAGCGCTTCTCAGGAAACTATTCCAGAACGTAACTGCTCCAGGAGGAAACTGTTCCAGCGCTTCTCAGGAAACTATTCCAGAACGTAACTGCTCCAGGAGGAAACTGTTCCAGCGCTTAACTGCTCCAGGGAGAAATTGTTCCAGGTAGAAACTGTTCCAGCGCTTCTCAGGAAACTGTTCCAGAACTTAACTGCTCCAGGAGGAAACTGTTCCAGCGCTTAACTGCTCCAGGGGGAAACTGTTCCAGGTAGAAACTATTCCAATGGGTAACTGTTCCAGCGCTGCTGTTGTGTATGCTCGCGAACAAGCATCACATCGCTTCTGTGCTCGCTTTTCCACTTGACTTCATACTAGATGCGGTACTAGTTTGCTACTAGCTCCAAGCTTAGGACCCAGTAACCTTCGACTAATCACATCAGTGTTTACAGTTGCAATGCGATCTGCTCTTTTTTACATTAGTGTGGAATACTGCTTTATAGCAAGCACAATTTCAATGATTTAGTGAAACCTCCTAGTATGGTTTCAATTATGCTAGCTTCCGTCCTCAAAATCAAAGCTATTCTTTATACCGACAACACCTCCACCATTACCATAACCAATTGTACTCAAAATTTAATCGACTCTGCCAATTTGACAGCTAAGGAAATGTACTAGTGGTGTAATAACAGCAAATATTATTATTTATTTTCCAGAGGATCAATTACAAACTTATGCACTGATATAAGGCATGTCCAAAACAAATATTATTGGGTACAAAAATACGAGAAATACCAAAAATAGATTATTTACTCAACTCCTGTAGGTATTCATTTATAGAATAAAATTGCATTTCAAATACAAAATCCTTTACATTTCTTCTAAAACATTATTATACTTGCCTTGAATCCAGTGGGCAATCTATTATACAGGGTGTTTTTTCACTCAGTGTCACCAGAGCAGGGGTGAATATTAGACGCTTTGCCGAGCATTTTTGACTCAGGGAACCCATGTCCGGAAACGTCACCTAAGGGAGCTGTGGGGCATGAAAGGTGCTACCGAAGGTACGCCACCCGTCATACTCGCACCAACAAAATCGCCATTTACTTCCACTTTCACTCAAATTTTGGTGGTGAATAACACGTGAGTCTAAAGGCGAACCATCTCTGGTACAGACTGGGTAAATTAGAACGCCGTGCGACGACGCCTGCGTCCAGTAGGAGGCGTTAAGTCCAGGCGTGTTAACTTGTGACGCCGTGCTTCGGCGATGATTCCCCGCGTTGGTTTGGCACAGAATGTGTCGACTGAGGTGTCGGACACACTCTCCACCCAAAACCACCGTGATCGCACCATAGGTGTGCCAGCTGTTTAACTAGTGTTGAGAGGGGGAAAGGAAGTGATAAGCTCCACGTTGCTTGTGTTAAAAGATAATCTAATTTTATTGGACTGTGAACTTAGGCACAATGGGCACAGAAACCAAATGTTTTATGGCACAGGTTCACTCACGTAAGATGCTCAAAATGGCCTCCTTCTTCTTGAACACAGAGGGTGACTCTTTGGTGCACGGAATCTCGCACGGCCGCCATACGTCCAGCCGTCTCCTTTATGTGACCCCCAGCAGTGGCAATTAGAGCAATTAGCCCTTCTTCTGTATCGGGGGCTCCGTTGGCATAAATTAATTCCCTCATGTAACCCCAAAAGTAAAAATCTAAGGGATTTAAATCTGGTGATCTCGCTGGCCACAGTACTGGACCACCTCGGCCGATCCATCGCTCAGGGTACGTGCGATCACGGTGGTTTTGGGTGGAGAGTGTGTCCGACACCTCAGTCGACACATTCTGTGTCAAACCAATGCGGGGGATCATCGCCGAAGCACGGCGTCACAAGTTAACACGCCTGGACTTAACGCCTCCTACTGGACGCAGGCGTCATCGCACGGCGTTCTAATTTACCCAGTCTGTACCAGAGATGGTTCACCTTTAGACTCACGTGTTATTCACCACCAAAATTTGAGTGAAAGTGGGAGTAAATGGCGATTTTGTTGGTACGAGTATGACGGGTGGCCTACCTTCGGTAGCACCTTTCATGCCCCACAGCTACCTTAGGTGACGTTTCCGGACATGGGTTCCCTGAGTCAAAAATGCTCAGCAAAGCGTCTAATATTCACCCCTGCTCTGGTGACACTGAGTGAAGAAACACCCTGTATAGTTTTTCACCCATATATTCAGGATCCAGGGAATACACCTTATGTTGAAATATGGTACTACAAAAGAATAATGAAAATTAAATGGATCTACCGAGTAAGTAACGAGGAAGTCCTCATGGAGAAAAGAGAAGTGTGCTGAAAACATTAAAAAGAAGACGGGACAACTTAATCAGCCATATCTTAAGACATGATGGCCTGATGAAGACAATCGCCTCAGAGGGAAAAGTGAACGGGAAGAATGGAAAAGGCAGGCCTCCTTTATGAGATACATGAGCCAAGTTGTGAAGGATGTAAAAGAGAGGAATTACTTCTATATGAAGAGATTAGCTGATAGGAAAATTCATTGGAGAGCCTACCCCCAAAGATCCCTGGTTTTAACCCTCTGGCTTACCATTTTTGCTCAGTGCTTACCCCCTCAAAAATACTTATTTATTTTTTGTAATGTCATTTATTGATAAATATTTTATTATTATGTTATTGATAATTATTGAGTGATGTTATAATATTAATGTAATAAACATCGCTTGAAAAATTATTAAATTACAAAACCTGCAAATCACTGTCTTTGTAAGTGGAGGGCACTTTCCAGAGGCTAGTGAATCGCCATCTTTGTAAGCCAACGGGTTTAAAAAAAAAAAAAAAACAGTATAAATTTTACTAAGCAGAAGTTTTTTTAAAAGTTACTATAAGTAGAAGTTTACTAAGAAGAAGTAAGCAGAAATCCCTGGTTTGAACAGTTGAATTATAACAGTTTTCAACAATCACCATTTTGACACAATTGCATAAAATAATAATTTTTTTGTCACACAACACAACTCACATAATTCACAGCTGAAGCTATTTTATAAGGTGACTCGTCAGCGATACTAGAATTTCATAAATATCGATGTTAAATTCATTTTTCAACCTTACAAGTGCATCAAGAAGAATATAGTTACACATAACATGATGCACATTAGTTGAGGTATAGTGTCATCAAAGTACTTCTGAACAAGTAGTTAGGTTTATTTAAGAGAATTTCTATAGCTTGACGTTTGAATACTGTATTAATTTTCATAATAAACTTTTAATACCATGGGAAATTTCCCATGGCATTTCAACTTAAGTTATAATACACCTTTATTCCAATATAATAGGAAGTTATTCACACGTAGCTGTAATGCTATATGCTGTGGTGTACTTATAAAAAGGCCATTTATGGTCCCATGATCATATGAAACAAATTATGTACCTTCATCTCAGTAATATTCCTATCGGGCGGAATCAGAGCCAAGATATAGTTTCCCTGGTTACATCCTTGTCTGCCTTGTCTCAACCCCAATTTAATCTCACTATACACTAAATACAATATGATGGAGTTCTATAGAAGATCACCCTGTTCATATGAAATGAATTCTAAGTAATTTGAGTCACTTGATGAAACCAGAATGAATTGATCATGACCAACAACTACTATAGCAGAATTAGGAGAAGACAGATTGGGTTTATTTTCAGCATAAATCAATCCCTCGTCATCAAAGGCAGCCAACCAATATTGACATGCTATTGGATAGTGACGTAGCTATTTCCAGGAAGCATATTCTGTTTAATGTTTCTAATCTTTAAACGAGAAAATAGTCATTGCATTCTCCATAGTCATGAGCAAAAATGGAGCTGTTAAACCTTTTTTATACTGCTGGATCATCACTGAAGTTCCCTTTTATTAAAAGCGATTTGCCACACAGAAAGTCCCTAAAGGTTTTTAGTGGGTTTATCAATGGCCAAACCATAAATATATCTCATTTGATCTGACTTGCGCATTAATCATGCAGGATTCAATGTCATATATGACCCATATGGGTCATTCAATTTTATGACGATTGAGAACTTAGTGGGAAAAATTACACTGTTATTTTTTTGACGTGTGAGCTCTCAAATTAACATATTTTTATGTTTCTTGATTGAATGAGGCATTTAAACGTTCATTTGTTCAGTGGATCAATGATAAGTTGTTGAAATATACAAATAGTTTGTTTATATATCAGCCAATTATGGGTGCTATTCCCCATTCTCAGGCAAAAGATTATATTAATTAACAATTTTTTTAGTGTCTTCAAACTCTTTACCTTGTTCTGTTCTCCAATCTTCACGAAGAAACCAATTCTTCTCAATGGAATTAAGCCTCTACCAACACTATCTCGTTCCATCTTACAAAAAATTACGAGGTAATTATATCAAAGGATGGATTGAGGGGCAAGGCCTACTTTTACGTCAGATAATAAATTTTCACCTTCGATTCATTCCTCAAATGTTCTGTTTATGTTTAAATTTCCCCGAGAATTCCATATAGATCCCGAGATTTCCTTAAAAGGTGGTTGAAATTACCTCCCAAAACTGATGTAAACAATAACAAAGCTCTGCCCTCTCGTGACTGTAAATCGAATTAGAATTTTCATTATGACGTCTGCAGAAGCGGTATAAGTCGGATTGGGTTAGAAAACAGGTTATGTTTTTTGTAAATACTTGGAATAGGTGTGATACTGAGGTAACACTCAAGGTAGAACGATGAATAGAATAAACACTTCAATTCTCTGTCGACTGTGCCTCAATAGTTGCAGGTTTTTAGTCGACATTTTCGAAGAGAATGGCAAACATGGATACGTTGCTGCAGAGGCGATCGAAGAATTACTGCATTTTCACGTGAGTACAGCCGTCATTGTATGTTTTGGAGTGGTTTTCGTTTTTGAAGTGGTGTCAGTAGCATATACTTTCCGTTTATACATATAATCGTTTTCATTAATATGATTGCTGTGATCATATGTGCTGCTCATTGTGGAGTGGAATGCGAAATGAAGTGAATGATTGAACCGGGTAAATTGTACTAATATGTACGATAGCAGAATTATTTGTCGGGCTTGTCGTTTTCGAATAGCAGTTTATTCTCGCTGCTTATATTTATCAGAAGGTAAATAACTTTCTCTGTAGCCACATTTCATGAAAAGTTGCCATAAACCATGATTCATTTATTAATGAGTTGGAAAACCTTGGGACATTTGAGACGAAAGCAATGGCAAAAAAACCTCAGGGAAACAGAATCATTCCGGAACCGGAACTGATACTGCTATTTGAGGAATTATTTGATAAGGCCTGCATTTGAAAAAGTTTTTCAGTCAAGCGAACATGTCAGGTGATTGAGGTATTGTTAATTTCCGATGGAAACGCGCTGTTTTGCATTAGTGAATCCTGCGAGTCAGCTATGGCCACTCGAATGCCTCGAAAGATAAGGAAGGTGTTTTTCATTCGTCTCGGTGATAAAGCATTTGAAGTGATAGTAGTTTCTCTAGTAAAGGGAACAATAATAATAATAATCTTGAATGTCCTGTTGGTTATACAAGTACAACATAGGACTTAGTCATAAAAAAATACATGCAAAGAAGAAATAAGCAGTAAAAAATATAGGCTAAAAAATGTATTACTCAAAAACTCATTAACGCTGTAGTAGAATTTATAAATAAGCAGTTCTTTTGATTTATATTTAAAAACATTTTAGCTGGCTAAACGTTTTTTAATTGAAATAGGAATCTTATGATAGGTCATTGAGACTGAATGATGAGGACCTTTCTTGCTTATGTTTAGTGGCTGATTTGCCAGATGAACATTTTCACTACCACGTGTCTCATGGCAATGAATATTAGAATTTGGCAAAAACGGGTGTCGATTACTTCTAACAAACATCTACATAATACATAATACCCTGCAAGCCACCATAAAGGTGTGTGGCAGGGGATGACCTGGAACAATTCAGGATATAGATACATGGAATAGTGAGTATCAAAGAGTTTCCTGAACAGTGGTCTTCCTGGCGTCCTTATTGAAACCCATAACATTGATTAAACAGCCCTCTTTAGCATAGAAAATGCCTTGGTAGCTACACTAGCATTTCCCCAGAAGACAATTCCGTAGGCTAAATAGGAATGAATGTCTGTATTGAGGTAGTTGAGGCAAGTTTCCTGATACCCTAAGTCACCCCAGTTAGACCTATTCTTGAAAATGGATTAATAGCTTGGTTCCCTTATTACCAAAATTATGACTTATGCCTTGAAAGGATTCAAAATAAATTTCTTAGATTGGTGGCCCTTAAGGTTGAAAGGGTAAGTGAAGAGTATGATAAGATATTGAAACTGCTCAATATCCACACCCTCTCAGCACGTAGTAATACATATATATTTTTACACACTCTATTAAACAATCATACTAAGTGTTTTTACCTTTTATCGTTAGTTAATTTTGGGTTCCATCGGTATATTCAAGATCTCATTACTTATTTCATATCCCATATAATGTATGTACGAATTATTGGATTACCTACAAATTTTTAGAATAATGAGAGATTATAATAGTCTTCGTAAATCTACAGATATTTTTTATTTCTCCCAAAATGTATTCGAAAATTTTATTATTTAAAATGTCTAATGTAATTATCTGTGCAATATATTCAACAATTCTGTCATTGAATGAATGAATGAATGAATAAATTATTGGTCCAGCGATTTTACATGGTAAAATATAGGACAAGTCATAGAAAATAAAACCAAATGTCTAAATTTTTATCATTAAATGTATAAATTTAATTAAATTTTTATTAAATGTCTCTCCCAAATTGTAGTACAAAATGTTACTATTTTAAATGTCTAATGTAATTATCTGGTTTTTATCCCCTGCGCAATATATCCAACAATTTTCATATTCAAAATGTCTAAATTTTTATCATACAATGAAATCATCTAGCTTCTGTAATGTATTGTAAAAGGAGGTTCATGCGTGTAATAAATATTATTATTATTATCTTATTGGCTTCACGGACAAGGCTCGGGGTTGCTGGCTTAGTGGTTATTCGTGCGTTTTCAAAGTCGATATCGTAGTTGCATCCTTAGGCTTTCAAAATTTTATTATTCAAAATGTCTAATGTAATTATCTGTGCAATGTATTCATTGTTGTTCAACTAAGCTCATCTAACTTAAATAATTGTTCTCCTTTATATCCATCTGTACCTGCACCATTTATCTCAATCCTCTTTCATGCTATAATTGAATGTTTTTTAAAGTAAGCAATTTAGTGTTTGATGTTGGTGGTAACACAATTATAATTACTTTGAGGCATAGTATGGAAGGCTGTCTGTACCAACGTAGAATCTATTAAATACTTAGGCGTCACCATCACTGGAGACTCGAGAAGACATGGGGGAAAAACATCAGGGAAATAACTAGTGTAGCTAACCGTAGATTAGGATTCGTAAAAAGGGTTCTAGGCAAATGCGATGAGAGAGTACAAGAAAGAAGCTATTTTACACTTGTGAGGCCTCATTTAGAATATACCGTTAGTGTGTGGGCTCCGTACAAGGAGGGTATGACAAAAGAATTAGAGCGTGTGCAAAGGAGATCCGCTAGATTTGTTCAAAGGCCTTCTTATGATAATTGTATGAGTGTTACGAGTTTAATAGAAGAACTAGGAAAAGGAATTACTATCAGAACACAGGTTAAAATTTAGTTTAAACTGATTTGTTCACAGATGACGTTAGATATATGTTAAGAACCCCAGCATATTATGATAGGTTTGATCAAATTAACAAGATTAGAGAGAGATAGATTGTCGTACCAATAGATTTAAAATGTCATTCTTCCCGCATACCATAATAGAGAACAGAATAGGCAGCATAGCATAGGGATAGGTAATAGGTGAAATATTGTTAGAGTAGTCTTTAGGTGTTGATGCATGTAATAACACCAATAATCCCTTTAATACTATGTAGATACTAACCATCTAGCTGCATGTTACCCTAAGATTTAGCATGTCTCCATGAAATATCCTAGTTGCATGTCAATAATGCGTGTTTGGTGATCTTCACCCCCTGCCACACACCCTCATGGTTGCTTAATAGAGTATTACGAGGCATATTTTTTAAGTAAATACCGTTTTGATAAACAAAAAAAAACAAGTTAACTTTTTGTAACAATTTTATTTTTACATGAAAGCCCACACTTTTATCTACTTTTCTACATAATTTCCACCAATATTACGACATTTATCGTATCGAACAACTAGCTTTTGTATTCCCTCGTCATAGAAGCTTGCCGCCTGATTAGAGAGACACTGCAACACGGCCGTTTGGAAACTGTCGTCGTCATCAAGGTGATGACCCCCCCCCCGGGACAATTTGGCTTAAGAAATCGTCACCTTCAGCATGATAACACTCAAGAAAAGTCAAGGTGCTGCAAAATTTTCGGTACCCATCGTATCCATTTCGGTACCCATCAGGGTCACCCACTCGGTTCCTCATCATGAACGTTCGCACGACCACCTTGGAAAGCATTTACCCATTTCCGTACCATGCCATCACTCCTAATGTTTTGTCCGTAAACTTCACAAATTTGACGGTAAATTTCTGCTGCTTTCACACCTTTGGCACTAAGAAAACGAATAACTGATCGCATTTCACAGTCGGCGGGACTCTCAATCGGCGGTGGCATTTTAAACACACACAAAGAGACATAAAGACAATCGATTGTTGCCGTAATGGCATTTGTAGCTTGCCAACATATGTAAATACACAGTGCGCATGCGCGGGTCACCGACCAAAACTCTGCTGCGGTGGAATTTAAAAACGGTACTTACTTAAAACACATGCCTCGTATGTAGATATAGCTCTTTTAAAGCACCTAGAAACCCGCAGGACATAAGGGCACTTTGGTTGATTAACTATCTACAATTATTAATAAAGTAAAACTTATTTTGATTGAAAAAACTGAAATTAGAACAGATTCTATTTTCTGGACAGTCGTTCATACAATGGTGCTATTTGTGCTTCAATGAAATGTTAATTATATCAATTTGTGCTGGTTACACAATGCAATTTTGCATTCATTCAATCATAGCAGATATAAAACAAGAAAGTGTACCTAAAATTATTAACAAAATAAAAACTAATGGCATTAGAACATGTTCTATATTCTGGGCTGTCATTTGTGCAATTTGTCCTTGTTGTACAATACAATTTTGCATTCATACAAGATATTTAGCAAATAAGTCTGTTGTGTAAAAAGGCCTTAAAGCATTCATCTGTAATTCAAGGGATCTTGGCTTAAATCCTGGTCAAGGCGAATAATTTTTTCTTTCAGTATATCTTGCTGTTTAAAATTGGTCTTAGGCTCTCTTCAGTTACTGTATAGGTCGTCACCAACCAGGATTTCCCACCACGATGACATACATTTACTATCCTTTTTGAAACAGCTATTTTTCTCATTCAAGGATTTTGAGCAAGCTGAACTTTAAAGAAGTTACCTACTGATAGCATGATTATCAAAGTTACACACAGAAAAAATCATTTATCTTTTCTCGGGCATAAACTCGGAACACCGTGATTTCCAACCATCCTTAGATATCCTTATATTTCTTCCAAAATAAGCCAAGGGCATCAAATGATATCCCGTCTATATGCATTCATATGTTTTGCATCCAGGCCAATAATTGGCTGATCTAGCATTGCTCAGAAGCCTAGCTTGCACCTTCTATTTCATAAAAACGTTGTAAAATGAGGCACGAGTCACATTTTTCAGCTCTATCACTGAAATTAGCAGAGTGATGTCGTGTGCTTTGTATACAGCCTTGCTTAACCCTTTCGTGCCGGTGTCCTATGCAGGAAAAAGCTTTCCTTTCCGCAGGTTCCTCTAGAATTTTTTCCACTCCCTCCTGTACAAAACTCTTTTGAAGCAAGGTTTCCAGCAGGTATATCTTTTCCCCGCTTTGGAACCGGACCCAGTGGGTTTCCCGACCCTTTCCTCCGCCACCGAGCAGAGATTATCTTCACCCTTTCCCAAATGAGAGCCCACCTTGTGTCCACAGTCTACTGTGTATTTTTAATGCAGTGGTTTTTCTTAAATAAATAGAAGTCTTCTGGGGTAAATATATCCATGGAGAAAAAATTAGCATGCTGAGATTCACAGATGACATAGCTCTCGTAGTGGAGACAGTGAGGGATCTGAGTAAGATGCTGATAACATTGGAAAGGACAATGGCCAGATATATCAGCTGAAGATCAATAAGAAGAAGATTACGATACTGGTGTGCAGCAATAGAGAAAAGGCCAAAACCAACGGTAGACTAGGAAAACAGAAACTGGAAGAGGTGAAAGAGTACTGTTACCTAGGAAGAAGAGTAACCAACGATGGACAAAGCAAGAAAGAAATAGTTGATAGAATAGCCCAGGCGAAGAGGGCATTCTATCAAAAGAAGAATCTACTTACCGCTGGAAATACAAGCGTAGAAGTAAGGAAACAATTCATCAGAACGTACATCTGGAGCGTGTTTCTCTATGGCAGTGAGGCATGGACAATGACAGCAGCGGAAAAGAAAAGTGTGGAAGCATTCGAAATGTGGTGCTATAACGGAAGAATGACTTGAAGATTAAATGGATCGACCGAGTAAGTAACGAGGAAGTCCTAAGAAGAGTGGTAGAAAAGAGAAATCTGCTGAATACCCTGAGAAGAAGACGGAACAACTTGATTGGCCACATCATGGGACACGATGGCCTGATGAAGACAATCGTCGAGGGATAAGTGGATGGGAAGAATGGCAAAGGAAGGCCTCGTGCAAGATACATGGAACAAGTGATAAAGGATGTGAAAGAGAAGAATTATGTAAATATGAAGAGACTAGCCGATAGAAGAACTCAGCGGAGAGCTGCGTCAAACCAATCTGAGGATTGATGACCAGTGATGACGATGAAATAGTAGTAACACACTGACAAGTGAAAGTAAGTAAGTGTAGTTTATACAGAAATGAATTCCTGTTGTTATGAATACCATTTAGAGCTTTTAAACGAATTTCTACTGTTGATAACAAGATATCTAGCACAATAGACATCATATCAATGATTACAATGATAAATTATTTGTCTTGTTTCGCACTAGGAGACAATTCTGTGTATAATCCAACCATACCTGTGTTTTATATAAAAAGACATTTTTGGTGACGTACCTTCATCAGGAACCATCTTTGAGGAAATATATTCGCAACGGTAGTGCGAGATAGATTTTTTCACAGAGCAATTATTTGTTGAACCTCCTGGAATTTCCTGACTGGATTTCCTGAACCTGGAACTCTGTTAATAATAACGTTAGATCTCCATTTAAAATGTCTAAAGACTCGACAAAACATAAGGAATAATCTTCTGGAACTCTATATCATGGGAGTTAAACAAATATTTTTTGGTTGTTCCACTGCATTAACAAACAAGGGACCGCAATAAACTGCACTGCGAAGAAGGGTCAAGATAATCCCCGCCTCTAAGCCAAGGAAAGGTCCTCAGACTCGCAAGGTATGGTCCTTAATGACACCTTGGACCTTTTCTGCCTACCTGGCCCCAGCGACGTTTAAAGATGCCAATATAATTAACCAGCATTCAATAGCTTTTTCCGTTTTGTTTACGCGCCGCTGATTTTTTTCACCTTTTAATTAACGAGGAAAATTCCTTGACATAATTTTTAAAATTAGCTGTATAAAATACGGATGATGTCTTTCCTGTCTTCCTATCTCCTGTCTTTTGTCTGCTCTCTTTGATAAAGACAGTAAAAATGAATGGGAACTGTTTTATTCCACTATAGAACTGTATATCTCTCCCTTCCCATTTTAGGTCACTCAGGAGGATGGCTATCCACAGCAGGTTTGCGGAGATTGCCTCAACAAGCTCACCGAGTTCAAGATGTTCAAATTGCAGTGTCACCATTCGCACGAGAGCTTCGACAAGGAGTTTCGCGGCCAAGAAGGGCAGGGAGACATTTCGTTCCCATCTGCGTCCGTAAGTACGAATGTCGGGACTAATTGTTTGTTTTTTCCATGGCATCACACTGTTTCTTCATCAAATACTTAACTGGGTATGCCGTTTGTGTACGGCATGGATGGTTGCTCAGGTAGTGGAAGAGGTGGGTAAATTACCGTAATTTTCAATTGAGGTACATTACTGTGGTAAATTACTGTAATTTTCCGGTAATTTTAAGTTTTGAGCTGCAAATCCTTATCAGAGGACTCAAAGTGAAATCAAATAACACTGAGATTTTAATGCTGATGCTTATATCAAACATATCACGACGTTTATCTATTATAACTCATTAAAAAAATTATAACGAAGTTGGCAGCAACACGCAATTTGCCTCTCTTTTGTCGCACTATGAGAAATTTTCGTTCCAAAGACATACCTCTGCACAATGTGCATTTGTTAATTTACTCTGAATTAATTGGAATTAATCATGGACACAATGTAAACAAAATCGTTTTAGCTTCTTAATTTATAATATTACCCATTCCAATGGTGTTCTTCGTGAGGAAGAAATTTTCTGAAAGAGAACTTTTCTGAAAATTACCGTTTATTACGGTAATTTTCAGGGGTGTTGGTAATTTACGAAAATCACCACGGTAATTTACCGAGTTGCCCAACACAAGGCAGTGGACATGCCGATGTACAGTAAAACCTTGTACTTGCGTAATCAGAATTTATGTTTTCCCACAATTTACGTTTTCCCACGATTTACATTTTTGTCTGGTCACATCCAATTTCCTATATCTTCAACATGTGTAGAGCCCTGTATTTAATGTAGTTATTTATTTATAACAATAGCTTCGTAATGTTTTTTTCCTAAGGTGCTATGTTTATTGAATTACCCTCTGAATTTCTCGCTCGTACCCCAGGAAGAAGGTTAGCACTAAGGGGGTTAAAAGCCGAATCTAATAGAGTTTGTAAAATGAAAAGACCCATATTTTCCCATTCTTTGATCCGTCAATCAGTTCTCGAGTTATAAGGAAAACGGATATTTATAACCCTTTCGGAAAAGTGTGCGTGGTGCAACCTCTGACATATGTCGACTTTGTCTAATCACAACTGAGCCCGCGAAGCTACATTGCCTTATCGCAATGGGGGGGACAAGACAACCGACTCTGCCAATAGGAGCAGGATCTGTGCGAGCAGGCCTTCCGAGAACCCCCTCCACTCCATTCCCTTCCCCTAAAAGCAGTCAAGGACGGGAGGAAAATTACGTAGTAAGTCGCATAGCAGCTTGTTCAGTGGGCGTTAATTCTTTTGCTTATTTTAATGGCTCTGGTTAGAGAATTAATTTTTTCACTAAAATTCATTTTTCATTTCCAACTAACGATTTTGTGTTTCTGTTACCAAATAGTGATTTCGGTTCCTAGTAAGGGCCCCCATTGCCTCAAATAGGTAACCATGGAGTTGTGTGGTATAAACGCAAATGGTTTGCAATTTTCACGTGTTAAAACGACTGATTACGACCTTGTTCATTGGTCACAGTTTTGTTTTCCTAATCTGTTTCGACTAACTGTTATAACTGTTTCGACATGACATTAATACCAGGCAGTGGCGAAGCTGAAGGGTAGTCTGGGAGCCTGAGAATACCCAAAATGATTACAGTTAAACATATACTATATTTTCAGCTCTGTCATGCCTTTTATGTTGCCGAGAAAGCATAGGAAAAATAAATTCTGCCTATATTTCTGCACATTGCGTTGCGTTGAAGTGGTTTGGATGTTTTGGAGGCAAGGGAGTCTGGTGGCTGGTAGACTCCAAATGGCTGGATGACGCATGTGCAAACGCTTATTCGCCGCCGGATGCTTCCATCTGAAGCTGCGTGATTCTTGCGCGCTGAGAGCCTAGACACTCACGCCTAATTCTCGCGCCCTTCCTAGTCTCGGCGAATGATCAAGAGATGGCGAGATGGAGCGAAATTAAGAGAGACTGATTCTGTATGAAACAGTTTCGCTGCATGTGAATTTTTTCTTCGTTTAGTGGTTAGAAAATAACAAGTCAACATACGGCTAAAGGACTGAACAACAACAACCAGGGTGGACCAGACATATTTCACTATTTCATAAGGCTCACTTTTGAAATAATTTACACTTTCGTTGTCCACATGGAATCTCATTTTGAAGACTTCAATAACTTCTATTTTGCAGAATTGCTTGATGAAAAACAGTTTCCTGCGTACAATACATCATTCCCCTCGGCGAAATTGAATAGCCTGATAAAATGTACTCATTATTTAATAGTGAACAGCTAAAAAAAGAACTCATTAGTCTATTCCAACGAGAGTAAAAACTTGCCTGCACATTTGTTACTTAAATATTTTTTGGATAATGGCCTGGATATAGTGTATCAAGAAACTGTGGGAATCATAAGACTGATTCAGATATTTGTGTATCAACTGTATCGTCCGAAAGAAGTATGAGTACGTTGAAGACAGTGAAGACATTTTTAAGAAACTCCGGGGCAAGGGCCTAGCCACGTAGATACACCGGTTCCCGTCAGATCACCGAAGTTAAGCAACGTTGGGCCCGGACGGAGGTTGGATGGGTGTCCCCCTTCCATACCTCTACCGTGGTGTTCTTGTCCCCTGTCTGCGTGTGGCGGGCAGGTTAAATGTGGGTTGGCACAATGGATCTAAAGAGGTCTAAGTGCCAGGGGGGCTCCAGAAGGCCTCCGCCCACCCCTCCAATTTACATTTTACATTTTAAGAAACTCCATCACGGACTCGAGCCTAAGCAATTGAAGTGCCTTGGCGATTGCGGTTCAAGGAATGTGTCATCGACATCTTTGCCCAAAGGAAAACCTGTCGAATCCATGTGATCCACAGAAACATTAAGGCAAATTATTTAGCCCGTCATTGCTGACCTCTGTGCATGTTGGGTATCGGAAAATTTATTTCAAATTAACAGTGGAGCGAGAGGTAAAGAAGTGAGAAAGCATTCTTGAAGCATCTAGAATTCTCTCCGTATGCAATGCATATCCAAAAAAACTAGATTTTTAAAATCCGCCGTAACGGACGGTTATAGCCCATTCAAAGACCCAGGTACACAACGTGTTAAGTCCACTGATTTTTGACAGCTGGAATATTTCAGTCTCTGAAGCAGTGAATTAAGGGGCAGATGAGCTAGAATACCCACTTCGAATAACTTAGCTTCGCCACTGATACCAGGTCCTACCATGGTATTAAAATGTAATAACCATGGTATTAATACTATTAATCCCATGTCCAATGGAGTAGGCATGTTAAAACCGCTAACATCTTCATTCATTGTCTACGCCTGTGTTTTAATCCCATCTCTGGGCTCTAAAGTCAAGACATGGAAACAGATTAGTACAGAAACTTGAGAGCGACTTGATGAATGTAATGGAAAAATATGGGTCTTTTTATTCTACAAACTATAAAAATTAGCAATTTAAAAAAAATGTTAAATGACCACAGTGTGTCGAAAGATTTAAATCGGATTTATAAACTTGAGTGATTCCTCCTATTTATTTTTTGTCGGAATCTACGACAACAGGATGCGTCTTACAGGGTTTATAGGAACCTGGAAAACCTGGAAAAGTCAGGGAAAATGAAAACGGTGATGGAGATCATGGAAAAGTCAGGGAATTCAACGTGTGGTCAGGGAAAAATTGCAAAACGTTCAAATTTTGGAATTTATCTCCTGAAAATGCCAAGAGATCAAAAACTGTGCATAGGAGCGGAAGTCGGGGTGAAGGAGGGGACGACTGGCCTCAGGCTGGCTTCGTTGTGGAGGCAACCCTATTCTGGTTCTTTCTGGCTATAGCATGCACGATTTGGGGAAAAGATTGGCGAAAGGTGTGCGCATCTCATTATCATTCGCTAGCGATTTCACCAGGAATGCTTTGCTTTGTCCCTCTGGTGACAGAAAAGTTATTCTCAGTCAAATTTGATTTCAATTAGCCAAATTTGTAGAAGGATGTGAGGAAGAAAAAATGAAGATTGATTCAAAGAGCTACTTTAACATGACATCCGATTTGAATGAAAATCCAGGTTAGCCCTCTTTGCATATATTTTTCTGCAATTAAAACCCTTTCTGAAGGCATATCAATGTAAGTAATCATAATTTTTATTTTGTTGACTTAAAGTTGTTGATCTCTTATTACTGGAAGTTCATATGATTAATATGATAATAAACCTACAATTTTTCATAAGTTTAGACTCTCTGCTTCCTCACTACCACTTTTATCTCTATAAATGACCGAAATCTTGGAGTTTTCAGGCGCTCAAAAGTCAGGGAAAATCACTAATAATGGTCTGGAAATCCTGGAAAAGTCAGGGAAAATGAAAATGAAAACCCCTATAAACCCTGTCTTAGTTTGAGACTGAAGTTTATTTCTTAATCTCAGGGTGTCGCTGGGTCCATCAAGGTCGAGAAAGTGGAGTCGGACGAAGAGGCTTACGACATGGTAAGTGCATTCTTGTTCTTTAAGGACTTGATTCTGATGGGATTATGCGCTAGTGTCAATGCAAAACGTGCTGTGCAAACCAATTAATTTGTATCGCAGAGCAGGGTTTATAGGAACCTGGAAAAGTCAGGGAATTTAACGTGTGGTCAGGGAAAAATCACAAAATGTGTAAATTTATCACCTGAAAATGCCAAGAGATCAAAAACTGCACATAGGAGTGGAGGAGGAGGGTGAAGGAGGGGGCGGCTGGCCTCAGGCTGGCTTCGCTGTGGAGGAGGCAGCCCTATTCTGGTTCTTTCTGGCTATAGCCTGCACAATTTGGTGAAAAGATTGGCGAAAAGTGTGTGCATCTCATTTTCATTCGCTAGCGATTTTGCCACGAATGCTTCGCTTTGTCCCTCTGGCGAGGAAAAAGTTATTCTCAGTCAAATTTGAAGTCACTTAGCCAAATTTGTAGAAGGATGTGAGAAAGAAAAAATCAAGATTGATTCAAAGAGCTACTTTGACATGACATCAGGTGCGAAGGAAAAGCCAGGTTAGCCTTCTTTGCATATATTTTTCTGCAATTAAAACCCTTTCTGAAGGCATATCAATGTAAGGAATGATAATTTTTATTTTGTTGACTTAAAGTTGTTGATCTCTTATTTCTGGAAGTTCATATGATTAATATGAAAATATACCTACAATATTTCATAAGTTTAGACTTCTCTGCTTCCTCACTACCACTTTTATCTCTATAAGTGACCGAAATCTTGGAGTTTTCAGGCACTCAAAAGTCAGGGAAAATCACTAAAAATGGTCTGGAAATCCTGGAAAAGTCAGGGAAAATGAAAAGGAAAAACTCCTATAAACCCTGCAGAGTTGAGTGCTATAAATCCAGGAACAAGGGATGTCTGGCATTGTAGAAATTTACTTCATAAGGATAGTTTTCTTTTCATATTGTCTCTATCAGAAGTTTATTACCTGTTGAGTAAGTATTTGAGACTGTAAAGTACTATATTCCCTGATTAATTCGAAACTAAATGCAACGATAATGATACTGAGATATAGACTGGTGAATTTTGCTAGTTTATTGCTGCTACAAACTCTTACAGCCATTAGACCATCATCAGGTACATATAAAGAATTTTTTTATGTTCAGTGCCTTTATCAGGGTTTATAGGAACCTGGAAATCCTGGAAAACCTGGAAAAGTCAGGGAAAATGAAAACGGTCATGGAAATCCTGGAAAAGTCAGGGAATTTAACGTGTGGTCAGGGAAAAGTCGCAAAATGTTTAAATTTATCACCTGAAAATGCCAAGAGATCAAAAACTGCACATAGGAGTGGAGGAGGAGGGTGAAGGAGGGGACGGATGGCCTCAGGCCGGCTTCGCTGTGGACAGGGTGGCGATCGTCAGGGAAAACTGGGAAAACCTGGAATTGTCAGGGAAAATTAGAAATCTGGAAAAGTCAGGGAATTCTCGTAACAGTCAGGGAGAAACTGGGATAGGAAATTCTCGTTATTTTTCTACCATCACATATATCGGGCAGTCTTTCCCGCCCTTCATTTCACCAACTAAAACGAATGTCCGTCGCCGAAGTGCATAGAGTAAGCACCGTCAATTCGTTGAACAATCGGTTGTGAATCTTAGTTATTTAGTTGTGATTCAGTCGCACAATGTATCCCTTTTGTATATCCTTAGTGCGATATTTTCCTAGTAGTGTTAAAATTCATGATCACCGTGTCTTCTGCTCATCTCAAGGAATCCGAGGCTATGTTTTTCGGAAGATTTTATCTCGCGTTCTTTTTTTAACTTCTGAGACTCAGGTCGAGAGGTAGTTGGAGCACACTAGCTTGCAGTAAATATGTGCTTCCAGTTCTAAAAATACGAGACGATGATTATTAAAACGGTAATACAAGTACGATCACACGTGTAAACAAAATCTTACGTGAGATCATCTTCGATTTCCATGCCCCCCTTTGCGAGACCATAAGAAGAGTCCTCCTCCCCTCCCCACCTTTCACGCTCGACGTAATTATTGACTGCCCTCTTAGCTCCCCCTCAAAGCAATTTAGCCAGGTCACAAACCACCTCAAATATGATATTTCTGAATATGATGCTGCCATTGCTAATTGCCTCCTGTTTTTGCTCACAGTGGCGCGATTACATTGTTTTTGTTCATACAAATTTTTTTACATTTTTGGTTCCCTTTTACAATCAAGGGGTTATAACCACGTTAATCAAATAGTCATTCGCTTCTAAAAATCAATCATGCCATCCGATTTTGATACAGTCTAACAACTTGGGCTTGGTGTGTATTTTTTGCACAACCTGTGCCGGAGTCCGCCAGTAAATTCGCTATTAACTTTCCCTTCGATGCCTTTTCAGTAATCTTAAACTTCCCAGAACTACCACAACACGCTACCTCTTCCTTGAAGAATTAGACATTTTCAATTTGTAATTTTACCGAAGGAAACATACACGGCCACAGAAATACGACACACGGCCGTGTACCCGTGGTAAGACCATCAGGGAATAGTCAGGGAATTTGAAAATTGGATATCAGTAGCAACCCTGGTGGAGGAGGCAGCCCTATTCTGGTTCTTTCTGGCTATAGCCTGCACAATTTGGTGAAAAGATTGGCGAAAAGTGTGTGCATCTCATTTTCATTCGCTAGCGATTTTGCCACGAATGCTTTGCTTTGTCCCTCTGGTGACAGAAAAGTTATTCTCAGTCAAATTTGAAGTCACTTAGCCAAATTTGTAGAAGGATGTGAGGAAGAAAACATTAAGATTGATTCAAAGAGCTACTTTAACATGACATCAGGTTTGAAGGAAAAGCCAGGTTAGCCCTCTTTGCATATATTTTTCTGCAATTAAAACCCTTTCTGAAGGCATATCAATGTGAGGAATGATAATTTTTATTTTGTTGACTTAAAAGTTGTTGATCTCTTATTACTGGAAGTTCATATGATTAATATGAAAATAAACCTACAGTTTTTCATAAGTTTAGACTTCTCAGCTTCCTCACTACCACTTTTATTCCTATAAATGACCGAAATCTTGGAGTTTTCAGGCGCTCAACAGTCAGGGGAAATCACTAATAATGGTCTGGAAAGCCTGGAAAAGTCAGGGAAAATGAAAATGAAAACCCCTATAAACCCTGTTTATATATGTAGTAAAATCCCTTGGTTACACATGTCTAGGGACCGCTAGTAAAACTGTAAATTGTGGGAAAATGCAAATTGTGGGAAAGGGAGAATTTTCAGTTTTATGTGCTTGCTTACAAAGTATAAAGATATAAATAAGAAGCACTGATAAACTGAAGTAGAACAGTGTGTGTTATTAATTAGTTCTGAAAGTATGTAGCCTACATGATTTGTTTTTGCGCAATATTTGCCATACACCTTTGTGATGGGTTGCACGTTATTATTTAGATGTACATGGTATGTTTCTACCAATTTTTCATATTTTCCATTATTGGTTTCCAATTCATTAAAAGACGCATCAACTTACGTGGCTAGTGATAAAGGTATTGACAAATCTTTTACCTTTACTTTTTTTCATCGTACCTTAAGAGTGTAAATGTGTTGGTGGACGTTAATAATTGATTTTCTTGTTTCTCTTTCCTTCGACCAGGATGCGATGGAGGGGATAACGGCAGAAGTAGTCATCAAGACAGAGTCATTGGACGAGACATTCGCTCAGAACATTGTCGCTTCAGAGGTGAGATGGGATTTCTTACGAAACTATTATAATAATAAAGTAGATCTTGCATAATATGAACTTTTCCATTTTGAATAATTTGGTCCCCATCATTTCGTGTGTAATCGATGTTTAAAAATTGTGGGTGGTTGTAAAAACCAATTTTTATTTTGGTTAATTTAAAACTTTTAATGTCAACGATACAGGCCAGTATAATATTTCATAACTGAGTTTTTGTAAACATTAGGGAAGTTCGCTTCAAAGAAAGCAGAATTCATTGATTGCGTTTCGTGCCCGACATGATAATGAGGTTTATTATCCAAAGACCGGATTACACTGATATAGGATTCGTCAAAAATACACAGAACATATACGTAGACAAAATGTTTAAACACTATTTTCATGGAGAAATTAGTCTAAGTAGTAGTAGTGTTTGTCTTACATAAAACTTTTCACCTTTGCTTTAAAGGAGCCAGCAGTTTTTCAGACTGGTAGGTAGGTAACTTGTTAAAGAGGAACAAATTAGGACTTCAAAAGGCTGATTTGGTCCTGACTTATACTTATAGTGAATGGTATCATGACCACGTCTATAATAATCGTGGACATCGCAGTTTTTGGGGAACTCGTTGAAGTTAGATTTAATAAACATAAGGACGGTGTAATCCTACGGGTTAAATGCCACGGGTTGGCGGCACCCGCGGCGCGGATAACAATAGGTTATCGGTCAAACGCTGGGAGTTTGGCATTACGCCCGGCGAAATAATAGATGAGAAAACGAACGTAAGGATGGGCAATAATGAAAGTAAACAGCGTCAGTAGTTACGCGGCCACGAGAGAGGACGGTGAGGAGGACGCCAGGCAGAACGTGAGGAAAAGGACGTGGAGAGAATCGAGAGCTAAGGTGTACGAGACGTACGCGTCTGGAGAGCAGGCCCGGGTACCTTTGAGGAGGATATATCGGTGGGGACAGGCTGATTATATGGTGGACGCCGGAGAAAGGGACGACGGCGGAGGAAAGAGCGGGCCCGAGGAGGCGTCACGAGGAAACCCTACGGGTAGGCGCACGCCAGCCCAACATAGCGGTCCAGCGGCCCAACGAAACGAGTGGCCACGATAAGTGGGAATTAATTGAACATTGTCACAATTTACTTAAAGAAAAGCCCACTGCCTAATTACTAGAGATCCGTGAAATTCGCGAGACGCGATATCACGAAATAACGCGAAATACCGCGAAATCAGAAAATAAAACGAAATTTCGCCTTTTTCGTGAATTAGCGAAAAAATCACATGTAAAGAGTCATAATCGATTGAAGTCTAAGCCTTCATTGTTTAACGCTGATGACGTTCATTCGCTCTATCTAATTACGATTCAAAGGTCAATTGGCTTGTTTTGTCTCGCGCATATCGCATTTGCGTAATATCGCGCACTGTAGTGATGTCTCCGCCGCAATTTGCCGTTAAATTAATCACCGCCTCTCTCTTCGATTCACATTTATCAATCCTGAAATTCTCGGAAATATCTAGAAAGATGCGCTTTCTCTCCTGAAGAATTAGATATTCTGAATCAATAATGTGCTGAACATGGCCGTGGAAGAGCGGAAATATAAGCTCACAAGCCCGGCACGCGACATTGCCGAGCAGTAATTCCGGTGACTCACCGCGACGCAGTAGACAGTGTAATTGGATAACTTAATGCAGGAAAACCTTTAGTGTGGGCCTAATGTAACAATTTTGTAGACTTAAACACGGCCGCTGGCTGGGAACGGAAACGCTAGCAGTTGAGGCAAGGGGGGAAGTAACAGAAAAGATAGGAGAGGGGGTGCTACTTATTAGCGGCTGATCGTCGGATATTCGGCGCTCCACTGAGCTTCAATGCAAAAAAAAATCATTTCAACACACCCCCAGTTCAAGTTTCTTTGTTTCCGATTGTGTTTAGCTATGCGTGCTTCTTTCACTGCCTTTCTTGTTATGTAAAATGCTTAATAAAAGTATAAGCATTCACAAAATGTGTACCAAAAATAGTAAAACGCCTAGAAATGCGCAAAAATTGTAACATTATAATAACACCGCCAAGATTTTCTATAACACCGAAATCACATAGTTTTAAAACTAATTTAGCAAAAAATAAAACCACTTTCACGGACCTGTACTAATTATGTACAAAGATTTCTTTAAGACTATTGATTAGAATAAGTACTAATATGAATTTGTAAATTGGGCCCAATCTCTAAACTCAAAGGAATTAAATATATAGATGTTTTGTGCATGAACAATATAAATAGCTTTTTTGTTTAATTTGCCCCAACTGACCAGTAAATGAAGGTATTGATATATATGTGTAATATATGTACCTACATACTGTCGGAATAAAAATTATGGATACCCGAGTTTGCAGCCTGATAGTTAATGAACGAATTTACGTATATGAACAATAGTTACACCAAATGTTGGCTTATTTATTTTTGCGTTCATTTCTATAGGCAAAAAAATTATTTGATTATTTCTACTATTTTTTATGGCACCGAGAATAAAAAAAGTACCTGTTTCTTGTCGCCTTTCAACGGCTTTGTCGACTGGTGGCGAATAGCGGGCGTATGCTCGAACTGGGCAACAGCGCACATGGATAACGGTAAGGTCGGCCGAGCCGGCTGCCTGTTAGGGTTCATGAAAACGCTTTTCAAATAATTCTCAATGCAAAAACACTGGTTTTTACTATAACACAGAGAATGATTTCAGTGAGTATTTCATATTTTACGCTCCACAACGCGACCAATTTCGCTTTCGTGCGACATTTCAGTCAAAAATAAAAGTGCATTTAGTTATCGGATTATAACTTTATTTTGGTTTAACATAAAAATCTGAAACTTGAAAGTACATTAGAAAACAGTCGTAACCAACTTGTGTTAAAGTTCGGTTTTGATCTGATGAAAAGTTTTTCAGTTACGCATTTTCAAAGTGGAAGCTTTGTTGAAAGACGTCAAAAAACCGGTACGTTTTTTATTCTCGGTGCCATAAAAAATAGTAGAAATAATCAAATAATTTTTTTGCTTATATAAATTAACGCAAAATTAAATAAGCCAAAATTTGGTGTATTTATTGTTCGTATACGTAAATTCGTTCATTAACCATCAGGCTGCAAACTCGGGTATCCATAATTTTTATTCCGACAGTAAGAGTGTGTGTGGAAGGTAAGACAACTGAGCTAGTCGGAAGATTTTAAAAGGTAAGGTAACCAGAAACGAGAAGGGGTGAGGGTTAAAACGGAAAGGATATAAACACATGGTAGTGGGAGAAAATTAACATTTTTGAAAATGGGCCGGCGTGGGGCATTGATAAGTGCAAAGATCATTAGGCTTGCAATTTTCTTTTGCAGCCAGAAAAGCTTGAGTGAGGCTGGCTAAGATCCCCAATAAGTAATCCTTGAAATGATGCAGGAATACAACCGACCATAATATCTTGTTACTGTATTTACTCGTGTAAGCCATGCACCTTTTTTCCTGAAACGCCGGTGAAAAAATTGGGGGTGCACGGCTTACACGAATCCTCCAGATTTTCGTGTAAGCCGCAAAACATTTTTCCTCAAATTCCTGTTGTTTTTTTCTCCTAAGTTTCGCATTATGTGAACATATCAATGTTAATTAGTAAGTATGGTCTAGTAGTAAATCATACATTGTAAAGTATTCTGAAATTTCAAAGTAATTAGTAATAAAAATCCACGTTTAACAAAGTCTAGGTGTACGACGGTACTTGAAGAAACGCTAGATCAGAAACACCACTTGGCAAAGCAATAGATTTATCGTGTGTATATCATATGTAGGACAACACATTGTAGCACTGATATGTATTTAAATCCTCATTGTATCCTGTAACTTGCCGCAAGGCAGCGTCTTTACGTCTTTTCAGAATCATAGTTTGTTCCGGTATCAGGTATCTGTAGCAACATTTTTGCCTAAAAGATGGCTCCATTTGCGTACACATTTAAGCTACAATGCAAAGGCATGACAAAGAATTTGTTATATAGTGGCAAGAGTCGTATGACTCAGAGATTATACCTTCATACATCCGCTCCGTGTGTGAGAATAGTAAACGAATTCGAATCGATCATTTAGCATTTTAAAATAATTTGCTATTTTCACCCTAAAATGAATTCTGATGTGAAATTGCGATCGTTTCCTGTGAGTACAAAACTGCATATTATAAGCGATGCCGAAAAATAGGAAATCGAGCTGCAGGAAGGAAATATGTTGTATTGATATTAATATTCCTAATCATGTCGAATCTATACAGTTGTGGCTAATGCCACAACTGTGTAGAATAGACATGATTAGGAAGAAACAAGCATATAACAAATTATTTTATCAATTTACGTCTAGTGGTCAATGAAAAATGCACCCGCCGTTGAAAGTGGCCGATCTGTAAACTAGTTGTAGTCCGTCTCGGAGATGGCTTCAATTTTGTGTGTTTACTTCAAGTTGCAGAATAGTTCCAGGATACACGAAGTACCAGAAATTTATATGTTTAAATGATTGGTTCTCGGAATGGGAATTATTAATATTGAAGAATGGGATAATATCTCGGCAGCTAATGAAGCAATGTCTCGGTAAAAAAATGTTCGGCATTTTCCTCAAAGTACCAGATAGTTCATGGTCATGACAAATTTTCTGGATTATGGGTGTTCCCGGATTAAGGCTGCTCAACTGTATTTGAATTTTCCTGCAATATACACTTGTATCTAGCGCAGGGTCTATAGGAACCTGGAAAACCTGGAAAAGTCAGGGAAAATGAAAACGGCCATGGAAATCCTGGAAAAGTCAGGGAATTTAAAGTGTGGTCAGGGAAAAATCACAAAATGTTCAAATTTTGGAATTTATCTATCACCTGAAAATGCCAAGAGATCAAAAACTGCACATAGGAGTGGAGGAGGAGGGTGAAGGAGTAGACGGCTGGCCTCACGCTGGCTTCGCTGTGGAGGAGGCAGCCCTATTCTGGCTATAGCGTGCGCAGTTTGGTGAAAAGATTGGCGAAAGGTGTGCACATCTCATTTTCATTCGCTAGCGATTTTGCCAGGAATGCTTCGCTTTGTCCCTCTGGCGACGAAAAAGTTATTCTCAGTCAAATTTGAAGTCACTTAGCCAAATTTGTAGAAGGATGTGAGGAAGAAAAATCAAGATTGATTCATAGATTCAATTCATGACATCAGGTGTGAAGGAAAAGCCAAGTTAGCCATCTTTGCATCTTTTTCTGCAATTAAAACCCTTTCTGAAGGCATATCAATGTAAGGAATGATAATTTTTATTTTGTAGACTTAAAGTTGTTGATCTCTTATTACTGGAAGTTCATATGATTAATATGATAATAAACCTACAATTTTTCATAAGTTTAGACTTCTTTGCTTCCTCACTACCACTTTTATCTGTATAAATGACCGAAATCTGGGAGTTTTCAAGCGCTCAAAAGTCAGGGAAAATCACTAATAATGGTCTGGAAATCCTGGAAAAGTCAGGGAAAATGAAAACCCCTATAAACCCTGTAGTGGTCCCTAGAAAAGTGTAAATAAAGGATTTTACTGTATATAGTAAGTGTAAACCTGTATAATAACTGTATAGTGCAAAATAAAAACATTATTGTTATTATTGCTAAATGGTGGGATCTTTGTGTTGTTTTGTCAGGCCATGGAAGACGGACTGGGCCCCTCGAACAACGGGAACTCGGGTGGTGTGTGCAGGGACATGGCGAGGATTCGCAACGTGTGGGGCACAGTTGGGTCGAGGGTGGGCGGGATGCAGGCGGGGAGACTGCCCAGCAACAGCTTCCCCAGCATCCAGGAAATGCAAGGTAAGGTTGCGGCCATTGTCGATACCAAGGCCTCAAGGAGGTTCCACTATGGCTCTGTGATTCAAAATCCCGTAAAAGAGCTATTTGTTATTTAATGAATAAATACTGATGCAGAAAAATACCAATATATGGAAAGTCATCTATAGGGTCATAACTAGAGACAGGTAAATTACCATAATTTTCAATTGAGGTAAATTATGGTAATTTCCGAATATTACTGTAATTTTCCGGTAATTTTAAGTTTTGAGCTGCAAATCCTTATCAGAGGACTCAAAACGAAATCAAGTAGCATTGAGATATAAATGCCGACGCTTATATCAAACATATCATGACGTGTATCTATTATAACTCATTAAAAAAATATAAATAAGTTGGCGGCATCACGCAATTTGCCTCTCTTTTGTCACACTATGAGAAATTATCGTTCCAAAGACATACCTCTGCAAAATGTGCATTTGCTATTTTACTCTGAATTAATCATGGACACAATGTAAACAAAATCATTTTAGCCACCTATTTTATAATATCAACCATTCCATTGGTTTCACCGTGACGAATAAATTTTCTGAAAAAGAACTCTTCTGAAAATTACTGTTTATTACGGTAATTTTCAGGGGTGTTGGTAATGTACGAAAAATACCACGGTAATTTACGAAAATTACCGCGGTAATTTACTGAGTTGCTCATCTGTAGTGATAACATATACACAATAATTGTATGAGTATGCTATTATAATGCACATTGTAGTTGCTTTCTATTTTAATACAAGCTTAATTAACTCATTTTGACTTGACTAAACATGGCTGATGTGTTCTTGCCATGTGAGAATTTACAAGTTTGCCATTTACAAAGTGAGAATATATGCTCAGTCCCGCTAATATGTATTCTAAAATAGGTTAAATATTTTCTTACTTAGTTTTAAACTATTCGCTTGCAAATACAACTCTTTTATTTTGAATTTTATCAATATTCATATTTTTTAAAATTGTTTGGCAACAATGACGCTACTTTCACCTGTCACCGAAACCTGGGTCGTTCATCTGGTTCAATTTTATTGTGGTTTGTAACAGTTCTGAATAAATCGATTTTCATTGCTCGTAATATCGAACGACCCCTGTGAATGCCAATTCTTACTCTAGTTATTACCAATTGGCATGTTCAACCCTTGGGAACATTCTGGAACATTCTGTGGCTGCTACCGGTGATGGCATTCCTGAACCCGCCCTGCTTTAAGTCACATCACAGCAGAATAATGCTGACTGGCTAAATGTGTTGTAAATAGTAAAGCTTAGGCTGGTCTCTGTATATATTTTAGTTAGTGATGGCCGAATCGGATCCGTCGGATCCAAAGATCCACGGATCTTTCATTTTTTCGGTTCTGGATTCAGATCCAAAGACACGGAGCAAAATCGTATCCGGATCCTAGATTTTAAATTTTCGTGGCTTAGCGATCGAAGCGCCCCGTGAATGGAATGTAGGTGCGGTAGATATTGACAAGAAGAGTATGTGTAACTCAGGTCACGAAATTAGATGAAAATGTTCCCGTGCAACTAGAAGCAAAATAAAGAAATATGACTTTTTTCCCCATTACCCCGGTATTGCAAGAAAAAAATACGTATGATGTCACGCGGGTAGCCTACATTTGACGGGATCAGGCGGACAACAAGACCTAGTGTACTGTGAAGTTCGATCCCTATCGCAGTTTAATTTTTCTTTCAGTCATTGCATCGAAAATGTTATCATCTTCAATTTCAAACCATTAAATCTGAATACTCACTTTATTATACTTTTGTTGTTTAAATTAGATTTACAAATGGACCATTAATAAATTAAGGATGGTCGGGTCGGATCCAAAGATCCACGGGTCTTTCATTTCATTCGCTATTGAAATCATATCCAAAGACAGTAAGAATTCAGATCCAGATTGGAGATTTTAAAATTTCGCTGCTGCTTAGTGATCGATGCGCCCCGCGAATGGAATGTACGTATGGTAGAAACTGAAAAGGAGAGGGTGTAACTCAGTCACGAAATGAGAAGATTTTTTTCATGCCTCAAAAACGAAATAAAAAATACTCGTCGTGACTTTTTTCTCCATGCGCTCGGATGCGCGAGAAAAAAAATCAAGCCGAATGTCACACGGGTCGCCTACATTCACCATATTCCCTTGAACCTTTGATAGCGTAGTTGTTAAAAATGAGGGCTAGTGTACTGCCGGTCGCGAGTTCGATCCTTAACACTGCCTAGGAATACAGGCCATGCTGTAATTCCTAGGGTGATGCAAGTAGGCAGTTAAAAAGAGTGGATTATCAGAAATTTCATGTCAATTTATAAGTCAAAAAAAAATATAAAAAATTTGGCATTAGTGAAATGATTGGAAAAATTTTTATTGCAGAATTAAATCGTGGAATCATTACGTTAACTTTCCCATGTATTTTTAGCAACGCATTTATAAGTCTAGTTTAAACGATAGAAGTACAAAAAAGTCGGTATCCACACACAAAGGTTGGAAATGAAAGATGATAAATTTTTTGATTCTATGGCTGAAAGAAAAATTTTAAACTGCGATAGGAATCGAACTTCATGAATTTTAAACAGCGATAAGAATCAAACTTCATTACCTGCAGTCCACTACCCCACTCTGCTATTGTCGGCTTACCTGATTTTGGAGAATGCATGCTCCCCACATGTCATTCTACTTTTTTCTTGCAAACCCGAGCCAATGGAGAAAAAAATCCGAGACTTTTTTAATTTTTGCTTCTAGTAGCATGAACAAAGGCTCATCTCATTTCAAGATCAGAGTTACACAACCTTAGGAGTATAAAATTCTCAAATTTCATTTTAAAGGTTATTATTAATGAGATATTGCAAAATTACTAATTTAGCAGCTTGAAATATTCTATAACAATTTTTTCGTCTTAAAAATGGAATCCCCGGGTATTCCATAAATGGAATCTCTTGGCCGCATTAAAATATTTTGTGTTTCTAAAAAAGAATTTGAAAGCATTCAAGGATTTGATTAATAATTGGAAAATAATTCCTTTATTAATGAAAATAAACTTACAATGTTTCTTTTAACAGCACTCTAAAGAATAGTTGTACAGGTTTCAAAAATGTATTGCATGATGAGTATGTGATAAGGAAGTTGATCTTTATATTAGAAGTAATAAGATATAGTTATTGCATCCGTAAATCTTGATCCAGGAAAACATTATCCACAAGGATGATAGGAAGTTGATTTTTTCGACAATAAATTCACTTTTTTAGGTAATTCTATTGTTGCTGTATTTGTATATTTTTAAAAAATCTAGGTTTTGAAAATCGGAATCGAGTATGCGGAACTAAGGATCTGAAACGGAGATAAAGATCCGAAACCCAGGCAAGGATCCGGTTCCGACAAAAAACCTGGATCCGTCCATCACTAATTTTAATGGTTTTAATTTTTGAGGCTGATTATATAATGAGTGTAGATATTGTGTGCGTTAAGAGTTAAGAGTGAATGGCAGGAAGGAAAATGAGCTAATTACAAAAGAACTTATCATAGTACAGCTGAGCACCCTTAATCCGGGAATCCCTAATCCGGGAACACCCATAATCCGGCAATTTTGCCATGACCAACTACCTGGTACTTCGTCAAAAATGCCGAAACATTGCTTCATAACCTGCCGAGATATCCCATTCTTAACGTTAAAATTCCCATTACGAGAATGAGAATACCTAATGTCAACATATTAACTTCTGGTACTTTGTGTACACTGGAATTATTCTGCAACCTGAAATAAGCATATAAATTTGAGGATATCGCCGAGACGGACTACGACTAATTTATCGGCTACTTTCAATGGTGCGCGTATTTTTGATTGACCACTAGACGTAATTTGATAAAATTATTTGTAATCTGCTTATTTTTCTCCCAAAACATGTCTCATCTATAGAGTTATTGCAATAGCAGAGGAATGAGACAGCAGTACAAAACGTTAACGATTGCAGAAGAAGTGCAAGGTCTGAAAAAGCTTGACGCCGTTGCATCAGTAAAGCGTTTGTCTGAAACTTACTGCGTGGGATCTTCAACAATATAGCATTAAGAAGCTGAAAGAGAAAATCCTCAAAATTTTACTGTTTAAGTGACACGAAGAAGTAGATAACAGAGAGAAAAACTATGAAAGAAGATTTAAGTGCTGATTTAGATCGCGTGGTTTCGATTGCGTCGATGTGAAGGCCTTAGTATTTCTGGCCAAATGCTAATTGAGCAGGATAAACTATTTCAGAAACAGACGTGATCAATCTAGAAGACGTGATGTGGGAAATTTCGCGTGCATGGAATAATATTTCAGTCAGTTCTAAAATGAATGGTTTAAATTGTGGCCTGCATTAAGGTTTGATGTAGACGAAATAAGTGGGGATTTAAAAAATTTCGTGTTTATGAGGATAAAAATATGATGATGGAGTTTGCAAACACCATCCGTAAGCCTGAATTAAAGGAAATGGAATTGCTAAATTTAGAGGAAAGGATAGTCAGCGGCCACGATACTCTCACCACACGACATTTCGCAGATGATAAAATCATTGAAATGGTAATTAATAACAATGAATCCAAGTGGGGATGAAGATGATGAGCCTGAAAATGTTGAAGGAAGACTACCATTGATGGTTGACTTTGAACAATCATCCAGTCCAATTGCCCGTGACGTAGTGATACACATCACCCATGCGTTGACATCGTGCTGAAACAGCTGATAACAAACCAATCACGGAAGGAAGTATGTTGCAGGAATCAATGCATAAGAAATGTCAAATTCTATGTACCCCTTTCCAATGATAATGTTATACTTTAAAGTGTGCAGCACAATGATTCACACGATGCTTAGATTCCATTATTTTCACTCACTGTGCAACTTCGATACTTTTAAGTAACAACTTAGCGAATTAAGAAACCATTTCTTTCTGATTATTTTCATTAACTTTCTTTTAAAATAATGTTCAGTAAATGGAAAAGGAATATATTTTGTTATAAATAATTGACCCCTTTCAATGATAACATCCGGACGTCAAAAATAGACCAGTTGCCATGCATGACCCATAGTCCGGCAAAATCCCTAATCCGGCATCACTTCGGTCCCGACTGTGCCGGATTAAAGGTGCTCAACTGTAATTGTAAATTAACACTCGATAAATCCTTATCCTGAAATCAATACCAGTCCAGTTCTTTTATAAATAAAAATACCTTGCAAAAGGGCAGATGTTCCACCATAGGAGATTTTTCTTTTCATAATTTCATAATATTTCAAATTTTCCATTGTAATATTCATAATTTTGTGTCTTGGAGAGATAAACATGTGCAATGTGCTAGAATATTTTTCATTCAAGTTAAACACTTGGTATTACATCAAAGCATGTGGGAAATTCAATTATATCATGTAAAATCATCAAATGGAAATGGCCTGGAACGTGTGCAACCTGCCCAATGCAGTTGGTGCAGGACGTTCAGGAATGTCAAAAGTGTAAATCCTTGTCACTACAATAAATGTATTTTAGAAATTACAAATTATTGTCGTAAAAGTCTTATTTCATCGTGCTGAATTAGAATATTTCAAAAACTGAGATTTTTCACTGGGAAAGTTCATCAGTTTTTCCCTTACCATTGAAAGGGTTAATTTAATTTGCAAATCATAGATGGTCCCTCGCTATTTTGAGCTTCTCGCTGGATGGGAATTCTCGTTATATGCAGTACTCATTATAAGGGGATTATCATTACATGCCATACTCATTTTATAGTGCATCTTGTTATATGGGGATTATCGGTAACTGCTGTGCTCGTTTTATGGGGCTTATCGGCACATGCAGTACTCGTTATATAGGGATTGTTGGTACATGCCGTACTCTTTATATAGGTATTAATGGAACCAACCTTACTCGTTATATAGGGATTATCGATGCATGCTGCACTCGTTATATAGGGATTATCGATGCATGCCATACTCGTTATATAGGGATTATCGATGCATGCCGTACTCGTTATATAGGGATTATCGATGCATGCCGCACTTGTTATATAGGGATTATAGATGCATGCCGTACTCGTTATATAGGGATTATCTATGCATGCCGTACTCGTTATGTAGGGATTATCTATGCATGCCATACTAAATATATTGGGCTTCCAGCTTATTATTCGATCGAGTTAGGGTATATAAGGATTAAGTCAGTCCTTCAGCTGTCTTCCATAATTAATTGGCTTGAGGAGTGTCGCAATGGAAGCATCGGTAGTGAGTGTTCCCTCTCTCCGGCAGGTGGTTTGGTGGTTGAAGGCGGTAGCTCCGGCATACGCCACTCGGGGTTGCAGACGGGTCCTGGTGGAGCGACGGAGGAGTTTGTGTGTCCGCAGTGCGGCAAGGTGTTTGCGTACCTGTGCTACATGAACAAGCACATCCGCACGACTCACAACCGGGAGCTGTTGGAGAGGCGCCACGAGTGTAACGTTTGCAAGATGCGCTTTGCAAAGCGTGGGAACCTTGAGAGGCACGCCATGATACACAACGGCGTCCGATCCTTCGCCTGCGAAAGGTATTGTTGGGAATGAAACTGGGGATCGGGTTGGTGTGGCTACATCCACATCATACCCTGCTAGCCACCATGTAAAGGTGTGTGGCAGGGGGTGCATTCACACCAAACATGCATTACAAACGTACTGAAAAAGATTTAGTAATTATATTGTAGTTTAAACTTCACCATTAAAATAAATATTTAATAGCAAAGCAAGCATGCAATATCATGCTATTAGTTGCATTAGCTCAAAGTCCTTACACCATCGTGCAACAACCTATGCTATCCATTGGTACACTATGTTGAATACCGTATTTACTTGTGTAAACCGCGCCCTCGTGTCTCCCGCGCACCCCTATTTTTCGGCAGGCTCGTGAGGAAAAAATTATTTCTAGCGAAAACAATTTTTTTTCCCTTGAGTCTGCATGATTTTGTCAGAACACGAATGCACCTTCTTTGATAGAAATGCTGTGCCTAAGTTACGTGTATGTCTTTCTCATTAACTGATTGAATTACAATTTAATATCGTCACGATCATCATTGCGTCGTGCATCAATCCACGGCCCGCACGGCCTCTTTTACTGTGCATCTGTTTCTCGTAGCATCTCATGGTAATCACAGTTACATACGATCACATCATCCAGCTATAAAAATGGCATCAGTTCAAAATAACATCCAACTGAAATAATTGCAAAAATATATACAGTTTCAGCCCGTGATTACTCTATTATTACGGAAATCCGTTGGCATATCAACAAATAAAAGCCAAACGCCATCCGTACCTGATAGCGGTGATCTCATCTGCTCTCTGCGTAGTAGCTGTGGACTGGGACGATTTAACAACACCGGAAAGTCTTGGGAACACACGGAAAAAACTAAGCTCAATGTAATAACAATTATTCCCGGAAAACTGAAAAACACATTCCCAGAAATTAATCATAAATCACTAATGAATATTCATATCATAACAGTTCTCATTTTTAGTTTTTGTCACTGCTAGATTCAGATACACCATATTTCCTTCATGGAGCTCGATTTCCTATTTTTTCGGCATTGCTTATAATATGTGGTTTTATACTCACAAGAAACTATCGAAATTTCACATCAGAATTCATTTTATGGTGATAATAGCAAATTATGTTAAAATGCTAAATGGTCGATTCGAATTTCTGATTTTTTGGAGCGCCAGTGAAAGCATTAGGATGCCTTTCTGTCGTCAGGTGCAACAAGGCCTTCTTCCACCACAGCGAGCTGTTGGCGCACGCCAGCAGTCACCTCAGGGCAACGCCTTACATCTGCGACTACTGCCAGAAGGGGTTTTCCGACAAGCTGCACCTCGTCGAGCATGTAAGCCGCCACACGAACCAGAGGCCCTTCCCATGCACCACGTGCGGCAAGCCGTTCGGCACCGCCAAGAACCTCAGGCTGCACCAGAAGATACACGAACTGAACCCGTCTTACAGGTCAGTCGGGGCATGAAGGGAATAGGAATGTAACCTTACTTCACCCGTGCAAATGTACGCAATTTTGTACAAATCAAAATTGGGAGTGAATTTATGCGCCACTGAAGAGATACTTTCCTGATTTTTGGTTGCCATTCCATGAATAGAGATGGACAACTTGGTAAATTACCGTGGTATTTTTCGTAAATTACCAACATCCCTGAAAATTACCATAGTAAACGGTAATTTTCAGAAAAGTTCTTTTTCAGAAAATTTCTTCCTCATGAATAAACCATTGGAATGGGTAATATTATAAATTAAGAAGCTAAAACGATTTTGTTTACATTGTGTCCGTGATTAATTCCAATTAATTCAGAGTAAAATAACAAATGCACATTGTGCAGAGGTATGTCTTTGGAATGAAAATTTCTCATAGAGTGACGAAAGAGAAGCAAATTGCGTGTTGCTGCCAACTTCATTTTAATTTTTTTTAATGAGTTATAATAGATAAACGTCGTGATATGTTTGATACAACCGTCGATATTTATATCTCTATGCTATTTGATTTTGTTTGGAGTGTTCTGATAAGGATTTGCAGCTCAAAACTTAAAATTACCGGAAAATTACGGTAATTTACCCATCTCTATCCATGAATAAATTGTTGTTCAGCTGCTGGCGTTCACATAAATAATGATAAAATAATTACTGACTCATATACAACATGTTTATGTCATATAAAAGGTTGGGATGCCATTCCTTGCATAAATTGGCTGTTGTTGCAGCTAGCGTTCACAAAAATATTTAAAAAATAATTACTGGCTTGTATATAACACGCTTATGTTATATAAAAGGTTGGGTTACTATACCTTGAATAAATTGGCTGTTGTTGCAGCTAGCGTTCAAAAAAATAATCATAAAATATTTACTACCTCTTCTATAACATATTTACGTTTTATGAAACGTTGGGTTGTCGTTCCTTGTATAAATTGGCTGTTGTTCAGCTGCTAGTGTTCACAAAAATAATCATAAAATATTTAATAGCTCTTATATAACATATTTACGTTATATGAAACATTGGATTGATGTTCCTTGTATAAATTGGCTGTTATTCAACAGCTGGTGTTCATGAAAACAATAATAATAATAATAGTAATGATTATTTGCCATGATGTATCAGATACAGCAAAAACTCTATGAGCGATATATGGCATGTCAGAAAGATATATATGAACGCACTATAAAATCATGTTACAATAAATCAGGTATTCAATAAAATAACTCGCTTTTATGTAACATATTTATGTTATATAAAATGTTGGGTTGCCATACATTGCATAAATTGGCTATTGTTCAGCGGCTAATGTTCACAAAAATAATTATAAAATATTTACTGGCTCTTCTATAACATATTTACGTTTTATGAAACATTGGGTTGACGTTCCTTGTATCAATTGGCTGTTGTTCAGCAGCTAGCGTTCACAAAAATCATAATAACAATAATAATAATGTTTATTTGCCATGTTGGATCAGATACAGCAAAAATTCTATGACCGATGTATGGCCTGTCAAAAAGATATATATGAACACACTATAAAATCATGTTACAATTAATCAGGTATTCTATAAAATAATAACTGGCTTTTATGTGATATATTTATGTTCTATAAAAGGTTGCGTTGCCATTCGTTGAAAAATTTTTGTTCAGCAGCTAGCGTTCATGAAAATAATTGTATAATAATAACTGGGTTTTATATAAAATTTTAATTATGTAAAAGGTTTTGTTACCATTACTTGAAAAAATTGGCTATTGATCAGGAGCTAGTATTAACAAAAATAACAATAGAATAATTACAGGCTTCTATACAACATATTAATGCTATCTAAATGCTTATGACCTTTGACATTAGGGATAACTTTTATACTGGAATAGTTGGGTAGTGCCGTTCATCGAGGAAAACAAAATGTACTCATTATTAGGGATCTGATGTTATCCGTGATTCCAAATGCCCAAATTTGGTCCTTTTTTTTTGAGCATTTTAGTGTTGTTTCAGAAATTGTGGTTAAAATTAATCGTGAACGAGTTTTCATGGATTATTTCCATATTTACAAGAAGTGAATGCTCATTAATTTTCATCTGTGAACCTCTTGATAATGGAGTGCTAACGTTGAAACCATTAGAGGTAAAATAAAGAGTGTCGTAAATTACAAGGCATTCACTTCTTGTTAATTTGAATTTCAGTGTTTTACTTCACAGCAATACAGGTGTAATTTGTAGGTAAACAGTAAACGCAAATAATGACGTACCTTTTTTAACCTAAATGTTACAAAATGCTGTGTTCGAATGCTTTAAAAAACAAAGTGAATTACCTGAGTGAACAGTATTGCTATTTTTTGCTGGACCACTCGCTTTGAGATGAAGATACGCAACCGGAATGACAGTTGTGGCAAAATCTGCATGGTGTAATCTCTTGAGGCGTTACAATGCAATAGGGTAGTGAGGTGATGTGTACTGGTGGTGCAACTAAGCAAATTAGTTCTCTTTCATTGAAATAAATTGTGTTATTAGTTTAAACTTTGTCTTTCACTGTTGAGTTCCATGAGTAAAGTCAACAATCATATCAAAGTTGACTTTTTTTTGGTTGCCTCTTCTATAAGTTACCAACAAAACTCCACATGCTTTTCACTGTGGACCAACAACAGTGAAGAAATCACCTCCCGTCATCGAAGGCTGCCGAAGTGCTGGACATATTATGTCTCAAAGCTGCTGAAGTCGTGCACATGGCAACACCGTCCACGTGGTTAAAGCCAACATTGAAAACATTTTGGTGTTTACTTATTACAAATCCAAAGGTGGCGAACCAGTCGTGAAAACTTGAACGGTGGTACCCGCTGAAATGGGGGCGTTTACTCAGAACCGAAATCGCAATTTTGCACACGAAATCATTAGATGGAAATGAAAAATGAATTTTAGTGAAAAAATTAATCTTCTAACCACAACCATTCACTCATAAATCACAAATTAAAATAAGCAAAAGGTGACGCCCATCGAAAAAGCTGCTGTGATAACATTGACGTCATTTACCTCCCGTCCTTGACTGCTTTTAGGGGAAGGGAAGGGAGTGGAGGAGGGTTCTTGGAAGGTCTGCTTGCACATATCCTGTCACAATCGCTCCTATTGGCAGAGTCAGCTGTATTATCCCCCATTTCGATAAGGCGAAGTAGCTTTGCGGGCTCAGTTGTGATTGGACATAAAGTGGGTGACATACTAATTCGCACTCTTCCAAAAGGGTTTAAAAATAACATTAAACTTGAACGGTGGTACCCTCTGAAATGAGGGTGTTTACTCCGAACCGACATTGCAATTTTGCAAACAAAATCTTTACTGCGCATGTGCTGACAGTGTATATCGAAGAAAAATATTTCAGAACAGTTAGCACTGTATCACTACTGTCAACTATAGGCCTGTTAGAAAACGTGGGGATTATTTTGAATAGGTAACCAAGGACTCGAGTGGTATAAACATGAATGGCTTGCAAATTAATGTCTGAATTGCTCGTTAAAATCTCACTGTATAGTTTGTACTTGAGTTTTTCGTATCTGTCTTGACTGTGGAGCACACAGATGAGATTAAACACAGGTGTAGACAATGAATGAAGTTGTTAACAGTTTTAACATGCCTACTCCGTTGGACATGGTATTAATACCATGTATTTATATTTTAATACCATGGTAGGACATGGTATTAATGTCATGTGGGCTCTATAGTCGAAACAGATTAGGAAAACATTTTGGCATTCGGCTTTATTTGTTGATATGGCAACGGATTTCCATAATAATAGAGTGATCATGGGTTGAAATTGTATATATTTCTGCAATTATTTCAGTTAGGTGTTATTTCGAACAGATGCCATTTCTTTGCTGAATGATGTGAACGTATGTAACTGTGATTACTGTGAGATGCTACGAGAAAAAGAATATAAGCATTGGTGCATGACTTGATAATGATCAAGATGATATTAACACGTAATTCAATCAATTAATGAGAAAGACATACGCGTAATTTAGGCACAGCATTTCCATTAAAGAACGTGCATTCATGTTATGATGAAATGATGCAGAATCGAGGGGAAAAAAATAATTTTTTGACAGTAATAATTTTTTTCCTCACGAGCCTACCTGAAAATAGGGGTGTGGGATACACAAGGCTTACACGAGTAAATACGGTATTATTTGGAATGTTTGCTCTGCTACACTTGCGTGTAAACTCCATCCTCAACCTTGCTCGTAAACAAAGCGAAGCTGGGCATATTTGGGGAATGGTGGAGTCAGGTAACGGAGGTCATAACTCACTTCCGTCAATACAGTGTCGTATGATCCGTTTCCATCGTACAAAATCGTATACTTTGCAGCGCCTTAAGTAAAGTAAAGGAGTCGGTTGACGATAGCCCCGTGGACGGTGAATCGCCAACGATATCTGCAACAACTGCGGGAGACGGCCTCGACCGACAACAAACGTGCCCGGCTGTGTTTTATTTCAATTCAAGCAAGGGTGCCATCGTGGAAGAGGACGTGATGAAATTCATTTCGGACGAGATTCCCCGAAAAGGGACGGAGTATGTCATAGATTGGGGCAACTGGAAAAATACCAGGATCACGTTGGTGAAAGTGGGAGGTAAGTTATATTCCTAATGTAGCCGAGATAATTATTATGAACTCATTATTGGAGATTGAATGACTTCCGTTCATTTATCGCAATTCCTGGACCCCATCCTTGAAATTGATGGGTATGGAGAACTACAATAATTGTTCATTAATGCTGAGTGGGTGATATTGCAGTAAACTCCTGATTTTCTGTGCTAATGACGGGTAAAGGATGCATGAAGGGTTATTGTGTCCACGTCCGCCGACACGTTTCGATTCCCGACTCGGTCATCGTCTTCAGGGCTTCTGAATCGCAAAAATTGTCCTCCTTATATATATAATATTCTAGTTATATATGTATATAACTGAAGTAGCACTCAGAAGAACCGATGAAACACATACGAAAATGGCAATCTGTATGAATAATCATCGATCTTCCACAAAATCCGCCATATTTTCATCATTTCCAATCCCTACACACACTAATTCCCATGGCCTCCCTTTCGATTCTTATGTAAGTGCTTTTCCCTCTCAATACTCGAAACCCTACCAGACCATGCTAGCAAAATAGAGGTCAGGACTCGTGAGAATGCTTTTATTTGGGCTCTCCATGCATCCGAGAGGCCAGGATTGAATGTACAGCATTAATCACCCCCACTCTCATCCCTTACCCCTCTCCCTCTCCTCCAACTCCCTTTACACCATATTCTTCTACTGGGTTCGGGTGTCCGCCTGATTGGTCCATCGACCAACCTTCAGAAGGGCGCCTCCTGATTGGTTGAGAATTCCCCCAGTCCCCATGTGTGGATTTGAGGATCGGTCTCCAGTGGGGTTGTGTTTGAAACTGTCGGGATTATCTCTAATAGGTGACCAAGGAGACATGTGATACAAACACGAATGGTTTCAAAATTTAAATGTGGCTGAATCGCTCTTTACAACATCAAAAATTGTTTTCACTTGAGTTTTTCTCATTTATTGCCACTAAAGAGACACCAGTTGAGATATAACACAAGTGTGAACAAAGAATGAGGTTGCAGTCTGCGGTTTTAACCCTCCAAATTTGCGAACCATTCATGTTTATACCACATGACTCCTTGGTTACCTATTCGAGATAATCCCGATGGTTTCAAACACACCCCCCCCAGGTGTTGCTTAGCTACAAGCCCACGTCCCTGTTCAAATTCCACTTTTTGAGGCGGATTTCAATGGCCTCCCTTGACAACCCAATCCTCAATAGCCGTGTGGTCGGCAGAGACGTTTTGCCTCGTCCCACTTGATGGCGTGATCATGGCTGATGCTGTGTATGACAATGGATGACTTTTCCAGTTGCCCCAACCTAAGAGGCAACCAGAACTTCCGTCCTCCTTCATCCTGGTTTCAAAGTGTGATTCAACACCTGCCACACACCTTTATCGATGGCTTGCAGGGTGTTGTGTATAAGTAGGCGCAATTACTCCAACCTTTCCTGGTACTTTTCTCATTTCAGCTTAAGGAGGTTCCACCATGACTCCGTGATTCAAACTCCCGTAAAAGAGCTATTTGTTATTTAATGAATAAATACAGATCCAGAAAAACTCCTATATGGAAGATCATCTTTAGGGTGAAAACGCATAAAGGCATTTTATGACAAAAAATACTACAGTACAACTGTCCTGGCCACAATTAAATGTTAGCAAGCCTCAGGTGGTGGCACAAAGCTTGGTGTAAGACATCGGACCAGACGGTAGGGTCATACTGAAAGTCATGACTGGAGGAAAATGATTAAAGTTTACTTACCACTGCCGATACACTAATTAGATTGGCAATTCACGGATAATCCACTGCCCATATAACGCAAGCACAGATAATTGGGAGTTTACTGTATTATTTTATCAATAAATTAATATTTTTATTAATTTGTTCCGAGTTTGGTGCAGTAAATGCAGTCGTGAGGAAAATAACTTTGTCACCCCTTATTTTATTTGATCCTACGTTACGTACTTGATAGTATTCAATAATCAATGTAATATTAAATTTTTTTTGCAGGAACAATGGATGAGTGCAGAAACGCCTTGGTTTTATTCGAAAAGTTGATGGATTCGGATGGTGTTAGCCTTCAGGAGGCTGTAGAATTGTGTGAAGTGGAGGATGTTGCCAAAGAACGACTTAAAACCAACGGGAAAATTGTCGGGAAGTCTTTAACGGAGGTGTTTGATGGGAATGAAGTCATCGTGAAGGAAGAGCCCACTGACGAGTATGAAAGAGTGATGGCCCAGCCTAGGGTCATGTACGGACGCGTGAATTGTGAAGCGATCTCATTGGCCAGCCAGGGGGAGTCCGATCTCCGAGGAGGGACTTCAGAGGTCATGGACATCATAACGACACTAAAGGAGGAATTGAATAAGTCAGGTAAAGCATAAACATTAAGGAGACTCCACCAATAGGGTAGTTTCCTTCATCAAAGAAAACATACTTCATTAATTGCGATCAGTGCCCTGCCATAAATGTATTTAATTTACGCAAAAAGTTTGTATTGAGAAATCCCAGTTTACTAGAGAATTAAATGTTAATTTTAAGGCCATTTGAAAAGGCTCTGAAATGGCGGGGTGTGCTGCCTTCTTACTGACGTAACAGGTAGATGTAGTTTACGTTGCGAAGCATATTGGAAATATTCGTCTCCTGAACTTACCGTTGTTTTTCAGGGCCCCTCAGCTCTAGTGAATATGTATTAGTAATAGCCTGTAAAAACTATCAGCGCTAGAAAAGTCTTCTCTGTTAAACATTGTATTAATAGTCGTTTTATAAGCTCCAAGGGCATCCTTCTCGTTGTGTCTTCTGCTACGGCGAAGAATGGCATGAAGGTCGCGCGGCGATGGGCGAACTATGGGGTATGCTTGTAGAAGGAATACTAACTGTTTTTAAATGAATCAACGGCATAAATAATATTAAATAAATAAATAAAAGTTAATTATAATAAATTAACGGAATAAATACACCTCCGATACTAGTTAATAAGCTTTAACAGAGTGCAGCGTCTACTTGGAAGCGTCTGCAGCACCACCTGGTGGCAGGTAGAGGAAATAGTTTGACGTCACTCGTAGGATTAACCGGCATGCAATAGTTTGCTGTCGCGTTTTCGCGCTTTTGATATTTTTCAATTTTTAATTAATGAGGAAAAACACTTAACGTCATTTTTAAAATCGAACGGCTTAAAACACGTACTCCAGAGGTTATAAACTTTCGATCAAGACAATAAAAAAATGATAGGAAACCACCCTATTATAAAGTAAACGTCATCTTTGTGAAAATTTCCGGACATATCATTTTTTGGCCTTTCTATTGATTGCCATATAATAATTTGCCCTTTCCATCATACATATACATGAAGAACAAAGACATTGAAAATCAGCAATTGTATACGTGATTATACTGCAGAGCAGATTAGCAGTTGCAGTCAAATTTGCTGATTGATAATGTAAAGATAAATGTTGCGTTGTCGAAAAACTAATATAAAATGTGCAATTTCAAGTAGAATTTAGCATTGTGAAAAAGTGCCAGCCTTACCTCACTTGTTTAATTAATAATAATAATAATAATAATACATTTATTGTTCAACTGGTCATGTGACATAGAACTCGTCAATAGTAAATTAAAACAGTAGCAGCACAAGGAAGCAATAATTACAAACAATATTAAAAAATATACAAAGCTATAGACAATAGTGGGAAAAAAAACATATACGATGATGCTGTTTACAATGCAAGGTTATAAAAGTAGAAAAACATTGTGTAAAAAAACGTACATATATATTATGACAATTAAGGACACATTTATAGATTCTCATCAAAATACTCATTCAAGCTGTAATACAATTTGCTTTGTAGAAGTTTATGTAATCTGCTCTTAAAAATGGCTAGAGAAGTAATCGATTTCAGAGACCTTGGCAACTTATTGAATATTTGGGAGGCTGTGTGATGAGGACCTCGCCTAAAATATTCTAAGTTATGTCCAATGACATGAATATTATCTTTACCATGAGTCATGTACGCATGGTAGTCAGTGTTTGTTGGGAACAGGGAAGGATTTTTTTAAACCAGCATAGAGCATTGTAAGATGTAGATGCAAAGGAGTGGAAGGACACCAAGAGCTTCTACAGGGTTTATAGGAACCTGGAAATCCTGGAAAAGTCAGGGAATTTAACGTGTGTTCAGGGAAAAATCGCAAAACGTTCTAATTTATCACCTGAAAATGCCAAGAGATCAAAAACTGCACATAGGAGTGGAGGAGGAGGGTGAAGGGGAGGGGACGACTGGCCTCAGGCTGGCTTCGCTGTAGAGGAGGCAGCCCTATTCTGGTTCTTTCTGGCTATAGCCTGCACAATTTGGTGAAAAGATTGGCGAAAGGTGTGCAAATTCATATTCTCATTTTCATTCGCTAGCGATTTCGCCAAGAATGCTTCGCTTTGCCCCTCTGGTGAAGAAAAAGTTATTCTCTGTCAAATTTGAAGTCACTTAGCCAAATTTGTAGAAGGATGTGAGGAAGAAAAAATCAAGATTGATTCAAAGAGCTACTTTAACATGACATCAGGTTGGAAGGAAAAGCCAGGTTAGCCTTCTTTGCATATATTTTTCTGCAATTAAAACCCTTTCTGAAGGCATATCAATGTAAGGAATGATAATTTTTATTTTGTTGACTTAAAGTTGTTGATCTCTTATTACTGGAAGTTCATATATGATTAATATGATAATAAACCTGCAGTATTTCATAAGTTTAGACTTTTCTGCTTCCTCACTACCTTTTATCTCTATAAATGACTGAAATCTTTGAGTTTTCAGGCGCTCAAAAGTCAGGGAAAATCACTAATAATGGTCTGGAAATCCTGGAAAAGTCAGGGAAAATGAAAAGGAAAAACTCCTATAAACCCTGATTATTGGGCAATTCATGGGGTTCTTAAGGGTAAAATGAATAATTGCTATGAATTATTTCCATGCTATGTTCTAATATTACAGATGTTTGCGTAAAGGGAAACAGTAGTTACATGAAAGTGGTGCTATAGTATGTTGTTAACATTGGCAACGGTACTTGTGACGGAACGTGCTTACGAGCCTAATTTATTTCACTTAATTTATGACTATTAATAACCAGGGCCCTTTATTTTTAATGTAATTTAAATATTCTCATTGTTTATTGATATGGTGTAATCAATACCAATGCTTCCAAATGGTAGCAGGAGTAAGTAGTAGCATCATTGTTGCCAAAAAGGTTTTCAGAAATATTAATATTAGTGAAATTCCAAACAAGGAGTTCTATTTATATTTGAATAGTTTAAATCTAAGCAGGAAAATATTTAAACTATTTTACAATACGTATTAGCAGCATTGAGCATGTATTCTCACTTTATAAATTAAATGTGGCAACACAACACATCAGCCATGTTCCGAAGTCAAAATGAGTTTAAAGAGCTTGCAAAAATTGTTGGAAAACTAAGGTGTGTACATTGCATTACTTGAAAACCAGTATACCAACACTTTTGCTGTAAATGCCGTGACAACATTTGAAATTGTTGGAAAACTAAGATGCATTTTTCATTATGTAAATGCCAATCCATAATGCCATCAGTGTTTGAGCTTATACTGAAACAGCAATTTGTAATTGAATCTCTGTAATTGGTGGAATACTAAAATGTTCAAGTTTCATTGCGTTACTATTAATTTAACACACCAATATTGTTGCAGTTTATACAGTGGATCATGCCTGAATCTCTCTAATCATTGGAAAACAGACAAGTTCATTATGTTACCACTAATCCAGTGCACTGACATTGTTGCCGTTTGTACAGGAATGGTGTATCTTACTGGAATCTCATCTGTGGAAATCTCTAAATAATAAAATCCCATTAAAGTCTAGGATATTACATTCCCGTTGTTAGATGAACAAACTTGTTTTGGAATAATGGAAGGGAGAAACATTCTTAGATTCGTGCAAGTATGGTAATACATCTACATCTGCGTAACAGCCTGCAAGCTACCACAAAGGTGTGTGGCAGGGGTTGAATTCAAAACAAACATGCATTATGAATCATGCATAAAAAAGGATCAGTAGATATAGGATACATTAAGATTAGGGATGGGTCGGTACCACTTTTTTCCGGTTCCGGTTCGGTTCTTAACTTCGGTTCTCGGTTCCGGTTCTTAATTTACCACTTCCTTTGCATTGCTCAATGGTAAGATAAGGTAATCAATAATCATTTTCAGAGACTGAATTAGAATAATTCGCGTCTTTGAAGCATCTAAGTACACTATTTCACCAGGTTTTAATGAGAAGCCTCCACTTTCGGAGTGTGAGTAGGTTTCAAACTGGTTTTCGCGCCAATTATTTCGGTACCGAGTATTTTTGGTCTCGGTTCCGGTTCTAAGCTCAAGAACCGGTGGAACCGAGAACCGAAGAACAGAACCGACCCATCCCTAATTAAGATATAATATTCTACTCACTTCTCTAATATAATAGTCTATACTCTACTCTGATATAATAAGCTTCACAATTTAAAAAAAAGATAAAAATAGCAAAGCAAGCATGAAATTTGATGCTGTTAGTTGGGTTAGCTTAAATTCCTTACACCTCAACATGCAAGCTACCTATGCTATCAATTGATAAACTCGTCTTTATGATGTTGGATATTTATTTACAACTATTAATATCCGTAATTGTACGAGAAAAAAAGGACATTTTGAATCTGTCAGTTCTGCAATCAATTTCTCTAATTTTGTAATTATGGTCCAGTCTAACATAGTAAGTTGGAGTTCACGAAATATTTTGTCGTCATCCGTGACTATATTCTCTTGGAATTTATTCAAGAGATTAAGTCCAGTTCAACCTACAATTTTACAATAATTTCCATTTTAATTCATTTAATAGACTGGGTATATGCTAATATAGTTATCATACCGTCCCTTTACAAATCTTGCCAATATTCGTGTAGTAATAAAATCATGTTAGCAGCAGTGATGAAATTACACTGTTTTGAACACTATTTCTCTGCCTTTTTTCCTCAGGCACAGCTTGTGAGAGAGCAGAAGTATGCCTCAAGTTCTCTTCAATTTTCAACGACAGAGAAGATGAAAAGGTTAGTCATTCTATTTACGCATCTTACGTTTCTCATTTCTTTGACGTAAGCTTTTATGGCCTTACGTGGGAGGCATTTTATCTTAAATGAGCAATTTTGTGCATTGCAGGTCATGTTATATAAAGGTTACAATGTATTCATTGGAGAGGAAGCACTTAAAATGGTGTTGATTAAAAGTAAGGGCAATCCAGTCAAGTTGCAGCGTCATCTGCTGTTGACGTTGAAAGGTCCTGATTACGTCCAGAGGCATTCGGCATGTGGTCAGCGATCGAATGCCGAGAATGGCCACCCACGAGTAGACGATGAACTCATAGGAGCCGTCGAGAGTAAGTTATTCATGCGACGGAATGTTTTACAGTAAAAACTCGTATTTGCATTATCCAAATTTATGTTTTCCCGCAATTTACAACGTTTTTATCGGGTCCCATCTCATTTCCTGTATCTCAAATGTATGTAGAACCCTTTATTTATGCCATGACTATCACATTTTCCCACTGTTTGTATTAGATGCAGGTTAGAATGCGATAGATTAAAAAACAAAATTCCTGTCCACAACATTCAGCCCTACATAACAGACCTACATAACAGGTGGTAGTACGAGTATGTAGAGATGGGAATTTTGGTAAATTACCGTGGTATTTTTCGTAAATTACCAACACCCCTGAAAATTACCGTAATAAACGGTAATTTTCAGAAAAGTTCTTTTTCAGAAAATCTCTTCCTCATGAATAAACCATTGGAATTGGTAATATTATAAATTTAGAAGCTAAAACGATTTTGTTTACATTGTGTCCGTGATTAATTCCAATTAATTCAGAGTAAAATAACAAATGCACATCACGCAGAGGTATGTCTTTGGAATGACAATTTCTCATGGTGTGACAAAAGAGAGGCAAATTGCGTGTTGCTGCCAACTTCGTTTTAATTTTTTAAAATGAGTTATATAATAGATAAACATCGTGATATGTTTGAAATAAGCATCTGAATTTATATCTCAATGCTATTTGAATTCGTTTTTAGTCCTCTGATAAGGATTTGCAGCTCAAAACTTAAAATTACCAGAAAATTGCGGTAATTTTTGAAAATTACGGTAATTTACCCATCTCTACGAGTATGGCCTATTGCGAGATTCCCGCCATAACGAGAGATTGCAGGGGCACCGTCAATTGACCCTAGGATTGCCATGTAAACAAATATGGTTTTTACGAGACCATTTTGGTGTTGGCCCTGCCATTGCGAGAGTTGCTGCCACCGGCAAACAAACACCAAAAGTGGCCAACATCTGCCATAGCTTGCGATCTGTTACAAATACAATCAATATGAAGTGTTGCGTATCAACTGCACGTTATAAATCACTATCCGATTAATTTATTGTTAATATTGGTGGAAATACTGCATCATTAGCAGTTACGAATACGTATTTGATCTTCTTTTGTTTCCCGGGCGGTCAAGAGCACACTCGGACGTCTGTGAGTTGAGAGCATTTCCAAGATAGACACCATGGCCCAAAAATGCAAAAAACTTAAGTGTCAGAAGGGAAAAATGGCAAGCTACTCAATTGTCTCTCCTAAATTTGTTTTCATAGTCATTTTATGGGTTTCTACATTTCTTGCTCACGGAGTCCTCTGCTACTGCGAGGTGTGGCATGAAATTCACGTGTCTACGGGCCAACTTCACAGTAGTGAAGTTGGCCCATAGTCACGTGGATATGAATAGTCATGGCCCATAGTCACGAATAGTAATATGCATAGTAAAATTAATACGAACTGTTCTTAAATGATTTAACTGAATAAACAATGTAAATTAAGTAAATAAAAGTAAACCTAAATAAATTAACTGAATGCCTTAGATACTTGTTAACAAGCTTTAACGGAGTGTACCATCTGTTTGGAAACGTCCACAGCACCACCTAGTGTCCGGTAGGGGAAAGATTGTTACTTCACGTGTATAATTTACCAGCATGTGATAATTCGCCATTGCCTATTTGCACTCTTTAAGTAACCCATTGGATCAGTATTTTTACTCCTTTCTTACTGTTATTATTTACTCATTTTTACTCTTATTTTTACTCCTTTTTTACTCTTATTTTTTCTCCTTTTTACTCCTTTTTACTCTTATTTTTACTTCTTTAGTACTTTTATTTTTTTTACTCAATTTTTACTCTTATTTTCAGTTTTTTTATTTTTACTTTTTTACTCTTGTTTTTTACCCCTTTTTTACTCGTATGTTTTACTCTTTTTTACTCCTTTTCAATTAATGCACCCGGCAATTGGCCGGCTCATTAACGGAAGGCAAAGTTCTGCCAGCCAGCAAATCGCCGTCTCTTTAAGCCAATGGGTTAATAGGGTAATATACTTAACATCAATTTAAAATTGAACAGCTTAAAATATGTACTCCAGAGGTTATAAACTTTCGATCAAGACAAGAAATAAAAGGAAACTATTCCCCTCTTAATAAGTACTTTTGCATAAGACGCTCTGAACTCTAACCCTGGAAAAACTTCTTAACAGGGTTCTGATGCATTTTGGAGTGATTTTTACATTATGAAAATACAGTCAAGCCCACTTATATCAAACCCATTTATAACGAAGTTCCTGTAATAATGAAGTTCCTGTTATAACGAAGTTCCTGTTATAGCCAAGTTCCTGTTATAACGAATTTCCTGTTATAACGAAGTTCTTGTTATAACGAAGTTCTTGTTGTAACGAAGTTCTTGTTATAACGAAGTTCCTGTTATAACGAAGTTCCTGTTATAACGAAGTTCCTGTTATAACCAAGTTCCTGTTATAACGAATTTCCTGTTATAATGAAGTTCCTGTTATAACGAAGTTCCTGTTATAACGAATTTCCTGTTATAATGAAGTTCCTGTTATAACGAAGTTCCTGTTATAACGAATTTCCTTTTATAATGAAGTTCCTGTTATATCGAAGTTCTGGTTATAACCAAGTGAAGGCTATTTTCCACCAAAGAGAGGCTCTAAAAAACTGGTCCTCATGTAACAAAGTGCGGTTATTACAAAGTAAATATTCGGCCCCATCAACTTCGTTACAAATGGGCTTGTCTGTATTTATTCAGATGAGCACTTATGCAATAGCTTAACCTGGTATATATTTAATTTTCAGGTTACGTCAAGTGGAAATTTCCCAGAAAGCACGTGCCAGACATTAAGAAAACCTTCAACAAACTTGCGGCTAATTTGCGTCTGGCTGAGAGACGCAAAAATGGAATTACGAAGAAGGCTAGGTGAGTATCTCCATAACTTTGTTGACGCAATTACTGTAGCTAACGTGGTAGTGTGCGGTACATGTGAAAGTGATTGAATGGGGTCGTTTACCATATTTTTTTATTGTCGAATCTATTAGAGTTTGTAAAATATAAAGAACTGCGCTGATCTGCTCTTCGATCCATCTTGTAGTTAATGAGTTATAATCTGTGAAAGACTTGTTTTTAACCCTTTCAGTTGAGTGGGCATAAAAGAATCATATGTCTACCCCTCGTCCAATCAGAACTCACAAAGCACAATTCCTTCGCCCTATTACAATTAGTGATGAGCCGTTAGCAAAATTTATCGATTCCCGATACCATTTCTGAATACTGAAAAATCGATTCTCAAATAGGATACCATCAACCTATACATGTATACATATTTTTACCTAGTTTTCCTATATATTTTTGTAAAAATGTTCTACGAAATCTAAAAATACAATTTTACAATGCAAAAAATTTGAATATACTTTTTACTCAGGGGAAAAACTACTGATATTACACTTTGAGGACATTCTGAGCATGAAAACTGTTTGATAATGCAGAGTTTTATATTTTTTCGTACTAAATCATGCTCAAAAACAAATTTCATGTTTAATAGCAAATGTTATGTTTAGTATCGGGTAAAAAATGTCATAATGGATTCAAAATAATAAGACTCCTGTCACAAATTTAATTTTAATATGACTAATAATCAGTTTTAAGTGTAATTAAAGCACTCACTTAAATTATAAGTGTAAGCGGTTGTAAAATTACGCATAGTGTGCCGATAGTTTTCACGGATTAGATGAAAGAAATTATTGGATGAAGTATGTAGGTGGTGGGTAGAGGTAGTTTCTGGCGCCCTATAGGCAACTACCTGAATCTACTGCCTAAAGGCAAAAATGGAAATCTACCGTGAAAGAATTCTTTGCGGCAGAAACAGCTGTATGCTTCTGTAACTTGGGTTTGTTTAGAAAAAAATATGGCTATCACCATGGCAACCGGCCATGGTGAAGCCAGACTTCACCACTCATGTTTCGTATTGGTATCGACTTTAGGTCATCGATTCTCTATATCGATACCAATCCACAAGAATCGGTGGCATCGAGAAGCATCGATGAATCCCTAGTTACAGTATTGGGGGATGCACAGCTGACTCTGACAGTGGAAGTGGATGAAAAAGAGTCGATTCGGAGTATTTCGAAAGGCATTGCATGTTTGGCTATGTTGTAATTTGCGAATTCGCAAATAAACTTCAGCACACTTATATTCACGCCAAAATATGCACGGAAATATTTTGTTGTTTGGTTATTTTGGGTTGTTTATGAGATGCGACAGGATCTCTGCAGATAAAACCTCTGCTCCCCTTCCATTCTTCCTATGAAGAGTAAAATTACAGGGTGGCGATCGTCAGGGAAAACCGGGAAAACCAGTTCCATTAACAGTTACTTTCTGTTCCACTGTCCTTTCGGTTCCAGTTGTATTATTAGTTCCATCGACAGTTACTTTCTGTCCTCTGTCCTTTCAGTTCCAGTTCCACAATCAGTTCCATTGACAGTTACTTTATGTTCCACCGTCCTTTCAGTTCCAGTTCCATTAACAGTTACTTTATGTTCCACCTGTTAAAGTTCCACTAACAGTTACTTTCTGTTCCACTGTCCTTTCGGTTCCAGTTGTATTATTAGTTCCACCGACAGTTACTTTCTGTCCTCTGTCCTTTCAGTTCCAGTTCCACTATCAGTTCCATTGACAGTTACTTTATGTTCCACCGTCCTTTCAGTTCCAGTTCCATTAACAGTTACTTTATGTTCCACCTGTTCAAGTTCCACTAACAGTTACTTTCTGTTCCACTGTCCTTTCGGTTCCAGTTGTATTATTAGTTCCACCGACAGTTACTTTCTGTCCTCAGTCCTTTCTGTTCCAGTTCCACTTGGCTGCTTGGTCTGCTCGTCCATTATTTTGTTTTTGAATGTTGTTGGGAATATGGTACTTCCTGGAGTAAATAAATTTTACTTCACAATATAGTACCTTTTTGCATTTTTCCATAAAATCCCTATAGACGACTGCTTTGCCATTGATAGAAAGTCAGGGAAATTTAAAAAATTGGGACTATTAATTAGGGAAAAGTCAGGGAAATTGAAGAAAATGGAAAGTTTAATATGAACCCTGATTATGGCATTCAATGTATGCAGGCATTGATAAAATTCATATCTGCAGCCGTGTACCTCCAAGAGAGGCCTGAAAGTGTTGACATTCATTGGTCATCGTGTACCTCCGTATTTAACGGCACCTGTACATTTAGATTTCGCAGAGAAATGTCACTGTTGTGTCCTGTTACATTGTTATCATATACATTTTAACCCTGCTGCCCGTTACCTTAGCAGGGTGGCGATCGTCAGGGAAAACCTGGAATTGTCAGGGCATTTTGGAAATCTGGAAAAGTCAGGGGATAGTCAGAGAATTCTCGTAACAGTCAGGGAGAAACTGGGATAAAAAATTCTAGGTATTTTCTACCATTACGTTTACCGGGCAGTCTTTCCCGCCCTTTATTTCACCAAAACAATTCACCAACCAAAACTAATGTCCGTCGCCGAAGTGCATAGAATAAGCCCCGTCAATTCGTTGAACATTCAGTTGTGAATCTTAGTTATTTAGTTGTGAATGAGTCGTACAATGTATCCCCTTTGTATATCCTTGATGCGATATTTGCCTAGTAATGTTAAAATTCATGATCACCCTGTATTCTGCTCATCGCAAGGAATCCGAGGCTATGTTTTTCGGAAGATTTTACCTCGCGTTTTTTTTTAACTTCCGAGACTCAGGTCGAGAGGTAGTTGTAACACACTAGCTCGTAGTAAATACGTGCTTGCAGTTCTGAAAATACGAGACGATGATTATTAGAATGGTGATACAAGTACAATCACACATGTGAACAAAATCTTACGTGAGATCATCTTCGATTTCTATACCCCCCTTTGCGAGACCATAAGAAGAGTTCTCCTCCTGTCCGCAACTTTCACGCTCGACGTAATCATTAAATGGCCCCCTTAGCTCCATCTCGAAACAATTTAGTCAGGTCACAAACCACCTCAAATATGACATTCGTAAATATGATGCTGCCATTGCTAATTGCTTCCTGTTTTTGCTCACAGTGGTGCGATTACATTTTGTTTGTTAATATTTTTACATTTTTTGTTCCCTCTTGCAATCAAGGGGTTATGACCACGTTAATCAAATTGTTATTCGCTTCTAAAACTCGTGCCATCCGATTTTGATCATGTCCGAGAAATTGGCTTTGGTTTGTATTTTTCGCGTAACTTAGTGATACCTGTGCCGGAGTCCGCCAGTAAATTGGCCATTAACTTTCCCTTCGATGCTTTTTCAGTAATCTTCAACTTCCCAGAACTACCACGACACACCACCTCTTCCTTGAAGAATTAGACATTGTCAATTTGTAATTTTACCAAAGGAAACATACACTGCCACGGAAATACCATACACGGCCGCTGATACGTGGCCGCGAAAAATGTATTTAAAGTGTGTACAATTCGTGTGAAGGCTTAACTTGTGAATGTTTAATATATTTTTTCATTAGGGCAGAGGTTCCATATATTTTTTCATTCTTATAGCTTATAATGTATTGATTTCAGCTTTTAACATTTGACTAAAAGTTAATTCAGCAGAAATAAAATATTCAGATAATAGGAGACCTTTTGGTGATCGGTCAGGGAAATTGGTAAGGCCATCAGGGAAAAGTCAGGGAACTTGAAAATTGGTTGTCAGTAGCCATCCTGAATTAGGGGAGGTGGATAATGTAGATATCCCTAATGCAGTTCGTTTGATGGGCTGTAACCTTTTGCTTATTTCAATTCTTGATTTACAAGCGAATGGCTCTGGTTAGAAGATTAATTTTTTCACTAAAATTAATTTTTTGGTTTCCACCTAAACATTTTTGTGTATAATTTGGATTTCGGTTTGTGGTAAACGTCCTCATTCTTCCGTGTATGTTGCTAATGTGTGTCACACTACTGCCGCTACATCTGAAATACCTTTTCAAGGTTTTGGCGTACATTTTCAAAAACAAATTTGTAATTCCTGGCTTGATTTTGAAAATTACAGCCATTATGAATCATTTTCTAATTATGGTTCACTTTTACTGTTTCAGACCAAGGAAGGAGAAATTCACTCAGGCAGCAAGAGCTGAGTGAATATTCCTGTTTTTTTTATTGTTTATCTTTGGATTCTTGTCACTCCTGTTTAGTTTTGTAATCGTGATTAATGTAATCTCGACCATAATCTTGTCCCTCAAAATTTTTGTATTTGTGATTGATTTTTTAAGTTTTTTTATCTGAAATAATGTCTAGTGAAGTGTTTTTACGTCGTCTTTAATGCTTCCAATATTTATTCAATTAGTCACACCTTCACTTTGCAGTTTTGCAAATGTTGAAAGTTTTGCTCTTGATTTTTAACTTTTTTTTTGGGTTTTTTGATGTAATTTTTATTTTACTGTAATTTTTTTAATGTGAAATATTTTTAATGTATGGAAAAGACTTGTGCAGAGTGAATAAATGACTTCATGTTTTCATGAGATGAAGTATTTTATTTCTGTAGACCCATGTTATAATGCCTTAAATTTTGTGTGCACGGTGCTTGAAGCAAGTACTGGCTTTGATGGAATAGTTTTCTTCTTCGATAGAAAATGCAGGGAGTTTGAACTACAGTCACGTATGTGGTTCTGGAACCTTTTTATATGCTCATGAGGGAAATGATGCATGACTTGCAACTGCTCTGGAAAATGCTTAGCAATGTTGGGTCAGCGGTAATTTTGATGGCTTTTTAACTTATTCAGCAAGTGATAAATTGTACATTGATTGCAGCTCATAATCTGGTTTGGTGGCTTCTTCATCGGTAATCACAGCTTTGAGATAGTTTGATAATAACAGTGGACTCTGAGTAGAATATATCTTATATCAAACTCGTTTATAACAAAGTTCTGGTTATAATGAAGTGAAGGCTATTCCCTGTGGAAGAGATCCACTTATAACGAAGCTCGGTGATAACGAAGTTCGGTGATACCAGGAGAGTTTAATTGATGCCCGTATTTTTTAAATGCGAAGTAAATAATTGCAATAGATACGCTATATCTCCTTTGTCTCGGACACAAGTATCGCGTTGGCGCACGGCTTGAGAACTATTTTTCGTCCGCCGTGGAAGACTACCACGTATAGGAACGACACATGGAACGCTGAACCAGTCCACTTCGTTTTCGGAATTCTGCTCGTCACAGTGCTTCAAATTTATCAACTTGTTTGCAATACGATCTGTTGTGAATAAAAACCAATGTCGGCTTTTCAATACTGGAGTGTCGTATCGGATACATTCTAAAGCTTGGCCGTCTCCACAGACTCGAAGTAATTTGAACTATCTTAACGCTGTCATGTGAGATAACTTTTATTGTCCTCTGTTTTGTTTGCCAGCTATATATTTGTTTGACAACTAGATTTAATTATTTTCCATATGTTTAGTTTTGTCAGTATATTTTTGTGCCATGTACAATATGGGATAATACTTGTCGCTTGGCAAATAAATGGCATTATTATTATTATTATGCGAATTTCTGCATGATGGTTCATTTACTGAGGTAACATATCGGAAGAAACATAGCAGAACGCAGTTGTATGGCACGGCCAACTCTAATATTAAGTGTCCTTTCAAAGCAGTGTCGAGGAAAGCATATGTTCACATCTGTTCACATTGGCTCCTGGGACTCATCCGTGTGCATTGATAAAATATTTAGACACAAAATTGATGTCCTCTGTTAATGTTGAAACTTTAAAAGCTAGAGGTCCTTATGCTTCTTTTAAAATAGAGGTGCTAGACCTTAGTCTAGTAAATCAATTACATATATGATGTTAGCTCACGGCCAGAAGATACTGGCATACAGAGATTAAAATTCATCAAAGGTAATGTGGTTAATTAGTCAAATTGTCTAAAGGCCGTTGTACATGGTACAATTTCTTGTACAAGATCTTGTACCATAAATTGAACAGCGAGATTGGACGAAGAAATTGTACAAGAAGTTGGTTCACGGATGTACACGATCAAAGATTTTCATGCAATTTGTGAGCCAATAACATGCGCAGATATCGTTTTCTGTCGAACAGCTGAATTGTGATATCCGATGATGATAGTATTTAGAAAATACTGCCTCAGTAACTGGTTTACAATGATTTGCTGCCATTAATCTTAGCATTAATAAAATGAAATTTTACTATTGGTTACGTGCACTGTTTCATCGGCTCATGAAACCCATCATTTATCCTCCAAACATCATGTTTATGCGTGTTGCTAATATTTCCTTTTGGTTCAATAACATCATCCTAATTTCACTGAGTTTTAATGTTTGCCAGTGTGTCCAACTCATCTTTTGAGAAATAGATCACTTTGAATGCGACTGACGAATATCACAATATGGAAGCAACAAAGATTATCATGATGTGTACAACAAAAACGTAAGTTTTGCCATGCTAATAGGAATAAAAGTGATCGCAAACACATGAATACCAACCCTAAGAATTCTAAACGAACGCATCACTACAGTCACATGTCATGCGCAGAAGCTGTGGAGTGGATCTTGGATGGTTTCATCCAATAATTTTATAGAGCATGATCCAATTTCTTGTACAAGAAATTGTACTGTGTACAGCGGCCTTAAGAGATAATACTAGAACCAATGATGTTCATGACTCTTGACTTGTTCGTGAATTAAAAATTATGCCTATAAATATGCAGAGCCTTAGATAAGCAATTGATGTGTTCAAACTATTTGTTAACTATTCTAATATCCTTCTCTCCTCATCTACGTATCCTACTTTGATCGATAATGCCAATGTCATTTCTAATAAACTTTATACCTGGTTTCAAGAAAATCACCTATGCCTTAATACCCCAAAATCACAGTTATATTTTCTCATAATAAAATTGGAAATAACTTCCTAGTTAAGTTCAACAATAATACTATAGAGTAGGTTAACCATACAAAATTTCATGGTACCAGAACCTCAGTACCAACCTCTCTTGTTGAACTACATATTGACACTCTCATGAAAAAACTTAGCTCTGTGTGTTATCTCGTGAGAACTTCACGTAGTTGAGTCAGTCTTGATGTCCTTTTAATTCTATTTTATGGTATCTTTTTCTCACACATGACATACAACAAAACTTAGCTCTGTGTGTTATCTCGTGAGAACTTTACGTAGTTCAGTCAGTCTTGGTATCCTTTTAATTCTATTTTATGGTATCTTTTTCTCACACATGACATACAACAAAACTTAGCTCTGTGTGTTATCTCGTGAGAACTTTACGTAGTTCAGTCAGTCTTGGTATCCTTTTAATTCTATTTTATGGTATCTTTTTCTCACACATGACATACAACAAAACTTAGCTCTGTGTGTTATCTCGTGAGAACTTTACGTAGTTCAGTCAGTCTTGGTATCCTTTTAATTCTATTTTATGGTATCTTTTTCTCACACATGACATACAACAAAACTTAGCTCTGTGTGTTATCTCGTGAGAACTTCACGTAGTTGAGTCAGTCTTGATGTCCTTTTAATTCTATTTTATGGTATCTTTTTCTCACACATGACATACAACAAAACTTAGCTCTGTGTGTTATCTCGTGAGAACTTTACGTAGTTCAGTCAGTCTTGGTATCCTTTTAATTCTATTTTATGGTATCTTTTTCTCACACATGACATACAACAAAACTTAGCTCTGTGTGTTATCTCGTGAGAACTTTACGTAGTTCAGTCAGTCTTGGTATCCTTTTAATTCTATTTTATGGTATCTTTTTCTCACACATGACATACAACAAAACTTAGCTCTGTGTGTTATCTCGTGCGAACTTCACGTAGTTGAGTCAGTCTTGGTATCCTTTTAATTCTATTTTATGGTATCTTTTTCTCACACATGACATACAACAAAACTTAGCTCTGTGTGTTATCTCGTGAGAACTTCACGTAGTTGAGTCAGTCTTGATGTCCTTTTAATTCTATTTTATGGTATCTTTTTCTCACACATGACATACAACAAAACTTAGCTCTGTGTGTTATCTCGTGAGAACTTTACGTAGTTGAGTCAGTCTTGGTATCCTTTTAATTCTATTTTATGGTATCTTTTTCTCACACATGACATACAACAAAACTTAGCTCTGTGTGTTATCTCGTGAGAACTTCACGTAGTTCAGTCAGTCTTGATGTCCTTTTAATTCTATTTTATGGTATCTTTTTCTCACACATGACATACAACAAAACTTAGCTCTGTGTGTTATCTCGTGCGAACTTCACGTAGTTGAGTCAGTCTTGGTATCCTTTTAATTCTATTTTATGGTATCTTTTTCTCACACATGACATACAACAAAACTTAGCTCTGTGTGTTATCTCGTGAGAACTTCACGTAGTTCAGTCAGTCTTGATGTCCTTTTAATTCTATTTTATGGTATCTTTTTCTCACACATGACATACAACAAAACTTAGCTCTGTGTGTTATCTCGTGAGAACTTTACGTAGTTCAGTCAGTCTTGGTATCCTTTTAATTCTATTTTATGGTATCTTTTTCTCACACATGACATACAACAAAACTTAGCTCTGTGTGTTATCTCGTGAGAACTTCACGTAGTTGAGTCAGTCTTGATGTCCTTTTAATTCTATTTTATGGTATCTTTTTCTCACACATGACATACAACAAAACTTAGCTCTGTGTGTTATCTCGTGAGAACTTCACGTAGTTGAGTCAGTCTTGATGTCCTTTTAATTCTATTTTATGGTATCTTTTTCTCACACATGACATACAACAAAACTTAGCTCTGTGTGTTATCTCGTGAGAACTTCACGTAGTTGAGTCAGTCTTGATGTCCTTTTAATTCTATTTTATGGTATCTTTTTCTCACACATGACATACAACAAAACTTAGCTCTGTGTGTTATCTCGTGAGAACTTCACGTAGTTGAGTCAGTCTTGGTATCCTTTTAATTCTATTTTATGGTATCTTTTTCTCACACATGACATACAACAAAACTTAGCTCTGTGTGTTATCTCCTGAGAACTTCACGTAGTTGAGTCAGTCTTGGTATCCTTTTAATTCTATTTTATGGTATCTTTTTCTCACACATGACATACAACAAAACTTAGCTCTGTGTGTTATCTCGTGAGAACTTCACGTAGTTGAGTCAGTCTTGATGTCCTTTTAATTCTATTTTATGGTATCTTTTTCTCACACATAACATACAACAAAACTTAGCTCTGTGTGTTATCTCGTGAGAACTTCACGTAGTTGAGTCAGTCTTGATGTCCTTTTAATTCTATTTTATGGTATCTTTTTCTCACACATGACATACAACAAAACTTAGCTCTGTGTGTTATCTCGTGAGAACTTCACGTAGTTGAGTCAGTCTTGGTATCCTTTTAATTCTATTTTATGGTATCTTTTTCTCACACATGACATACAACAAAACTTAGCTCTGTGTGTTATCTCGTGAGAACTTCACGTAGTTGAGTCAGTCTTGGTATCCTTTTAATTCTATTTTATGGTATCTTTTTCTCACACATGACATACAACAAAACTTAGCTCTGTGTGTTATCTCGTGAGAACTTCACGTAGTTCAGTCAGTCTTGATGTCCTTTTAATTCTATTTTATGGTATCTTTTTCTCACACATGACATACAACAAAACTTAGCTCTGTGTGTTATCTCGTGAGAACTTCACGTAGTTCAGTCAGTCTTGATGTCCTTTTAATTCTATTTTATGGTATCTTTTTCTCACACATGACATACAACAAAACTTAGCTCTGTGTGTTATCTCGTGAGAACTTCACGTAGTTGAGTCAGTCTTGATGTCCTTTTAATTCTATTTTATGGTATCTTTTTCTCACACATGACATACAACAAAACTTAGCTCTGTGTGTTATCTCGTGAGAACTTCACGTAGTTGAGTCAGTCTTGATGTCCTTTTAATTCTATTTTATGGTATCTTTTTCTCACACATGACATACAACAAAACTTAGCTCTGTGTGTTATCTCGTGAGAACTTCACGTAGTTGAGTCAGTCTTGGTATCCTTTTAATTCTATTTTATGGTATCTTTTTCTCACACATGACATACAACAAAACTTAGCTCTGTGTGTTATCTCGTGAGAACTTCACGTAGTTGAGTCAGTCTTGATGTCCTTTTAATTCTATTTTATGGTATCTTTTTCTCACACATGACATACAACAAAACTTAGCTCTGTGTGTTATCTCGTGAGAACTTCACGTAGTTGAGTCAGTCTTGATGTCCTTTTAATTCTATTTTATCGTATCTTTTTCTCACACATGACATACAACAAAACTTAGCTCTGTGTGTTATCTCGTGAGAACTTCACGTAGTTGAGTCAGTCTTGGTATCCTTTTAATTCTATTTTATGGTATCTTTTTCTCACACATGACATACAACAAAACTTAGCTCTGTGTGTTATCTCGTGAGAACTTCACGTAGTTGAGTCAGTCTTGATGTCCTTTTAATTCTATTTTATGGTATCTTTTTCTCACACATGACATACAACAAAACTTAGCTCTGTGTGTTATCTCGTGAGAACTTCACGTAGTTGAGTCAGTCTTGATGTCCTTTTAATTCTATTTTATGGTATCTTTTTCTCACACATGACATACAACAAAACTTAGCTCTGTGTGTTATCTCGTGAGAACTTCACGTAGTTGAGTCAGTCTTGATGTCCTTTTAATTCTATTTTATGGTATCTTTTTCTCACACATGACATACAACAAAACTTAGCTCTGTGTGTTATCTCGTGAGAACTTTACGTAGTTCAGTCAGTCTTGGTGTCCTTTTAATTCTATTTTATGGTATCTTTTTCTCACACATGACATACAACAAAACTTAGCTCTGTGTGTTATCTCGTGAGAACTTCACGTAGTTGAGTCAGTCTTGATGTCCTTTTAATTCTATTTTATGGTATCTTTTTCTCACACATGACATACAACAAAACTTAGCTCTGTGTGTTATCTCGTGAGAACTTCACGTAGTTGAGTCAGTCTTGATGTCCTTTTAATTCTATTTTATGGTATCTTTTTCTCACACATGACATACAACAAAACTTAGCTCTGTGTGTTATCTCGTGAGAACTTTACGTAGTTCAGTCAGTCTTGGTATCCTTTTAATTCTATTTTATGGTATCTTTTTCTCACACATGACATACAACAAAACTTAGCTCTGTGTGTTATCTCGTGAGAACTTCACGTAGTTGAGTCAGTCTTGATGTCCTTTTAATTCTATTTTATGGTATCTTTTTCTCACACATGACATACAACAAAACTTAGCTCTGTGTGTTATCTCGTGAGAACTTCACGTAGTTGAGTCAGTCTTGATGTCCTTTTAATTCTATTTTATGGTATCTTTTTCTCACACATGACATACAACAAAACTTAGCTCTGTGTGTTATCTCGTGAGAACTTCACGTAGTTGAGTCAGTCTTGATGTCCTTTTAATTCTATTTTATGGTATCTTTTTCTCACACATGACATACAACAAAACTTAGCTCTGTGTGTTATCTCGTGAGAACTTCACGTAGTTGAGTCAGTCTTGATGTCCTTTTAATTCTATTTTATGGTATCTTTTTCTCACACATGACATACAACAAAACTTAGCTCTGTGTGTTATCTCGTGAGAACTTCACGTAGTTGAGTCAGTCTTGATGTCCTTTTAATTCTATTTTATGGTATCTTTTTCTCACACATGACATACAACAAAACTTAGCTCTGTGTGTTATCTCGTGAGAACTTCACGTAGTTGAGTCAGTCTTGATGTCCTTTTAATTCTATTTTATGGTATCTTTTTCTCACACATGACATACAACAAAACTTAGCTCTGTGTGTTATCTCGTGAGAACTTTACGTAGTTGAGTCAGTCTTGATGTCCTTTTAATTCTATTTTATGGTATCTTTTTCTCACACATGACATACAACAAAACTTAGCTCTGTGTGTTATCTCGTGAGAACTTTACGTAGTTCAGTCAGTCTTGGTGTCCTTTTAATTCTATTTTATGGTATCTTTTTCTCACACATGACATACAACAAAACTTAGCTCTGTGTGTTATCTCGTGAGAACTTCACGTAGTTGAGTCAGTCTTGATGTCCTTTTAATTCTATTTTATGGTATCTTTTTCTCACACATGACATACAACAAAACTTAGCTCTGTGTGTTATCTCGTGAGAACTTCACGTAGTTGAGTCAGTCTTGATGTCCTTTTAATTCTATTTTATGGTATCTTTTTCTCACACATGACATACAACAAAACTTAGCTCTGTGTGTTATCTCGTGAGAACTTCACGTAGTTGAGTCAGTCTTGATGTCCTTTTAATTCTATTTTATGGTATCTTTTTCTCACACATGACATACAACAAAACTTAGCTCTGTGTGTTATCTCGTGAGAACTTTACGTAGTTCAGTCAGTCTTGGTATCCTTTTAATTCTATTTTATGGTATCTTTTTCTCACACATGACATACAACAAAACTTAGCTCTGTGTGTTATCTCGTGAGAACTTTACGTAGTTCAGTCAGTCTTGGTATCCTTTTAATTCTATTTTATGGTATCTTTTTCTCACACATGACATACAACAAAACTTAGCTCTGTGTGTTATCTCGTGAGAACTTTACGTAGTTCAGTCAGTCTTGGTATCCTTTTAATTCTATTTTATGGTATCTTTTTCTCACACATGACATACAACAAAACTTAGCTCTGTGTGTTATCTCGTGAGAACTTTACGTAGTTCAGTCAGTCTTGGTATCCTTTTAATTCTATTTTATGGTATCTTTTTCTCACACATGACATACAACAAAACTTAGCTCTGTGTGTTATCTCGTGAGAACTTCACGTAGTTGAGTCAGTCTTGATGTCCTTTTAATTCTATTTTATGGTATCTTTTTCTCACACATGACATACAACAAAACTTAGCTCTGTGTGTTATCTCGTGAGAACTTCACGTAGTTGAGTCAGTCTTGATGTCCTTTTAATTCTATTTTATGGTATCTTTTTCTCACACATGACATACAACAAAACTTAGCTCTGTGTGTTATCTCGTGAGAACTTTACGTAGTTCAGTCAGTCTTGGTATCCTTTTAATTCTATTTTATGGTATCTTTTTCTCACACATGACATACAACAAAACTTAGCTCTGTGTGTTATCTCGTGAGAACTTTACGTAGTTCAGTCAGTCTTGGTATCCTTTTAATTCTATTTTATGGTATCTTTTTCTCACACATGACATACAACAAAACTTAGCTCTGTGTGTTATCTCGTGAGAACTTCACGTAGTTGAGTCAGTCTTGATGTCCTTTTAATTCTATTTTATGGTATCTTTTTCTCACACATGACATACAACAAAACTTAGCTCTGTGTGTTATCTCGTGAGAACTTCACGTAGTTGAGTCAGTCTTGATGTCCTTTTAATTCTATTTTATGGTATCTTTTTCTCACACATGACATACAACAAAACTTAGCTCTGTGTGTTATCTCGTGAGAACTTTACGTAGTTCAGTCAGTCTTGGTATCCTTTTAATTCTATTTTATGGTATCTTTTTCTCACACATGACATACAACAAAACTTAGCTCTGTGTGTTATCTCGTGAGAACTTCACGTAGTTGAGTCAGTCTTGATGTCCTTTTAATTCTATTTTATGGTATCTTTTTCTCACACATGACATACAACAAAACTTAGCTCTGTGTGTTATCTCGTGAGAACTTCACGTAGTTGAGTCAGTCTTGATGTCCTTTTAATTCTATTTTATGGTATCTTTTTCTCACACATGACATACAACAAAACTTAGCTCTGTGTGTTATCTCGTGAGAACTTCACGTAGTTGAGTCAGTCTTGATGTCCTTTTAATTCTATTTTATGGTATCTTTTTCTCACACATGACATACAACAAAACTTAGCTCTGTGTGTTATCTCGTGAGAACTTTACGTAGTTCAGTCAGTCTTGGTATCCTTTTAATTCTATTTTATGGTATCTTTTTCTCACACATGACATACAACAAAACTTAGCTCTGTGTGTTATCTCGTGAGAACTTCACGTAGTTGAGTCAGTCTTGATGTCCTTTTAATTCTATTTTATGGTATCTTTTTCTCACACATGACATACAACAAAACTTAGCTCTGTGTGTTATCTCGTGAGAACTTCACGTAGTTGAGTCAGTCTTGGTATCCTTTTAATTCTATTTTATGGTATCTTTTTCTCACACATGACATACAACAAAACTTAGCTCTGTGTGTTATCTCGTGAGAACTTTACGTAGTTCAGTCAGTCTTGGTATCCTTTTAATTCTATTTTATGGTATCTTTTTCTCACACATGACATACAACAAAACTTAGCTCTGTGTGTTATCTCGTGAGAACTTTACGTAGTTCAGTCAGTCTTGGTATCCTTTTAATTCTATTTTATGGTATCTTTTTCTCACACATGACATACAACAAAACTTAGCTCTGTGTGTTATCTCGTGAGAACTTCACGTAGTTGAGTCAGTCTTGATGTCCTTTTAATTCTATTTTATGGTATCTTTTTCTCACACATGACATACAACAAAACTTAGCTCTGTGTGTTATCTCGTGAGAACTTCACGTAGTTGAGTCAGTCTTGATGTCCTTTTAATTCTATTTTATGGTATCTTTTTCTCACACATGACATACAACAAAACTTAGCTCTGTGTGTTATCTCGTGAGAACTTCACGTAGTTGAGTCAGTCTTGATGTCCTTTTAATTCTATTTTATGGTATCTTTTTCTCACACATGACATACAACAAAACTTAGCTCTGTGTGTTATCTCGTGAGAACTTCACGTAGTTGAGTCAGTCTTGATGTCCTTTTAATTCTATTTTATGGTATCTTTTTCTCACACATGACATACAACAAAACTTAGCTCTGTGTGTTATCTCGTGAGAACTTTACGTAGTTCAGTCAGTCTTGGTATCCTTTTAATTCTATTTTATGGTATCTTTTTCTCACACATGACATACAACAAAACTTAGCTCTGTGTGTTATCTCGTGAGAACTTTACGTAGTTCAGTCAGTCTTGGTATCCTTTTAATTCTATTTTATGGTATCTTTTTCTCACACATGACATACAACAAAACTTAGCTCTGTGTGTTATCTCGTGAGAACTTCACGTAGTTGAGTCAGTCTTGATGTCCTTTTAATTCTATTTTATGGTATCTTTTTCTCACACATGACATACAACAAAACTTAGCTCTGTGTGTTATCTCGTGAGAACTTTACGTAGTTCAGTCAGTCTTGGTATCCTTTTAATTCTATTTTATGGTATCTTTTTCTCACACATGACATACAACAAAACTTAGCTCTGTGTGTTATCTCGTGAGAACTTTACGTAGTTCAGTCAGTCTTGGTATCCTTTTAATTCTATTTTATGGTATCTTTTTCTCACACATGACATACAACAAAACTTAGCTCTGTGTGTTATCTCGTGAGAACTTTACGTAGTTCAGTCAGTCTTGGTATCCTTTTAATTCTATTTTATGGTATCTTTTTCTCACACATGACATACAACAAAACTTAGCTCTGTGTGTTATCTCGTGAGAACTTCACGTAGTTGAGTCAGTCTTGATGTCCTTTTAATTCTATTTTATGGTATCTTTTTCTCACACATGACATACAACAAAACTTAGCTCTGTGTGTTATCTCGTGAGAACTTCACGTAGTTGAGTCAGTCTTGATGTCCTTTTAATTCTATTTTATGGTATCTTTTTCTCACACATGACATACAACAAAACTTAGCTCTGTGTGTTATCTCGTGAGAACTTCACGTAGTTGAGTCAGTCTTGATGTCCTTTTAATTCTATTTTATGGTATCTTTTTCTCACACATGACATACAACAAAACTTAGCTCTGTGTGTTATCTCGTGAGAACTTTACGTAGTTCAGTCAGTCTTGGTATCCTTTTAATTCTATTTTATGGTATCTTTTTCTCACACATGACATACAACAAAACTTAGCTCTGTGTGTTATCTCGTGAGAACTTTACGTAGTTCAGTCAGTCTTGGTATCCTTTTAATTCTATTTTATGGTATCTTTTTCTCACACATGACATACAACAAAACTTAGCTCTGTGTGTTATCTCGTGAGAACTTCACGTAGTTGAGTCAGTCTTGATGTCCTTTTAATTCTATTTTATGGTATCTTTTTCTCACACATGACATACAACAAAACTTAGCTCTGTGTGTTATCTCGTGAGAACTTTACGTAGTTCAGTCAGTCTTGGTATCCTTTTAATTCTATTTTATGGTATCTTTTTCTCACACATGACATACAACAAAACTTAGCTCTGTGTGTTATCTCGTGAGAACTTTACGTAGTTGAGTCAGTCTTGATGTCCTTTTAATTCTATTTTATGGTATCTTTTTCTCACACATGACATACAACAAAACTTAGCTCTGTGTGTTATCTCGTGAGAACTTTACGTAGTTCAGTCAGTCTTGGTATCCTTTTAATTCTATTTTATGGTATCTTTTTCTCACACATGACATACAACAAAACTTAGCTCTGTGTGTTATCTCGTGAGAACTTTACGTAGTTCAGTCAGTCTTGATGTCCTTTTAATTCTATTTTATGGTATCTTTTTCTCACACATGACATACAACAAAACTTAGCTCTGTGTGTTATCTCGTGAGAACTTCACGTAGTTCAGTCAGTCTTGATGTCCTTTTAATTCTATTTTATGGTATCTTTTTCTCACACATGACATACAACAAAACTTAGCTCTGTGTGTTATCTCGTGAGAACTTTACGTAGTTCAGTCAGTCTTGATGTCCTTTTAATTCTATTTTATGGTATCTTTTTCTCACACATGACATACAACAAAACTTAGCTCTGTGTGTTATCTCGTGAGAACTTCACGTAGTTCAGTCAGTCTTGATGTCCTTTTAATTCTATTTTATGGTATCTTTTTCTCACACATGACATACAACAAAACTTAGCTCTGTGTGTTATCTCGTGAGAACTTTACGTAGTTCAGTCAGTCTTGATGTCCTTTTAATTCTATTTTATGGTATCTTTTTCTCACACATGACATACAACAAAACTTAGCTCTGTGTGTTATCTCGTGAGAACTTCACGTAGTTCAGTCAGTCTTGATGTCCTTTTAATTCTATTTTATGGTATCTTTTTCTCACACATGACATACAACAAAACTTAGCTCTGTGTGTTATCTCGTGAGAACTTTACGTAGTTCAGTCAGTCTTGATGTCCTTTTAATTCTATTTTATGGTATCTTTTTCTCACACATGACATACAACAAAACTTAGCTCTGTGTGTTATCTCGTGAGAACTTCACGTAGTTCAGTCAGTCTTGATGTCCTTTTAATTCTATTTTATGGTATCTTTTTCTCACACATGACATACAACAAAACTTAGCTCTGTGTGTTATCTCATGAGAACTTTACGTAGTTCAGTCAGTCTTGGTATCCTTTTAATTCTATTTTATGGTATCTTTTTCTCACACATAACATACAACTAAATACTTTTGGCTTCATCCACGCACGCAGTAAAGATCTTCAAATTGCAGGAAAGATTAGTCAGGATTATGACAAAAAAGCCACACTGTTCCCCATCCAGACCAATCTTTTTCAAATCTAAGCATTCTTCCATTCCCCTGTGTATACATCACGTTCTCAGTGCTATATGTTCGACAAAACCTGTCCAAATTCTCCACAAAATGCTGACTTCCATCAATATGAGACTCAAAGATCAAAATACCTCCATCAAGGTTGAGTTAGGACTAGTGCATCAAGCCCTAAAGAAATGGGCATCAAACTTTTTAACAAACTACCCAATCGGATAAGAAACATTAAATCTTTGTGTGCTTTTAAACATAACATTCAAAGTTTCCTTTGGGAGAAAATATTCTGCTCTGTTAACGAATATTTATATGACCAATCAAACTGAGTGATTATCAGCTTTGTGCTCCTCATACCAAATTTGACGTTCATTATAGTTCTTCTGTATTTGATATAGACACATGACTTACCAAATAGTGATTCAAAGGAGAATATAGTACTTTATGCAGACGATACAACCCTAGCAGTAAGTTGCAAGTATCCCCAACTATTACAAACCAAGCTGAATAGCTCCTTAAAACTCGTGGGTAATTGGTTCAGGGAGAAGAAACTATCAGTAAATATAGAGAAAACCAACTTTATCCAATTCAGTAAAAAAAGAGAAGTGCCCCATTTGGACTTAGGCATAAATGGACAATCTATTGAAAGAGTGGGCAGTACCAAGTTCTTAGGTCTGACAATCGATGAGTCCTTAAGTTGGGAAATCCATACTAGTATCTTATGCTCCAAATTATCAAAATGTGGTTATATTTTGAGAAATCTGGCTGGAAACATAAATTTGGAGGTGCTCAAAATGGTCCACTATGGCAATTTTCAGACCCACTTAACCTGTGGTATTATTTTCTGAGGGGCCTGGTTCCCAAAAAGTTTTCCTAATGCAAAAAAGGGCTATCCGATATTTAGCAAACATTCCAGTGTGGGAATCCTGTAAACCATATAACAAGAAGTTAAGAATTTTAACTCTTCCTTGTTTATGCATTTTATAATTATGTTTATACCTGGAGGATAACAAAAATCACTTTGCCATCAATGCGCAGATACATGGGTACAAAAGACGCCGCAGTGTGGATATCCATCTGTTTAGCCATTCCACCGGAATGTATAATAAAAGCCCTTTCCATACTGCCATTAAAATATATAATCGTTTACCTGCCAGCCTAAAAAGTTCACCTTCAAGGGGCTCATTTAAAAACAAGTTAAAAAACTTGCTGCTCGAAAAAGGTTATTACAGTATCAAAGACTATTTAGAAGACTGTTTTTAAATAGTAATATGCATGTATGTACATGCTTGAAAAATCCATCATATTGTACAAAGCTTATGATTTATATTGATTATTTTATTTTTTATGACCTGTCCTATATTTTACTATGTAAAATCGCTGGACCAATTAAATATTCATTCATTATTTTTTGCTTTGTTTTTTTCATTGCTTCTGTATTTTGATCGTATGTGCATAAATCATCTTGATGTGCCTAGTTATATCATGTGAAAATGTGATCTTTGGACAAATAAACTATTATTATTATTAGTGAAACAGTGAGGAAGGCTGGTTTGCGTGGTCCTCAGGAAATCATCTGATGTATTGCATTATTTAATTTAACCATTATAATGGTAAGTTTACAACGGAACATATAAAGCGGAATAATAAACTGAACATATAAGAGCCAACGGCAATATATATTTGAAAGTGGCTTAGGAGACTTAGGCAGCAGCCACCATATTGTATTCCTGCACTTTCGTATCTCTTTGTATATTATTCATAGACGACATTCGCATTAATTGCTAGAATTCCCCAGGCAGTTTGTTGCCGCTACATTTGCACCATCTAGTGAGAGAACTAAACTTCAAACTTGCGCAAACGCATGTATCAGATTAGAACATGTAATCTAATTTGCTCGCAGTCTTTCCTCGCAAGTCGTTGCTTTACACGGTGCAATATTTCTTGCGCAAGTTATCTCGCAACAGCCTGCACAGTATCAATGACGGTGTAAAACGGCCTTAAGAAATATGACTTTTTTCCCCATTACCCTGATATCGTGAGGAAAAATATATACGTAGAATGTCACTCGGGTGGCCTACATTCGCCGACATCAGGCGCACAACGAGAGATGAGCGAAGTTCGATCCCTATCGCAGTTCAATTTTTTCTTTCAGTCATTGCATCGAAAATTTTATCATCTTCAATTTCAAACCTTTACATCTGAATACTCACATTTTCATACTTGTATCGTTTAAACTAGATTTACGAATGTATTCTTGAAAAGAAACTTAAAACTATTTTCAGCTTTAGATCTCTGTTCATACTTTAGTGACATACTGTTTTAGAAGTAAAATAGTTGTCCAAGGAAAAACATTACCTATTATTCACAGCCGAGTTTTTAGTAATCAATGCTCCTGCATAAGCTGGTGCTTGTATGCAGAAGATGAACTGACAATAAACACCATTACAAAACGTGCCAAGCATTAATTGAAACTAGACCCTGCTGGTCAAGTGCCAGGAATGCTAACTATTAAGGCCGTTGTACACGGTTCAATTTCTTGTACAAGATCTTGTACCATAAATTGAACGGCGAGATTTGACCAAGAAATTGTACAAGAAGTTGGTTGACGGTCGTACACGATCAAAGATTTTCATGCAATTTGTGCGCCAATAACATGCGCAGATATCATTTTCTGTCGAACAGCTGAATGGAGATATTCGATGACGATAGTATTTTGAAAATACTGCCTCAGTAACTGGTTTACAATGATTTGCTACAATTAATCCTAGCATTAATAAAATGAAAATATACGATTGGTTACTTGCACTCTTTCATCGGCTCATGAAATCCATCAATTATCCTCCAAACGTCATGTTTATGCTCATTGCTTATTATTCATTTTCGGTTCAATAGCATCCTCCTAATTTCATTGACGTTTAATGTTTGTCAGTGTGTCCAACTCATCTTTTGAGAAATAGAACACTTCCAATGTGACCAATGAATATCACAATATGGAAGCAACAAAAATGGTAGTTTTGCCACGCTAATAGGAATAAAAGTGATCACAAACACATGAACACCAACCTTACGAATACTAAACGAACGCATCACTACCGTCACATGTCATGCGCAGAAGCTACGGAGTGGATCTTGGACGGTTTCATCCAATAATATAGAGCATGATCTAATTTCTTGTACAAGAAATTGTACGAACATCTTGTACACGATACAATTTGCACATTGTATAAGTTCTTGTACAAGAAATTGTACCATGTACAACGGCCTTTAGACCAAGAAATTCAAGTTTAGGAACAGATCTTAGCATATTTCAGGATTGTAAATGCACACTGTTTCTGTCTAGGTGTCATTAACATACATTTATTTGTATAGTTGCTTGCAATACAATAATTATTAGGCTTCATTTGCCTGCATCTAAACATGCAACTGCAACCATGAAACAAAAAAGACTGAATTGGACATTTGAAAAGGGTTTCATGTTCCCTTACTTTGAAACCTAGGTTATGAAACTTACTCACTTATGAAACTTTTTTGGTTGTCCGCTGAAAGTTTCATAAGTAACGTTCTACTTTATATTAAAAGGTAATCAATACGATAGACAAGAAAGTATGAAAGTGTATTAAAGAGATTAACAAAAATAAATGCTTTAGGATTCTAGATAGTGTCATCCCTTATGTACCCAGCAACTGAATAATCCATTTTTTTAATAAAAACTTTGGGTTTTCCTAAAAGTGACTAGGATTTTTTAATGTTTTTGATTCAGTTGGGAATTAAGGGCAATTTATCGTACACTCTTAATTCCCGTCTCCTGTGCCCTATTGGAAATTTCTCATAAGTCTCATAAGAAATTTTCTCATAATAAATTGGCAATGAGATCTTATGAGAAATTTTCTCATTAGATCTTATGAGAAATTTTCTCATTAGATCTTATGAGAAATTTTCTCATAATAAATTGGCAATGAGATCTAATGAGAAATTTTCTCATAAGATCTTATGAGAAATTTTCTCATAACTCTCATAAGAAATTTTCTCATAACTCTCATAAGAAATTTTCTCATAAATCTCATAAGAAATTTTCTCATAGTAAATTGGCAATGAGATCTTATGAGAAATTCTCTCATAAAATTTTGGGCAGGGAACCGTTCCATGGGGAACCACCCTGGAACCATTCCAGGGGGGATCGGCTCCCTGCTTTTCTCTTAAGAGAATTACAAAAATTAATTGTAATTACAAAACACCCTATAATAAGCTGCTCCTGGAGATACGTCGTGGAACTCCCACCTTCTCCCACTCCAAAAAAACTGAGGAACTAGAGAAAGCTGAAATAACACGTCCTCGGATCGGATATAGCATATCACATTTAATTTGATTCGGCATAACTTGGCACACGCCCACTGTACACATAACTCGACCGAACTAAATCCGTGAACGTTTACCGTTTCTTGATGTCACATAACGAATTCACAATTTTATTAACACACTTATGCGAGTTAGAATTTTAAACAAAGAGACAGTTTATAAATTTATTATATTTATTGACACTACTTCCAGTTTCAATCATTCCATTCACTTGCCTTTGTTACACACAATATTCCAAATATGAGGCATAATCTCAAAAATAACCTATGTGACAATAAAAATATTAAATAAACCACATGAAATGAGAATGAAAAGCTGTGATCGAGCTTGCTTAATGCACAAGATTTTATTTTAATGGTTGATCAAGGTGTTCAACAACCAGAAGTCTTTTCTTATAATAACGCTCCTCTAAGAAGTGAAATTATATTTTTCCTACGGGGAATTCGTTTACATATCACCGAAAGTCATCACTGAACTGTAACAACACACAAAAAATATTCACGTTTATCATGTAGCTGAATGATGATCTGAATTCTCATTGGATCATTCCGAATGTTCCAATTTGTTTATGACTTTAATGTGCCTGAAAAATGATAAATACATTCAATTCCTGTCAGCATTTCAAAAAGTCTACATGGAAGGCAGATTAAAATAATGACAAATTCGTTCTACACAATCGCTTGTCATAACAATCATTCACTCACCGTAACGTTAGTGTCCATTGGAATTAAAAAATAAGCTTCCATGACCACTAATTAAAATAAAACCTAATTACTTGAGGAGATAATTCTTTCTCACGTTTCTCACCATGATGGCAGCCATTTTGAATTTCGAAGTGGTCTTGCAATTAATCGATAGTTGTCTATTCGATATTGGTCGATACAACTGATACAACTTTCCACAAACCACGAACTATAAAAATGTGAATATTCACATTAAAATTACTCGTGGGCACGACAGTTGTTATTTATGGTTTATGAGATTCTCTTGAGAAACTCTTGATTTGAGAACTTTTTTGGGTCCCTTATCCAGACGATTTTGGGACTTGTAATATTTTCAACGAAGGCGCCAAAAACCAAGTCCGAAAATCATCTAGGTAAGGAACCCAGAAAAATGTTCCACAATCTAGAGTTTAATCCAGATATGGCTTCTCATAACACTTACAAGAAATCTTATAAGTTCTAATGAGGAGTCTCATAAGTTCTCAAAGCTTCTCATAAGATCTCATAAACTTCTCATAAGAATTCATGCTTCTCATAAGATCTCATAAACGTCTCATAAGATCTCATAGCTTCTCATAAGATCTCATGAACTTCTCATAAGATCTTATAGCTTCTCATTAGATCTCATAATTTCTCATTAGATATTATGAGAAATACCTATGAGAACTATGAGAAATTTCCAATAGGGTGGTCCTCATTTCATCATTTCCTTTCCAATGGAATAACAACGAAGGTCGCTTTTCCTTCAAAGGTCATGATTATGCAGATTGGAATTGAAGGAGATTTGAGAATACAGTAACCTCCTGATTATCCGTGCACTCTTTACCAGTCATTAACACAGAAACACATAATCTGCTGTTTGGTTCTTTCTGGATTCATTTCTCTATGGTGTGCCACCAGACTGTATAAACTCCCTAAGAAATTAACACAATCTGCCGGTAATAAGATCCTCGCTGTACATAATAATGTTCTTTGACAAACAAGAATCCAGTGGAGCTGTCCAGGCCACAATTTAATGTTCACAAGCCTCGGGTGGCGGCATGAAGCCTGGCATAAGACATGGGACCAGTCAGTAGCGGAAGTCAGGATTGCAGGAACATAACAGAAGTTTATATTCCTTTGAGACCACTACCAATACACTAAATAGTTTAGTGATGCACGGATAATCCATAGCCCGGATAATGCTCAAAACTCTGGATAAACGCCAGAAATCTCTCAATAGCGGACACATGTATATAGCGGACATCCCTATATAACGGACACACCTATATAACGGACACACCTATATAACGGACACACCTATATAACGGACACACCTATATAACGGACACCTCTATATAGAGGACACCCCTTTCCACGTTGAGTGCAGGAGCCATTTTCGGAACTCTTTCCCAGGGGCGGAAATACTTTTTCTTCGTTTTCGCATCCTTTAGGGGATATGATGCAATGACCACCGTCTAAAATGTATTTATTGCTCTTTTTTTTATGACTTCTGATGAAAAAAATTTATGATGCACCGTGTGCGACGTAGTTATTAAGATATAATTATTTATGAAGTGAAAGGTACTTACCGTAATCTTCGTGTTCACCAGAACTGTGGAATTCCCCGTCTTCATATAACGATTTACACACAAATAACAGCACAATATTAATATGCATGAGGCACACACCTGGTACTAAGCTAGTGTTATAACACAAAAGATAATTAGTGGGTGTTTTCAAGTGTTTCCGCACTAAAAGGTGCTTCAGACCGGGAGGTTTAAGGATAGGAATGGAAGGGCGACCTCACAAATATGACATTAATACATTTTAAAAGACATTTTTACATCGGGATATATGATATTTTATTGCACATAAATATGAAGAACAGGCACATTTGATGTCCAAATTCATTTTATCGCTGAGGAAATATTAATTAACAAAATCTGAAATGTTAAAATTGTTGTTATAGCAAAACTATGGAGATCACGAATATATGTTTAAAGAACATTGCTGTGAGCGCAGAACGCCATCTAACAATTTCAGATAGAAATTAGCGTGATGCACATGTTGTGTCATCCGCACTCAAAGTGTTAATAGCGAACAGTTTTTCCATCCCAAACCCGGCAACAATTGGGAGGGTTGATGGTATCAAGTTTTTGTGTATCATCGATATCATTTATTTGTGATGCAAGCACCTGTTCCGTATTGTTTCATTTTCAGGTGCGAGGAGTGTAACAAGACGTTCACGAGCCACGTCTACTTCAAGCGCCACCAGCGGAAGCACAGCGGGGATCTGTTTGGGTGCCTCGAGTGTGGGAAGACCTTTGTGCACAAGTACAGCCTTAAGCAACACGAGGCGCTGCATCGGGAAGATGGCGGCTTTGCGTGCGATGTTTGCGGGAAGAAGTTTGATAAGAAGAACCACCTCAGGTTTGTATTGTACCTTGGTTGCATTATGTGAAGCAAAGATAATGGCAGCTAAGGAGTAATATTCCTGTAACCAATGATCTCATAACATGCTTTCTTTTGGGAAAAATTTGATACTGTCATTAATTAATTCTGCCTCATTACAACACCGTTTCATCAGGCTTGGCCTGTTCACTGAACATGAAACTAAAATTTCATTTTATTGATTTGAGTTATTCATTGATCATTCCCAGCTAGCAAAAGGTTATATATATCCCATCCACCTCATAATACTATCCTGGTATTTTAGGGATATCATATCCTGTAAGTAAAAGTATATCCGGATAGGAAGGGAAGAAGCAATGGATAAATATGGGTGGTGCTTCCACCTTTGAATAGACATGGTATACATAATAGGGTATAGGTACCGCAATAAGATTACTGCGATTAAGTCAGGATTTTTGTTTTTTCTGGTACTCTGGTATCAATCAGTGAGTTGTGCAGCTGTATGTATAGTAACTAGGAAAATGCTGCTTGTAATTTTCAAGCTGGGGTATATGTGTCATAATCCATTTATATGCATGAAAATTAAATGAATTATTAATTAATGCCAAAGAATAGTCTTTAAGGTGCATGCATTAGGCCCGCCGCAAGAAGAACGCAGCCGAGACAGAGGCCTCCGCCGCCGAGGTGGAGGCCAGGAATAGGCGTGCGCGCAAGAAGGACGTAGCCGAGGCGAGGAATAGGCATCTCTTTCCCGTTTGCCGTTTAGCGTTTTCAAAGGAATTTGATAATATTATTAATGTAAGGGATGACTACCACATATATATTAAAAACATATATACATCTACACGATACCCTGCAAGCCACCTCGAGGGTGTGTGGCAGGGGGTGAAGATCACCAAGCATGCACTACTAACATGCAAACTAGCAACTATAGGGTCTCATGCCACTAGTTTTTTGGATATATATTATTTAAGGGATTAATACATGCATCATGCACTACAGACTTTGAAGATGCACGAAAGACACCAGCATGATACGCTGGTGTCTTTAATATGTGGCTAATATCTTCAGTAAATCTATCCGATTGAAATTTCTCTAATAGATTTAATATGTACTTTAACCTACGCTATTATAATGATTCCCGCCCTAATTCTTGTATTAATTCTGATACACTACTCAACCTATCGTAACACCATTTGACGAACCTAGCTGCTTTACGCTGCACACTGTCTAGTTCTCTGATCAAACCTAATTCATTAGGATCCCATACACTGGCTGCATACTCAAGGTGGGGCCTAACTAGTGAAAAGTGACATCGCTGTTTTGTCTTCTCATCATTTATTCCCAAGTACTCTTTTTATAAATCCTAGCTTTCTCTTCACTCGGCCGCATATTTCCCGGATGTGTTTTCCCCACGATTTATCTTTAGTGATTGTTACAACTAAATATCTTATGCTTTCAACGTTTTCGATCTTCGTGATACTAATTTTATATGATCGCTCTGTCGAATTATTCCTCCCCCAAAAATTGATAGCTACACACTTTTTAAGGTTAAGTTCTAACTGCCATTTGTCGCACCACTCTTGAATTGCATCTAAATCGGTACGGTAAATATGTCCTATCGGAGAGTAGCAATGAATAGCATTGGTAGCTGCATGTTGGTGAGAAATCACCCCCTGCCACACACCCTTGTAGTGGCTTGCAGGGTATTATGTAGATGTAGATGTAAATCCTTGCAAAGCGATTTCCTGTCCTCTTCTTTTGATATACCCCTATACACTACCGTATCGTCTGCAAAATGTCTAAGCTTACTACTAACTACGGTACCCAAATCATTTATGTATAAAAGAAATAGAAGCGGACCTACTACGCTACCCTGGGGAACTCCCGATGTGACTTTGATTGTGTCCGACATGATACCATCTATGAAAACCCTCTGCTCTCGTCCACTTAAGAATTCTTTTACCCAACATACAACGTCTTTATTTATACCAAAACTCTCTAACTTCAAGATTAATTTATCATGAGGAACTTTATCGAAAGCCTTTTTAAAATATAAAAATATCGCATCAACTTCAGTACTGTTTTCGCCGTAGACTAAAATATCGTGTACGAGTAAAGTTAATTGTTTCTCGCAAGATCTACCTTTCCGGAACCCATGTTGGCTGTTTATGAGTAATCCCTGACTATCCAAATGACCCATGATCGAACTTACTACAATGTGCTCAAATATCTTACAAGAGATTGACGTGAGTGAAATCGGTCTGTATTTACTAGGTTCTTCCCTATCACCGCTTTTAAAAATAGGTGTAATATTAGCTACTTTCCAATCCTTGGGTACTGTGTGGTTCTTTATAGTGTTTTATTGAATATTATTTCTACATCTACATAATACCCTGCAAGCCACCACAAGGGTGTGTGGCAGGGGTTTCTAGATAGGGGGCTATTTCAGAAGCTAATGTTTTATATACTCTGGAAGGAATTTGTTCGGGACCTGGTGATTTGTTTTTACTAATGCTTTTTAACTGCTGCTCTATTCCTCGACATGAAATTTTTATTTCGGGCATTTGCTCACCGAAAGTGTTCAGCGGTGGTTCCACAGCGTTGTGTGACGATGAGTTGAATACGCTTTGGAAGAAGGTGTTTCAAGTATTGGCTTTGTCTACATTGCTGATGACTGTAATTCCTTTATCGGTTTTAAGTGTGTGCACTGTGGACCTATTTCCCTGAAGCTCTCTCATATATGACCAAAACGCTTTAGGATTGCTATCAAAATATTCTCCTAACATCTTGCTCTTGAAATATGATAACGCTTGCCGACTTTATTTCCTTGCTAATGCTCTCGATTTTTTATATTTTTGAACTAACTCATTTTTTTCCTCTACCGATAGACCTCGTCCTGCGTTTTCCATCCTAGCGTGGCATTTATGCGTTATGTAGCGTTTATGTTCCTTATAATTATCGCAAATTTTAGTAACAAAAATATGTGTTCAAGCAGCCTTCATAAACTTCCCAAACGACATTTTGGAAAGAGGAATTTTGGTCCCTTCATTCCGAGAAACTTGGTGGTCTTCATATTTTGAAAAGCTAATTAAGGAACGCAAACCAAGTTGCCCTAGTACCCCAGGATATCCACTAGGCGTGTGAAAGGGCAAGGAAACTAATGCGAAATCGCTACGGGTGGGAGTTGGAATGAAGTAATCTTTCCAGAGCTCCGTTTTGGGAATACCAACTCAGATAGCCTTGAAATATTTCAACAATGGGCAATGGTATCTGCTCTTTTTGCTTGAAGGATACTTACTAGGAAATGGAGAGGCACTTTCATGTACCGTGGATATAGCGGAGAATATTCAAATAGCGAATATTTAAAGGGTCCATTAGGTGCTGGACACCTTTAATATATTGCTCTATTTATATATTATATTATTAAACTGCTATGTGAATATCCATTTCAAAACCGTTAATGCCCATGGAAGTCATTACTCGATTTTACTGCGGGAGTGATCAAGCATCTGGGGTGCAGTCAGGGGATCGATTGGGCCTGAATTCTTTCATGGAATACAAATTGATCAAGTAATCCCACAATTAGGGTTTCTGTTTTACCGTAAAGCTGCAATAAATAAATGAAACAATAAAGTAACGATGTATATTGTTGAAAGTTCAAATATGCCAGAAGAAGAACACTCGCGGCCACCAAATCGACGAGACGCTCCTCGACCGTTAGCCACCCGCTCACTTCACGGAGAGCAGCTTCATAAATGAACGTCAATTTCTCAAAAGCTATTGCGAGTACCAGGCTAAAACTTTCGCAAAAACTAATTCATATCTTTATTAACAAATCACTCACAGACACCATGCAAGTTTTTCCCTTAGAACGGAACTTATCAGCACACTGAAAATTCCATCTCCCCGAGCACGAAATTCCTGACGCGCTTGGCCAATTTTAAAATTTTTTTAATTCTGAGCATTACCACAGATTTTTAAAGAACATATTCGTCATAACAAGGCTTTGATACTTCTCAGCAAAAAAATTCAAAGCTCTAAGATGGAGATGAAGGGAGGTATGGCAATTTTGATTTAAAAAATTCTACTCATTTGAAAAACCGGCTTTTTCGGTTTTTTTGAGTTTACTATAGGACCTTCTGCAATAATGAGAAAATATTTTTACAGAAAAACGAGTAACATTCCGTTATTCGAAAAATACTTTTATTTTAGAATTTTTATCAACTTTAAATTTTGTATATCGGCGATCCTGGCCCGCAGAGGCGACAGAGGCCGCAGGAAACTGTGTCCCGACCACAAAGTGACAGAGGTCTGGCAGAGGACTTTCTCTTCTCTGCCTATGCTGGGTTCAACTTGCGCACTCCCATTGAAAACACCGTGTTACAAGTAACGCGCAGTGCCACCTCTGTCTCGGCTACGTTCTTCTTGCGGCGGGCCTTAAGGAGGTTGATCCGAATAGTGAAAGTCATGTCATTTTTTTATATTTTCAGCACTTATAGAACTAAAGTTTATCTATCTAATAAAGTAAAGGTAATTATAACAACCCATACTCCTTTTTGCACAAATTGCATTTGAAATTACATACGATTAACGGCAAGAATGGCCGTCAAGTGGGAATATTGACATGTCATTTTTGCAAAAAAACTGATATTTAATGTGTAATTTCACAAGGAATAAAATGACATGAAAAAAAGCTTCGCTTTTGCGCTTTATAGCAGACGAAATGTGTTAGTTGACTTCAAGTGGCACTGCGGTTGCTGTTGCCAAAATGGTTGGCATATAAATAATATAATTACTAATGAGATATTAAAGAATATTTCAAGAGATATTATAATATCAACAGGGTGTCCACTGACCGGGAAAACCTGGAAAATCGGGAATTATTCGTGAATTTTCAGTGCAGGGAATTGTTCGTGGATTATTCTTGATTTTCTGGTCTTAGTCGGGAATTTTAATAATTCTTAATTCAAGACAAAAAATCCTTATTTTATAAACAGGATAAATAACGATGACTTTAAGATATGGATTTGCCGTTGGTATAAATGAATAAATAAACGACGGAAAAGTAGTTAGGCTCAATGTATCGTCAGCGCTGTGTGGATCGGAGACGTTCAACTGTTCGACTGTCGAACAGATGCCTTCAGCGTCACACCAAGTGCCCTTTGTTCTCATTCAATGCACATCGGACTAAGCCCATGATACGCAAACATATGCCTAACGTGTAGTGATGGCCGGATTGGATCCGTTGGATCCAAAGATCCACGGATCTTTCATTTTACTCGGTTCCGGATTCGGATCCAAAGACACGGTATAAAATCGGATCCGGGTCGTAGATTTTTAATTTTCGCGGCTTAGCGATCGAAGTGCCCCGTGAATGGAATGTAGGTGCGGTAGATATTGACAGGAAGAGGATGTGTAACTCAGGTCACGAAATTAGATGAAAATGATCCCGTGCAACTAGAAGTAAAATAAAGAAATATGACTTTTCCCCATTACCCCGGTATCGTGTAAAAAATTACGTGGGATGTCACGCGGGTAGCCTACATTGGCCGGGATCAGGCGGACAACGAGAGCGCATAGAAATATCTAGATAAATAATAAGCGATATTGTCCTTATTAGTGATATTCAATGTAAATTTTATTAGTGCCAGCATTGCATTCATCGTACAGCATACAACAGTACCAATCAATTTTCAATTGACCAATTGGTTTCGAAGTTAGCAGGGGTTTGCGTTATTTACAACAAATCCATCAATTTTAATGGTATAAACACTTTGTTTTCTGCAAAGTGTTACTAATAGATTTGGCTTCCTTATATCAAAATCGCAAATTCTTGGAACAAAAACTACGGGAATACCAAGCGCTCAAAGTTGGGCAACTTGATTTTACGCGCAAAAAACGAGTACTTTTTTGAGAAAAAATTAAGTACAGGAAATACTCTTGAGCCGAAGATTTTTTGAAGTAAATGATCCAACGTAGAAATAAACTCTCACTCGTATGCTTTTTGTTGCATTGAAATTGATTGCTTCGTTTAGACGATAGAGCTCCTCAAACTCGGGTGTCTTGCGTTTTTTTACAGACAGTAATGTACTGTGCGAAGTTCGATCCGTATCGCAGTTTAATTTTTCTTTCAGTCATTGCATCGAAAATGTTATTATCTTCAATTTCAAACCAGTACATCTGAATACTCACTTTATAATACCTTTGTTGTTTAAATTAGATTTACAAATGTACCATTAATAAATTAAGGATGGTCGGGTTGGATCCACGGGTCTTTCATTTCATTCGCTACTGAAATCATATCCGAAGACAGTAAAAATTCAGATCCGGATCGGAGATTTTAAATTTCTCGGCTTAATGATCGATGCGCCCCGCGAATGGAATGTACGTACGTATGGTAGATACTGACAAGGAGAGAATGTGTAACTTGGTCACGAAATGAGAGGATTTGTTCCGTGCCACAAAAATTAAATAAAAAAATACTCGTCGTGACTTTTTTATCCATAGGCCCGGATGCGCGAGAAAAAAATAAAGCCGAATGTTACGCGGGTCGCCTACATTCGCCAGATTCCCGTGAACCTATGATAGCGTAGTTGCTAAAAATGAGGACTAGTGTACTGCAGGTCGCGAGTTCGATCCTTAACACTGCCTAGGAATACAGGCTATGCTGTATTCCTAGGGTAATGCTAGTAGGCAGTTAAAAAAAGTAGATTATCAGAAATTTCATGTGAATTTATATTAAAAAAATAATAAAATTTGGCGTTAGTGAAAGGATTGGAAAATGTTGTTATTGCAGAATTAAATCGTGTTATAATTATGTTAACTTTACAATGTATTTTTGAGTGACGCATTTGTAAATGTAGGTAGTTTAAACGATAGAAGTACAAAAAAGTCAGTATCCACACAAAAAGGTTGGAAATGAAGGATGATAAACTTTTTGATTCAATGGCTGAAAGAAAAATTTTAAACAGCGATAAGAATCGAACTTCATTACCTACAGTCCACCACCCCACTCTGCTAGTCGGCTTACCTGATTTTGGAGAATACATTCTCCCCACATGTCATTCTACTTTTTTCTTGCAAACCCCGGCCAATGGAGAGAAAATCCGAGACTTTTTTTAAATTTTGTTTATAGTAGCATGAAGAAAGTCTAATTTCATTTCAAGATCAGAGTTACACAACCTCTTCTTAGGAGTAGAAAATTCTCAAATTTCATTTCAAAGGTTATTGTAAATAAGACATTGCAAAATTACCAGTTTAGCAGCTTGAAATATTCTATAATCATTTTTTCGTCTTAAAAATGGAATCCCCGGATATTCCATAAATGGGATCTCTTGGCCGCATTAAATTTTTTTTGTTTCTAAAAAAGAATTTGAAAGCATTCAAGGATTTGAATAATAATTGGAAAATAATTCCTTTATTAATGAAATTGAACTTATAATGTTTCTTTTAACTGCACATTTGATGTGTTTGAGTTGGCTCTCTGGTAGGCTTTGCAATATATTTTTTACAAACTTTTCTATAATTTTTTGAGAAATCTAATTGCTGATGTTTGTTAGATATATTCAGGATGCGCTTACTTGAATTAGGATTTTTATTACATTAATTTTTGTTAGAAAAAGATGGTGTAGGATAATAAAGATTGTTATGATTTCACTTTTTTCTATATAGTCTACCTGTACAAAAATGTTACATTCTGATTCTGAATGAACAGAAAATTGAGGCTTTGAGACTTAAAATAGAAAAGCATGGCAAAAAATATTAACTTAGAAAATCATCATTCCAAGAACAGTGGTTGAATGCTGAAGACTTTAGCCAGTGGGTTCTTTAAGTTCCTCTTGTAGAAGAAGTTGTAATTTCTCATTGAAATGCTAATTTAGAAAGAGGGTGTTCAATCAAAAAGTAGTTTATCTTTCCCAACCAATAAAGAGAGTCTCTTACTGCCAATAAAACTACATATTTGATTACTTTAATTTATCAATTATTTCTTATTTAATTACTTTATCTATATTATGCTATGGGTTGAACTACAAAAAATCCATATTCCACATAGAACTTGAAAAACATCACTTTTGACTCGTACAAGAACCACGATATATTAGCCTGGAAATTTTTATAAATTTAGCCTTGAAAACCTTGAATTATGCTTGAATTTTATATTTTGACTTTTGTGGACACCCTGATCAAGTTTGATACTAATATTCTGGTGTTATACATTTGTAAATTCATTGAGTGCATGAATTTATTTCCGTAACGTAAATGCTGAATTGACTCCATCATCAATCTGATTAAAATTATCATAAAAAATAAATCCTTTGACTTTCCATCGTATTTCTTGTGATACTTAAGCCTTTCAATAGCTTAGGTAATTTTCTTTGTGAAGCAAGGATCACTTAGCAGGCCTATACTCGTACTTAAATTTATAAGATTCCTCAGACAACTTGACTCAAGCAGTTACAAGCCAACCTCCTTAAGTAAGCAAAGAAAATAATTATGGAATCCCACTACTGAATGACTTTGACCGAAGGATATCAATGTATATGTCATTGTAAGTGAAAAATGTAGTAAGTATCATAAATTATTGTGAAGCATTAGGAAAGAAGGAATTTCTACTGTTAATATGAAATGCTCTCTAGGCTCATAATGGGGAATATGCATGGAATTTGTTTCTCAAAGATTAATGATGCACTTGATGCGAAATTGTCTCACCAATTCAAATATATAAGCCTAATTTTTCTAAGCCCACTACAAAGATTATTTAATGGTATTAAAATGTTCCCGGAAATCGACGAAAGTCACATGACCTGTAACGCCTTCTGACGTCACTGCACGGTAATAGGTTCCATATTGCTATGGAGATAGACATTTACTTTTCAAAGGAAAATGAAGTGAATATATTGTTTTGAGGTTTTTAGCCATTTCTCGAAAGAAACGATAACTGAAAAAATACTTAAAAAAGCACATTCCGACAATTTCCTTTGGTTGACTCCCTTATGGTGGCATTCTTCTTAAAAAAAGCCAGCGATTGCATAGATGTAGCTTAAATTATTGGGCACTAAACAGGCGTTATATAATTAATGGACGATTTCCTCGTTACAATCCATACTATGTAAATAAAAATTCGAAATACAATTGTTTATTGCATTGAAACAATGAGATAAATACGTACGTTATCGCCAAGTATTTATTTAACAACTTACCTCCACGCATAGCAACAGATAAACAACGCCCTTAGTGATACCGTGCCGTGACGTCATGCGATGACGTCGCATTTTTAAGCTGCCGAAAAGGTAAAATTTTCAAAGAGTAATATCTTTGTAACAAAACTAAATTCTTAAACAAATTTTCGCCAAGCACATTTTAGCTAATAAACTTTAATAATAAGCGTTATAAAAAATAGTGCATGTTCCCCATTAGGGCAATATCTCTGGGATTTTTAATTTTTCTGGCACTAACCGGGTTAACAGGTACATTCCCTGAAAATTTAACACTCTACCTCTTAAGGCTGTTTTACACGGTCATTGAAACTGCGCAAGTTGATGTTGATTCCGTTTGAGCAGTCGTCTGCGAAAGTCTGTGACGTAGAGAATTGCGAGGATGCTTGCTTGACAGCTTTACACGGTGCAATTGTCGATGCATTTTGTCAGTATTACAATATACCACTCAGTAGCGGCAATGCTGTCAGTATATCGCATGACGTAAGGATGTCTGAAGTAGCAATTAATTGGACATGAAAGATGCGATAGATTACCACCACTTTAAAATATGTTTTCCAGCCATAGTCTAAACATAATAGTGGAGACCCTAGTGCCATATTAACTTAGCCCAAAATTTGCACCACAAACGAACGGATGTGGGCCAAGGTAACAGGTTCTTCCTTTACGCATGAAATTTAAGCATCCACATGATTAATCGCCCAGATCATTGATTATTGCACTTTATTCATTACCTAAGGAGTTGAGTGCAAACAAAAACAAACAACGCAATCGTAACGCAACCTATTTAATTTCTAGAATTCCCCAGGCAGTTCGTTGCCGCTTATCTGCACCATCTAGTGAGAGAAATAAACTTCAAACTTGTGCGAACACATGTATCAGATTAGAACATGTTGTAATTTGCTCACAGTCATTCACGCAGTGGCGATGCCTGTCCTCGCAAGTCGTCGCTTTATGAGGCGCAATATTTCTTGCGCAAGTGTTCTCGCAACATCCTGCACAGTATCAATGACCGTGTAAAACGGCCTTTACAGAAATACCCAGGAGTTTGTATGAATCAGTCAGTTGTGCATGGAGATGGGCAACTTGGTAAATTACCAACACCCCTAAAAATTACCGTAATAAACTGTAATTTTCAGAAAAGTTATTTTTCAGAAAATGTCTTCCTCACGAATAAACGATTGGAATGGTGATATTATAAATTAAGAAGCTAAAACGATTTTGTTTACATTGTGTCCGTGATTAATTCAGAGTAAAATAACAAATGCACATTGCGCAGAGGTATGTCTTTGGAGTGGAAATTTCTCATAGTGTGACAAAAGAGAGGCAAATTGCGTGTTGCTGCCAACTTCGTTTTATTTTTTTTAATGAGTTATAATAGGTAAACGTCGTGATATGTTTGATATAAACGTCGGCATTTATATCTCAATGCTATTTGATTTTGTTTTGAGTCCTCTGATAAGGATTTTCACCTCAAAACTTAAAATTACCGGAAAATTACGGTAATTTACCCATCTCTAGTTGTGCAGCTCTATAAGTAAATGGTAATGATGTCTCCCCTTTCCCTTGGTGTAGGGTGCACACAATGCTGCACACTGGGGAGCGCCCGTACGAGTGCGAGTACTGCACCAAGCGCTTCCACGTGGCCTCGCACCTGCGCGTGCACCTCAAGCTGCACACGGGCGAGCGCTCCTTCTACTGCGACTACTGCGGCAAGGGGTTCGTGCAGAAGAGCCACTATGTGGACCACGTGCGGGTGCACACTGGCGAGAGGCCATTCGCGTGCACCGAATGCAGCCGCGCCTTCTGCCAGCGGCAGCAGCTGCGCCAGCACATGAAGACGCACAACAAGGGCGGCGGGCCGGTCCGTTCGAGGGCCAAAAAGGCGGTCGGCTGAGTAAGGTCGTCCCCGAAGCTAACGGACAGAGAGATCAACTTAATTCAAGGATAGTGAAGAAACTAGCCACCATTATTTTTTTCCCCTTCCTATTTGCATAAATTCTGCAAAGGATCAAGTTGTTTATTCTTACGAACCTCTTACCCTGGTTGGTTTAGAAAAGGACTTTCTTCGCCACTTCACTTGAAGAACACACATAGTACCGCACTCCCAGGAAAAGACACTATGGTTGGGTGAGCGGTTGTATCCCGGAAGCAGATGGAAAAGGATCAAGTTAATCCAAGGATTGTGAAATAGCCACGATTAGCTAAGTTTTTGTTTAACCCTTCCTATTTGCGTAAATTTGGCAAAGTATCAAGATTTTCTTTACATATATATACACTCAAGCCTGTTTATAACGAAGTTGAGGGGGCGAATATTTACTTTGTAACAACCGAACTTTGTTTTATGTGGACCAATTTTTCAGAGCCTCTCTTTGACAGGGAATAGCCTTCACAGGGTTATAACAGGAATTTCTTTATAACGAAGTTCCGTTTATAACGAAGTTCCTGTTATAACGAAGTTCCGTTTATAACGAAGTTCCGTATATAACGAAGTTCCGTTTATAACAAAGTTCCTGTTTTAACGAAGTTCCGTTTATAACGACGTTCCGTTTATAACGAAGTTCCGTTTATAACGAAGTTCCGTTTATAACGAAGTTCCTGTTATAACGAAGTTCCGTTTATAACGAAGTTCCTGTTATAACGAAGTTCCTGTTATAACGAAGTTCCTGTTATAACGAAGTTCCTGTTATAACGAAGTGGAGGTTAAGGCAAAGAGAGGCTTGGAAAAACAGGTCCAGTTGTAATGAAGTTCGATTATTACGAAGCAAATATTCGGCCGCCTCAACTTTGTATAAACGGGCTTGACTGTATACCCTTCCTATTTGCAGAAATTCTGTTGAGGATCGAGATTTTTTTTAACCTCCCTATTTGCGTAATCATCATCAAAGGATCAAGATTTTTTTTTCCTTTTACACCCTTTCTATTTGCAGAATTTCTGCAAAGGATCAAGGTGTTTATTCGTATGAACTACCCTTGTTGGTTTTTGAAAAGGACTTTCTTCACCACTTCGCTTTATATATTCTCACATAGTACTCCACTCCCAGGAAAAGAATGTTATGTTCGCTATGGTTATTATCAGTGGCGTACCGACTGGCGGGGGTTTTCGGATTTAAACCAGCGATGGGTCGAATAGCAGATTTCTTGAGTTCGAATATCATTAACAATGACTTGAATATCTTGAATTTCGAATACTAGAATTGAGCTTTGATATGCTAAATGTTGTTCTGTGAATTAATTTGTAGCCTTTTGAAGTAAAAATGCTACGAGTTGATCAAATAATAAAATTTAATCGTGGTTTTAAGTTTGTCAAATGTATAATTTAATAATTTTTCTACCAATTATGGGCTATTGAATGCATTAACTTTTTTTGTCTTAATAAGTGAGGAAAAAGTGTTAATACGCCATGTATCATCCAGTTTTGAATTAATGTGGTGTAGGTCATCAAAATGCCAAATATAGTGTAATTTGCGTAAATATTCGAGACCTCAAATATCAAGTTCATTTAGCATAATTATTCAAAGTCTCGAATATCTCTAGTTTAAACTCCAAACAAACACATTCCCGTGGTTTGCTATATTTTTTACTAGCATTTAGAATTTTGCTCACTGGGCTGAAAAATATAGTTGAACTGTCTTCACGAAAGGAGAATGTTAATTTAAGTATTGTTTTAATGAATCTAAATATTGTTTTATGATGATAATTCACATAAATATTAATGAAACCCCCCTCAAAGAAGGGAAATCCTGCGTACGCCACTGGTAATAAACTATTAATATGTTTGGAACCCTAGGATAATGTGGGAACTCTGTGAGGAGCATGGGTAATGTTCTTTTTCTACGTACGTACTTACCGTTGGTGAGAGAAGATAAGGTTGTACCTCACTACCGCACTTATGTGGTGTGTTGATGATCTGGAATCCCTAATTTGTGCGAAACAGTGCTCTTTCACTGGTGGAGCCAATAGATGTCTGTGGTGCTTTAGGATAACATTGAAAAGGTCAACGCAGAAGCAAAAATGGTCGACCTATCAGTCTGTTTGATCGTACTGGTTGGCATGAGAACAAAAGTGATTCTGTGTTGTTGTATATGCGGTATTGTTAACGGAATACGCCTGTTGGAGAGGAATTTCAATAAAATTTCTACTGAAAACTGTTGTGACACTATATATAAACATATATATATACTTTGTTGAATGAGGGTGAGATTTTTTCCGGGAATATTTGTGTGCATAGATACTAATTGACATTCTGGTATGTGCCCGTGTGGTTATGTAAATATTTGTGATGTGCATTTGTTGTACACGTTTGCAATATGAAGTTTTAACTGCTAAACACGTCTGCACTTAAAGATTTGTCCAGCTAAACACTTAGTGTTTTATTGCAAAAGTAAATTAGTTACGTCGTCACGACTGTTTAAAATGGATTGTATTGAAGTGTTAAAATTTAAATGTTGATTGAGATGCAATTTATTGTTAAATTTATCCATGGTTTTGAGCAGTATTTCTTTTATCGGCTCCGAAGTGAAAACAAAAGTGAATGTTTAAGGATTCCAAATTATTTGCTGAAGCATCAAACTTATGATTATCATGTGAGCCTTATTTAAACGAGACCAAACACTTTTTTGTTGCAATATTTTTGTTTGAGACGGTTAATCATACATTTAAGTTTCATGTTCATTGTTACTGTTATTCTGGCTTCAAAATGCGCAACCATTAATTTGGACTCTGCATCTGTTGTCGTGTCAATTACTGTCTAATTCCTTTGGAGCCTGCAGTTGGAATTGTTTTGTATAAAGTTGGTGATTGATGTGTTTACAACGATTTGTTAGTCATCTTACAAGGCTGCCAACCACCCTTGTTACATTGTTTTGACATTTGTCACCTTGTTATGGACATTGTTGCATTGAAATTTATTACTCGTCAGTGAAAAAGCATTGATGGTAGGAATATATACGTTTTCTTGTAATTATTTTCTATGTCTGGACATTTCATTTATCTTTTTCCAGTCTGATTATTGTTAAACAGCATCATATTCAACAGATTTCTGTGCGAGGTTTTGTATAATTGACTCGCAAATGATGACTCTGGTATCAGTAGTTCCTGGTGAATATATTCACCAATTTGTTGTGACTGATGGAGGGCATGGAGATTAATAAAATTGAATATAGATATTTGCAGTACTGAAAATATTTCCTTCTGAACCTGAACCTGTGAGACTATTGGCTATTGCATTTCTTGAATGCTTAATGTCTAATAAAGAATATGAATGGTTGATGCAACTTTATCCACATATGGTTGATTGAGGTCTTAACGGTACGTCCATGTAGTTCAAACTTTCCGTTATTACTATTAACATTATCAATGCATCAGTAGTAGAACCCTAACTGCAAAATGACCATCACAAAACACAGAATTTAAGCTAAATCCAAGAGCTAAATCCAAGTTGATAAAGGACATATGTAATTTAGCTGAATTTTTGGAAGTTCTATCGAATTCCTCATATATCATTGAATTTTTGGAATTCAGTTGAATTCTTGAACCTCAATGGAATTTTTAATGTTTAATTGAAGTCCTCATATCCAAATGAATTCCTTACATTTCAATTTAATTCCAACATTCAAGTGAATTCAGGAAATTCAATTGACATTTTCAATTGAATTTGGAAAATTAATTTGAATTCAGGAAATTCAAATGACATTTTCAATTGAATTAGGAAAATTCAATTAAATTCATTTGAATTCAGGAAATTTCAATTGAATTTAGAAAATTCAATTGAATTCAGGAAATTCAATTGAATTAAATTGAAATTTTCAATTGAATTCAGGAAATTCAAATGACATCTTCAATTGAATTTGGAAAATGCAATTGAATTCAGGAAATTCAATTGAATTAAATTAAAATTTTAAATTTAATTTGGAAAATTCTGTTGAATTCAGAAAATTCAATTGAATTTATCAATTGAATTGACTGATTACTTCCAATAGGGTTGTCATGGAAACATGTCTGGCCCCATGCAGTAGAATATCCATGAGCACTGCCAATCGATCTTTAAACAATTTGGAATTATGACACTGTATAGTTTGCATATATGTACAGAAGTTTATGTAATTTTAAAGAAAATATTGTACAAAACTGTAACTAGTAGTGATGGGGCGAATCCAAAATTTGAATGAATCCGAATCCTGTTTTTTTTTATCGAATCCTAATCCTCCTCAATTTTATTAAATTCAATTCTTCCTTTTATCCGTAAATTGTTAAACAAGGCTTCCTTTCTCGTGAATTATCTAATTAACTCCAATCAAAGCTGAATCTTATTTCTTAAAAGTAAATAATGAGTGAATGATGGTCATATAAGTCCCCTCTCACTGAAATTAAGGACGTGTTCCAGGGAAAATATAAAGTCGGTACCCGTGAATCATCATTATAAGCTTCACATCACATGATCAAAGTAAAGGTTCTGCCATGGAGGAGCCAAGATACCATGGTTCTGTTCGCCGGTTCTGCTTTTATATACATTTTCTAAGCAAAATTTTTCCAAAATAATGAATGGAAATCTATGTACTTGGTATCAAATGAATGTAAGTAATACACCTCCCTTCCTTGGCTGCTTTTAGGGGAAGGGAGTGGAGGTGGGGGTCGGAAGGTTTGCTCGCACAGATCCTATCGCAACCACTTCTATTGGCAGAGTCAGCTGTGTGTCCCCCATTGTGATCAGGCAAAGGGGCTTATCAGTCTCCGTTGTGATTGCATCAGAGTTGCCAGATTCGTGAAAACAAAATAAGGGACAGGTGTGTTATCGAGGAAATCATCTACATCTACACAATACCCTGCAAGCCACCACATAGGTGTGTGGCAGGAGGTGCACTCTCACCAAACATGCACTGCATATCATGCATAAAATTTGTCATTAAAAATTAAAATAGCAAAGCATACATGCAAAAACATGCTGTTAGTTGGGTTAGCTTTAAGTCCTTATACCAACATGCAGCTCCTTTGCTACACTTGTACTGGATACATTTACCATTATTCATATCTCTAATAGTACGAGGAAAAAAGGACATTTTGAATCTGTCAGTTCGGCAATCTATTTCTCTAATTTTGTGATTATGGTCCAGTCTACCATAGTAAGTTGGGGTCCGCAAAATATTTTTAACATCATCACTGAAAATATGGTCTTGGAATTTATTTAAGAGATTAAGTCTAAATTTCAACCTGCCATCTGACAATGATTCCCAATTTAATTCATTTAATAGACTGGTTACGCTAATAAGGTTATCATACCGGCCCTTTACAAATCTTGCCAAGAATCATTGTGTGACATAATCGACAACCAGTGAACTTTCTTTAAGAATGATTTTACGGATGTTATATCGACATCACAGGGCAGTTTAATAATAAATAAATTCACCAGTATTACATGTACCGAAAATAACATTTTCTATCCTTGCGCAGTACGCGGGACTTTAACACGAATATGGGACTGTCCCGTAAAATCCGGGATGTCTGGCAACCCTGGATTGGATAACATAGAAGTCCTTTGCTCACCCACTTTTTCGAAAGGGTTAAAAACATCATTTTTTCGCTGCTTATAACTTGAGAGCTTATTGATGGATCGATGAAGGGAAAAATACAAGTATTTTTATTTTACAAACTATATCAGATTCTGCAATAAAAAAATGGTAAACCACACCATTCCTGTGTTGTACGATGCATCGAAAGAGGAGTAATGGCATAACTGTTCATTGAGTGGGTAAATCTAAAAATCTTAAAGTTCATTGTAAATTATATTTCGTGATTTACATGTATGTCATCTCTTTCATTTCACAGTGCGCCATTTTTGAGCATATTATCTTAGCAGAGATTTAAGTTATATATTCCCACTGTGGAAACATAATATAACTTCATCTTACCATATAACTCCATCTTAAATTTCGATTCGTGCACATGTACTTGTTATCTGTGACATCATGGTCAACATTATAATGTGGGCTTTCCATTAAGTGAATATGAATTCAATATGTATCCCTATTGAGATAAGAATTGGGAATTACTTACGTGATCTGCATGAATTTCGTCTGAAAGAGTGAGTCGGTGATCCTCAGAAGGTATCTGTAGAACGGGTATTTTATACAATGTGTGGCCTTAGAATGGGCCGATGGCCTGAAACTTTGAATCAAATCAAGGTTAACGTTTGAACTTGACGCCATTCGTAAACCGTACTTCATTTTAAAATAGTTTCAAAAGCCGTCGCCGTAGCGCTGGTGTCCCAAAATATCCGTCAGCTGGTCATATCCTCATACCCGTGTTTTTCTCTGCCTTTATTTATTTCGTTTACTTATGTCGTTGCCGGTAGTTGCATCGGTTGCATGTGGTTTCATGTCCACGGTCATATGGTCGAGTTGTGTTAAGATTCGTATGCCTGAGAACGCAATCAACAGTTTCCTCGGTAAATAATTACGATGCAGTATTGACTGATTATGATTCGTAATTTCTTGTCAATGGAGACAATTAATGTAAAACAGTTTTTTTTATCACTACAGTTAATGGAAGGAGAGCATTTCTTTTATCTCATTTACGGTTGATGTCTTCATGGTAAAGAGCACGGATGTTGTAAGAAGATATGTCGTAAGATATGCGCTCCATGCCTCAGTACGAACAATATTCTGTGATCGAAGTGTAAGCATTGCATTGTATTAATACGTTTTCATATAATGTTATTACATTTATCATCTTTTTTTCTGTATTAACATGAGTCCCTCTGTAGTGAATTTAACCTTATTACTTGAATTCTGTTCACGACATTAGCCTGCAGTTTTAAGATGTTATTAGTGTGTGACTTACTTATCTTTGAATGAAATTTGCTGAGTCGGCAGTTGATGAAAACCACGTTTTCATATAAGGTGGAGTATATGACTGCACGGAGAACGTTTATTAAAATTTTAATCGCAATGCGCCCTGACGATTTGTTCCGTCTTCATTAGTTAAAAGAGAAATTTAGAGAATCCTTCCCATTTCGATCAACGTGTATCTTCCGTTTGCCTATGGCCAAAATATCAAATTAATATCATGGATTTCTTCTCCATTGTTGCTCTCAAATCGTATGAATGTGTAGGGGGAATGTTGGCAGGTTTAACACGATTTTTATCATTAAACGTTCTCTCTCAAGTTAATATTTTTCAGTGAATTGTTTAGAGTCAACAATTTACACACGTCTCCCGATTACTATAATTTTAATTTCTTTTGAATGTGGCTAGTAGCAAGACATTTTAAGATTTTACTGTCCATGTCACACGTCCTTCAGTAAGGAAGGTTTGATCAATGATCCACTTCTCATGTGAAATAAAATACTTAAATGTTCATTTTGGTTCTCTTTATTGTGCATGTGCTGACAGTGTATATCGAAGCAAAATATTTCAGAACAGTTAGCACTGTATCACTACTGTCAACTATAGGCCTGTTAGAAAACGTGGGGATTATTTTGAGTAGGTAACCAAGGACTCGAGTGGTATAAACATGAATGGATTGCAAATTAATGTCTGAATTGCTCGTTAAAATCTCACTGTATAGTTTGTACTTGAGTTTTTCTTATCTGTCTTGACTGTGGAGCACACAGATGAGATTAAACACAGGTGTAGACAATGAATGAAGTTGTTAACAGTTTTAACATGCCTACTCCGTTGGACATGGTATTTATATTTTAATTGGACATGGTATTAATGTCATGTGGGCTCTATTGTCGAAACAGTTTAGGAAAACACAAACAAGGTTGTAATCAGCCATTTTAACACGCGAAAATTGCGAACCATTCACGTTTATACCACACAACTCCTTGGTTACCTATTTGAGGCAATGGGGCGTTTACTAGGAACCGAAATCACTATTTGGTTATAGCTACACGAAATCGCTAGTTGGAAACGAAAAATGAATTTTAGTGGAAAAATTAATCCTCTAACCAGAGGCAAATTCACTCATAAATTAAAATAAGCAAAAGAATTGACGCCCACCGAAGAAGCTGCTTTGAGACATACTACCTCATTTTCCTCCTGTCCTTGTACTACTTTTATGGGAAGGGAAGGGAGTGGAGAGGGGTTCTTGTAAGGTCTGCTCGCACAGATGCTGTCGCAACTGCTCCTATTGGTGGAGTCAGCTGTGTCCCCCATATTGCGATAAGGCAAAGTAGCTTCCTGGGGCTCAGTTGTGATTGGACACGAAGTCGATATACGTCAGAGGTTGCACCACACCCACTTTTCCGAAAGGGTTAAAAACGTCAGAATTTCGCCGCTTATAACTGGAGAAATAATTGACGGATCAAAAAACGGAAAAATATGTCTTTTTATTTTACAAACTCTATCATATTGGGCAATAAAAAAACATGGTAAACGCCCCCTTTGCGTTGAATCACCAGTTCCTGTCAGATCACAGGAGTTAAGCAGCATTGGGCTGGGACGGAGGTCGGATGGGTGACCCTCCATACCTCTACCGTGGTGCTCTTGTCCCCTGTCTGCAAGTGGCGGGCAGGTTGAATGTCGGTTGGTTAAATAGATCTTTGGTGCCAGGGGCCTCCAGAAAGACACCGCACACCACTCTGATTTGCATTCTACACTTGTGTAGTTTTTGAGATATTTAAGGTTTTTTTAACATGGGGCCTTATGGCACACCCCGCTTCGTAAAGGTCAATTATGTATTATTTACGTTTCTATCATATGGATTTTCACCAAAAACGGAAATGATGTGGATATTAGCCAACAATTTTTATTCTGAGAAAATCAACCAGTGTTATCGACTTATTTCCTCCGTATATACGAAAGAAATAAAATATTCCTTAAATTTTCAAAATGTAAGAGAAACAATTGCACTTTTCCACAAATTGTTTTATTGCGTACAGCACGTTTCGGCTCACAGAGCCATCATCAGGTGCAAGACAAAGTTATAAGAGAGTACATTGCATATATATGTCTTTTCCGAGGAGGGGGGGGGGGTAGTGGGAGGAGACCAGAGGAGGAGGGGAAGGAGGAGGTAGTGGCTGGGAAAAAATCAGGAAAAACCAAGGGAGGAAAGGGGGGAGGGGGGGAAGGGAGTAACCCGTGAGGGAAAGGCCAAGAAACAGCAAGGGGTGAAAAAATGTGGGTAAGGGGGGGAAGAAAGTAGGGAATAGGCAGTAGCTTCCCCCCCCTTCCCCACATTTTTTCACCCCTTGCTGTTTCTTGGCCTTTCCCTCACGGGTTAGTCCGTCCCCCCCCCCCCTCCTCCCCCCTTTCCTCCCTTGGTTTTTCCTGATTTTTTCCCAGCCACTACCTCCTCCTTCCCCTCCTCCCACTACCCCCCCCCCCTCCTCGGAAAAGACATATATATGCAATGTACTCTCTTATAACTTTGTCTTGCACCTGATGATGGCTCTGTGAGCCGAAACGCGTTGTACGCAATAAAACAATTTGTGGAAAAGTGTAATTGTTTCTCTTACATTATGAAGAACTTCCACGATATCTCGCCTGAATCTGTTAAATTTTCAAATATCGCGCGCAAAGTTTTGAGGTGCATTTGGCAACGTCGAATCAGACGAGGAAAAGCGAACGCTCGAGAACCCACAACAAATCACACCACAAAGTCCAAGAATATTGCAATGTTGACAAAGTTCTTGAGAATAGACGAATAGTACTCCTGCCGTTACGACCGCTGAAACACAGAAACAATGGCCTACACAACAGCAGTGCCGAATTTCAGGATGTGCGTTGTTGCCGAGTAAAAAAGAGAGATTAAATAAACGGTTTAAACAAATGTTATATATGTTAAGCGTTTAATCACAATTATTTCGTCAGTACAAAGTATGCGAATACCCACAGCACAAAATTACATACTTTTTCAATCCATACATGAAAACCAACATCTCCAAGGTCAAAGGATATGCACAGAGTGACAACGTTCAGGTTGCCTAGAAACCGAATCAAGTCAAGTTTTATGTTATGTTTCATGTCAATATTTAAATTCAAAAGGGCAATGTTTCAATATGACTTGAGAATTTGAGGCATCCGGTTAAAATGTCGAGTAATTTAATTAGGGATGGGTCAGTTCCACTTTTTTTCGGTTCCGGTTCGGTTCTTAACTTCGGTTCTCGGTTCCGGTTCTTAATTTCCAATTACTTTGCATTACTCAATTGCTAAAATAATGCGCGACTTTGAAGCATCTAAGTACACTATTTCTCCAGGTTTTAATGTGAAACCTCCACTTTCGGAGTGTGAGTAGGTTTCAAACTGGTTTTGTGCCAATTATTTCGGTACCGATTATTTTTGGCCTCGGTTCCGGTTCTAAGCTCAAGAACCGGTGGAACCGATAACCGAAGAACCGAACCGACCCATCCCTAAATTTAATCATCTCCAAGCAATTTGTAGTGCCATTGAAATTATATGAGCACTAGTTCTCAACGACTCACGATTACCGAACCAGCCACCTTAATATGTATGTTCGCAAGATTCGGGTGGTGGAAAGATGCCTGGCGTGATACAGCAGAACAGTTGATAGTGAAAGTCACGATTGGAGGAAAATGACAAAAGTTTACCTAACTGTGAGACCACTGTCGATCAGTGACGTATTTATTATGACCTCTTAGGCCCCCGGCGCAATCTAGAATGAGGCCCCCAATCTTGTAGTCTTCTACAACTACATTAAAACCTGTATTAGGCGACCACTGATGGTTCCGCTGGAAAATGGTCTTTGAGAGGGGTGGTCGTTTGACAAGGGTTTAGGAGTCTGGAGGGGTTGTTTCTATGAATATATGAAATGACCGGGCGGCTCGTTTGAAAAAAATGGGAAAACTACTGAGCTCAGGATTCATTAATAATAATCGAGTTAGTTTCAATATTTTTTACCAACTCATGGCAAAATTTTGATGCATAGGAATTTCATCAACATTAGATTTTTTCAAAGCACATAATTACATTTATTGCACTGGTTACTAGATGCGAATTACAATATATAGGTAAGTAATTACACTATATTGGTGGAAATGCAGTACAAAAAAATATTATACATACATATTTAAATTCATGTATACTTACATCGTTAACATTAAACTGATATTTTACAAGAAATTAAATTGACCAATGAGGTAATCGAAACATAAAGAAAACACTGTGCCTCCAAAAATAATATTTTTTTTCTTTAAGTCTCATTCGTCTTAAAATTAGGCGAAAAAAATGGCATGCCGTACACGAAACCGTTCGAGCCAGCCATTGCTGGCCATGAAATCTTCATCTCCTAATTTACGAGCAATTTGCAAGACCTTCTCCTTTATTAATACACCACTAATAGGAATATTTTTCGACCGTGCAACTTTAAACCACTCAAAAACACTCAAATTGATCCCTTCGTACTTTTCTTGCCGCTTTCTCTTCACTCCACCGTTCCTGTTACTGTTGTGCTACTCTTTTAAAATGTCGCCCCTAGATTATAAAATTCCATTTATTTGAGTTTTCCCACATTTAAATAAATCCGCTAACCTTCTCTCAGATGCACCTTTATCTCGTTCTTCGATAACTCGAACCCTTTCCTCTAAACTCAAACAAATTCTCTTTGACATCTTCGACTCAGTGGTGGATCGTGTGCCGTCACAAACGAAGTTACGGCATTCCCCACGAAAAGACTCGCTGAATCACCCCTTAGTAGCGCAATGAGATTTTCTCTCACACCAGATTCAAACGTGTGCTCACTTTGCAATCATTTGTTAGGATAAGTTTCCTTTCCTTCTACATAGCTGACTTTTTATCTCTTCCTATTGCCTGACCGTCTCAAAAAGTATAAATGAAGCGTCCGCAGCTGTGTAATGATATTTCTGATACCATCGGCTACAAAGAGTGAGACTTTATCTCATCGCACGCAATATGTTAATATTTTCGTGCACATAACTCAGTTGCATCACTCGCCGTTGCCTTGGTGCGGCGCCGGAGAGCCCGGCACGCGGCCTCGAGCCTTCTCCCCGCACGAGGCTACGATGACTACTATGTACAAATCACACTTAAATAACGCTGGCAGACCGGCCCTCCTTTGTCTGTGGACTGACCTAATAGGCTGGTATGATTCCCAAAAGCTGGGAAAAACCCAGGTTTACGACAATTTTTTTGCTGAATAGAGGGAACTTCCCTTGAAAGTGGTGGTCTTTGGTCGGGGTGAGGGGTGGTCTTTGAATAAGGGTAATGAATACCATGAACATAGGGGCATTACAATTGGTTCCGGAAAATACTGGTCATTGAGAGGGGTGGTCGCTTGATAGGAGTGGTCGTTAAGAGAGGTTTCACTGTATATTTACAATTGGTCGGTTATTCAGGGGAGGTCATTGGTGCCAATTAGGATAGGTGAGTAACGGGGTCGTTTACCATATTTTTTTTATTGCCGAATTTTTGCATTTTTCGATCCGTCTATTATTTCTCGAGTTATAAGCGGCAAAAAACTTATGTTTTTTTCAGCCCTTTCGGAAAAGTGCAACCTGTGACGTATATCGACTTCGTGTCCAATCACAACTGCGCCTGACGAAGCTACTTTGCCTTATCGCAATGGGGGGACACAGCTGACTCCACCATTAGGAGCATTTGCGAAGCATCTGTGCGAGCAGACCTTCCAAGAACCCCCCTCCACTCCCTTCCCTTCCCCTAAAAGTAGTACAAGGACAGGAGGAAAATGAGGCAGTATGTCTCAAAGCAGCTTCTTCGTTGACAGCTGACACTGCCAATAGGAGCAGCTGCGACAGGATCTGTGCGAGCAGACCTTCCGAGAACCCCCTCCACTCCCTTCCCTTCCCCTAAAAAGCAGTCAAGGAAGGAAGGAAAATGACGTCAGTGATATCAAGGCAGATTACTCAGTGGGCGTCACCGTTTGCTTATTTAAATTTTTGATTTATGAGTGAATGGTTGTGGTTAGAAGATTAATTTTTTCACTTAAATTCTTTTTTCGTTTCCAACTAACAAACATCGTGTGCAGAATTGCATTTTTGGTTCCGAGTAAACCATTGGGTAATGGTAGGAACATTTCAGGGAACGGAGGAAGGGTTGAAATTGAAAAGGCTCTTTATTGTTCTGGGACTATAAGTCTCCTGGAACTTCGAATAAAAAATATTGCATGACAAAAAGAAAGATAATGTGGTCAAGGCAACATCCGTACAAATTGCATAACGGAGCAATACAACACATATAAATTAACAGTAAATGATAAATACCAATGTAATGAATACATAACCGTTAATTGGTAAAGATTTATTGGTTAAACCATAAATTGGTTGAACCAATAATTACATAACCATTATAATCAAAATCACTATATAAAATTAAAGAAAATACTTTAAGGAAAAAGAAATTTAAGAAAGGCAGCATAAATAATGATTTAAATGACTTGAAAATAAAGCATTAAATAACAAGGAATATAAATTAATAGACACAATATCAAACAATTAAGTTAGATAGTACAATATAGCAAGAAACCACATTTAAACAGAGTTGTATAAATGTTCAATAACATTCATATATATAATAATAACAATCAATAATATAATAATAACAATATTATGGGTGGAGAGAAACCCGGCATTGGCATTGGCCTGCTCTTAACGACAGGCACCTAGGGGACCATGGATTAACACCCCATCCGACGGACGGAGTACTGAACTTGAAATGCCCTCCTCAAGGCACTCAAGTGGGGACTGGTTTAACCACTGAATTGAGTACTGGTTTATCCGCCACTGCTGGGAATCGAACCCGGGCCCTCGGGATGGGAGGCCAGTACTCTAGCCACGACACCAACCCGATCTCCATATTTACAATTCTTCTCTTGCGAGGCCCTCAGTGTTCGTGAGGCACCTAGCGGCCGATGGGTACACCATATGGTAAATACAGCCCTGCTGCCCTACACATAATAGATTGGTGATGCACAATGGATGAATAATGCATGCATGGATAATCGAATAATAATAATAAAAATTTTAAAAATAATTAATTTTTTTAATTTTATCAACTTGTACATTTTTTACTTCAATAGACAAGAAATTAACTTGCAGAATAACATTTTAGGTTGGTGCTCCTGTTACGGCCATGCTCCTGATATGGCCATCCCCCTAATTTGAGTCAGCCAGCCAAAAAATCAGCATCCAGTGAAGAGATCACCACGTGGTCACAACCCAACCAGTCAGGTTGACCGTCAGTGGCTTGTTTTGAGTTTATCCTGAGACCTCCTCTTGTTTTTCTTTGTTAAGCATCCTTAACTTTTATGTTAAGGAGCTCAGGAAGTCGAGCCCGATTTTTGAAATGGGCTCTGACACAATGATTGCGACGTTCAACCAATCACCCGTCCTCTTCAAAATCCACTTCCCAACTAGAGAAGAGTGGGCAGAGAAAGGAGGGGAAGGACTACACAAAGGAGCCTGCGTGTGGGATACAGACGGCTCCAGGAAAGAAGATAGAGCAGGAGCTGGTATATACAGCCACAGCCTATCTAAGAAAATATCAATCCCTCTCAGGGAATATGCTACAGTGTTTCAGGCGGAGGTTTACACACATCTGACCTGTGCATATGCAGCTAAAGAGGCTGGCTTGTATGATAAACCAACTCATATCTGCACCGACAGCCAAGCTGTCCTCGGAGCTCTCGCATCACCATGGTGCTTGAGTGTAGAAATGCACTCAACACACTTGGCAGCTGCAGTAAAACTGAGCTCTTCTGGGTACCAGGTGATGCTGGCATTGCCGGAAATGAAATGGCGGATGAGCTTGCCAAAGCAGGAGCCAACCGAAGACCGTTTGGCCCAGAACCGTCTCAGTGTATGCACACTGTGCTCCCTTCAATGCGAGATGGACAGTGTGCCCACAATTTGCAGCACACTGTACAAGGCTATTAGTCACAATGTGTGCACAGTGTCCTCACACTGTACCATCAAAGTGTCTATCACGCTTTTGAGTCCCAATTTATGCTTTTGTCACAGTGTATGCACAATGTAATCACACTCTTGTCACATTCTAAGCACACTGTGTTCACGCTTCTGTCACATTGTCTGTCACACTGTCTGTCACGGTTTATTTTCACCAGGGCTATTCGACCCATCTCTAATTTATCCATTCATTTCTCTAATGATGCACAGCTAGGTTACAATTGCAACGTGATGCAGGGCGCTACGGCGGAGATGGATGACCGGCTCTTCAAGGCCGTGGTCAACGGCTCCCTCTGGGATTACTGCGGACCGTCAAAGGCCGTGACACATGTCGACGAGGGAGACCAAAAGGTGCTGGTGCAGGCGGCAATCATGTACGGCAGGCTGGACTCCCTGGTGTGGATGTTGGTGATGGGACTCCACCCTGGCGTCATCCTCGGGGAGGACTCTTCAACCCTGGACATGGCCAAAGCGTGGGAGAAACGGTTTCCCGGTGAAGAGAACAGGAGCGGTGTCGTTTGCTTATTGCGGATCCTGAAGGCGATGTCGGGCAGGGAATCGGACACCAAAGACAGCCTACCTCCATCGAGCTTCAGAAAGGTTGACAAATAAGTTCTACTATTATTTCCTATTATTTTTGAATAGTCAATCAAAAGTTTATGACATAAATTTGATCAAAAGATTTGACATTTTTTAAAGGTAAATTTCTTACATGGCATTACCTATTTTTCCTAATTACCATAAAATCTCGAATTTACGCTAACACAATTTACGTTTTCCCGCATTTTACAACGTTCTTATATGGGGCCCATCCAATTTCCTTCATCTCCAACGTATTCTCCTACTTTTCCTATTATTTCCTATTATTTTTGAATTGTCAATCAAAAGTTTATGGCATAAATTTGATCAAAAGTATGTAGCATTTTAAGACGTTCATTTCTTGCATGGCATTACGTGTTTTTCCTAATTACTGTAAAATCTCGAATTTACGCTAACACAATTTACGTTTTCCCGCATTTTACAACGTTCTTATCGGGTCCCATCCAATTTCCTTCATCTCCAACGTATTCTCCTACTTTTCCTATTATTTCCTATTATTTTTGAATTGTCAATAAAAAGTTTACGACACAAAGTTGATCAAAAGTTTATAACATTTTAAGTCGTTCGTTTCTTGCATGGCATTACGTGTTTTTGCTAATTACCATAAAATCTCATATTTACGCTAATGCAATTTACGTTTTCCCTCGTTCGATGACGCTTGCGACCATCCTCTGAACGTAAAGCACAAACACTGACAGATTGTTATAAATATTGGGAAACGCGGTAAATCTGTGACTTAGGAGGAGAACTGCCTGATATTTTAAGCAACTGTTTGGAGAGGATGAATAATTTAATTAAATTTCTCAATGAAAGTGACTTGATGAAATGTTTTGTCCAATGTGTATCAGTGCTTCAAAGGTTATTCAAATACGCATAGCACATTTCGCTTTGAAGGAGGCCATTACAAGTTTAACCACCTCCATAACTTAAGCGATATTGTATCTGTTCTGGCAAGTGTCTCGGTATATTGTAATCAATGGTATGATGAGAAACAATCCTACTTGGCTATAACCACTCCTTGATTGCATTGTAGCAGGGCTATTTTGTAACTTGAGGGCGCTATATTACGCCGTTGCTATTTCCCTTCGGAAATTACGCCTTTTCCGATTCTGTAAATACCACTGCGGTATATTACACCCAATCCAGGGGTGCAATATAACGCTGTGGCATAATCACGCGACAGTATGAGAAAAGTAGTAGGGCAGATTCCAAACGGCCAATAGGAGGCAGTAAGAACAAACTAGAGTGTAATCCCAGTATAACGAGTGCTCATAATCCCACGGAAATCACTAGCTAAATCGAGCGCACGTTATATCCGAAGGTGTTGAAAAAACCCACCTAATTCGAATAGTCGTTCGTATTTACAGTTTTTCTTTTGTTTCCGTAGTATTTCACGAAGGTAAACAGCAAAAAAGTCATTTCAGGCACAATCTGGTAGAATATCAACATATTTCATGAAAGTATACATGATAAATATCGCAATCACGATAAATATCACGATAAAATACCATGATATCGCGTCCCGATAAAATATTACGATATCGCGCCCCGATAAAATATCACGATAAAAGAACGTGATATTGCACTCCTTCAAATATCGCGTAATGGCACCCGATGAATTATCGTGATATTGTGCCAGTTAATCGTGTTGGAAAGAGACAGCCGTTGGGTTGGCCTTCGCTTAAGCTGGAGCAAGTATGTCCCCTATCTGTCCACGCAAGTACGTCAACTATCAGACCACTGAAATTGAAAGAGAGAGTGTGAGAGAACTGCTGAGAATTTGAATTAGCAGATAGCAGAATAGTAAGTTTTCAAACGTACTTGCTCCAGCTGAAGTGAAAGCCAACTCAACGGCTGTCTTTTTCCGACACGATTAACCGGCGCAACATCACGATAATTCATCGGGCGCGATTACGCTACATTTGAACGAGCGCAATATCACGATCTTTTATCGCGATATTTATCGTGATAATATATCGTGATATTTTATCAGGTCGCGTTATCATGATATTTTATAACGATATTTATCGTGATGTTTCTCATGATATTTATCACGATATTTATCGTACCCCCATATTTTATAGTGCCCCGATAAAATAGTAGGGCACGATAAGACAATATTTATCATCACGATATGAGTTATCGTTATCGCCACCTTACGATATCGCCCATGCCTAGACCTAACTCCCTCTCCTACTCTCATCTTGCTCGTCGTCAGCCCACTCCCCTCCCACTGATGACTGGGCCTAACAAAAGAAGAACGTAAAATGGGAGTGCGCAGAGCGTACTGAAGGCCGTAAATCGCTAATGTTTGGACATAACTGGCTTTAGGTGTTGTGGATATGACACACATCTTGTATTTTTAGTTTAATTAGCAGATAATACAAAACACAATAGTTTATTTTTGCTAGGCGGTGTATCGCCCTCGAGGGATATCTGTCGTAATACCGAGCATATACCGTGGAAGGAACTTTTTGGCCTCGATATATCCACTTTATTTTACATGTAAAACATAGGCCTTTTGGCGGTACAAAGACAATCACTCCCTATAATGAGATTCTCGCAATAAGCCGTACTCATTATACCGGGCTTCTACTGTATTTGAATAAAATCTTTATTATTTGGGTAGAATTTATTGAATTATGCCTCAAGAATTTCTTAAAACTTTAATAAAACCTTTATTCTTGATATAAACTCTCAAAAATGAAATACGCAAAATATTGTTTGCGACTGGGATAAAGTAGAAACAGTTGAATATCATGAAGCAAATGTTGACGAAGCTTTTGTTCAGCGGAGGACAGAATTTGGATGATTCGGGTTGATGTTAATGTTGTTGTGAGTTAGCGGTAATGATGTACTCAATTTTGAATTGTGAATGGTCCTTCATATTAATTTTGATAGTTTGAAAAATGTTTATGATGACAAATACATTGAAACCCTTCATCATGCAAAGTTAGGTTGTTTACGACGTTAAAATAATCGCATTCAGTGGAGTAGCCTATTGACATAGCTGGGCAAAGTTACTCCAAAAATTAACTTCGTTAATGCGTTAAAAGCTACTCAAAAAGTTAACTTCGTTAATCGTTAAATCGTTATCTTGATGAAAATTTAACGCGAGTTAAAGTTATCCGTTAAAGTTAAAAATCTGTATGAAGTTGTAGGCAATTTTGAATTATATGCCACTTAACATTTAGATATTTTTAATGTCAATGAATGTAATAAGAATTTCGTGGTCAAAAATACTTAATAAACAGTATAGCTTAGGTAATGTAGACTTATACACATGAGGTATGGAGTTTCATAGTAATATACCGTTTCCGTCAGTAAAGTTGGACCTGACGCTGTTTGTATTTGATTGTGGAAATAGAAACCTTGGGATACGCCGCCACCGGTAGCTGTGATACCAAAAGACTCACCAATATTTTGCTGGCGTAGTTTTGTGCCATTAGATGGTGAAAAAACTATTGCCAGTCCTATTGACATAAGAAGATTCCACAGCTCTTGAAGAAGCCTTAGGTTTTCGTTTTCCCGCGAGTTAATCCTGCCTTTACTTTTTCTTCAAATTGAACGTATTTAGATGCATACGTCTCTTCATGTCTTGTTTATTATTTTGGGTGGAAACGTGAGCCTTGACTGTTTAAATTGTGTCTGTAAAAGTTACGTAAAAGTCTGATTGCAGTACAAACGCTGAGTTTTCTAGATTGAATCCTAACACAACTCCTTCAAAAAGTTATTACATGGCAATCCAGATGGCTCTGAAGAAAAGTAACGGACTTAAATTAACGGAATTAAAAGTTAACGGAAGTTAATAAGACCGTTAATAGTTTTTGGATTTAACTTAAAAGTTAAATCGTTAAGTAATATGATAACTTCGTTAATTAACGATTAACGGATTAACGCCTTTCTGCCCAGCTATGCCTATTGAAACGTTAGTAATTACTCATTGAACAGGGAATATGTTTTTACTGAACCGATGATTGAAATACGTGTTAAATTCCATTAATATTTTCATGATAGTATGTGACAAATTGTATGAAATCTTAGAATGACAGGATGTAGAGAAGGGATTTAAGAAGAGACCTCCTGTGACTTAAAGGGTAGCGTCCGCAACGGTGCTGTACAGCATGCAGCCAAAATATTTCCTAAGAGATTTTTTGTGATTGAGCTAAACAGCACGAAATTTCAGTTTTTGGTGAAAATCTGTGCGGTAGAAACGTAAATAATACATAATTGACCCTTACGAAGCGGGGTGCGCCATAAGGCCCCATGTTAAAAAAACCATAAATATCTCAAAAATTACACTGAAAACCCCAAAAAAATTTCCCGTAGAATTTTAGTACATAATTAAAGGAACAAATATTGAAATTATGAAGAAAATATACACACCTGTAAATTTCGACCCAGCCACCTTAAGGAGGTTGGCTCGCGACTGCTCGAGTCAAGTTGTCTAAGGAATCTTATTAGTTTAAGTACGAGTATATGCCTGCTAAGTGATCCTTACTTCACAAAGAAAATAACCTGAGCTATTGAAAGTCATAAGTATCACAAGAAATACGATGTAAAGTCGAAGGATTTATTTTTTATGATAATTTTAGTCAGCTCGACAATGGAATCAATTCAGCATTTACGTTAGGGAAATAAATTCATGTACTAAATGAATTTACAAATCTATAACACCAGAATATTACTATCAAACGTTATGTTATAATATTTTTCTGAAACATTCTTTAATATCTCATTAGTAATGATATTATTCATATGCCATACATTTTGGCTAGAGCGACTGCAGCGCCACTTGAAGTCAACTAACGCGTTTTGTCTGCTATAAGCGCAGAATTTGGTAGATTTAGCGAAAAATACGGTGGGTTAATGCCTTTTTTTCATGCCATTTTAATCCTTGTGACATTACGCATAAAATATCAGTTTTTTTGCAAAAATGTCATGTCAGAATGGTATTTTTAAATGTTATATTCCCATGTGATGACCATTCTTGCCGTTAATCACATGTAATTTCAAATTCAATTTGTGCGAAAAGGAGTATGGGTTGATTCAATTATCTTTACGTTATTAGATAGAGAAACTTTAGTTCTCTAAGTGCTGAAAATATAAAAAGAATGACACGACTTTCACTTTTCGGATCAACCTCCTTAATCCCAACTATGTCGGTATAAATGGCAATGAATGAATGAATGGCAGTGAAGAAAACTAAAAATGAGAACTGTTATGATATGAATATTCATTAGTGATTTATGATTCTATTTCCGGGATTGTGTTTTTCTTTAGTTTTATAAGAATTATAATTGTTATTACTTTGAGCATAGTTTTTTCCGTGTGTTCCCATACTTTTCCGATGTTGTTAATTCGTCCCAGTCCACAGCTACTACGCAGAGAGCAGACGAGACCACCGCTATCAGGTACAGATGGCATTCTGCTTTTATTTGTTGATATGGCAATGGATTTCCGTAATAATGGAGTAATCGCAGGTAGAAATTGTATATACCCAGCTAGCACAGGGGATATCGTTTCCCAGATATGAAGGGGATATATAACGGAAAAGGTGCTCTTCGGATTTCAGGGACGGATATCATGGAGAAAACATGTCAGCGACTTATCCGTGATCATAATAATGGATCCACTCGGAAGTATAGAAGTAGTTAAATATTAATATTGTAATTTAATCAATTGATTAAATTACACTGTTAATTATTTAGCGAGAGATTACTCTCAGGAAGGACTAAATTCTTTCTGGTGTATTATATCTAATGCGGGCTTGAGCTACACGGTAGCAGACATTTGGCGAAATTTAGCTCGCTCTCTCGGCCAATTCCGGAAAAACATGCGAAAAAAAAAGAAACTCCATGCCATGTGAAAATTGCCATCTTTGGAGCCCGTCTTACTTTGGTAATAAATCTGTGCTCGCTTCCTTGTTTCGCTCATTTCATTATTCCTGCTGCAATGGTAAATATTCAGATGCCGAGAAGAATCCAACAACCTAGTTCAACGAATATACATCGCAACCAGCTTCTTGTACGAGACAATAAGGTAAGGTAACATTAATCTTGCTTTTTTAAAATTTTTAGTCATTGTCATTTAATTTTTGTATCTGCCGGTGTATCGCTATTTTGTACTAGTACCTATCTTTTTGACCATATTATTACAGAATGGAAAACAATTGTTAATTTAAAGGTAATAATCTTTAATATTATGACGTGGCTTGAATTAACTTAGGTGCGAAATGATATTATTGACACAGTTTTCTGTTTGGCAACTCATGTTCAGCCCCATTTATTCTGGATAATATTATCATATGTGGCATACAGTTGGGTAATCGTTACGATTTATTAACTGGTGCTTTGGGGAATGAACATTTATGGCGTTATCGGTGATCATTAATGGTCGTGCCTAATACATTTCTTATGAGTAGTGAGTGACATCGGATAAATATACATACACACGACGGTGGTTATACATGTAAGGGATTCATTCACCTAAATAAGATAACAGTTTTGCTGTGTATATTAATTAGCTGTTAATTTTTAGACGTTGTCTGTTGATGTTTCATTGACTTATCATTTTGTGAAAAAAATTTCCCGAGAATATTTCACTTTTACTACATATCAAAATATTGCACAAAAGTCAGTTATTAGGGCGTAAACATTTAGAATAAGTAATTGGAAGGCAACGATAAGCTAATGTAATGGCATTATGGTAATACTATTAATTTAGTGGCTGATTCGTTTTTAAAAAGTTCCTTTCACCTTAGACATAGCATTAAATTTATTTTTGTAGTGTTTGAATTTGGAAAATTGTGGTTTATTTAGAGTTGTTTGTTTTCAATAGAATATGGTGAATTAATATTCGAAAATTACGTGTCTACCCTTCATTTTTAAACGGTTAAGTAACTGAATATTCTTTTATTTACCAAGGTGCAGTGAAGACCAATGCATCCCAGCTTTACCTCATCACAGCTAATCGGAGTTTAGGAGAGTTGTTATGGTTGGCAATGTTGAGGGGAGAATCCAGGAAAAAACTACTACCTATAAAAATTTCTTTCTCAAGTTTTTGAATAAATGTTTTCACCTATATCTCCTTGTTATTATCCACTCTGTTTTTTCCAGGGCTTGGTGCACCTTTACATTATTACAGGGACTTCTCGATATGCTCATCAAAATTGTAGTTCAATTGGTATTCCTTTGGTGGGTGGTTGTTTTCGCAGTAATATTTCTTAAATGAGTTGTTACTTATTTGATATTTTTTGGTAATGGGGGTTTTAGTAGGAATTTAAGAGTTGTGTCTGCATCAAATATATCGAGTAGAAGCCGTATATCGAATATTACTAGTGCGATATCGCAGACGATAGGTGTTCGATACAATTGCTCCAGGAATATGATCGATATATATCGTTTTCGTCGATCATTTGTTGTTCTGGTTTTCACCGCTAGGCGGCGCCTATACCATACTACGGAAACCATATCCCTTCAAAGGCGGAAACTCATCCCATATTTTTCCGTTGGTTCTCCCCTTCATATCCGGATATATTTTCCCTTGCCGGATATGATATCCCTCGAATACTTGGATAGTATTATGAAATGGATGGGATATATATCCCCTTGTGCTAGCTGGGTATTTCTGCAATTATTTCAGTTGGATTTATTTTGAACAGATGCCATTTTTATAGCTGGGTGATGCAATCGTATGTAACTGTGAGATGGTACGAGAAAAAGATCCACTGTATAAAGAGGCTGTGCATTTATGCACAACCCAATGAACATCATGACAATATTAACACGTATTTCAATTAATTAATGATAAAGACGTACACATAATTTAGGCACAGCATTTCTATTAAAGAACGTGCATTCATGTTATGACAAAATGATGCAGACTCAGGGAAAAAAGATTTTTTTGATAGAAATAATTTTTTCCTTCACAAGCCTGCCCGAAAATAGGGGTGCGCGGGATACACGATGGCGCGGCTTACACGATTAAATACGCATAGCTGGGCAGAAAAGCGTTAATCCGTTAATCGTTAATTAACGAAGTTAACATATTGCTTAACGATTTAACTATCGGTTCAGTAAAAACATATTCCCTGTTCAATGAGTAATTACTAACGTTTCAATAGGCATAGCTGGGCAGAAAAGCGTTAATCCATTAATCGTTAATTAACGAAGTTAACATATTGCTTAACGATTTAACTTTTAAGTTAAATCCAAAAACTATTAACGGTCTTATTAACTTCCGTTAACTTTTAATTCCGTTAATTTAAGTCCGTTAGTTTTGTTCAGAGCCATCTGGATTGCCATGTAATAACTTGTTGAAGGAGTTGTGTTGAGAATTCAATCTAGAAAACTCAGTGTTTGCACTGCAATCAGACTTTTACGTAACTTTTACAGACATGAAAAGACGTATGCATCTAAATACGTTCAATTTGAAGAAAAAGTAAAGGCAGGATTAACTCGTGGGAAACCGAAAACCTAAGGCTTCTTCAAGAGCTGTGGAATCTTCTTATGTCAATAGGACTGGCAATAGTTTTTTCACCATCTAATGGCACAAAACTACGCCAGCAAAATATTGGTGAGTCTTTTGGTATCGCAGCTACCGGTGGCGGCGTATCCCAAGGTTTCTATTTCCACAATCAAATACAAACAGCGTCAGGTCCAACTTTACTGACGGAAACGGTATATTTCTATGAAACTCCATACCTCATGTGTATAAGTCTACATTACCTAAGCTATACTGTTTATTAAGTATTTTTGACCACGAAATTCTTATTACATTCATTGACATTAAAAATATCTAAATGTTAAGTGGCATATAATTCAAAATTGCCTACAACTTCATACAGATTTTTAACTTTAACGGATAACTTTAACCCGCGTTACATTTTCATCAAGATAACGATTTAACGATTAACGAAGTTAACTTTTTGAGTAGCTTTTAACGCATTAACGAAGTTAATTTTTGGATTAACTTTGCCCAGCTATGTAAATACGGCATGTCGGTATGAATGGGCAATGAATGAATTCTTTTCTCTTTGATGAAGGAAACCACAAGGATCTTGGGAGAAGCGTTGAAGATTATGCCCACTTTCATGTTGAAGTGGCCGCTACTGCACAGACTGGCGGAGAAGACATCTCCGGAACCAGAACAGTTGAGGACTGATCATGAGGTGATGCCCGAGGAAGAAGGGTTGGACTTGATCTTGAGCGATGAGGCCGAATTCTTTAGGGAAGCGTTGAAGATCGTGCCTCGCTTATTGTTGAAATTGCCCCTGGTGCACAGGGGGGTGGATGTGGCGTCGTGGCAACCGAAACGGGTGAGGACCCACCTCTTGGACCACCAGGCAAAGCTCAGGGAGGAAGTGAGGAAGTCGGTGCTGAGCTGGAAGACTGAGGAATCCGTCAGAGCTTTCGAGAAGCAGATTAAACTGTACGACTTGCAGCTGATGAAGTTGGTGGGCAGGGTGAACTTATTGGTCGGAGAAGTCCGGATGATCAAGGATTTTGTGGTCGACCTGCTTCAAATGTCGGCATGGAGCAGGAAAGATTGTATGCCAGTGACAGAGCTGTTGTCTGCAGTAAGCAAGTAAGTACGTTAATGGCGATATCATACAACATACACAAAATGTTATATACAGTAGACCTCTTTTTTACAAACCTCTAATTTTCGAAATGACACCAATTTACGAACCGTTCCGCCGGTCCCGATCTTTGTATATAGGAAAACTGTAGCCCTGCCCCCTTTCTCGTTTGTGGTTACCTTACCGTTTAAAATCTTCTGACTAGCTCAGTTGTCTTACCTTCCACACACACTCTTATGTAGGTACATATATTTATTACACATATAATTCAATACCCTTCATTTACTGGTCAGGGCAAATTAAACAAAAAAACTATTTATATTTTTCATGCAAAAACATCTATATATTTAATTCCTTTGAGTTTAGAGATTGGGCCCAATTTACAAATTCATATTAGTGCTTATTCTAATCAATAGTCTTAAAGAAATCATTGTACGTAATTAGGCAGTGGGCTGTTTCTTTAAATAAATTGTGGTAATGTTCAATTAATTTCCACTTATCTTTAAATAAATTGTGGCAATGTTTAATTAATTTCCACTTATCTTTAAATAAATTGTGGCAATTTTCAATTAATTTCCACTTATCTTTAAATAAATTTTGGCAATGTTCAATTAATTTCCACTTATCTTTAAATAAATTGTGGCAATGTTCAATTAATTTCCACTTATCTTTAAATAAATTGTGGCAATGTTCAATTAATTTCCACTTATCTTTAAATAAATTTTGGCAATGTTCAATTAATTTCCACTTATCGTTAAATAAATTGTGGCAATGTACAATTAATTTCCACTTATCTTTAAATAAATTGTGGCAATGTTCAATTAATTTCCACTTATCTTTAAATAAATTGTGGCAATGTTCAATTAATTTCCACTTATATTTAAATAAATTGTGGCAATGTTCAATTAATTTCCACTTATCTTTAAATAAATTGTGGCAATGTTCAATTAATTTCCACTTATCTTTAAATAAATTGTGGCAATGTTCAATTAATTTCCATTTATCTTTATATAAATTTTGGCAATGTTCAATTAATTTCCACTTATCTTTAAATAAATTGTGGCAATGTTCAATTAATTTCCACTTATCTTTAAATAAATTGTGGCAATGTTCAATTAATTTCCACTTATCTTTAAATAAATTGTGGCAAAGTTCAATTAATTTCCACTTATCTTTAAATAAATTGTGGCAATGTTCAATTAATTTCCACTTATCTTTAAATAAATTGTGGCAAAGTTCAATTAATTTCCACTTATCTTTAAATAAATTGAGACATTGTTCAATTAATTTCCACTTATCTTTAAATAAATTTTGGCAATGTTCAATTAATTTCCACTTATCTTTAAATAAATTGTGGCAATGTTTAATTAATTTCCACTTATCTTTAAATAAATTGTGGCAATGTTCAATTAATTTCCACTTATCTTTAAATAAATTGTGACATTGTTCAATTAATTTCCACTTATCTTTAAATAAATTGTGGCAATGTTCAATTAATTTCCACTTATCTTTGAATAAATTGTGGCAATGTTCAATTAATTTCAACTTATCTTTAAATAAATTTTGGCAATGTTCAATTAATTTCCACTTATCTTTAAAAAAATTGTGGCAATGTTCAATTAATTTCTACTTATCTTTAAATAAATTGTGGCAATGTTCAATTAATTTCCACTTATCTTTAAATAAATTGTGGCAATGTTCAATTAATTTCCACTTATCTTTAAATAAATTGTGGCAATGTTCAATTAATTTCCATTTATCTTTATATAAATTTTGGCAATGTCAATTAATTTCCACTTATCTTTAAATAAATTGTGGCAATGTTCAATTCATTTCCACTTATCTTTAAATAAATTGTGGCAATGTTCAATTAATTTCCACTTATATTTAAATAAATTTTGGCAATGTTCAATTAATTTCCACTTATCTTTAAATAAATGTGACAATGTTCAATTAATTTCCACTTATCTTTAAATAAATTGTGGCAATTTTCAATTAATTTCAACTTATCTTTAAATAAATTGTGGCAATGTTCAATTAATTCCCACTTATCTTTAAATAAAATGTGGCAATGTTCAATTAATTTCCACTTATCTTTAAATAAATTGTGGCAATGTTCAATTAATTTCAACTTATCTTTAAATAAATTTTGGCAATGTTCAATTAATTTCCACTTATCTTTAAATAAATTGTGGCAATGTTCAATTAATTTCCACATATCTTTAAATAAATTGTGGCAATGTTCAATTAATTTCCACTTATCTTTAAATAAATTGTGGCAATGTTCAATTAATTTCCATTTATCTTTATATAAATTTTGGCAATGTTCAATTAATTTCCACTTATCTTTAAATAAATTGTGGCAATGTTCAATTAATTTCCACTTATCTTTAAATAAATTGTGGCAATGTTCAATTAATTTCCACTTATCTTTAAATAAATTGTGACAATGTTCAATTAATTTCCACTTATCTTTAAATAAATTGTGGCAATGTTCAATTAATTTCCACTTATCTTTAAATAAATTTTGGCAATGTTCAATTAGTTTCCACTTATCTTTAAATAAATTTTGGCAATGTTCAATTAATTTCCACTTATCTTTAAATAAATGTGACAATGTTCAATTAATTTCCACTTATCTTTAAATAAATTGTGGCAATTTTCAATTAATTTCCACTTATCTTTAAATAAATTGTGGCAATGTTCAATTAATTTCCATTTATCTTTATATAAATGTTGGCAATGTTCAATTAATTTCCACTTATCTTTAAATAAATTGTGGCAATGTTCAATTAATTTCCACTTATCTTTAAATAAATTTTGGCAATGTTCAATTAATTTCCACTTATCTTTAAATAAATTGTGGCAATGTTCAATTAATTCCCACTTATCTTTAAATAAATTGTGGCAATGTTCAATTAATTTCCACTTATCTTTAAATAAATTGTGGCAAAGTTCAATTAATTTCCACTTATCTTTAAATAAATTGTGGCAATGTTCAATTAATTCCCACTTATCTTTAAATAAATTGTGGCAATGTTCAATTAATTCCCACTTATCTTTAAATAAATTGTGGCAATGTTCAATTAATTCCCACTTATCTTTAAATAAATTGTGGCAATGTTCAATTAATTTCCACTTATCTTTAAATAAATTGTGGCAATGTTCAATTAATTCCCACTTATCTTTAAATAAATTGTGGCAATGTTCAATTAATTTCCACTTATCTTTAAATAAATTGTGGCAATGTTCAATTAATTTCCACTTATATTTAAATAAATTGTGGCAATGTTCAATTAATTTCCACTTATCTTTAAATAAATTGTGGCAATGTTCAATTAATTTCCACTTATCTTTAAATAAATTGTGGCAATGTTCAATTAATTTCCATTTATCTTTATATAAATTTTGGCAATGTTCAATTAATTTCCACTTATCTTTAAATAAATTGTGGCAATGTTCAATTAATTTCCACTTATCTTTAAATAAATTGTGGCAATGTTCAATTAATTTCCACTTATCTTTAAATAAATTGTGGCAAAGTTCAATTAATTTCCACTTATCTTTAAATAAATTGTGGCAATGTTCAATTAATTTCCACTTATCTTTAAATAAATTGTGGCAAAGTTCAATTAATTTCCACTTATCTTTAAATAAATTGAGACATTGTTCAATTAATTTCCACTTATCTTTAAATAAATTTTGGCAATGTTCAATTAATTTCCACTTATCTTTAAATAAATTGTGGCAATGTTTAATTAATTTCCACTTATCTTTAAATAAATTGTGGCAATGTTCAATTAATTTCCACTTATCTTTAAATAAATTGTGACATTGTTCAATTAATTTCCACTTATCTTTAAATAAATTGTGGCAATGTTCAATTAATTTCCACTTATCTTTAAATAAATTGTGGCAATGTTCAATTAATTTCAACTTATCTTTAAATAAATTTTGGCAATGTTCAATTAATTTCCACTTATCTTTAAATAAATTGTGGCAATGTTCAATTAATTTCTACTTATCTTTAAATAAATTGTGGCAATGTTCAATTAATTTCCACTTATCTTTAAATAAATTGTGGCAATGTTCAATTAATTTCCACTTATCTTTAAATAAATTGTGGCAATGTTCAATTAATTTCCATTTATCTTTATATAAATTTTGGCAATGTCAATTAATTTCCACTTATCTTTAAATAAATTGTGGCAATGTTCAATTCATTTCCACTTATCTTTAAATAAATTGTGGCAATGTTCAATTAATTTCCACTTATATTTAAATAAATTTTGGCAATGTTCAATTAATTTCCACTTATCTTTAAATAAATGTGACAATGTTCAATTAATTTCCACTTATCTTTAAATAAATTGTGGCAATTTTCAATTAATTTCAACTTATCTTTAAATAAATTGTGGCAATGTTCAATTAATTCCCACTTATCTTTAAATAAAATGTGGCAATGTTCAATTAATTTCCACTTATCTTTAAATAAATTGTGGCAATGTTCAATTAATTTCAACTTATCTTTAAATAAATTTTGGCAATGTTCAATTAATTTCCACTTATCTTTAAATAAATTTTGGCAATGTTCAATTAATTTCCACTTATCTTTAAATAAATTGTGGCAATGTTCAATTAATTTCCACTTATCTTTAAATAAATTGTGGCAATGTTCAATTAATTTCCACTTATCTTTAAATAAATTGTGGCAATGTTCAATTAATTTCCATTTATCTTTATATAAATTTTGGCAATGTTCAATTAATTTCCACTTATCTTTAAATAAATTGTGGCAATGTTCAATTAATTTCCACTTATCTTTAAATAAATTGTGGCAATGTTCAATTAATTTCCACTTATCTTTAAATAAATTGTGACAATGTTCAATTAATTTCCACTTATCTTTAAATAAATTGTGGCAATGTTCAATTAATTTCCACTTATCTTTAAATAAATTTTGGCAATGTTCAATTAGTTTCCACTTATCTTTAAATAAATTTTGGCAATGTTCAATTAATTTCCACTTATCTTTAAATAAATGTGACAATGTTCAATTAATTTCCACTTATCTTTAAATAAATTGTGGCAATTTTCAATTAATTTCCACTTATCTTTAAATAAATTGTGGCAATGTTCAATTAATTTCCATTTATCTTTATATAAATTTTGGCAATGTTCAATTAATTTCCACTTATCTTTAAATAAATTGTGGCAATGTTCAATTAATTTCCACTTATCTTTAAATAAATTTTGGCAATGTTCAATTAATTTCCACTTATCTTTAAATAAATTGTGGCAATGTTCAATTAATTCCCACTTATCTTTAAATAAATTGTGGCAATGTTCAATTAATTTCCACTTATCTTTAAATAAATTGTGGCAAAGTTCAATTAATTTCCACTTATCTTTAAATAAATTGTGGCAATGTTCAATTAATTCCCACTTATCTTTAAATAAATTGTGGCAATGTTCAATTAATTCCCACTTATCTTTAAATAAATTGTGGCAATGTTCAATTAATTCCCACTTATCTTTAAATAAATTGTGGCAATGTTCAATTAATTCCCACTTATCTTTAAATAAATTGTGGCAATGTTCAATTAATTTCCACTTATCTTTAAATAAATTGTGGCAATGTTCAATTAATTCCCACTTATCTTTAAATAAATTGTGGCAAAGTTCAATTAATTTCCACTTATCTTTAAATAAATTGTGGCAATGTTCAATTAATTCCCACTTATCTTTAAATAAATTGTGGCAATGTTCAATTAATTTCCACTTATCTTTAAATAAATTGTGGCAAAGTTCAATTAATTTCCACTTATCTTTAAATAAATTGTGGCAATGTTCAATTAATTTCCACTTATCTTTAAATAAATTTTGGCAATGTTCAATTAATTTCCACTTATCTTTAAATAAATTGTGGCAATGTTCAATTAATTCCCACTTATCTTTAAATAAATTGTGGCAATGTTCAATTAATTTCCACTTATCTTTAAATAAATTGTGGCAATGTTCAATTAATTTCCACTTATCTTTAAATAAATTTTGGCAATGTTCAATAAATTTCCACTTATCTTTAAATAAATTTTGGCAATGTTCAATTAATTTCCACTTATCTTTAAATAAATTGTGGCAATGTTCAATTAATTTCCACTTATCTTTAAATAAATTGTGGCAATGTTCAATTAATTTCCACTTATCTTTAAATAAATTGTGGCAATGTTCAATTAATTTCCACTTATCTTTAAATAAATTGTGGCAATGTTCAATTAATTTCCATTTATCTTTATATAAATTTTGGCAATGTTCAATTAATTTCCACTTATCTTTAAATAAATTGTGGCAATGTTCAATTAATTTCCACTTATCTTTAAATAAATTGTGGCAATGTTCAATTAATTTCCATTTATCTTTATATAAATTGTGGCAATGTTCAATTAATTTCCACTTATCTTTAAATAAATTGTGGCAATGTTCAATTAATTTCCACTTATCTTTAAATAAATTGTGGCAATGTTCAATTAATTTCCACTTATCTTTAAATAAATTGTGGCAATGTTCAATTAATTTCCATTTATCTTTATATAAATTTTGGCAATGTTCAATTAATTTCCACTTATCTTTAAATAAATTTTGGCAATGTTCAATTAATTTCCACTTATCTTTAAATAAATTGTGGCAATGTACAATTAATTTCCACTTATCTTTAAATAAATTGTGGCAATGTTCAATTAATTCCCACTTATCTTTAAATAAATTGTGGCAATGTTCAATTAATTCCCACTTATCTTTAAATAAATTGTGGCAATGTTCAATTAATTTCCACTTATCTTTAAATAAATTGTGGCAATGTTCAATTAATTTCCACTTATCTTTAAATAAATTTTGGCAATGTTCAATTAATTTCCACTTATCTTTAAATAAATTTTGGCAATGTTCAATTAATTTCCACTTATCTTTAAATAAATTGTGGCAATGTTCAATTATTTCCCACTTATCTTTAAATAAATTGTGGCAATGTTCAATTAATTTCCACTTATCTTTAAATAAATTGTGGCAATGTTCAATTAATTTCAACTTATCTTTAAATAAATTTTGGCAATGTTCAATTAACTTCCACTTATCTTTAAATAAATTTTGGCAATGTTCAATTAATTTCCACTTATCTTTAAATAAATTGTGGCAATGTTCAATTAATTTCCACTTATCTTTAAATAAATTGTGGCAATGTTCAATTAATTTCCACTTATCTTTAAATAAATTGTGGCAATGTTCAATTAATTTCCACTTATCTTTAAATAAATTGTGGCAATGTTCAATTAATTTCCACTTATCTTTAAATAAATTGTGACAATGTTCAATTAATTTCCACTTATCTTTAAATAAATTGTGGCAATGTTCAATTAATTTCCACTTATCTTTAAATAAATTTTGGCAATGTTCAATTAGTTTCCACTTATCTTTAAATAAATTTTGGCAATGTTCAATTAATTTCCACTTATCTTTAAATAAATGTGACAATGTTCAATTAATTTCCACTTATCTTTAAATAAATTGTGACAATGTTCAATTAATTTCCACTTATCGTGGCTACTCGTTTAGTTGGGCTGCTGGACCGCGACGTTGGGCTGGCGTGCGCCTTCCCATAGGGTTTCCTCGTGACGCCTCCTCGGGCCCGCTCTTTCCTCCGCCGTCGTCCCTTTCTCCGGCGTCCGCCGTATAATCAGCCTGTCCCCACCGATATGTCCTCCTCAAAGGTTCCCCAGCCTGCTCTCCAGACGCGTATGTCTCGTACACCTTAGCTCTCGATTCTCTTCGCATCCTTTTCCTCACGTTCTGCGTCGCATCCTCCCCACTGTCCTCTCTCGCGGCCGCGTAACTACTCACGCTGTTTACTTTCATTATTGCCCATCCTTACGTTCGTTTTCTCATCTATTATTTCGCCGGGCGTAATGCCAAACCCCCAGCATTTGACCGATAACCTATTGTTATTCGTGCCGCGGGTGCTGCCAACCCATGGTGTTTAACCCGTAGGTTTACAAAAACAATTTAAAATGATCTCTATTTTACAAAACCTCGATTTTACTGATTTACGAAGTGAGAGGCCGGTCCCTAGGAGTGATTGACCTCTGTTTTACGAAGTTTTTGAAATGATTTTTAGCACTGAACTCAGTACAATGGAATAACGATCGCTGTATGCCGCGACAGGAGCAGCTGAAGCTAGATCGGTCATGTTGAGACGGCCCTCGGTCCAAGTATTTCATATGGGAAATGTGGAAAAATCGAATGCGAGCATAGTGCTTTTTGAAGTGCTTAAACTGTAGCAAAAATCCCAGAGACTGATCATCCAAATCGCAATTCAATCCTAACTATATGATCCAAGAAAAAAATGTTCAAAGACGCATGCCACGATGCCTACTTCTCGAAAACAATGCCCCAGTTCATAAAATAATCGGATTAGTGCTTGGTAATTTCTATTCCTTTTCTATCATTTTGTGTATTGCGAATACCTGACTCGTCGTCACAAAGGATCCATATTTTCTCTGGAAAATAGCATTCCCGTAGGAAGTTGTTTGCTGCAGCTGTCGTTGAGCTTAGTTTCATTAAAATATACTAATTTTGCAATAATAAATTACTTATATTCAAATCTTGATGCAATTTGATTATTTAATTTTTCATTAGAAGTGTTTTATGTCGCTAGGTAAGAATTTGCGATCGCGACTTTGAGATCGCGATCACTTTCATCAGCGGCGAAATATTATTAAATGTATTTCAAACGATACGCTTTCTTCAAAAAAGGCATTTTCTGGTCTTTTCGCTAAAATATCCTGCGCTTAAAATAACGCTTAAAATACTCTGCGGGATGAGTTAATTCTCTTAAGAATTATTCCCCTTATTTTGAGATCTACCAACTGAACAGCTACAAGAACTTAATTCAGTTGCAGCAGCCAAGTTCATACCATTATAAATTTGTAGAAAAATATCCACCTGTTTTTTTTAATTCATGGCTGTTTCATTCTCTTTTACTAAAGTGAGTCTCCTAGCCTTAGAAATAATGCCTATGCTCTACAGCAAATCAATACAATTGAGGTGTAATTTTTAAATCCTTCCAATTTCTTGCAAATACACTGCACACAGAGAATTTCACGTATTATCTGTTTTTTTCCCTGAATGAGCAGATGACTATTATTTGTTATAGTAATTAGTTTGATTTCAACCCTAAGATAACTATTTGACAAGTTAAGTACAGCATAGTGTTTAATTGCATTGAAAGTACACTCGCATTCCTGTCAGCAGAGTTTTAGTAGACGTACATTTGTCTCATATCAAGCCTCTTATGTGCATGATGTGCCTCCATGGACATTGGTCCATGCTGTGCAAGGTGTTGCCAGAGCATGGGAGTGTCACCGCAAAAACTATTTCCTGCTGTTGGAGATCAGCTGGTTTTGGTGACACATCAGTTCCAGAGACAGAGGAGTTAGTGGAAGATAACCTCCAATTTGCAAACCCTCTGATTTACAAAGCTCAAATTTTTGGGTCCCTTCAACTTCGTAAAATAGATGTTCTACTGTACTACTTTCTGTTTATTCTCATTGACTCTTTTAATAATTATGTTCAGTAAATGACAAACGAATATGTTTTGTCATAAATAATTGATTTCTTTCAATGCTGCCAACCCATGGTGTTTAACCCGTAGGTTTACAAAAACAATTTAAAATGATCTCTATTTTACAAAACCTCGATTTTACTGATTTACGAAGTGAGAGGCCGGTCCCTAGGAGTGATTGACCTCTGTTTTACGAAGTTTTTGAAATAATTTTGTAGCACTGAAATCAGTACAATGTAATAACGATCGCTGTATACCGTGCCAGGAGCAGCTAAAGCCAGATAGGTCATGTTGAGAGGGCCCTCGGTCCATGTAATTCGTATGGGAAAATGTGGAAAAATCAAATGTGAGCATAGTGCTTTTTGAAGTGCTTAAACTGTACCAAAAATCCCAGGGACTGATCATCCAAATCGCAATTCAATCCTAATTATATGATCCAAGGAAAAAATGTTCAAAGATGCATGGCACGACGCCTACTTCTCGAAAACAGTGCCCCAGTTCATAAAATAATCAGGTTAGTTCTAGGTAATTTCTATTCCTTTTCTATCATTTTGTGTATTTCGAATACCTAACTCGTCATCACAAAGGATCCATATTTTCTCTGGAATTATTTAAAATTACCTTTAAGGTAGCCGCCGCAATCCCAATTCAGAACTTTGTTCAGCCTTTGACTTGAAACTAGCATTCCCGTAGGAAGTTGATTGCTGCAGCTGTCGTGGAGCTTAGTTTCATTAAAAAATACTAATTTTGCAATAGTTAATTACTTATATTCAAATATTGATGCAATTTGATTATTTAATTTTTCATTAGAAGTGTTTTACGTCGTTAGGTAAGAATTTGCGATCGCGACTTATAGCTTTCTGTAGCCGCGAGTAAATAGTTCTCGTAAATCACCACTAGATGTCAGCACTGTAGTACGCATCTTAAAAAAGAGGGAATTTCAAATTAACTGAGTGAATTTCTAAGATTGACTTTCATCAGCGGCGAAATATTATTAAATTTATTTGAAATGATACGTTTCTTCAAAAAGCAATATTATGGTCTTTTCACTGAAATATACTGGGTCAGTTGGAACTTAGTTTTGAAATTTCCTAGTTAAAATGCATCCCTGGCTTTCCCATGCTAAAATGGCTTCTTTAAACACAAATCGACTAGCACTTAATATACCCCTTTCGTTAATTAATGCATAACTGCATATGCTTAAAATACTCTGCCGGATGAGTTAATTCTCTTATGAGTTATTCCCCTTATTTTGAGATCTACCAACTGAACAGCTACAAGAACGTAATTCAGTTGCAGCAGCCAAGTTCATACCATTATAAATTTGTATAAAAATATTCACCTGTTTTTTTTTATTCATGGCTGTTTCATTCTCTTTTACTAAAGTGAGTCTCCTAGCCTTAGGAATAATGCTTATGCTATACAGCGAATCAATATATTTGAGGTGTAATTTTTAAATCCTTTCAATTTCTTGCAAATACACTGCACACGTAGAATTTCACGTAATATCTGTTTTTTCCCCTGAATGAGCAGATGACTATTATTTGTTATAGTAATTAGTTTGATTTCAACCCTAACATAATTATTTGACAGGTTAAGTACCACATAGTGTTTAATTGCATTGAAAGTATACTCGCGTTCTTGTCAGCAGAGTTTTAGTAGACGTACATTTGTCGCAGATCAAGCCCCTTATGTGCATGATGTGCCTCCATGGACATTGCTCCATGCTGTGCGAGGTGTTGCCAGAGTATGGGAGTGTCACCGAAAAAACTATTTCCAACTGTTGGAGACAGCTGGTTCCGGAGACAGAGGAGTTAGTGGAAGATAACCTCCAATTTACAAACCCTCTGATTTACAAAGTTCAAATTCACTAGTATTAGAAAGTACTATTAATAGTTAAATTTAATTAATTTACAGTCGCTCCTATCGATTCAACGGCCTTCCATCAGGACATGACACAAAAAGCATAAATGTGTATAAATGTACAAAGCATAACTATGAAAGTTAACTGAACAAATGAACTCACCCTTGTCTCCTTCTGCACTAAGATGCACGATGCTGACCATAAAAATCATGTCCGTAGTCCCAGAACCTTGAAAGAAGTATTAGTGACAATAGTCTCATCTACGAAAAAAAGCCAAACTATTAAGCAAACAATTCCTAAGAGAAATGTGTATATTTTCAGTGATGCCGTGAGCGAACATTCTCTGCTCAATAATATTATATGAACACATATTATCAGTATTCTGTTCAAAGCATACCTCCTAGAATGAGGATTTTCACATCGAAAAATCCATCCATTCCTTTTGCTTCATCATAGTTTTCCTTCTCATTTAATCCTGGGACGAAGTCCAAAAAAACTTCCTTTTTCATGGTCCACACATTTTGTGTTGCCCCGTTCACACTACTAGGGTAGAATGATAGTTAATATGGCGGCTAAAACTAACCTGCGTTCACACGGCCTACCCAAAACCATCGTAAAGACTCCTGTGACATCTATTGGAGAGTGAAATTAAGTCAAAATAACAATGGAGGGTAGGATAGCGGAAGGACTTTGTCTTGCAAAGATTGGAAGCGTATTTTAACTTATGTGCAAATTAGATGCAGTTATTTTATAGAAAATTATCAATGTAGTATCCTAGATCCCTTTTTATAAATGAACCAAAATATTCTTCTTAAATTACTTCCTCATGATTGACAGTGGGTCGCATCTCCGAGATACGGATTCTGTGTTAGTTACTTTGCTAAACATCAATTTTAAATATAAAATTGAATGCAATTAACATTTGCTTTGAATAACTCCAAAGTAATACGTTAAAAATATGTAAAGGTTGTACAACGATGAACGCCCTCCATGACTTTAATTTCCAGATATTTAAGACATTCAACCTTTACCTCTTTTTCCTCGCATATTTCAACTAATACCTTTACACTTTAAAATTATTAACGTTTCCTTGCCTGTATTTCTATTCGTTTAGCTTATATACAGGCATCACGCACCAAGAAATGCAATCAACCATGGAACGCCATGCTACGAAATGATTAATTGTTCACCTCTCAATAAGTTATCGCTCGTGTTAACCCATTTCGTAGGCAAGTTCATGTATCCAAATAGAATACATACAAGTATACATAATGAATTTGTTGCTCTTATCAATATTTAGTATTTTTAAATCCGATATCCCAAGTTTACCATATTCTGCTGTTTGTGAAAGGAGCTATTTAAGGGAATAATGCTGAAAATAGTTTTAATGCCGTCCTAAGGAGTGAATACGTAAAAAATAACACGAGTCAAATTTCCTGTGAAAGTTTGCAACTTCTTAGTTACTTAATTTCTGCATGTATATTTTCTTCACGGCAAGTTAATCACATACAATAAATATATAAGCGTACGTACTCAGGATTCAGGGGTAAAGCAAACTATTTAAAACCATTATTGAACAACCGAATCAGTGGAACGTGGTAATACAACTACTAAAATATATTACAGTGTGATTAAATAAATATCGTTGTAACTAAGAATCATTTCCAATCCATATCGTGCGATCCGGTCACTTCGTCTTCAAGCACTCTACGTTCATTTCCACTTCCATTTTCAAAACAAACCTTCTTTCTACCCACATTTCTACCAACTTGCGTTCACACGTCCTTAAAATACCAGTAACTAGCGCCAACTATAGTAACTCAATAATGGTAGAAAAGTTTACTAGGTTTAGCGGCAACCTGCGTTCACACGGCCATTTTCCAACTATGGTAAGCCTTACCATAGTAAAAAGCTAGTAGTGTGAACGGGGCATGTAGGTGTTGAATATCTTCAATGTACCACAGATCACTTGCCTTTTATCAGTCAACTGTTTTAACCACATGAGATGGCTTTCCGCTGCAGCAACCAAAACTGAACACAATAATCCGAAATGGATGCTTTCACGTGCTGCATTTAGGTGAAGTTAGCATCTTAATTCGAAATAGGGTTGTCAAGTAATCAGAGTTGTAATTTTTTAACCATTTATTCACATTTTAAAATTGCATCAATACTTATTTTCTGCTTTATTTCCATATTTATTTAATCGTACTATTGTATGAATGAGTTTCAATCTATCAAATGCTTAAGCAGTAGGAGGTGGGAGGGCTTAGTTTTTGTAAACGTCCGGGTTCATGCAGAATATTTCAAGCCTGCCGCGTGAACGGCCGTGAAGTTCACATTAATTGCCATGGGAAAAAATTCACCTGGACCGGAACCACTGACCTTTGGCTTTCCGGGCCACAGCGCAGACCACTACGCTACCCAGGATCCCTAATTCGCATGGCAATTTTACCAAGATTCAAGGTATTAGATTTTGAGCCCTTGCGGTCCATCAAGGATGGCAATGCAAGGGAGAAGAGGGCTTCATGGAAGCCACAACCAAAAGTAAACCCCAGCGCTAAGTGCCACGCTTGGCTGGTAAATGTAGGATATTCCAAGCCTGCCGCTTGAATGGCGGTGAAATTCACATTAATTGCCATGTGAATAAAAATTACCTGGGCTGGGAATCAAACCACGGACCTTTGGATTTGCAGACCTGACCGAACCACAATACTGGTATACACTCTATATGCCCCGAGTATACGTATATATGGATACGCATATGATCTATGGATAGTGGTATATGCATACCTTGTGTATACGAGTTTGCTATGGTATACATATAGTATACCAGTATATGCTCTGTATGTCCCAGAGTACGCGTGTACCAAATTTTGTGTACTGTTGGGGATCTTGGCACCCTAACCGTTTTAAGGTAACATAGCAAGCTTACTATGAGTTAGAAGGTTACAAGGCATTCAAGTAAAGTGCCTCTTTGCTTGAGATAATACTTGTGTGATTTTGAGTTAAAACTTGTGTAACTGTTAGATAAAAACTGTGTCACTTTGAGATAAAACTTGTATAACTTTGGTGTAGAAGTAGTGGAACTTTGAGATAAAATTTGTGTGACTTTGAGTTAAAACTTGTGTAACAGTTAGATAAAAACTGTGTCACTTTCAGATGAAACTTTTACAACTTTGGTGTAATACAGGTGGAACTTTGAGATAAAATTTGTGCCACTGATATAAAACTTGTATAACTTTGGTGTAAATCTAGTGGAACTTTGAGATAAAATTTGTGTGATTTTGATTAAAACTTATGTAACTTTTAGATAAAAACTGTCATTTTGAGATAAAACTTGTATAACTTTGGTATAAAACTAGTGGAACTTTGAGATAAAATTTGTGTAACTTTGAGATGGAGCGTAAAGTGTACGCTTTTTGGGCTCTGCATCTGACTAAAGTCTCACGTATTATTTCTTTCATGCCAGTGCTCGGTGCGAGAGCGATGGGGTGAAGATACGAGGGGACTGCATCGCAGATTTGATTCGCAGGACAGAGTTGCTGAAGAGGAATAAGGAGAACGTCTCCAGGGTGGAGGAAATTTATGAGAAGCTCTACGACGGAAGTCTGCTGACCCGCTGTCTTTTGAGATACCTCCAGCTCAAAGCCGACGTACAGTTTGTCATCGATTTTGATTCGTACCACGTTGGGGATTTGAAGAGCTGCTGTGTCGATGTGATGGAGAGGCGATGTAAAGGGAGTTCTCTGTACTCATATGCCGACACTAAGGAGAAGGTAGTCTATTTGGGAGGGAAGGTCAGCTCCAGCTGGTCGGTGGACAGAGTGATCGGTCAGTACGCCATGTCGTTGGCGCAGATGTGCTTCGCCCTTGCGTTTGACTATTCGGGTCTGCCCTATCACCGTGATTGTAGTCTAGGCTTTCACAAGTTGCTTAGGGCCCTCGGCGAAACAAAAGAAGGCTGGAGGGTGGAGGACAATCGCTTTGATGGCCAAGTCAGGGATTGGGTGAAGGGTGGATGGGATCTCGAGAAGCAAGTGCGTCTGGTAGCTGCTGTTCCGGGGATGGTGGCCACCTTCGGCTCGATCGATGGCATATTGAGGGCCAGGCGCAAGATGCGCGCACTCACCGAATACTATGAAGAATACGTGGTGCCAGCCCTGTTCTACGAGGACAAGGTAACTAACCCATTTGTTGATCTATGTTAACTGGTTCAGTTCGAACCTGGTGAAAAAGCACCAAATGGAGAGTTTCAACATAGGCTATAGTTTCCTATTATTTATTTATTATTTATTTATTATTTATTTATGATTTATTATTATTTTTATTATTTTTTAATTTTTTTATTATTAATATATTATTTGTTTATTTTTTATATATTATTTTATTATATTTTATTGTTTATTATTTATTTATCATTTATTTATTTGTTATTTATTTATTTGTAATTTATTGATTGATTTATTATTTATTTGTTATTTATTTGTTTATTTATTATTTAATTATTATTTATTTATTATTTATTTATTTATTATTTATTTATTATTTATTTATTATTTATTTATTATTTATTTATTATTTATTTATTATTTATTTATTATTTATTTATTATTTATTTATTATTTATTTATTATTTATTTATTATTTATTTATTATTTATTTATTATTTATTTATTATTTATTTATTATTTATTTATTATTTATTTATCATTTATTTATCATTTATTATTTATTTATATTTATTTATCATTTATTTATTATTTATTTATTATTTATTAATTATTTATTTATTATTTATTTATTATTATTTATAATCATATATTATTTATTTATTATCCATTTATTATTTATTGATTATACATTTATTATTTATTTATTATTCATTTATTATTCATTTATTATTTATTTATTATTTATATTTTTTATTTATCATGTATTTATTATTTAATAATAATTTATTTATTATTTATTTAACATTAATTTATCATTTATTAATCATTTATTGTTTATTTATTTCTTTATTTATTGTCATGATGGAAAGTTTATAACCTCTTTGGAATGCAAATATTTTAAACCGTTTGATTTTAAAATTCCATTAAAGTCTTTTCCTCATTAACTAATAAGCAAAAAAATACAACGGTGTGAAAACGCGATGCAAAATATTGCATGTAGGACCCTGCATTTACACCACAATTTTCCACCGAGTTCACATTTACTTTATAATGTCAAAGTGTGCGTGTGAAACTGACAATTGGTCCTTTCCCACCAATTGCATTTTCCCGTAATTTACACTTTTTTCCAGTGTTCTCTAGAAAAGTGTAAATAAAGGGTTTTACTGAAATTAAAAAGTAGACAAAATTCAACGCCGCGGAAATGCAACAAATACTATTGCATTGTGGTAAATTATGCATGTGATGTGACTCCCTTTCCTCTATCTGCCACTATTTGGCACTGCAGATACTTCCAGGCAGAATGGTGCACTCTGGTAACGCTTATTAACTAGTATAGGGGGTATATTTAATCAGTTAATTTATCATGATTAACTTTAATTTATTTATGTAAAACTATTTGAGCAGTTAATTCATTTTAGTAAGCATAACGTGAAGTTGGCCCATAGTCACACGAATTTCTTACCATGCTTCACGATAGCATAGGACTCTACGAGGACTATGCCATGGAGCCTATAAAACAACAGTCAATGCCTTTATTCAATTATTTTATTACGATTAACTTTTATTTATTTATTTAAAATTGGGTATGCATTTGCTTCTTTTAATAACCATGTTCATACCGTGATGTTGGCCCATAGCTTTAGATAGCCATAGATTACGATTAACTTTTATTTATTTATTTAAAATTATGTATGCAGTTGCTTCTTTTAAAAACCATGTTCATACCGTGATGTTGGCCCATAACTTTAGATAGCCATAGATTACGATTAACTTTTATGTATTTATTTAAAATTATGTATGCAGTTGCTTCTTTTCAAAACCATGTTCATACCGTGATTTTGGCACATAGCTTTAGATAGCCGTAGTTTACGATTAACTTTTATGTATTTATTTAAAATTATATATACAGTTGCTTCTTTTAAAAACCATGTTCATACCGTGATGTTGGCCCATAGCTTGAGATAGCCATAGATTACGATTAACTTTTATTTATTTATTTAAAATTATGTATGCAGTCGCTTCTTTTAAAAGCCATGATCATACCGTGATGTTGGCCCATAGCTTTAGATAGCCATAGATTACGATTAACTTTTATTTATTTATTTATTTACAATTATGTATGCAGTTGCTTCTTTTCAAAACCATGTTCATACCGTGATATTGGCACATAGCTTTAGATAGCCGTAGTTTACGATTAACTTTTATGTATTTATTTAAAATTATATATGCAGTTCCTTCTTTTAAAAACCATGTTCATACCGTGATGTAGGCCCATAGCTTTAGATAGCCATAAATTACGATTAACTTTTATTTATTTATTTAAAAGTATGTATGCAGTTGCTTCTTTTCAAAACCAAGTTCATACCGTGATGTTGGCCCATAGCTTTAGATAGCCGAAGATTACGATTAACTTTTATGTATTTATTTAAAATTATGTATGCATTTGCTTCTTTTAAAAACCATGTTCATACCGTGATGTTGGCCCATAGATTTAGATAGCCATAGATTACGATTAAATTTCATTTATTTATTTAAAATTATGTATGCCGTTCATTCTTTTGAAAACAATGTTTATACAGTGATTTTATCACACAGCTTTAGATAGCCGTAGATTACGATTAACTTTTATTTATATATTTATTTATTTAAAATTATGTATGCAGATGCTTCTTTTAAAAACCATGTTCATATCGTGATGTTGGCCCATAGTCCTAAACTTCACACCATGTATCGCAGCAGCAGTGGACTTCATGAGCAGGATGCCCTGGAGTCTATGAAATGTCAATTAATGCCACGTTCAACGCAAGAAACTTTCATAGCTTTGATAATTTTCGTAGGCTATTGTTAATGCGTAATCACTAGAGCTTCCGGGCTCTAAAAACAATGGTAAGTTCAGGAGACGAACATTTCCAGTATTCCTCGCAATGTAAACAATACGTAAATGTTACGCCAACAACAAGACAACGAATACCACCATTTCATAAACAATACGTAAATGTTACGTCAGCAAGAAGGCAACGCATACCCCATTTCATAAACAATACGTAAATATTACGTCAACAACAAGACAACGCATTCCACCATTTCATAAATGATACGTAAATGTTACATCAACAACAAGACAACGCATTCCACCATTTCATAAACAATACGTAAATGTTACTTCAGCTAAAAGGCAGCACTTCCATTTCTGAGCTTTTTCAAATGGTCTTAAAATTAACATTTAATTCTCCAATAAATTCAGGGTTCATACCGGTCAGGGAAGTATGTGGAAATGTCAGGGAAATAAAAATCGGGGCTAGAAGTATTGGAAATGTCAGGTAAAAACTCCAGGGGCGCAGAAAAAAAGATGGAAACCGTTGTTGAACGCTTGTTGATCGTTGCTTTCACTCGAGCAGCGAGGTGCGCATTGTGATGCTCTTCTGTCTGGGCAGCACGTGGTAGTGCCAACTTTTTAGTGCTTTTGGTCTGCTCGCCCGTTGCTTTGTTTTCGAATTTTGATGCAAATATGAACCACTTGGAGTAAATAAATTTTATTTCACAATACACCTTGCTGCATTTTTTCATAAAATCCCCACGTACAACTGTTTTGCCATTGATACAAAGCCAGGGAAATTTCAAAACAAAGGGTAGTTTCCTTCATCAAGGAAAACAGACTTCATTGATTGCGATTTGTGCCCTGCCATAAATGTATTTAATTTGCGCAAAAAGTTTGTATTGAGAAATCCCAGTTTACTAGAGACTTAAATGTTAATTTTAAGGCCATTTGAAAAGGCTCAGAAATGGCGGGGTGCGCTGCCTTCATGCTGACGTAACAGGTAGATGTAGTTTACGTTGCGAAGCATAGGAAAATTCGTCTCCTGAACTTACTGTTGTATTTCAGGGCCCCTCAGCTCTAGTGAATATTTATTAGTATTAACTAGGGATGGGTCGGTTCGGTTCTCGGTTCCACCAGTTCTTGAGCTTAGAACCGGAACCGAGGCCAAAAATAATCGGTACCGAAATAATTGGTGCGAAAACCAGTTTGAAACATGCTCACACTCCGAAAGTGGAGGCTTCACATTAAAACCTGGTGAAATAGTGTACTTAGATGCTTCAAAGTCGCGAATTATTCTAATTCAGTCTCTGAAAATGATTATTGATTACCTTATCTTACCATTGAGCAATGCAAAGTAAGTGGTAAATTAAGAATCGGAACCGAGAACCGAAGTTAAGAACCGAACCGGAACGAAAAAAAGTGGAACCGACCCATCCCTAGTATTAACCTGTGAAAACTATCAAAGTTGGAAAAGTATTCTCAGTTAAACATGGTATTATTAGTCATATTATAGGCTCAAGGACTTCCTGCTCGTTGTGTCTTCTGCTACGACGAAGCATGGCGTGAAGGTCGTGCGGCAATTGGAATACTACATGGTATGCTTGTAGAAGGAATACTAACTGATTTTAAATGAATCAACGGCATAAGTAATATTAATTAAATAAATAAAAGTTAATTATAATAAATTAACGGAATAAATACCCCTCCGATACTAGTTAATAAGCTTTAATGGAGTGCAGCGTCTACTTGGAAGCATCCGCAGCACCACCTGGTGGCAGGTAGAGGAAATAGTTTGACGTCACACGTAGGATTAACCGGCATGCAATATTTTGCCGTCGCGTTTTCGCGCCATTGATTTTTTTCACTTTTTAATTAATGAGGAAATGTGCATAACGTCATTTAAAAATGGAATGGCTTAAAACACGTACTCCAGAGGTTATAAACTTTCGATCAAGACAATAAAAAATTATTGGAATCTAACGTATTGGGACTGGAAATTGGGTAAAAGTTGTGGAAATTGAAATTGGGAGGTTGGCATGATCCCTGAAACTGGGATTTCTCAATCCAAGCCATTGTACGCCTAATGGATACGTATATGGTTGGGTACGGATGGCGATTAATGAATTATTTTTTCTTTTGTGAAGGAAACGAAGTGGATCATGGGAGAAGCATTGGAAATCACGCCTCGTTTCATGTCAAAGTTGCCCCGGTTGCCGCCACGGAGAATACTACGTGAGGATGTCTACGTGAGGACCTTGACCGTAATCACTTTAGATGCGGCCACTGGGAGTTATAGGCCAGTGATGAGACGTAAAATAAAGCAGATTAAAAGAATAAAATGAACTCATATGTGGTGCGGCATGGATTCCCAATGAATGAATTCGTTTTCATTGGTGAAGGCGTCTACCCAGCCAGCACAAATAAACATTTTACCTTCAATTTATTTGAAATTTACGTAAACACGTCGTAAACAGTGTACAAGTGGCTTACATAAACATCTAAGATGCATCTCGTAAAAATCGCGGCCACATGTCCTCATCGTGGGGTAAGCAACACAGAAGCGGTTTACCCTAATGTCCGCCATAATGCATACGTATCAAATATTTTGTTTGCCATACATATAATCCCTCACTATATATCAAATGTGCAATTAAATCCAGTGCCACCTTTAAAAATTTTCTCCTTAAATATATTGCCTGGAAGGCCTTAATTTCACCTGATTTTATATGTTCAAGTCAGGACAGTTGTGCAATGGAGCATAATATATTGACTGTAAAATCAGGAAGCCATGTAAGAAGTCTGAAGCGATTTTTGTCTATAAATAGATTTGCATGAAACTCAGTATACGTGTCTCATTAGTGATAGCTTTTGAGAAAAACAAGTTTTTAAAAAAATGCATTTTGCAATGCATTTTTCAATGCAAAAAATGCATGCAAAAAATTTTCAGGTTTGATACTTTGGTGATTTGATCCTTTTTTGTACAGGTATGTTGTACCTTATGGTACGTGAGATGCATTTCGTTATATTTTGATAAAGCATGTATATATTTTCATGTAAACTTGAATAAATAAATAGCATATAAATATAATGACTGCTAAAAAATATAAGGGTGTCACACTCGCTCAAAGATTTAAAAAAATCACATTTAAATATAACTTTCACCTCATTTTTGAATACTGCGCCATAAAACTATCGATAGTAATCGTAACATTCTTTGTTTTGCTAAGTCATATAAAATGCTTTGCTCAAGGTAGTACAGTATTCTGGGGGGTTATTTTGTAATCTCACTTTGGTGAGAATACGTCATGAAATGTCACTTTTTGGTAGTTAAACTCCGCCACCCAGGCGGCGTGACCATCTTCGGATCTCAAGTGGTGAACTACCGGTCATGTGCTGGTCTTTCAGACGATTCATCCGCTCTGATCCGTATCTTTCGACTCTTGATCCGTTTCATTATCTCCGCCTGCCATTAGTTCCCATCTCGTCTTCACAAAGAACGTGAAATGGAGCCACCATCGTTTCCACTTGAAGCAATTGAGTTGGAAATGAAAAGCAAGAACGGGAAAGATATAAAAACGATTTTAAATTGTATTTATGGAATTTGCACAACGTGAAGAACTTAAACGTTCTTAAATCACGAATTGTATATTATCAACAAATGATTTCTTGAAGAGAACACTATTGAGAAAATGAAAAATGATGAAACACTATTAACGTAAAATGTAGCGAGAAACAAATGCAAATTCCAATATTGGTATAAAGGAAATTATGGGACATGAATTATCTTGACAGGCCATCCGAATAATTAAAATGATAGGGAACAACAATTTTTCACTCACCTTCACCGTATTCCTCCATTTTTGAAGAAATCGGTTGCCATTGCCAGGCACTCGTTAGTTTATTCAAGGACAGAAGCTTCGACAATTCACGAACCGTTCGTGAGCCGATCATTAAGAGAGCGGAACGGATCTCCCGCCTTCCCGCAAAGAGTCATTGAAAAGGTGAGATTACAAAATAACCCCCCTGTACTATCTTGATATTACGTAGGTGAACTCGTAATTACGTAGTCGATGGGACCGGAAAAATCGACAATTCGTTATATCAAATATTGTATGAACGACTATATTTCATCAATATATGCATTCTCGCAACGCACGGATATGATTTACGATGTATTCGTGAATGTATCGATAAATGTGCATTCATGCCATCAGGTTTCATAAAGTTAAACGCAGCTAACTTGTTCCTTATCTTCAATGCGTCAGAAATTTAGGCAATCAAGCATCTTTGCAAAAACTTTGTGCAGTTTGGACACGGCCTATGACTCATTAGTGCATTTTTCTATATTATCTTATGGAGGCTGAAGTAGATGTCATTTTTTTTGAAAATTTCAGGACACGTAAATTTGTTGGCCCACCTATCGATTGGCATTATAATAATTTGGGCTTTCCATAATATATTTGAAGAAAAAAGACGTTGAAAATCAGATATTTTATTACACGTGGTTATACGGCAGAGCAGATTAGCTCTTGCAGTAATATTTACAGATATAATAATCTAGAGAGAAATGTCGTTTTGCGAAAAACTAATATAAGATTCACAATTTTACGTTGAATTTAGTATTGAGAAAAACTGCTCACCTTACCGCACTTGTTTAATTGATTTTTATAAACGTTTCCTTTAAAAAAAAGCAGAAAAGCCTTTTACATGAAAGTGGTGCTACAGTTTGTTGTTATCATTGGCAAGGGTACTTGTGATGGAACGTGCTTAAATGCCCGATTCACTAACTTAATTTAGAAATGTACCTTACCTAGGTCTTTCTTATATTTTTTTATGTTATTTAAATATTTCATTGGTTATTGATATGGTGTAATTAATACCAATGCTTCCTAATGGTAGCAGAGTCATTGTTGCCAATAAATTTTCATAAATTATATTAATAAAATTCCAAACAAAGAGTTGTATTTGCTAGGGAATAGTTTAAAACTAAGTAAGAAATTATTTAACCTTTTTTTATAATACATATTAGCAGGATTGAGTATGTCTTCTCACTTTGTAAATTAAATGTGGCATCACGTCAGTCATGTTCCGAAGTCAAATTGAGTTAAAAGAGCTTGTAAAAAATATAATGCAACCACAATACGCTGTATAATATAGCATACTCATACAATTATTGTGTATGCGTTATCATTCTATAGATGATTATCCATATAGGTGTATTTCTGGATCGGTATTTATTCATTTAATAACATAGCTCTTTCCCGGGATTTTGAATCGCGGAGTCACGGTGGAACCTCCTTAATCTCTACTAAGAAACTCGTTATGTAAACTGAGCAGTGTATATATATTTTTAAGGAGGTTGGCTCGCAACTGCTTGAGTCAAGTTGTCTAAGGAATCTTATTAATTTAAGTACGAGTATATGTAGAGATGGGTAAATTACTGTAATTTTCAATTGAGGTAAATTACGGTAATTTTCGAAAATTACCGTTATTTTCCGGAACTTTAAGTTTTGAGCTGCAAATTCTTATCAGAGAACATCAAACGAAATCAAATAGCATAGAGAAATAAATGCCGACGTTTATATCAAACATATCACGACGTTTATCAATAATAACTCAGTAAAAAATTAAAACAAAGTTGGCACCAACACGCAATTTGACTCTCTTTTGTCACACTATAAGAAATTTTCGTTCCAAAGACATACCTCTGCGCAATGTGCATTTTTATTATTTTACTCTGAATTAGTTGGAATTAATCATGGACGCAACGTAAAAAATTGGTTTCAGCTTCTTAATTTATAATATTACCCATTCCAGTGGTTTCTTCATGAGGAAGAAATTTTCTGAAAAATACCTTTTCTGAAAATTACCGTTTGTTACGGTAATTTTCAGGGGTGTTGGTAATTTAGGAAAAATATCACGGTAATTTACGAAAATTACCGCGGTAATTTACCAAGTTGCCCATCTCTAAGTATATGCCTGCTAAGTGATCCTTACTTCACATAGAGAATTACCTAAGCTATACAATTAATATGATGTAAAGTCGAAGGATTTATTTTTTATGATAAATTAAAGTGTCACTTGAAGTCAACTAATGCATTTCGTCTGCTATAAGCGCAGAAATTGGTGGATTTAGCGAAAAATACGGTATGTAGATGCCTTTTTTTCGTGTCATTTTATTCCTTGTGAAATTACGCATAAAATATCAGTTTTTTTGCAAAGATGGCATGTCAATATGGTATTTTTAAGCATTATATTCCAATGTAATGGCCACTCTCACTGCCAATCGTATGTAATTTCAAATTAAATTTGTGCAAAAAGGAGTATGGGTTGGTATAATTGTCATTATTTTATTAGATAGAGGAACTTTAGTTCTTTAAGTGCTGAAAATATAAAAAAAATGACATGACTTTCACTTTTCGGATCAACCTCCTGAAGCTAGTATATTGATGTATGCGTACACTATGGAAGTCTGTGATTCGCGAGATTATTTGCAGCTAGATGCTCCACTGGATATAGAATTTTTAGGAATAAATTTCCACTGAAAGAGAATCGTATGCCCCACATCACGCATAATAGATTAGACCTAAATTAAGCTAAAAGAGTGAAAAGATTCTCTCACAGATGCTATGTCAATTTTGCATTTCGCACAATTCATCATTAATTTTGCAAAATAGCAACCGTAGAGATGGGCTACTCGGTAAATTACCGCGGTAATTTTTGTAAATTAATGTGGTATTTTTCGTAAATTACCAACACCCCTGAAAATTGCTGTAATTAACGGTAATTTTCAGGAAAATTCTTTTTCAGAAAATTTCTTCCTCATGAAGAAAACATTGGAATGGGTGATATTACAAATTAAGTAGCTAAAACGATTTTGTTTACATTGTGTCCATATTTAATTCAGAGTGAAATAACATTCACATTGCGCAGAGGTATGTCTTTCGAAGGTAATTTTCTCATAGTGTGACAAAAGAGAGGCAAATTGAGTGTTGCTGCCAACTTGGTTTAAATTTTTTAAATGAGTTATAATAGATAAACGTCGTGATATGTTTGATATAAGCGTCATTTATATCTCAATGCTATTTGATTTCGTTTTTAGTCCTCTGATAAGGATTTTCACCTCAAAACTTAAAATTACCGGAAAATTACGGGTATTTTCGAAAATTACCGTAATTTACCTTAAGGAGGTTGGTCCGTAAAGTGAAAGTCATGTCATTTTTTTTATATTTTCAGCACTTATAGGACTAAAGTTCCTCTATCTAATAAAGTAAAGATAATTACACCAACCCATACTCCTTTTTGCACAAATTGCATTTGAAATTACATACGATTAACGGCGAGAATGGCCGTCACATGGGAATATAATGTTTAAAAATACCATAGTGACATGTCATTTTTGCAAAAAAAAACTGATATTTTATGCGTAATTTAACAAGAAATAAAATGAAACGAAAAAAGGCATCTTAACCCACCGTATTTTTCGCTAAATCCACCAATTTCTGCGCTTATAGCAGACGAAATGCGTTAGTTGTCTTCAAGTGGCGCTGCGGTCGCTCTATGTAAAATGTATGGCGTATGAATAATATCATTACTAATGAGATATTAAAGCATATTGCAGAAAAATATTATAACATAATGTTTGATAGTAATATTCTGGTGTTATAAATTAGTAAATTCATTGAGTACATGAATTTATTTCTTTAAAGTAAATGCTGAATTGACTCCATAGTCGAGCTCATTAAAATTATCATAAAAAAGAAATCCTTCGACTTTCCATCGTATTTATTGTGATACTTATGACTTTCAATAGCTTAGGTAATTTTCTTTGTGAAGTAAGGATCACTTAGCATGCATTTGTACTCGTACTTAAATTAATAAGATCCTTTAGACAACTTGACTCAAGCAGTCGCGAGCCAACCTCCTTAATTGAAAATTAAGGTAATTTACCCATCCTTAAGTATGACGCGCTTTATTCAAAATACTACCTGCAGCTCTGTGGCAGCGCCCCCACAACTTGCGGCTGTAGCTCCACGAAACACTTGCTGCGAATGCGCATTGAATGCGTTTCTCAATAATTCGCTCCATGAAAACGCTGCTGTCGCGCTTCAGTTGACATTTGCTTCACTTGCAGCGCTGACATCCTTGTGTAGCGTTGCTGCAGCTATTTGCGTTTACTGGGGTGTTAGACCCCGCGCACAGATTCCTTGTGAAGGGGGCACTTCAAGGGGTCCAATGGTGGGCTTGTGAGGCCTCTGCTGAGCCAGCAGGGGACACTGCACCCGTTGAGCAGGTGGGAGGGAGGGGGCTCATGTTAAGGGGCCTTATTGTGGCTGGGTACCAACTAACTCCCACCCCTGATGTCCTCCGGTGTGCATCGTCCGATAACACAAGGGAGAGAGATGAAAGTGCCTCCGATTGGACTAGGATGATAATAATACAATAATAATAATGTTTATTACTCCATATTAATTACAACCAAAGACATATACAAAATATAAGGAGATTTAGGTAACCTATAAGGCGGACCTGTGTTTAGGTTACCATCATTATATAATAATATTCCATTCATTGGTTATAAATAGTGGAAAAAAGGATGTTTACCAACATTAACAAAAAAACTAGGTAACCCGTGCGAAAATTTCGCACTTTCACGCTATCAGGGAATAAGTATGTTAAGGAAACGGTGTAATTGGGTTTTAAATAGAGAAGAAGGTGCATCATAAAGTAATTTCTTTATACTTGTTTTCGCACTGGAACTGTAAGAGGGTCGAAGTCTTCTTGTATTTCCTATCCTATCAAAGAATACCGACTATGGGATTTGGAATTTCAACATGCTTATTTAATTAACCGTATATATTTACGTATATTCCATAGAAAAACAATCTTATTGCTCAAAAAAACACGAATATCATGGTACTAGTGATATATTATCCTTAAATTGTATTCCGCATTTGTAAAATCGTAACTAGTACCTTTCGAAGCATCGCGAAATATAAGAGGGGCATACTGGGAAACAAATGAAGTACTATAATCATAACCAGACGACGCAAGACCGCATCCGATTCAGAATACCAGCCAAGGAGGCTACATGCTAATATAAGCTAATATAATATTCGTGATACCAGCCCATGTATATCACAATAATATAATTTTATACACTCCTTGGACAACACGTACGTGCACTCATAGTATATATATGGAATTCATTAGTTTTTATTTTCTGCCTACAATTGACATTCGCATCGAGGGACGGAAAATGTGTGACGGAGATGAGTGACTGCCACTTGTTGATTACCTATAAACTGACCGGCGATTTCGTCGATGACTATCACTTTAAGTAATTGAACGAATTGTTTAAGGGGTACATATACGAGTTTTAAGCTCTCAATTGCTTCAGGTTGTTATTTGACGGAGAAACTAATATATTTCTTCATTTTTCGACTCTCTAGAACCATGACTTGAAACCTGAATGTTCGTCCTTATTTTTGTTAAAGACGTTCTTCAAGGGAAGTTTTGGATAATATACCGAATCGTAAGTATTTTATGTTTCAATAGTCAGCTAAATATTCAATGATATATCAATCGACCCTAAGTGTTTAATATTCTACCCTTTTGTTTTGCAAACAGTAGAACCTTTGGAAGTGAAGATAATAAAATAATAGGAAGTAGTTACTGGTTTATACACTACCCATGTGCCACAAATTTAACCATATTTGTCACAACTCCTTTTTTTTATAATTTGGTTGTGGTATCTTACCAGGAAGTTATCGCACAACTTATCAATTCCGAGTTCCCTCTGATAAAAGCTCAATTATTTAAATAATTTATTCGAATATGTACTAGGCCAAGTATGCTGTTTTATTATGGACAAATGCTTCCGCTAAATGTATAAGTACTAGATTATAATAATGGAGGAAAAATGCTAAAACTCATTGTTAATAATTGCCAATTACGAGGGTCCTTTGGAAAATGGGTAAGTCCCGATTTCTTATAAAAAATAAACCATCACAGATTTTGTCAAAAAAAACTTTTTTTAATCAATTCCTTACATCTTTCTCTATTTTTCTACATAGTTTCCAGTTTTGTTTAAATATTTGTCATGACGTTCTTCAAGCTTGTGTGCCGAATTCATAGAAGTCTCCCATAGGGATAACCAGTCTTTAACTGCTTTTGTGGACCAATATCATAAGGAAGGTGATCAATTCTCTTAAAGAACATTGTCACAGGGGACGAGATATGGGTTTCTCCATGGCGTACTTCATTATGAAGTCGGCAATGGTTTCTCACATGATCCCAGAGTTCAAACATCAGCCAATGGAATGTCTTCACCTGGCATCTTAAGTCAAATTCAAGGATAAACACACAATCTCAGCATGCTAGGTTATGGCAGAAGTGTTATGGGATAGACATGGAGTCTTGTTAGTTGAGTTTATGTCTAGTTAACAACATCTGTAAAAAACTGAATAAAGGCCGTTGTACATGGTACAATTTCTTGTACAAGAACTTGTACAATGCGCAAATTTTATCGTGTTTGAGGGGTTCGTACAATTTCTTGTACAAGAAATTAGATCATGCTCTATATTATTGGATGAAACCGTCCAAGATCCACTCTGTAGCTTCTGCGCATGACATGTGACGGTAGTGATGCGTTCGTTTAGTATTCATAAGGTTGGTGTTCTGTTTGCGATCACTTTTATTACTGTAAGCATGGCGAAACTTCCGTTTTTGTTGTACATATTGTGATATTCTTTTTTTGCTTCCATATTATGATATTCTTCGTTGCTTCCTTATTGTGATATTCGTCGGTCGCGTTGGAAGTGTTCTATTTCTCAAAAGATGAGTTGGACACACTGGAAAACATTAACCTCAATGAAATTAAGATGACGTTATTGAACCAAAAATAAATATATGCAACGAGCGAAAACATGCTGTTTGGACGATAAATGATGGGTTTCATGAGCCGATGAAAGAGTGCCAGTAACCAATAGTAAAATTTCATTTTATTAATGCTAGGATTAATGGTAGCAAATCATTGTAACCCATGGCAGTATTTTCAAAATACTATCGTCATCGGATATCGCGATTCAGCTGTTGGACAGAAAACTATATCTGCGCATGTTATTGCATGAAATTCTTTGATCGTGTACGACCGTGAACCAACTTCTTGTACAATATCTTGGTCCAATCTCGCCGTTTTATTTATTGTACAACTTCTTGTACAAGAAATTGTACCGTGTACAACGGCCTTAAGACTGTTTTTGCGCTCAGGATTATTAAGCAATCCTGTTCTAAGGAAGCAGCGTTGGCACTGCATTATGCTGACGTGTACTGCCTACTACAATATGGTTTCATCTACTGGGTACAAGCCCCAATTGTAGACATAGAAAGATTATTTAGGATTCAGAAAAGAGCGATAAGGTTCTTAAATGACATAAAACCATATGAATCATGTGAAAATTATTTCATTAGGGATAAGATACTAACATTTCCTTGTGTTTACGTACTTACCCTAGTAACACAATTAATGCTCACAAAATGCAGAGCCACATATTCGTAAAATATGTTCAGTATGTTGAAAATGTTTCTAGCATATGCTGAGCATTAACAAATGTCCGGGTAATCATATTCTATAAATGTGCTGAAAACATTTTCGAAAATATGCTGAGTGTGTTGTCAACACAGGCATGGCATATTTGAGTAAACATGCTGAGCATATTTCAATTATGTTATGTAGCATATTTAATCTGTCACCATTCAGGTTCATTTTATCGGAGGAAGAAAAATCCGAAAAGCAAATTAAATGGAAGAAATTTAAACTTCAATACCGTTATTTCGGTCGAAAATGTACCATTTACTATGGTCAGTTTTTAACTGAAATATCGAAGTTTGATTTTCTTCCATTTTAACTAGCTTTCCAGACTTTTTTCTTCATCCGAATAAAATATCTTCAGCACAAGTCGATCGTTGACCATACCGGACCGTAACACTCCGACCGTATTTCATCTTAAAGTTGGATGCAAAATACTGCTATTCGTAATGTTATACTTCTGCTCCTCCATTCAATGGGTGATGAGTGAAGTGCCCATAATTGCAACTGCACAGACTTCCTAAAAACATGTATTCACACTAAATTATTACGACTTCCGGGAAATGATTTAAAAAGAATCAGCTGTAGATTCAAATATTTATTAGTATTCCTTCTAAATTCAATTATTTTATTCACTGAACGATCAGTACCACATAAAATATACGTTTCAACATACCACGTATCATCTCATAGAAAACCTTCATGACAGCACACGACACTTTTCTGTATGGCAAGCTTGTAGAACGTTATGACAAATGTGATCTCTGCATTCTCGTTGGTTTCTCACCATTCCCGTTGGCTTTTGCTGTCAACGGTTTCATGGACATTGCAGTCAGCGTGTTCAGGGCGAAGGTGTTGAACGTGGAAAGCTACCGCCTTATCTTTCTCATTTAGGCGCCGCTCTATCATTGTTCTGTGGCTGGAGAACTCTCTTCCATGCATTATGGAGGTGGTAGCTGTCATCTTTGTCGAAGTTTTCTGGCGTTTTTGGTATCCCAATGGGTTCTGAGAACAGGCGAGGATAGTACGTGTTCTCCTTTGCTATTACAGGGTTTATAGGAACCTGGAAATCCTGGAAAAGTCAGTGAAAATGAAAACGGACATGGAAATCCTGGAAAAGTCAGTGAAAATGAAAACGGACATGGAAATCCTGGAAAAGTCAGGGAATTTAACGTGTGGTCAGGGAAAAATTTTATCACCTGTAAATGCCAAGAGATCAAAAACTGCACATAGGAGTGGAGGAGGAGGGTGAAGGAGGGGACGGCTGGCCTCAGGCCGGCTTCGCGGTGGAGGCAGCCCAGGGGCCCTATTCTGGTTCTATCTGGCTATAGCCTGCATGATTTGGTGAAAAGATTGGTGAAAGGTGTGCGCATCTTATTTTCATTTTCATTCGCTAGAGTTTTCACCAGGAATGCTTCGCTTTGCCCCTATGGTGACAGAAAAGTTATTCTCTGTCAAATTTGAAGTCGCTTATCCAAATTTGTAGAAGGATGTGAGGAAGAAAAAATGAAGATTGATTCAAAGAGCTACTTTAACATGACATCAGGTTTGAAGGAAAAGCCAGGTTAGCCTTCTTTGCACATATTTTTCTGCAATTAAAACCCTTTCTGAAGGCATATCGATGTAAATAATGATAATTTTTATTTTGTGGACATAAAGTTGTTGATCTCTTATTACTGGAAGTTCATATGATTAATAAGAAAATAAACCTACAATTTTTCATAAGTTTAGATTTCTTTCCTTCCTCACTACCACTTTTATCTCTATAAATGACCAAAAGCTTGGAGTTTTCAGGCACTCAAAAGTCAGGGAAAATCACTAATAATGGTCTGGAAATCCTGGAAAAGTCAGGGAAAATGAAAGCCCATATAAACCCTGTATGAGTTGATTTTATACAATGATTATATTCTTCTGTGATGCCGTAGAGGTCCGTAGTCCAGCGGATTTAGTCCATCCTTGGGGTGCAGATCCTTGGTGATGACGGTCTTCGGGTGTGTCCATTCTCGGCGGGAGTGATCCTTCTCCTGAAATCCCTGTCCAAACGCCCGTTGTACACGGTACAATTTCTTGTACAAGAACTTGTACAATGCGCAAATTGTATCATGTACGAGGGGTTAGTACAATTTCTTGTACAAGAAATTAGATCATGCTCTATATTATTGGATGAAACAATTTCAAAGATCCACTCCGTAGCTTCTGCGCATGACATGTGTCGGTAGTGATGTGTTTGTTTAGTATTCGTAAGGTTGGTGTTCTGTTTGCGATCACTTCTATTCCTATAAGCATGGCAAAACTTCCATATTTGTTGTACACATTATGATATTCTTTGTTGCTGCCATATCGTGATATTCTTTGTTGCTTCCATATTGTGATATTCGTCGGTCGCGTCGGAAGTGTTCTATTTCTCAAAAGATGAGTTGGACACACTGGGAAACATTAAACCTCAATGAAATTAAGATGACGTTATTGAACCAAAAATAAATATATGCAAAGAGCGAAAACATGATGTTTGGACGATAAATGATGGGTTTCATGAGCCGATGAAAGAGTGCAAGTAACCAATCGTATAATTTCATTTTATTAATGCTAGGATTAATGGTAGCAAATCATTGTAACCCAGTAACTATGGCAGTATTTTCAAAATACTATCGTCATCGGATATCGCGATTCAGCTGTTCGACAGAAAACGATATCTGCGCATGTTATTGGCGCACATATTGCATGTAAATCTTTGATCGTGTACGACCGTGAACCAACTTCTTGTACAATATCTTGGTCCGATCTCGCTGGTTAATTTATGGTACAAGTTCTTGTACAACAAATTGTACCATGTACAACGGCCTCAACGGTGGATGTTCTCAGCAGCGGTGTCAGAGGTTGTCATTCCCGTAGAGCATATTATTATATATTAGTGGTGGATTAGGTGGAAATTGCCTATTGGGAAGTTTTATTTCGAAGTGAGTTAAATGACTGATTGTGGCTGAATTACAAAAGAATAGTTGTATGAGAAAAGGTGGAAATTTATTAGATATTGACATCCGCTGAGAAAGGTGTTGTTTATATGTACTTGTTTTGTTGTGATCCCAACAAGTAACTATTCATTTGCAGTGGATGGTAGAGGCCAAGACTTTGTGGAATTCCATAATATAGGATAAGAAGTAAAAACTTTAGCGTTCCACAGGGTAAAGAGATTTATTACGACATGTTTCACTTCACTGAAGCATCATCAGGTACATGTACAAGAAAAAGATGAGACACATGAATATATAGGGGTCCAAAGGGAAGGGGGGAGGGTAAGGATCGGGCGGAGAGGGGGGCGGGGAAAGGAGGGTAGGGATCAGGGGGGCGAAGGTGCTAAGACGGTGCTAGGGTTTGTCCCTACAGTGGGTGGGTGCGGTCGGCGGGTGGTGGTGGCCGTAGGAGTGAGGGCGGAAAGGGTGAGGTGGGATTGCCTGAGGGTTGAACACCACAGGGAGTGGGGGAAGTACCCTTCCGCCGAGTGGAAACAGAGTGAAGCCACGGGATATCTAGGAGGGGGGAGTGGTAAGGGAACAAATGGTCATTAGTGACATCTTTGCCGTTCTTCACCTCCGAAACTATCTCCATCTGCTCTAGAATGTCCATTCTGGGGGGTTATTTTGTAACCTCACTTTAGTGAGAATACGTCATAAAATGTCACTTTTTCTTAGTTAAACTCCGCCACCCAGGCGTCGTGACCATCTTCGGATCTCAAGCGGTGAACTACCGGTCATGTGCTGGTCTTTTAGTAAAATTCATCCGCTCTGATCCGTATCTTTCGACTCTTGATCCGTTTCATTATCTCCGCCTACCATTAGTTCCCATCTCGTCTTCATAAAGAACGTGACATGGAGCCACCATCGTTTCCACTTGAAGCAATTGAGTTGGAAATAAAAAGCAAGAGCGAGAAAGATCCAAACGATTTAAACGATTTTAGATTGTATTTATGGAATTTGCACAATGTGAAGAACTTAAACTTTCTTAAATCACGAATTGTATATTATCAACAAATGATTTCTTGAATGAAACACTATTGAGAAAATGAAAAATGATGAATCACTATTACTTAACGTAAAATGTAGCGAGAAACAAATGCAAATTCCAACATTGGTATAAAGGAAATTATCGGACATGATTTATCTTGACAGGCCATCCGAATAATTAAAGTGATAGGGACAAACAATTTTTCACTCACCTTCACCGTATTCCTCCATTTTTGAAGAAAGCGGTCGCCGTTGCCAGGCACTCCTTTGTTTATTCAACGACAGAAGCTTCGACAATTCACGAACCGTTCGTGAGCCGATCATTACGAGAGCGAAACAGATCTCCCGCCTTCCCGCAAAGAGTCATTAAAAAGGTGAGATTACAAAATAACCCCCCTGGTTCCTTTTACACCTTGGTGAATCATTTCCGGGATGAAGTCGGCATCGTGGCCTTCCTTGAGGAGGTGGGCTGCGAAGGGTGAGCTCCCCTTCCCTCCGACGAAGTCCCTTCAGTGCTCCGCTGCTCGAGTGCGAAGGCTCCTGCCTGTCTGTCCCGCTCCCACCCACTGTAGGGACAAACCTTAGCACCGTCTTAGCTCCCTCGCCCCCCTGATCCCTACCCTCCTTTCCCCGCCCCCCTCTCCGCCCGATCCTTACCCCCCCCCCCCCTTCCCTTTGGACCCCTGTACATTCATGTGCCTCATCTTTTTCTTGTACATGTACCTGATGATGCTTCAGTGAAGTGAAACATGTCGTAATAAATCTCTTTACCCTGTGGAACGCTAAAGTTTTTACTTCTTATCCCTAAACTATTCATTTGTCTATGCCAGGTCTAAGTTAGCGCCTCTCATTTCGATGTTCTTTTGTTTTGGCGCTCTTCTGTATGGTAGTAGTCCTTGTCGAATAAAGCACGTGCTCGATGATCAATCTTATGTTCGTCTGTTACGCGAATCAAAAAGTAAGTGATTACATTGCATGAAGATAACTAAAGGAACAACGCGAATGGCTGAGCAGAAGTAGCTCAGTTTAATTCATTGAAAAGATTAACGAAGAGGTGGAAAAAGAGAATTACGGGAACTTGAGGAATTAAAAGGAAAGTGAATCTAAAATTATTTAAGTCAGCTGTCGCCAAGGAGACGTGGGCAGGGAAATGGATGTGAATTTAGGTATGCCGTGTCAAATTTGCAGAGCGACAATGAAATTCACAGAGCGACAAACAAATAACAATAAAACTGGTCACAGGCATGGCAAAAGTCTAGAAACACATAAATAGAAGACACTCACAAAGATCAGGTTCCAATATTTCGGTGGCCTCTGCCACCTTTCTCAAGGGAGAGGAGAGAACTAACTGAGGGGGCAAGGAAGGACAGGGAAACAAGTGAAGGGTGGGCGTAAGGGAAAGGAGGGGTATGAGAAGAAGTATGAGAAGATGAAAGAAAGAGAGACGGTTCCTTTAATGAGCCCTGTTAATTCCCGGTTTTCGGAATGCATGAAAGAGCCAAATTAGTGATTGCTCCAACGTTTTAAGTTGGAGGGGAGACGCTGAAGTTGGGAGGGAGGCCAATATGCCCACCTTGAAACAGTTGTTGAAGGAGGAATCGTGGGAGGAGGCATGTATGGCTACCAGGAGAGAATAAGAATGGGAGGAGGGATTATTGCAAGAGGAGCAGTGACCATTCATACGGATGCAAAGAGGGGTGGTGGAGAGGCCGATGTAAAAAGCGGGACAGAATTGGCGGTAGAGTAGAAGGTAGACTGTATTTTCAGTGGTGCAGGAAAGTGAAGGCATGGAGGGACGCGGAAAAGAGAGGAATTGTTTGGGGAGAGGCTGGGTGATCAGGATAGGACAGGTTTTGCATCTAGCGTGATTGCAGGGGGAAGGGGGTGTTTTTGGAAGAAGATGGGATTTGGACAGAGGTCTGGTGGTTCTCAGGATACCAGAGAGGTTGGGGGGATGTTTGAAAGTAAGAGATGGGCATTTAGGGAAAATATTGGTGGTGGTAAGATTATCAGAAAGGATAGGGAAGAGGTCTTTGAGGATGTGTTCAAGGGACTGAATACCAGGGAAGTATGTAGTGCACAAGGAGAGGTTGTCTTTGGTTTTGCGGGGAGGGGCTATGGGGGAGTAAGGTTTATTGGAGATTTTTTTCTTGAGAAGGTGTTCAGGGAGAGACTCTTCGGAGGAGAGACTGGTGAAGGTTAGTGAGGAATCTGTCAAGGGAGTCTGGGTTATTGCATATACGGTGGCCACGGATGGAAAGGGAGTAAGGTAAGGAAGTTTTGGTGTGGTAGGGATGGCAGCTATTATAGTGGAGGTATTGTTGCTTGTTAGTGGGTTTGATGTGGACAGATGTGTTAAATTTGTTATTAGAAAGGGAGATATCGACGTCGAGAAAGGTGATGTTGGAAGAGGAGATATGTGATGTGAAAGAAACTGACGAGGAAGCGTTGAGAGAGGCGAGGAAAGAGTTATGGGATTCGGTGTCATGTGGCCAAAGGAGAAAAATATCATCTATATAGCGGAGCCAGAGTAGCGGCTTGAGGGGGCATGTGGATAGAAAGGATTCTTCAAGGAGGCCGAGGAAGAGGTTGGCATAAGAGGGACTAAATCTACTTCCCATGGCACAGCCCCTTGTTTGAAGGTAGAATTGGTTGTTGAAGGAAAAGGAATTGTGAGTAAGGATGAGGTTGGTGAGGTCAAGAAGGAAGTCAGTGCTAGGAGTGTGTGGAGTAGAACGTTGGTTTAAGAAATAGCGGAGAGAGGAGAGGCCTTCTGAGTGAGGAATAGAGGTATAGAGAGAGTCAATGGTGGCCATAATGATATTTTGATCATTAGGAAGTGGAGTGGAATTGAGGCGGTCCATGGCCTCCATGTGTTGCAGAGGTGGAATCCAGTGTCCCGACTGAAATTATTCCTATTGAGGCAGATCTCTGTGGCCACCTTGACCAGCCGGTCCCTGTTGCCTCGAGAGTGGGCGAGGAACTTCGTTTTGTCCCTCAAGATTGCATGGCTGTCGAGGATGCTGTGTTCTGCCACTGCCGACTCTTCAGGTTGCGCCTTTTATTGCGCCTATGCGCCGACGGCATTTACTCGGAACCGAAATCACAATTTTTTACACGAAATCGTTAGATGGAGACGAAAAAAGAATTTTAGTGAAAAAATTAATCTTCTAACCACAACCGTTCACTCATAAATCAAGAATTAAAATAAGCATAAGGTGACGCCCACCGAAAATGTTGCTGTGATAACATTGACGTCATTTTCCTCCCGTCCTTGACTGCTTTCAGGGGAGAGGAAGGGAGTGGAGGGGGATTCTCGGAAGGTCTGCTGGCACAGATGCTGTCGCAATCATTCCCATTGGCCGAGTCAGCTGTGTCTCCCCCCCATGGCGATAAGGCAATGTAGCTTCCCGGGCTCAGTTCTGATTCGACAAAGTCAATATACGTCAGAGGTTGCACCGCGCCCACTTTTCCGAAAGGGTTAAAAACATCAGTTTTTCGCCGCTTATAACTCGGGAAATAATTGTCGGATCAAAAAACGGAAAAATACGGGTCTTTTTATTTTACAAACACTATCAGATTCGGCAATAAAAAAATATGGTAAACGACCCCATTGATTACCAATAGAATGATGAATGGTTGTGGCATTTTTTGGTACCCCTCGTTGGACATAACCCCTCGGCGGACTAATTACCCTCCGGACTTAGCCGAACGACTTGCACGACAGGCGTAGCTAACGACAGGTGGAGCCAACGATGCCAAAAATGCCTATGATTCCAAAATGCATCGATTCCGGACTGCAGCGTTCCGACAAAGCGTGCTGCCGAACCGCGCCGTCCCCTCTCCAGATCTGCTCTCACTTATATAGACCCCAGAGCACGGAAGAAGACCAGAAGTTAGGCCATCGTACGAGCCGTTATTTGGTGTTCCCCCGCCGGAGTGAAAAAAGAGTTGCGGATGACCCAATCATAAGCTTCCACCTCGCCCTCTTCACATCATGCCACTTTCCCCCCCCCTCAAATTGCACCAATGGAATTCCACGTGAACCCCATTGCACTTTGACCTTGCCGAAAATACCCCCTCCTTACCCCAGAGAATACCTCCCCTCTCACGCTCTCTGTTCGAGTCGAGACGGCAACGAGTTCACTTTGTGGCTAGGTCAGCGGAGGCTTAAGTGATTCTCGAGTCTCCTTAGCACCATGGACTGTTGGTGCAAGTTTTTAGCATTTCCCTGAATTGGGATGAGTATTTCAATTTTGTTGGTTTGTACTTTGTCTTTTGTTGATGAAATACAGTGTTTGATTAGTTAGATTCTCATACTTTTGTTCTTTGTTCTATATTTGACCTCATCTTGCTCACCCGTTTTTGGAAAGAATTTTTGTCCCCTGGACAAGCATTTCTTGTGAACTGCTGTTCTTCTTTCGAGAAACACTGCATGGTTTAGGAGTTATTTACAGAGTAGCCCACGTACATTTGCCAGAGTTCGCCCAGCAGATCTTGATATTTAGTCCTTTTTTCATTCTCCTTTGCTGCCATGTTTTTTTCGGCCGGTGCCAAAAACTCGATCACAAACATGGCATGAGAGAGATTGTCGAGGAGAACGATACCAGGCTTCGTCGCCTCCAACTGCCTGGTGGTGGAGAAGGAATAATTCCACCAGATCTTACACTTATCATTCTCCACGACAGACTCGATATCTCCAGGGACATAAGGCAGCCCCGGATTCGCGTCTATACCGTAATGGTGTCTTAGGTGTTAATATAACACCTGCAGAGTCGAGTTGTGCCGGTTTATATATGCGTTCTTCGCATAAATGCTGCAGCTGGAGAGTAGATCTGGTCTGTTATCTGGTCTATTATTATTACAGTTAAACGCCGTATGACGCAGATGCAATGCAACGGCCGGGAACAATCTTGGACCTGGATCCTGAGCTCCTTGGGTCCATGCTGGGCAGCTCTGTCGGACAACAAGCGGAGCTGATATCCTCCCTTAACAGGATGGGGCCTGGCGTGCGACAACTTCAGATGTCGCACAATAAATAATCATCGATATCGATGAATAATCGATATTCCACAAAACCCACCACATTTTCATCCTTTCCAATCCCTACACAAACTAATTCCCACAGCCTCCTTTCGACAAGTGCTTTTCCCTCTAAATACTGGAATCCCTACCGGACCATACTAGCAAAATAGAGGTCAGGACTCGTGAGGTGGCTTTTATTTGGGCTCTCTGTGCATTAGAGAGGCCAGGATTGAATGTACATCATTAATCACCCCCACTCTCATCCCTTACCCCTCTTCCTCCCCTCCAACTTCCTTGACACCCTCTCCCTCCCCTCCTTCACACCCCTGCCGTAAACTTCAGTTCTCCTCCGGCAGACGAAGACTGCAGAGGCAGTCGAAAGCTTCAATTGTTCTAAATGTGAGTGTCCCGCTTTTTATGATTTTGTGTCTATGTTTTTCGTGTGCTATCTATGTATGTATGTATCATTTCATTACAACTCGTCTTGCATCTTGTTCCCACAGTTAAACACTGTATGAATCAAGGGTCAGCTACAATCCACCAGTCACGGACTTCAATCCCGACCTTGTGGACTCTGTGTTGGGCAGCAAAATCAGTCAACAGGCAGACGATTCAGAGGAACTGAAGGTTAGATCCCCTGCAGAAGAGATGGAGGAAAACACTGCAAGCCACTTTGAATCTGAAGATGATGGGTGTGTGTCATATTCAGGCAGCTCAGCGGAGAGGGAGGTTGAAGCAAGTCCCGTGAGCTGTCCAAGTGACGACCCTGTTATGCGGCAAGTTGTGTCTGCATTGTCCACGTTGTCCCGCGAAGTGTCCTCACTGGATGTCTCCGTGAAGAGGATAACTGGTCAGGTGTCCTCCCTGAATGATTCCCTGAGGAAAACGCATTTTGAATTCAAGGAGGACCTCGACAGGGTGAGAACATCCACACTGCATTCTGTGGACGAAACGAGGGAAAGTCTGACCTCTGGGGATGAGGTCGTGAAGCAGTTGGGCATCAGGCTAGACTCTATCTCCGCTAAGATCCGACCTAACAGTGAATTCCTTGTCGGCACACGTGCGACGGAGCCTGAAACGGAAGCGTCAGACTCGGATTTGGACAGCGATGATGAGGAGAGGGTTCGCCAGGAGTGCATTACGGAACTGATGCTCAGGACAGAGTTACTGAATAGGAACGACGAGAAAGAGTCCAAGATGAAACGACTGTATGAGAAGATTTACGATGTGAGCCCCCTGACTCGTTGCCTTCTGAGGTACCTCCAGTCAAAATCCGAGGTGCAATTCTTCATTGATTTTGATTTGTTCATCATTGGGGGCAGGAAGAGCACTTACGTTGATCCAACGGGGAATAGACGTGTAGGGTTCTTTAATTGCACAGTTGCTGACTTGAAGGAGAAAGCAGTTTACCTGGCTGCGAAAGCTGTCAATTCGGCCGGTTTCCAGAAGGTTATTGGTCAGTTTGTCATGTCGTTAGCCGAGATGTGCTTCGGCCTGGTGTTTCGCAATGAGGGCCTACCGTATGCCAGCGGAGATACTCAGAGCCATTCCCGTTTAATCTGGGGCATCTGTGAGGTGAAGGATGGTTTTGGTGTGGATGATTTCCTGTTAGGCGGCACAGTGAAAAGTAACACATATTACCTTAGTCCTCGACACCAGATAAATGTGGTGGCTGCCGTGCCAGGAACGGTTGCCACCTTCGGCCCAACGGACGGCATACTAAGGGCCAGGCGTAAGATTCATCCCATCACGGAGTACTACGAGGAAAATGTGATGCCAGCATTGTTGAGAGAGGTCGAGTTGAAGCCTCAGGTGATATAAACGCTTATTTCCCCTCAAGTCAAATGTGATTCCGATTAAGCGTGAACTAACTCAGTTCCTTGTCGGTGGTGCAGTGGACTACTTAGAAGTTTCTGTGTGAGAAATTGGTGGACAGCTCTAAAGTGGTTGTTGAGTTCGCGAAATGCACTATTTCACTGTCCATTTACTCACGACATTGTAACCTCCTTACAATAGGTCGTTCACTTCTTTTTCCTTCGTCCTCCCCTTGGTTTGCACCGGCTTCCTCCTTAATCTCTGTTCTTCTTCCTTTTTAATTGAATCGTGCATTTCCAAAACGTTGTAAATGCCAAAATTGGAAAATATTACTTTTCATAGCTTATAAACTGTAATTGTAATTTTTTTCATGTATATTTATGTACATTTTTTTTCCTGATGAGGTCTGTGTATCCTTTGAATACGACTGACCAATAAAACATTATTATTATTATTACTAAAACACATAAATTCCATATCTTTCTATGGCAATACAGTTTGTCTGGATAGTGCTGACTCTAGTGGGAGAAAAGTGAACTAGAAGTAGCAGTGCAAGTCAAAACGTTGTAACATCCAGTCTGCAACGACGTGAACATCATTAGTTTTTTCTTCTTCCTGTAAAATTTTACTTTTGGCACTTGCAACATTTTGGAAATGCACGATTCAATTGTCCTCTATAGGTTTCGAGCCCACTTCCTCCTTAATCCTCTTCCCTCTTCTTTTTTTATTGTCATTTTGTTGGTTTTTGTCTGCTGTTTTTTTAGGTCTCCACCATTGTCCTTATTGTTTACTCTCCCGCTCCCTTGGTGATATTGTTTATTTTTTATTTACTTTTAGAAATATTATTTAATTTTTATCGTCCCTTTTTTGGTTTTCGTGTGCTTCTTTTTTTTCAGGTCTCCACCATTTTTCCCTTGTTTACTCTCTCGCTCCCTTGGTGATATTGTTTATTTACTTCTAGAAATATTATTTAATTTTTTTTTACATTTAGAAGTATTATTGAACTTGAAATCTTTTTTATAGTCCAGTAAAGCTAAAAATATTTAATTCTATAACTTTTAGAAATATTATAAACATTTCATAAGTGCTTAGAAATCTTATCGTTATAACATTGATTGTTTATAATGAGCTGAATGAAATGATATCATCAATAACTCATCACTTGTATTTATGAGGGTTAAAATTAGGATATATTCCCTAAAATGTTTGGAATGAGAATAAAAATGAGTGAAAAACATTCAAGAAATAAGGATCATTCCATATGAAATCAACCAAAATTAAATATTTTTTTGGCGATTTTCTTCAATAACTGTGATATTGAATGACCTTTGAAGAGTATGAGGTTACTAATATAGAGGAAATTACTAACTGCTTCAATAACCATTTCATTGAAACTATTAGACAGTTATCACTACAATCACAGACTGTGAGGACTAATAGACCCTTGTTGAATGCTTCAAATTACACCATTTTTCCATATGGAACAGATGAAAAGGTTTTGCTGTAGAAGATCAGCAGGAACTGATGGCATTCCATATTGATAGGTACCATTAGCTTACACCTACATTGCTCTCATGGTAATTGCTTCTCTAACATCTGCAACTTTCCCCAACTTATTAAAAATAGCAAAAGTTGTGCCAATTTTTAAGGGCGGTGATAAACATGACATGAATGGTTATAGGCCTCTCCCTCATTTCAAAAGTGTTTAAGATGTTACGTGTCTAAAGGCCGTTGTACACGGTACAATTTCTTGTACAAGAACTTGTACAATGCGCAAATTGTATCGTGTACGAGGGGTTCATACAATTTCTTGTACAAGAAATTAGATCATGCTCTATATTATTGGATGAAACCGTCCAAGATCCACTCAGTAGCTTCTGCGCATGACATGTGACGGTAGTGATGCGTTCGTTTAGTATTCGTAAGGTTGGTGTTCTGTTTGCGATCACTTTTATTCCTATAAACATGGCGAAACTTCCATTTTTGTTGTACATATCGTGATATTCTTTGTTGCTTACATATTGAGATATTCTTTGTTGCTTCCATATTGAGATATTCATCGGTCGCGTTGAAGTTTTCTATTTCTCAAAAGATGTGTTGGACACACTGGCAAACATTTAACCTCAATGAAATTAAGATGACATTATTGAACCAAAAATAAATATCTGCAACGAGCGAAAACATGATGTTTGGACGATAAATGATGGGTTTCATGAAACGATGAAAGAGTGCAAGTAACCAATCGTAAAATTTCATTTTATTAATTCTAGGATTAATGGTCGCAAATCATTGTTAACCCATGGATATTTTCAAAATACTATCGTCATCGGATATCGCGAATCAGCTGTTGGACAGAAAACGATATCTGCGCACGTTATTTGCGCACAAATTGCATGAAAATCTTTGATCGTGTACGACCGTGAACCAACTTCTTGTACAATATCTTGGTCCAATCTCGCCGTTCAATTTATTGTACAAGAAATTGCACCGTGTACAACGGCCTTAAGAATAACTGCATATCTACAGAGGTTTCAAATTATTTCCAGTTCACAATATGGTTTCCGTAAAGGAAAAAGCCCAGAGATGGCTATGTATACGGTTGTAGGTTCAGTCCTCCATGACCAGAGTGATACATTAGGGATTTTTTATGACCTAAGGAAGGCCTTTGATTGTGTTGACCATGGTATCTTGTTGAATAAACTGAAAAGTTATGGAATCTCTGGAATGGGGTCGTTTTCCATATTATTTATATTGCCGAATCTGAGATAGTTTGTAAAATAAAAAGACCCATATTTTTCCATTTTTTGATCTGTCAGCAGGGCTTCCACTGACTCACTTTTACTCACTTATTCAAAAACCAGGTGACTTTTCTCACTATTTTGAAATAATGCTCACTATTTTGTAAAATGCTCACTTTTCTGGCAAATGCGAGCCTATCCCACAAGAAAATCCATCCTTTCTGTGGAAATCACTTGCCTTTGCGCTTGCGCCACGAGTGGTGGACATAGTTCACTGCAATTGCGTTAGCGTAGTGGCCAGTCTGCGGCCGTTGCATTGGAAGGGTGCTGGTGTTGTGGGCTAGCGGCGGTCAGGCAGGCAAGCAAGGAGATGCTACGGACCACTGGTAGGCGTATCGAAGCATGTTTGTGTTGTTGCGTGCCGGCTGGCCGCTGCGGGCATTTGTTTACTTTTGCTTTTTTCCTTTGCAACCCATGCGCAAACGCAACCCGTGGCACAATATGAACCAAGGGGATGGGGAATGTAGGTGGAGGGGAACTGGGATGGGGAAAGTAAGGGGAGGTTACTACCATATATGGAACGGAGTTTCTGCCCAAGACCACTGCCACCACTCTGGCGCTGCACAACTAGATCGTCCGCTATTAGACTGTCTCAATTGTTTAACGTTACCTCCTCGCTACTTGTCTACACAAAAAAGCGAGACTCAGCAATTGCATTTGGCATTGTTGGCTAATGTGCTGACGTCGGGGCAGGCCCCGTGCCTCAACTGATGCAGCATGTGGCTTGCTGACAGCCTCTGCAGTCTCTGGGCTGGTGCTCCGGCACGTGCGTTAGACCTGTTGCAGCGTTGTGGTTGAGTAGCTACTGCTCAAGCTCGCAGCAGCAGCACGCAGAAAGTATGAAGAGTACCTGGAGGTTCAACAGAAACTAAAGGAAGACGAGCTGAAGAGATTAGAGCTCGCCTGGAGAGGCAAGAGCTTGCCCAGTTAAAGGAATGACAGGTGTTGGGCAAGCTACAGGGTGACCTGCATGCGACAAGTAAGAAGGAGATTGAGGAGCGCAAGGCCTCTGATCAACTAGTCAACAAGGCAAAAAAGAAACTGGAGGAGGCTATTGCCAGCAAAGATATGACAAAAGTCAAGATTGCCCAAGGTATGTTGAAGGGTGCCCAAACACTGCGGTCATGGGCGGATGATTTGCTTAAGAAAAAGGAGCCTTTACAAAAGAAAGTAGAGAAGAGGACATCGTCTCTACTAGAGCAGCTTTTTAAGAATCACTAAAAGGGGCGGGATGAAGATCTTGATGATCTCAAGGAGCAGGTGGACCCTGCTTAGACTAAAAGTATTATTCTTTATTTAAATTATTATTGTGTATTTGATCTCCTAATGTATGGTACAATATGTGCCTCATTCTCATCTATTTTGTAGTGTTCATCTCTAGCCGAGTTTTATTTATTTTTTTCATTCTTCAATCATTCTGGAGTCTGAAATACATGTTTTCACTATCCAATTCTTTGCTTTGTAATTTTTATCCCTACTGCTTTAAATAAGAGTTTCTGTTTAAAATATTGAATAATGTAGGGTTATAGTAATTGCCAGAAGTGTAACATGGGGTAAAAATCACCAATTTTCTCATTATTTTCCACATTTTCCCCTCACTTTTTTGGCAAAAATCACTCACTTTCTCAGTTTTCTGTATCAAAAAGTGAGTGGAAGCCCTGTCTGTCAGTTATTTCCTGAATTATAACCGCAGGGTTTATAGGAACCTGGAAAAGTCAGGGAAAATGAAAACGGCCATGGAAATCCTGGAAAAGTCAGGGAATTTAACGTGTGGTCAGGGAAAAATCACAAAATGTTTAAATTTATCACCTGAAAATGCCAAGAGATCGAAAACTGCACATAGGAGCCGAGGAGGAGGGTGAAGGAGGGGACGACTGGCCTCAGGCCGGCTTCGCTGTGGACGCAGAATAGGGAGTGGAGGCTTCGCTGTGTAGCCTGTGCAGTTTGGTGAAAGGTGTGTGCATTCATATTCTTACTTTCATTCGCTAGCAATTTCGCCAGGAATGCTTTGTCCCTCTGGCGACAAAAAAGTTATTCTCAGTCAAATTTGAAGTTTATTAGCCAAATTTGTAGAAGGATGTGAGGAAGAAAAAGCCAGGTTAGCCCTCTTTGCGTATATTTTTCAGCAATTAAAACCCTTTCAGAAGGCATATCGATGTAAGTAGTGATAATTTTTATTTTGTTGACTTAAAGTTTTTGATCTCTTATTACTGGAAGTTCGTATGATTAATATGAATATGAACCTACAATTTTTCATAAGGTTAGACTTCTTTGCTTCCTCACTACCACCTTTACCTCTATAAATGACCAAAATCTTGGGAGTATTCAGGTGCTCAAAAGTCAGGAAAAATAACTAATAATTGTCTGGAAATCCTGGAAAAGTCAAGGAAAAACTCTTATAAACCCTAAAGTGACGAAAAACTGATGTTTTTAACCCTTTCGGACAAGTGGGTGTGGTGCAACCTCTGACGTATATAGACTTCGTCCAATCAGAACTGAGCTCGCGAACCTACTTTGCCTTAATTTTATTTTTCCATCTTTGTACTGCATGCAGCCAGATAGACATTCTCTTTATTGTTCTAGTATATAAATACGTGACTACTAACAATGAAAAGGAGGCAACATTTTAGGTTTGAAAAATGAAGAATGGCTTCGGAAATTGTAGGGCGAGTATGTTGAAACATGCATCAATTACAGCCCCAATGAGTGTGAATCAGAACTGGACATTTCTCCAGTATCACAATGGAGCAATTGGATCAAATCATTCTAATGATCAGCAGTAAGTGGGAATTGAATGTATGCAAGTCACTGAGTTAGGTACGCATTTCAGTAATATTTTGGATTTGGGAAAATGTACTACGTAAGGATACTGAAATCCATAATGGCTGCACATTGTAATGAAGTTAGTTTCAGCTGAATAAGATTCTATTGCAACATCAATCCACCATCCCCATGTTAAATTTACCAGTATAACCCACGGCCAGGCTCAAGAAATTATGTAGGCACTTACTATAGTTTTCTGAGTAATTAATTCGGTATATGTTATTTTCAATTTTGAATGCTCCGTTCCACCCTTTACTTGAAGTCATATTCTCTATTTCCTAATTCAGACAAATTCAATAGCTACCTGATTTAATTTGTTGTAATCATATTATTGTTGATTTTTCTCAGTACTGTTTCAATGCTCAATAAACAGGTGGGAATCTGCAGATGACATTCTACACGATTAACAATAAGAATACGTATTAATTTGAATTATAATTAGTTTATATTCTATTATATATATTGTTCTTTTGAAGACTTTTGGACAAGAAAAATTTGAGTAAAAATTGTGGCATAACGTGGTAAGGTAAATATGATCGGTATTACCGGTTTAACTAATGCTACGATTGTAGGCAGGGATAAAGTCACAATATACCTACTTACCCGACGAACTGTGAGCCCTTGTCGTAACACAAACCGGTGGTGTCGTAACACAAACAAAGTTCGTGGGCTCAAAACTTTCAGAAACGTTTATTATTTTGCTAAGAATTTAATTAGACCAGCCAGTACCTTGTAACCTAGTACTACTCTTGTCAGGCCCCTACTGGACCCGTTTAAACCATGCAGTTAACGAAAAAACTGGTGACTCCCTAATGCCATCGCTTTTAGAAGACAGATTCTCTAACGAAGACAACAGCAACGTGAATGTATAATAAAAGAGATTTTACCGGCCGCCAAGTTGTAGAGGAATCAATCCATCAACCACGTAAAGCAAGTTACGGCTTGACGAAAAGGAAGAAACGTGCATGAAAGGTACAAATGCAGTACACAACCACAAAGTGTCGCTTCCGTTTAACAGGTATCCACTGCATAAGGATACCCAATCCAAAACGTAAAGCATTTTTCTCTGGTTACACACCACATGCCACTACAAACTCGTGCCATGCCGAGCACAAACTGGACACAGCTAAGTTCAAAGTATGACATACCCTGTGGCAAGAGTTTGTAACTGTAGTGTAGTAAATGTAGTGTAAGTATATTGTAGTGTTAGTGTACTGCAGTGAAAGTAGGTAAGTGTGCTGAAAGTAGGTGTACTGTAAGTAAGTGTACTGCAGTGCAAGTAAGTGTACTGTAGTGTTTAACCCTAGAAGCTGGTTTCACCTTTTTTTTGGGGGAGAAAAAGATTGAAAAAACTCATGAAAATGTTGGGTTGGGTTAAAAGATGGACCCGTACGAGCCCACCTTCAGCTTCTAGTGACGAGAGCACGTCGAGCGGCGGTTAAACAAAAGAAAACGGAAATTTTTGAACGACGGCAGCGCCATTCGGCAATGTTTTGAACCATTTGAACTTCGGCTACTGCCGATTGGTTGTGGGAGGGGTGAACGTTGGTTCGCGAATCGTTCATCTTGGTGAGCTACAGCTCCCAAATGAGCCGAATGGGGTGGAAAAAGTAACAAACGAAAGTCGCGCGCTGAAGACTTGACAACGTTGGATGAATTTGGCTAACTTAGCCGAAAATCTTGTGTCGTCAATCAAAAATCGTCTTGCTCGTCGTGGGCATGTCAGTTTACTTGATTTTTTTCGTTCCATGGTAGGCTATGTAGGTTTAAAGCGTGATGATGTGTTGACATCCAAGGAATATCATCGCGGTGTAGCGCTATTTTTGCATCATTATGGGAAAAAAAATGGTAACCCTCTTTGTTGGTACGCTCTTTCCAAAAGTTGTAGTGACAGTTGTAGCTAAGGCAGTCCAGCTAGTGTAATCAACTGACGCAGAACCCGAAGTGGATAGAATTTACTTCTCCTGCTGGACTCGAAGAAATGTTCTGCAGCTTATGCTACGTTCAGTATTTAAGTGATCTACTTCGGAAACAGCTGTTGTTATGAACCCTGATTATGCAATGCATTTCCGGTAAGTATTATCGTGTAAGCCTGTCTCAGAACCTTGATTAGTAATGTTGGCGTATTGTTGATATGTCAGGCCATAAATCGACGGTTCTCGATGTGAAGTGGTGTGGTTTTCAGTCATCATTTACACATAATTTTTTGAGGGAGGAGCTTATGGTAGCATATGCTGGTATATACCTACCAATACTGATACTTAAGCGTCTTGGTTGACATGTTAACGTCATCATTTAGTTTTGCGGAAGCTAGCGATAATTTTTACCACTCGTCTTCGAAAGGAATAACTCTGGTATCGGGTGTCATTCAGTATTGGAGCGGAGCCGAGTAACGATGGAAGATGTTGAAAAAGAGAGAACGGCCCGGCATCGCAGACTGACTTTTGGCAGGACTTACGCTGCGCATCAGTGTTGTGCCACCAGCACTTTAAGCCTGCTAATATGTACATGAAAGTAAACTTATTTTTGGGTGTAAATTTCTTGTTTAACTTTGTGTTGATGATAATTTCTTGACTTTCTTTTTGACCTTTGATGCAATACATGTGTACCTTATTCTAGGTTTCTTATTGTACGGAACTTGTTTCACTGCCCTTCCGCACAGCAATCACAGCCAAAATGTTCTTTAATTCCCGTCAATGTTGGTTAGTTATGGTTTTGGGTTAGTCTCCACTCGATTCGTCTATAAGCTGGCCGAACCGTGTTCTACAAGAAAGCAATATATATACCTACCTGGTTGGATTTTTAGAGCTCCACAACTTACCCTGACATTATGTGGTTTATAATTTAAATTTTCAGCATATTGTACGATGATGGGTTCAACATTATAATTCTGATTTAGCAGCCGTTGTTGGTACTCATCAGACAGTAAATAGTTGGATTTCAGCAGTTTACTGTTGGGTTTAATTCTGATTTAGCAGCTGTTGTTGGTATTCATCAGACTGTAAATGGTTGGATTTCAGCAGTTTACTGTTGGGTTTCAAGTTTACTGTTTGGTAATTCACCAGTTTACAGTTAAAATCTCTGCATTAACTGTCATTTTCAACTGTGTTGGATTCAAATGTTGGCCTGATTTTACTGTTTGTAAATTTCAATGGTTTTTTGCAGCAGTAACTGTTGAATTCGACAGTTTTTTTCAGTAGTAACTGTTAGAGTCAACAGTTTTTTCTACTGTAACTGTTAGATTGAACAGTGCCTAATTAACTGCTGAAATTTTCAACAGTTTTTTCGCAAAGAGTATGCCTCCTATTCATATTGACATGATCCTTCTCTTTCACACTTCAGTAGGTACATGCTCTATGTATCCTATAATCGAGGCCTTTTCCATTCTTCCCTTTCATTGTATTCCCTCAATGAACATCTTCATCGAGACATCATGTCTCAAAACATTCCCGATTACATTGTCCCAACTGCACATCAAAATTTCCGGCAGGCATTCTTTTTTTCCCACACTTGCAAGAACTTCATTGTTACTCAATCGATCCTTTTTAACGTCATAGTTCATCAAAAACAAGCTTGATGGTATGTGTGTATTTCATAAAAACGTGCATGTGTGAAATGTTTAATAATAACAAAGAAACATGAACATTTACAGATCCAGAAAAGGCTACAGTGCAAGCCTGTGAATTGTAGTCTGATAGAAAAATTAGGAAGATAAAATAAGTAGAGGAAAATTTATGAGAAGAGGAGAATGTGGAATTATAATAAAAATTCAAGAGAGAAAGTGGATAAACCATAGCTGATGTATTGATAATATAATAATTGTTTATTCTACGGAGTAAAAAATCCTTTTACATAGTGAAGACCTGCATCTTCGCTGCAATCAACCCGCGGAAGCCTACACTAGAATCCTTTTACATATCTAATAGACTCAATGGTACACATAGTTAAATAAATGCAAATATTTATAGTTAATGCATAAAAGTTTGAAAAAAGTCATTGTTAAAGTATAGAATTTTTAAGTTTATTCTTGGAAGAATAAAATATATTGACATTATTACCATATTAATTAAATTCTCTCATAATTCTATGAATAGGAAGATTAAAAATATAATTGTTGGGAGCAAATGAATGATTTTTGGGATACGAAAAGCTTTGTCAAACCAATTGATGATTGTGATCTGGAGAAATTAATCTTAGTCTAATTTGTTGTCTAATCACACAAATTTGGGGTCGTCAAATATGAATTTGGGGTCTTGGTGGCCTAGTGGGTAAGTGCTGAGCTATGGACTGGTGAGTCCTTGGTTCAAAACCCGGGAAGAAGCCTTTCTAGATACCCCCACTTGAAATCCTTGTGATTTGATTTTCTGTGTGTCAGATCTTCGTTGGAAATCGCAGGTGGCCCAGGGAAAGGAACTGGCGCCTGTCTAGCCTTAATAATAATAAATTTATTTTACGGGCTAATACCCTGTTCCAAATGAAAACAAAGTATGCACTACATTATTAATAAAATTCAGTCATATCATAAGTTATACCTATAGAAGGAATAAAGCAATCCAATAACATAATAAAAAATACAATATACAATAGAAAATATAAGTCTTAATAATACAGTGAAGTTTCACTTTAAAAATTTCCCATAAGACGTGATACACAGTACAGATGATATTTAGTGTAGATTAAGTAGTAATGTTATTTGACACAAACCTCTTAAAGGTCAATAAAGAGGAGTTGAAGATATCAGTGTTAACACAGTGCACATAAAAATCCTTCATTGCTCGATATACAATTAAGTTTTTCATATAATTGGATGAAAGGTAAGGGATGTGAAATATAATGTCTGAATTTCACACGCCAATGACTTAGCTCTATCTTCACCTATCAAAAAACAACCTGCAGGATGGACACCAATTTTATTTTTAACAAAAACCCAGTTTTACATCTAGTGTGGGCTAAGTTATCTCGACTAAATTACAGTCGAATTCCGTAAATTATCGAAACCAGTTCGTGTTTTTGTTGGTTAGCATTGTTATTCTTGCTGATGGACGAGGTTTACAAGGGACAAGAGCAGATGGTAGTGAATAAAAATCGATGCGTAATTTACGATAGGCTTGCCTAACATTTATCTTTATAATGACCAGCGGCCACTCCCAAGTAATGTCTGACTCGGTGAATATTTGAGCTGAACAATGTTGTCGAGTCATTTTCAGGGTTTATAGGAACCTGGAAAAGTCAGGGAAAATGAAAACGGTTATGGAAATCCTGGAAAAGTCAGGGAATTTAACGTGTGGTCAGGGAAAAATAGGAAAATGTTTAAATTTATCACCTGAAAATGCCAAGAGATCAAAAACTGCGCATAGGAGTGGAGGAGGAGGGTGAAGGAGGGGACGATTGGCCTCAGGCCAGCTTGGCTGTGGAGGAGGCAGCCCTGATCTGGTTCTTTCTGGCTTTAGCCTGCACAATTTGGGGAAAAGATTGGCGAAAAGTGTGCGCATTCATATTTTCATTCGCTAGCAATTTAGCCAGGAATGCTTCGCTTTGTCCCTCTGGAGACGAAAAAGTTATTCTCAGTCAAATTTGAAGTCACTTAGCCAAATTTGTAGAAGGATGTGAGGAAGAAAAGATCATGATTGATTCAAAGAGCTACTTTAACATGACATCAGTTTTGAAGGAAAAGCCAGGTTAGCCCTCTTTGCATATATTTTTCTGCAATTAAAACCCTTTCTGAAGGCATATCAATGTGAGGAATGATAATTTTTATTTTGTTGTCTTAAAGTTGTTGATCTCTTATTACTGGAAGTTCATATGATTAATATGAAAATAAACCTACAATATTTCATAAGTTTAGACATCTCTGCTTCCTCACTACCACTTTTATCTCTATAAATGACCGAAATCTTGCAGTTTTCAGGTGCTCAAAAGTCAGGGAAAATCACTAATAATGGTCTGGAAATCCTGGAAAAGTCAGGGAAAATGAAAACTCCTATAAACCCTGATTTTTAAATGCTCCAGTCCATACAATGCTGTCATTCTTACATGTTTTCATTGATTTGTACGTGTTTTACTTTTCGGGCAAGTGTCGTTGCATGGACGTGGACGACTTACTCGATGAAAATTTTGTTTTGCGCCTGTCACCACCTCAATTCCAGTCATTCAGACTTGCTTCCGTCATCAGCAGTCCTAAGATTTGTTTGACGCAGCCCTCCACTCGATTCTCTGATTGGCCAGCTAATCTTTTCATATATACGTATTTCTTCTCTTTCACATCCTTCGTCACTTGCTCTGTATAGGTGTCTAAGATATATACAGATTAAGGTTATAAACGGACGGGTTAAACGCCACGGGTACATCTACATCTACATAATACCCTGCAAGCCACCACAAGGGTGTGTGGCAGGGGGTGATTGCTCACCAAACATGCACTACATATCATGCATAAAAAAGGAATAGTATTAATATAGTAGTCAGAACTACACTATTTAAAAAAGATAGAAATTGCAAAGCAAGCATGCAAAAGAATTCTGTTAGTAGGGTTAGCTTTAAGTACTCATACCAACATGCAGCTACCAATGCTATTCATTGCTACTCTCCGATAGGACATATTTACCGTTATTCGTATCTCTTATTGTGCGAGGGAAAAGGGACATTTTGAATCGGTCAGTTCGGCAATCAATTTCTCTAACTTTATGATTATGGTCCAGTCTGCCATAGTAAGTTGGGGTTCGTAAAATATTTTTAACATCATCACTGAAAATATTGCCTTGGAATTTGTGGAAGAGATTAAGTCTAAATTTCAACCTGCGATCTGACAATGATTCCCATTTCAATTCATTTAATAGACTGGTTACGCTAATATAATTATCGTATCGTCCCTTTACAAATCTTGCCGATCTTCGCTGCACACGTTCAAGTTCATTACTTAGACCGATTTCGTAGGGATCCCATACACTGGCAGCATATTCCAAATGAGGTCTAACAAGGGAAAAGTAGCTGATTTCTCGTACATGATCGTCACATTTACCCAATACTCTTTTAATGAAACCCAGTTTGCGATTCGCTTGACCCATTATTTCACGAATGTGTTTACCCCAGGAAAGATCATTTGTCAGTCTTATTCCAAGATATTTAATGGATTCCACGTTTGTTAATTCATTATTACTTATTTTGTAAGTGCTAGGGGGAGAGCTATTCTTTTTCCAAAAATTCATTACAAGACATTTCTTAAAGTTTAATTCTAACTGCCATGTATCACACCAAGTTTCAATTGCTTGTAGGTCAATATTTAAATATTCTTTATCATTCGGGCATAGAATTTCCCTGTACACTACTGCGTCATCGGCAAATAGACGAAGCTTACTTTTTACCACCTTTTGGATATCATTAATATACAAAAGGAATAGGAGTGGACCTATCACACTACCTTGTGGGACACCCGCGGGTTGGCAGCACCCGCGGCGTAAATAGCAATGAGTTATTAGATAAACACGGGGAGTTTGGCATTACGCCCGGCGTAATAATGGGTTACAAAGCGAAAGTAAGGAGGGGGCAACAATTAGAAAACAGCGTCTGTAGTTACGCGGCGAGGAAAAGGAAAGGTCATAGTGAGAGAGACGAGAGGAGAACGTAAAAACAAGGATCCAGAGAGATTAAAAGATAAGGTGTACGCGTCAGCGGAGCAGTCCCGGGCCCGTGATAAGGCAGATATCGGCGGGAGAGACAGATAATTCCAGCGGACGCCCGAGAAAAGAGAGAGTCGAGGAGAGAGCAGGAAGGAAGGGTCATCGTGGGAAATCCTACGGGAAGGCGGTCCATCGGATCACGGGAACCAGTGGCCACGATAAGTGGATGGTCTATGAACATTGGAATAATTATTTAAAAAGAAACAGCCCACTACAAAGTTAACCATAAAGATTGAATTAAGATTACTGATTAGATTAAAAAATGTTATGAAATTGTAAATTGGGCCCAATTAAAGTTAAAGAAACCGAATATAGAGATATTGTGCATGAAAATATAAATGTTTTCCTTGTCTAATTTCCTTGATCCCAATAGCAAATTAAGGGTATTGATATATACATATGTGTGAAATATTTAACTGTATAAGGGTGTGTGTGTGTGGAATCTAACGAGCTAGCCGGAAGACAGAAAGCGAAGGTAAGGTACCCGAAGGTTGAAAGCGGGTGAGGGGTACAAGGTAAAAAAGGATTTAATTTATATTAGTGATATATCTTGTTGTCGTCTCGCTTAATTGAGAATTAGTAAGTAAATTATTCGGGGGAGACGACCGACAGCTGAGGTCATTTGCACCATTTAGGATAGGTGGGTAATCAGGTAACGGTCGGATTTTTCAGTGAACGGAGGAAGGTGGAGAAAAACTCAGCGTCTACATTAGCCTACTCTTAACGCAAGGTACCAAGGGGACCACGGCTTAACGTCCCATCCGACGGACGGAGTACTGAACCTGAATTGTCCTCCACTGGGCGCTGAAGTGGGGACGGATTTAACCACTGAAAAATCCACCACTGCCGGGAATCGAACCCGGGCCCTCGGGAAGGGAGGCCAGTACTCTAGCCACCAAACCAACCCGATCCCCCTTAATTGAGAATTTCCAGTGTTGTGTTATTCAGTAAAGAAAATTCAGTAATCCCAAACAAGGCCTTATCTAGACCCAACCACCAATCAGGGCACACCAGATTAAAATTGAGCCTTTTATAAGACAGACAATTTTCCTGCTTTAATCACTTCGGACCTGAAGTATGAACCTTGTAAAAGGAGGGAAAGGTGATGACGTAGATATTCTTATCACAGCTTGTTCTGTGGACGTCACCTTTTGCTTATGGGTCATTCCATACTATTTCACCAGATTTTTAAAAAAGTCGTTGCAGCACCATTTCAGAAAAAAATTCAAATTTAACACACTTACTACTACATGTCCTTAAGGAGGTTCCACCGTGACTCCGCGATTCAATATCCCGTAAAAGAGCTATTTGTTATTCAATGAATAAATACCGACCCAGAAAAACAACTATATGGAAAATCATCCGTAGGGTGATAACGCATACACAATAATTGCATGAGTATGATGCTATTATATAGCGCGTTGTAGTTGCATTCTATTTTAATACAAGATCTTTTTTTAGTTTATTTTGACTTCGGAACATGGCTGACGTGTTGTTGCCACGTTTAATTTATAAAGTGAGAATACATGCTCAATCCTGCTAATGCGTATTCCTAAATAGGTTAAATATTTTCTTATTTAGTTTTAAACTATTCCCTTGCAAATACAGCTCTTTGTTTTCAAATTTATTAATATTCGTATTTTTGAAAATTGTTTGGCAACAATGACGCTGCTACCATTTGGATGCATTGGTATTAATTACACCATGTAAATAACCAACGAAATATTAAAATTACATAAAAAATATGAGAAGGACCTTGGTAAGGTATATTCCTAAATTAAGTCTGTAAATGAGCTTGTAAGCACGTTCCAACGCACCTACCGTTGCCAATGATAACAACTTACTGTAGCGCCACTTTCATGTAACTAAGGCTTTTTTGCTTTTTTTCGATCAAATATTTATTAATATTAATTGAACAAGTGTGGTAAGGTGAGCACTTTTTCACAATGCTAAATTCTACATAAAATTGCGCATCTTATATTAGTTTTTCGTCAAAACGACATTTCTCTTTACATTATTAATCTGCAAATTTTACTGCAAGAGCCATGCTCTGCCGTATAGCTACGTATAAAATATCTGATTTTCAACGTCCTTTTTCTTCAAATATATTATGGAAAGCCCAAATTATTATATTGCCAATCGATAGAAGGGCCAACGTAAATGATGTGTCATGATATTTTCACAAAACGACATCTACTTCACAATGTGGTGGAGCCACCTTAAGGCACAAAACCAATTTTTGTTAATTTTTTTTCCATGACCTCAAGGACTTACAGGGCCGTGAAGGTCACAGCGCGCTGTAAAAATAACACTTTCAGCGATTATCGGTAATTAGAGTTACTCGGAAACTACAGGTTGTAGTAAACAAACGGGCAAACTGATTTGTTTCAGGTTATGCAACACTAGACTTAGCCCCCTCCCCCCCTGAAGCAAATTCCTACATGCCTGCTTCTTAGTGAAATTGAAATCTACAAATTTTAAGGCACTAGTTTGATGATATTGTTATCACTATTATTTGGATTTATTTCTGGCAACATTTAATTATACTCATCAATCTGTACATTGCTTCTACAAAGTGAGCGAGAGAATATTTTTTTGCAAATTCAGTTTGATGTAACTTCCACACTAAAGAGAACACATACTCCAAATTTTTAGTTCATTCTTAATAGGATCATAGCTTATTATACTGAAAATTTAAAATTTTTAATAAGTCCCCCACCAGAGATACAGGGACCCGAAAATGGTAAATTTTCAATTTTTCCTATTTGCGGAAGCTTGTAACAGCTAAAGGCTTAACAAACACACAACTTTTTTCTTACACACATTTACTATGGTACCCAAATATACTATAACAAAAATATAAACCTTGAGATCACAACCCTTTTATTAGAAAATAAATAGCAAAAGTTGTAAAAAAAACAGCAATTTGTATCAAAACTTTGTACTCATTGTTCTCATAGATGTTACCTAGTGAGGTTATTAAAAACTATGCCAAATGAAAGCTCTATTTATGATAATTAAAATGGTATCCGAACCGTTCTGCTACAACCTGTAGTTTCCGAGTAACTCTAATTACTGATAGTCGCTGAAAGTGTCATTTTTACAGTGCGCTGTGACCTTCATGTAAGTCCTTGAGGTCATGGAAAAAAATTAACAAAAATTGGTTTTGTGCCTTACAGACATGTAGTAGTAATTGTGTTAAATTTGAATTTGTTCTGAAATGGTGCCGCAACAAGTATTCGGTGAATTGGCATGGAATTATTTTAATTTTTGATTTATGAGTGAATGGCCCTGGTTAGAAGATTAATTTCTTCGCTAAAATTCATTTTTCGTTTCCATCTAACGATTTTGTGTACAATATTGGTGTTTCGGTTCCGAGTAAACGCTCCCATAAGTAGTTCTTACGTGCATTTGATGAAAATCCGTGGAGCTTCTTGTATCATGTGAATGATTGCTGTTGTTTGTTGTATAAGTTTAAAAAATGTTTGTTTTCATTTTATTTTCATGAAACTCGAATTGTATCAGCATGAGGAACTTGCTGTTTATGGGTTTTCGAGTTCATCAAATTTATTTCGATTGTTGTATAGCTATTGTGTAATTTTGTACTGTTGAAAATCACTAAAAATTATATAATTTATGTTGAAAATTACTATTGTGAAGTGAGAGTTGAAAATAGAGATTATCCTGTATAGCTATTGTATAATTTTGTATTGTTGAAAATCACAAAAATTATATAATTTATGTTGAAAATTACCATTGTGAAGTTGAGAGTTGAAAATAGAGATTATCGTGTAATTTTGGAAAATCCTAATAATAAATGTTTGTTTTAATTTGTCTTTGATGAAATTTGATACTTACATGAATTTACATAAGAATTTGTAATCTTTGTCCTTCAGTTCATTATCATTATTCCTGTTCATTATCATTATACGAGTGTTTTATGATTTTATCTTTGTTTTCCAAGTTTATTATACCGAGTGTTTTATGATTTATTTTAATGTAGTACCTTTTCTGTCGGAGTGTTTATGTACTTACATAGGCTCCTAAGGATATGCTCCTAGGGCCAATTAAATTTATTTATTTATTTATTATTTATAAGTTGAAATTGAACATAATGATCATTAATAAGCAATCCTGAGATTGGTTTGATGCAGCTCTCCACTGAATCCTTCCATCGGCTAATCTCTTCATATTTTAACGTATTTCTTCCGAGAAATTGAAATTGGAAAGTATGTATGCCCCTTTCACATGGACCTCTTTAGATCCATTGTGCCAGCTCACATTTAATCTGCCCACCACTTATATAAATTACATGTCATGGTCTTATATATGTATCAGCGTATCTCCCGGACTAATAAAATTGTTATCATCATCATCCATAAGCTTAGGACATTGAAATTGTGGTTAGTCTGTTCAATGCTCTGTTTACTCGGAACCGAAATCGCAATTTTGTACACGAAATCGTTAGATGGAAACGAAAAAAGAATTTTGGTGAAAAAATGAATCTTCTAACCACAACCATTCACTCATAAATCAAAAATTAAAATAAGCAAAAGGTGACGGCCACCGAAAAAGCTGCTGTGATAACATTGACGTCATTTTCCTCCCGTCCTTGACTGCTTTTAGGGGAGGGGAAGGGAGTGGAGGGGGATTCTCGGAAGGTCTGCTCGCACAGATGCTGTCGTAATCGCTCCCATTGGCCGAGTCAGCTGTGTCCCCCCCACTGCGATAAGGCAAAGTAGCTTCGCGGGCTCAGTTGTGATTGGACGAAGTCGATGTACGTCAGAGGTTGCACCACGCCCACTTTTCCGAAAGGGTTAAAAACATCAGTTTTTCGCCGCTCATAACTCGGGAAATAATTGTCGGATCAGAAAACGGAAAAATACGGGTCTTTTTATTTTACAAACTCTATCAGATTCGGCAATAAAAAAAATATGGTAAACGACCCCATTCTGCAAGCATTTAATATGAATTCTACGAATCTTCTGTAGCTTACGATTCCCTCATTTTTACAGGTCAAGAATGTTGAATCCTGAAAGTGGATTTGCTGGAGCCTGAAGATGCCATTAGCAGGGGATACCCAGAGGCCTGACGGAGGAATTCAGACCTCTGTCAGACCCGAGGCAAGATGGTTTCACGGCAAAGACATCAGCCTGTCAAGTGGAAACAGATTGGGTGGAGTGGAGTTTCTGGAGCGGGTCAAGGGTTCCATCAAACCTCGGGATACTCAGTCCATTGGAAACAAGGTACCAAGGCCATAGAAGCACTACAAATTGATTACATTAAAGCATTAGTTCATTGCAGTTACTCAAATTTCTTCTGTCCCTTAACACACTCAATGCTGGCCTATTTCATGAAAACTTTTTCATGTGCGAAAGTTTTTTTTTCATTTATATGAATAAATACATTATAAATGCTTTAAACATAAAATTTTTGCAATATAATAATAATTTTTACTTAGCAACGAACATAAGGGGACCCCATGCCTTGACGTCAAGGCATCCGCCTCCCAGGGTAACGAGGCATGCCTTGAATTCAAGGCATCCACGTTTAGTATGTTAAGGAGGTTGGCTCGCGACTGCTTGAGTCAAGTTGTCTGAGGAATCTTATTAATTTAAGTACGAGTATATGCCTGCTAAGTGATCCTTACTTTACAAAGAAAATTACCTAAGCTGTTAAAAGTCATAAATATCGAAAAAAAAATACGATGGAAAGTCAAAGGATTTATTTTTTATGATAATTTTAATCAGCTCGGCGACTGAGTCAATTCAGCATCTCCTGAACTTACCGTTGTATTTCAGGGCCCCTCAGCTCTAGTGAATATTTATTATTTAAAAGTTAGTTATAATTAATGAACGGAATAAATATGCCTCCAATACTTGTTCATAAGCTTTAACGGAGTGCAGCGTCTATTTGGAAGCGTCCGCAGCACCACCTGGTGGCAGGTAGAGGAAATAGTTTGACGTCACATGTAGGATTAACCGGCATGCAATAGTTTGCCGTCGCGTTTTCGTGCCATTGATTTTTTTCACTTTTTAATTAATGAGGAAAAATACTGAACGTCATTTAAAAATTGAACGGCTTTAAACACGTACTCCAGAGGTTATAAACTTTCGATCAAGACAATAAAAAATAATAGGAAACTACCCTATTCTAATTGCCCTCTTTTGCAATGTAAATATTTTGGATACGTGAGGTGATGAGCCCCAAAAAATTATGTTGTATGACATCAGGGAATAAAAGGCACCATAGTATACAGTAAGTAAGATATCTACATTAACAGAGTTTCGGAGGTGGCGTAAAAGGTAGAGCTAAGTTTATTGGCTAAAATTTCAATATTCTTCTCCCAGGACATATTACCACTTATATATGAACCTAGAAATTTAGTTATAGTAACATTCTCAATGGACTTTTTATCAAATTTAATTAAAATACTTTCAAGGAGATGACTTTTACACCCAAATTGAACAATGTGCGACTTTTCAGTGTTTAATTTCAATTCATTATCAATTCATAGCGAAAGAAAAAGACTGGCAATTTTGCAGCTAGCAATACAGGAAATGAAGGAATAATACTAAACATATGTAATAAGTGCTCAAATTAATAATTTATTTTTTCAATTCTCAACAAGTTACAAATATTGGTAACTGCTCGATCATTTTGGTATGGTCTCGCATCATGACTCTAGCAGGGTGGCGATCGTCAGGGAAAACCTGGAATTGTCAGGGAATTTTGGAAATATGGAAAAGTCAGGGAATAGTCAGGGAATTCTCGTAACAGTCAGGGAGAAACTGGGATAGGAAATTCTCGTCATTTTTCTACCATTACGTTTACCAAGCAGTCTTTCCCACCCTTTATCTCACCAACTAAAAATAATGTCCGACGCCGAAGTGCATAGAATAAGCCCCGTCAATTCGTTGAACATTCAGTTGTGAATCTTAGTTATTTAGCTGTGAATCAGTCGTACAATGTATCCCTTTTGTATATCCTTAATGCGATATTTGCCCAGTATTGTTAAAATTCATAATCACCGTGTGTTCTGCTCATCACAAGGAATCCGAGGCTATGTTTTTCGGAAGATTATACCTCGCGTTTTTTTTTAACTTCCGAGACCCAGGTCGAGAGGTAGTTGTAGCACACTAGCTTGTAGTAAGTATGTGCTTGCAGTTATTAAAATACGAGACGATGGTTATTGAAACGGTAATACAAGTACGATCACACGTGTAAACAAAATCTTACGTGAGATCATCTTCGTCTTCCATACCCCCCTTCCCGAGACCATAAGGAGAGTACTCCTCCCCTCCCCATCTCTCACGCTCGACGTAATTATTGAGTAGCCCCCTTAGCTCCCTCTCGAAGCAATTTAGTCAAGTCACAAACCACCTCAAATATGGCATTCCTAAATATGACGCTGCCGTTGCTAATTACCTTCTGTTTTCACTCGCATTGGCGCGATTACGTTTTGTTTGTTTATACAAATAGTTTTACATTTTTGGTTCCCTCTTACAATCAAAGGGTTATACCACGTTAATCAAGTTGTTATTCGATTTTAAAACTCGTGCCATCCGATTTTGGTCCAGTCCAAGAACTTGGCTTTAGTTTGTATTTTTTGCGTAGCTTTGTCATACCTGTGCTGGAGTCCGCCAGTAAATTGGCCATCATCTTTCCCTTCGATGCCTTTTCAGTAATATTCAACTTAACCAGAACTACCACGACACGCTACCTCTTCCTTGAAGAATTAGACATTTTCACAGGGTGGCGATCGTCAGGGAAAACCGGGAAAACCTGGAATTGTCAGGGAATGTTGGAAATCTGGAAAAGTCAGGGAATAGTCAGGGAATTCTCTTAACAGTCAGGGAGAAACTGGGATAGGAAATTCTCGTTATTTTTCTACCATTACGTTTACCACCAAAACCAAAATTTCACCAAAACATTTCACCAACTAATTCTAATATCCGTCGCCAAAGTACATAGAATGCCCCGTCAATTCGTTGAACATTCAGTTGTGAGTCTTAGTTATTTAGTTGTGAATCAGTTGTACAATGTATCCCTTTTGTATATCCTTAATGCGATATTTCCTTAGTACATAGTGTTAAAATTCGTGATCGCCGTGTATTCTGCTCATCACAAGGAATCCGAGGCTATGTTGTTCGGAAGATTTTACCCAGCGTTTTTTTTTAACTTCCGAGACTCGGGTCAAGAGGTAGTTGGAGCACGTTAGCTTGTAGTAAATACGTGCTTGCAGTTCTAAAAGTACGATACGATGATTATTAAAACGGTAATACAAGTTGTACACACATGTAAACAAAATCTTATGTAACGTCTTCTTCGATTTCCACACCCCCCCTTCGCGAGACCATAAGAAGAGTTCTCCTCCCCTCCCCACCTTTCACACTCGACGTAATTATTGAATGGCCCCCTTAGCTCCCTCTCGAAGCAATTTAGTCAGGTCACAAACCACCTCAAATATGAGATTCCTAAATAAGATGCTGCCGTTGCTAATTGCCTCTGGTTACGCTCGCAGTGGCGCGATTACGTTTCGTTTGTTTATACAAATATTTTTACATTTTTGGTTCCCTCTTACAATCATTACGGCGCGATTACGTTTCGTTTGTTTATACAAATATTTTTACATTTTTGGTTCCCTCTTACAATCAAGGGGTTATGACCACGTTAATCAAATTGTTATTCAATTTTAAAACTCGTGCCATCCGATTTTGATCCAGTCCAAGAAGTTGGCTTTGCTTTGTAGTTTTTGCGTAGCTTTGTGATACCTATGCCGGAGTCAGCCTGTAAAATGGCCAGTCACTTTCCCTTCAATGCCTTTTCAGTAATCTTCAACTTCCCAGAACCACCACGACACGCCACCTCTTCCTTGAAGAATTAGACATTTTCAATTTGTAATTTTACCGAAGGAAATATTCACGGCCACGGAAATACGATACATGGCCGCGAAAAATATGTTAAAAGTGTTTACATTTTGTTTGAGTGCTTAACTTGTCAAGGTTTAATATATATTTTTTCATTAGGGCGGAGGTTTCATGTATTTACATTCTTATAGCTTTTCATGTATTAATTTCAGCTTTTAAAATTTTTTGAGTTTTGACGAAAATTTAATTCAGCAGAAATAAAATATTCCGATAATAGGAGACCTTTTGGTGATCGGTCAGGGAAGTTGGAAAAGCCATCAGGGAAAAATCAGGGAAAAGTCAGGGTATTTTAAAATTGATTATCAGTAGCCACCCTGTCTAGTCAGCGATACTTTGCTCTTGCTGGATCAAGCTCATTGACATAATAAACATTCAAAAAAAAAAAAAATTTCGAGTAGTTCAAAATTTGAAATGGAGTATGTAAAGCTTTTCTGGGAACAATGTATCTCTTCAAATGTGGTGCACCCAGTATTCTCGTTATCTTTCCTTTCTTCTTTTCCTTCTTTAAATAATGTATGAAATACGAGGCATGTCCGGAAAGTAAGTACCGTTTCGTTCTACCGCTACCACAATCGGGGTTTATAGGAGTTTTCATTTTCCCTGACTTTTCCGGGATTTCCAGACCATTATCAGTGATTTTCCCTGACTTTTGAGCACCTGAGTACTCCAAGATTTCGGTCATTTATAGAGATAAAAGTGGTATTGAGGAAGCAGAGAAGTCTAAACTTATGCTAAGAGCTAGAGATGGATGGTGACTTTTGAGGTGGACATCACCTTTTGTCCGAGTGTAATGGTCGTGCCATTCTTCATTCCTTGGAAAATGCTGAGGATGCAGTTTAACAAAAGTGGCACAGTTGAAGATAAATATGGAAGGAAGTGTTAATATTTCAGGGCCAAAAAGATAGGTTTACCAGGAGTTCTTTTTGGGACTTGAACCATAGCTTTGAAGGCCTGCTTCTGTAGAGAAAATAATTTTTTAGCATGGTTTGAGATTCCCCAGAACATAATGCCATAAGATATATGAGCATGAACATAACAGGGTTTATAGGAGTTTTTCCTTTTAATTTTCCCTGACTCTTCCAGGATTTCCAGACCATTATTAGTGATTTTCCCTGACTTTTGAGCGCCTGAAAACTCCAAGATTTCGGTCATTTATAGAGATAAAAGTGGTGGTGAGGAAACAGAGAAGTCTAAACTTATGAAAAATTGTAGGTTCATTTTCACATTAATCATATGAACTTCCAGTAATAAGAGATCAACAACTTTAAGTCAACAAAATAAAAATTATCATTCCTTACATTGATATGCCTTCAGAAAGGGTTTAAATTGCAGAAAAATATATGCAAAGAAGGCTAACCTGGCTTTTCCTTCAAACCTGATGTCATGTTAAAGTAGCTCTTTGAATCAATCTTCATTTTTTCTTCCTCACATCCTTCTACAAATTTGGCTAAGTGACTTCAAATTTGACTGAGAATAACTTTTTCCTCGCCAGAGGGACAAAGCGAAGCATTCCTGGTGAAATCGCTAGCAAATGAAAATGAGATGCGCACACCTTTCGCCCATCTATTCACCAAATCGCGCAGGCTATAGCCAGAAAGAACCAGAACAGGGCTGCCTCCTCCACAGCGAAGCCGGCCTGAGGCCAGTCGTCCCCTGGTTCACACTCCTCCTCCACTCCTATGTGCAGTTTTTGATCTCTTGGCATTTTCAGGTGATAAATTTAAACATTTTGTGATTTTTCCATGACCATACGTTAAATTCCCTGACTTTTCCAGGATTTCCATGACCATTTTCATTTTCCCTGACTTTTCCAGGTTTTCCAGGATTTCCAGGTTCCTATAAACCCTGACAATGCTATTGTCGCAGTTCCAAGCATGCGTACTCGTCTTTATGGTTCATTGTCTTTCGAATGACGCCATTACAGCCTGATTGTGTTGTTTTTACATTTGTTAGTGATCGTTTAAAATGTTTAAAACAATATCTGATCCCGCCGACTGTGTTGTGAGTTCTGTAATACGGTTTTTGAACGAAAAGAATGTTAAGCCAGCTGAAATTCATCGTCAACTTGTAGAGATTTAAGGTGAAAGTGCAATGACTGATGGGATGGTGAGAAAAAGGGTTAGAAAATTCAATGATGGACGAACCAGTGTTCATGATGAAGCACGGAGTGGGCGGCTTTATGTTGTCAACAATGGTTTGGTTGAAAAAGTGAATGAGAAAATTCTTGAAAACAGATGGTTTACGATAAGAATGCTTTCTGAAGATTCCCACAAATTTAAAAAACTTTTTTGCATGAGATTGTCACAGATAGCTTAAATTATCGCAAACTGTGTTCCCATTGGGTTCCGAAAATGCTTACGGATGACCACAAAACGAAGCGACTTGGAAGTTCATTGATATTTCTTACCCGATGCAGTTTTGAGGGAGGTGACTTCTTAAAGAGTATTGTGACTATCACCTATTCTTGAATTTGAAGCGTGATTTTGGAGGAAGGCGCTTTAACAGCGAATACAACGCAGAGAACGGTGTTCAGCAATGGCTGTCTTCCCTGGCGGCATCTTTCTATGAAGAGGGCATAGAAAAGTTGGTTTCCCGTAATGACAAACGTCTAAACAATGGTGGAAACTATATAGAAAAATAGTGAAAGAGATTCACTTTCATGTAAAAATAAATCTAGCATTGAACAAAATGTTTTTAAGAGTTTTTTCCCAAACGGTACTTACTTTCCGGACAAGCCTCGTACTAGTATAACTCGTTGACACTTATTTCTTTCCGATTTATTGATCAAGTGGGAGGTTGTGTATCGGCTCAAACGTAATCAAAATAAAGGACTAGCGACCCAATGTCGGTAGTTTACATACGGCACATTTTCTGGCACTCCCGCACTTCTCGTTGGCAGGCACGCAAGAAGGCAGCTCCTCATTTTGAGGATTTTGTGGTGGTTCCCTCGGATTCTGACGAGGACGAAGTGACAGTACTGGAGCCACCTGGTGGAGATTTGCCTGCCAGTGTCATTGTCGAGAAGCGTGCTTCCAGTCCGGAGGCTGCGTCCATCGTCCCAGCTGACGTCGACGGGAGTGTCGGTCGTGGGGATTCCCCCAACAGCGAGTCATACACCCAGCTGGATGACGGTTGGCGACTGAATTTCGACCAGGTGCGTATCTACGGCGTATTCGTGGAAAAATATCTAATGTCGTCGTCGTGAAATATATCTAATGTGGTTTCACAAATTTATTTTTTTTTAAATTTAATACTATCTTGTTATACTGTATTATCTAACTTAAATGCTTGATGTTGTGCTTATTAATTTATATTCCTTGTTATTTTATACTTTAATTTCAAGTCATTTAAATCATTATTTTTGCTGCCTTTCTTAAATTTCTTTTTCCCTTGAGGTGTTTTCTTCAATTTTATATAGTGATTTTGATTTTAATGTTTATGTAATTATTGGTTCGACCAATTAATGATTTCACCAATAAACCTATACCAATTAATGGTTATGTATTCATTACATTCGTATGTATAATTTACTGTTAATTCATATGTATTTTAATATTGCTCCATTATGCAATTTGTACGGCTGTCGACTACATTCGCGTTATCTTTATCTTTTTGGCATGTAATATTTTATTCGGTATTCCAGGGGACTTTTGGTCCCAGAACAGTAAAGAACCTTTTCAATTTCAATTCATCATCATCAAGGGTCAACAATCCTAGGATTGGTTTGACACAGCCCTCCACTCGATTCTTCTATCGGCCAACCTCTTCATATTTTGATGTATTTCTTCCCTTTTACATCCTTGTCAACTTGTTCCATATTATCTCATATATGAGGCCTGCCTTTTCCATTCTTCCCGTTCTCTTTTCCCTCTTAAACGATTGTCTTCATCAGGCCATCGTGTCTCTAGATGTGGACAATTAAGTTGTCCCATCTTCTTTTTAATGTTTTCAGTAGACATCCCTTCTCTCCCACTCTTCTTAAGACTTCTTTCTTTGTTGATCCATTTTATCTTCATCTCATTCTCCTGTTATAGCACCACATGTCGAATGCTTCCATCCTGGACTTCTCTGCTGCTGTTATTGTCCATGCTTCACTACCAGATAGTAGAATGCTCCAGATGTATGTTCAAATGAAATGTTTCCTCACTTCAACGCTTGTATTTGCGGCTGTTAGCAGAATCTTCTTCTGGTAACATGCCCTTTTTGCTTGCGCAATTCTACTGGCAATTTCTCTTTTACTTCGTCCATCGCTGGTTACTCGGCTTCCCAGGGAACAGAACTCTTCCACCTCCTCAATCTTTTGTTTTCATAGTTTAACATGTTCACTGCGGGGCAGATTAAAGCCCTACCCCTAACAGCGCGGCGTGGCCCACCGGTGGGTCACAGTCCTCCTGAGTTTCTGGCCACTGCCGAGGGATGGTGGTTGAAGCGGCAACACTCAGCTATGGTCCTGAGATTAGAGGAAGGCTGGGGGAGGCTACTCCCAGCCTCGCCCCCAGCCCGCCCCTCCACAAGCCACGTGGGGCACGCTATCGGCTAGACCCTGGCGTGGGATGTGGGAAGAGAGGGGCAACAATACAATGCATGTGGTAAAGATTTGCTGACATTCGGAAAACCCAGGAGACTCCCACCCATCTCTGTTTATTGAGCTTGCCCTTGTTCGGGCCCATCTGTGAGACGTAGATGCCCGTCCGTGCGTACCGATTCCCCAGCCATGCTCACACTATGAGAATAGGGAATGGGGATCCTTTGGAAAGAGTACATAGTGGTTTGTCTCACTCAGAAAAAAGTAGTGGTTGCATTTCGGAAGACGTTCACCTGGCAAGGGCACGGTCACTCATCCACCACTGAGGGATTTGCTCAAGAACGCTACGTGACCCTTTCCCAATTGGGGGGGGGGAAGGGAAGAGAGAGAGTCAATCTCTCACACAGCCGGGCGAGTGCAGTTCGGACTGTTTAGTTCACGAGCAACTGACGGAAAGCCAAGAGGTTGAGGAGAAAAAATTTTCCTAAACATTTTCATTATTTTTAATAAGTTGATATGTTGTACTATATCGAGTATTGTTCATCCTTATGTATAAAAATCACATAAACATGAAAAAAAACAAAAAGAAATCAAAAAATAAACGTATTTTAGATATAATACGCTAATATGTAAATTTGTTCGTGACCCACCGGTGGGCCACACCGCTCACGCTGAAAAAAGTTTCAGGAGGGGCGGCGTGACCCACCGGTGGGTCACACTAAGTGTCACATAGTAGTCTATTATTTGAACTGTTACTAACCTCTGGGTGAAGTCACTTGAGAAGTTCTCGATTCCTACTCTCACAATACTCCTCGCAAGTTACGACAATTCAAAGAATTTTGTGGCTGCGGCACTAGTCGCATCTGCGTGACCCACCGGTGGGTCACGCCGCAGTGAACGTGTTGAAGCAGGAAAATTGTCCGTCTTATATAAGGCTCAATTTTAGTCCGGTGTGCTCTGATTGGCTGTTGGGTCCACTGGGCTCTGTTTGGTGTTAGGCTAAAAGGTACGCTTCGAAGCATTAGGGAGTTGGTAGCCGCCTTCCCCGTTGAAGTTTTTTGAGTGCTTGGCAATTCTCTATTGCCTCCCATATCAGCCAAGGAAAATATTTATTTTCCCTAGCGATGATTTTGCTATCGTCTAAATTAATGTTTTGTCCGAGAGCTGACCAATGGAGTGGACAGTGGAGAGGCAGAACTGTTAGATTAGATTAGATTAAAAAGAAGGTGGAGGTACTCAGCTAGTCCATAGGGCACTTAGACCTATTGGTCCATTGTGCTAACCACCATTTAGGAGATCACCCAAAGAGATCAATCGCCCGGCTAAAGGCCAGGAGGTCTCCTATGAGGATCCCTTTAATTTCATTGGGTTCCAGGAAAGGTGAGCCAAGTCTATTCTGAGTCCTCATTATGGCTGGGCACTAGGGCGGATCGGAAAAATCGATTTTTCGCGGAGAAACTTGGCCCTCTGGAAAAAGTTGTCAAAGTGACTCAAAATGAGGCCAGAAAAATTTGGGACCTCTAGGTCAACCCTAGACCCTCGCGCTGTGGCCATTTATGGGGAGGGGGGCTGAAAATGAAAAAAGTCAGGTTTTAACAGCGGTTTCCCATGTATTTTGTCGAGTTGTGGCCCTTCAGGGTAAAAATTTCGTCCATTTGTACGTATCTGTAGCCGTTAAGCCACAAATTGTCTATTTTGAGTGCGCGGCCGCGCGAAATTATGCACCACCCATGCAGCGTCGCGGCGCAGCGGTCAGAAGGCCGCTCGCGCGCCTCTTGCCGGCTCGCGCCTCCTGCCCGGTCGCCGCGAACGCAGCAAAACTCATCGCGGATGCATCTTCCGTCGTTGGTCTCATTAATATTAGATAATTAAACAATTTCCAGGGAATAACAATTACGGAAGAACTGTATGAAAGTAATATAACACACCGTCATAATTCGGGGAGTAAAAAAACATTCCCCGAGTTTAGCCTACTTTTAATATTATTTTTCAGTATGGAGAAAGAATGCAAAAATGATTAAAGTAGTTATTAGAGCTCACCACGTTGAGGTACCTGCACTATGAACTCCCCCGCCCACACACCCACTCATAAAATGGAGGAACGCATTTCCTTTATCAGATTATATGCTCTCGAAAAAATAAGAAAGTGGTCATTTTGTATTACCAGTAGGTTTATCTGTGTGCAAGTATTCGTCTTTATACATTATTTTCATTGACCACTAAAGGTCATTATCGATTTTTTTTATTTTTGAAGTCAAGCAGATAAATGTAAAATTTACTCACTATATCACAGCATGAACTGAGACTAAGTTTTGAAGGTTGGCATTTTGGTTCTGCTTTCTAGAATTTTGAGTATTTCTTATTATCTCTCGTTGTTGCGGATGCCAATGAAGCTTGGGTTACCTCTTTTACAAATATTTCAAAAGCGCAAGCTTTTGTGTGACAAGGACAATTGCGTTCCACAGTTGAGCATTACTCAAGTAATTCTCGAATTTCTTCAGTCGTGAGATGCGATAGAGCACGAGTCGGTGTTCTCGTCCCATTTTTTCAGCAGCTTGTAGTCTTCTGCATCAAATTTAAAATCTGTTACCTCAAAATTTCACGATTTTCGTCGCACGCGTATTTCTTCATGCCTCTAAGATTATTTTCCACGCATCTTTTCACACTTCCTCTCCATTGTCAGCTATCATTGGGAGGAGTAAATTTTCTGTGTGCCCGAAAAAACCGTTTCTCTGAATAACAGGATCAATGACTCTTTTAAGATCTACTGGTAGATATCTTGATCAATTTAATAATTTCCATAAATTTACAGCACCCTCGTGTATACAATGGTTTTTTTCACTGAAAACCAGACAGGTGCGTATACTTTTTGAATGACACTAGATTTTATAAATTAGCGCATGAATTTTCTTTGGACACGTATAGCCACAGTTGTCGGCTGGCCGTAGTGAGCTAACGAGAATGAGCCACATTTTTTGGAGTTTATCTGGCCAAATATTCCGAGTGAAATCCTTTGGACACAGCATTAGAAATTTCCCGAAGATACTGCTGGTCACTGCTCAGCAATCTCAAGTCTTCTTCGTGGGACAATTTTGCTGGAACTGGCTCGAATCGAATGATATCAAGAGTGTGGCAGTCTTAAAGGGTGGAGACAATAGGTCTTGCAAACAAATTTAGACCCTTAGTTTGCCCGTCTAATGTTTCTACCAACCGCCGCAGTGTTAAGTCAATCAAGTGTAATTGGTATATAGACGTCTTGTAAGGGACGTCGGAGTTTTGCTTCCAGCAAACGGATGATGCTTCCTTCCTGACCTGTATTAACTTTGGTGACATCGCATCCAATCACTTTTAAATTTGAAAGTTCAATATTTTCTTTCGCAAAAAAATCAAGAATTGCAGTTGCGATTTTTCTTGAGATACTCCTGTGGGGGAGACAAAACCGAAAAATTGTGAGCCTGGCTCTTCAACAAACAAGACATGTTCCTCCCTAACCTTTGATTGATACGTCCTCTTGCCTATTTTCTCCAGTTTAATTGTTTCATCCTTTCTGCCGTCCAAATACAGATCTTCAATTGCATTTTTTGATTTATCTGTCTTTGCTTTTACTGAATCTAGCATCTTCTTTTTCTGTCTTCGTAAGTAATGCCGGTCCACTACACTTCACCTGTCTTCCGGAGTTTTGAGTTTTGCGTCGGATACAGTTGCGCTGACGATCATTGCTGCTGCTCTGAGGGACACGTCACAAGTACTTGCACATACCTCCGCCACAGTTGGCAATTGAAGACGTCTTTGCCCCAAAGAAGGTCCAGGTTGATTTTCATTCCTAATCCTATGAAGAACGTTGAGGTCTAAGTCTGTTGGTTCCTCGTCGGTTGAGTTTTCTCGAGATGTAGCAGAAAATAATTCTTGATGCTCACTTTTTACCTCTTAAGGAATTAAAGATTTTGAGTCGACGCTCTCCGACGATCCTCTTCTGAGGTTTTTCTTTAATCGTCGAGTTTCTGAGGCATCCAATCCACCGGATACCATCTTTCGTTTTGTCCTTTGATCCCTCAAAAATGCCGCTTCATTTGGGAGAACTTTATCCTCTTTCTAAATTTACACTTGCTAGTTCTTAGTCTCTGACACGCACAAATATCACATAGATTCTGGGAATCATTTAAAATATATTAATTTTTTGTCAATTTAGCACCTTTCATAGGCTTGCTTGCATTTTTTCTTAAGCCGTAGTACGTCGTATGGTACCGTATAATCGTTTTAATCACACCACGCTCCGGAATGATTGGAATAGAGGTGTCTCCAAAGTGCGGACACTTTGGCCACCAGACTACTTGATAAGCCGTAGGCTCCCTTCCTGCGCTTTCATATCTCAATGCATCGCGAACATAAAAAAAATATTTTACCACTTCTTTAAAAGTCGGTAACGTCAATTCGTTTATGTCGACGAGACAGGAAAAAAAGTTATAGTGTGTAGGGTTATATCACTTTCATACAATTCTTCCGTAATTGTTATTCCCTGGAAATTGTTTAATTATCTAATATTAATGAGACCAACGACGGAAGACGCATCCGCGATGAGTTTTGCTGCGTTCGCGGCGACCGGGCAGGAGGCGCGAGCCGGCAAGAGGCGCGCGAGCGGCCTTCTGACCGCTGCGCCGCGACGCTGCATGGGTGGTGCATAATTTCGCGCGGCCGCGCACTCAAAATAGACAATTTGTGGCTTAACGGCTACAGATACGTACAAATGGACGAAATTTTTACCCTGAAGGGCCACAACTCGACAAAATACATGGGAAACCGCTATAAAAACATGACTTTTTTCATTTTCAGCCCCCCTCCCCATAAATGGCCACGGCGCGAGGGTCTAGGGTTGACCTAGAGGTCCCAAATTTTTCTGGCCTCATTTTGGGTCACTTTGACAACTTTTTCCAGAGGGCCAAGTTTCTCCGCGAAAAATCGATTTTTCCGATCCGCCCTACTGGGCACTCACAGAGAAGGTCAGAGGTTGATTCGTCCTCTTCTTCACACCATCTGCATCTAGCTGAATCAGTGTACTTCAGGAGATGGAGGTGTCTCATCACTTGATAGTGTCCGGTGAACAGTCCTACTATCGTACGTAATTGACTCCTGTTTAATAGGAGTAATTTCTTAGCTAGACCAGGATTAGGTCCCTCTATGTGAAGTTTGGCCTGCCTTAACTTTGGTGTTGTCCGCCAGATCTCAGCATGTCGAGCAAGGCCCCACATTCAGATCTCCGTTTTCCCCATTGTCGGAGCTATAGGTACGAATGGTTCTGGACCAAACGGTCTTCGGTTGGCTCCTGTTTTGGCCAGCTCATCCGCCATTTCATTTCCGGCAATGCCAGCATGACCTGGTACCCAGAAGAGCTCAATTTTACGGCAGCTGCCTAGTGTGTTGAGTGCATTTCTACACTCTAGCAGCAGCCGTGATCTGCACCATGGTGATGCGAGAGCTCTGAGGACAGCTTGGCTGTCGGTGCAGATATGAGTTGGTTTGTCATAAAGACCAACCTCTTTAGCTGCATATGCACAGGTCAGAAGTGCATAAACCTCGGCCTGAAACACTATAGCATATTCCCCGAGAGGGATTGATATTTTCTTAGGCTGTGGCTGTATATACCAGCTCCTGCTCTATCTTCTTTCCTGGAGCCATCTGTATACCGGCAGAACTGTTACTTCTTGGTGGCTCTTTGATGTTCCTTCAAAATGCATTTTAAATATTTTCATTGCTACTTACTCGGTTGATCCATTCAATCCTCATCATTCTTCTGCATGATACTTTGTTTGTCGTATGACTTCGAATATTGTTGTAATTCCCTTTCCTTTCCCTTTACAATAATGGGGACGTTTACCATATTTTTTTTATTGTCGAATATGATAGAGTTTGTAAAATAAGAAGACCCGTATTTTTCCGTTTTTTGATCCGTCAATTATTTCTCGAGTTATAAGCGGCGAAAAACTGATGTTGTTAACCCTTTCGGAAAAGTGGGCATGGTGCAACCTCTGACGTATATCGACTTCGTCCAATCACAACTGAGCCCGCGAAGCTACTTTGCCTTATTGCAATGGGAGGGACACAGCCTACTCGGCCAATGGTAGCGATTACGACAGCATCTGTGCAAGCAGACCTTCCGAGAACCCCCCTCCACTCCCTTCCCTTCCCGTAAAAGCAGTCAAGGATGGGAGGAAAATCACGTCAATGTTATCACAACAGCTTTTTTGGTGGGCGTCACCTTTTGCTTATTTTAATTTTTGATTTATGAGTGAATGGTTGTGGTTAGAAGATTAATTTTTTCACTAAAATTCTTTTTTCGTTTCCATCTAACGATTTCATGCAAAAATTGCGGTTTTGGTTCTGAATAAACGACCCCATTGCACGAGTATGCTATTATATAGAAAGTTGTAGTTGCATTCTATTTTTAATACATGCTCTATTTAACTCATTTTGACTTCGGAACATGGCTGACGTGTTGCCACGTTTAATTTACAAAGTGGGAATACATGCTGAATCCCACTAATACGTACTCCAAAATAGGTTAAATATTTACTTGCTTAGTTTTAAACTATTCCCTTGCAAATACAACTCTCTGTTTTGAATTTTATTAATATTCGTATTTTTGAATACTCTTTGGCAACAATGACGCTGCTACCATTAGGAAGCATTGGTATTAATTACACCATGTCAATAACCAATGAAATATTTAAATTACATTAAAAATATAAGAAGGACCCAGGTAAGGTATATTCCTAAATTAAGTCAGTAAATAAACTTGTAAGCACGTTCCGTCATAAGTACCGTTTCCAATGATAACAACATACCTACTCTAGCGCCTCGTTCATGTTGTAACTAAGGCTTTCTGCTTTTTTTGGAGCAAACATTTATTTATATCAATTAAACAAATGTGGTAAGGACAGAAGTTTTTTACAATGCTAAATTCTACAGAAAATTATGCATCTTATATTAGTTTTTCGTCATAATGACATTTTTCTTTACATTATTAATCTGCAAATTCTACTGCAAGAGATGTACTCTGCTGTTTTCACCATGTAATATAAAATAGCTGGTTTTCAGCGTCTTTCTTCTTCAAACATATGATGGAAGTGCATCATTCTTTTATTGGGGATACCGGAAAGGTCGATCTACAGGGGACGCTCTTATTACTGCTTGGAATTTTATTACAAACTCCTTGGATAAAGGACACCTAGTCTTGGCATTATTTCTTGATTTTTCACGAGCCTTTGATATGGTAAGCCACTCCATGCTATTAAACAAGTGCTACCAAAATGGAGTTAGGGGTATTGCACTAGAATGGTTAAAATCATACCTTATTAATAGGACACAATGTGTAGAAATGAGATTTGAAGGTACCGTATGCAAATCAAATCAAAGAAAGATAGCAACTGGTGTCCCTCAAGGTAGCATTTTGGGTCCTCTACTCTTTCTGTTATTTATAAATGACCTACCTTTAATCAGTAATAGCCCACATGTTAAAACAGTCCTCTTTGCAGATGACACAAATTTCTTAATATCTGCGAAAAACATCAGAGAACTGCAATTTTATAGTCAAGATATATTAGATTTAGTCTGGAATTGGAGTCTTTCTAATGAATTAAAATTAAATAGTAATAAAACACAATTAATGTTATTCAATCAAAATTACAGCAACGAGTTTGGCACTTTAAGGCTGAACAACACGAAACTAAGTTTAACTAATAGCAATAGATTCTTAGGTCTACAAATAGAAAATACAGGAAATTGGTCTTTGCATGTCACAGAACTGTGTTCAATACTGTCACAAGTATTATTTAGTGTAAGGTTCTTAAAGGAATCCCTATCTCATGTGGCATTGATGACAATTTATCACTGTAATTTTTTGAGCAGAGTAACATATAGTATTGTATTCTGGGGATCAACTGTAACCTTGTTAGATAAAATATTCATCTTACAAAAAAAGATTATAAGATGTATAATGGGAAAGCCTAATACTTATTCTTGTAAACCTCTGTTTAAAGAACTAAAATTGTTAACAGTACCCTGTATATATATATACCAATTGTGTTGATTGATAAAAAAGAACATTCACAATTTACCTGTAAATAGTGATGTTCATGAGCACTTAACCAGGTCTCATTACCATGTTCATTTAACACTTCATAAAAAACGACTGACTTCAAAAAGTCCTATGGTTATAGGATCAAAAATGTTTAACTGTCTGCCTACAAATGTAAATACCATAGATTCAATGAGAGAATACAAAACTACTTTAAAGAACTTTTTAATTAACAAGTGCTTCTATAATGTTAAAGAATTTTTCAATGATAAATGAATTGTTTATATATATTATATTTTGACGTGTCTTATATCTATGCTGTGTAAACACATATGATCTTTAGAAAAATAAAAATTATTATTATTATTATTATTATTATTGCCAATCGATAGAAGGGCCAAAAAAATGATGCGTCCTGAAATTTTTACAAAAATGACATCTACTTCATAATTCAGTGGAGCCGCCTTAAGACGATTGTCTTCATCAGGCCATCGTGTCTTAAGATGTGTCCAGTTAAGTTGTCCCGTCTACTTATCAGTGTGTCCGGAAACTTCTCTTTTCTCCCACTCTTCGTGGAGGGCTTTCATTGTTACTTACTCATTCGATCCATTTAACCCTTTCGTGCCGAATGCCGCACCTGTGCGGCGAGGATATTCTTCCCTAAACAACGAATGCCTCATATGTGCAGCGTGAATTTTCCTACCTTAACCAACGAAAGCCGCTCCTGTGCGGCACAGGTAGGAAGAAAGTGACCGTGGCGGAAACAATAGACCCACGTACGCGGTCGCCCCTCGAGATCCGGCTTAGCGCGAGCCCAGGCCCTTCCTCGGCCGCTCAGGTCGACCCCTTCCTATCCTCTCCACGCGGTCAACTACTGTCATTAGCAGTGTTTTTTCCAAAAAAATATTTGTTGCTTACTTTAAAAATCCAATGTTAGAAATGAATTCATCTTTTTTTGCTTACCGCATGGAAATTTCAAACGAAATTCTAACGTTAATATCAACGGAGTTAGAGAACAGTCGATTTGGATTCGAAACGTACTAAATCCGTCAATATGAACGTTAGAACTTCGTTTAAAATTTCTGCACGCTTAGAAAAACACAATAAATTCATTTTAAATGTAAAAAAATCGAAGCGAACAACAAATTTTTGTTTATATTAAACATTGCAATTTCAGTCAGTTGACCGTGGACTCGCGCTGTGAAGGAGTCTTTTAATCCTTTGAGGGTCTGGGACAGCGGCCGAGGAAAGGGATCGGCGACCCGCTGAGTTGGGTCCAAAAATGGTTAGGGAGGGACGCGTGGACGCGAAGAAGCTTCGTACAGGGGAGTGAAGAAAATTTTCAAGAGACTCGTAATGAGGAAGCATTTCCCTCCACGAAGCTCGGGCGCGAAAGGGTTAATCTTCATCGTTCTTCTGCATGATACTTTGTTTGTCGTATGACTTTGAATATTGTTGTAATTCCTTTCCCTCTCCCCCCTCAGGAGGCTATCAATGTAGAATTTGAGTACATTGATGATTTGGGCATGACCCACCAGTCGTCGGTCACCATCGAAGTGGTTATGGGGGACAATGAGGAGGAAGTACCCGTACCGGATGCGGTTGGTGGACCGAAGACCGCTCAACCGAAGGCCGCTGTAGTGGCCGCCCTGCCTGAATCTTATGCGGAGAAAAACGGGAGGACAGGAGTGTCGGAATCTCAGGTGAGTGTTGTTATGTTTTAAAATCGTCGAGAGGAATCAATGTAACAGTAATGTCAAGTGTAACCATCTTGAATGCATTCAACACAAATTTTTGAGATACAGTGTAATCCCGGTATGACGAGTGCTCATAATCCCTCGGAAATCACTCGCTAAATCGAGCGCTCGTTAAATCCGAAGGTGGTGAAAAAACCCACCTAATTCTCATAGTCGTTCGTATTTACAGTTTTTATTTTGTTTCCGTAGTATTTGACGAAGGTAAACAGCAAAAAAGTCATTTCAGGCACAATCTGGTAGAATATCAACATATTTCATGAAAGAAACAGGACATTTTCCATTATATAAAATATTAATTCCCCTAGTTTCAGTGTTTTTCTTCCAGTTCTTCTATTTTTCGATCGCCGAAGAAAGCTGTAAAGACAGCGTAACTAGTCGGAATTAAAATACTAGGTATACTGTGGAAGTTTTTGGATAATTTTGCGAATATGTCATGACAATAATATCAGCTTTGTCGAGTTTTCGATTGTTAACCAGTACGTCCATCATTTGATTTTGAGTTTTTAAAATTAACAATATATCGTTGCTTGATAAATATAATCTTATTGTGCCCCGATATTTTATAGGGGCACGATAAGATATCGGGAAACGATAAATATCCCGATCATGATAAATAGCATGCTAAAATACCATGATATCGCGTCCTGATAAAATATCACAATATCGCACCCCAATAAAATATCACGATAAAAGAACGTGATATTGCACTCCTTCAAATATCGCGTAATTGCGCCCGATGAACTATCGTGATATTACGCCGGTTAATTGTGTTGGAAAGAGACGTTGGGTTGGCCTTTGCTTAAGCTGGAGCAAGTACGTCCCCAATCTGTCCACGCAAGTACGTCAACTGTCAGACCACTGAAATTGAAAGAGAGAGTGTGAGAGAACTGCTGAGAATTTGAATTAGCAGATATCAGAATAGTAAGTTTTCAAATGTACTTGCTCCAGCTTAAGCGAAGGCCAACTCAACGGCTGCCTTTTTCCGACACAATTAACCGGTGCAATATCACGATAATTCATCGGGCACGACTACGCTACATTTGAACGAGCTCAATATCATGATCTTTTATCTTGATATTTATCGTGATAATATATAGTGATATTTATCGGGGTGCGATATCATGATATTTTATCAGGTCGCGATATCATGATATTATATCGGGTCGCGATATGATATTTTATAGGGATATTTATCGTGATGTTTCTCGTGACATTTATCACGATATTTATCATACTCCGATATCGTATCGCGCCCCGATAAATTAGCAGGGCAAGATAAGATGATATTTATGGTCACAATATGAGTTATCGTAATCGCCACCTTAGGATATGCTAAAATTATCGTATCCCGATATTGAACTATCAATATCGCCCATGCCTAGACCTAACTCCCTCTCCTACTCTCATCTTGCTCGTCGTCCGCACACTCCCCTCCCACTGATGACTGGGCGTAACAACAGAAGAACGTAAAATGGGAGCTCACAGAGCGTACTGATGGCCGTAAATCGCTAATGTTTGGACATAACTGGCTTTAGGTGTTGTAGATATGGCACACATCTTGTATTTTTAGTTTAATTAGCAGTTAATACAAAATGCAATAGTTTATTTTTTCGAGATATATATGTCGTAATACCGAGCGTATACTGTGGAAGGAACTTTTTGGCCTCGCTATATCCGCTTTCTTTTACTTGTAAAACAAACGGCGGTACAAAGACACTCACTGTAATGTGATTCTCGCAATAAGCCGTACTCACTATACCGGGCTTCTACTGTATGCTGCTTTCAGGTGATCACCAGAAATGGGTTGGATAGCTGACTTCTCGATTTCGAATATCGAATTTGAATATTAAATCAATACTCGAATGTCTCTAATTTCGAATACCTTGAATACTATCAATGCAATTAATATGCGAAATGTTATTCTGCCGATTAATTTGCTGCCTGTGGAAGTAAAAATCAACAAGTTGCGTAATTAAAAAAAAGAATTCTGGTTTTAAAATGTTAAATATGTAATGTAATTATTTTACAAACAATTATGGACTGTTGAATATGTTGACTTTTATAAGCCTTAATAAGTTAGCAGAGAGTGTTAATGCATGTTCTATCCAGTTTTTAATTAATACGATGTAGTTCATCGACTGACCAAATATAGCGTTATTAGCATAATAATTCGAGGTATTGATCCTTTTAGCCTAATTAATCGAGATCTCGAGTATCGAATCTAGGATTCGTGGTATTCGAGTATTTTTGGGCAGTATTCGTGCGTCTCTAATGATCATCACAATTACCAATGGATCATATACGCCTTGAACATTCCCTCTATTGAACTGTGTCATAGATACAGCGACGTATATGTAAATACTGCATGGCCTCCTTCATGTTTGGGAGATGCAGGAGCTCTTTACTCCTAAAGAACTGACTTATAACTTGCGTGCCCCGAGATTTCTGAGAGAATCCAACTCCCATGCAAATTTCACCTTCTTGAACCCGGTAAATTGGCTTTGTAGGATTCGGAATGCACTGCCATCTAGTGTTAAGGCTGTTTCACATGGTCATTGATACTGCGCAGGCTGTTGCGAGAACACTTGCACAAGAAATATTGCACCGTGTAAAGCGACGACTGGCGAGGAGAGGCAGCGCCACTGCACGAACACTTGCGAGAAGATTAGAACATGTACTAATCTGATGCATGAAATTGCGCAAGTTTGAAGTTTATTTCTCTCACTTAGAGATGCTCAACTTGGTAAATTACCACGGTATTTTTCGTAAATTACCAACACCCCTGAAAATTACCGTAATAAATGGTAATTTTCAGAAAAGTTCTTTTTCAGAAAATTTCTTCCTCACGAAGAAAACATTGGAATGGGTGATATTATAAATTAAGAAGCTAAAACAATTTTGTTTACATTGTGTCCGTGATTAATTCCAATTAATTCAGAGTAAAATAACAAATGCACATTGCGCAGAGGTATGTCTTTGGAACAAAAATTTCTCATAGTGCGACAAAAGAGAGGCAAATTGCGTGTTGCTGCCAACTTCGTTTTAATTTTTTTAATGAGTTATAACAGATAAACGTCGTGATATGTTTGATATAAGCATCGGCATTTATATCTCAATGCTATTTGATTTCGTTTCGAGTCTTCTGATAAGGATTTGCAGCTCAAAACTTAAAATTACCGGAAAATTACCACTGTAATTTATCTCAATTGAAAATTACAGTAATTTACCGATCTCTACTCTGACTAGAAGGTGCCGGTGTAGTGGTAGCGAACTGCCTGGGGAATTCTAGCAATTAAATAAGTTGTTGACAATTGAGTTGGGTGTTTTTGTTTGCACTCAACTCCTTAGGTAGTGAATAAAGTGCAATAATGATGAGCTGGGCGATTAATCACGGGGAAGCTTAAATTTCGTGCGTAAAGGAAGAACCAGTTACCTTGGCCCACATCTGTTTGTTCGTGGTGCAAATTTTGGGCTAAGTTAATATGGCACTAGGGTCTCCGCTATTATGTTTAGACTATGGCTTGAAACTTATATTAAAGTGGTGGTAATTCATCGCATCTTTCACGTCCAATTAATTGCTACTTTAGAGATCTTGACGTTATGCGATATATTGATGGTATTACCACTACTGAATGGTATATTGTCACTGACATAATGCAGCGACGATTGCACCATGTAAAGCTGTCAAGCAAGCATCCTCGCAATTCTCTACGCCACGGACTTTTGCAGACGACACCTCAAACGGAATCAACATCAACTTGCGCAGTTTCAACGACTCCGTGTAAAACGGCCTTAACTCGTGTGCAGTCAACCCTAAGGGCCAGTTTCACCAACAAAGGTATTATTTCCCAGTATCGCAGTTTAAATTATCTCCATTGAAATTATTATCACTGTTCCACCACTGTTATTATTATCTCGGTTTATAAAACCGAGATACGTATAACAAATTACGTGTATGTCTTTCTCAGTAATTGATTGAATTACGCGTTAATATCGTCACGGTCATCATCGCGTCGCGCATCGATGCACGATGCACAAAGTGGCATCTGTTCTAAATAACATCCAACTAAAATAATTGCAGAAATATATACATTTTCAACCCATGATTACTCCATTATTACAAAAATCCATTGGCATATCAACAAGTAAAAACAGAATGCCATCCGTGCGTGATAGCGGTGGTCTCGTCTGCTCTCTGCGTAGTAGCTGTGGACTGGGATGATTTAACAAGACCAGATTAAGTCTTGGGAACACACGGAAAAAACTAAGCTCAATGTAATAACAATTATAATTCTTATAAAACTATAGAAAAACATATTTGCGGAATAGAATCATAAGTCAGTAATGAATATTCATATCATAACAGTTCTCATTTTTAGTTTTTGCCACTGCTAGATGCAGATACACCATATTTCCTTCCTGCAGCTCGATTACCTATTTTTTCGGCATCGCTTATAATATGTAGTTTTGTACTCACAGGAAACAATCGCAATTTTACATTATAATTCATTTTTAGGGTGACTCGTCGAGGGAAAAGTGAACGGGAAAAATGGAAGAGGCAGGCCTCGTATGAGTTACATGGAGCAGGTCGTAAAGGACGTGAAAGAGAGGAACTACGTTGGTATGAAGAGGTTGGCCGATAGAAGAATCGAGTGGAGGGCTGCGTCAAACCAATCCTAGGATTGTTGACCCTTGATGATGATGATGATGAATTGCAAATTATTTTAAAATGCCAAATGATCGATTCAAACTCGTTTACTACTCTCACTCACGGAGCGGATGTATGAAGGTATAATCTCTAAGTCATATGACTCTTGCCACTATATAACAAATTCTTTGTCATGTCTTTGCAATGTAGCTTTAATGTGTATGCAAAAGGAGCTATCTAATAAAGGAGTGTAAAAATGTTGCTACAGATACGTGATACCAAAACAAACTCCACTTACGATTTTCAAAATATAGAAAGACACTGCCCCCATTTTGGCAGCTTACAGAATACAATGTAGATTTAAATACACATCAGTGCTGCAATGTGTTGTCCTACGTACAATCTGTACACGATAAATATATTGCTTTGTAAAGTGGTGTTTCTGATCTAGCGTTTCTTCAAGTGCCGTTGTGAGCTCAGACTTTGTTAAACGTGGATTTTTATTACTAATTACTTCGAAATTTCAGAAAACTTTACAATGTACGATTTACAACTAGAGCATGCTTACCAATTAACGTTGATATATGTTCACGAAATGCGAAACTTAGGAGAAGGAACTAACAGAATTTGAGGAAAAATGGTGTGCGGCTTACACGAAAATCTGGAGGATTCGTGTAAGCCGCACACCCCCATATTTTCTCTGGCATTTTGGAAAAAAAGGTGACTGGTTACACAGGTAAATACGGTATTAAATAATTCAGGAATATAGGCAAGCGTTGGCAGGATATATTTGTGAATTTTCATGAAAGTCTACTGATTTGTAATGAAGTAAAAAATTATTAAAAGATACGTACTGTTGCTGATATTTACTGCTACTGGTTTTAGTTACTCTTGGTTGGGTACGATCACCCATTAGTGGATAATAATGCTAAGTAAATGATCCCGCTTAGCTTGGTTCTGTTCTTGAATGACCGCTTCAATTGTGATGCTGTTTTATTATTGTTCCAGGTTCCAGGGGAGTGGAAAGAGAATGTGAAGCCCATCATTGTCGATGTGGAGTCGAATGACAAAGAAGACTCCCATATGGAATCAAAGAGCAAATCCGAGAATGAGTCTTCAAATAGCAACAAAGGCGAAAACTGCAATGACAAATCGGTGAGTCCTTTGGATTTTCAAACCTGGCACACATGCTTGTATTCCTTTTTAGGAGATGCCGGTGTAATTATCTTATATATTCTATTTTTATTTTATAGTTATTTTAGTTGTTATAGTTAATGTTTATTACAGCCCGGTGCTGGTAATTAAACTCGGTACCTCTCAAATTATCAAGAGTAATTTACCTGGCTAGCTCATTGAATACATATAGATACAGTGGAATCCTGGTATAACGAGTGCTCATAATCCCTCGGAAATCACTCACTAAATCGAGCGCTCGTTATATCCGAAGGTGTTGAAAATACCCACCTATTTCTCATAGTTGTTCGTATTTACAGTTTTTCTTTTGTTTCTGTGGTATTTGACGAAGGTAAACAATAAAAGAGTCATTTCAGGCACAATCTGGTAGAATATCAACATATTTCATGAAAGAAACAGGACATTTTCCGTTATATAAAACATTAATTCCCCTATTTTCGGTGTTTTCCTTCCAGTTCTTCTATTATTCGATCGCCGAAGAAAGCTGTAAAGACAGCGTAACTAGTCGGAATTAAAATATTAGGTATACTGTGGAAGTTTTTGGATAATTTTGCGAATATGTCATGACGATAATATCAGCTTTGTCGAGTTTTCGAATGTTAACCGGTACGTCCATCAGTTGATTTTGAGCTTTTAAAATTGAAGATATATTGTTGCTCATTGCATGCAATATTTGAACGAGCGCAATATCACGATCTTTTATCGGGATATTTATCGTGATAATATATCGTGACATTTTTTCGAGGCGTGATATCGTGATATTTTATCGGGACGCGATATCATTTTATTTTATCGTGATGTTTATAGCGATATTTATCGTACCCCGATATCTTATCGTGCCCCGTTTATGAATATCGCCCATGCCTAGACCTAACTCCCTCTCCTACTCTCATCTTGCTCGTCGTCTGCCCACTCCCACTGATGACTGGGCCTAACAAAAGAAGAACGTAAAATGGGAACGCGCAGAGCGTACTGAAGGCCGTAAATCGCTAATGTTTGGACATAACTGGCTTTAGGTGTTGTAGATATGGCACACATCTTGTATTTTTAGTTTAATTCGTATATAATACAAAATGCAATAGTTTATTTGTGCTAGGCAGTGTATCGCCCTCGAGAGATATCTGTCGTAATACCGAGCGTATACCGTGGAAGGAACTTTTTGGCCTCGCTATATCCGCTTTATTTTACATGTAAAACATAGGCCTTTTGGCGGTACAAAGACAATCACTCGCTATAACGCGATTCTCGCAATAAGCCGTACTCACTATACTGGGCTTCTACTGTATTACACTCTTTACCTTACGTCACCTCCTTTCTGCTGTCATTCACATATATCACAACACAAAAATAATACCCTTCTAATATTATACAAATACACTATACATATATTCCAGAGCCACTTCACTGTTCACTTGACACTCAAATACAATCAGATACCCTCATAAAATTAAGTACATACATTGTTTAGTGAGGAATGGACCACATAATTCCTCGAGTACGCTCTGGGGAGTCCTCGGCTGTATCCTTCAAGTTGAGATTGCTGTCTCTGTCTGCAACACCGATTTCTCCACCTAGGTGGTTGGAGACCAGCACCGCGTCCCTATTCGGCTGCAATAGGGTAGTTTCCTATTATTTTTTTATTGTCTTGATCGAAAGTTTATCACCTCTGGAGTACGTGTTTTAAGCCGTTCGATTTGTAAATGACGCTAAGTATTTTTCCTCATCAAATAAAAAGTGAAAAAAAATCAATGGTGCGAAAATGCGAAGGCAAACTATTGCATGCCGGTTAATCCTACGTGTGACGTCAAACTATTTCCTCTACCTGCCACCAGGTTATGATAATGATATGTAAGGAACGTCAAAACATGGCTGATGTTAAATAAAACAATTGTGGAAAATTACACAGTGCTGCTCTACTGTTTTATTGTAATGAATTTCCTCAAAGATAACTCATCTATCATTGATTTTTACTCCTAATTGTTGTTCGATCAGAAACTTAAAAATGTATTTCACCATCATCGTAAAGTATTATACTAGAAATGTTAAGTACAGCATTACATGCACAATAATAGTATATTTGCATCCTGATAACTAAAATAACAATTCAATATCCATTAAAGGCAGTCATACATTAACATCCATACAATATCCACACAATATTACATTTAGATTAGGGATGGGTCGCTTCCACTTTTTTTCAGTTCCGGTTCGGTTCTTAACTTCGGTTCTCTGTTCCGATTCTCAGTTTCGGTTCTTAATTTACCACTTACCTTTCATTGCTTAGTGGTAAGATAAGATAATCAATAATCATTTTCAGAGACACACTGCTTGAAAAAGAATACCTACTGCATTATATTTTTGTGTTACATATACTATATTATGATATAATTTACGTAAATGATATGAGGACTTGCACCTCCAAAGTAGGTGGACGTTACACATACCTATCAATCAGAATATCCTTATTACGGCGGTATTTCATCACTTAATGGAATTGGATGTAATAAAGTAAATCATATAGTCATTTTAACGACTGAATCAGAATAATTCACGGCAACTTTGAAGCATCTAAGTACACTATTTCACCAGGTTTTAATGTGAAGCCTCCACTTTCAGAGTGCGAGCATGTTTCAAACTGGTTTTCGCGCCAATTATTTCGGTACCGAGTATTTTTGGTCTCGGTTCTGGTTCTAAGCTCAAGAACCGGTGGAACTGAGAACCGGAGAACCGAACTGACCCATCCCTAATTTAGATGTAATGGGTTATCAAAAAAGCAGTAGTACATCAACATCCAAACAATATCCACACAATATTACACTTAGATGTAATGCTTTTTGGATATTGTATAGATATCAATTGCTACTATAGGGTAGTTACAGAATGTTTGTATTATCTAAAATTGACCACAGCGTTTATTTGCTAATGTTTTTGCCTGTATTACTTTAAATATATTTTTTCCTGAGCATCTGCAAGATCAGAAAAAATGCTCGGGCATTTGTAGCATAGTTCCTAGGATATTTTTTGGCACCCTATGGGTTAAAACTCTCTTGAAGCTCTTATCGTGTTCTCTTGCAAGTTTGGTATCGATTGATCCCAAACTGGTAAACTTTTGCACGGCAGTGTAAACTATAAATATTTTATTCACTATTGTTAGGGACATGACATTTTCGCGAAACGTTTTTTACGACAGGATTCACGAAATAAGCGACTTTAGGGTTTAATCACGAAATTAACCCTGTCTTCTTTGAAACGTGATTTTTTTAACGAAATTTGAGATATTTTGCAAATGACGAATTTTTGTAGCATGAAATATTTTCTTTAGTGATTGCCGGATTGGATCCGTCGGATACAATCCTTTCATTTTTCTCGGTTCAGGATTCGGATCCAAAGACACAGAGTAAAATCGGATCCGGATCGTAGATTTTAAATTTTTGCCGCTTAGCGATCGAAGTGCCTCGTGAATGGAATGTAGATATTGACAAGAAGAGGATGTGTAAGTAAGGTCACGATGAAAATGTTCCCGTACAACTAGAAGCAAAATAAAGAAATAGGTATTACTTTTTCCCCCATTACCCGGTATAGAAGGGGAAAAAAAATTGGATGTCATGCGGGTGGCCTATATTCGCCGGGATCAGGCGTACAACGAGAGCTAGTGTACTGTGCGAAGTTCGATCCCAATCGCAGTTTAATTTTTTCTTTCAGTCATTGCATCGAAAATGTTATCATATTCAATTTCAAACCATTACATCTGAATACTCACTTGATTATACTTTTGTTGTTTAAATTAGATTTGCAAATGTACCACTCATAAATTAAGGATGGTCGGGTCGGATCCAAAGAACCACGGGTCTTTCATTTCATTCGTTACTGAAATCATATCCAGGGACAGTAAAAATTCAGATCCGGATCGGAGATTTTAACATCTCGCGGCCTCGTGATCGATGTGCCCCTGAATGTAAATGTACGTATGGTAGATACCAACAAGGAGAGTTAAGTAACTCGGGTCACGAAATGAGAAGAAGATTTTTTCCGTGCCACAAACGAGGAAAACAAAATAAAAAATACTCGTCTTGACCTTTTTCTCCATAGGCTCAGATGTGCGAGAAAAAAATTCAAGCCGAATGTCATGCGGGTCGCCTACATTTGCCAGATTCCCGTGAACCTATGAGAGCGTAGTTGTTAAAAATGAGGGCTAGTGTACTGCCAGTCGCGAGTTCGATCCTTAACACTACCTAAGAATACAGCCGTGCTGTATTCCTAGGGTAATGCTAGTAGGCAGTTAAAAAAAGTAGATTATCAGAAATTTCATGCCTAATTATAAGTCAAAAAAATAATTAAATTTGGCAAAAGGAAATGATTGGAAAAAATTATGTTACAGACTTAAATTAAACAGAAATAAACATACATACCCAATATTTGTTCAATTACAGCTTCTACCCATAAAACATATGTTTATTTTTAAAGTGTTGAAAATGTTTTACCTAAAGAGTGGCAATTTGCCTGCGATAACCGGAAGTGACCATGTTTATGATCTAAGAAGAAAACTAGTTGTACGACCTCCGAAACCAAATCTCACTCTGTATAAGAGATCCTTTGTATTCTTAGGTCCTAAAATATTCAACTTTGTACCAGAACATATCAAAAATACAGTTAATATAAACAAAACTTTCAGGTTGTTAAAAGAATGGATATTGTCACATGCCAAAATTGAAAATCTATCAGAGTTGTAATAATTTCTTATGTCAATTCATACTCACTGAATATCATGAATTAAGTTGTAACAAATTAAAATATTTTATGTATTATTACTATTAATGTACATACATGCAAAAGACAAAATTGGTTGTAGTTTCAGTAATGTAACAAACTTCCAGAGATTTATCATGTTGTCAATTACGAAATAATATATGGATATTATGTTTTGCATCAATGTACTTTACTATCTCTAAATGTTATTACCATTGTAAAAATGAAAAATTTATATTATGAGCAAAGTTTAAATGTTCCTAGCTATTTTTTCTTTCTTATGCTTTGGAAAACTGATTTTGTAAATTGCCAGCAATACTATTTAGTTACGGAAGGCAGTCTCCACACAGGTGACACCTTTGAGACTGCCTAAAGCTCCAAATCACCTGTTTAAAAATTATGTATGTAACTGTGGAGTAAATAAATATTATTATTATTATTATATTATTATTAAATCGTGGAATCATTACGTTAACTTTACAGTGTATTTTTGAGTGACGCATTTGTAAATCTAGTTGAAGCGATAGAAGTACAAAAAAGTCAGTATCCACACACAAAGGTTGGAAATGAAGGATGATAAAGTTTTTTATTCAATGGTTGAAAAAAAAATTAAAAATTTTAAACAGCGCAAAAATCGAACTTCATTACCTGCAGTCCACTACTCCACTCTGTTATTGTCGGCTTACCCGAGTTTAGAGAATGCATGCTCCCCATAAGTCATTCCATGAGTGCCTACTGTGTTTTTTATGTTGCGTAGGGTAGCCATAACTTCTGTATTGGATCTCGAATGTATGTACTATTAACTGTTTGTTCACATTGGTATGAAGTCTTTATTAATAATATTTTTAAAAAAAACCTTCCTTTAAGACTACTTTCCCAAATTTAACACAGCTTTCACCTTTTTAAAACGATTTTATTTACCGTATTTCTCATTTTTAAACACCGCTTTTGATGATTTTTATTTACCATTTTTCGGTGTCCCTAACTATTGTTTATAAGTTTTGTTCTTGACTGTGGTGAATGCTTTGTCACAGGAATGTGACCATTCTGATTTTCCTGACCTGCTGAATCTGTCAGTCACTGCTCCAATTTCTTTATTTTTCTCTTTTCTGGTTGCGTCTCAGGGAAAGGAGTCTCCGAAGGCAACGGCAGACAAGAAGTTGACGGTGTTGGAGTGCCTGAAGGTCGCCAACGGTGGGATAATGCCTCGTAAAGTGGTGGTCATTGGCCGGAGGAACAATGTTGTGGGCGGTGGTGAAGGGAGTGCTGGGAATGCATCTGCCAGCCATTCAGTCGCCGCAACAAGTCCGTCTATGCCCAAACAGGTTGTGTATCAGTCCAAGTGTATAGTGTCGATCAGCAATGAATACAGTGTGGGTGTCTAAATGATCACCGTCATCATCACTCAGCAATCTGTCGGTCCCCTCCCCTGAATAACTAACTAACGACCCTAAAGAGTTAAAACAATTGAGTCGTTTTCCATATTTTTTTAATTCCCGAATATGATAGAGTTTGTAAAATGAAAAAAGACACGTATCTTTCCGCTTTTTGATCCGTCAATTATTTCTCGGTTAAGGCATCGAAAAACTGATGTTTTTAACCCTTTCGGAATAGTTGGTGTGGTGCAACCTCTGATGTATATCTACTTCGTCCAATCACAACTGAGCCCGTGAACCTACTTCGCCTTATCGCAAAGGGGGGGACACAGCTGACTCTCCCAATGGTAGCGATTGCGACAGGATCTTTGCGAGCAGACCTTCCGAGAACCCCCCTCCACTCCCTTCCCTTCCCCTAAAAGCAGTCAAGGACGGGGGGAAAATGATGTCAATGTTATTACAGCAGCTTTTTCGGTGGGCGTCACCTTTTTCGCTTATTTTAATTTTTGACTTATGAGCGAATGGTTGTGGTTAAAAGATTAATTTTTTAACTAAAATTCTTTTTTTCGTTTCCATCTAACAATATCGTGCACAAAATTGCGATTTCGGTTCCGGGTAAATAATCCCATTGTATTTCTAATTAAATAATTTCGATAGTAAAAAAAAACAGGATTTTTGTAATCTGTTAACTATGAAATTGAACTTCACTGAGTGCTTTCTTTCCTTGTGCAAGAGGTCGTACATTTGATGTCACATGTATTATTTACCAGCATGCATCAGGTTGCCATCGTGTTTTGCACCATTGAAAATTTTTCATCTTAATAAATGAGGGAAAATACTTAATGTCATTTTAAAATCGACCGGCTGAAAATACCTACTAAACTTTTAATTTAAAGAAAATTATTTAAACTTTTGATGAAAGCGATAAAAATTTGAAAAGAGAGTATTTACCTTAGAGGTCACATAATTAACCGGCTTGCAATTCTTAACTAACGAATTTTCACACTGTTGAAAATGTTCTTTTTTTAACAAATTGGGAAAGGTACTTATGGAAGTTTCACCGAATTATGAAGTAAATGTCATTTACGTGAAAAATTCAGGACACATCATTTTTTTGGCCCTTCTATCGATTGGCAATACAATAATACGGCCTTTCCATCATATGTTTGAGGAACAAAGACGTTGAAAATCAACAATTTTATAATTACGTGGTTATACTACAGAGCATGGCTGTAGCAGTAAAATTCGCAGATTAATAATGTAAAGAGAAATGTCGTTTTGACAAAAAACTATTGTAATATGCACAATTTTATGTAGAATTTAGCATTTAAAAAAGTGCTGGCCTTACCACACTTGTGTAATTGATATTAATAAATGTTTACTCGATAAAAAAGCAGAAAAGCCTTAGTTACATGAAAGTGGCACTACAGTATGTTATTATCATTGGCAACGGTACTGTTGACGGAACGTACCTACGAGCCTATTTGCCGAATTAATTAAGGATTATACCTTACACCAAGGTCATTCTTATATTTTTAATGTAATTTAAATATTTCATTGGTTATTGACATGGTGTAATTAATACCAATGCTTCCTAATGGTAGCAGCGTCATTGTTGCCAAACTGTTTTTAAAATATCAATATTAATAAAATTCAAAACAGAGTTGTATTTACAAGGGAATATTTTCAAACTAAGTAAGAAAATATTTAATCTATTTTAGAATACTTTAATAGAAGGAACAAGCATGTATTTTCACTTTGTAAATTAAACATGGCAACAACACGTCAGTCATGTTCCGAAGTCAAAACGAGTCAAAAAAGAGCTCGTATTAAAAATAGAATGAAACTACAACATGCTATTTAATAGTGGCATGCACGTACTATTATTGTGTATGCATGTTATCAGACTATAGAGAATTTTCCATTTGTAGGTGTTTTTCTGGATCGGCATGTATTCATTAATTAATGTCGCTCTTTTATGCGATTTTGAATCATGGACTCATGATGAAACCTCCTTAATGTAATTTTTAAATCTGTTTCCAATACTTCAGGGTTTATAAACATTTGATGAAGACAGTAAACTTAAAATAGGAAACTAATTAATTGTCTCTAAATATTTATTAAATCTAAATATTATCTAATTGTCTCTCTAAATATGCATAATTGTATCTAATTTTTGCCGAATACAATATCTTACAAGTACGTTGCATATACATTCTAGAAACAGTCAATTTCAACCACAAAAACTTAGGCTGTATCCGAATTCATTAGCCATTAGGAATTAGCCATGTTCCTTTAGCCATCGAAGGTGCCTGAATTCTCCGATAACTAAAGGGAGCATGAATTCGGACGAAAGCTACAGTGTCGCAACCTACGGTGTAACAATGGTACTTTAAAACAAATGAGTAGCAATAACCTGAATTGAGGTACTCGCGGTCATTTTTGAAGAACTTTTGTAAAAGTTCTTTTGTTGTTTTTGAAGTTAAAAGGATGATCACCGGAGATATTCTGTTTTGAATTAAAAACTATTTTATCAGCAAATAAACTAGCTTAAGCTCGAGCATTGACATAGATTGTTATTATATTATTATTTGATCAAATGCTCACTGTAGCGGTAAGACTTTCTTCATTTTCGCCTACGTCTAGCATTACAAAGCCTTTATTTCCAGATATTCCAAGTAGCAATCACCTTTCGGTTATTATTTTACGTTATTTAATGCTTTTTCCATTATAATTACACAAACTTTGTTTTGAAGTGCTTCAATTTACACCCTAAGCCATGGTTACGTCCAAGTGCAATGTCGTACCTAGAGTACATCTACTTACAAATTGTTAGTGCAGATAATAAAATGGAAAGGAACAGATCTGTTGGTGAAATACTCGGTTTGGTGATGAAATCGAGGCTGATGGTATTCATTTATTAAATATCGGCCGCGTTTTATTACAAATAATGTACAAGCAAAAGAGAAAACTACCGTACGAATTTCAAAAACTCATATCAGCCAATTCAACCACTTGCCTCACAATTGTTCTTCAAAAAACATAAAAGCAATTTATCTCACCTATTTATAGAAATATTTGTGTTCTTTGAATATTTACCACTCCGAGCTTAATGTCTTAGCAAGATATAGTCATGAATTATTTTCCGTTATACACTTAGGAATTGCCTATTTAATTTATATTTGTCATTTTTAACATTTGAATTTCAATCTTTCTGATGGGAAAAAAACGAAATAATATCAAACTCACACATGAAGTATTTCGTCGGCTCCTTTATGAGCAATAAACATCGCGCAAGTAATTGTTTACATTTTGTTACCACAACAACCATTCTTCTACCCTCCAAAGGCGCTAAGAATTATGGGACGGTTTTTAAAGATGGCGACGAAAAAGGATACACTTCATGCTCACTTTGCTGAAGGCAACATTAGGTGACTAAATTCGGTGACTAAACTGATGCCTACGAATTCGGACACACTGCAAGATGGCTTCCTCCCTTAGAAGGGAGCATTTAGGCAGCTAATTGGCGAATTCGGACACGGCCTTAAATTCCTTTGAAACAAATTCCAACTACCGTAGCTGTAACACTAGAACAAATGATTCTTTACACATGGACTGCCACAGAACCTCAAAAAGACTTCATGGTCTCACTCACACAGGTTTCAATGCATACAATAGAATTCCATTATGAATTAGATCCCTAGACATGAAAAAATTCAAAACCAAGGTTCAAGATTTGCTTCATGACAACTTGTTTTATAGCACAAAAGAATGGGAATACGTGGAGCATGTATCTTTGTAAAATATTGTAAATTCATCTTCGTATTGCAATGTTTTTGTGTATGTAATGTGTTGAATGCGATGTACTACATGCGTTGCATTCATTTCCATGTTTTTTTCTATTCCTCATTGCCTGTTTTATGCTTTACAACATTGTGTATTGTTATTTATTTTTCGTGTATTTTATACGACGGCAAACGTAACTGCCTACGGACAATAAAGTTCTGTTCTATTCTCTCGTAATGGTTTTAGGTGGCCAAGGCTGAGCAGTCTTTGCCGTCTTCCCTGCCATCCACCGTTCCGGACAACTCCAAGAGCGTCTGTGGGAGCAAGAGTCTTACAAACATTTGCAAAGGCAACAAAGGCACGAAACAGAGTGAGGGCGAAACGTCAGCTGGGGTCAGGAAAGCCATTGTCCCTCCCATCGTGAGGAGTTGTTCGTCGTCGGAGAAGGTATTTAACTAGTAGGTGGCACTACGCATTTCAGACATTAAGCCATCATCAGGTATGGTTTAACGGCTGAAACGCATAGTACGTAGAGATGGGTAAATTACCTCTGAGACTGCTGTCGCGCCCTCACAATTAGTTTGGTCGAAAAACAGACAAAATATTTCATGTATTCATTTCACTGGGAACCCTGGGCTAAAAGTAGCAAATCGTCAGAATTGATTTAGTTACTTTTCTTTGATGTCAAAGAAAACGATGCTTCTGACGATGCCAACATTTAGTCTTCTCCCTTGTATTATGGTAATTATACTTGTGAATTAATGGCTCAATATGCCAATTACACTTCATTTTACTTACTACTGCAGAAGTAGAGATGGGTAAATTACTGTAATTTTCAATTGAGGTAAATTACCATGGTAAATTACGGTAATTTTCGAAAATTACCGTAATGTTCTGGTAATTTTAAGTTTTGAGCTGCAAATCCTTATCAGAGGACTCCAAGCGAAATGAAATAGCATTGAGATATAAATTCCGACGCTTACATCAAACATATCACAACGTTTATCTATTATAACTCATTAAAAAAATTATAACGAAGTTGGCAGCAGTACGCAATTTGCCTCTCTCTTGTCACACCATGAGAAATTTTCGTTCCAAAGACATACCTCTGCGCAATGTGCATTTGTTATTTTACTCTGAATTAATTGGAATTAATCACGGACACAATGTAAACAAAATCTTTTTAGCTTCTTAATTAATAATAACACCCATTCCAATGGTTTCTTTGTGGGGAAAAAATTTTCTGAAGAATAACTTTTCTGAAAATTACCGTTTATTACGGTAATTTTCAGGGGTGTTGGTAATTTATGAAAATTACCACGGTAATTTACCGAGTAGCCCATCTCTAATAGTACCCCCATTAAAACTGTGGAATAAGTGTGTTTGTCCTGTGTTTTTTTCATTATGATATCATTCCTTTAGGTCTCGCCGGACACAGTTACGTCCACTCAGATATCGAATTCGAATATCTAATCATGACTCAAATATCTTGAATACTAGAATTACAATTGATGTGCTAAATGTTATTCTACAAATTAATTTGTTGCCTGCTGGGCTAAAACATTTACAAGTTGATTGCATTTTTGAGGAATTAATCCTGGTTTTAAAATGACAAGTGTATAGTAAAATAAATATTTTCCACTCCAATAGGGTAGTTTCCTTCATCAAAGAAAACAGACTTCATTAATTGCGATTTGTGCCCTGCCATAAATGTATTTAATTTACGCAAAAAGTTTGTATTGAGAAATCCCAGTTTCCTAGAGAATTAAATGTTAATTTTAAGGCCATTTGAAAAGGCTCTGAAATGGCGGGGTGCGCTGCCTTCATGCTGACGTAACAGGTAGGTAGTTTACGTTGCGAAGCATAGGAAAATTCATCTCCTGAACTTACCGTTGTATTTCAGGGCCCCTCAGCTCTAGTGAATATTTATTAGTATTAACCTGTAAAAACTATCAAAGTTGGAAAAGTATTCTCAGTTAAACATGGTATTATTAGTCATTTTATAGGCTCAAGGACGTCCTGCTCCCTGTGTCTTCTGCTACGACCACTACGACGAAGCATGGCGTGAAGGTCGTGCGGCGTTAGGCGAACTACATGATATGCTTGTGAAAGGAATACTAACTGATTTTAAATGAATCAACTGCATAAGTAATGTTAAATAAATAAATAAATAAATAAAAGTTAATTATAATTGATTAACGGAATAAATATGCCTCCAATACTTGTTCATAAGCTGTAACGGAGTGCAGCGTCTACTTGGAAGCGTCCGCAGCACCACCTGGTGGCAGGTAGAGGAAATAGTTTGACTTCACACGTAGGATTAACCAGCATGCAATAGTTTGCCGTCGCGTTTTCGCGCCATTGATTTTTTTCACTTTTTAATTAATGAGGAAAAATACTTAACGTCAATTAAAAATCGAATGGCTTAAAACACGTACTCCAGAGGTTATAAACTTTCGATCAAGACAATAAAAAAAATAATAGGAAACTACTCTATTAAGAATTAAGCAAAGTTGATATTATTGAATTTGGAAGATTTAATTCGCAAAATAATAAATATGCAATTGTGCACGAAAACAGCCCATTTCTAATTGTATAGTAACGAAAGAACAATTGAAAGTAGGTAAGAACACGTATGGGAATGGAGAGGCTCCATCCAACACCTTTGGATATAACGAACGCTAGTTATAGCGAGTGATTTCCCAGCCATTGAGAGCATTCGTTACATCGAGCTTCCACTGTATTGTAAATTTATCTTCTTCTCTATTGCTCTGTTTTTGTGTATGTAATGTGTTAAAAGAGATGCACATCATGTGTTGTATTCATTTACATGTTTTTTCTATTCCTCATTGCCTGTTTTATGCTTCACAACATTGTGTATTGTTGTTTATTTTTGTGTGTTTTATATGACGTCTCCATGCAAACGTAACTGCCTACGGACATTAAAGTTCTAATCAATTCTCTCGTCATTGTTTTAGGTGGCCCAGGCTGAGCAGTCTTTGCCGTCTTCCCTGCCATCCACCGTTCCGGACAACTCCAAGAGCGTCTGTGGGAGCAAGAGTCTTACAAACGTTTGCGAAGGCAACAAAGGCACGAAACAGAGTGAGGGCAAAACGTCAGCTGGGGTCAGGAAAGCCATTGTCCCTACCATCACAAGGAGTTGCTCGTCATCAGAGAAGGTATTTAACTGTCTGAGAGAAGTAATGAGTGTAATATCTGGTTTCTGATCTCAATAGCGTAGGTTCCTTCGTAAAAGAAAACAATTTATTGATTTCAATCCATGTCCCACAGTAAGTCAATTCATTATGCGCAAACGATTTGGGTTTTCCAACTTAACCAGAGAATTAAATTTTGATTTTAAAACAAATCGAAAAAGCTCAGAAATGGTGGGATGCACTTCCTTGTTTTTGACTTATCATTTACATATTGTTTACGTTGGGAGGCATATTGCTGCCTTGTTATTGACGTAACATTTACATCTTGTGTACGTTGGGAAGCATATTGGAAATATTCATCTTAACTGAACTTATTACTGTATTTCAGAGCCCCTCAACTCAAGTGAATGTGTATTAATAATAGCCGTTATATTATAGGCTCCAGATAATCATGCTTCTAAAGTCCTCCACTATTGCAAAGCAGGGCGAGAGTTCATGTGACTATGGGCCAACGTCACAGTATGCTTAGTAAAATGAGTAACCAAATTTAAATGAATCAACTGAAGAAATAATTTTAAATTAAATGCGCAAAAGTAAATCATGTATTATCAGTGGCGTACAACTTGACACACGCAATGAATGCAGCCATTGCTCCTCTTTCAAACCGCATACAACTTTTTCAAATTGCATTTAGGTATGAATGATGCTGAGGAAGTTCTTGTTGATTGCCATAGGGTAACATGCAATTTTGAAGTGTAAGCTACGTAAAAATTTTCAAAACTTATGATTAATACATATTCACTAGAGCTGAAGGGCAAGGAAATACAATAATAAGTTCAGTTGAGACGAATATTTCCTGTCTCCAAACGTAAACAATATGTAAATGTTACGTCAATAACAAGGCAGCAATATGCCTCTCAACGTAAACAATATGTAAATGTTACATCAATAACAAGGCAATGCATCCCACCATTTCTGAGCTTTTTCAATTGGTCTTTCCGCAGTGATGGTTTGATCTATGCATTTTTTCTCGGGTTTTCTTCCGCGTCAGTTGGCTTGTTGCCAACAGTTTCCCTGGATCTTCTGCCAGCGTCTTCAGGTCAAAGGTGACCCTCTATTATCATATATATACCGCAAGCTGTTGTCCACAAGCCAACTGACGCGGAAGAAAACCTGAGAAAAAAGTGCATAGTTTTTTTTAAGGTGTTAGATTTATAGAATTTGTTGTATTGTTTCGCTTACATAAATTGTAATTTCTTTCGTGAGTCCATAACAGCGTACTCAATTCAAGGCATGGGCCTCAATGTTTAATTTAGACAGGAAATAAATAAGAAACCTCTTCATTCTAACCCAAAAACGAGAACTTTTTCCAATGTCTGGAGTGACCATGTTGGTTTGGTGCGAATGTCCTCCATCACTGTCTCAATAACTACTGATACACCTTTCCTCAGGTTCAGTACACAGTCCGTCGTCCTGAAGTTAGGACACCATCTTGTTCAAAGGGTGCTCTCGCTGCTGATGAATCAAGTCCGGGGGCCACCGTGCCGGGATGGCACCCCGTGAAACCAGTGGATGTACCGCAAGCGATGCCGACGACATTTAAAGGCAGCTCCCAAATCCCGTTGAGATTCAAGAAGGTACGTAATCTCGACCAATGAGGTAAGGATGTGCTCCAGGTGGGTGATTGTGACTGCTAGCCAAGTACTGGTGTGGATGAAGCCGAAATTGGGGTGTTCTGTGCAAAATATAACATTGGTAGCCCCATATACGACCACGGCATATTACCAGAAGCTTGAAACAGCAGCGGATGGCCAAGGGAACATTTATTACTCTTTGATTTGAATGTAAAATAAATTGGCAATAACGTGAGTTGCTTTCTCTGGTGTAGTTCGATATTACGAGCAACGTACAGCATTTTTTGTGTGCGCAAACTTTTGCTCTTGTCGTCATGACCAGTATTATTATTATTACCATTACACGTACGATCTGATTGACTCTTGTGTTTGTGAAGTGGAATGAAGTTGTGCATTGTTAAGGCTGCTTCACACAGTCATTGATACTGTGCAGGCTGTTGCAATAACACTTGCGCAAGAAATAATGCGCCGTGTAAAGCGACGACTTGGGAGTACGCTTGCGAGAAAATTAGAACATGTTCTAATCTGATAGTACATGGGTTCGCGCAAGTTTGAAGTTTATTTCTCTCACTAGATGGTGCAGATGTAGCGGCAACGAACTGCCATGGGAATTCTAGCGATTAAATAAGTTGTTGATGATTGAGTTGGGTGTTTATGTTTGCACTCAACTCCTTAGGTAGTGAATAAAGTGCAATAATAAAAGAGCTGGGCGATTAATCAGGTGGAAGCTTAAATTTCCTGCGTAAAGGAAGAACTTGTTACCTTGGCCCATATCCTTTCGTTCGTGGTGCAAATTTTGGGCTAAGTTTACTGGACTAGGGTCTCCACTATTATGTTTAGACTATGGGTTAAAACATATTTTAAAGTGGTGGTAATTTATCACATTGTTCACATCCAATTAATTGCTACTTAACAGGTCTTGACGTTATGCGATATATTTGACGGTATTACCACTACCAAATGGTACCTATATTGCAATACTGACATGATGCACCGACGATTGCACCGTGTAAAGCTGTCAAGCAAGCGTCCTCGCAATTTTCTACGTCACGGACTTTCGCAGACGACTGCTCAAATGGAATCAACATCAACTTGCTCTTTTAAATAAAACGGTCTTTACTAGGGATGAGTCAATTCCAATATTTATCATTTTCTCGATAATAATACCATCAACCTATACATGTATGCCTACTTTTACCTACCGTAAATTTCGGCAGATAAGACAATAGTTGAATCATTAAAAAAAGGCCCCCAAAATCCAGGGTCGTCTTGTAGGACAGATACAAAAAAATAAAATTGAAATGTATATAAATTGTCTATAATATATGACTAATATTTACACCTCGTCTTTATCTCAAGGTCGTCTTATCTGCGGAAATACACGGTAGTTCTCCTATACATTATTTTTGAAATGTTCTATGAAATCTAAAAAAACAATTTTAGAATACAAAAATTAGAATACACCATTTACTTTGGGGAAAAACTTCTGATATTGCACTCCGAGGACATTCTGAACATAAAAACCATTTGATAATGCAGAGTTGTGCGTTATTACCAATTTTAAATAAAGGATGTGTTAAACGTATTGGTTTATTCATTAGTTGGATCGTAAAGGTCCTTGGTATAATTCAGTTATTTTAACTACAACAATTAAAGTTAAGAACAAATACAGAAAAGCCAATGTAGTCAAAATATTAATAGGATAATTAAATGACATTATTATTCTATTTTTGTTTTCTACCTGTTCTATTTTTAGAATTTCATCTGAAGCATTTGGTAACAGCGCTGGGTATATTGTGAATAATAGTATTACAATAACTGTTGATAACACTAAAATTAGCGTAATATTGGGTTTTTCAAAAAGTTCATTTGAAGCTACTCTAGTTATATAAATAAATACCAGTATTCCCCCAAGGAATACAAGAAAAAGAATATATGAATATCAAGCGTTGTATGATATATCGGAGAAAGTATACTAACCATTTTTCTAGTTATTTGTTATCCATTGAAATTGCTTAAATATTAATTTTTACTTTTCATAAAAAAGAAGTTTTATCCTTGCTAATCGCCACATTTAATTAGTACCTATATAATTTAGTTATTTTTAGCTAAGATGAAATGTCCCCTTCTTTTGCCATTTTATGGGGAGGAAGTATACTAACCGTTTCTCTTGTTTAGTATCAGATAAAAAAATGTCATGACAGATTCAAAATAATATGACTCAAATGTCCCAAGTTTAATTTTAATATGATTAATAATAAGTTGTAAGGGTAACAAAAACACTAACCTAAATTATAAATGGTAAATGGTCACGGATTATGCCTTTTATGTTGATAGTTTTAACAAGGTACTTGGCAAATAGTGGTGTTGATGAAGCCAAATTGCAAATTGTGGGTATTACGTACGAAACATTACTTTGGTAGCCCCATGTAACGACTTCGGAGGACCTTACTTAAAAATAAACCCCATATGTAATAGAGGTGAGGCCTTACCACTGTGAAATAGTATTTCTCCTTTAGATGGTGTTATCGGCTGTGACATGGTGGAAACAATTTATTATGATAAAATTGAATAAACTTGATTTTTCCACAGATTTTCGAAAAAAATTAAAAAAATTGTGGAAAAATCAAGTTCATTCATTTTTATTATAATCTCTCCTTTACTTTTTCACTCAAAGACTAGCCCAAATTTAATAACTTTTTTTGTTTATATCTCGGAAGACTGGAATATCCTAATGCCAAATTAAAGTTTGGAAAACAGTATCTCCGAAACTAGTTTTTCGATTCGCTAGGTAATCGAAAAACGGGTATTAGAGATATTGTTTTCCATACTTAAACTTGACATTTGGATATTCCGGTCTTCGATTCCGATTCAATTGTGTAGGCAATTGAAAAACTGGTTTCGGAGACATTGTTTTCCATACTTTAACTTGACATTTAGATATTCCGGTCTTCGATTCCGATTCAATTGTGTAGGCAATTGAAAAACTGGTTTCGGAGACATTGTTTTCCATACTTAAACTTGACATTTAGATATTCCGGTCTTCGATTCCGATTCAATTGTGAAGGCAATTGAAAAACTGGTTTCGGAGACATTGTTTTCCATACTTAAACTTGACATTTAGATATTCCGGTCTTCGATTCCGATTCAATTGTGTAGGCAATTGAAAAACTGGTTTCGGAGACATTGTTTTCCATACTTAAACTTGACATTTAGATATTCCGGTCTTCGATTCCGATTCAATTGTGTAGGCAATTGAAAAACTGGTTTCGGAGACATTGTTTTCCATACTTAAACTTGACATTTAGATATTCCGGTCTTCGATTCCGATTCAATTGTGTAGGCAATTGAAAAACTGGTTTCGGAGACATTGTTTTCCATACTTAAACTTGACATTTAGATATTCCGGTCTTCGATTCCGATTCAATTGTGTAGGCAATTGAAAAACTGGTTTCGGAGACATTGTTTTCCATACTTTAACTTGGCATTTACTTGGCATATTCCGGCCTTTGGACATCTTCACTCAAGCTAAATTAGAAGCTCTCCTTAATTCCTTACGGTTGCCTTCGAGGTTACCCTATATTGAAATGGAATAATTATAGGAAAACATTCCGAATTCTGTGTCCGTATTATGAATTATATAAACATAATAACCTTAGGTTACTCTATTAAGTATGAAATATGTAGTAACAGAATGTTTTGTTTACAAAACGAATGATATAAAAATTATCAAAACTGAGGTTGCCCTTAGGGTAGCCTTCGAGGTTCCCTATATTGAAATGGAATAATTATAGAAAAACATCCAAATTCTGTGTCCGTATTGTGAATTATATAAAAATAATATGCTTAGGTTACTCTTTTCAGCATGAAATACAGTAGAACCTTGTTATAACGTAAAGGCAAGGGGGTGTGAAATGGGCCTTTACACTATAACAAATTATGTTATAACAAGATTTCATCATAATTTTCATTCGGTAAATTTTGAAGCCCTGGAAGTATCCTTTTGGTTAAGAAAGGTTTGAACGAAATATCAGGAAACCGTTTATCAATGAATAGACTCACCAAAAAATCTTTTTGTCTTACTCTGTTCATTCCGTTACTATGTATACATACTTCCTTTCACTTTCATGGCATCTATGTTTCTCTTCTATTGCTTACCACCTCCAAGCTTACCCAAAGTTTTCCCTTATATCATGGTCTTCAGTATCCATCATCTGTTGTTACTTACACCATCTGCCCACTCCTGAATTGTTTCAATAACTTACTTCCTTCCTCTACCATTCTTAGTACCCCTCTGGTCATCCTCCTTCAGTACACCGTACCTTCCCCTTATTTCTCCTTACCCAAGTATTACTGGCCTCCATTCTAATGAGAATATTAGATAGTAATAGTTTTATAAATTATAGACCAAAATTGATAAAAGATTTCATCCTTCAACTATTTATTTACTTTTAAAAGATTCAACATAGTGATAAATGAAAATCAATACAAAACATATAATCATCATAAAAATGAACGTGAATAATCTTCTTAATGTGCATTGACACAATAATTATTCCTTTCTGAAAAAGTTAGTTATCTTTTTCTGAACTTTAGATTTTTCCAGAGTGTCTACAACTGTTTTTTCAATATATTTTAAATGACAAAAAAAGTCTTCATCCACTTCATTTGTCACAAAAAATTCATGAAGGGTGCTTAAGGCCATCTTAAGGTCTTTTTGTTTGGGTGGCTCAAGGGGTACATCACCCTCATCTTCTCCATCATCGCTTTCTCCAATTCCATGCAATGAGCCAGGTTGATTATCCTCTTCTCCCTCTGCTACTTCATCTGTGACATTTGTCTCATACAACAAGATATCATCATCAATGTTCAAATAATCTTGAAATTTAGCACCATTGTTTTTTCCATCACTTCTGTTTGTATAATCATCAAATTCACTACACAGACCCATTCTCTGACATCTGCTTGTTTCGTCTTCCATCTGTTGGAAAGTTTGAAATATGAGCACCTACATCACCATTTACCACCACTTCTAAAATGTTTAAGAATACCATCAACTCCTACCCTTAATATCCCTTGACTGTACAAAATTCAATTGATCAAATTACTTAAAAAGTTCATTAAAACTCTACATAACCTATCTTCATTTAAATATTGATCATTGAATAGAATGGGTTCATACTAAGAAAGGGGAACATGCTGTTACCTCCAAATCTGAAGCATCTACTGTGTCACTTTTAAATCCTGCTGCACGCCAACAATTTGAGATGGTATTTGTCGTTACTGACTTCCATGCAGCATCCAATGCTCTAATTGAATGAAGTAGTGTCCAGTTTGGAACATTCTCTTTTTTGAACCCTGAGTCTTCATAGCCCATTGATGAGAAAACAATTGTTTTAGGTGGAAATTGATTCATGCATAGTAAATTAGGAAAATTCAAAGCAACATTAAACATCATTACTCATAAGTTAATAACATACTCATGAATGATGACATATTTAATAATATTAACTAGGTACCCTTAGTGACTCACAACTTACATCAACCCAAGCTACATAAAAATTGGTTGAGAAAGGTAAGTGAAAATTTTCAACATAAGTGACATTTCTTTTTTCCATCTCTGCCAAATAATTTTTATATATATATTAATACACTGGCTGCATATAATAAAAATGAATTCACAGTGGATTCAGCCCATAAAAATATTACTAACATTCTATGAAATGAAAGTGATAAAAACTCACCGAGCCATCGTAGATGATGTCTTACAAGCTCTTTACGGTATGAACATTTCACATTTTGTATTATGCCTTTATCTAATGGCTGCGATTTGCTTGTTGAATTTGGAGGCAGGAACAGAATACGAATGTTGGAAAAGTTGTTTTCCAATTTATGACAGCTGGCATTATCAACCACAAGAAGTATTTTTCTGTTTTCACAGGCCATTTTTCTGTTTATACGTTGCACTGTTTTCTCAAAAATAATTCTGGTCATCCAGCTTTTGCTATTGAACTCATAGTATACAGGAAGCCCATCCATATTTACTTGTTTCAGGCATCTTGGGGTCTTATGTTTTGCAATGATCACGGGCTTTAGTTTTTCTCTCCCTGTTTGATTTACACAGAGACCTACTGTGATCCTTACCTTGCTCCTTTTCCCTCCATGGCACTTAGATCCCTTCAAAGCAAGGGTAGAGTCTGGCAAAGCCTTATAAAAAAGTCCCATTTCATCGAAGTTGAAGATATTGTCTGGATCGTATGCACTAAGTATTGACATATTTGCACTGTGCCAGTTATTAACTGCAGCCATATCCACATCTTCTTCTTCGCCGCATTCTCTTAAGCATGTAATATTATGCCTACTTTTAAAATTGGTTAGCCATCCTGAGGAAGCCTTAAAATTGTCAATTTTCAATTCATCTGCTAAATCGTCTGCCTTTTTCATTAAAATAGGGCCACCAATTGGAATTTTTGCCTCCCGGCACGTCATAAAAAACTCGAACAGAGCCCGCTCCAAGTCTTCAAACTTTGCTCCTCTAAGTTTTTTTCGCTTCAATGACTTCCCTTCCTCCACCGCATCTTCAATGTTTTTCCTATTTTTTAAAATGCTGGACAAGGTAGAAACCGGCACTTTAAAAGTTCGGGCAATGTCACTCATACTTTTTTCTTTCTTGTCATACTCATTTATCATCTGTAACTTTTCCATCAGAGAAATAACCCTCCGAGGTCTTTTAACCAGTGATTTATCCATGCCAATTGTTGAGAAGCGATTTTAAAACCGATCAATTGCTCGTTAATGGACACTCCACGTAATTATATGCAACTGAGTAGCAGAGCACGTTGTCACAAATCCCCACTGTCCCCTTAAGCTGCGGCAAACGTACATGTACGTACTCTCGGGCAACTGTGGGAGAAACGTTCTTGTACGTGTGTACGTAATTCTAGCTGCCGCAGCTGAAGGGCACCGCGCACCGTCATAAGTTTTGGTGCGTTGCTGCTGGTGACATGAAAACAGGGTATTTTCCTGCCGCACAACGCAGCGTCAACGCAACGCAAAAACGGCCTCATGAAAACGTAGCTTAAGTTGTATGGTTGGTATGGCTTTGTTCTGCTCACATTGTCAGCTCAATGGTAAAAAAACAGGTGAAAATGATACGACCACGGAGAGCCCACAATTTGTTGCTGCAAGCCTAGTAATTTGATACCTTCGCCTCATAAAATGTTTTTAAACGGCTAGGGTATCATTTTATGTTTTGGGTCGCAATATCAAGTACCATGACAGCTAGGGTATCATATTATCTTCTTTTTCGTGTCTCAGCGAACCTTTACAATCTAAACTAAATTACGCGAGAATTTCACATAAGAATCAATTCGAGTTATAATTACGTGGTATAGGGCTATTCCGTTTCCTGTCGTGGAGTAAGCTGCAAATAAATAATACGAAATATTCATCGTAATTTTTTTGAGATGGTAAGTATTTGATGGTAACTTGGTTCATAATTTCACCAATAACTCAAGAGTTGCTAAACGTTAAGTTCGCTCGGAGTCGGAAATACATAGGAGTTAAAATGTATGCACATTTAAGAAGCTCACTTAACCAGTGATTCATCAATGCCAATTGTTGAGAAGCGATCTTAAATACAATCGTTCGTTAATGGATATTCCATGCAATTATATGCAACTGAGTAGCAAAACACGTCACAAATCCCCACTAGCGTTTAAGTCGTACGCATCCATGGTCGTACGGTTGGTATGGCTTTGTTCCGCTCACATTGTCAACTCATGGACATCAACTCGTCGTGGAGTAAGCTGTAAATAAATAATATGAAGTATTCATTGTGATTTTTTTGAGATGGTTTTTGATTGTAACTTGGTTCATCATTTCACCAATAACTCAAGAGTTGCTAAACGTGAAGTTCGCTCGGAGTCGGAAATACGTAGGAGAAAAAATGTATGCACATTTAAGAAGCTTCCACCATGAAACAAAAATCACTTATCCGAGAACATTGTTAATGCGTATTTGAGCTGGCAATATGCCTTGTGAATGGTGTACTTTGAATATATGTCTAGCTTAACGGCTTCGTGGTATTTCCCTCTTCCAGTGTTTTGTTTGTTAATGCTGCGCTCTTTACCGTGCAAGTTCTCCTGTTTAAGTGATAATTTGAGTTAACCTCTAAAATGTGTTTTAGTTGGAACAGTTACCCCCGGTTATGTTATTTTAAGAACCTTTATCGCATTCAATGGGTTCAGTTTTCTCAATTCTTCCAAAATTCAATTAATGAAATAGTCATACGCATATTTGAATCGGGTGGTATTCCCCGCACGACATCACTCCAGCGCCTTCCACACCCGATGTGGGAACTAATGGTTTGCGTAATAACGAAATGAAAACGTCTGGTGGTGCCTCAATGGCTTTATGTTATAACGTTACATCAAATTTTACGTTATATCAAGGTTTTTACATTGGCAAACATAGGGTTTTCGTTGGTTCCTTCCTTCGGTTGATGTTATATCAAATTTTACGTTACAACAAGTAACGTTATAACAAGGTTCTACTGTATGTAGTAACAGAATGTTTTGTTTACAAAACGAATGATATAAAAATTTTCAAAACTGAGGTTGCCATTAAGGTTGCCTCTGGGGTTACCCAATATTGAATTGGAATAATCAAGGTAAAAGTTCCAAATTATTTTTTTATATTGTGATTTTATCAAACATAATAAGTTTAGGTTACTCTTTTATATGCAATACGTAATAACAGACGGTCTCTTTGCATCCCGAATTATAAAAATTTTTGAAACTGAGGTTGCCATATAGGTTGTCCTTGTGGTTACCCCGTTTTGCATTCGAAAGATACATTGAACCAGTTACAAACTCTTTACTTGTCTATAGGATTACAGAAATAAAGGTTTCCTCTTCCTGCATCCTAATACATAATTGTGTTAATTGTGGGCTACAACATGTGTTTAACTTACCCTCAGCATTAGGGAGCTCTAGAGAAAAACCTGTTCTTTTACCGCGTATACAGTACGAAACGATATTAACGAGAGGCACTTGTTTTCCTTCCCTTGTTTCAGAGGAAGTACGTTCGGCGGTTGATGACAGCTTCCCCCAAAAAGCAGACGAAAGATTGTGATGCTAGCTGCGATGGCAACGAAGCAAGGGATGATGTCGCTGGCGTTGCCGGTGAAATGAACGGGACGCAAGATGTTGTTAGCAGTCGCTGCAAAGATGGAGGAGATGCTTCCATTGAAAGAAAGGTAGTGTACGTCAGGGTAGAGTAAAATATTGCTGCTTTGCATGCAGAGTCTGTGTTATGCCTGATTGATTTTATTTTTCAGCCACCGTATTTGCGCAAATCTAAGACAGACCCGATTCTAAGATGTCCCAACTTAAGGACGTTCCGTCGTGGCTTTGCGATTCAAAATCCCGAAAAAGAGCTATTTGTTACTTAATGAATAAATACTGATCCAGAAAAACACCTATATATGGAAAATCATCTATAGGGAGATACAACGCATAGTACACAATAATTGTACGAGTATGATGCTATTTTATATAGCGAGTTGTAGTTGCATTCTATTTTTAATACAAGCTCTTTTAACTCATTTTGTCTTCGGAACATGACTGACGTGTCGTTGCCATGTTTAATTTACAAAGTGAGGATACATGCTCAATCCCGAATATACGTATTCTAATATAGGTTAAATATTTTCTTACTTAGTTTTAAGCCCTGGTTGCACGATACATTAACACGTACAAGTTAATGTGTAAATGCATGAATGAATGCGAAAATGCACCGTTTAACCTCACCAAAATTTACAGATGAATTAATGCGTGAACAGAAAAATAGAACCTGTTCTATTTGTTTCATGCATTCGTACATTTTTGTGATTCAGGGACATCTGGTGGCAGAACACGGAAATGACGCACTGTTTATTTACCTTTAGTGGAATTTGGATCGCTCGTGTATGACTGCCTTTTCGTATTTTTTTGATCTTTGCTTCGTTTGGACACTCTCTGCGCTTTACCGTTTGCCTTTAGCACGTCCCGGACTATCCTCAAGGAACCATTTTTGACCTATCGCCTTCTTCGGACACTTTTCTCCCGTAATCTACCGTCGCACTGTTTCGACTACTCAATTTCGACGCTGGTAATGGCTTGGACCAGGGGTCAGGTAGACAGGCTAATTTTTCTAATTGGCGAGAGGCCGTATCTGTTCGACCCCCGGAATACCTTGTGCAAAAACATCTCCATCTACATCTGCACGGTACCCTGCAAGCCACTGTGAGGGTGTGTGGCAGGGGGTGAAGATCACCAAGCATGCACTACTAACATGCAAACTAGCAACTATATTACCTCATGCAACATGATTGTTAGTATCTATAGTATTTAAGGGGTTAATAAAAGGGGAGGAGGGCAGTTGTCATGCAAGCGGAGGAGATGTGTGCTGCAAGGTAGGAATTATGAAATCATAATACAAATAATTGTGGCAGCGGCAGCTTTTTTCGCTTCGTCGGAATCCATCTCAGTGTCCAGACAGGCTAAAATCAAAATTAAACGGTAGGTCAACAGCGTTCCGTTCCGGTTGTCCAAGAGGTACCAAGGTCGAAAACGGGAGAGAAATATCCAGCAGAGGTGAAAGGTCAATTAAGGGTCTGACGAGGTAATTCATAAGGGGCACAGGTCAACTAGTAAATCAAAGTCCATACAAAGGAGAGGTCAAACTATTACAGGGTTTATAGGAACCTGGAAATCCTGGAAAACCTGGAAAAGTCAGGGAAAATGAAAACGGTCATGGAAATCCTGGAAAAGTCAGGGAATTTAACGTATGGTCATGGAAAAATCACAAAATGTTTAAATTTATCACCTGAAAATGCCAAGAGATCAAAAACTGCACATAGGAGTGGAGGAGGAGGGTGAAGGAGGGGACGACTGGCCTCAGGCTGGCTTTGCTGTGGAGGAGGCAGCCCTATTCTGGTTCTTTCTGGCTATAGCCTGCACAATTTGGCGAAAAGATTGGCGAAATGTGTGCGCATCTCATTTTCATTCGCTAGTGATTTTGCCAGGAATGCTTCGCTTTGTCCCTCTGGCGACGAAAAAGTTATTCATTCTTTGCATATATTTTTCTGCAATTAAAACCCTTTCTGAAGGCATATCAATGTATGGAATGATAATTTTTATTTTGTCGACTTAAAGTTGTTGATCTCTTATTACTGGAAGTTCATATATGATTAATATGAAAATAAACCTACAGTTTTTCATAAGTTTAGACTTCTCTGCTTCCTCACTACCACTTTTATCTCTGTAAATGACCGAAATCTTGGAGTTTTCAGGCGCTCTAAAGTCAGGGAAAATCACTAAAAATGGACTGGAAATCCTGGAAAAGTCAGGGAAAATGAAAATGAAAACCCCTATAAACCCTGTATTAATATAAAAATCCGATCCGCATGAAAACACACTCCCACACCGAACTACAAAAAAACTGAATGTGAATATCTCGCTTACGTTTTACACCACTTGGCCACTAGGTGTCCCCGTGGAAAATTACAGCTGAAAATCGAAAACTCAACTTAAGAAAGATCCGTCTGTTAAACAATAGTAATGGTAGTCATCATGCATAGTCGACTTTGACTACTTGAATGTTTCACTTAGTAAAGATGAAGACATCACCAATCGCAAATGCGTACCCAGAATATTGTGTGAATGCATGTATGGTTCCATGCACCTTGTAACCACTGATTCATCCATTCGTTCACGCAAACGTACATGAATCCATTCACGCAAACGTACATGAAAACCATTTGCGCAAATGTACATGAACTTGTACGTGTTAATGTATCATGGAACCAGGCCTTAAAACTATTCCCTTGAAATACAACTGTTTGTTTTGAATTTTATTATTATTCATAGTTTTGAACATTGTTTGGCAACAATGACGCTGCTACCATTTGGAAGCACTGTTATTAATTACACCATGTCAGTAACCAATGAAATATTTAAATTACATAAAAAATATAGAAGGACCTTGGTGTAAGGTATATTCCTTAATTGGCTTGCAGGGTATTATGTAGATCTAGAGTCGGCCGCAATGATGCCTCCAATTAATTCTGACCTCCATGGTGAAGAAAGCATTAAGATGGATTGATAACGATAAAAAATAATGTGAATTATTCTTTTGTCTTCGGCCCGAAATGGTTTTATTGCAGTTCACCTATGTTTTGTGTTGCAGGAGGTGAAGTCGGGTGGTCTACCCATCGTTTCCCTGCCGTCGAATCTATTAGGGGTGCCACTGAATGGAGTTCAGAGTTCAGCACCTCCAGTAGTTATCCTTCCGAGGGGTGCGGGCAGCCAAGCAAGCGCTGTAAGCAGTGCCGCTAACTACGTGGTGCTGGGAGGAACGCAACCGGACAAGGTAGAACTCTAAAATATGTAGAGATGGGTAAATTACCATAATTTTCAGTCGAGTTACATTACCGTGGTAAATTATGGTAATTTTTGAAAATTACTGTAATTTTCTGGTAATTTTAAGTTTTGAGCTGCAAATCCTTATCAGGGGGTTTATTTTGTAATCTCACTTTAGTGAGAATACGTCATAAAACGTCACTTTTTCTTAGTTAACTCCGCCACCGAGGCAGCATGACCATCTTCAGATCTCAAGCGGTGAACTGCCGGTCATGTGCTGGTCTTTTAGACGATTCATCCGCTCATCTGATCCGTATCTTTCGACTCCTGATCCGTTTCATTAACTCCGCCTACCATTAGTTCCCATCTCGTCTTCATAAAGAACGCGAAATGGAGCCACCATCGTTTCCACTTGAAGCAATTGAGTTGTAAAAGAAAAGCAAGAACGGGAAAGATACAAATGATTTTAAATTGTATTTTTGGAATTTGCACAACGCGAAGGACTTAAATGTTCTTCAATCACGAATTGTATATTATCAACAAATGATTTCTAAAAACACTATTAACGTAAAATGTAGCGAGAAACAAATGCAAATTCCAATATTGGTGTAAAGAAAATTATCGGACATGAATTATCTTGACAGGTCATCCGAATAATTAAAATGATAGGGACTAGAGGCAAGAATTTATGGTAAATAAAACTCTCAAATTTCGTCATTAAAAATGACCCATTTCGGGATAAAAAATGGGAAATGGCCCTAAATTTCGGTGTGTAAAAAATATTGATTCATCCGAGATTTCTCAAACGCCATTTGGTGATACATTGCATTACCATATTGATGACTGTTCTGGAGAAAAGTTATTTTCATTTTAATGTATTTGAGTGAGTTTAATTTAGTTTCGGTTTAATTTAGTAATTCGGCAGTTGCAGTACTTGCACATTAGTATTTTCTTCTGTTTATCAAAAACATAGAAACCTTCTCTACGAAACTGATTTTCGCGGTCAAACACAGTTACTATTTCGGCATTTTCCTTAGGGCAATATACGCATCATAGAAATACTTCTGCTATCGATCTCTGATTAGCTATTAAATTAAGTCTCACGTAAATAACAAATAATATTGCATGTGGACAAACTGCAATAATCTCTAGAAAGCAAAAGTCTCAAGCCAAGTTCACATGGGAGCGGAATAGACGGAACAGGCAGAAAGCAGAAAAGCATCTAGCCAATCACAATCCGTTCCGTTTATTCCACTCCCATGTGAACCCGGCTTCCACGAGGACTACGATGTAATGTACTGACTACAATGTAATCACTAATGTATCATTCGTGCCGGCTTTATGGATAATGTTCGAAATCGCGCTGCGAAAACGAGAAAAACAAAACAAACGAATATCGCTTGGCGACTATATGAAATTTAGGTGCTCGGACGAATAAAGATGAGATTACAAGAGGGATTAGGATTAAAATAACTCCTTTGATGGTTTGATTTACAATTTAAGGTCAAAGAACCCTAAGATATATAAAATCATTGGATGCGTAGGTACATGTAAAACGCGTCTGATGATTAATATTGTACGGGAATTTGAATGAATTCAAATGGGAAGTTTCCATCAGCGGCTAAAATGATCGATTTTAATAGTCGGAAGCAGTAATATTTCGTGGAGAAATGAGAAAACAAGTGTGGGAGCAAGAACGAAAATTATCACCGAATATTCCATTCGGTGGAGGTAGTTTCGCGGTCTCGGGGGATTCACTCTTAGTACAAAGTGCGGAGGTTTGTCGAAAATAATGATGTTCGATACAAAGATGTTTCCCTCTGTTACATGCTTGAATTTTGGCCGGCGATGAGGATTTTACGATGAAAAGATGTTCCATAGGTAGAGGTTTTACTATATATTCAACATTTTCGCAAAATAACCCGTAAAAATTCTAAAAAATCGCATTATTTTCGCTCAGGAGAACGTATTTCGCGTTTTCCCAAATAATCTTCAAATTTCGCGTAATTTCGCGAAAAAATCGTTTTGCGAAAAATTCGTGGCTCTAATAGGGACAAACAATTTTTCACTCACCTTCACTGTATTCCTTCATTTTTGAAGAAAGCGGTCGCCGTTGCCAGGCACTCGTTTGTTGTTTATTCAAAGTAGACGAGATCGGCAACAGATAGCGCTACCGACAGAAGCTTCGACAATTCACTAACTGTTCGTGAGCCGATCATTAAGAGAGCGAAACGGATCTCCCACCTTCCCATAAAGAGTAGTTAAAAAGTTGAGATTACAAAATAACCCCACAGAGGACTCAAAACGAAATGAAATAGCATTGAGATATAAATGCCGACACTTATATCAAACATATCACGACGTTTATCTATTATAACTCATTAAAAAAAATTATAACAAAGTTGGCAGCAACACGCAATTTGCCTCTCTTTTGTCACACCATGAGAAATTTTCCTTCGAAAGACATACCTCTGCGCAATGTGCATTTGTTATTTTACTCTGAATTAATCACGGACACAATGTAAACAAAATCGTTTCAGCTACTTAATTTATAATATCACCCGTTCCAATGTTTTCTTCGTGAGGAAGAAATTTTCTGAAAAAGAACTTTTCAGAAATTTATCGTTTGTTACGGTAATTTTCAGGGGCGTTGGTAATTTACGAAAAATACCACGGTAATTTACAAAAATTATGGCGGTAATTTACCAAGTTGCCCTTCTCTAAAAATATGTGACAGTATAAGTTCCCTTTGATAAGTGCAGGTGAACTTGCAAATTGGCTCGTAAACCTAACCCATTTGGGTTTTAATTTTTCAAGGATTACCTGCCCTTAAATCCCTATTTAATGCTGTGAAAATTTGCCCTTATTGAAAAAATTATTGTTTATCTCTGGTTCCATCTTATCGTTCAAATTTGAGAAGTGCAAATGCTACTTGCAAGTAGTCAAATAGAGTAACTCCTCGACTTATGCGGTTAATTCATCCGAAAAATTTCCACGTAAGTAGAAATCCACGTAAGTTGAAACACCACAACTTACATATCTATTTTTGAACCAATGACTGTGCTGCTTTTACCGCGATTGGTGGCAATAGGCAATGTTTACAGAAAATGCTGTCTTTTGAGATGCCGTCAAGTTAACATAATATGAAAAAGCCGAGAGTAACACAAATCCAATCTTTATTTCACTGCATATTTAAATATAAAATAAGTAAAATTACACAAAACTTCTTTCTTTCTGGCTATAGCCTGCTTGGTTTGGTGAAAAGATTGGCGAAAGGTGTGCACATTCATATTCTTACATTCATTTGCTAGCGATTTCACCAGGAATGCTTCGCTTTGTCCCTCTGGCGAGGAAAAAGTTATTCTCAGTTAATTTTGATTTCACTTAGCCAAATTTGTAGAATGATGTGAGGAAGAAAAAATCAAGATTGATTCAAAGAGCTACTTTAACATGACATCAGGTTTGAAGGAAAAGCCAGGTTAGCCTTCTTTGCATATATTTTTCTGCAATTAAAACCCTTTCTCAAGGCATATCAATGTAAGTAGTGATAATTTTAATTTTGTTGACTTAAAGTTTTTGATATCTTATTACTGGAAGTTCATATGATTAATATGAAAATAAACCTACAATTTTTCATAAGTTTAGACTTCTCTGCTTCCTCACTACCACTTTTATCTCTATAAATGACCGAAATCTTGGAGTTTTCAGGCGCTCAAAAGTCAGGGAATATCACTAATAATGGTCTGGAAATCCTGGAAAAGTCAGGGAAAATGAAAAGGAAAAACTCCTATAAACCATGTAATACGACAAAACTGAGAGTAACACAAATCCAATCTTTATTTCACTGGATATTTAAATATAAAATAAGTAAAATTACACTGAACTTTTTTTTTGCTGATATGCACAACTTGTGTCATTTATGGAGTAGATAATTACAGTAAAACCGCTTTTTTACGAACCTTTAATTTACGAAATGACACCAATTTACGAACCATTCCACTGGTTCCGATATTTGTACAGTGCAAATTCTTTAAAACGAGAACTCACGGTGCCCAAGAAAACCCTCGCTATAGTGAAGTATCGTCTTATCGAGGGTGGTGTAAATAATCGCCATGAAACCTATTGTCAACATTTATTTAGGATTTCGGGTTGGTGTGGTGGCGGAAGTATTTCCATCTGGAGAGTCTGATCACAAATCCCGAAGGAAGGGGAAAGTTTTTGCAGTAACTCATATCCGTACTTAATGTACCAACTAACCGTTAGATCAAAAAGCACCATACCTGCTCCAAAAAATGCAAAAAGCCTTGAATTGTCGACAATTTTCCCAAATGCACAACTGACCCAGCTACTTTTTTCTAATGCTCGTTCCATTTTCTATATTTCATTCCATAATTTTGATTAGTTTCGCCAAAAATTTAAACCATAACCGATAAATCAAAATTGTATCGTCTTTATTACTAGCCTTTACGCTTTCCCTTGCTTGGTCTTAATTTTTATGATCAGTATATTCCCGTGCTTCGTGACATTTCGCAGAAGCCATTTGGAATAACATATCGCATTTGTTTCAGCAGACGAAAAGAGACTGTGGAAGAGGTGGAAGCGAGGGCATTTTCTTTCATCTGATGTAGTGTCCACATCAAAAAACAATCTGCTTTGCCATGCATAACGATTTTATTGAAATTGCTGTTGTATCACAATAAGTTCTTTTTAAAGATGTCCTTAGGCCCTCGACGTACTTAATGTAATTTTGTCGGGTGTATATGCGCAACGGTAGTATGATACAGTAGAACCTCTTTTTTACGAACCTCTAATTTACGAAATGACACCAATTTACGAACCATTCCACCGGTCCTGATCTTTGTATACAGGAAAACCATGTAAAATGACCTCTTATTTTACGAAACCTCCATTTTACTGATTTACAAAGTGAGAGGCCGGTCCCTAGGAGTGATTGACCTCTGTTTTACGAAGTTTTTGAAATGATTTTGTAGCACTGAAGTCAGTACAATGGAATAACGATCGCTGTATGCCGCGACAGGAGCAGATGAAGCCAGATAGGTCATGTTGAGAGGGCCCTCGGTCCAAGTATTTCATGTGGAAAAATGTGGAAAAATCGAATGTGAGCATCATGCTTTTTGAAGTGCTTAAACTGTAGCAAAAATCCCAGAGACTGATCATCCAAATCGCAATTCAATCCTAATTATATGATAGCATGAAAAAAAGTTCAAAGATGCATGGCACGATGCCTACTTCTCGAAAACGTTGCCCCAGTTCATTAAAAAATCGGATGAGTGCTTGGTAATTTCTATTCCTTTTCTATCATTTTGTGTATTGCGAATACCTAACTCGTCGTCACAAAGGATCCATATTTTCTCTGGAATTATTTAAAATTAGCTTTAAGGTAGCCGTGTACGTCTCGTTCGTGGTCACTTCCGACTCTCCTCGCCTCCTTTTCATTACTCCCCCGTTCGTGTTCCCGTAACTACTGACGCTCACTCCCTTTCTTGCCAATTATTATGATTGTTTTCATAACTCATTATTTGCCCGAGTGTACTGCCAACCCCCAGCGTTCAATCGACAACTCCTATTGTTGGCCGCACGTACTGCTAACCCGTGGTGTTTACCCTTTAGGTTTACAATGTACATGTAACTATGGCAATAGGGAATATGCATGAAATTTGTTTCTCGAAGATTAATGATGTACTTGATGCGAAATTTTCTCACGAATTCAAATATATAAGCCAAATTGCTCTACGCCCAGACACAAAGATTATTAAATGAATTTAAAATGTTCCCGGAAATCGACGAAAGTCACGTGACCTGAAACGCCTTCTGACGTCACTGCACGGTATAGGTTCCATATTGCTACGGAGATTTGATTTATTTTTAACAGAAAACGAAGTGAATATGTTGTTTTGAGGTTTTTAACAGTTTCTCGGACGAAATGATGACTGAAAAAGTACTTAAAAAAGCACATTCCGACAATTTCCTTTGGTTGACTCCCTTATGGCGGCGTTATTCTTAAAGAAACAGCGATTGCATAGGCGTAGTAGAAATTCTTGGGCACTAAACAGGCATTATATAATTAATGGACGATTTGCTCATTACAAATCATGCTACGTAAATAAAAGTTCAAAATACAATCGTTTATTGCATTATACAAATGAGATAAATACATACGTTATCGCCAAGTATTTATTTAACAACTTACCTCCGCGCATAAACAGATAAACAACACCCATAGTGATACCGTGCCGTGATGTCATGCGATGACGTCGTGTTTTTAAGCTGCCGAAGAAGTACAATTTTCAAAGAGTAATATCTTTGTAACTTAATTCTTCAGCAAAATTTTGCCAAGCACATTTTAGCTAATAAACTTCACATTCAAAGAGTTACAAAAAATAGTGCATGTTCCCCATTCATTTATACAACAAACTCCCTGTAAAAATCAAAGAAATTGAAAATATAAACTCCTTCAAGCAAGAAATTAGTAAACTTTTACATGAAAATCTATATTATTCAGTTTGTGATTTGCTTAATGTTCAGAGTTTATAATTTGATGTTACTCTGATTATGAATGTATGAATTTTTATATTTATATATTGATGTGTCTTCTATCATTTACAATATTTGGACAAATAAATATTCTATGTGCCTAAATGTGGCAAGGTTGGACTCTAGTTTCTTTCTCATCCAACAGGTGGTGTCGCAGTGTGTTCCCGGCGTGCAGCTATCTGGCGTGATGCACGGGAACAACATTATACTCATGTCCCAGGGTGTCTCGGTGCCAAACGTTGCTGTAAACAGCCCAAAGACTGGTTCAAAGGCATTGTCCCCTTTTGGTTCGGTACCACACAGCGGTCTACCTTCAACACCTGGCAAGATTGCGGTCGTGCCGAAGTCTGGTAAGGCTGAAGATGGGGCGAACATTTCCTCTGTTTCCTCACTGCTGACAATCAGGAAAAACAGTACAGTTGAAGCTGAAACAGTGCTAAAAAAGCTGTCGAAAGAGGAACGGAGTAACCGTAAGTGCCGTAAGTTTGGACTGAGCAGTAAAGATTACACTGTGCCACGCAAGATCCTACCAAAGGCCCCAGATGCTGTCCCGGTTGATGTGAAAGGGTTGTACCACGGTCCGGTCCAGCCTGTCCAGCGTGAAGCTGTCGGATCACTCAAGAATCAAGTACCTAGCTCACAAAACGTCCGGTTCATTTCGGGATCGGTACCGGTTGATTCTGTTCAAAGAAGTGGATGTGTCTTACAGTCTTCGGGCGCTCTGAATGGAAGTGTCGCAAATAACATTGTTTATGCACCAGTGCTGCCATCTAGTGTTGTACAACCTTTGTGCGCTCCCCTAGGCAATGTGCTGGGTAACTCTAAGAACATTGTTTGCGCACCAATGTTGCCCAGTAGTGTCGCAAAACCTTTTTGTGTGTCCCAGAACAGTGGGCTTGTTAACAAAAGCAACGTTGTGTACGCATCTGTGTTACCGTCTAATGTTGTTGTACAGTCTAGCCCTGGTTTTGTCTCAGTGCCGTCTGTACCGGGAGGAGGGAAACCTTGTACCGTTCCTCCGACCCCTAGTGCCGAAGTTGGAGTCGGTTCATTTCTTCAAACTCTGGGGGAATGTATCGGGTCGACGAAGAATTCCTCGGGACCTGTCGGGACTCAGGGAGTCAAGGTCGTGATGCAAGCTCCGTTGTCGTTAACGGAGGCGGACAAGCTAATCTCGAAGGGACATTTGTCCGAGTCTCCAAAGGGTGGTCAAGTAAACGGGCCGCCGGGTGGTCCGCTGGTCAACTCGGTCCCGATGGTGCTGTACAAGGTGGCACCGGATGCGAAAGCATCGGTCGGGAGCAGTAGCTGTGGTGAAAGTGGTACGAGTGGTCAGCAGCCTGTGGGATACCTGATTGGGGGAACCGCGTTGAATTTGGACCCATTTGTAGGCAAGAGTGAGCCCAGGGTTAAGAAGAAACGGAAAGAGAAAGAATTGAGGTAATGTAGGATACGATTATACGATATAAGCATGGATCTTTGATCTTTGTTTGCGTTAAGTTTTTTTTATTGCAAAGAAATTCCTAAATGTACGATATTTTTTGTTATAAAACGATGAGGATCACATGATGGTTTATTATTCTCTACTAAGATATGTGTAGTAAATATTAAAAATATTGTACCCCTAACCCTCTTCAACCTTTGGGTACCTTACCTTCGCTTTCTGTCTTCCAGCTAGCTCGTTAGATCCCTCCCACACACTCCCTTATACAGTTACATCTATCACATATATATATATATCAATACTCTTAATTTACTATTGGATCAAGGAAATTAGACAAGGAAAACATTTATATTTTCATGCACAATATCTCTATATTCAGTTTCTTTTAATTTTAATTGGGCCCAATTTACAATTTCATAGCGATTTTTAATCTAATTAGTAATCGTAATGCAATTTTTTATAAGCAACTTTGTAGTGGGCTATTTCTTTTTAAATAATTATTCCAATGTTCATAGACTCTCCACTTATCGTGGCTACTGGTTCCCGAGATTCGCTGGGCCGCCTTCCCATAGGATTTCCCCACGATGACCCCTCGTTCCTGCTATCTCCTTGATTCTCTCTCTCTTCTCGGGCGTCCGCCGGAATAATCTCCTGTCCCGCTGATATCTGCCTTTCACGGGTCTCCGGCGCTGTTCCGCTGACGCATACACCTTATCTTTTAATCTCTCTGGATCCTTGCTTTTTACGTTCTCCTCTCGTCTTTCCCACTCTGACCTTCCTTTTTCGTGGCCGCGTAACTACAGACTCTGTTTGTTTTTTTGTTGCCCCCTCCTTACTTTCGCTTTGTAACCCATTATTACGCCGGGCGTAATACCAAACTCCCCGTGTTTGACTAGTAAATTATTGCTATTCACACCGCAGGTGCTGCCAACCCGTGGCGTTTAACCCGTCGGTTTATAATATTTACCGTGCTATTCAAATATTTTTCATTGGACGCATCAATTGTTTTTGGAAGGATATTTTTTTTGGCTGTCATGATTACTTCCCTGGGGGCCTATGCTCGAAATTCTGTTCGTATACGAAAGAGCAATTTCGTGCTAGTCACCAACTCGCACGGCGGAGAAAATCGGTATGCTCGAAGTGCGGATCGGGTGAATTCGAATGGCCCTTCAGCTCGTATGCCTGGGACCGGACGAGTTCATATACGAACGGAGGAGTTGAGAGACAATATGGCAGCTGCGATATTTCGTATTCTTCTACTCAATCACGAAGAAGAGAATTTACGAGAGGAAAGGCCTCAGTGGGATCATGCGAGTAAGGACTTCTCCATTTCATTTGGAAGATAACAAATTTAGAAGGCTGTATAGAATGCCTAAGGACATAGCAGCTGATTTGATAAGGGAACTGACTCCTTTCCTAAAGGCACCTTCTCGATTATCAGCAATAGGATAAAGCGAGAATACTTAGAAATGTAAAAAAAAACTTCTGACCTTCCACAAACTCCAACAAAATGTAAAAAAAACTCTACTGACCTTCCACAAACTCCAACAAAATGTAAAAAAACTACTGACCTTCCACAAACTCCAACAAAATGTAAAAAAAACTCTACTGACCTTCCACAAACTCCAACAAAATGTAAAAAAAACTCTACTGACCTTCCACAAACTCCAACAAAATGAGCTTCTGTTCCTCGCTGATCTTTGGAATTTTTACCGTAAACGATGTTAATTCCATCTTGAAAGTGGTGATGGGAGTGGAGGTTGTTGAAAATGCATTGTTTCAGAATGCATAGAGACGAACAGCATTATGAAGTTCGCGGCAAATAAGTGAATCAAGGCTGTGATTGGCTGTGGCCTCTCGCATAGCAACGTAGACCAACGTTGCCACATATTGTCTTACGAAAGCCGTGTTCCCTCGGATCCGCTTGTGCCTCGAGCATACCGATCTTCCATTCGTACGCATCCCATGCGGATTCCGCCGTGCGAACGAGAGCCATACGAACAGGAACTCGTATACTTTCGAGCATAAGCCCCTTGGCTATTGTTAACCATGATGACTCATTGGGAAGTTTCAATTATTACCGGATTCAGGCCTTTTCCATAATTTCTCAGCAGAAACAAAACTATTTTGTTTACATCTTGAGCATGTTTTGACCTCGGATGTTGCAAAAAGAAACTAGAATTTCTCCTTAGAACAAAGAACATTTATTGAATTATTCTTCGGCTGGAGGGTGTGTCAAGTCTGTGCAATAGGCATTTCTAATTAAAATTTTCAAATGAAAAAAAGATACCTGCAGGCTGTAAAGGCCGTTGTACTTGGTATAATTTCTTGTACAAGGTCTTGTACCATAAATTGAATGGTGAGATTTGACCAAGAAATTGTACGAGAAGTTGGTTGACAGTCGTACACGATAAACAGATTTTCATGCAATATGTGCGCCAATAACATGTGCAGATATCGTTTTCTGTCAAACAGCTGAATTGTGATATCTGATGACGATAGTATTTTGAGGAATATTGCCACAAAACTGGGTTATAATGATTTGCTATCATTAATCCTAGCATTACTGAATTGAAATTATACGATTGGTTACTTGCACTCTTTCATCGGCTCATGAAACCCATCATTTATCGTCCATACATCATGTTTATGCTCGTTGCTAATATTTTCTTTTTGGTTCAATAACGTCATCCTAATTTCATTGATGAGGTTTAATGTTCGTCAGCATGCCCAACTCACCTCTTTTGAGAAATAGAACACTTCCAACGTGACCGACGAATTTCACAACATGGAAGCAACAAAGAATATCTTAATATGGAAGCAACAAAGAATATCACGAATTGTACAACAAAAATGGAAGTTTTGCCACGCTAATAGGCATAAAAGTGATCGCAAACACAGAAGGTAACCTTGTATAGTATGATGAGTTTCAGTAATTCAACCTTGTGAAATCATTTGTCTGAATTTCAGTGAAAATACAAAAACAATATCATCAATAACTGAACCTAGATCTCAGTAAAGGTAGTATTAATGCCAGTTACCGCCTAAATTTCAAAATCATATATTCGAGGCAACATTCTAATTTCTTCCTCGATTATCAAATATCACAAACATGTTCTAATTTGCTTCACGCAAGCGTTTGCGCAGTGGTGCTGCCTGTCCTTGCAAGTCGTTGCTTTACACGGTGCAATATTTCTTGCGCAAGTGTTCTCGCAACAGCCCGGGCAGTATCAATGACCGTGTAAAACAGTCTTAAGGGTGTTGACTACGAATTCAAACCAGCGATTTAACGGATCAGCTCCAGCCAGCTGCAGATAGTTCGGAAGTTCGCCACCACAGGGCCGTAAGCCCGGCGGAGGTGGGGTGGGGAAGGAATTTGGGGAGGGGATGGAATGGAGTAGAGGGGAAGGGTATTGAGGACAGGGGATGGAGGGGAGGTTTGTTGAGATAGAAGGACGGTGTCCGAGGAGAATGCTGACCTTGCAGTTTCTCAAATCGTGAGAAAATTTTGGGGAATAGATAATCCTAGAGCTCCGAGTCGCCTTGGAAGACTGCTATGAGAATTTGATTATGGCCCTGTATTATATTACTCTAGCATTTTTACAACATGTAATTATGAATGTAAACCATTGCACAAAGTCAAGGGTGTTGACTACGAATTTAAACTTAAATTAAAGATTAAACGAAATTAACTTTAAATAAAAATCTCTTGCGAATGTGTAGGATTATAGATGGCTTGTCGTATATAAGTACTTATTTTGATCTGTAAATAATAATTGTGCTAAATAGAACAAGCGCTTGCATGAAATACGAGTAAAAAGTTATCAACAACCATAAATGCAAGACCAAAAGATATAGGTATCCAGGAAGGTAACTATTTGTTGGATCGATTTTAAGTTATGTGCTATTATATGCATTCCATAGGGATAGAAATCTTGGAGAATACAAATAGAGGAACATATAAACGGTACTTTAGTATACTCCTCAACTCATTGCCAAAAACCATAAAGCTAATCGCAGAATGTTATAGTCATCCTCATTATAAAGATAATTTACGCATCTCATATCCACTTCAGAATTAGTACGAAAACTACCTTCCACCGTTTAGTTACATTTATAATATTTTGTCTAATGGGGTAAATTATATTAATATTCTTTTGGGGTCCAAAATGCCGTGGATCAACGTATTCATTCCACTTATGTGTGAAGAGAGCATTCATAGGTAAAAAGGGAAGAAAAATCAGAAAAGCTTTAAACCTATAGCGATAAGATCATTGTGCAATCGCTTATCCACTGATTGAACTTGAGGAATTCAAAGAAAAGCGACAGTTGGTGACATAATTTTTACAATAAAAAATTATATTTTCATGAACCTTAATTCCACGTTGTTCATTTCTCTGTAGAAGCGTGATGTTGCGCGAAACCAATGTTCTTCTTGCGAGAATTAACGTAACTTCGATAATATTTATCTCGATCAAAATGCCGTTTTCGTCAGCTCATCATCACTGAGCTTGATGTTACCTTCGTTCTGTTATTGGTTAGGAACTTTGCAATATTATACACAACGGTTCAAAACGAACTATGGCGAGGGGTCGCGGTTGGAAGATGAGTCGAAAATCCAGGAGGAAGGGTTGACTCCCACAATTGGGAACCTAATGGTGAGGGTGGAAAAGGTTTCCTCTACCTGTGACCACAGTAGCACAGCACGAGCCGACAATTTTATTTTTAAAAACAACTTCTGCCGGAAATTTACCTTTGTGAAGCGGAATTTCCAGCAAATTACGAAGTCTCGCCCTATGGAAAAAAAAGCTACACCCTGCAGTTAATTTTTTAATAAATGTGTAAATTTTTCTGCTTTTGGGTTTACTTGGAACCGTATGTTTTGAGTGCAAAAACATTATTGAGAGCACCAAAATATTCTTGAAGTGTAGACACCTAGGCTAGCTAACACATTGGCGTATGAAATTTACACATTCAGGGTATGGGTGCCAGTTCCTTTACCTGGGACACCTAAAATTTCCTACTAAGTTCTGAATCGCAGTAAATCTCTCCGCGAGGATTTGTGGGTGTGTGTGTGTGTGTTGGGCTTCTCCTTGAATCGAACCCGGAACCCCCGGTCCGCAGCCCAGCACTATACGCACTAGGCTACCACGACCCCCATTCACATATAATATGACATTAAAAATATAATATTAGGTTCAGAGAAATAAAGGAACAGACAAAAAGAAAGACACATACAGTTGAAAATGTAAACGAGTTCCCAAGCACTTTGATTCGACAAAAAAATTGATGATGATCCATATAAAAGGCTGCTAGACTCTGCTCCATTATTTCTACCCAAAACTTGTCATATCTTAACATTTTATCATAAAGTATTCCCGAAGCACTCCTCACAATGAATACACAATGTTTTTTGTGTAATGTGTAGTTGCCCTTGAATCGAATAAAAGTATTCGTGTCGCATTTTCAAAGACAATTTCCCGTTTGTATTCTCGAGAAACTTGATTCTTTTCTTTTCAATAGCTCGTGTAACGTCATAGTCTTGCGTATATATATAAATGTTCGTAGGAAATTCACAGTGCGAGATAAACATGAAAAATATGACTGGGTCATGCTGGATCATGACTGGGTCACTGCATGTTAGTAGTGCATGCTTGGTGATCTTCACCCCCTGCCACACACCCTCGCGGTGGCTTTCAGGGTATCGTGTGGGCATTTTACCCCCACGATACCCTCTCTATCCTCGAGCAGCGGGAGTTACTGCCAGAAAAGGGAGTGTTTTCATCTACATAATACCCTGCAAGCCACCATAAAGGTGTGTGGCTGGGGGTTTTATCACGAAATAGCCAGCAGGCATGACTCAGTTTCCCGAAACCTTCTCGTACTCGGCGACAGCTAGTGGCACCTTGGCAATGCCGTATTCAGTCACTTTGCTACTGCGAAATGTGGGACGGAGAATATTTTTATCGGCCTTTTGTTTCGCTGTTCATGGCCGTAATTTGCAAATTCGATCGAAGTTGGACGCCGTTTGCCGCTTCCATCGTTCGGTGAACCACTTTTGGCTCCGTCGCTGTCCTCTTCTGCACTCTTCCAGTAGTATCCTTTCTGGATCATTCAGGGACAGGGAGCGAAGGAAGGCATCTTTCATCACCGGTTGAAGTTCTGGACCACCATCAGCTGAGTGTTCATCGACTAACCCATAATGCTCTTCTGCTGCCGAAACTTTGGCCCTTTTTCCTCCACGTTGATGCGGGAATTCCAGTTGACGTTTGCTTCTATACTCTACTCGTCTTTGAGCAGTAGCCTTATGTTTTTTTGCATAGAGCCTTGGGCTTACTGACGTAACCTTTGTGAATAATAGTGTGTAGGTCAGGGCCAACGTTAAATGCCGCTGCAGCAATTTCACATCTTGACTGGTAGGAACCTCTCCATGCAAAATTAACCCTTTTCCCCACGTATTTTGCAATGTAAGCATTGTAGGACTCTGCAATGTTGTTTGTTACATTTAAAATTGAACAGGAAGTATGTCGTGCGAGAAGTTCATTGGCACATCAAATGTACTCCCAGAATCACAGGAAAAAAGTTGAGGAACGAAGTTATTTTCCCCTTCCATCTGTCCTTTGTAAAAGTATTCGGCACAGTTTTGATGATCCCCACACACGTGCCTTGGTCCAGTTCTTATGTCACTTTCCAGCAATCTCATCTGAGTGGACTGAGAGAAGGCCGTTGACATCGTCGAGTGAAATAATTGTTCAAACTTCTAATTTATTTTGGGGTATATTACAACGACAGAAAAAATAATTTACCAACTTGAAATACAAAAGTCAAGCCTCCACGCTGCACCAAAAAGAAACGTGGAAGCGAAAATAACCAGAGTACGACAAGGATGCAATCTCTCACCAGTTCAAAATATACTTTGCAGATGCGACTAGAGAAGACAGGGGCAACTAGGTACCTTATTTGGTTAACACTAGAAACGCCGCACTGTGGGCTGAAATCGAAAAACTGGACAAAAATGATTTTTTTCACTTTTTATGTCGGAAATAACGATATTTTCTGAATACGCAATAATCATTGTCCAAAATACTGACTGACTAACAGACGTCTTTGAAGTTCATAAAAGAAGATGGAAAATTTATTTTTCCTTTTTTTGTGAAAACTGACGAAAGAATTTTGCCAATGTTGCGTTTTAATGTACGATAAGTAATTTTGTGGTATTACCAACATAATAAAGTGTATTTTATAAATCACCTGCAGTGAAAAATTAGATTTTGTTGATATATTTGTTAAATTTTATTAAACAATTTTTCAAGTATTTTTACGATAAAGTAGAAAAAACTTTGAGCGGTTTTTAGCGACAAAAATATTTATGCCAAATTATAAAGCAAAGTGTTCACTTAAATGTTTAAAAAAAAAAAATCCTGCCCCAATCTTCCCCCCCCCCACTCCGATCTAGATATCTACACAGAGGTACAACAGCGCGGAGCGGAGCTGAGATGCGGAAATTCGTTCAGAATTTGTTACAGTTAAGGATTACTCAGTAAAAATGGGACAACACTCGTGTTTTCCACACCAGTATACATAATGCTTATGTATATGTACCTATGACTATTGTCTATGTAAGACTTATTGATCCATTTTTTTCAATGAGCCCATTACGATTCTATTTAGAAAGATAACATTTTCAAGATTCAACGCGTCCGCCGGCTTGTCTCATGAAGCGGCGGCTGCAGAGGAATATTTTCTCATCTTAGTGAAACCCAATTGTTACCATTATGCACTCACATTTTGCTTTTCACACATTCCTGATCCTTTTAACTATCAGCCGCTTGGAATAAGGAAAGGGTGTAGCAGTGCCCGCGCTCACTAAACGGCCGGCCGAGATAATTCCCTTTGTGCCCGATTGTAACCCTACCTTAGTATTTTGATTTTTATCTAGCGTTTGAGAGCTTTTATCCCTATACGGCTGAGTGTTGGTAAAGATGACATTCGAGTCTTTGCTTTTCGTTTGTTGAAATGCCGCTTATTCTTTAATGCCTCGTCCTGGAAAAGGGATTTTTGCACTTTTGCGGATCGCTTCTCTAGGACACTTGCACGGACGAATTCTACGAAGTAGCTCCCATGGGTTTTTCTACAAATGCTTGTTCCCAATTGGTTGAAAAATTATCTTTTTCACGATTTCAGTGAGCAAATTCGTCAGATTTTCGAGTGCGAAAGGATCTCAGTGATCGTTCCACGGAAGCCAAAAACAAAAGAATTCTCGGAAGTTCAATTTCCCCAGAGCGAGACATTTTAACGTAGAGGCCGAACATGACGATACTAAGATCCATAATCGATAATAATAATACGCAACTTATCTTTCTCCAGATATAGAAACCCATTGCAGAAATATTCGGAATTTACATCTGCTAACCCAGAACTTGATTCCAAATTTGTCTGGTTTATTTGTATGCATGTGACCATGTACCTACTGAGTGAATCTACATCTAGCTTTAGTGGGAAAAAGCTGCTCATTCAAGGATAGGTATTCACTAGGACTATAGCAGGCTATACAGTTTCCCACAAAATTGCTCCATATTTGGAACACCAATGCAAATTTATCTGCATTGAGACGCTGAGATCTTGTCCCGAGAACTTCGAAACTTACGTACTGCATGTGCTGCAGACATCTTTCGTGGCATCGTCTGAGGGAGAAACGCTGGCCCCCAATCACTAAATCATAGCATATCATAATTTAGTGAACCACAATCATATGGTCCTCGTGCAAGCATTAGTTCAATAATAGCTTCAATTTCTTCAGCAGTTGTGGTCCAATATCTCTCACCCATCTGCTTCCGCTTCAGTGCATATTTTGATATTCCGGAGCGTACGTTCATCGAAAAATAAGCGTCATGCGTTAGATACATAATCTTTATAAACGCTGCGTTTGGTTTTTGGTGATGGTTCAGGATTTTCTTCCAACATATTTGTAAGTAGTTACGAAGTTAGACCGCGTCCCTGGGATATGCTCAGAAGCATCGGGGTACTGCTCCTACCCAAAACGCGGTCAGATCTTGACTGCCCGTGTAAGGTTACAGCTGGAACTGATTGTGAAAAAAAACCCTTATCTCTACGCCGGCTTTCCCAAGCTGGCTGGAGGGGAGCGCGAGAGGGGAAGGAAGAGAGAGAGAGAGACAGGAGGTGGGGAGGACCGTTAGCGGGAGTGGGGGTGGTCCCTCTGAAGCTCCATGCAGCGCCAAAGAGAGGAATAGTTTCCGCGCTCAAAATAGTGAAAACATGGTCCAGGAAATGATTCAATGCTAAGTTATTACCCTTCTAACGCCATTGGGATTGGTGTCATTTTAAAGGAGAAGGATGAATCCCAAAGGTTAATGGAAGAGATGCTTCAATTACGATTTGCGTATCGTAAGAAAGACAGCAGAAAATGAGATATTTTCACCTTTTTCAGCGCCTGTTGTATTTGAAATGAAATATACTCGAAACATGTGTTCCATTCTCCCACATTATTTGTCCTTGTTCTAGCGAACTGTGAAAACAGGTCATCTCTATGTGTCATATTACGCTCGTAATCTTCGATCTCGTAAGCGTCTGCGCAGCCGTTTTCCGGGTAGGTATTCAACACCCTTAAGTAAATAAACTTTGTATGTATCTATCCGCAGTGAAATATTTCCTCAATGTTTAGCCCGAGAGCTTCAGTGGGCCAAGCAATGTGTTCTGGGTTTATAGGAACCTGGAAAAGTCAGGGAAAATGAAAACGGCCATGGAAATCCTGGAAAAGTCAGGGAATTTAAAGTGTGGTCAGGGAAAAATCGCAAAATGTTCAAATTTCGGAATTATTCACCTGAAAATGCCAAGAGAACAAAAATTGAGCATAGGAACGGAGGGAAGGAGGGGACGACTGGCCTCAGGCTGGCTTCGCTGTGGAGAAGGCAGCCCTATTCTGGTTCTTTCTGGCTATATATAGCCTGCATGATTTGGTGAAAATATTGGCGAAAGGTGTGCGCATCTCATTTTCATTCGCTAGCGATTTTGCCAGGAATGCTTCGCTTTGTCCCTCTGGTGACGAATAAGTTATTCTCCGTCAAATTTGAAGTCACTTAGCCAAACTTGTAGAAGGATGTGAGGAAGAAAAAATCAAGATTGATTCAAAGAGCTACTTTAACATGACATCAGGTTTGAAGGAAAAGCCAGGTTAGCCCTCTTTGCATATATTTTTCTGCAATTAAAACCCTTTCTGTCAATGTAAGTAATCATAATTTTTATATTGTTGACTTAAAGTTGTTGATCTCTTATTACTGGAAGTTCATATGATTAATATGATAATAAACCTACAATTTTTCATAAGTTTAGACTTCTTTGCTTCCTCACTACCACTTTTATCTCTATAAATGACCGAAATCTTGGAGTATTCAGGCACTCAAAAGTCAGGGAAAATCACTAATAATGGTCTGGAAATCCTGGAAAAGTCAGGGAAAATGAAAACCCCTATAAACCCTGAATAATAATAATAATTTATTCACACCGAATTGGCAATATGCATTGCATGGTTACGTCAAGGGTCACATGAAAATAAACATCAAGTCATGGGTTACATACATTCATGGGTTTACATACATTCATGTCAATATTTACTGATATCTTAATAGACTTCACACGCCAAAATTTTTCGTAATTTGACCTTGAATAAGGAAGGGGGACAATGTTTTAACTCAACCGGTAGTTTCACCCAGCTCATCATTATTGCACTTTAATCACTACCTAAGGAGTTGAGTGCAAACAAAAACAAACAATGCAATCGTAATGCAACCTATTTAATTGCTAGAATTTCCCTGGTGGTTTGTTGACGTTACATCTGCACCATGTAGTGAGAGAAATAAACTTCAAACTTGTGCGAACGCATGTATCAGATTAGAACATGTTCTACTTTGCTCGCAAGCCATCCCCTGGTGAAAATAAACCGTGACAGACAGTGTGACAGACAAAGTGACAGAAGCGTGAACACAGTGTGCTTAGAATGTGACAAGAGTGTGATTACAGTGTGCATACACCGTGACAAAAGCGAAAATTGGGACTCAAAAGCGTGCAGAAAGCGTGATAGACACTGTGACGGTACAGTGTGTTCACAGTGTGAGGACACTGTGCACACATTGTGAAGACACCGTGCACACATTGTGAGGACACTGTGACTAATACCCATGTACAGTGTGCTGCACATTGTGGTCACACTGTCCATCACGCTTTGAAGGGAGCACAGTGTGCGTACACTGTGACTAATAGCCTTGTACAGTGTGCAGCACATTGTGGTCACACTGTCCATCGCGCTTTGAAGGGAGCACAGTGTGCGCACAGTGTACATACACTGTGACTAATACACTTGCACAGTGTGATACACATTGTTGTCACACTGTCCGTCACAGTTTATTTTCACCAGGGTCACGCAGTGGCGCTGTCTCTCCTCGCAAGTCGTCACTGTACACGGCGCAATGTTTCTTGTGCAAGTGTTCTCGCAACAGCCCGCGCAGTATCAATGGCCATGTAAAACGGCCTTTAGTAAATAAACTTTGCATGTGTCTATCCGCAGTGAAATATTTCCTCAACGTTTAGAGCTTTGGTGGGCCAAGCGATGTGCTCTCGTCATGCGTTGTTCTGTTTTCCCGCAGGCAGTGGAAGGGTGGCGAGGTGTCTCTCAAGGGCAAGCGCCTCCGCTGTGGCCTGTGCGACCTGGTGTTCTTCAGCATGGACATGATGGACGAGCACCTGACGTCGCACGCTGGCAACAAGTGGCACTGGTGCTCGCACTGCTGGCAGCGCTTCCAGCACAAGAACGAACTCGAGTACCACATCTGCATCCACCTGGGCCTCAACCCACCGCTGTCGCTGCTCACAAAGACTTGCGAGAGGTAA